>CM040120.1:255890148-257245875 GCA_022559845.1 Amorphophallus konjac
GAAGAAAGGTGGACGTAGATGTTGTTAGGCCGTGAGGAAGCTTGGCTGGGGCCTCTCACCCGAACCCTTCGCAGGTACGGTGCAGCCGAGCTCCATCCTGATCATAACAGCATCTTTGGCGGAGGTGGGGGAAGTGGAATCGTTGGTTGGAAGAAGAACGAAGCTCTGAATGGAGCCTCACACTCGACCCCGTCTCAGAGCCGATGCATCCGAGGCTTCGATCGTCCTCCATTGAAGGGGAAAGGGAGAGGATCAGGGGAATAGAATTGGGCCTCGCACCCATAGAGGGACGGATGAAGGGGGTTTCCAAAGATTGGGGAAGATAGCCATGGGGCTACACTCAAGAACACTCATTAATTCATGCTTCGATTTGCTTAATCAAACGAGATGGGATACATATATAGGGAAATGGGAAGATAAAATAACGCTAACACGTCGATTTACAACCATGGAAGATAGCAGACATCGAAGACTTTGAAGAGTTAAGCGCCGGGAAGTTGGACCTTCTGTAGCCGAGTTTCTGTCTGAGATCGCGCTAGGGTTGACTGGCGCGTTCTTCATGTCGCGCTAGGGGACCCCAACGCCTTCTGCCAGGTCGCGCTAGGGACCTATAGCGCCTTCATCTTTGGCCTAGCAACGTCCATGATCCACTTCGGCCTGGCAGCTGGCTTGATTCCCATCACCATGCATGAGTGAACTTATGCACATGGCCAGAAAAAGCGGGGAGCCGAACAGAACCGCACACTATCAGGGGTCGACCCATGAGGTCGACCCTTCTAGCAGCCGACTCTACAGCCTGTTCTGTTTGGTTGTTTCTTTCCTTTTTTTTGAAGGGGCATCAAGGTCCCCCAGATGATCATGCAAAAATGCAAGCAAGTGCACATGCAAAAACTCATTGAGTGGATTTCTGGTCTTGTTCATGTTAGTTAACTTCGTTCGCCACCTCATAACCAGTTTTTTTTTATCTTGGCCATCTGTGTTTTCATTAGTTCTTGGGGTCATAGTTGGCCATTACGTTTTTCGAATATCAGTTAGTGGTAAACTCCTTAATTCAGTCACCTGTTTATTTTGTCCAGACCATTAGCCATTGTTCTTCAGTTCGGTTCATCATTCCTTAGATCGCCTGGCAAAAATCCAGCAGCATTTCTCCTAGACTTGGAGCGTCGGGGGGGGGGGGGGGGGGGAGGATATAAATAGGGTGCGTGGCATACGGAGAAACTCTGAGATGGCCCCGAAACAAAAGGATGCGCGCGAAGGCGGCAACATCCTGGGGTGCGCACGGAAGCGGCAACACCCGTAACCCAATTTGGGCACGGAGATCTCGAGGGCTAGCCTACAAAGGACCCCGTCAACCCACGGGTTGCCACGACCTCATCGCTGAATCGTGGACTTGAACTATCACCGTATATGGCCATTGATGTTCACTCCTCAAAGGGAAGCCACCTAGAGTCCACGTTAAGAAGTAACGAGCCCCCGGGGGGTCCATGAGTGATCAAAACCTCAGAGTTCACGATTCGCGAAAGTAATCGATTATTGCGGGATTAAATCCCATGACTCTCACCCGGCCTGTGGCATCATGGCCATAGAATTGGTCCAAATCCCAAAGTGGGGTTTTGAGGAGCGGAGAAAATCATTTCAAAAAAAGTGAAAGGAGAGGGAAAACCTCACAAATCGCCGGCGGTTGGCAACCCGGAGCCGCCGAGCTAACAACGGTATCGTTACATGACTATTGCAATCAAAACCCAAAGACAGATCTCCCTCTCATCGATATGAATAAAAGGGGAAGCAAATATGAATAGCATATCATTTTATTGGGGAAGGACGTGCAAGGAAATCAATCCATCTACTGGAGGAACAGCAGAAAACTAGAAAGGAATAATGCGTTATACGTAGCAAAAGAAGACCATCATGCTTGCAAGGGAAAAATTGGAAAATCAAGGCCAAAAGCCCACACTTTCATTCATTTCTAAATTTATAGATTTACATCTGGACTATGCAAAGCCCCATAAGAACATGGAAGAGAAAAGAGAAGGAATACAATGACCCACCCTCACGGATGGACCCCAAGCTCTCTCTCACTCTGTTCTTCCTTTTTTCTTTCTTCTTCTTACAGCCAAAAGACTATAATCCGAGGGGGGGGGGCTAATCTTCACTGTAGGGGCCTTTATAAGGGATTTAGAACCCCTTTCTTTCTTTACTTCTTTTCATTCCTCCTACTGCTACCGTGCTGTGGCTGAGGTTGGAACCATTAAATATAGGTGGATGAGCCATCGAAACAATTCAAAACAATAAGCTAAAAGTAATAATGCACCAAATAAGCAGGATCTACTCTGCAAACGGTTAAATCTAATCAATCAGAGACCCGCTCTTATACCAATTGTTAGGTGCAATGTGGGATCTAGAGGGGGGTGAATAGATCCCTCTATAAAAATTTATCTCAATTAAAACTACACCCAATTTTTAATCACAGTGGAAGATAACACTTCAGACTAAGCAATCTACTGATGGTTAAATCTATGCACAATAACAAACGAAGACATCTTACGTAAGTAAACTTCAAGTTAAATGCAACTTGCAATTCTAACTGTAAACTGATTAACCAACCAATGAGCTGAACGAATTCAGAATTCAGGTAAAACACATTAAGGCATCTAGCAATTCAAACTCAATAAGTATCAACTCACACAAGACAGTTCTAGAACACTTAGCACACTATGAGGTCACAAGGCAGAACTAGCTCATACACTAACCTACGAAGGGGGTAGAGGATAAGGAGTATTTGCACAAATCAAGCCACGGTAGACAAGGACTTTTTAAGGTGGTTTGGTCGATAACCCACAGACCTACGTCCACCCCTCACTCAAACTGAGTGAGGTTTCCCTTGAAAAAGTAAGACCGCAGACTCAATCGACAACAGACGCTGACTAACAGCTTTAACCAAGGGAAACAAATCCCTTCTCCCTAATCTTACAACCTATAAGACCAGACCCACTACCACTGGTAGTGACCGGAGGAACAAATCCCCCCTTCCTCTGAAGACACAGAGGGACCTGTGAACAACAACCCACTACTCACAACCCAGAGGAACAATCCTCTCTTCCTCTGAACACACAGAGGGAACACCAGAGGAACAACCGCCACACTCAAGTTTCCCCGAGCAAACCACACACAGGTGTGAACTGTGTGTAACCACCTTGCGTGTACAGAGCACAACAAGGCAAACATGAAGGCTAGAAATGAAACACGAAAAATGAACAAACAAAAAACACAAAGGAAAAAACAAAAGGAATGTAGCTCCAAGGAGCAGAGCAATTCTAGATTTGATCCACGAACTAATGGAGTCAGGAAATCTTCAAATGGAACTCTTGGCTTCACTCTATGGCTTCTCTCACGAGCTGGCCTTTTTCTATCTGAACTCTCTCTTTCTTCTTCTTACTCTCTTTCTCTTTTCTTCAGCTCTCGCAACACTCTTTCTTTTTCTTCTTTCTTCTCTATTATGCCTTTGATGCAGCTTCTTCCCGCTCTACCGCAGTCCTCTATTGCTGCCTTCTTCTCCTCACGAAGAAGCAGTATATATATGCTAAGCATATAAAACAATTTCGCAAATGAGCTTTTCCAAATTTGCTTCCCGCCACTTATCCATCTATCAGTGAGAATAATCTGTTCAGAATCCACATCAGATGTCTAGGATCACGTGCCAAATGATTGGCTTTAGCCCTTGGGCATTTGGCAGATGAGAGACACGACTGGCTTAACCTTTCATAAGCTTTCCACAAACTTATCCATTTATCAGTCTTACCAAGGTATTTTACACCCTTAGTAGGCTATTTGTCAGACATATTAGCTATTTGTCACCCTTAATAGCCGTCGCCTTAAATCTTCTGCCTTTGAGCTTCAGCCGTCACCCTTAGTTATTTGTCACCCTTACTTGCACATTTGTCACACTTAGTATTCTTCAGCTGGCATACCTTGGCTGCGTCGATGTAGCTACGTGTTGCATTAACACAGCTGTTGACACCTATTTTTAGCCCGCAAGTTGCGTCATTTCTCTTATTCATCATTTTTTATGTCCCTGATTAACCATTTCTTTGGAGCCTTCCTTGGATGGATTTTGAGCCCATTTCATTGTTCCCTAGCCTTTGGACTTCAGAGATCATGATTTCCTAGAGCCCTGCAGCTTATTTAGATCAACTTTCGACCTTTCAAGTCGACTTGCGGCCCATTTAGGTCGACTTCCATCAAGCATTCGGCCCCTTTCGTTGTGTAGTTCTGAACACGACACTTTTTCATCCCCTTCTGTTTCTTTATTCATTAAGTGCCCTTCACCAAAGTTGTTGATTTTTTAAAGCCCTACATTTTTCTCTTCTACGCGATTGGCCAGTTCTCCACCAACTTCAAGTTATTCACGTTTTTCTGGCAGGCTGTGCTGTTCACCTGCGTCCAAGCATTTTTTTCTCTCTATTCTCACCCCATTTTCTCTCTCTTCTGATCGTCTTCTCATCTCTATCTCTTCATGAAAGTTGTTCATTTTTCAGTTATCTACAATTTCTTCTTCTACACCTTTCACTAATTCTGCATCATTTTCGAGATATTCTCCACTTTCAAAAATCGACCGTTTCTTGGCTGAATTGGCTGAAGAGTCCCAAATGTTTAGCACTCTATTTTGTGCGTCTGGGAGTCCTTTGTGAGGCCTCTATCTTCTAGAATTCTCCACCAAATTGAGTCTCGTTTGTTTCTATCTCTTCTCCTAAGTGTTATCTCGAGTTTGAGCCATAGAACGTGATTTTTGGTGGAGTATTTCACTTGGAAATGTGAACAGAAGTTCAGGGTTTATGTAATCCAAGTTCAAGTCAAACTCCTCCTGATTATGCTCCGGGCCCTTCTTGTGGCCTGAATATCTTCTAGAATCTTCCACCAAATTGAGTCCCACTTATTTTTACCTTTTATCCTAACTATTATCTCGAGATTGATCCATATATCTCAAGATTTGGTGGACTCTATCTCTTAAAATCATGGTGAAAAATTTTAGATTTATGCAATTTTTATATAAACGACCCTGTGCAAACTGCGCAACATGGGTGTGTTTCTGAGGCGACGACGAAGACATGCCACATTGTCTTCATCCTTCTTCGACCATAGCCTGAAGAGGGAAGTATTAGCTTCGCGTTGGTTCTATTTGCTCGATTTCATAAACATTTGCCCTCTTAACTTCGCCCCTACTTCTTGCAAATCATCACAGTTTTCTATTTTTCTGCTGCAACTCCGCGACGGGGGCCTATTCTTCAAGCCAAAGCGGAGTCATACTTTATCATCTTCGTCCTCCTTTGTCTCCATCTTGAAGAGGGGAGTATTAGCTTCATTTTGAGTATATATGTGCCTTAATTCTCTCATCTTTTCCCCCTCTTCCAAGCCCCAACTTTCAGGTTTCACCATTCTGTTCTATCAATCTGAAACCCAGATTTCTTGCGAAGGGGTCACGTTTGCGTCACCGAGGCGAGGCCATGATGTACCTCTGATCATTCTTTCCAAACTCCAGGCTCTTAAGGGAAGTATAATCTTCATTTTCTCTCGTTCTAGGCTCATTATCTCATCCTCTTCATGCTTATTTTTGTCCATCACTTTGCACTTTCACACAGTTTTCACACTCATTTTTCTGTCTTGTTTTGCACCATTTGTTTTCTTGTGTTTTCTTCCCCATTTATCAATGTTTTCTTCCCCATTTTTAACCCTTCTTTTTACCCTAGTTTCACCACAATACTCCCATCTTTCCATAGCATCTTTTCTTTCCCTTTTTGGTGTCTTATTCTGTGAGTTATTCATTATTCTTTGAGTCCATTTTGTGCACTATTCTATATTTTCTGCAATGTCTGTATTTTTCACCAAATCTCCGGTGTCATAACTGTCTGTCCAGACCTCCTTTTGGAGTGATTCTTGTTCCTACTTGTTCACCATACTAAAATCTTATGTCGCGCCAATTTTCACCTTGTTTGGACTTCGTTTGACCTACTATGTTCGTTAGTCTTTACACCCTGTTTGCACAGTTTCTCTTGTGACATGCACTTTTGCATCTCGTTTATCTATGTTAATCATGGCATATTAAATCAATCTCTTCATGTTAGTATCATCACAATATACACACCTATTATTTTCACCCTTCCATAGGGGTTAAAAACCCTCCCCCGGTAAGTTTTCCCTCAATCTTTCATGCTACTTTATGCACTTGGGCAGATTTCTACACTTAGCATTTTCTAATGGGTTTTGCCTCTTGTGTTGTCTTTCTTTCGCAGGCAAGTATAGAAAGTGAGGCCCTTACCTTCTAGCCGGCTGGAAGGCGAGGAGAGGTAATCTACATTGGTTCCCGCATCCTTTATATTGAGCGCGGTCATCTTCTCTTTTTCCAAGGTACACAACGTGCACATAGTCTTCTTCACATTCTTTGGCGTTGTCTTTCTTGGTGGCGATCACAGTATTCTTATACATCTTTTATCATCTTTTTCTTGCTGTATGATCATGCTACCATGTTCACATAGTCACATGTTCATGATGTTCACTTGATTGGCACATTATGTTATCACTTATACACATATACTTGTTCATGTGACTTGTGACGCCACGGTCCACATTTCTACACCCACAGCTATTTTTTGGCGATCACGGTGGGACATCTAGTGCCCATCACTTTGTACATGATTTTTTACGATTGTGGTGTGTATATCCATGTTTAGATAGCGTTTCATGATCATATTGTTTATCTTGTTTGCATCCATCTTGTTATGTTAGCATATGTTCGTTATTATCTTGATTTGCTAGATTTAGGCTAGAATTTGCATGCACTCTAGTGCACATAGGGCCATGCATTCTCATATTGTAGTTACATTCCTACCTTGATAAGTGATCCTCTCGCCTCCATATTCCTTGGGGTCGACTAGGTGATCTTATCTGGGACCTCCGTAAGCCTCCGTGAGCCGTGGATTATCACACGGACGTTGAGCCGGTTATACCTTTTCCACCCTTAGATTTTGATGCGCTCGGTACCCGTCGTTTAAAAATACCGTGCCACACAATTTCAATATTTATAAAACCGCACTCACTCACTTAAATGGATTTTAAAACACGAGTAAAGTGGTAAGAACGGGTCGATCCCTTGAGAAAGAATATTTTCATTTAAGCATGAGTTGGAAAATTCTTATATTTGAGAGTTTCAAATTTTAAGTGAGATTAACCTAATTGAAAAATAAACTTGCATGAAAATACATGAATCTAAAGAAATAACAAAATCAAATGCAAAATAAAATAGACAAATTAGGATAGATTTGGTGCAATCGTGGTGTGATAACGGCGTCGTCTACTCGAGCCATTGATTTACGAGTCGTCGGGAACGACCACGTACACTCGACCGGATAAGAACCGCGTCTCTTGACCGTCTTTGGAAGAATTTCAGAAAATGATAGAAATAGAATAGTGGAAGAATATTAGAGCTAGAGATGGGAAGAGATTATGCAAAATATTAAAACATGAATTAAAGCAAACTCATAAGTGTATAAAAGTTATAACAAAATAAATAAATTACAACACACTAGAACAATAACAAAAGAAAATACAATGGACAAGTCTAATGAAGGAAAACGAATGCTACATAAGAGGGGAATGAGAGAACATATCTACGTAACTATGCTTATTGCCTATTAGGGAGCTTAAGCCTTCCCTATGCCCTCCTTTTATAGCCTTCAAAAAAAACATTGTTATTATGTGAACACACCAAAGCCCACTTTATTTGAAAACCACATTTTATTTTCTTCTTTTCTTTCTGTGCTCTATTCTCTGTGAAACCTCCCAGCCGCTAGTGTGAAGACCGAAGCCTGCGGACTTGGCCTTTTGGCCTTGTCGACCATGTGAAAGGAGGCCGCTGCCATCGTGAACTGCCCACGTGAAGAGGTGCTTGAAGCCTGCCGCGTAGACCTCCCACCTGTCGTCTTGTTCTGCTACCCTATGGACCCTGCCGTGTCTCCACCTTGCCAACTAAGTGGGCCGTTCGAGTGTGAAGAAGCTGGCCCGCGTTTGCCACCTTGGTGCGTTAGAAGGCCTCCAGCCGAGTTTCTCTCTTGCCGCGTGAATGATTTGCTGCATGTGCTATTGGTGTTTGGCTGCTCCAAGTGAAGCCTCCATCGCGTTGGTGAAGAAGCCTATTGATGGCCCGCCTCCAGCTGCCTTTTGAAACCTGTGTGCAGTTGAAGCCTTGAAGCCTTGGTTGGCCCGCTTTATCCTGTGCGCTACCTTGGAAGGTGGTTCACCTTGCACTGCCCATTGTTTACCCATTGTCGACATGAAGAAGCTTTGCTGTGAAGAAATGCCACGTGAAGAGCATGCATGGTTTGGCCGAGTGAAGCTCCTGCCCAAGTGGACCCCTGGCTAATGCGGTTTGGCCTTGGTGCGTTGCCATGTTGACGAACTCCACCTGAAGCTTTGGCCCCATCCACAGCCACTTTGAAGTGTTCTCTGCATGCATTTGCTCTTGTTGCCCACCACGTGAAGGAGTTGAATGAAGAAGATGCCCAGCATAGAAGCCAAGCCATTGCCACCTTGAGAAGCATGCAATACATGTTACGTATATAACATATGGGTTGTATATATGTGTTATAAATGTTATATATATGTTCTATATATATGTGTTATATATAATACATATATAATATATATAATACATATATATAATATTGTATATATAATACATATATATCGAAAACATATATATATATATAATTTATATAAGTGTATCTATTGAATAATCAACAAATACAATTTTTATTATATATTTTTTATTTTTTTTATTTTATTTTTAAATAATCCATGGGCGTTTGGATGTGTGAATGGGCTTTGACATGTGATCTTCTTTGTGCCTGCAAAATAGAATCAAAATTTAATTTAATCAGGTAATTAAATATTTTGATCTGGAATTGAAATTAAGTGTGATAAATACATAGTGATGCATATTAAAGCTCGTAAAAGTGTGTTATAATATTAATTAATATATAAAATTACACACTTATCACACCCCCTAACTTACTCATTGCTAGTCCCTTAGCAATACAAATAATTAAAAATTAAGGACCAACAAGAGTTTACAAAGTTCATACTTTCATATCAAGTGCTTCCTTCATAGAATTAACTAAAGATTAGGGATTTGGAATCATTAACAAATACTAGCCCTATGTAGGAAATTACGGCACATGATTAAGAATTCTAATCAAAATTCAGTAGCACTTGTGCATGTGAAATGCTAAGTCCACAATGAAGATAATTGCGTCCCCCATTTGCTATTCTTTAACAAGTGTCTTTCTACCCTGTACTTCTTAATTAGAGCATTAAGAATACTAACTTTTATCTGCCTTATTATTTCGTCCCTTTCGGATCTTTTTTATTTTTTTCTACACACATGATGCTGCACTACCCTTGACTGTTTAACACGAACCTCGACTCTTGCCTTAGGAGAAGCAGGCCCGGTTTCGCAGATCAAGGTTCCATTTTTCTTTTGACGCGAAGCTCAACACGTCTTAGGTGAAGTAGGCCCGGTACTCAGATTCGGGGCATTTTTCATGGTGCCTTTTTCTCAATTTTTTTTTCAATTGTGCTTTTGCACTAATTTTGATAGATAACTTGGCATAAAGCTTATAAAAGATCTCGTCTTCAAGAAATGCTGAATATCAGACAATATACCCAAAATAGTAGAAGGTTTGTCCTACTTGTTTCATTAGCATGCAATGTGAATTTTTTTTTCTAAAGTGCAGATGAACTTTAAAAAGATTCTTATATTAGTTTTCCATAGCTAGATTAGATAAATTTTCAATCATCCTTATCTAGTCATTTCTATTCCAGAATTACTTTCAATGGAAGCATGAATCATGAAACTTGAAATGTATTTATTATGGTTGTTTTCTATTTTTTTAATTATTTTTTAAAAAATGAGGTTATATGAATGCAACATGTGCAACATGATTTCCGTCCCCCTAACTTAAATGACATTATCCTCAATGACATGAACAATAGAGAATAATGAATAATGTAGACATGAAATTTATGAAGGAACGGTACAACCTGACGGAAGTCAACTTCAACAGGCATCCTTGCTGACTAAAGGTGGTAGTTGGCTTTGAAAATCAGAGCAACAATGTAAGAAATCATCTCTCTCTCCCCCCAACTTATCTCTTATTCACACTTGTAAAATAAAAACACAAATACAAGAAAAACTTGGGTCGCCTCCCAAGATGTTATTTATTAGCACACAAAGAAATCAAAACATTGGGTTGCCTCCCAAAAAGTGTTAAGTTTAATGTCTTCAGCCAGACGCAAAGCTCTATAACCAACGAGTTGATTTTAGAATGAGCCACCAAAGAATTTTGTCCTTGCCAAAATTTTCTTTTTCATGTCCTAAAGAAAACGAATGTGGCTAGTGAATGCAAGGGCAAGACATATATCGGGGTGGAGGTAGCTCAAAAGGACCACCCCAATCTGAGAACAGAGGAGGAACATTGGGAAAAATTATGTCATCAATTATGAAATATTCCTCCTGAGAATCTGTGGGATCAGATAAATCAGCATGTAGAGCAAGGTTGGACCAATCGGCTGGAAGAGTTTTAAAAGAATCACCGTGGTCAAGAATTGGCATAAGCTCTACCCTCTCCTCTAGATTGAAAGTACTATGCGGAACACTCAATTCATTCAATTCCTCGTTATCCCCAACTTTATTGTTCAAATAAATGTTCAATTCTTGTTCCATCTTCACTCCTTCTTCCTTCCCATCTTCATCAAATTCAGGGAAAGGCATTTGATCGTAGATTTGAGATTCAGTAGTTTCCGCCTCTCCCCTTAACTTGAGATCATCCACCTTTCTAGAATTCTCCTTATGATGGAAATCAAACATAGGCTCCTCAAATTCAATTTTAGGAGGGGGAATATGATCATTCATTAGTTCATCTCCTTCCTTTATTTCTTTTCCATCAAATTCTTCAATCTCCTCAAACTTTCTAGGTTCCTCATTCAAATTTTGCTGACAAGATTTCTCCATAATTCCTCCATCTTCTAAATTAAGATTAATCAGAGTGTTATGCTCTTGGGGAATCATAGATTGATCATAGTCATCATAGGGAATTTGATCAATAGAAATGGAACCAGAATAACTAAGCACTTGCTCTTCCTCAACCCTCTTGATTGTTTCAATCATCTTATCAATTCGGGCTTAGAGAGATTGACTTTGAAGCATCATTGATTGATAGTGTTTATTGAGTGTCAGCTCTGAATTGGGATTTGAGGGTAGAGGAGTTGAATAGTGAGGCTGAGAGTGATGTTGGGCTAGGTCATAATGGTCATCAGAGTTTGGGGCCCAAATATGATTTTCATTATTCCCTTCTTCTCCCCCCAACATAGACTCCTCATTATTTTCCTTGGCCATTACAAATTGAGATTCATTAGCTTCACTTAAATATTCCTGATATGGCTGCTCCATATTATCCTCATTATCAAAAATTATTGGAGAGTTGTTGAATTGAGGATTGATGGATGGATCAATCAATGTGATATTATCATCAGGAAATTGATTTTTGAAGTTTTCTATGGGGATGCTAGTATGTTGGTCCATTTCAAGCTTTCTATCACGTTGGTCAAGCTGGACTTAAATGATTTGGCTCTGAGTTTGAAGGGATTGCTGATTGGCCAAGATGAGTTGAGTCATTTGATTGAACCTGTCCTCAAAATCAGACTTTGGAGGAGCTGGATAGGTTGGGTGACACTCAGACTGTGGTAAGTAACAATCAGAATAGAAATCAGTCGTGTACTGAGGTGATGGAGAGTAGATGAGTTATCCTTCATATGGGGCTTGATTGTAAGGATCATTTGAGTACGAAGCCTAATCTGAAAAGTGTGGGTTTGAAGGACTTTGCATGGGGTCTTGGTAAGGTGCCCAAGAAGATGATTGTTGGTTTTCCCACCTAGGATATGTATTTGTGTAAGAGAAAGAGGTGGAAAAATCCGATGACAATTGATATGGCACTTGGGTGAAAGATGGATTGTAAACCCCATTTTGGACGAATGAAGGAGATTGATGACATTGGGTAAATGAAGAATTTAAGTTCAAGTGACCCGCATGGTTGAACATGAAGGAATCTATTAATGGGCCTGAACAAAAGTGGATTGTGGAATGTAAAAGGCTCAAGAAAGAGTGATATTCTTTTTTAATGATTTTTTTTTTATTTTTTTGTTTTATTTTACAAGAAAATTTTTTTGGTTTTATTTTATTTTTTACATGCACAAACACGTTGACACACAATTACCTAATGACCTAGATGTGACCTAGGCCTACAAATTGGGTTTCACAAAATGACTAAAGTACAACTTAAGTTTACCCTCAATATTTCCACCGGCCAGGTAAGGGGTGGAATAGTGGGAGGTTCCCCCTACTTTCGTAGGGACCTAATTATGCCAAACCACAGTCCCGCTTAAGGCGTTTGTCGTCCAACCGTCTTACCTTAGGCACCAGTTTCCATAAGAGGGTAAACTCAAATCGTACTAAAATCACAGTGTGATCCTAGGGCCAATGTCTACTGACTTTTATTTAAGGCTTAGGTCATACAAAGATGCAAGGGAAATGTGATTTGTGGGCTAAGGAAGGGTGATGAAATCCCCACCTTATTTTATTTAGGGGTATCGCCCTTAAAGTATTTTGAAATGAAATGCACACCATAATTTCAAACAAGGGGTTCTTATGCAATATGTATGCCAGCATAGGATAAGTAGAACGTACCTTGCCCCTTGCAATCTCCAAAATACAATGTAGAAATTAAATAACAAAGAAAAATCATATGCTAAATGATGCCTGTCCTAGAACATGGTGGGTGCAGTTTCTATTCTTGAGTGAAGTCTTTTATTTTTGGTGTAAGTATTCTTTTTTAGTTAATGAACCTATCTAGCCAGCACAAATTTTATTTTTTTGTTTTGATTTTTTTAAATTTTTCAATAAGAGATGAATGCATGAAGATATAAATAATAAAATAACAAAGTCATGCAAATTTATTACAAAATGAAGCCCAATTGATATTTTTATATGTTCTGATTTTTCCTGATTTTTATAGATTTTACAGAAATTGTTCAGATTTTTTTGAAGATTTTTCAGAAATCGGAGAAATAGAACATGTTCCTACGTTTCAGCCATTTAACGACACTTGACTGCTATAGTGCCAGGCTTTCAGCGACGCTTCATTTTCTGGGAATTTTAGATCTGATTTTCTTCTTTTTTTGATTTTTTGATTTTTTTCTTTTTCCTAGAAAATAAAAAAATAAAAAAAGTAATATACAAATATACACATCAAACCCCAGAATATCCAACCATAAAAATCAAGTTTTCTTCCCCAGTAACGGCGCCAAAAATTTGATGCGCTCGGCACCTGTCGTTTAAAAATGTCGTGCCACACAAGTTCAATATTTATAAAACCGCACTTACTCACTTAAATGGATTTGAGAACACGAGTAAAGTGGTAAGAACGGGTCGATCTCACAAGAAAGAATATTTTCATTTAAGCGTGAGTTGGAAAATTCTTATATTTCAGAGTTTCGAATTTTGAGTGAGATTAACCTAATTAAAATATAAACTTGCATGAAAATACATGAATCTAAAGAAATAACAAAATTAAATGCGAAATAAAATAGACAAATGGGGATAGATTTGGTGCGGCCGTGGTGTGATAACGGCGTCGTCTCCTTGAGCCTTTGATTTACGAGTCATCGGGAACGACCACGTACACTCGACCGGATCGGAACCACGTCTCTTGACCGTCTTTAGAAGAATTTCAGAAAATGATAGAAATAGAATTGTGGATGAATATTAGAGAGATGGGAAGAGATTATGCAAAATATTAAAACAAGACTTAAAGCAAACTCACAAGTGTATAAAAGTTATAACAAAATAAATAAATTACAACACACTAGAACAATAACAAAAGAAAATACAATGGACAAGTCTAATGAAGGAAAACTAATGCTACATAAGAGGGGAATGAGAGAGCCTATCTACGTAACTATGCCTATTGCCTATTAGGGAGCTTAAGCCTTCCCTATGCCTTCCTTTTATAGCCTTGAAAATAAACACTGTTATTATGTGAACACACCAAAGCCCACTTTATTTGAAAACCACAGTTTATTTTCCTCTTTTCTTTCTGTGCTCTGTTCTCTGTGAAACCTCCCAGCCGCTAGTGTGAAGACTGAAGCCTGTGGACTTGGCCTTTTGGCCTTGTCGACCATGTGAAAGGAGGCCGCTGCCATCGTGAACCGCTCACGTGAAGAGGTGCTTGAAGCCTGCCGCGTAGACCTCCCACCTGCCATCTTGCTCTGCTGCCCTATGGACCCTGCCGTATCTCCACCTTGCCAATTGAGTGGGCCGTTCGAGTGTGAAGAAGCTGGCCCGCGTTTGCCACCTTGGTGCGTTAGAAGGCCTCCAGCCGAGTTTCTCTCTTGCTGCGTGAATGCTTTGCTGCATGTGCTATTGGTGTTTGGCTGCTCCAAGTGAAGCCTCCATCGCGTTGGTGAAGAAGCCTGTTGATGGCCTGCCTCCAACTGCCTTTTGAAACCTGTGTGCAGTTGAAGCCTTGAAGCCTTGGTTGGCCCGCTTTATCTTGTGCGCTACCTTGGAAGGTGGTTCACCTTGCACTGCCCATTGTTTACCCATTGCCGACATGAAGAAGCTTTGCCGTGAAGAAATGCCACGTGAAGAGCAAGCATGGTTTGGTTGAGTGAAGCTCCTGCCCAAATGGACCCCTGGCCAATGCGGTTTGGCCTTGATGCGTTGCCATGTTGACGAACACCACCTGAAGCTTTGGCCCCATCCACAGCCACTTTGAAGTGTTCTCTGCATGCATTTGCTCTTGTTGCCCACCACGTGAAGGAGTTGAATGAAGAAGATGCCCAGCGTAGAAGCCAAGCCATTGCCACCTTGAGAAGCATGCAATACATGTTACGTATATAACATATGGGTTGTATATATGTGTTATAAATGTTATATATATGTTCTATATATATATGTGTTATATATAATACATATATATCGAACACATATATATATATATAATTTATATGTGTGTATCTATTGAATAATCAACAAATACAATTTTTATTATATATTTTTTATTTTTTTTATTTTATTTTTAAATAATCCCATGGGCATTTGGATGTGTGAATGGGCTTTGACATGTGATCTTCTTTGTGCCTGCAAAATAGAATCAAAATTTAATTCAATCAGGTAATTAAATATTTTGATCTGGAATTGAAATTAAGTGTGATAAATATATAGTGATGCATATTAAAGCTCGTAAAAGTGTGTTATAATATTAATTAACATGTAAAATTACACACTTATCAGATTTGCATTTGCATACGTGTGAGAGAGTTAACCCTAGATCAACCCAAAGTTTGGCCTCTTCCCATAGGGCACCCATGTCTTGAGGGAATTATGCTTAATTTAAATCATTAAAAGGCTCACAAAAACTTTGGAAAATTAAAATTAATGATCAGATCAACTTGTTTGATCTTGGATGAATCCTCTCACAATCATATGGTTTGTTGGGCTTACCCAAGCCCATTTGTGGTGTTGTGTGTTGCATGTTTCCCTTCATATTGTCATTGGTGGTCCATTGTTCTAGGTCGCATTTGCATTTGCATAAGTCTATCTGTCTCCCGCCATATCCCCTTAGGTTGCCCCTTAATCTCCGAGCCCTAACTTCCCTCATTGTATTTTCCTTGATATTCCCTGTATTAAGTCTCCATTTGCCCCCATGGAGCACCACCCTAATCGCTTGTACCCTTCTTCTTCATCTCCTATTCCCGTGTGGATTCCTCTTCCCACGCGGGCCCATCTCCTCGTGGCCCCTCAGATCCGTCGGATGAACGAGCCAAGCTTATGGCCCACCTTTCATGCCTTGTTCGCCAAATGGACTCGACCCAGGCCCAACGCCTTATTGCAAACCATCCTAATGGGCCTCATTGTTTTAACAAGCCCCATTCTTCTAATGGGCCTCATTCTTCTCCTTCTCCTTATGCTACTGGCCCAATGGGTCCCCACATTAAATTATCTTCCAGGCCCGCATATCCTTCCACTCTTGGAATGTGCTTTCCTCCTTCTTCTCAGCCCGGATCCTCTCATCCGGCCCATTATCATAATCCTAGTCTGAATTCACATTCTCTTGCTCAAGTTGGCCCATATCCCTCTCGATCTCTCCTGACCCCAGAGATGATTGCTCAAGCCCAACGCCAACTTGATGAACTCTAACGCTGAATTGATCCCAAATCCTCCTTAAGTGTTCCATTCACATTTCAAAATCTTCGGCTCCCGCCATCTTCACAAATTCCTGCACATCGCCGTTATGGTGGAGTCGGTGACCTATATGTGCACTTGAAGGAGTTTATTTATGAGTCAGCCCAGTTTCGACATGACCAACACCTGATGGCCTGTCTATTTGGTCTATCATTGGAAGGCCCGGCTCAAGATTACTTCTTCTCTCTTCCGCAAGAGTAGATTGTGAATTTCCAAGTCGTGCAAGAGAAGTTCATTCAGCAGTTTCAAGACCAAGTTGGGCCCAGGTATTCTATGGTGGATCTGGCCCACGAGAAGATGAAGCCCGATGAGGAGTTCTCCACCTTTACTGACCACTGACGTCGCCTTACCGCGCCAGTCTCGGGACACATTCCGGAGGGGGAACAAATCAAGATGCTCATTTCCAATGCAACACCTGAGTATGCGTTTATCTTAGCTTTGAATGATATCACCTCTTGGCAACAACTTTATAGCCAAGCCCGATTCGTTCATCAACAACTTCAAGATCCCCTTGACCCCGAGTATTCTCCACCTTCTACATCTCCATACACGCCGCCATCTACATCTACCTCCACATATCAACCTTCACTCTATACGAATCAACCTTCCACTTACATCGCACCCTCCATGAGTCAACCCTCCGCATATCAACCTTCCATGAGTCAGCCTTCCGCCTACGCGTGCCTGCAGGTGTCTCCGCCCGTGTTTTCCCCTCCGGTCAAGGAAACACCAAACTCTAGACAAGTGGATGCCGTCTACATACCTTCCCACTCCACTCCACATTTGTCTCCGCCTAGTCTCTCCACCAGTCGCCATGCACCATTGCCTACGCAACCTTCACTTCCATCTCCACAACCTTCTCCACCATCACATACCCCTCGGCATCCACCTTGCCCGAAGCGGGCTCCTCGTCCTTCATTGTTGGAGTGCTTTACCGATATTTTCAGGGCTTTAATGGCCACTCACGCGTTGCCGCTTCCTCCGGTTGTGCCTTGCCGACCCGCGATCGGGAATATGCTTCAGTTATGTGATTTTCATTGCCAGCAGGGGCATTAGGTTGAAGATTGCCCCGAGTTCTGGGATTATCTTTATGGCTTGGAAGATCAAAAGATGATCAATTGGGCCGCCATGCATAAAGTTATTCTAGATCTTCGCAGCAAGCAGCAGCAAGAAGTGCCGCCCAGGCAGCCGTCTCCGTTACTTCAAGACCAGGGGCACCCCTATGATTCTTCGTCTAGCGTTACGCCCGCTCCATCACCTGCTCCATTACCTACCCCTGCTCCACCCTTGTAATGCCCTGGATTCTTATCAGATCTTTAGTAGGTCTTTCGGATCCTTTTTCGGAGAGTTTCGGATCACTTTTTGTAGGTCCTGAGTTGAGTTTTACGATCCGTGTGAGTTTTTCTCTCGTACTAGTAACGGACCCTACGGTGAGTTTGTTTCTTAGTTCATCGACTCGTGGACGCCGCAGTTGCGATGTACTCTTCGAGACGATCGTTTTGACTATTTTTACGTATTTTTTTGAATTAGTCCATTTTCGGGCCAAAAATCAAATTTTCAAAAATTAGGAAAAATTCCTAATTTCTTTCTTCTTCTTCCTTTTTCTTTTTTTTCTTTTCCTCATTCGCACGCGACCCTCCTCTCTCCCCCATTTTCTCTCATTTCTCTCCTCTCTTTCTCTCTCTTGTTCTCTCTCCTCTCTGGTCTGTTCGGTGCACCCCGCACACCATTGCAGAGCTGGCCGAGGTGGGGACACGATGGAGTGATCGGGACGCGGGATGGAGCGACGGTTTGAGCGTGGCGTGGCGCGATCCCTCGGTGGATTTCGAGATCGGCGTGGTTCGTATTTTGGCATTTTTGGCGCAGATTAGTCGCTTCGGTGCACGGTTTCTTTGGTGGAGGTAGGGAGATGGATCACCTACTTCTCCTCAACATTTCCCTACAATTTCACGTTGTTCGATGCTACAACGGGCGAGTTTGGACTCATTAAGGTAAAACTGTGGTTTTGGGGTATTCGCAGGGTTCGCCAAAAAATGGCGACGATTTTTAGATCAGTTGGTATCAATCGAACGTCTGGAATGCCAGCGTTCCAGATTCACTGAATTCGTGTCGATCGGTTGTCATTTGGGGCCGGTACGAGCCCGGGAACCCCGGTGACTCATTTAGGGTCAATTCGATAGAATTGCCCATTTTAATTCGTTTGTGCATCTTTTTGATCCCTTCCGAAGTGTGGAAGGTTGGTATTGTGATTGTGGATGTTTTCCCCTTCGATCGGAATCGAACGGGGCGTGGAATCGGGTTCGAACGTCGAAGTTCTGCCGGTTTTTCGCCATGACCGGTCGACCGGACAACTTGGGTCGGTCGACCGGCCAAAACACTTTTTGCTGTGTCGGTCCAGCCCGTGGTCCTGTCGATCGGATCACCTAGGCCGGTCGACCGACCATGTTAGGTCGACCGACCCCATGGGTCCGGTCGACCGGATTTCACTGATTTTTGCCCGTTTGAGTCCTGGTCGGTCCGGTTGAGACCCAATGACCGACCTATGGCCTCGCGAGTGTCCGGGACACCCTGTGGGTTCCGTGTCCATGTTTCTGGGGTGTCTAGAGGTACCATGTTACCTCGATTAACATGCCCGTGGATGTATGTGTCTTGGGCTTTGTGTTACGCTAGATCGAGTCACCGTGAGTCAGTATGAGTGCGGTGGGATTCCCCCGCATGTTAGTGGCCTTCCTTGAGTTCCCATCTTGAGGGGATGGTCTCGATGGCCTGTGATCTACCTCGTTATTCATGTTACCATGGTTTTAGACCCAGTCAATATTTAAGTCGGCTGGCCTTGGCAGTCCAACCTTCTTGTGTTTCTTCGCTATAGCTCACCTTCCTTAGGGTGCTACGAGTCATTTGGCTTAGGTCAGTATCTTAGGGCGGTTGGTATGGCGGTGGTCTATTGGACCACCTAGTCCGTGTAGCGTGTCTGTCATCGACCGCTTGGTGGTTGGTTGGGCAGGTCAGCTGGAGTTGATTGAGTCTAGTGGTTCATCCTGGACCGCTACAGTCGCCTCGTGGCCCTACCCCAGACCGCCAGTGTCCTTATCTTTGTGTTCATAGCGGTTTCCTCCTTGACTGCTTGGTTTCCCTAGCAGCTGAATGATGGATCGCTTATGCCCAAAGTGTCATTTTCCGTCGTTTCGATTTCCGTATATCTTGGCTTTACCTTGTGGTTTGCTGTTCCCGTGGATATCTTTTGATGTCCTATGAGGGCTAAGACCGCGTTATAAGGTAGCCAAGAGTTTTCTTGCTTGAGGTAGGATTTGCTTTCTTACTATAGAGTCGTCATTGTCCGATTCTGATCAACCCGGGGTGACCCAGTGGTTGACAGGTAACCCTGTGTGTCTCGTTGGTTCTGTCCAGTTCGAGACGTGGTTCAGGATATCTCAAGGTATCATTTCACCTCAGTTTACGTGTCCAGATGTGCTGAGGGTCTTGGTGTTCCCTCATGTCCCCGTGTGTCATTTTACGCGGTCATGTTGTTTCCTCTTGCTTAGGAATAGACCGATTGGCGGCTCGTTCCGCTTTGTACGACGATCTTTACTCCGAGTCGTGAGACTCAAGGATCATTGTGTTTTCAGGTCTAGTTGCCTTGTCCTGAGTCTGGTGGCAGTCTGGTATGATACCTCGTGTCCTATGCTTCGTAGTACGTACGATAGTGCTTCTTTGCCTGTCTGTACTCCGGCACTCGCGTTTTGGAGTATGTGTCTTGTGAGCCTCCACTAGTCGTAGCCTTACGACACGTTACGGCGTGTCGGCCCTTGTGGCGGGGCAGTTCCCGATATACGATTTGTAAGCTAGTTTCCGTGGGCCCCCGCTGTACAGTGGCGTCCTGCTGGGTGGGGAAAACTAGCTAGAGGCCTGGCTCTCCTGCAAGAGTCGGTGTGTGCACACGTGGTCAAGGGCTTGGACTGAGGCCGACGGGCGTTGCCCTGTCTAGTCACTCACGACTACAGTTCCATTCTGGTTCTGAGCGTGTCTTAGTCTCTGTCGTGTTTCGGGCGACAGCGTAGACTAGACACTTGTAGGTGCAGCATAAGACGTAGTGGACGTCGCTGGCTGTTCTTCTAGTGAGGGGGTGCTTCCGTCACGTGACACGTGACTCATGTTTTTCGCACGTCGTGACCTTTCCGGGTTAGCCGTCTCGTGGTCTTGCCCGAGGTCAGTGTTGTGTCGTGTACACGACATTCCAGTCGTGTATGTGGTCATCTCTAGAAGAGCTCACACGGAAATCATATCGTGTATGCTTTACAGCGTCTGTGTCTGTCTAGGTTTTTTCTAGGCTTTTTGCCTGTCTTTGTGGGCCCGACAGATCGGCAACTCCTGACTTTGTCAGATCAGGGTTTGCTTTCCTGTTGCTGCTCGGAGTAGTTCAGGGAAGCCGAGGCTTGTTCGGCGGCCGCGCTTGTTCGGTACGGCTTTTCCCTTTTCTTTTAGCTGTTCCTACTCCTTCCGCTCCCGGTTTTCTTTTACAGCTTTCTAGTGGTAGTTTCTTGCTTTTCCTGCTTTACTACTACTGTTGTTTTAGTTGTTCCGTGTTACGGTGTTGTTTTTCAGTGGGGATCCGCGTGACCCCTACTGGGCCAGTGACACGAGGCTCACCCCTACTTTTTAGGTGGGTGACGTCGTTCTGCTTCCGCGGTTCCTGGTGTGGCGTGTCCGTAGCTGCCAGCGGTACCTGTGTCGGGCTTCCCCTGACCTTAGAGTAGGCCCTTCTTTTCTGTTGACGGTACTGCTCGTCTTTCCTTTAGACTTGACTCTGGTATAATTCTTAATTTGTAACTGTTAATTAAAAAGTAATTTTATTTCTGCTACTTTAGTAAACCGATCTAATGAAATTTAATTGCTTACTGTTATATCTCTGTGGCTTCAATGTACTACACGACAATCCTTTTTCCCTTCGGAGCTTTACAGCTCTTGGGAGGCTTCGCGGGTTCCAAGTGGTATCGGGTCTGCTCGGTAGTCCTATCGGGTATATCCGGTATCCGGGATCCGGGTCGTCACAGTTGGTATCAAAGCGTTGTTGTGTGAAGTACATGGGAATCTGAGATATACAGTTACCAGAGTCCTGAAGGTCCAGTACAGTCTTTCACTGGCTTAGGTTTGCGATTCTTTGTCGCTTTGTTTCCATGTGTTGTCTTATGCGTGCTATGTCAACACTGTACGAGATGGTTTTGCTCTCGTCAGGATGCGACGGGATGCGCTTTTTCGTCGTGGTGTTTATCTCGATCATGTTGTACTTGGTAGAGTTTGTCAGTAGGCTTGAATCTGCAGTACATTGTTCGAGATTTTTCCGTGGTTTGTTCAGGTGGCTGGTGACTTTTTCGAGTTTGTGTGATGGTCGTACACATTCTGAAATTGTTTTGGTCGTCCCAGCTTGAGTCTGTGCACCTCCTGAGGTTTTTTGCTTCTGTCGAAGTGCTCGATTAGACTCCTCGATTGAGAAGATGCTCAGGCGAGCCTAGGATTTTCCCTTCCTAGTGAGCTTCTGTTAATCGAGCTTGATGCTTCTCATCTTGCTTGGTGGAGTCTTTTTCACGGTAAGCCTTGGAATTGTTGTCTTGGTGAGACCTTTGTCCTGTGTCTACTTAAGCGTGGACAGTATCTATTTTGAGCCTGATCTTCTCTTTGTTCTACGGTTGCTTGGCTTTGGACCTAATCTTTGTGTTGAGAGCCGTTATGCACCGTGTTCGTCGTGCTGTGTCCAACAGCCGATGTGTTGTGAAGGCTCGATAATTCTTTCAGGACGTAATGGTAAGCTGAGATTAGCCTTTCTTTGTGCTTTGTGCTGAAGCTGGTGCTCTTCTTGGTTTGCACTTAGGCTATTTGTGATTGGTTGCTCGCATGATCAGTACTCATGGCGTGTTACATTGTGATTTTCATGAATTGCGATGGCACCGAGTGTGTGCTGAGACGGGGATATCGAGATATTTCGGATGCCTGTGTGCATTGTTTGAGTGTGCAGCGGAAGCATGTGGGCTGATAACCCACGGGTCGAGGATCGTTGGTTGTAAGATTCTGACCGGTCGAGAGAATTATTTTTCTCGATGTGACTTTGTCTTGGCTTCCTATGCCTTAACATTATCTGTTGCCGTGCTGTTGCTGGAGATATTCTGGTGTTGGCACTAGCATTTGTGAGTGTTGGGGAATCTTTCGGCATTCCTGCTGATTGAGTACCCTCTGCTCTGCAATGCTTTCTTGGGTGTTGTGCTCTCTTGACGTGATCGTGGTCCTTGAGATGCGTCCCTTGAGATAGTCATTTTCTTGTCGTTGTGGGTCTGTTCTTGGTGAGTTGCTCGATGCATGACTAGTCCCTGGTGGTCGTGCATTCAGCTGTCGTTATGCCTTGATGTAACCCAGCTTGCAGTTGTGTTCCGTGGTTTTATGTTCAGTACGGAGCCGGGATCCTGCAAGTGCTACCGTTGTTGTCATTTGATCGTTGTTTCTCTATGATTTTGTCTGTTTGTCTTGGCACTGTGTGTATCATAGTCTTGTCGGTTAGCTTTGCTATACTCTTCTCTCTTGGTAGAGTTAGCATGCGACTCGATCAGATGTAATGTCTGACTGAGGGCTGACTTGATTGTGCTTGTGGTCCGGTGCTATCGTTGGCATGCTGTGTGCTAGGTGTTCCCTGTTGCCTTTGGCACTGGAGCCGATGATGTCGATCTGTCAGCTGAGAGGACTATGCTTCCTTGTTTAAGCTGATACTTGCCGTCTCTGTCGTTTTATTTTCCCGATATATGTTGTCGTGGAATGGGTCGTGTCTCCTTTCCTGTGAGACGTAAGCGATGTTGCCTTATTTTGGAGGTGTCGGACTCGTGTTCACTTGTGCCGTACTAGATCCAGGGCGTGTACTTGTGACTATGGTCTGGCAGGGTTCCTCTGAATTGTGTTTATCAAGATTCATGTTGTTTCAAGTCGTGTCTTGAGGTTGTTCTTCCCTGCTTCTCCTTTGCTAGTCCTTAAATTTTGAGAACGAAATTTCTTGAAGGAGGGGAGGATGTAATGCCCCGGATTCTTATCGGATCTTTAGTAGGTCTTTCGGATCCTTTTTCGGAGAGTTTCAGATCACTTTTTGTGGGTCCTGAGTTGAGTTTTACGATCCGTGTGAGTTTTTCTCTCGTACTAGTTATGGCACCCTACGGTGAGTTTGTTTATTAGTTCATCAACTCGTGGACGCCGCAGTTGCGATGTACTTTTCGAGATGATCGTTTCGACTATTTTTGCCTATTTTTCTGAATTAGTCCATTTTGGGGCCACAAATCGAATTTTAAGAAATTAGGAAAAATTCCTAATTTCTTTCTTTTTATTCCTTTTTATTTTTTTCTTTTCCTCATTCGCACGCGACCCTCCTCTCTCTCCCTTTTTCTCTCATTTCTCTCCTCTCTTTCTCTCTCTCGTTCTCTCTCCTCTCTGGTCTGTTCGGCGCGGGGTGCACACCGTTGCGGAGCTGGTCGAGGCGGGGACACGATGGAGTGATCGGGATGCGGGATGGAGCGACGGTTTGAGCGTGGCGTGGCACAATCCCTCGGTGGATTTCGAGATCGGCGCAGTTCGTGTTTTGGCATTTTCAGAGTGTATTAGTTGTTTCGATGCACGGTTTCTTCGGTGGAGGTAGGGAGACAGATCACCTACTTCTCCTCTACGTTTCCCTGTAATTTTGCGTTGTTCGGTGCTAGAACGGGCGAGTTTGGGCTCGTTTAGGTAAAATCGTGGTTTTGGGGTGTTCGCAGGGTTCGTCAAAAAACGGCGATGATTTTTAGATCAGTTGGTATCAATCGAACGCCTGGAATGCCAGCGTTCCAGATTCGCTGATTTCGTGTCGATCGGTTGTCATTTGGGGTCGGTACGAGCCCGGGAACCCCGGTGACTCATTTAGGGTCAATTCGATAGAATTTCCCTTTTTAATTCGTTTGTGCATCTTTTTGATCCCTTCCAGAGTGTGGAAGGTCGGTATTTTGATTGTAGATGTTTTCCCCTTTGATCGGAATCGAACGGGGCGTGGAATCGGGTTCGAACGTCGAAGTTCTGCCGGTTTTTTGCCATGATCGGTCGACCAGACCACTTGGGTCGGTCGATCGGCCAAAACACTTTTTGCCGTGCCGGTCCAGCCCGTGGTCCTGTCGATCGGACCACCTAGGCCGGTCGACCGACCCTGTCAGCTCGACCGACCCCATTGGTCCGGTCGACCGGATTTCACTGATTTTTGCCCGTTTGAGTCCTGGTCGGTCCGGTTGAGACCCAATGATCGACCTATGGCCTCGCGAGTGTCCCGGACACCCTGTGGGCTCTGTGTCCATATTTCTGGGGTGTCTAGAGGTACCGTGTTACCTCGATTAGTGTGCCAATGGTAGTATGTGTCTCGGGCTTTGTTTTATGCTCGATCGAGTCACCGTGAGTCGGTATGAGTGCGGTGGGATTCCCCAGCATGTTAGTGGCCTTCCTTGAGTTCCCATCTTGAGGGGATGGTCTCGGCGGCCTGTGGTCTACCTTGGTATTCGTGTTACTGTGGTTTTAGACCCAGTCAAGATTTAAGTCGATTGGCCTTGGTGGTCCAACCTTCTTGCGTTTCTTCGCTGTAGTTGGCCTTCCTTAGGCTGCTACGAGTCGTTTGGCTTAGGTCAGTATCTTAGGGCGGTTGGTATGGCGGTGGTCTCTTGGACCGCCTAGTCCGTGTAGAGTGTCTGTCATCGACCGCTTGGTGGTTCGTTGGGCAGGTCAGCTAGAGTTGACTGAGTCTAGTGGTTCGTCCTAGACCGCTACAGTCGCCTCGTGGCCCTACCCTTGACCGCCAGTGTCCTTGTCTCTGTGTGCATAGCGGTTTCCTCCTTGACTACTTGGTTTCCCAAGCAGCTGAACGATGGATCGCTTATGCTCAGTGTGTCATTTTTTGTCGTTTCGATTTCGTATATCTTGGCTTGACCTTGTGGTTTGCCGTTCCCATGGATATCTTTTGATGTACTATGAGGGCTAAGATCGCGTTATAAGGTAGCCAAGAGTTTTCTTGCTTGAGGTAGGATTTGCTTTCCTACTATAGTGTCGCCATTGTCTGGTTCCGATCAACCCGGGGTGACCCAATGGTTGACAGGTAACCTTGTGTGTCTCGATGGTTCTGTCCAGTTCGAGACGTGGTTCTGGATGCCTCGAAGTATCATTTCACCTCAGTTTGCGTGTCCAGATGTGCTGAGGGTCTTGGTGTTACCTCATGTCCCCGTGTGTCATTTTACACGGTCATGTTGTTTCCTATGGCTTAGGAATAGATCGATTGGCAGCTCGTTCCGCTTTGTACGACGATCTTGACTCCGAGTTGTGAGACTCAAGGATCGTTGTGTTTTCAGGTCTAGTTGCCTTTTCTTGAGTCTGGTGGCAGTCTGGTATGCTACCTCGTGTCCTGTGCTTCATAGTAAGTATGACAGTGCTTCTTTACCTGTCTGTACATCGACATTCACTTTTTGGAGTCTGTGTCTTGTAGGGCTGTCAATGGGCCGGGCCCGGGCCGGGCTTAGGTCGGCCCGGCCCGGGCCCGACTTTAGGCCCGAGCCCGACCCGGGCCCGACTTATGTCGGGCCGGGCCGGGTCGGGCCCGACATTATGTAAAAATTTCAAAGCCCGACTAAGGCCCGGCCCGACAACTTAAATAAAATAATAAAAATAATAATATATAATATATAATCTCACTAAATTAATTAAAATTTTGATATTACTTACATAATTTGTGTAAAAAGAGAGTTTTAAAATTTATCATTAAGTAAAATAACATAGTTTTAACTAAATAATTTTTAAATTTTGATGTGGGAATAAAAAAAAAGAACGGGCCGAACTCAAAGCCCGAGCCCGGCCCGCGGGTCAAGTCGGGCCGGGCTTTTAGGCCCGACTAAAAACCCGTGGGTCGAAAATGACATTGCGACCCGGCCCGAAATCGGGCCAAGCCCGCGGGCCTATCGGGCCGGCCCGGCCCATTGACAGCCCTAGTGTCTTGTGAGCCTCCACTAGTCATAGCCTTACGACACGTTACGGCGTGTCGGCCCTTGTTGCGGGGCAGTTCCCGATATACGGTTTGTAAGCTAGTTTACGTGGGCCCCCGCTGTACAGTGGCGTCCTGCTGGGTGGGGAAAACTAGCTAGAGGCCTGGCTCTCCAGCAAGAGTCGGTGTGTGCACACGTGGTCAGGGGCTTGGATTGACGCCGATGGGCGTTACCCTGTCTAGTCACTCACGACTGTAGTTCCGTTTTGGTTCTGAGCGTGTCTTAGTCTCTGTCGTGTTTCGGGTGGTAGCGTAGATGAGACACTCGTATGTGCAGCATAAGACGTCAGTGGACACAGCTGGCTGTTCTTCTAGTGAGGGGGTGCTTCCGTCACGTGACACGTGACCCTCGTGTTTTTCGCACGTCGTGACCTTTCCGGGTTAGCCCTCTCGTGGTCTTGCCCGAGGTCAGTATTGTGTCGTGTACACAAGATTCCAGTCGTGTATGTGGTCGTGTCTAGAAGAGCGCACACGGCAATCGAGTCGTGTATGCTTTAGGGCGTCTGTGTCTGTCTAGGTCTTTTCTAGGCTTTTTGCCTGTCTTTGTGGGCTCGACAGATCGGTAACTCCTGACTTTGTCAGATCAGGGTTCGCCTTCCTATTGCTGCCCAGAGTAGTTTAAGGAGCCGAGGCTAGTTCGGCGGCCGCGCTTGTTCGGTACGGCTTTTCCCTTTTCTTTTAGCTGTTCCTACTCCTTCCGCTCCCGGTTTTCTTTTACAACTTTGATTGACGCCGATGGGCGTTACCCTGTCTAGTCACTCGTGACTGTAGTTCCGTTTTAGTTCTGAGCGTGTCTTAGTCTCTGTCGTGTTTCGGGTGGTAGCGTAGACGAGACACTCGTATGTGCAGCATAAGACGTCAGTGGACACAGCTGGATGTTCTTCTAGTGAGGGGGTGCTTCCGTCACGTGACATGTGACCCTCGTGTTTTTCGCACGTCGTGACCTTTCCGGGTTAGCCCTCTCGTGGTCTTGCCCGAGGTCAGTATTGTGTCGTGTACACAAGATTCCAGTCGTGTATGTGGTCGTGTCTGGAAGAGCGCACACGGCAATCGCGTCGTGTATGCTTTAGGGCGTCTGTGTCTGTCTAGGTCTTTTCTAGGCTTTTTGCCTGTCTTTGTGGGCCCGACAGATCGGTAACTCCTGACTTGTCAGATCAGGGTTCGCCTTCCTGTTGCTGCCCAGAGTAGTTCAAGGAGCCGAGGCTAGTTCGGCGGCCGCGCTTGTTCGGTACGGCTTTTCCCTTTTCTTTTAGCTGTTCCTACTCCTTCGCTCCCGGTTTTCTTTTACAACTTTCTAGTGGTAGTTTCCTGCTTTTCCTGCTTTACTACTACTGTTGCTATTTTAGTTGTTCCGTGTTACAACATTATTTTTTAGTGGGGATCCGCGTGACCCCTACTGGGCCAGTGACACGAGGCTCACCCCTACTTTTCAGGTGGGTGACGTCGTTCTGCTTCTGCGGTTCCTGGTGTGGCGTGTCCGTAGCTGCCAGCGAAACCTGTGTCGGGCTTCCCCCGACCTCAGAGTACGTCCTTCTTTTCTGTTGACTATACTGCTTGTCTTTCCTTTGGACTCGACTCTGGTATAATTGTTAATTTGTAATTGTTAATTAGAAAGTAATTTTATTTTTGCTACTTTAGCAAACCGATCTAATGAAATTTAATTGCTTACTGTTATATCTCTGTGGCTTCAATGTACTACATGACAATCCTTTTTCCCTTCGGAGCTTTACAGCTCTTGGGAGGCTTCGTAGGTTCCAAGTGGTGTCGGGTCTGCTCGGTAGTCCTATCGGGTATATCCTGTATTCGGGATCCGGGTCGTCACAACCCTCATCACCTGTTCCATTACCCTCACCATCTCCTACCCCGTCTCCACAACCTCCACAAACGCAAGCCTCTGCTCAGGTTAGTGATACCTCCACTGTTGTGTACCCTCTGTGATTTTGTTGATTCTCCTTCATGGATCCTGTGAATAATCATCTTGATTTGTTTCAACATGAATGTCCCTAGACCTTGAATTCACTCAACTCCTTTTAATTTGACTAACAAGAGTCATTATTTGCTCAGGGGGAGTACATGTGTTGTTGTCAGGGTAAGTGCAGACATTTCTTTATCTTCCATATCTCTTCTCATTTCCAACGGGGAGATTTTTTTAATCATACTTCTGTCAGATGTCTGCAGGTTCTGCTTACTATTCTTTCCTTTTTGATGTTGTCAAAGGGGGAGAATATATATGTGGATGAGTCATTGATGAGTCATTAAGACTGTTCTATCAGATGTATGACAGACATTGTGCTGATATACTATACTGTGCATGCATGCTTTGCATTTATTGTGATCAAGATGAACCTCATGAATTTATTACAATGACTCATAATATTGACATCATAAAAAAGGGGGAGATTGTTGTGTACCCACTGTGATTTTGATGATGTCAACTATTATGTCTCATCATTTATAATCTTGATGATATAATTGTGATGCATGAATTAATGATCTCATCAACACATATTTAAGTCTGAACAATGTCAGTCAGAACAGGTTCCAAAGATTCATCAAAAAGGCATGAAACGATAGTCAATGCTGGTGACAAAAGTCAACGCCAGGAAGGGTAAAATCATTGTTCATCTTAGTCTGAAAACATAGGTCAGTGCTTAAACCCTTCCTTATTAAGGTTAACACTTTGTCATACAATGCTACACGGTTTCACTTGCACGGTCATTTTATCAAACAACTGGAATGCACACCTAGGTCGATGCATATTTTGCTTTGTGCATATAGGAGGTCCAAGCATATCATTGTTCACATTGCATTGTAAGGCAGAGATAGGTCAGTGCACATTCCTGTTTGTACAAGACCACAGTCGGTGCACATGTAACTTATGCATGATTAAGTCAGTGCACGTTCCAGTTCATGCTGGAACTATGTCAGTGCATACCTATCTTAGTCTTACTAGGGTTGGTGCATGTCTCACGCATATAGAAGTTAGAGCATGGTCTACATAAAGTTCGATGCAGGTTTATGTCTAAGGCATATACATGGTCGGTGCATCTTTTCGGTCAGGCATATATATAAGGTCGGTGCATACTTCTTCAGTATGTATATCAAGTCGGTGCATGCTTTGCATCGCATTGCACAGAAGGTCTGTGTATGTTCTATTTTATATCATATTCAAGTCTGTGCATATTACATATCGCTGATTACCAGATGTTTGATGAAATATCTTGGCAGTATTCAACCCACTCATCAATGATGAACTGACATATATTCAAACACCTGGGGGACACAGAGGTTGACTGCACGTGGATTTGTGTAATAATGATAAGTGGCACGTGATCCAAGGCGGATCGTCCCAGGAAGACTAAAGCCACCTGGATCGTCCTTGAACCAGAGGTTGACACGTGACAGGGCTGCTCCAGAATCTTCATGGCGGGAGTATTCCCTCTACACGCCCAAGGCGTGACTATGTGGACCCCATTAGCTGAAGATATATATATGTGTGTGTGGATCATTTTCAAGAAGTGGCGAAGCTTGAGAGAAAAAGTTCAAAAGAAAAGAGAGCAGCTGCAAGAGTAGAAAACCACCAGAGAAGAAGAAATAAGCGAGAGCCAGAGAGAAGAAAATAAAAAGAAGAGAGAAAAGAAATATACAGAGTTTCAGCGAGCTCTATTTGAAGATCTGAAGCTTGTCTATTCTAGGATCAAATCCTGAACAGTCTCATGCTCCTGCGAGAGCTATAGTTTTTTCATTTTGCCCGTTGTGTTCTTTCTTTTATTTTCCATTCTCCACATTATCTCTTCGATTCCTTGCTTTGGGATCGGGGTTCCTTCTGTGTGAATAGAAGAAGGGAGGCAGGTGTCTCCAGCTGTGAGTGACGGGGTGTCACTCACGGGTTCCTCCTGAGGATTCAGGAGAAGGGAGATTTATCTCCGGTTACCCTCTATGGATTCAGAGGAAGGGAGATTGGTTTCTCCGGGAGTGAGTGATTGGGTGTCACTCACAGTTTTTCCCTCTGGTTTAGAGGAAGGGAGACTGGTGTCTCCGGTTGCTTGTGACGGGCTGTCACTAGTGGTTCCCTCCGATTTGGAGGAAGAGAGGAGAGTGTTCCTGTGGGTCAAGCTGTTAGGCAGCATTTGTAGCAGACTGAGTCTGCGTTGTTTTTCTAGCTTATGCTAGTGGATTCCTCACTCGGTGGGAGCGAGGGGTGGACGTAGGCTAACTCTGGGTTAGCTAAACCACATAAAAATCCTGCAAGTTGTGTGATTGCTTTGGTGTATTTGATCCCTATCCTCTACCCCCCATTCGCAGGTCGGCCTCTGAAATGGTTTGATTGTACTCGTTGTTTCCGATTGGGTTAGCTATTCACAATAGATGCTTGCTTAGGAGCATTTCCTTTTGATACTGTCGGCCTTCATCTAGTTTAAGCTTCTCTATCTGTTATAAGTCCAATTCCAACCCTACTGCGAAGTGTCGTCCGCGTGTTTAGCAGAGTTTTAGGTTGCTGGTTGCTTGTTGCGTATGCAATTCAAGTGTTTGAGTGAGATTCGCATAAGAACATATAATCAAGTGTTCAAGTGTAAGTATCTTTAGAACACTTGTCTAGCCTAGCTAAATTGATTTGACTTCCGCACGATTTCTAACTACAGTTTTAATTTGGGCAAAATTCTGAAAGGGGATTCATTCACCCCTCCTCTGAATCTGTGCCTTGCATCCCATACATTCTAACATCCAATTCCACTGCCACTTCTACTACTTCCACTCCCAACGCCGTGCGACGTACTGTATTAATACGCCGACGATGGGCGCCACGATCTTCCCCTTTACCTTCCCCTTTGCCTATATCACCACCTCCATCTCCACTCTCGCCTCCATCTCTACCTCCTTTGCCGTCGCCCGAGCCTGAGCAAGCTCCACCATTATCCTTGCCTCCGCCCGCATCCAAGCCTATCATTGTCACCTTTCTTTTTCCGCCTTTACCCTCACCTTCATCCGCATTGCCTTTGCCATCACTTGACTTCACCATCCCCGTTGAAGCCTCCATGCCGTCCAAGCCTTCTATCTCCGCCACTTCTCCACCTATCTCCACCCCATGGAGCGGGTGTGAATTGCCTTTGGTGCCCCTTGGGTCTGGTCCCCAGGAAGATGATGAGCCGAGTCAGGATGGTTCTAGACCGGTTCTACATTTTAAACTTCAACATTACATCTGCCGAATGTCAGTTCGTGTCCTGGTCCCTGGCTATTTTGGGGATGAGCCTGTATCTCCCATGACAGTTGTCAAGAAAAGCTCCCTTGCATTGGTGCCTATTTTTTCTCAAGCGAGACCGGTGGCAATCTCATTGTTTGCCGGTGGCTCCACCATTGATGCTGTTATTTCTCCTCGTTTCATTGCTATTCAGATGGCTGGCCAAGAAGGCTTCTCTACCCGAGTTGTGCTAACTCATACGGCCGCCAAGTAGATTATGCACTCCAAGTTCAAGGGGCAATTGGTTGTATCTTTTGCACTTTCTAAGGACATTATGCACATTCTATGCAATCTCTCTCCGTTTATCAGTACGCCGGCCACGTCAACGCCGTGTATTACCCTCCCTCAGTTTCATCCTTCTCTACTAGCAAGAGAGTTGTGCTTCAAGACTGATTTTCGAGTGGAGTTGCCAAATCTCATGCTCTTTGTGCCGAGTGACAAGACTCCATGGTTCTGCAATGCCGATCTATCTAAGGAGTTATCTGTCCAAGAATGTCCGCATATCATTAGCACCGGGTGTCTAGGGGCAATCGCCCCGATGAACCTACATGTTCTTAACTGGGCCAGGCCATCTGCCAGATGGGCTCGTTATTTGAGAAGACATTGCAAATCAAGAAGCCCAACGGTCCGAGTCTGCACCAGGTGGGCCCGTGTTCAAGAGATTTTAGCTAAGAAAAGGCGGCGGTGCAAGTACAAAGGCCGCATGCAGTGCACTCAGGGGTCCATTTCTCTTTCTCCTTCCTCTCATTTATCATTTCTACTACTCGGCACACACCCTTGGGTGGTGTTGCTCCCTTTCTCCAATCCCACTTCCATAATTTTCTCTTCCTATTCGGGGCCGACGGATTCTCCATTTTCCCATAATTCTAGGCCTCGGCCTATGTCTGTTCATCTCGATCTCGGGACATCCCCCGATTCTTCTCCTCCGATATATCTGGTTTCTGCTTCTGATTCATCCCCGACCCTGTCGGGTGGTTACCATTTTCTTTCCCCGACTCTGTCAGGTGATTACCATGCTCCTTATCCGACCCTGTCGGATGACAATTATTCTCTTTCTTCGACCTCGTCGGATTATCATTCTTCTCCTCCTTCATCTTTGCAATCATCTTCTACCCAGTTTTCTATTCTCTCCTCTTCACCCTTTCGGGGTTCTTACCCTTTTTCATGTTGTTTTCGAGGCTTTAGTCCACCTTGGTCTCAGTCAATCCCTGGTTATTCTATATCTGGTTCCTTGTTATCAGGGTCTCTGTGCCTTAATGAGGGAGTTCTAGCCCTCATCTTTCTTCTTTTTATCATTCTTCGTCCAGTTTGATGCCTAGCGCTCTTCTGTGTCAAGGAATCTAATCCTTTGCTATCCTTTCATCTTTGTCCTATCAAGCAAGGAATACAAAGCTACTCGCACTCCTCAAAGCTCGATGACCAAGCTCTCACTTCAAGGTGCTACTTTCACGCTATGGATATGCAAGGTATCTTTTTATTTTGTGCAAGAATGTGCTATCATTGTTATTACTTTTATTGTTATTCATGCACGTGGTTATAATGTTGTTTCCTCAACACGTTTGAGTGGCTTTAGGCCTTAGTTAAGTTTAGATTGTAATGAGTTCGCTTCTGTAGCATCTTAGGCTGGTGTTAGCTCTGCGCTAGGAGTCTAGTTTCTTTCCCCGATCATTGAGGGTGAGCTTTAAGCATGGGTTTTCACACACTTCACGGTAAGCTATAGCCAATCTCTCTAGAGCAACATCGTTGCTGCTTTGGCCATACTTTGGGTATGCACAAAGTCTTTTCTTTTCTCTACTCGGCCGAGTGCAGGGGCAAGAGATGGATGGATGAGATGACCAACCTAGGCGCTCCCTAATATGAGAGAAGTCTCAAATAGGGGCAGTCTTAACCCTTAAAAGTGAACTTTCATGCTATATCTGGCCAATAAGGGCTACCAAAATGAGAAAATGAATCAAATACAAAATTATGAAAATAAAGGCATGGCAAGAGTGGTAGTACAGTTCCCCGTGGGACATCATGAGCCCGGTCGCATGCGTGCCTGATAAATGTGGGTCCAGAAAATCAAAGACACAAAGCCCCGGCGCAACAGACCTATCTCTTTGAGGGGTAGTGCCCTGGAAGGAATTCAAGTCCTGACATCTCCCATCGTACATGAAGCTTATCTTCATTTTTTTTCTTCTGCTTCTCCCTCTTAAACTAGGTTGTATCCCGGGTATGGACTTAGTAGGGGCATCGTTCTTTAGTGGTTGTTGGTTGTGGCTAGCCACCCTCATATGCACGCCCTGCTCAAGGGAAATCTTTAATGAAAGGGGGAGGGATGACGATCCCTGGCCAGTAGTTCAAGCCCGTCTTTGGGTGCTGCAGATTACTATTTCTAAAATATTGTCAAAAAATTTTAAAAAAATCAGATATTGTCAAAAAATTTAAAAAAATCAAATATTGTCAAAAAATTTTTTAAAAAATCAAATATTGTCAAAGTTCTAAAAAAATCAGATATTACCAAAAATCTAAAAAAAATCAGATATGTTAAAAATTCTAAAAAATCAAAAAAATTTCAAAAATCCAAAAATATTTATCTTTTATTCTTTTCTGTCTATGTATTTTGGGGACAGGTATGATCTGTTTGCTCAGTGTGCAGGTTGCAGGTATTCAGGCATTCCTTGCTTTATCATTTACGCTGCCTCTTTGTTCATATTTCTGATCTATTCTCCCTTCTTCAAATTTATCTCTCGATCTGTTCTGAAGCTTATGTCCTTCTCAACATTTACTTATCTCGCTTCATCATATCTCCATGAGAGGGTATTACCTTATGACTATGAACCTGGTGGTTCTGCTTCATCTGATCTTAGGCTTTGATTGAAGAGCGTGTTTGTCATGTCTTTGGTCCCGCCATGTCCTTGTCCCACGTGTCTACGTCCCTCCGTGTCGTCCCACACATGTTGTTATGTCCCTCTGTGTCTCACCATGTTTTTGTCCAACTATGTTTCATCCCACTGTGTTGTCATCCCACACACGTGTTTTCCGTGTCTTTTGTCCCCCGTGATTCTTGTCCCTCCATGTCCTTGCCCCACCAAGTATGCTGTCCCACCGCGTTATGTTGTCTTGTCCCACCGTGCCACGCATGCTTATTGTTTGTTCTTGTGATGTTTCATCTTTGATATGTTATGTTTCGTTCATATTTGTCTTGTTATGTTGCATTCATATTCGTTATGTTGTTATGCTATGTTCATTCATGTTGTTATGGTTGTGTCTTATTGAAAACCCATAAAAATTTGAAAAATCTAAAAATCTAAAAAAAATGCCATTTCGCATGGCAAATAAGTTAGGTATGGCTCTCTATCTCTGCTCATTATTTCATTACTATATGGTATCTACCTTACTATAACCTCTCAAGGACCGGCTGGTTACTCGTGTGTTCTGGGATCTGATGTTTCCCTTTACCAAAAATGATGATGATCTAGGAGCATACGGTTAATCGTTGGATAAGCCGTTAGTTTAAGTTGAGTGGGGAACGATAGACTCTATCTCGCACGCCGTGGTTGCAAGAAGACTCTTGACCATGTCCTGCTCGGCCTATCAATATTATTCTTGAGTACTTTCTATTATATACTTTCTTTCCATTCGTTTTGATGATTTCTTTATTTTAGCCCAGCATGCATCATGCCATGTTTGAGCACTCACGTCTCGTGATTCTCTCAAGGTTTCTCCTCAGCAATGGTTGATTACACTTCAATTCTCTTGGATTAGAGATCTGCATTCCACTCCGAATTTGAACGATCTCCCTGATCTGCCCGCTTGGTCTGGTTGGCCGGCATGATTCCTATATGGATTTTATCTCAGTCTTATTCTCCTTTTCCAGCTTTTCAGTTGTGTTCCTTCCTATCCCCTCATTGTCCGTGGATTGTGTCCCCGATGAGGTTGGTCGTGTTTCCTCCTCCTTAGTTAGCTTCTCCAGGCATGTCCCATCCGCGTCATCCATTCCTTGTGGTAAGTTCGGCATTTTCGGGAGAATTCCAGTCACTTGTTGGTTGTGACGGGTGTCTTTTGTCTTGATGCCTGCTTTTCAGTCATTTCCGGTTCATCTCTAATTCATCTCCATTTCACGTCGCTGTCACTTTCACTCCATCTCCTTTCCAATTCACCTCTGTGTCACTTTCGCTCGCTCCCTTGCAAAGCGGATATCAAGGAGGGGCATCTGTTGACACCTATTTTTAGCCCGCAACTTACGTCATTTCTCTTATTCATCATTTTTGATGTCCCCTATTAACCATTTCTTTGGAGCCTTCCTTGAATAGATTTTGAGCCCATTTCATTATTCCCTAACCTTTGGACTTCAGAGATCATGATTTCCTAGAGCCCTACGGCTTATTTAGATCAACTTTCGGCCTTTCAAGTCGACTTGCGGCCCATTTAGGTCGACTTCCATCAAGCATTCGGCCCCTTTCGCTGCATAGTTCTGAACACGGCCGTTTTTCATCCCCTTCTCTTTCTCTATTCATTAAGTGCCCTTCACTAAAGTTGTTCATTTTTTAAAGCCCTACATTTTCTTATTTTACGCCATTGGCCAGTTCTAAACCAATTTTAAGTTATTCACATTTTTCTGGCAGGCTGCGCTGTTCACCTGCGTCCCAACATTTTTTCTCTATGTTCTCATCCCATTTTCTCCCTCTTCTGATCATCGTCTCATCTTTATCTCGTCATAAAAGTTGTTCATTTTTCAGTTATCTACTATTTCTTCTTCTACACCTTTCCCTAGTTCTGCACCGTTTTCAAGATATTCTCCACTTTTTCAAATTGACCGTTTCTTGGCTGAATTGGCTGAAGAGTCCCAAGTGTTTAGGACTCTGTTTGTGCGTCCGAGAGTCCCTTGTGAGGCCTCTATCATCTAGAATTCTCCACCAAATCGAGTCCCGTTTGTTTCTATCTCTTCTCCTAAGTGTTATCTCGAGTTTGAGCCATAGAACTTGATTTTTGGTGGAGTATTTCACTTGGAAACGTGAACGGAAGTTCAGGGTTTATGCAATCCCAGTTCAAGTCAAACTCCACCTGATTAGGCTCCGGGCCCTTCTTGCAGTGCGAATATCTTCTAGAATCTTCCACTAAATTGAGTCCCACTTGTTTCTACCTCATATCCTAACTATTATCTCGAGATTGATCCATAGATCTCGAGATTTGGTGGACTCTATCTCTTAAAATCGTGGTGAAAAATTTTATATTTATGCAATTTTTATATAAACGACCATGTGCAAACTGTGCAACATGGATGTGTTTCCGAGGCGACGACGAAGACATGCCAAATTGTCTTCATCCTTCTTCGACCATAGCCTGAAGAGGGAAGTATTAGCTTCGCGTTGGTTCTATTTGCTCGATTTCATCAACATTTGCCCTCTTAACTTCACCCCAACTTCTTGCAAATCATCACAGTTTTCTATTTTTCTGCTGCAACTCCGCGACGGGGGCCTATTCTTCAAGCCGAAGCGGAGTCATACTTTATCCTCTTCGTCCTCCTTTGACTCCATCTTGAAGAGGGGAGTGTGAGCGACGTCACGCGGTTCGGAGTTGAGATGGTGCGGGGAAGAGGAAGAAGCGGAGAGCGCGCGGGCTCCTCTTTTTGTTGGGTGTTTGTTTGCTGCAATACAGAGATGAGATGGAAGAGAGAAGGGGCCACCACGGGAGATTGCTCCGGCGGGGCGAGCGGGACAAGTATGATATAGCAAAATATGGGGATTAAACGGCCATAGCGGGAAGTGACTCGCCGCGACCTCGGGGGGACGGGAATGATGCAAAAATTAAATAACAAGAATTGAAACGGCCATTGGGGAAGTTACTCGCCGCGGCCTCGAGAATATGAACAGAATATAACAGAATATAGAGAAAATATGAGAACAGAAATTTAAACGGCCATTGGGGAAGTGACTCGCCGCGGCCTCGATGATATGAGCAGAATATAACAGAATATAAAGAGAATATAAGAACGGAAACTTAAACGGCCATTGGGGATGTGACTCGCCGCGGCCTCGATGATATAAGCAGAATATAACAAAGCATAAAGAGATTATAGGAATAGAAAATTAAACGGCCATTGGGGAAGTGACTCGCCGCGGCCTCGATGATATAAGCAGAATATATAACAAAATATAAAGAGAATATAGGAAACAGAAATTTAAACGGCCATTGGGGAAGTGACTCGCCGCGGCCTCGATGATAAGGTGTGATCGCCAGGGGCCAAAAGACCCCAAAATAAGAAGGTGATCGCGCCTACCTCAAGAGCGGGAGATGGCGGGTTGCTTCTTCCACTCCTTCCGGCCGGCCGACGGAGAGGGCTTTCCTCGGTTACCCTTGCAAAACAATGGCAAACAAATAACAAGTGGATTAGAAAGATGAATGTGTAGTATTCATATCCTTGCAATAAAAATGACGAAATAACGGGAAGACACACACCTGGTTGGTGTTATCTTTTAAACCCCTCTCGGACTCGAGTAGGAGGAAAATGAGATGATGGATGCGAGATGATGAATGCAAAAGAACTACGAAGAAAAGGAAAGAGTTGGCTTATTGGATGTGCCGGTGGCGAAATTCGGCGGAGCTCCGGCAGCGTGGGGACGACGTAGAAGCGCGGTGGATGAAGACGACCTCCCTCTCGCGAGCGTGGGCACCCGAGAAGCCGGCAGAACCTCCACCTACAAAAGACCCCACGGGTTAGAAAAATGACTCCGTAGCCTCTGGGCTCCGGCAGCCTATCGGATCACTGCTTAGCTCTCCTAGAACTGAGGGGGTGGGCCTCTATTTATAGAGTTCCGGAAGGTGGAGGCGTCCAGGACCCTGGACACCTCCATCAGGGCCGAAATAATATTTTATTCTATTTTTATTGATTTTTTTTGGGATACTTTTGTGGAGGCGTCCAGGGTCCCGGACGCCTCAAGCAGGTCCACCGAAAACTGACGACGGCCGCACGCGGTTTGGCACAACGCGTGGTTTTGTGAGCGGCGCCTCGTGATTCAGAAATGGGCGCGTCCAGTCATCTGGACGTCTCTAAATTTGGCTTTTTTCACACACGACAAGCCGTCGTTCGGTGGCCGGCGCCCGTGAGGGAGTTTATGGAGGCGTCCAGGGGCCTGGACGCCTCCACAAGTTTATTATTATTTTTTTATTTTTCTTTTGTCTTTTATGCCAAGGCTGGCATTTTTATTTTTTTATTTGTTTTTATGGAGGCGTCCAGGGGCCTGGACGCCTCCATTAATATGTATTTTTTTATTTATTTTATTTTTATGCCAACTGGCATTTTAAAAATATTTATTATTATTAGTTTTTATGGAGGCGTCCAGGGGCCTGGACGCCTCCATTAATATATATATATTTTTATTTATTTTTGGGCCTTGAGAAAAATAATAAAATAAATTATAAAAATGGGGGCGTCCAGGGGCCTGGACGCCCCCATTAAGACCCACCCGGGTCCTTAGATCGGGCGTCGGCGGCCGCCCGGCAGATATCCTTCTTGGTTCCGGAACCTCCTGATGCGTTCGACTGGTGTTGATGCCGTCCGAATGCCGTGACGAGACGATTCCGGATGCCGAAAAGGGCGGAAGAAGACTCAGGAAAAGGAAGCACTCGAGCGATTCGAAATGCGTAGGCCATCGCGGGGCGTCGTATAGTAATATGAGACTTTCTCATGAGACGTCAAGAATGGCGTGTCTACAGCTGCCCCGCCTTGGCGTCTGCTTTGCAAGGGAGCGACACGTAGTGGAATGGTATCGAAGTGGACTGAAATGAAGTGGGAGCGGACTGATAAGTTGATGCCAAGGTGTGATGAGACACGCTTGTGACGTTACTGTTTGGAATCTTTCCTGAAGTTTCAATGAGGCGACCTTGAAGGAGGTCTTTCAAATATTGACGATTGCTTGGACGGAGATCAAATAAGGGAGGGTGAGATGTGCACTCAGGCACGAAACAAAAGAAGACCAACTTCTCGGTGTGGAAGTACCTGGGTCATAAACCGGAGGTTTCACCTTTGGGGAGCGGTTACCAGCCAATGTGGAAGTGCTGCGGCCAAGGTGGGTCAAAAATGTAAAGGAATATCTGAGGGTCTGTCCAAACAAGGGTCTCCTTTGGAAGAGCAGCGTAGGGCTGTCTCAAAGAAACTCAGTATTTCATTCAGAGTGGAATATCTCATATTTGTAGGAATTGAAACACAACGGCTTTCACAATCGAATCGCTTGAATGATCTTCCGCAATAAATCAAAGTCCTATATGAATGCATGCTGGGTTTAAAGAAAAATTCAAAACAAACTAAAATAGAAAATAGCCAAGGATAATATTGTCAACTTGTGAAGAACGGGTCAGGATACCGACCCGGTGAGCTGATACTGGGCTGGGGCCCGTTTATCCGCGTACCAACTCACTGAATGGAACCGTCGTCCCCATTCTATCACAAATTGACGGCCTATCCGTACAACCCAAACTCTTCCGGGATCATCACCGTTTTTGTTGAAGGGGAACTCAAATCCCAGATTCGTTCGGGCCGCAAGGTCCTTGACATGTTCTAGTAGCGTAGGTATCATATATTATGATGCATGACATGGTGGGACCAACCAATGAAAGGTGGGACAGGAGATAGGACAAAGATGTCCGTTAGTAAAACCTGCACATGCCAGCAAAGGTTAGCAACATCAAAAGGTAGCAGAATCGCACCACAGTTCAAAGGAGATCCAGACAAAATCTTGACAATGACCACTGATGTGACATGTTCTGTCCTGTAGCACCCTTCCCTTCCTATAAGAACTCCCCTTAGGCAAGTTCATTCAAATGCACCAAGGTGGGTTTTGGAAGCTCAGGAGAGGAAGGAGAGGAGAATCTAGAGATCTTCAGGATGGAAGGAGAGTCTTCCCGCGTTATGAAGAGGAGCAAGCCTAGCAGCGAGATTAGGCGACTTTCTGACCTCGAGGGTCATCTGAGTGGGACGATCATGTCGCATATGGTAGGCTGACTCTTTTCAAATTTCTGCATGTGAACCTTCTTCTTACTTCCTTCATTTCTTCTTCTTTCCAGCCATATCCACTCTTCCCAGGCCCGAGGAAGTTTTCCAAGCTGCCATGGCTTTCAAAGCTGACTTCCAATATCTCCATTGGCATGAGGGCCATACTCTCGAAGTGGCATCTGCAGGGGCTCCTTATTCACGCCAAGCATTACGAGAAGATTCGTATGGACTGGGCGGCTATGGGCGCGCTAGTGGAGGTCTGGCATCCCCAGACCCACACTTTTATCTTCCCGACCTTCGAGGTGACCATCCTCCTCGAGGAGGTGGAACTTCTGCTTGGTTTGAAGAAATTCAAGAGCGACGGGAAGGTGAAGGCTATGCGGATGCTGACACGGGGTACTTCTGAAAGCGTCCTTGGAAGCTTCATGCCGCCCGACGCAGCTAGAAAGGTCCGTACTCAGAAGGGGATCGATCTCCAAAAGCTTGCGGAGTGGGTCATGAACGCCCTGAGAGGGTCACCAGACGATGACTATTTGGAGGGAATCATGAAGGGGTTCACCATTTGTCTGGCGGGTGCTCTCTTGTTCCCTTATACCGACAACATGGTGGAGGAAGACCAACTGGGTGCTATCTGCGGGATCTGGCGTGGAAAGAGGGTGGGACCCGCCGTCCTCGCCTATCTTTACAGCGGTCTTACTGCCTCGAGCCTGGGTAAGCCTCCATTTGGTTGTGCACTTGTCTTGAATTGCTGGCTGGATTTGCATTTCAAATTCGACCACCGCGGGGGAATGCCAACCGCTTCGAAGCTCTTCCAACAAAGCCCGCTTCACCACATAGCCGACGTGTTAGGCTTTGGTGGTACTGTAGTGAACCGCGTTCCGTGGCTGAAGAAACGTGAAGACTGGCGGTCTCACTTCCGCACCGTGACACAAGGCTTCTTCACTTGCGCACCGGCATGTTTGCTTTCGCTTGATCTCCTCATGAGGCCTTCTCCCGAAGTCGATCTTCAACTGATCGGCGCGACCGAGTTTGTTCTTTACAACGCGCATCGGTGCTGCCTGCAGATTGGCATCCCACGCCATTCGTTCCCGCCACCGACTGGCATCGTTCCCTTGAAGAAGAGGGAGTTGGGTACTGAAGCGGACGCGAAGGAAGCGAAGGCCATTAAAGCACCCTGGAAGACAAGTGTTGCGGGAAAGGCGTTAGCGCACGTGGTGGAAGAATGCGAGCCGTGGAGGGCTTATGTAACCGAACTGGGGAAGTTAAGGCCTAAAGCGCCTAAGCCCCTGATGTAGTTCACTCTGCTTTTCTAATGGAATAAAATTTGGCATTTGGATGTTTCGGACCCCCGTCCCCTTAATTATTATCTTTTTTTATGGTTTTTCTTTTTCTTTGTGTTTTTTATTTTGTTTGGATTATATACATATTCTTATATAAATATATTATATATTTTTTGTTTGAAAAATTTTTTTATTATGGGGGGCGTCCAGGGGCCTGGACGCCCCTATTATTTTTATTTAATTTTTTTTGTTTTGGGGGCGTCCAACTGTCTGGACGCCCCTAATTTTTATTTTATTTTTATTTTATTTTTTTGTTTTGGGGGCGTCCAGGGTCCTGGACGCCCCAACTATTATTTTTTTATTTTATTTAATTTTTTGTTTTAGGGGCGTCCAGGCGTCTGGACGCCCCAAATCTTTATTTTATTTTTTATTTTTATTTTTGTTTTGGGGGCGTCCAGGCGCCTGGACGCCCCAAAAATTTTTTAAATTTTGAAAAAAATAAAAAAATGGGGGCGTCCAGGCGCCAGGACGCCCCAAAAAAAAAATTCCTATTTAAGGGCTCCCCCCCCCCTTTTTGCTCATTTACTGTTCAATCTGACGACCCAGTCACCCAGACGACCTATTCTTAGTCCCCATGGAGCGAGGAGGATCGAGCCAGGTTCCAGGGAAGCGAAAACGACTGGCTCGTCGTGCGAGGAGGTTGAGGGATGATGCCGAGGAGGCTGCAGCAGAGGAGATTGCTGCGGAGGAGGGGATGGAGGTGCCTCTCCTGGCCGCGGAGGCTGCTGCGGATGCTGGTGACGCGGGAGAGGATGATCACGACCCGGTAAGTACCTCGGAATCCTCACTCTGTGGTTCAATAGGCTAAAACGGGTGTACAAGAGGTTGTGAGAGAGAGGCGGGTAGTGAGAGAAGGAGGTGTCCAGGGACCTGGACGCCTCCATGTTTCTTTTTCTTCTTTTTTTTTATTTATTAATTTTCGTAAATAATAAAATAAATTTAAAAAATAAGGAGGCGTCCAAGGCCTAGGACGCCTCCATAATTATATATATATTTTTTTATTTTTGTTTTTTGGATTTTTTTTCGAAAAAGGAAAAAAGAAAATAGGAAGGAGGCGTCCAAGGGTCTGGACGCCTCCAAAAATATATATATATGTATTTTTATATTATATATATTTTTTTTAAAATAAAATAAAATAGTATATACAGTGTTATCGTTGATTACTGTTCATGATGCTGATGTGTTCTTTGTTGGTTTTGTGGTTTGCAGGGCGTGATGAAGGGCCGGATCAGCTGGTCCTTGGTGGTGGCAGCATACCGTGGGCTGCCGGATTTCCAGAGGGCGCGTGTGGACGCCATGGGCTTTGGAGCTTTCCTTAGGATCGAGCCCTTCCGGCTCGACCTTCCTCTTATCCAGGCACTGAGGGAGCGGTGGCACGCACCGAGCCGGGCGTTTCTGATGCCCTGGGGGCACATGGTGCCGTCACTGGAGGACGTGGCTCGGATCACCGGGCTACGAGTTGACGGAGAGGCAGTCAGCGGGGTCACCTACCCCGACTACCGAGAGAGTGCCCTGGACCTGCTGTGGTTAGAGACGAGCGTGACTGATAGAGACAGCAGGGTAGTCGGCCGAGTGGAGATCATGGAGGCGCTCGGATTCGTCGACCCGCGCCAGCGGGTTAGCGAGACTGGAGCGGAGTTCTTGGCTCGACTGGAGGGGGATGCTCGTGCAGCTTTCACCCAGGATCCGAGCGAGAGGGAGCTGGTGGATCTAGACCTTCGGAGGTTTCTTTTCTTCTTCCTGGGCCGCCTTCTGCTGGGGACGAAGGGGGATGGCATCCACTGCCGTTTCCTCGGGCTCTTGGCGGATCTGGACAGAGTGGGGCACTATGCGTGGGGAGCGGCTCTGCTTGCCCATCTGATTGCCGATCTCTCCCAGACTTCGGAGAAGGAGACGACAGTCAGCGGCTTCGCACCTTTCCTCCAGGTAAACATTTTATTTATGCATTCTCACAGTTAAATATGCAATTATTGTACTAATGATGTATGATGGATGCAGGTGTGGAGCTATTACTATTTCCCGATGGGGAGGGCTAGGCATGGGAACAGGAGGGCCGTGCCTCTGGCGCGGCAGTGGAGGCCGGTCGTGGTTGCAGCACCCCACGGCTACCAGCTGGCGTCACTTCGTCGAGAGCTGAGCGAGTATCCCGAGGCCATGGTATGATGCGCATGATTTTTTTGTGTTTATGCATGTGACTGAATGGTAACTAACATGATGTATGTATGGTGATGCAGGTGGTGTGGAGGCCCTACTTGGGCATGGGCGATGCTGGCCAGCCCTGGGTTGTAGCGGGTCTTCCTCGCTTCAGGCGGGACGTGTGGGTCCATTGCCTGAACGAGATTGAGCCGCTGCGGCTTAGACTGGTCATGAGGACGTTGGGGCTGGCCCAGGAGTGGGTAGACGTAGATGCGCCGGCCCGCATTGGGCGGAAGACCAAGGGGAAGGCGAAGATCGTGGACTGGCGTACGCGCTTCCCAGCACAGTACCAGGACTGGCAGCAGGGCGGGGTCCCAGTAGTGTCCCACGTACAGGATAGCACAGACTACATGAGACGGTACCGAGCTACGTACGGGGACCGCCTCTCCTTGGGTGGTATGGCAGGGGTAAGTGAAATGAAACTGCTCCACTTTTCTATATGTATGCATGGGATACTAACTTATGTGTAATGCAGGATGCTCGTGATACCATGATTGCCGACCTGCGGGCCCAGTTGGCGGACGCCAGGCGACAGTTGGTGGCCATCCGACAGGAGTTGGAGATCCTGGTGAGTTTATGCAATGCATTTTTTTGTGACCTGGATTTTTGATGCTTAGCCTTTGACTGACGTTTGCCCCGTGTTTCAGCGGGCCCACCAGACAGCGGCAGCCGCGATGGCTGGTGGAGCGGGTTCCAGTTCGCGGGGCCCTCCTCCGGAGGTTTCTGCCCTCCAGGAGCAGCTGGCGTACGCGGTGGCTCGGGCTGAGGAGGCCGAGCGTGACCGCGAGGCTCGAGTGAGTGCTTGCTTGGCCGCGACCCTTTTCCAGCTACTTTCCTTCTATCACTGTTCTCTTACGGTGCATGCGTGTCTTGACAGGTGGCCGAGATCCGAGAGGCCCTGGCGCGTGCTGTTCGTGCTGAGCAGGAGCGCGATGCCCGGGTGGCAGAGCGTGACGTCCGGATTGCGGAGCTAGAGGAGGAGCGGCGACGGGAGGCTGAGGAGCTTCCTCGCGACGTAGTGGATCTGCGGATCGCCCTCGAGCTGTCGAGGAGAGAGGCGATGAGGGAGAGAGAGGAGAGGGAGAGGGATAGGGAGAGCGTGGAGAGAGAGAGGGAGAGGGATAGAGAGAGAGAGAGGGAGGAGCGACAGCGGGATCAGACCGAGAGGAGGGCTCTAGAGGCCCAGCTGCTGGAGCTCCGATTGAGTCTTGGCACGGCGGAGGGGAGGCTTCGGGAGAGCGAGGAGCGGTACCAGAGGGCGAAGGAACGCGGGGCGCGACTTCGTCAGTCTGGTTCTTTTTCCATGGGCAGCTACCTGGTTTCTTCGGCCGAGGAGCGTCGTCGCGCCTTCGAGGCTGGAGTGCCACCGCAGGGCGAGGCGAGCACGGCTTCTCAGGGTTCACAGAGGTCGCGGAGGCCCCCTAGGGATCTCCGTCAGAGGAGGGAGGAAGGAGATGACCAGGAGGGTGACGGTGAGAGTTAGAGAGTTGCTTGTACGTCACCCTTCTCACTGTATGATGTACTTTCGGCTATTATATGAAATGGAAATGGCTTTTTTGTGTTGTGTGTACTTTTCTCTCTCCCACACTTTCTTTTTTGCACTGAGTTGTCCCTTGAGGCACGCTTCGCGAGACCTTGCCCTGAGCAACGGGGAACTATGTTTTGCACGGGGGGATTTTGTTTCCTTTCCCCCCTTTTGGGCGCGTCCAGGCGCGAGGACGCGTCTTAATCCTTGATTTTAAATTTAAAGCGTCGGGTGGCCTTTCTTCTCCCGTGCCTTACCCGCAAACGAGCCCGCCTCCCGCCGAAACGCGCTTGCCCCTTTTTCGTCTTCCTCCTCTTTTGATCGATGGAGTTCGGTGGGCCCGACCGTGGTGAAGGTGGAGAGGGACGAGGAAATCCTCGCCCAAGGAGGGACGCGCCCGATCACGGAACGGCGTCCATGGAGGAGGAAGGGCCGCTTCGGGCCCCCGAGGGACCCGGGGGGCCCGCTGGCGTGGGAGGAGGTGAATACGGTCCGGTAGGTCCTCCGATCTCTTCCTCTTTTAATTCATTTTGGGTTTTGAAGCGAGCCGGGCGAGGAGGCAAGGGTTCGGAGAGTGTTGCACTCAAATGATGGACGCGTCCTAGACAGGGGACGCGTTCCTTTTGACTGATATGGGACCCCTTTCTTGGTGCAGGACATGGCAAGGACCCTGGGCCTGGCCGATGAGTGGGCGAGTGCGGACGAGCCGAGCCGCGTCAGGAAGGAGAGTCGCGGCAAGGCGAGGCTCGAGGACTGGCCCGTACGTCTCCCTGGACAGCAAGGGGGTGTACTGGTGCAGGACAGTGCCGACTTCCTGCGGCGGCAGAGAGAGAGTTACGCGGGGCTTCCCCAAGCTGGGGACACGCGTGGCATCGGCGGCTCGCGCGCCCAGCTGTCAGAGACTAGGCGGCAACTGGCCGTCGCTCAACATGAGCTGTCGCTCCTGGTAAGTTACATGCTGCCCTTTTAACTTCAGATTTTGGAGTTTCACTGACGGCCGTTGTTTATTTTGTTCCAGCGTGCCCAGCAGACAGCGACGGTGGGAGCGGCTGGCGGATCTTCTAGCTCCTCGGCCCCTTTTCTCGAGATTGCTTCCCTCCGGGAGCAACTTGCCGGTGCGGTGGCCCGTGCGACCCGGGCGGAAGAGGAGCGTGACGCCTGGGTGGCGACTGTAGCGGAGCTGCGGCACCGTGGTGAGGAGAGACCTTCTCCAGACATCCTGGAGTTAAGGGTTCTTCTGCAGATGATGAGGAGAGAGGTAGAGAGAGAGAAGGCCGAGAGAAGGTCCGAGCGACAGCGGGATCTGACCGAGAGGAGGGCCTTGGAGGCCCAAGTGAGGGAGCTCCAGCTGGGCCTTCAGGCCGTCGTGCAGAGGCTAGGAGGGATGGAGACGCGCTACGAGAGAGCGCGAGAGTTCGGGGAGCGACTCCGCCAGTCCGGACGCTTTGCCGCCAGTGGCTTCTTCGCCACGCCAGGGGAGGAGCAGCGAGTCACTGCTGCGGAGCAGGCGCCCAGAGGCGAGGCAGGTGCTACTGCACGGGGATCCTGGAGGCCTCTGAGGGACCCTCACCTCGGGGGAGAGGAGGAGAGTGCCCAGAGAGACGAGTGATGGTGAGGATTGGCGGGCTAGTGGACCCGTCACCTCTTTATGTTTATGATGTTTTTGACAGCTTACGTAAATTATGAATGGAGTGATTTGATTTTCTGATGCTTGTTTGTCCTCTTGTGCGTTCCTTCTTCCCTACACTTCTTCTCCTTTGCACTGTTCCCATGTGACGGATCTGTCGAGACTCCGCCTCGAGCGGAGAATCACGTCTTATTGTGACCATTTTCCACGGGAATCTGCCGTCGAAGTCAATACTGACGGCCCTAGTTCCTTTTCCCGGATGTTGTGCCAAATTTTGCGTGCGTCCTCCAAAACATGATAGGGTATCCCTAGACAACATAGGGGCTATTCGTCCTATTCTTCGTCCAGTCAATCACCCTGTGTGAGCGGTGAAGCGACACATGGGGTCGCTTGGCCGGTGTCTTATGGCGAGGGCTATCATCGACAGGTGATGGAGGTAATCTTGGCCCGCACTCCTTCCATTTCTATAAATTCTTGTCCCTTTTATCTTCCCAGGTATATCGAGGAATAACTCGAGGAGCACAAGTCTTACGGGAGAGGAGGAGTTCAAAATTCTGAGAGTTGGATGGAGGGCGAATCTTCCCATTCCTCGAAGAGAAGCAGGTCCAGTGGTAGTAGTTCCAGGAGGCTTTCAGACTTTGAAGGGCACTTCAGCGAAAGGGCCCAATCACAACTCGTAAGCCAAGTTTTCTTGCCCTTTTCTCATTTTTTCTTCCTTTCTTCTGACCGAACCTCACCCCCATTCCTTGTATGTGTAGGTTGTGATGAAATCACAAATCTTGTGGGAGTTGGTAGTAGCGGCGTACAGGGGCCTCCCAGATTTTCAGAAGGCGAGGCTAGACGTGATGGGATTTGGTACCTTTCTTCGGATCGAGCCGATCAAGCCCGACCTGGTTCTGATCCAAGCTTTGTGTGAGAGATGGGACCCAGTGAGCCGGGCATTCCTGATGCCCTGGGGGCACATGGTGCCCAGCTTGGAGGATGTGGTCCGGATCACAAGCCTGAAGGTAGAGGGCGAGGCAGTGACCGGAGTCACTTACGCGGACTACAGAGAAGGTGCCCAGAAGTTACTGGGTCTGGACCTGGATGGTCGGAAAAATAGGTCGGTAGCTAGGGCGTCCCTCATGGATGCATTAGGGCTCACCGACACTCGTCGGCGGGATGATGAATCCTCAGAAGAGTTCATGGAAAGGATAGAAATAGGATGCCGCGCCGTGTATTGCACAGATTTCGGCAACTGGGAAAGATGTAACATAGATTTGAGGAGATTTCTCCTCTTCCTTTTGGGGAGATTGGTACTGAGCTCGAAAGGGGATGGTATCCAATGTTGCTTCCTGGAGCTGCTGTCAGACCTTGAAAGAGTAGGGTATTATGCCTGGGGAGCCGCCATGCTGGCACACTTGTTTGCAGGCCTATTCCAAGAAACGGATCGTGAGACGACTGTGAGTGGTTTCACACCATTCATCCAGGTATTTTTGTGGTTTTGCTCGTTTTGTATTTTTTGTGTTTTTTTTTTGTGTTTTTGCATGGTACTGATGACCTGCGCCGAGCAGTTATGGAGCTATTATTACCTCCCCATGGGGAGAGCTCGACATTGGCGACCTGCGATGGTGCCGCTAGCCAGGCGGTGGGAACCCATCATGAGTGCGGCACCCCTAACCTACCAACTGATGGTGCTGAGGCGAGAGCTACAGGAGTTCCCTGCAGCGATGGTAAACTGGAGACCCTACTCAGACATGGTCGATGCCGACCAGCCGTGGGTTCTAGCAAGTCGTGCCCGGTTCGGACGTGAACTGTGGATGCACTGCCTGAATGAAATCGAGCCGCTCCGGCTACGATTGGTTATGAGAACCTTAGGACTGGCTCAGGAATGGGTGGATTCAGCTGCGCCACCTCGTGTCGGGAGAAAGACGCGGGGACCGGCGACCTGCATTGACTGGCGCGTGCGATTCCCCGAACAGTATGAGGACTGGCAACGGGGTGGCACGATTGTAGAATCACAGGCGCGGGACAGCGAGGACTACTTGCGTCTATATAGGACAAAGTACGCAGAACGGTTCCAACCCAGGGGACTTGTGGAGGTAGGTTTCCCCTTTTTCTCTTCTCTTCTTTCTCCTTTTCTTGGTTTTTTTGGTAAAAATGCTGACTTGTAAGGCTGCAGGATGTCCGGGATGCCATGATAGCGAATTTACGAACTCGCTTGGCAGAGATGGAACAACAGTTGGGCGATACCCGCGGAGCTACGAGCGCCTTGGTAGGTGTACAGTACGTTCCTAGTTAAAACCCCAGATTCCAGATGTTGGCTGCTAATTCACATGGTCGCAGCATGCCCAGATTGGCGCAGCCTCCCCAGCGATGGGAGTAGGTGGTGCCTCTTCCAGCTTGTGGATTCCCACCTCAGAACTTGACTCGCTTCATGAGCAACTTGCTCACGCCACGCAGCGTGCTGCGGAGGCAGAAGGAATGCTTCGTATACAGGTAAAAGTTTCAGCGTTGAGTTCTCTTTGTTTACGCCTTATCGCGTATCTGAGATGGTACACTCGACAGGAAAAGGAGACGGAAGAAGCGCTTGCCCAAGCTGCGCAGAAGGAGGCTAGGATAGCAGAACTGGAGAGGGAACTGCGGCGTCATCCTGATGACGACTCATCCAGGGATGCTATGGAACTGAGGATCACTCTCCAGTTAGAGAGGGAAGACCGTGAGAGAGAACGGGCAGAGAGGGAAAGAAACGCAGAGAGAGAAAGAGCCAACAGTTTGGCTGAAAGGGAGGAGCGAAGGGCCATGGAGGCCCAACTATTCGAACTCCGAATCGGCCTTGGTCTTGCTGAACAGTGGCTGAGAGATGGTGAGGAGCGCTATCGAAAAGCACGAGAGCGTGGCTTTCGTGTTGGTAGCTTCTCTGCTGCTTCCGCGGATCAACGCCGGGATGTGGGAATAGGAAGAGGAGTACAGAGCGGCAGGAGTACCGCTTTTCGTAGTTGGGTAGCACCTTTGAGAGTGTTTTGCCCGGAGAGTAGTGGGACGAGTAATGCAGAGAGAGAGGGCGGAACTTGATGTAAATTTTTTGGTTTTTTTTGGAATAAAAACAAGGTTCGGTTTGTTTGTTTTTCACCTTTGCTTCAGTTACCTGAATCCCTGCACATATCACTGAAACAAACAAATCAGAATTTCTGTTCTGACTTGGCCCCTTGCTCAATAGGCAAATGGTCACTGTGACTGTCCTTGATAACTGGTCAAGGGGCCAAGCCTTTATTTAACGAAGGCAAGGGAAAGATGCGGTGATGATAAATGCGACAGGCAAGCACACGAATGCAAGCGATATTAAAAGTGAGATGCTGCACGCAAATGTAATTATGCAAAATTGATTTGTTTTCTTTTTTTATATTTGATATTTTTTTTGTTTCAACATAAAAAGATTTTTTTTGTTTGCAAATATGTACATTTCTCTTTTCCATTTTTTTTGTGCTTTTATCATTCAAGTTTTTTTATTGCTAACGCCCGGCAAGCACCCAAATGGCACCTAACCTACGTGAGACAGGGGTTTCTTACTAACCTCCCAGGTATCTAAGTGCACATCTAGGTTGATTTGGGCCTCTAGACCCCTCGAATGACGATCCCGCCGGCTAAGACTTACCCTGATGACAATACCGTCATGCCATGCTTAGGCTCCCAGTTGCTTCCGACCACAGGGATTCACCCAAAAGGTGTTTGAGGTAGATGATTTGCCCGACCCGGGTCTGTTTCCTCACAACTCTAGATGGTATAAGATGGAACACCCTGGAACCCTAACGACCAACCGCGCGACGCTGACCCGGAATCAGACGCCGTCGCACCCATAGGTGACGCGCTTGCATTGGCCTAAGCCCGAGGTTAAACAAGAAGACATCAAGGTGGTAAACAGGGGTCTTGACCAGCCAGAAACACAGAGACTCCTTCGCAGCGATAGCTTTTGCTTTTCAAAGTAGGCAACCAAAATGTGTATATTAAAATAAGGTCGCAGACCCTGGGCAGTTTTCACCTTTCAGAAACTCCATCGAACCTTCATCTTTAGAGGGAGAAGGAAGAGCGTAGGGGATAAACCTCCTGAGAGGACCGGCAAAGCCGTTAACCCGGCGAGCGAATAAGGGCCCATTAACTCTTTCCTTTCGGACAACTTCGGACCAAATCTCGAGCATTTACATTCCACGGCCCCCCTTTGTGGATTCAGACTTTTGCTTTGAGGGGTTCCGTTTATCGTACCAGGCACGGTCACGACCAGGCTTTTCTCTTGATTTTGATTTTGTATTTCTTTCTGTGAGGGAGATATAGTCGTTTGACGTTGGTGGGCTCCCTCTTCGTATGCCTGCGGGGACACTGCCCTCTTCTCGTGCTCTGATCGATGCTCGAGGAAATGGGTCCTACTCTTGCCTTTGGGGTTTGAGTTTCGGTTTCTCATGCTCAGCGTTTTAAGGGCGCCGACTGTCTCATTTGGTCGAAGAGAAAAGAATAAAGATTACAGCTTCCGGAGATCTTCTAGGTGTGGCCCTACCGTAGGTGATGCTACCAACTTTTTTGAATAAAATACATAAGTGAACACATGTTAGCTTCCTTCGAGCGAGCATAGGCCGACGTGGCCGGACAGGGATCTCCACGGTTCTGGCAAACCAAGACCCGGTGCCTACCAAGCCTTAATGGGCCCTATCCTAACATGAAGGTTAGATGCAGGGACTTAACTACATGGTGCCTGCCAGGCATCGGCATTTTGAATTTTCCATATTTTTAGTGGTTTTCAATATTTCCTTGTTTTTGATGTTTTTTATCTTTTCATCATTTTTTTTGTTTTGTGCTAAGGGTAGTATTTCTTAAGATAAAGCCCATTCCAAGGGTGGGATAACTCGGTCCCTTCGGCGTTGACTAGCTTGTAGGCGTTGCCAGGGTACACGGCTTGAATTACAAATGGTCCTTCCCAATTGGGTTGGAGCTTAGAACGCGGCCCTCCAGGTTTGACAAAAATTCTTTTTACGACCATCTCACCGACTTTGAATTTTCTCTCAACGACTTTCTTTTGGTAAAAGCGAGCGAGTCTATTTTGATACACACGCGCGTGTTCGGCGGCGGCCAGCCGCTTCTCATCCAAGAGTTCCAACTGGGCGAGGAGTGAATTACGACGATCGTCGAGGGGAAATTCCTCATCCAATTGTACCCTGAGAGAAGGGATCAGAGTCTCGTACGGGACTACCGCTTCCATACCATAAGTGAGGGCAAATGGAGTCTGCCCGGTGGGGGTACGGATTGAAGTGCGATAGGCCCATAGGGCTTCGATAAGCTTTTCTGGCCAGTCTGAAAACTTACTAGACTCGCAGGTTTTTTTGATGATTTTGAGCAATGTTTTATTGGTGGCCTCCGCTTGGCCGTTACCTTGTGGGTAATAAGGCGATGAATGATGCAATGCAATTGCGTACCTTTTGCAGAGGTCCTGTAGGTCCTGAGAAATGAATTGTGGCCCATTGTCGGTGACGATCGTGCTTGGGACGCCGAATCTGGCGAGAATGTTCTTCATGATGAACTTGCAGACTGTTGACGCCTTGATTTCCGCGTAAGCTTCGGCTTCGGCCCATTTGGTGAAGTATTCCGTCGCAGTAAGGATGAAAGATTTCTGCTTGGTGAGGGAATTGGGATCACCTAGGGGACCAATGATGTCGAATGCCCACATGGAGAAAGGCCATGGGGAGGATATTGGATGAAGTGAGGAAGATGGTGAATGGATTTTATCGGCGTGAAGTTGACACTTGACACACCTACGGACATAGACAGCACAATCCTCTTCCATAGTGGGCCAATAAAAGCCTTGACGAATGATCTTCTTGGCGAGCATCTGACTATTCACGTGGCCACCGCACACACCCGAGTGCGTCTCCTCTACACATTTCCAAACCTCATCGTCACCAAGACATCTTAACAGAATACCAGTAAGGCTCCTCCTATAGAGTAGACCTCCGATCAATGTGTATTTCTGAGCCACCCTTCTTATGGCTTTCTTGTCCTCTGTGGTGGCCCCTTCAGGATAAGACTGATCTTGGCAATATTTGACAATTTCATAGAACCATGGTTTCTCTTCATCAGCCAGTTCTTCTTCGGCCTCTGCCAACATGATTTCCCTCTTCTCAAGGATATCTTCCTGCAGGATCTTCCTTGCTATCCTGTCTTTGATGTTTACGTAGGAAGCATCATCGACTGCAGGGGCGTGAAGTTTGTAGATGGAAATGGACTTAAACCATCTTCCTAGAGGGAACCTTATGGATGATGCCAATGAGGCGAGGGCATCGGCGAGAATATTCTGATGACGAGGGATATGAACAAAGATCAGTTTTGTGAACAGTTTGGCAAAGGCAGCAGTGAGTTCTTGGTATGGCTTGAGTTTGGGATCGCGAGTGCGATACTTAGTGAGTACCTGGCGAAGGATGAGCTGACTGTCACCTACAACTCGCAACTCAGTGATACGTAAAGAATGAGCGAGTCCTAGGCCAGCTAGAAGGGCTTCATATTCGGCTATATTGTTGGTAACTGGAAATTTGAGCTGGTACGCCAATGGGAATGTGAGGCCTTCCGGTGACAGGAGGGCGACGCCGATTCCTTTCCCTTGAGAATTCAGAGCTCCATCAAAATATAGTGTCCACATTGGCTCATCTGATTGGTTGATGGACATTAGTTCCTCATCTGGAAACTCTGATTGGACGGGGTCGAACTTGGGAAGAGGATGGTGAGCGAGATGCTCGGCTATGGCATAGCCTTTAATCGCCTTTTGCTGGATGTAGGTGATGTCGAACTGAGAGAGAAAACTTTGCCAGCGTGCTAGCCTATCCGTAAGGACGGCTTTCTCCAGAAGGAATTTGATAGGATTCATCCGAGCAATCAAGTGGACTTCGTGAGCCAAGAAGTAGTGCTTCAATTTCTGCACTACCCAAACGAGGGCAGCACAGGTTTTCTCCATGCCGGTGTACTTCTGCTCACAGGGATTGAGAAGTTTGGACAAGTAATAGGTTGCCCGTTCCTTGCCTTCTTCATCAGCTTGTGCGAGGACGGCTCCCACGGAGTCATCCAAGACTGAGACGTAAAGGATCAGAGGTTTTTCTGGTTTGGGTGGAATGAGAACGGGTGGACTAGCCAGATATTCCTTCAACCCTTCAAAAGCTTTCTGACATTTAGAATTCCAGTGGAATTCTACTCCTGGCTTGGTCAACTCGTAGAGAGGTCTACACCTTTGTGAATGTTGAGACACAAACCGACGAATAAACTGTAACCTCCCGATTAAACCTCGGACTTCCCTCAAATTCTTGGGAGGCGGCATATCCCTGATAGCCTTGGCTTTGTCGGGATCAATCTCGATCCCTCTTTTACTCACAATGAACCCCAACAATTTACCTGATGACACACCAAACACACACTTTTTCGGGTTCATTTTCAATTGGAACTCTCTGGACCTTTGCAAGACCTTAGCCAAAACTTCTGGATGTTCCATCCTGGTCCTTGATTTTACCAATAAGTCATCCACATACACTTCCAGATATATGTGCATCATGTCATGAAATATGGCCATCATCGCTCTTTGGTAAGTAGCTCCAGCATTCTTTAACCCAAACGGCATGACCACGTAACAATATGTTCCCCAAGGGGTAGTGAATGACGTCTTTTCCTGATCCTCTTCTGCCAAACGAATTTGATTGTATCCTGAAAATCCATCCATGAAAGAGAGGGTTTCAAAACCTGCCGTGTTATCAATCAACACATCAATGTGAGGTAAGGGAAAATCATCCTTTGGACACGCGCGGTTAAGGTCCCGGAAGTCGATGCAAATCCTGACTTTCCCATCTTTCTTCATGACCGGGACAATGTTCGCCACCCATTGAGGATAAAGAACGACTCTAATGAACCTGGCTTTGTGGAGCTTATCGACCTCTTCTTTCATTTTCAAAGCCATCTGAGGGTGGAAACGCCTTAACCTTTGTTTTACCGAGATGGACCCTGGTTTTAGGGTTAAACGGTGTTCGACCAAGGTTGAATCCAAACCCGGCATATCCTCGTAGCTCCATGCAAACGTGTCCTTATATTCCTTGAGAACCTCAATTAATGCCTCTTCTTCAGAGGGTGGTAGGTTGTCACTTATGAGGATGATCCTAGGGTCTTCCTCAGTTCCCAAGTTGACTTCCTTGGTGGATTCTTCTACGGCGGTTGACGGCTCGTCGAATCTCCTCATTCCACTAGCGTATGCGCCCGCCACATCCTCATATTCTTCACCCTCATCTTCAGTGGGGCATTCTTCATTCGTGATCTCGTAGACTCCATACCCTTCATCAGATGCACAGTCGCCCTCGCATTCTATTTCGGGTAGCTGGATGGGATTTTCTAACAACTGGGGGATGGCAAGAAGGGCCTGACACCTGGCGGCCAAATCCAGAAGGAATCGACGAGGGATCTGCCTACCCTTGGATTTCTTCCTAGGTACTACCCTTGGCCTGTCATTCCTAGATTGACTGACAATATTTACAGAAGAGGAGGAAGACGAAGAGGATGGTGTAGAATGTACAGGAGAAGACCCCTCAGAGGAGGGGTAGAAAAGGTCGCTCATCGGACCTTGGACGGGTGGTCCGCAAGGCGGTACGCACCCGTGGGAGATGTAGGAGGTTTCCTCAACGAAGATGTGTTGTTGGAGAGTTTGAAAATTGACGTTTTTTTTTTCGTTTTCATTTTTAATGACAAAGCAGTGAAAAGAGATTGGAGGAGAGAGGAAAGTGGTTATGGCTAGAGGATTGTGGGGCTCGTAGAGCAGATCATGGTTGAAGACCTGGCGCGGGTTGAAAAGCCCGCGCAGGTATGTAAGCAAAGAAGGGGACCTGGGAAGATCATCAGACAATCGTCTGGCCCAGGAAGAAATATCAGCAAAGGCTGAGACGAGTGGATGGAGAGGATGGCGGCTAATGAGCCGTCGATGGCAATGTTGAGGACGGATGAAGATCCGTCGATGACAGAGTCCTTCTGGCGAGGACGAGGATAGTTTGGAACCTTGGCAAGAGTGGCAATGTTCTCTGGTATCTCGGAGATCAATGGTGGTCCTTCAAGCTGTGGGGACGAGAACATCCTTTCCAGTGCAACAGAAATGTCCCGTATGTCGAACCATTTATCCCACTCGCATTCCGGATCTTTGATCTTGCCTCTTTTGGTGATCCTCGGACATTTTTCAGCAAAATATACAGCATGTGATTCCCCATATGCTTCTCGTGGGTGATCTCCTATCTGAACAACGGGCCCTCTGTTGAAGTGGTTTGATAGAGTCCATGTGAGGGGCTTCCAATCTGCCTTGAACGGTCCTTTGAAGCCTAGGCCAAACCTACGGTTCGGCCTAATTTCTTTTGGCGGCTTGAGCATACCCTGTAACTGTGCGCCCAGACCTTTTCCTTGTTGGTAGCCGATGTTCCTCATAATCTCCCAACCTTTGGAGTGAAGAGGGAGACATGATGTTGTGGTTGCCCTGACCGGCTCCTTTGGTGCTAGTGGAATGCGAGATGGATCACGTACATCCAGCAGTGACAATATGGGCCGATGAGACGGCCAAACAGATGGCAGAGAGGTGTTGATAGCATCCACTGTGTGAAGGACAGGTGTACTGACCACTTTAATAATTCTCCCATTGTAAGGAAACTTCAGGCATTGATGGTTGGTGGAAGGCACAGCGTCCATGGCTTCGATGTAAGGTCGACCCAGTATAGCCTTGAATGTGGGGTCCATGTCGAGGACATGGAATTCCGTGGGAATTGACATGGGGCCTAGTTCTGCCTTCAGAATAATCATCCCCTGCGGCGGCCTTTTGCTATTGTCATAGGCCGTGACCGTGATCGAGGAAGGTCTTATTTGTTCCTCGTCGATCCCACACAACTGAAGAGTGCTCATGGAGATCACATTTATGGACGCACCCGTGTCCACAAGACACGGGTTTATGGATACCCCATTAATTTTTATTGAAATGCACAGTGCATATTTCCGAGCCTCCTTGGGAGCGAGCTCGTAGTTGTGGAACATGATGGCCGGTTGTGTGTCTGTTGGGGTCAGGACGGTTGAAATCTTCTCCACGGGGAGGTCTTCATTAACCATGACTTTTTGAAGATATTCCATCAAGGCCGCCTGGTGGGATGTGGATCTTTGAAGAAGCTCCAGGATGGAGATCCGAGCAGGCGTCTTGTCCAGGTGTTTCAATAGATCATACTGTGTTCCAGGGATAGCTTTTTCTGGTTGTTCTCCGTCATCCTTCTCTGGCTGAGATTGCTCGGGATTCTGACTGTTGTGGGGGAAAACCCTGTGGAAAATCCTTCCACTCCGGAGCACCATTGCCTGTGGCTTTTGTACCTCTGTGGGGGTAGCAGTGGGTTTTAACAGGGGTTTGAGGGGTAGTAGTGGAGGAATGGTTGATGAAGCAGGGGTGATGACGGGAGCAGGGATTCTGATGAGGGGTTTGTTAGGTGGAGGCATGGTGGAGGTAGAGGGGATATCACGCGGATTATGAAGGATAAGGGGTTTGGAAGGTGGAGGTGGAGGTAAGGTTTGAAACGGGTAAAGGTTTTGAGGCGGACGGTGGGTGATGAGTGGTTTTGAAGGCATTAGTGGTGATGTGGTGGAGAAAGACGGGGTTATGTATGGTGTACGGATGATAAGGGGTTTAGAAGGCGTAGGGGTAAATGTGGTAGAGGTGGATGGTAAAGTGGGGGAGTGGGGAAGGTGAGAGGGTGTGAAGGCGTAGTAGAAAGTGTCGGTTGATAGGAGGTTGGGGTGCGGATGAGAGGGCGTAATGGTAGTGGAAATGGCGAAGGCGATACCGATGCGGGTTGATGAGAGAGAGGTGCTACCCGGGCAAGGTGAGGGGGTTGCATGACGATAGGGTTGGAGGTATAAAGAATGGAGGTACTTTCCTGGTGCCACACCTGCTCTCTCCCGACTTCCGGGAAGGAGGAGATGGGGTTAACCTGATGATTGGGCTGTTGGTGCTCCGGTAGTGGATTCTGGATTATGCCCATGTCGGGCTGTTGTTGTGGGGCCTGCTGAGGCTGCTGTTGTTGTTGTGGTTGCTGCTGCTGCTGCTGTTGTAACTGCTGCTGTGGCCTCTGAGGAGGTCTCCTAGCCTTGAGAGCTGCGACGTACCGTCTCATCTCATCCCAATCTATTTGATGTTCATCATTCATATCATGGATGTAATCTTTGAAATGGAAGCAGTAATCCACTGTGTGTCCCGGCTGCCTGTGGTAAACACAGTATTTGGAGGTATCAACATTGGGGGGCCACATGAGCCTTTCTCTGGGTAAGGCGAGTTGGTTTGATGCCATGAGGGCATTAAAAATGTCTGTTAAAGTTTCTGGCAATGGTGGATAGTAGGCTCTCTTGGGACCGAGCGGCCTCCTTTGTTGCTGTTGGGGACCATAGTTCCCTGGAGGTGGAACTTGGTTGTACTGAAGCGGTGGTTGTTGTTGCTGAGGTTGTGGTTGTTGTTGCTGGGGTTGGCGTAATGGAGGCATATTATCCTGGGGTGGATTATTTTGGGGTGGAGGACGGAGAGGGAAAGGACCTGGTTGAAGGGGTAGTCGGGGCATTTGTGGAGGCCTTGGGTTGACTGCATAGTTGGCATTGTTGACCGCACTGACTTGCTCATTTGTCACGACCCCTTCTGTGGCTCCGCCCGGGACACCAGCGCCTGTCTTTCTGACCACTTTGGGCTTCGGCGACTCAAACATGTTCATGATGGGGGAGTCTTTTAGCTGGGTTTGGATGTATCGGGCCCTTTCATAGAGTTCCTCCATTGTAGTCAGTTTATTCATGGCCAGGACATGTCTGAACTGTGGGGTTGCATTAGACACAATCATTTTCACTTGTTCGGGCTCGGAGAGGGTATCCCTTATTCTCTCCGCCAGAGACCTCCATCTATCAGCATATCGGACAAAATCCTCGTCGGGTTTCATCTTTTCGGCCACTAGGTCGGTAATGGAGAGTGAGGGACCGACCCTATCCCTATATTTCTGCAAGAACCTTCTCTGAACTACTTCAAAATTCTCGGCCTCGCGGGGCTCCAGAGAATAGAACCACTCAAGCGCGGGACCATCCAATGATCTCCGAAAGAGGTACGCCAGGGACCTCTGATCATTTTGCCAATAGGAGGACTCATACATGAAGTCCTTGAGGTGAATGAAGGGGTTGCCGGTACCGTTGTATCTGCGGTACGTGGGCATTTCGGAAGGAGGAAGATGAATGACAGGGAGGATTGGCAAAGCAACCTCCGGGGTGGCTTTCACGTCCACCATCTTCTCAGATTTTGAAACTGCTCATCCATGCGATTGAACCTATTGAGGAGCGATTGGGCGAGCTCCTCTGGGGGTGAAGGTGGCACTTGCCATTGGGGGAGAAACTGTCTCCCGGAGACTTGAGGGGGAAACCCGGAATGAGAGGGAACTGTCGGACCACCGACAGTTGGCCCTGGCTGAAACGGTGTGTGAGGAACACCGGGAGTTTGAGATTGTGACGGGAATTGGAATGAGGGAGGTTGTTGGCTCGCTTGTCCTTGAAGCGAGGGAGACTGGATGGCTTGCGCCAATGAAGGAGATGGAATGGCCTGCACGGACTCGTGGAGAGGTGCGATAGCCGGAGTTGACTCCTGGGGCGTGGGGGAAACAGATTTCCCCTTTAGAATGGCCTGGAAGGCCCGGAGCTGTTCAGAGGTAAGCTCCGTGTTGGCGAGGACGCCCAGTAAGGAAGTGATATCCTGTGGCGGGGACGTGTCCCCGGCAGTAACATGCACCTCATGCGAGGGGTCATGAGAAGGACCCGAGTCCATAGCATAGACTCGCGGGTCGGCTGTCAAACCACGACTAGGGTGGTTCTCCTCAGAAGACTCGTGAGACATGCTCACAGTTCTCCCAGAACGCAAAAACATACACTAGCAAGTAGGTAGCAGAGATTATCAAACAAGTGGATGCTTTACGTCCTTTTTTTTGTTTTGATTTTGATGATTTTTTTTTGTATTTTTAGCGAGATCCGAAGTTCACACAAAATGGGGACCCTAGTTTGTTTTTGTTTCACCGCCGTGTCAGCTAGGGTCTCTCGTCTCACCACGAACGAAATGACTAACTCCGGGGAACTTCAATGGTACAACCAGCCCAGTGAACGAAGAGGAGATTCTTCGATGTCGGGGACTTACGGAGGTCCCAGTGTAGGAGATTCTAGTCCGTTGAGAGGAATTCCCAAACGGAGAGTCCTTCCTTCACCGGGAAAGGGTGATCCTCAAAAAATGAAAAAAAGATAGAAAGGAGGAATGGATGTATGCAATGGAATGCTGACAGATATATGGAGTGGGAAAACAACAAAAATAACAGACATATAATAACAAACAACCAAACAACTGACAGTGCTGCCGTGAGCACAACGGGGGCGCGCGCGGGCGCCAAGATGGAGAGGCACGGATGGTGCCGAACTTGCAAGGGTAGCCGAGAGGAAGCAGTAGAAGTCCCACCGTGATCGCCAATCTGTGAGCGACGTCACGCGGTTCGGAGAAGAGCGGGGAAGAGGAAGAAGCGGAGAGCGCGCGGGCTCCTTCTTTTTTGTTTGTTTTGTTTGCTGCAACACAGAGATGAGAGGAAGAGAGAAGGGGCCACCACGGGAGATTGCTCCGGCGGGGCGAGCGGGACAAGTATGATATAGCAAAATATGGGGATTAAACGGCCATAGCGGGAAGTGACTCGCCGCGACCTCGGGGGGACGGGAATGATGCAAAAATTAAATAACAAGAATTGAAACGGCCATTGGGGAAGTTACTCGCCGCGGCCTCGAGAATATGAACAGAATATAACAGAATATAGAGAAAATATGAGAACAGAAATTTAAACGGCCATTGGGGAAGTGACTCGCCGCGGCCTCGATGATATGAGCAGAATATAACAGAATATAAAGAGAATATAAGAACGGAAATTTAAACGGCCATTGGGGATGTGACTCGCCGCGGCCTCGATGATATAAGCAGAATATAACAAAGCATAAAGAGATTATAGGAATAGAAAATTAAACGGCCATTGGGGAAGTGACTCGCCGCGGCCTCGATGATATAAGCAGAATATATAACAAAATATATAAGAGAATATAGGAAACAGAAATTTAAACGGCCATTGGGGAAGTGACTCGCCGCGGCCTCGATGATAAGATGTGATCGCCAGGGCCAAAAGACCCCAAAATAAGAAGGTGATCGCGCCTACCTCAAGAGCGGGAGATGGCGGGTTGCTTCTTCCTCTCCTTCCGGCCGGCCGACGGAGAGGGCTTTCCTCGGATACCCTTGCAAGACAACGACAAATAAATGACAAGTGGATTAGAAAGATGGAGGTGTAGTATTCGAATCCTTGCGATAAAAATAACGAAATGATGGCAAGACACACACCTGGTTGGTGTTATCTTTTAAACCCCTCTCGGACTCGAGTAGGAGGAAAATGAGATGATGGATGTAAGAAGTATAAGAGAAGAGGCCCCCTTGTGAAGGGGGATAGATGATGCAATATGATGAATGTAAAGGACTATGGAGAAAAAGGGGAAGAAAAGGCTTATTGGATGAGCCGAGGGTGAAATCCGGCGGAGCTCCGGCAGCGTGGGGACGACGTAGAAGCGCGGTGGATGAAGACGACCTCCTCTCGCGAGCGTGAGCACCCGAGAAGCCGGCAGAACCTCCACCTACAAAAGAACCCACGGGTTAGAAAAATGACTCCGTAGCCTCTGGGCTCCGGCAGCCTATCGGATCACTGCTTAGCTCCCCTAGAACTGAGGGGGTGGGCCTCTATTTATAGAGTTCCGGAAGGTGGAGGCGTCCAGGACCCTGGACACCTCCATCAGGGCCGAAATAATATTTTATTCTATTTTTATTGATTTTTTTGGAATACTTTTGTGGAGGCGTCCAGGGTCCCGGACGCCTCAAGCAGGTCCACCGAAAACCGACGACGGCCGCACGCGGTTTGGCACAACGCGTGGTTTTGTGAGCGGCGCCTCGTGATTCAGAAATGGGCGCGTCCAGTCAGCTGGACGTCTCTAAATTTGGCTTTTTTCACACACGACAAACCGTCGTTCGGTGGCCGGCGCCCGTGAGTGAGTTGATGGAGGCGTCCAGGGGCCTGGACGCCTCCAAAAGTTTATTATTTTTTTTTATTTTTCTTTTGTCTTTTATGCCAGGGCTGGCATTTTTATTTTTTTATTTGTTTTTATGGAGGCGTCCAGGGCCTGGACGCCTCCATTAATATGTATTTTTTTATTTATTATTTTTATGCCAACTGGCATTTTATAAATATTTATTATTATTAGTTTTTATGGAGGCGTCCAGGGTCCTGGACGCCTCCATTAATATATATATATTTTTATTTATTTTTGGGCCCTGAGAAAAATAATAAAATAAATTATAAAAATGGGGGCGTCCAGGGGCCTGGACGCCCCCATTAAGACCCACCCGGGTCCTCAAATCAGGCGTCGGCGGCCGCCCGGCAGACCCCTTCTTGATTCCGGAACCTCTTGATGCGTCTGACTGGTGTTGATGCCGTCCGAATGCCGTGACGAGATGATTCCGGATGCCGAAAAAGGCGGAAGAAGACTCAGGAAAAGGAAGCACTCGAGCGATTCGAAATGCGTAGGCCATCGCGGGGCGTCGTATAGTAATATGAGACTTTCTCAGGAGACGTCAGGAATGGCGTGTCTACAGACCTGTGTACTGTGCCTTGCCAGAGGTGTTGACCTCATTGCCCTAAAGTGTAGACCCCAGCTCACTACATAGCTGGATCCTACTGAAGAAGTGTCGACCTTATAGGCAGGAGTGCCGACCTGTGCTGTGACCCGAGGTAAAAGTGTTGACCTTACTGCCCTGTGTGTCGACCTGTCTGAACTAGGCATCGAGCTTTAACATCATTACTTGCTCCTCTCCTATCTATTTCGTTGCTCTGTGTATCTAAGTGTTTTATTGGTTTAAAGAAGTGATTTATGTGGTTAAGGGTATAGTTTTAAATAGACCATGGTTACTAATAGGATCTATTCAACCCCCCCTTCTAGATTCGATTGCACTCCGTGGGACCCAACAATTGGTATTAGAGCCTAACTCTGCTATTCCTAGATCCTACGATCTGCAGGGAAAGATCTCAGTGCTTTTTGAGTAAATGGCTTCATCTGCTAAAGATATCTCGAAGGCTTCTCCTCCTATGTTTGATGGTTCAGATTTTTCAATATGGCTGGAAGGAATGTTCGACTATGTCAAATTCACATATCCACAATTGTGGAACCTTATACACATTGGTCCAAATGAGCTACCATCAGATTCAAATGAATGATCAGCTGAACATAAGACCAAACACAACAAAAATCTTGCTGCACTCAATTTAATCAAAGCTGTGGTTGTTGACAGATTACTTGATCTTGTGTCTAACTGCAGCATAGCTAAGCAAGCTCTGGAGGTGTTGATGAACTTCCATGAAAAAGAAGATCAAGAGTATCAATGCCTTATGGCTGACTGATTAGAGCAGTCAAGCAATCCATCCTCATCGCAGGTAAGCTCTGATTCTGAAGACTTTACTTTTGAAGAGCTTATGGAAGCATATGATCAGTTGATTGAACAATACAAAAAGATGAAATCTGAAAACAAATGAATAAAAAAGGACTTGAAGAAAGTTAGTCAAGGTAAGAGTCATGCATGTGAAAACTGTTCCAGATTTGAAGAACTAAACAATACTCTCACCATTGACTTGGATTTGCACAAACAAAACATTGCTTGTCTAAATGATGAAATCAAAATCCTTCAGGATGAAATCATAAGGTTGGAAGAGACTATTAGAAAACTTAAAATCCAACCAATCTATCAGAATGAAAGTTCCTTCTGTAACAATTGTTTAGTTTTTAAAGAGCTAAATGACACTCTCAACTCTGACTTGGATGTGAATAAGCAAACCGTTACATGCCTAACAGATGAAAATAGAATCCTTCAAGCTGAAAACACTAGGTTGGAAGAAATCATAAGACAACTTCACAACCAACCTAAATCAACCTCTAATGAACAAACCATGTTAGACAAGCTAATCCCTGATAACATGCTGATTGGAGAAATAAAAATGGTAAAAGAACAAAACGACATGTTGCTTCAAAGACTGTCCATTCATGAGAAGGGAAAGGGTACTACCCATGACAGTTCTGAAAAACTGAATGAACTTCAAATGGAGATTGAAAATTACAAGGGGGTTAATGCCATGCTCAATGAGCAATTGGCTATGTGTGAGGAGGACCTCGCTGAAACCGAGCTGCACGTCTTCTCATTGGAGAATGAAATCAAAGATATAAATGACTCTCTGTCTAAGTGTATGCAGGATAAGGAAAGCATGAACAGACTCTTGGAAACAAGGGTAATTCATCATGAGGGAGATTTGGGTTACAAACCCAAAAACCAACGATTCTTCGGAAGCAAGGCCTACATCACTTCTGTCAAGGGTAAGAATGAAGCCAGCACTTCTTACCACCTCCCAACACTGCATGCTGCTCAGAAAAACCAAAAACGCATTGGTAAGCAGAAAGAGAAGGCTCTCGTGCAAAAACAGAAACCCCAGTCTGCTAGTCTTGACATGCACAATAAGAAAAGCCATGATGACTACCATGTCTCTCATAAAATGAATGTTTATTACTTTCATTGTGGCATGCTTGATCACACTGTACATGACTGTCTCACCTTAAATAATGATGAACTAAGAGTAGGAAAGGATTCAGGAATTGCTGCTGAAATCAAGGGTAAAAGACAGGTCAACTCTGGCAGAGGACGTATGCAGCAGAACTCTGCACAGAACCGCATGGGGAATCAGAAGAGTCGACACCTCCATTCGGACAGGTCGACACTCCCCATGGCGTTCAACAAAAATCACCCTCCTTGCTATTACCACTGTGGAAAGATTGGCCACTCAATCCAGGAATGCTGGCAACTGAGAGGTAGGAGCTACTCTCACAATCAACATGACAGTATACATGCTCACTCGCAATGGAACCATGCATATGTGCACAAAAGAAATGGTAAATACCCTGTGCATTGCTTCTATTGTGGAGAATATGGACACACATCCAATTATTGTCCCTGGATGAGAGTGGGTGACAAGAAGGGAACAAAGAAAAGAAGATCAATTGTCAGAACTTCTGCTAACCAACAAGGACCCAAGCAAGCTTGGGTACCAAAAAATTTTGAATGAGAATTTTGAGTGTAGGGTGCCTTGGAGCTGAATAATGGATGGTCAAAAAAATAAACGCTCAAGGCACAGGTATGTAAATATTTTTAATAGGCTTGCATCGTAGTCATTGCATATGGATGTGTTGTTGTCCTTGAGCATCAACTTGAAACTTCATGCCACATCATGCATTTCATAATCAAGGGACCCTAACTTAGCATGACCTTTTGGTATATAAAATGGTAAGCTGGGAGAAGGACAAATCATTTCTGTCTGAAAATCCACATCATGCATGAGGTGGTCTTCTGACTTCAGTTCTCCGCCTGGTACCAAAGGTCAACCCATCATTCGAACGGTATAGATGTTCATATGAATAATTCATCAAATTCACTGCATTGACTCCATTGCATGTGATGCACTCAGTACTCAGACACTCTATGCACATAGTCAAGGGGAGTTCTTGCATTTCATGGTTTACCAACTTGCATGTCTATTCAGAATGCATTTCAGAAAATCCATGATTGCATAATATTGTGGCATCATACACTCCATTGCATATCATGTTTGAGAAACACAAAAAAGCATAATCATCTTGTAGCACTTTTATTACATTGTGCATTCATTCAAGTCATATGCTGCACATTTCATTGCAACCCTTGCATGGAACCAGGGGGAGTCAACATCATATTCTGCATGCTTCATTCTACATTTTGCTGACGTTCTTGCATAGATTGCATCGTTTCAAGGGGAGTTTGTCCTTCATGACAAATTAGTCAAAACTCTACCCTACTGTCAGATAGGTCGACCTCACAACCTGTCAGGTCGAACCCTCAGTTCAGCCTGACTGAAAACTGCACTATGTCTGAGCTCAAGTGTCGACATAGTTCTATCCAAGTGTCGACACTTCCTTGCATTTGTTGAACATATCTTTTTCATTCCAGTCTGAGCTCAGTGCATCATCCTCAGGGGGAGTGTTCATCACCAATTCCTCCTTCAATTCATGTTCTTGAACCAATCCACCGCTTCATAATGCCTATCTCTGTTGTGGTTCAACTTGAACTCAAATTATCTTGAACTTCTTGGAGGACTCTCTATTTGCTATCAAGGCTGTTTATCAGAGTAAATCTTTAAGAGGAATCTTCTTTTATAGAGATTTGTGACTACCTCGAACATGAATGAATTTGGTTTAACTTTAATGATTTCATGTGTCTTGAAGTCTAACTGTCTTGAAAATATTTGTGATCGGGCTTAATAGACTTAAACCATCTTCTCATGTTGTTGTCCAGTTATGCCTTCTGAAATCTGAAAGTTTATTTTAAGAACAAAGGCAATTATGATTGAGAAACTTCTATCCAAGTATTGTTTTTAAACAATCTATTGTTGTGGGTTTTCTAATGGCAAAAATTGTCAGAGCAATGACATTGGCTCACTGAGAAATATGTCTCCTCATAAATGAACTGAGATGAGGCATGTCATGAAGTGTCACTGTTAACTCTGCTATGTTCTAAGGTATATCATGAGGCAGAGCAATGGCTAGTTACTGAGAAACATGTCCCCTCATCAAGAATATGTGGAACGATATGTCATGAGGTGACAATGCTATCTCTGTTCCATTTGAAGCATGACAGTCAGTCTTACCAATTACCTAGAGATACTTGCATCTAAACAATGTGTGTCCTTATGGATATGAGGCATGCACTAAACTTGATTGCTCATAAAATCTTCTCATGTTCTTAATGAATATTATGGTTGAGATTGTAAAAGCTTAATGCACATCCATCAACAGTCTAAAAATACCTTTTAGTCTTCACGCTTGTTTAATTTCAATACCTTGTAAAAGAGTTTCTCTCAAAGGAGTCAATGAAATTGAATGAGTAAGATAAGAGGAGATTAATCTGTCATTGATATGATTTTTTGGTTCATCTCTATCAAACTTGAATACAAATGTTTTCATGTGATTCTACTGAGTAGGCCAGAATTCATTAACATTAAACCAATCTAAGTGTAAGGGCTAGTTCATTCGGGTTCTATAACTGAAAATTCTGAAAATTCCATAACTCTGATTTATGAACTTGGTCTCAAGTTAAAGAACCTTCATCTTCTATAAAGACAAGCTATCCTTCTATATCCCCTGATCTTTGCCCTCTCTAGTCAAATGGCATCAATGCTCTTTGATGACTTCTAACATTAGAAATCATTACATTCCTATCAATTATGTTCAGAGCATGTCATTCCTTCTTGAAATATCACATCATGATGCTCTGTGATGTTTACCTTGCATGAAACATATTTACATCAGTCATTGCTAGCATTGTTGCATGTGTAGAACTTTACAATCATCCATTGGACATAACAATTGGAATCATCATACATGCACATCTGCCATAAGTCCTAGCATCATTGGCATTATGGCTACAACTCAACTGGTTTCAGTTTTTCATGCAATTGGGTAGAATGCATTCTTCAACTGTGTACACACTTATGTTGCATAGAAAATCCAAAAAGTCTGAAAAATAGAAAACCACTAAAAATCTTAAAAAATCTAAAATCAAAAATGTGTTCTTTAACTGCAATATTGCATCATGTTGCTGCAACCATGCCTTCAAATTTCAACTATCTTTGGCAAGCCAACAGTCAATACCATTGATTCTAACATTTGGCCATATCACTCGTCGGTGATTGTCCTAAAACCACCTTTGCAAGTTTGGTTGTTCACATCGGTTAACTTGTCATCTTTAATAAGTGTACAATCATTGGCATGTATTTCACACCATTTTTTTCTGGAATTCTAGAATATTGACTGCACTGCTTGTGATCATACATGCTCATAATTTGCCTACGAAAAATATATCTTTCCATCAATTGGCATTCGAGAGGAGGAAAGATTCAGGCATCTTCAAAAAGGTATCTCAGGTTGCTGCACTTTACGTTGCTCCCTCCAGGTATCAAATCTCGTTTACACTGTACATCATGTGCTCATAATCTCCAACAATTGATATGTCACAATTTCCTTCACTCCTACCTTCCTAAATATGCCGTATATAATCTCTAGTATGATATTTTGATGATGTCAAAGGGGGAGAGAACTGTATGCATCATTAACTATGGAATGCATAGGGAAGAGTGTCTTGAATACTTGCATAAGAATATGTGAGGAGAAAATTATCTGGAGAGATAATCAATTCATGGTCTTTGTACTGTTATTCACGATTACATTCTTTTAATCTCTGACTTTCAATATACTGATAATGACTCATAACTCATAGTTGCCATCATCAAAAAGCGGGAGAATGTTGGACAAGTGTATAACATGTGTATCTCCAGTATTTTGATGATGGCTGACTATGTATGTTGGGCTTATGTATAATATTCCTTTGTTTCGATGATGTCTAACTATGAGTCATTAATATAGGTTGATCTACAGTTGATAGCGACTAACACTCATACATTACAGGTCAAACCCTCACCGACAACAAAGGGTGTCCGCAAGGATAGAAAGAAATCAAGTAAGGCACACAGATGAGGCATTAGCACCATAAGAATAAAGGACCAAGGTCGATGCAAGAAGGCCAAGGAAAATGAACTAAGGTCCGAGCACATAAGTAGATCAAGGTCCGTGCATCCCCTGGCCAACACATATCAGGTCTGTGCACGTTGCTCAAGGTCTGAGCATACTCCAATAAAGGGCTGAATTAGAAATAAAATATCTTGACACCTTCGGATGACAAATCTGCACATAAAGCATGTGTCGATACATCTGACAAATGTCTCGACACCTCAAGAAGAAATCAGCTGAAGAAGAAGTCATCCTCAAGACCGTTCAAGGGATGTCTCGACACACTCGTGTGATAATTCCTGCACATGGCTCACATGTCTCGACATTGCTAGATGATGTCTCAACACAGTCTTGATGACATATTGGAACCAAGCATACATGTCCCGACACTGTCTTGAGAAGTCTCGACACATCAGTCACGGGCCTTCAAGATATTCAAAGGATGTCTCGACACTTACCTCGAAGGAGGTCGACACTCTTATACTTCCAGGAAGTGCTCTTTTGAATTCTACTAAGATGTGTCGACTCTTTTCATGCAAGAGGTCGACACCCTTGTTCTTCCAAGAATCCTCAAGCAAATTAACTATCAGATCAGTGGGCCATCCAGAGAGAGAAAAAGGAACCGCAAATCATTAAAATTAAGGATTTTGGGGTCTGGACCATGTCCCAAGGTCTGACCCTTGCTCTACCATCTTATCACTCATTTGTCTACCTTTTGGAGATGATTTCTGTCTGAAATCCAGCTGGAAGAGCCTCTTCAGTCTGTCGCGTTGTCAGTCTTATCTGTCTGCCTGTCCAGACTATCTGCTACTGGGAATAGGACACTCGCAGTCTGCCACTATCTTGATGTCGACCAATGGGCTGTCCAACCAGCCATTGCACGCAGAAGAGTACACCTGTGGAGAATGAGAAAACTGATTATCTGAGGGAGATTAAATGTGAATATCTGATGCTGTCTAAAGGAAAATCTGATCTGCTCCTTAACACTGTCTGCCATCGTACCTATCCTTGTACTGGTAGTTGGGCTCAGCCAATGGAAGAAAGTAGGCCTATAGGAGCATTTAATGAGAAGATCTCCAAGCATCTAAATGAGAAGATCTCCAAGCATCTAAATGAGAAGACTTAGTTTAATGAGAAGATCTCCAAGCATCTAAATGAGAAGACTTAGTCACTTTTTCCAGGTGCTGCCACTGTCGATCATGGAACTTGCCCGGAAGATTCCAAGCTCTCACTTCACCCTGGCGCATGCTTTAAGGGAAATTATGGAGGAAAAATACAGTCGGTGTAATGGTCCATCAGAGACTTCTTGGCGCCATTTTTTCCCTGGCGTTACAACTAGTTTTTACCTATTTATACCAAGCTTCCTCAACTGAAGAAGCTGCTGATGCCGTCCACACAGTGCCACGCTCTAGACCATCCACCAAAAACACTCCAAAGAAAGTGTGAGAGCAGCCCCAGCACTTGGTCAACATAGTCCAGTGCTGTGAGAGTAGAAGAAGAAGAGAGAGCAGCCTTGAGAGAAAAGACAAGCCCTGCAGTCTACCGGTGCTTGAAGAAAAGGATCCTTGGATCCAATCTTATAACTGCAATTATCAGCTCCGTTGTTTTGATCCATTCTTTTAACTGGTGTCTACATTATCTCTATTCCTTCTCCACTGCACTTGCAGTATTCATCTTCTATTTGCTACGGTTCGCCTATCACCAATACATCTAGCTTCTCTGATCCCCTGTTTAAGGACTGGGTTCCCTCTGTGGTTTCAGAGGAAGAGAGGATCACATCCTCTGGGTGATTCCAGCTGTTAGTCAGCAGAAAGCAAGTTGTGTTGCTCAGCTATGTAAGCAAGCTATGTTGCTCAGTTGTGTAAGCAAGTTGTGCTGCTCAGCGGATCAAGCTGTGTGTCAGCCGGAAAGCCACACCGAGGTTGGTGTGGGGTGGACGTAGGTTGCGGGCTAACAACCGAACCACCTTAAAATCCTTGTGTTGTGGGTTGTATTCATTGTGAGCTTGTTTCATAACCTCTATCCCCATTTCACAGGTTCGTGTGCTACTTTGCTATTTAATTTCTCTGCACACTCAAGCATTCTGCTTGCACAAATTGTCTCATCTTGATCCCCTCACTTCCATTGCTATCGTGTATCTCCTCAAGAGCCTACAGCACTCTTGCTTATAGGCACTTTGGAGCTTTTTCCAAGCAAAGGGAATATTATAATTTGTGTGAGCAGCTTTTGTAGATGGATTAATCTACCCCGCGCCCCTTAACTAACCATGCATGTAGATGAAGCAATCATAGAAGTATGAACAAGGGGGTGATGAATAGAAGAACTGACCGTGATCGCCACAAAGGATTAACAACGCCAAAGGATGAAGAAGTGTAAAGAACGGCGCTGTGTACCTTGGAAAGAAAACTTGATCGCGCTTGACAAATGAGGTGTGGGGAACTTTGTGGATTCAAACCTCCTCTCCTTCCTGTCGGCTAGAGGAAAAGGGCCTCACGTTGTATTCATGCTCTCCTGCAAAATAAAGCCAAAATAAGGACAAAAAACCCATTAGAACATGCATGTGTAGCATCAATCCCGTAGTGATAAAATAGGGGTAGAAATTGAGGGCAAACTCACCGGGGGGAGGTTTTTAACCCCTGTGGAAGGGTGAAAATAATAGGTGTGTGTATTGTGCATGCATGAGATTTGAAATCACGGAATTTGATTGAGAGAATAGAGAGAAAACGATGACGCAAAATAGAGAAAAATGCATGTGTAGCAGAAAGTGCAGTGTTTTGTGATGATTTGTGATTTTGAGAGGAAGAGAACTATAGACAACCAAATTAAGCCCAGAAGGATGCAATGGAAAGCCAATACATCCTCTTCAAGTCAGTGTCGAAGGGTTGAGTCGATGGTGCAGCATGGCTTCGCCCCGAACAAAGAAAGAGCCCCCCCCCCCCCCCCCGTCGCGATTGTGAACTGGGTAGTTTCAAACTCGAGATAATATGAAGGACAAGAGATAGGAACAAACGGGGATCAATTCGGAGGAGGATTCTAGAAGATATGGCTCTTGGAAGGTAGCCCCGTCGCACTAGAAAACAGAGTTTTAGTTGTACCAGGATGCTTAAATCTCGATCTTACGACCCAGTTCTTGAGAGATATAGCCAATGAAAATTTGATTTCTATGATTCAAATTCAAGATAATACAATGGGCTAGAAGTAGGAAAAAACGGGGATCAATTTGGATAAGAATTGAAGAAGTTATGGGCTCTGCAAGATAGGCTCGCTGCGCAGTTTTTGAGGTAGAGTCCAGCATAAATTGGACTCTCTGCTGTGTGTAACGGTCTATCGTAGGACCGCCACATTGCTCTGACGGTCTAGGGTAGGACCGCCACACTCTAGGGGTCGAACGGGGTGATTTCGGGCGAGTTTGGGTGTGACAGTCTACTATAGGACCGTCACATGTGCTCTAACGGTCTATCGTAAGACCGTTAAATGGGCTGTGATGCATCTATACTAAGCCTTCACATCGCTGTGACGCACCTACACTAGACCTTCACATCGATGAAGGAAAATTCTGGGCAAACTGCGCGCGATTTTGGAAATTGAAGCGTATCTCTCAAACAGGGCAGAACTAGTAAAAGTGGTAGAAAAAGAACTTGTACATAACTAAGAGAGGAACAACTTTCTTGAAGAAAGAAAGATTAGAAAATGAACAAAAGAGGGAGAAAATGGTGCTAGAAGAAAGAGAAATAATTCTGAACAGCACAGCACGTCGGAAAAATGTGAATAGATCACAAACAAGATAGAACTGGCCAATGGCGTAGAAGAAGAAATTGTAGATCGTTGAAAGAGAAACAACTTTGTTGAAGAAAACTTTTTGAATAGAGGACTGGAAGAGGGTGAAAAAGAACCACTTTCATGACTATGCTGTGAGAGAGAGCCGATTGCTTGATGGAAGCCGACCTAAATGGGCCGTAAGTCGACTTAGAAGCCAGAAGTTGATAAGATAAGCTCCAGGGACTCTAAGAAATCATGATCTCTAGGGCTTAAAGGGAATGGAACAATGAAAATTGGCTCGAAATTCATCCAAGGAAGGCTCCAAAATAATGGATAATTTGGGATATCAAAAATGATGAATAAGAGAAATGATGCAACTTGTGGGCTAAAAATGGGTGTCAACAGATGCCCTCCTTGATGTCCGCTTTGCAAGGGAACGAGCGAAAGTGACGCGGAGGTAAAATGGAAAGGAGATGGAGCGAAAGCGATAGCAACGTGAAATGGAGATGAAGCGGAGATGAAGCCGAGAGAATTGGAAAGCGAGCATCAAGGCAAAAAGACACTCGTCACAACCAACAAGCGACAGGAATTCTCCAGAAAAATGTCAAACCAACCACAAGCAATGATTGACAAGGATGAGACATGTCTGGAGAACTAACTAAGAGAGGAAAGGAAACACGACCAACCTCATCGGAGACACAATCCACGAACAATGAGTGGGTCGGTAGGAAACACAGCATAAGAGCTGGAAAAGGAGAATAAGATTGAGATAAAATCCAGACAGGAATCACGCTGGCCAATCAGACCAAGCGGCGAGATCAGAGAAATCGTTCAAATTCGGAGTGGAATGAAGAATCTCTCATCCAAGGGAACTTAAGTGCAATCAAACATTGCTGAGGAGAAATCCTTGAACGGATCACGAGGCATGAATGCTCAAAATGACATGATGCATGCTGGGCTAAAATAAAGAAATCATTAAAACGAATGCAAAGAAAGATAAAATAGAAAGTACTCCAGGATAATATTGCTAGACTGAGCCAAGACGGGGTCAAGAGTCTTCTTGCAATCACGGCGTGCGAGACAGAGTCCATCGTCCCCCACCCGACTCAACCAAGCGGCTTATCCAACGATTAACCGTATGCTCCTAGATCATCATCACTTTTGTTAAAGGGGAACATCAAATCCTAGAACACACGGGCAACCAGCCGGTCCTTGAGAGGCTATAATAACGTAGAAACCATATAGTAATGCAACAATGAGCAGGGATAGAGAGCCATACCTGACTTACCTGTCAAGCGAAACGGCATCTTTTTGGATTTTCCAGATTTTTTTTGATTTTTATGGATTTTCAAATAAGACAATAACAATATGAATGACCATGATAAATAAGCATGAACGAAAGACAGCATAACACAATGGTTAACTGAACGACCGACAACACAACAAAACATAACGATCAAACGAATGGAAAACAACACAACAAGACGAACAAGCACATATGCAATGGCATGAACAAACCACATGTATGCAAGATGAACGTGGGGGACAAGACAACAATACAGTGAGACAACACACGGTTGGGACAAGAACATGAGGGATGACCACACGGTTGGGACAACACACGAGATATAGAAGGACGACTAACAACATATGCAAGACAACTAACAACACGTGGTGAAGAACAAAATAACATGTGTGGGACATAGACACGGCGAGACAAGGACACGGCGGGACAAAGGACATAAACAAATACGCCCTTCAATTAAAACACAAGATCAGAATAAAGCAGAACCGACATGTTCATAATCGTGAGGTAAAGCCCTCTCATATAGATATAATCATTGTAAACAAAAGCTGAGAAGGACATAAGCTTCAGAACATATCGAGAGACATGAATGACGAAGAGAACAAATCAGAAGATGTGGACAGGAGACAGAGCACAAAGATATAGCAAGGAATGCCTGAGTACTTGCAACCTGCACACTTAGCAAATAGATTACGTATCTATTCTCAAAATAAAATATAAAAGATAAATATTTTTATATTTTTTCAATTTTCTTGATTTTCTTAGATTTTAAAAATATTTGATTTTTTTTGTTTTGTTTGAACAATATTTCATTTTTTTAGAATCTCATTTTTTTTGATTTTAGATAATATCTCAATTTTTTTGAATTTTTGACAATATCTCATTTTTTTAATTTTGAAAATATCTCATTTTTTATTTTTGACAATAGCAATCCGCAGCAACCAAAGACAGGCTCAAACTACTGACCAGGGATCGCCGTCCCTCCCCTCTCATTAAAGACTTCCCTTGAGCAGGGCGTGCATGTGAGGGTGGCTTACCACAACCAACTGCCTCTAAAGAACTGTGTCCCTACTAAGGCCATACCCGGGATACACCCAACCTAAGAGGGAGAAATAGAAAAAAAATTAGAGACAAGTTTTATGCAGGATGGGAGATATCAAAATTCGACTTCCTTCCAAGGCACCACCCCTCAAAGAGATAGGTCTGTTGCGCCGGGGCTTTGTGTCTTTGATTTTTAGGACCCTTAGGCACGCGTGCGACCGGGCTCATGACGTCCCGCGGGGAACTATATTGCCACTTTTGCCATGCCTTTGATTCATAATTTTGCATTTGATTCATTTTCTCATTTTGGTAGTCCTTATTGGCTAGATATAGCATGAAAGCTCATTTTTGAAAGTCAAGACTGCCCCTATTTGAGACCTCTCACGTATTAGGGAGCGCCTAGGTTAGTCATCTTATCCATCAATCTCTTGCCCCTGCACTTGGCCGAGCAGAGAAGAGAAAAAGACCTTTGTGTATATCCAAAGTATGGCCAAAGCAGCAACGGTGTTGCTCAAAGGAATCGGCTATGGCTCTCCGTGAAGTGTGTGAAAAACCCATGCTCAAAGGTCACCCTCAACGATCGGGGAAAGAACTAGACTCCCAGCGCGGAGCTATCACCGGCCTAAGGATGCTGCAGAAGCGAACTCATTTTAAATGACCTAAATGAACTAAGCAAATTTCTAAAAGCCACTTAACCATGTTGAGGAATAGCATTATAACCATGTGTAGAAACAATAATGGAAATGAAAGCATGTTTCTTTGCTCAAAATAAAGATACCTTTGTAAATCCGCAGTGTGGAAGTAGCATCCTAAAGCAATCTTGATCATCGAGCTTCGAGCAGCACGAGCTTTGTATTCCTTACTTGACAGGATGAAAGGGAGAGGATAACAAAGGGATTGAAAGATTCCTTGACATGGAGGAGCGACAGACACCAAACTAGACGAAATAAGGATAAAAATGAAGAGGGACGAGGGCTAGAACTCCCTCGTTAAGGCATCGAGGCCCTAATAATAAGGAACCAAATACAGAAGAAATCAAATTAGTTGAGATCAAGGCGGACTAAAGCCTCGAAAGCAGCAAGAAAAAGGGTAATGACCCTGAAAGGGTGAAGAGGAGTGAATAGAAAGACAGCAAGAGGATTGCTGTGAAGATGAGAAAGAAGGAGAAGAATAGTCCGACGCGGTCGGAGAAAAGGAATTAGAATCACCGGACAAGGTTGGGGAAGGAGAATTAGAATCACCCGACAGGGTCAGGGAATAAGAGACATAGACACCCGACAGGGTCGGGGAATAAGAGTGAAAATCACCCGATAGGGTCGGGGAAGGAGAATTAGAGACGGAACCCGGAGATACTAAGGGAGAAGAACTGTGAGATGTCCTGAGATCGGGATGAAAATACATAGGCCGAGGCCTAGAATTGTGAGAGGAGGGAAAATCTGGAGGATCCGGAGAAAAAGGAGAGGAATGGGGACGCACGGACCTACGAAAGGAGGAGAAAATGATGGAGATAGGATCAGATGAAGGAAGGTACACCATCCAAGGGTGGGAACTGAGTAGAAGGAATGATGAATGAAAAGAAAGGGAGGAAGCGGTGGACCCCTGAATGCACAACTGACGGCTCTTGAACCTGCGTTGTCGTCTCTTCTTAGCTGAAATTGGCTTGAAATGGACCTGCTTGGCGCGGGGTTGGACCTCCAGGCCTATTATTCTGTAGTGTCTCCTTAAATAACGGGCCCATCTAGTAGAGGACCTGACCCGGCTATGAATATGCAGCTTCATCGGGGCAGTTGCCCTTAGACACCCGGCGCTAACAACAGTAGACGGACATTCTTGAACAACTAACTCTTCATAATGCTGAATATCATAAAACCATGGAGTCTTGTTACTTGGCACAAGTAGCATGAGATTTGGCAGCTCCACTCGGCAATCAGACTTGAAGCGTAACTCCCTTGCTAGAAGAGACGGGTGAAGCTGAGGGAGAGTAATGCACGGTGTTGACATGGCCGGCTTGCTAATAAACCGAGGAAGATTACATGACAAGTGCAGAATATCCACGAAAAGTGTAGAAGATACAGCCAATTGCCCCTTGAACATAGAATCCATAATCTGCTAAAAGTGTAGAAGATACGGCCAATTGCCCCTTGAACATAGAATCCATAATCTGCTTGGCGGCCGTATGCATTAGCACAACACGGGTAGAGAACCCTTCTTGGCCTGTCAATAGAGCAAAGAGAAATAATAGCATCAACGGTGAACTCTCCGACAAGCAAAGAGATTGCCACCGGCCTTGCTCGGGAAGAAACTGGCATCAACTCAAGGGAACTCTTCTTGTCAACCGTCTTCACTAGGAGTGTAGGCTCAACATCCCCAAAATAACCAGGGACCAGGATGCGGATCGACATCCGGCAAATGAACTCTTGGATCTTGAAATGCACGGCCGGCACCGAATCATCCTGACTTGGCTTATTGTCTCCCTGGGGATTAGACCCAAGGGGCACCATGGGTAACACACACCCGCTCCGTGGGGTGGAAATAGGTGGAAGAATGGGGACAGGAGTAGGTTCAGAAGACGCGGGGGTTTCAACAGGTATGGTGTGTTTAGGTGGAGGCAAAGGTAAGGGTGGAGGTATGACTTGCTCGGGCGAGGGCGGCAAAGGCGAAATTTGCTCAGGCTCGGTCAAAGGTGATGGCGGGGGTGATGGAGGTTTAGGCAATGGTGAGGGTGGTGGAGATGGTGTAGGCGATTGAGAGGATGGTGGAGATGGTGATGTGGTCGATGGAGGTAGTGGACATGGCAAGGGTAAAGAAGGGGGTTGTGGCACCCACCGTCGACGTATCAACACAACGCGTCGAACGACATTGGGGGTGGAAGTAGTGATGGAAGAAGTAGAAGAAGGGGTGGTGGCACTAGCCTGAGCAGAGGCTTGGGTTTGTGGAGGTTGCGGAGATTGGATAGGAGATAGCGAAGGTAACAGAGTAGGTGAGGTAGTAGGTGATGGAGCGGGTTTAACGCTAGATGAAGAATCACTGGGGTGCCCCCGGTCTTGTAGAGATGGAGACGACTGCTTGGGCGGTGCTTCTTGTTGCTGCTGCTTGCTGCGGAGATCTAAAACAACTTTACGCATGGCGGCCCAATCAATCCTTTTATTATCTTCCAGGTCATAAACATACTCTCGGAACTCGGGACAATCCTCAACCAAATGCCCCTGCTGGCAGTGAAAATCACAATATTGAAGCATATTCCTGACAGTGGGTTGGCAAGGCATAGTCGGAGAGAGCGGCAACGCGTGAGCGGCCATCAAGGCCCTAAAAATGTCGGTAAAGCACTCCGACAACGGAGGACAAGGAGCCCGCATCGGGCAAGGCGGATGCCGAGGGGTATGAGGTGGTGGAGAAGGTTGTGGAGACGGAAGTGAATGTTGCGTAGGCAATAGTGCTTGGCTGGCGGAGGAGGGATTTGGTGAAGGCATATGTGGAACGGAGTGGGGAGGTATGTAGATGGCATCCACCTGCTCAGGATGTGGTGTGACCTTGATCGGGGGTGGAAATGGAGACGGGTATGAGGACGCGGGAGGCTGACTCATGGAAGGTTGATATGCGGAGGCGTATAGGTATGTATAGGTGGGGGGTTGGCTCGTGGAGGGATATGTGGCGGGAGGCTGACTCATGGCGGGCTGACTCATGGGAGCGTAAGGTTGGCATGTGGAGGGTGAAGGTTGATATGTGGAGGTGGATGGTGGAGACTCGGGGTCAAGGGAATCTTGGATTTGTTGGCGAATGAAGCGGGCTCAGCTGTATAATTGATGCCAGGAGGTAATGTCATTGAGGGCTAAGATAAATTGATACTCGGGCGCGGCATTGGATATCAGCATCTTGATTTGCTCTCTCTCTGGAATGTGCCCTGGGACCTGCGCGGCAAGGCAACGCCAACGGTCAGCAAAGGTGCAGAACCCCTCATCGGGCTTCATCATCTCATGGGCCGGATCCACAATAGAGTACTTGGGCCCAACTTGGTCCAGATCCACCAATCCCGAGCCGGGCCTTCCAATGACAGACCAAACAGATAAGCCATCAAGTGTTGATCATGTCAAAATTGGGCCGACTCATAAACGAACTCCTTCAAGTGCACATATGCGACTCCACTATAACGTCGATATGCGGGAATTTGTGATGAAGACGCGAGCCGAAGACCTCGGAAAGCGAACGGAACACTTAAAGAGGATTCGGGATCGATCCGGCGTTGAAGCTCATCAAGATGGCGTTGGGTTTGAGCAATCATCTCCTGGGTAGGGAGAGATCGAGAAGAATATGGGCCAGCTTGAGCAAGAGGATGTGAATTCGGACCAGTATGATGGTAATGAGCCGGATAAGAGGATTCGGGCTAAGAAGTAGAAGGGCCCATTCCGGGAATGGAAGGATATGTGGGCCTGGAAGAGGCATGAGCATATGGGTTGAATGGGCCAGTAGCAACATGGGCAGAAGGATGAAACCCATTAAGAGAATAAGTCCCATTAGAAGTTGGGCCAGCGGCATATGAAGGAGAAGAAAGAGGCCCGTGAAGGGTAGAGGGCCCATTATGAGAAGAAGGTCCATTAAGATGAAATGAAATGAGGCGCTGGGCCTGGGCCGGGTCCATTTGGTGAACAAGGTTTGAAAGATGGGCCATGAGATTAGCATGTTCCTCGGAGGGATCAGAGGGACCACGGGAAGATGGGCCCGCGTGGGAAGAGGGTTCCACGCGGGAATAGGAAGAAGATTGGGAAAAAGAATGATACAAAGGGTTGGAATGATGCTCCATGGGGGCAAATGGAGACTTAATACAAGGATATCAAGGAGAATACAAGTGGGGAAGTAATGGCTTAATGGGCTTGAGAACAAGGGGGGCTAACCCACTAATGTAAAGATGAATGGACAACGGACCAAGGGACAATGGACTAGATAATAGACATACAAAATGGGGTAACCTAAGTGGGCTTAACAACGACGAAACATGTGGATGCAACACAAAACACCACTAATGGGCTTGGACAAGTCCAAACAAAATAAACAATGCAATGTGAGAGTTTTCACCCAAGTCAAACAAGTTGATATGATGGGAAATATTTTAGAGATTTTAATAGACCTTTTAATGATTTGAATTAGTAATAATTCCCTCAAGATAGGAATCCTATGGGAATAAGGTCCAAACTTTGGGTTGACTAAGGTTAACTCCCTCACACTTATGCAAATGCAAGCCTAAGGGGTGGAAAGGTACAACCGGCCCGGTGTCTGTGTGGGAATCCATGGCTCACAGGGACTTATGGAGGTCCCGGATAAGATCACCTAGTCGACCCCAAGGAATATGGAGGCGAGAGGATTACTTACCAAGATAGGAAATGCAACTATATGTATGGCCCTATGTGCACTGGAGTGCATGCAAATTCTAGCTTAAAACTAGAAAATCAAGACTAGATTAAACTATGCAAACATGACCCAAATAAGATAAACAGTGTATGGATGGAAAGACAATACAATGGTCTGCACAACGGGCCCAAGAACAGATCAATCTGACCCCGGGAGGTCAATCAAATCACTGAGCAAAGTTGTCCCTATGAACCTGTGCGCAGACCACATGCAGATTTTATGCACAAAATGGTAAAATGGTGACAATTTTTAACAAAGCAAATGAGACCCAAATGATGCAAATAAGCTATGGATGGAAAGACATTACAAAGGAATATCCAATGGAACAAAAATCAGTGCAATCAGACACCAGAAAAGGTAATCAAATCACTGAGTAAAGATGTACCTGTGAACCTGTCCCTGAGCCTGCCTGCAGAACTTATGCACAAAACTCAAAACGTTGGACAATATTAGAATATGCAAATGTTAACCAAATGATGCAAATGATATATGTATGGAAAGACAATACAAAGGGCTATCCAACGGAAGAAAAATCAGCGCAATCGAACATCGGGATCAAAAGTTATACCCCGACGAACACGACCCTGTGAGCATACGGGCAGGACTGCCAGAATCTGTAACGGTCTACCAAATGACGGTCTACCATAAGATCGTCACACAACCAGAGCCCGTAAAACACCGAAAATAGTGGGAGAATGGAGGAAATACTACCTAAACATGAACATGCACCCACCCAACCTACAAAAGAGCATGAAAACAAGCGTGATGGGCATTGGTTGTCCCACCGTGATTGCCAAAAAATAAGGATGTAGATGGATTAATCTACCCCGCTCCCCTTAACTAACCATGCATGTATATGAAGCAATCATAGAAGTATGAACAAGGAGGTAATGAATAGAATAACTGACCATGATCGCCACTAAGGATTAACAATGCCAAAGGATGAAGAAGTGTAAAGAACGGCATCGTGTACCTTGGAAAGAAAACTTGATCACGCTTGACAAACGAGGTGCGGGGAACTTTATGGATTCATGCCTCCTCTCCTTCCAGCCGGCTAGAGGAAAAGGGCCTCACGTTGTATTCATGCTCTCCTGCAAAACAAAGCCAAAACAAGGATAAAAAAACCCATTAGAACATGCATGTGTAGCATCAATCCCGCAGTGATAAAATAGGGGTACAAATTGATGGCAAACTCACCGGGGGGAGGTTTTTAACCCCTGTGGAAGGGTGGAAATAATAGGTGTGTGTATTGTGCATGCATGAGATTTGAAATCACGGAATTTGATTGAGAGAATATAGAGAAAACGATGACGTAAAACAGAGAAAAATGCATGTGTAGCAGAAAGTGTAGTGTTTTGTGATGATTTGTAATTTTGAGAGGAAGAGAACTAAGAGTATAGACAACCAAATTAAGCCCAGAAGGATGCAATGGAAAGCCAATACTTCCCTCTTCAAGCCAGTGTTGAAGGGTTGAGTCGACGGTGCAGCATGGCTTCGCCCCGAACAAAGAAAGAGCCCCCTCCCGTCGCGACTGTGAACTGGGAAGTTTTTATAGAGTTTTGTAAGAAAGCCCCATCTTCTTATCACGATTCTTGGAGATATAGTCCAAGATAAATCGAGTTCTCTGGATCAAACTCGAGATAATACTAAGGACAAGAGATAGGAACAAACGGGGATCAATTCGAAGGAGGATTCTAGAAGATATGGCTCTTGGAAGGTAGCCCCGTCGCACTAGAAAACAGAGTTTTAGTTGTACCAGGATGCTTAAATCTCGATCTTGCGACCCAGATCTTGAGAGATATAGCCAATGAAAATTTGATTTCTATGAATCAAATTCAAGATAATACAAAGGGCTAGAAATAGGAAAAAATGGGGATCAATTTGGATAAGAATTGAAGAAGTTATGGGCTCTGCAAGATAGGCTCGCCGCGTAGTTTTTGGGGTAGAGTCTAGCATAAATTGGACTCTCTGCTGTGTGTAACGGTCTATCGTAGGACCGCCACATTACTCTAACGGCCTAGGGTAGGACCGCCACGCTCTAGGGGTCGAACGGGATGATTTCGGACGAGTTTGGGTGTGGCAGTCTACTATAGGACCGTCATATGTGCTCTAACTGTCTATCGTAAGACCGTTAAATGGGCTATGATGCACCGATACTAGACCTTCACATCGCTGTGACGCACCTACACTAGACCTTCACATCGATGAAGGAAAATTCTGGGCAGACTACGCGTGATTTTGGAAATTGAAGCGTATCTCTCAAACAGGGCAGAACTAGTGAAAGTGGTAGAAAAAGAAATTGTAGATAACTTAGAGATGAACAACTTTCATGAAGAAAGTAAGATGAGAAAATGATCAGAAGAGGGAGACAATGGAGCTATAAGAGAGAGAAAGAATTCTGAATAGCATAACACGCCGAAAAAATAGAATAGATCTTAAACGAGGCAGAACTGGCCAATGGCGTAGAAGAAGAAATTGTAGATCGTTGAAAGAGGAACAACTTTGGTAATGATAACTTTTTGAATAGAGGATTGGAAGAGGGTGAAAAAGAACCACTTTCAGGACTATGCAGTGAGAGAGAGCCGATTGCTTGATGGAAGCTGACCTAAATGGGCCGTAAGTCAACTTAGAAGTCAAAAGTTGATAAGATAAGCTCCAGGGACTCTAAGAAATCATAATCTCTAGGACTTAAAGGGAATGGAACAATGAAAATTGGCTCGAAATCCATCCAAGTAAGGCTCCAAAATAATGGATAATTTGGGACATCAAAAATGATGAATAAGAGAAATGACGTAACTTATGGGCTAAAAATGGGTGTCAACGGCTTTCTCTCCTGTGTCTTTAACCACATCAGCTCCTTGGGTTGCCTACTGCACCCTTGCACACAGGAACCAAGGTGAAAGCTTTGCCAAGGGAATTCATCTCGTTTGACACTCATACACTTTAGTGATCACCACAGCTCTCACACACTAAGCAAGTCATCTAACACTTAGCTACTCTGATCGAAGATCTCTGTGATTCCTTGTATTACATCTCATTTGGTTCTTAATTGATCATGAACAAGTGTCGGCCTGTGTACTGTGCCTTGCCAGAGGTGTTGACCTCATTTCCCTGAAGTGTAGACCCCAGCTCACTACATAGATGGATCCTACTGAAGAAGTGTTGACCTTATAGGCAGGAGTGTCGACCTGTGCTGTGACCCGAGGTAAAAGTGTTGACCTCACTGTCCTGTGTGTCGACCTGTCTGAACTAGGCATCGAGCTTTGACATCATTACATGCTCCTCTCCTATCTATTCCACTGCTCTGTGTGTCTAAGTGTTTTATTGGTTTAAAGAAGTGATTTGTGTGGTTAAGGGTCTAGTTTTAAATAGACCATGGTTACTAATAGGATCTATTCAACCCCCCCCCCTTCTAGATCTGATTGCACTCCATGGGACCCAACACACAGAGCATTGAGCTTTCATGGCCTCGACTTTCTTCGCAGTCTCCTCGGTAGGCTCCGAGGTCTCCACTTGAAGTAGATCAGCGAAGGCCATCCCCAAAAAGTTGGGGAAGCCTATAGCAGCAAGGAATGTCCCAAGGACAGTGGGCACCGCCAGGTACCCATGTTCAGCATGGCCGGTGACGATCGCGGGGCCAAAGGTAACAGCAGCAAGTCCTGATGATGCCATTGTCTGCCTTCCACACAAAACAAACAAACGATCAGCAGTCTTTGGGAGGGCCTCGGGGCCCGCATATCTTGGCAAAGAGATGAAAGGTGACAGTGGTCCCACCAGGTGTGCCAAACTTCTCGGGATGGGATTTGTTCGGTCATTTTGTTCGGGGTCGATCAACCAGTTAATTAATCGATAATTAATTGATTGGTCGACCACGCAGGCGTGCCAGTCACATAAGTGACAGATTTGTGATGCGCTCATTCTGACCCGTGTTGGGTGAGAGTGAGATTCGGGTCAGGACCAGCAGTCCGCCATACCATAAAGGCTATGACGTTAATTACATCCCCCATGAGGGAGAAAACCTTTGATTAATTATCGAGATAGTGGACCGTCCGAGGCCGGAATAAGATGCAATAGGATGGATGTGACGAGGTCACATGCGATGCTTTCATCTATCATGCAAGCGAGGCACAGTGTATTATGTTGAAGACCCTCGATACATGGCAGAGGACATAGGTCCGGAGACCACCCTTGCGCATAGCAGAGACTTCCGTTCGAGTGTAACTCGGACTTCTGTCAATGCCATTTGATATACCGGGGGTCCACGCAAGCATGCATGCATGATGCTTATGATTATACTAAAGCATGATAACAGAATCATGAAGATAAACAATGACTAATCGAGCTTATTAATCTCCATCGAGGGAGACGAACATGGTGACAGAGGCATGGTAATTAAAGCATGATGATATCAAACATAATAATAGAACCATAATAGGAAAATGGTTTGGGCTCGAACAGCCCCTTTTATTTGGTTTATTATTGATTGGGGTTTATTAACCTCGACCATGGGAGGCAACAATTGCTCCGAAGGTGAGTGAGAGATTAAAATCGTGTGAAAGGGAGTATTTGTTCAGAACCGGCGCGATCGAGCGTAGGATAAGGGTTCCCGGCGCGGCCAAGCGTAGGTAAAGCACCCTAATCTGGCGCGGCCATGGCAAGCTACTTGCCCAGCGCGATGGCCTTGGGGCGCGTCAGATTAGGGCGCGTAGGATATAAGCCACTTGAAACCGTGGAATTTTGAGTCTAATGTTAATCCGGCGCGGGGGGGTACGACGCCGTATTAGGGCGCGCCGGGCTAAGACCGCGCTGGTTAAGTTGATTTTGGGGGTATTTTTTGAATCTGTTAGGTTTATTAAGATGTTTTAGGGAACTTTGAGGTTGATTGGGTTGATTGTTTATTGAATTGGAGTCCCAGGCTCTCCAGGAGCGGAGTCACAAGCTCGTGCGAGATTCATACTCAAGCACGGAAGTTCGTTGTTTTAAGAACACATGTTTTATTAAGTCTAAACCTGGTGACAATTGGATAGTAGCTCCCCATCCCTGAAGGATTGCAGGGGAGAAGCGGGGTCATACCCACGTGTGCAGTAAGCCCCTAACAAGCTGGATAGCACGATGGCGGCCAGCAGATCCCAATCGGATAGGAAACCCCGAGGACTAGCCTACTAGGGGCACCAAGGTTCCGTGGGTTGAAATGAGCGGATGAGGTGACTGATGAGGGAGGCGACAACCCCGAGGGTTAGCCTACGAAGGGCACGCGACCCGTAGTCAGCACTACATCCAAGAGAGGGATGACTCTTAGGAAAGGAAACCCCGAGGGCTAGCCTACGAGGGGCACGCGACCCGTAGTCACCACAAGGTCCCTAAGGAATGTGGATTTGAGCTGTTGGGTTGAAGCCCCTGTTGATATTCACCCTGTGGCCCATGGGGATATCCATCACTCACAGATGGAACCCATTTGACCAAACGGCGGTTCTATGAAGCAGTGGGGAATGTCCCCCTCCCCGGATTGTTAGGACAAAGCCAACGGGGATAGCACAAACCAATGACTGCAAATCATGAGCGGGATGAAAGGGGATACTCAGCATGAAATGCATTCAATTAATTGACAAACTGTCATTCACGGGGTTAGTATGTTGATGCTCACGGGGTTAAGGAATTAACACTCACGGAGTTGGATGGTTGCTATGCAAATTAAGGGGCAAGGGATGAGTAGGTGGGCACTCATAAAAAGCTGATATGGGCAGCCCGAACTAGGATGATGGGACTACCGAGAAAGGCCCTTACAATAATTATCATAACACGACCATTCCGACTGCGGAGGTGGTTCCCCTTACCTATGGGCAATAGAATAGTACAGAGAGGCATCAGGGGAATCGGCCTCAAGTTGGGACGAATAGAGGTGCATACAGGGGTATGCCTCTAGCCATAAAGCCCATAGAAACTAGCGAGCAAGGAATGGCCACTGCATCGGCATAAGGGACCCAGGGAGGGGGGTCATTTCTGTAGCCCATGGCATTACAGGGGCATATTCAATGTCGAGAACCCGAATTCGAAGATCGAACACACTAGGGGAACAATCGGATTGCCAAATTAAGAGAAGAGTGGGAGAGAGATGCAGCATCAATCATTCAATCTCTTAATGCACGAATAACATTCATCCTGTTAACAGGAGATGAATACATGAGCCACATAACGTTCGGCGCCGGCGTTGTCGCACGGACGGCCATTTCATTACCCATAGGAAGAAATCACAGGGGAAGAAAAGTGAAGAGATGGTGAAATAGGGGGGAGATAGGCTCATATCATCGCCCTCCCCCCTCTCGCTTACATTGGATCAGAAGGGAGGAATCGGGAGAAACATTGGAAAGAAAACCGCGTAACCCACCTAGACTCTTCTTCCCGAAACAGAGTATCGAACTCTTGATCTTCTTCTCAGGCTCCGGAGGACTTCAGGTAGAGTAGAGGAGGAGGACGGTGAAGGGGCTCTCAGTGGAAACCCTTCTTCTTTCCCAAGGAAACCCTCCTTCCCTCGAGTTTGATTGGCTCTCTGGCTCTCTCTCTCCCTCAAGCAATTGCCGGTGATTTCTTCACCTCTCCTCTTTTTTTCTCTTCGAGTTAGCCCTCTCGTCTCTCCGCTTCTTTCTTTTTTACTTGGTCGAACCAAGTAGTAATATATATGAATGGATTAAAAGCTTAATCCGGCGTGAAGAATGGCGCACCGGGGAAAGGGACTCTTCACACCTTTTTGCGCGTCGGAATAGGAGGGCGCCGGATAAAGGGGGGGCGTGCCGGTGACTGAGCGCACCGTATTAACTTCATTTGCTTGGTGTGGGTCAGATGGTGGGTCCCAGGGATGGTTCCGAGAGTCACCATGACCATTCGTCTTGTCGCAGTCCTGCAAAACCTTGACAGGAAGCTTTGACAAAGCTCTCGGGACGACGTACGGCCTTCCTCGGCACCTCGCGTATCTTTGTCTTGAACACGCTGGTTTTCCGCTGATACGGCCTTCGGCACTATGGCTCGTGCTGTCGGCTCGGGTCGACCTATACTCAAAGCTTTCTTGGGAGGTGGAATACCATCCAGGGTGCTTTTGCCTTGACTGGGTGAACATTTGGTCACTAACGGACCCAATATGCTAAGAAGCCGTACCCATGCCGGGTCATCGAGATCTTCTACTGACAAAGCCTTCGGTCCCCTATTCTAAAGGGCCAAGGGTGTTCCTTCACCTCGGGAGGGTCTTTCATTCAGGTGGCGGGCCACCGAGTACATTCTCATCCTTGGTCGGACGAATAGATACGTTCTCGTCCTTGGTCGGACGACGGGTGCATGCTCGTCCTTGGTCGGATGAGAGGCACATCCTTGTCCTTGGTCAGATGATGGATGAATGCTCGTCCTTGGTCGAACGATGGGCACATCCTTGTCCTTGGTCGGATGACGGATGCATGCTTGTCCCTGGGTCGAACGATGGGCACATCCTTGTCCTTGGTCGGATGATGGATGCGTGCTTGTCCTCAGTCAGACGACGGATATGGTATGTGAGACGACATTACCGACTTGTGGTGTATTCTTCTTGATCCTCCTGAGGTGAAGTCCCCAGCGCTCATACTGGGTGACCTGAGACTCTGGCGGCTTGAGAAGGCTTCAGTGTATTGATCTCTTTCGATTTCTGTGCTTCAGTAGGCCGTATCATTCATCTTTGAGGCTTGAATGCCATTAATCATATTTTGAGTGTCAACAGGAGGCCGAAGTACAATGGGCGTAAGCTGCGGGACAATTCCGACGCGTGGGTCGGTCCCCGGGTCAATGCTGGATAAGGCGGATATCTGTGTGTTTTACAGAGGGTCCCTCTCGTGACACGGGCCATGTTTGCTTTGCCAAACGAGGGGCTATCACTAGATAGCCTGAGAAAGCATCAGGCTGGTGTCTGGGCGAGGGTCGATCATGGCTCGAGTTGAGCGGTCGGACGTGGTCTCGTGACTGCGGGGAAGCGTGATGTCGTAGTGCGTGCATAGTTGCGATCGGCAGGTACGCGAGGGGAAGTCCAGGCGTGAGGGGGCGTTCACCCTTGTCATAACATCACACACGTGGCGGGGGTAGACTTGTGTGTCATGGCGGAACACCGTGTGAGGGAAGTACAAGCGACATACCCTCGGCGTCCATAGCCAACGACCAAGTCACCCACACACAATTCTCCTTGCTCGTTGCCTAGAGCCGCTTGAAGCTTGGAGATCACTGGAAGCCTTGATGCATGCATGCCTTGAATTCCATTGAGCCCCTAGGGGGATTTTATAGGGGAAGATGAAGGGTCATGGGGGGTTTAGGCGGACTAGGTTTGGGGGCAAAGCTGGTCCGGGTAAACCCTGGAAAAGTGTTACGGAGTAGGGGAGGGATGGTTTAGGCAGACTAGGTTTGGGGGCAAAGCTTGTCCGCCTAAACCCCTCCCCCAGGGGGGTTTACCAGACCCAAGGCTGGGTCTGGTCGGCCAAAACCCCTCCCCGGAGGGGTTTACGCGAAGTAAAAAAAAATATTTTTTATGGGGATTTAGGCGGACCATCCTTGGGGGTGAGGCTGGTCCGCCTAAACCCCACCCCAAGGGGGGTTTAAGCGGGTTTGACCCGGGGGTTTTAGTCGGGTTTGACTGAGGGTTTGACTGGGGATTTGACGGAGGGTTTGACTGGGGATTTGACTGGGGGGTTGACCCGTTATAAACAGAAATTTTCTTCCGGGGGCTCCGCCCCCGGAAACCCCCGCATGACCCGAGGGCTTGACTGGGGGTCGATCCGCGTACGAGGGCGCACAATGGTGGTGCATGACGCGATGGGTTGTTGGGAGTCCCAAGTTGGGCTCGGACTTGCTGTAGAGTGGCTGGAGCATACGCGCCCACCAGGTGCTCGGGGAAATTCCCGACACGCATGCGTGGGCCGTATAAGGGTGCTATGAGCTCCTGAAGCTTGTGGTCGGCCCCAGGTGGGTCTTCCTTTGACTTCAAAGGGCTGGAGGGAGGCAACTCAAGGGTAGAGCCCAGCCTTGTTGCTGGGTGCCACATGGCGTGGCTTGTAGTCAGGGCGCCCCCGGGTCGGCTCAGGTAGCTGTGTTGAACACGGGTAAACCCGCAAACTGAGTGATCGGGGGGGCGATCAATTATTGGTGTTGTCGCGGGTCACGGCTAGCTGGTTAGGACCCTTGGTTGGGCCCGGTGACTGGGCCATTGACATGATGATGCCATTTGTCTGGTAGTCGGGGTGACCCTCGCTCCTTGGCGAAGAATTGTATGATGCGGCAGGCTGTTCTGGGTCCTGAGTTAACCCGGTTGTTGAAGCGTCGGCGGTGTGATACCATATGCAGGGTCTTCGGGGGTGATTCCTGAATCTCTTTAGAGTGTCGTAAGGTACGGCAGGTTGTCCCGAGTCCCGAAACTGACCCGGTTGTCGGAAAACTGGCTGGCATAGTGCCGTTTGCTTGAGGGTGATCCCCAGTTGTTATGTTGCGTCGCTTGACCCGGTGAAGTGTCTCGATTTCTGAGCTCAACTCGACTGGTAGAGCAACTTTGGTGATGTGCCGCTTTGATCTATTTAGGGAGTATTTCCCTATGCTTAATCCTCAATTAATTTGAGAAAATAAGCCGGTGCCAACAATGGTCTCCCCCTTTAACAGGAGTATCCTGAAATACAACTCCCCCTTAATCAAAATACCATGAAGTCCTTTTTCTCTCCCCCTTTGCCATCAGCAAACAAGGAGTAAGGAATACTGGGAAGAGAGGAAGGGAACCAGAGGAGGAAGGGAATAGAGTAACATCATGTGCAATAGTTCAGTAGATAAGCAGATTATAGGGAAAGTCTTCAGACATAAGAATTAAGATTATGTATTCTTGATAAATGACTAGTTTAATAGTGATAAAAAGGTAGAGTAGATTCACTGAATCTCTTAGATAAGGTTGCAGTACTCGTTTATAGCAATAAACCTAAGTCACATAACCATGATAGCCTTGGTCAAAACTGTATCCTACTGATTTCAGAACCAATGAATATCTATGGGAGTAACTAGGATATGTATTGAGGTTAAACAATTTGACACTTAGTAAAACTGGAATTCCGAGGGTTACAGCAAACCTTTTTCAATTTTGATTTGAAAGCTGAGCTTGTTGAACAAACAGGTATCATCTATGCCTTTGACATTAAGGTTGCACGTGGGTTAGAAGCCAGTACCCCCAGTTACTAAGCACAAAATACCACATCTGTCTCTAATCAAAAATATCAGTCATGATTACACCTTTTTGCATAAGGGTACACGTTTATCAGACACCAGTACCCCCAGCTACTCAGTGAAACCAATTCTACAGATTTGATCATGTGAACAGAGTTAACATGAAGCACTTCATGACATAAATTTTTCTCCATTTCATTGATGGAGTATTCAGTTTCTCAATGCAGTTCAGTCATTGCTCTGCCAATTGATTTATTCATTTCTTTTACGAATGCTTTTCTTTTTGCTGCCCTTTTAATTTTTCAAAGTGACTTGTTTTAAAATAATACACTAGCTGAGTTTCTCAACCTAGATTTCACTAAGTCTTTCATTTTCAGATACAGTAAAGATCTTATCTGTCACAATATGAGAAGGAGGTTGAGAGCTATAAACAGTTTTCCACCACCTTATTTTTCTGAATACAGTCTTTAAACTCTACAGTTTATTAGTATTAAACCATCAGTTCATTCATGAAGCAAACATGATCCTTATAGTAGAAGACATATGATAATTGTTGCTTAAAATAATGAACTGATTGCAAGACAGTCATCTATTCAGAATAAGGGAATTGACATGGAAGCACAAAATCAACTTTTGAGGGATATCAAGAGATGGAAAAGACACCAATGATAGAAATGGATCCAAGTGATGCCAATTGATACAATTGAGTATCTTGAACAGATCACATCCATGCAAGACTATACCAGACTCCCCCTGACAAAACAATGCAGCATGGACAGGCAATCTTGTTCTAAACTAAAACTCTCCCTGTCTATATGCATGTTTATTCAAGCATTCAGACACAACTATCCACAGGACACTAGACCCAGCAAAAAAAAAATTTCAGTGCAATGCATAGACTCTCTTGATGCATGGTACCTGGCGGAGGATAGTCCTCGACACATGGTATGGGCTTTCAGACAGACAGAATCTGTCCTTCTACCACATATCATTTGATATACTTCTGAGATCAAGATGACTCATTTATGACAATGATAAGGCTACTATCAAGCAGAATTGAAACATTCTCAAAATAGATCATAACTTTTATTCAGGAATTTTAAAGACAGGTTGACACACAATCATTCTCAAAACTAATCCAAATATCAATACACGAATGAAAGTAGAATTAATCATCATGCTGAAATTTACATAAACATGATTCTCTTCTTAAGAATTTAAATCTTTCATTTCCAAAAGGTTTAGTAAAAATGTCAGCAATCTATTTTTCAATTTCAATAAAATTCAGTTCAATTTCATTCTTGCTTACTTCATCTCTAAGAAAATGGTGTTTAATTTCTATGTGCTTAGTCCTAGAGTGATGAACAGGATTTTTAGTCAAACATATAGCACTAGTATTATCACATAAAATTGGAGTGCATCCTAATTTTATCTGATAATCAGTGAGTTGGTGATTGATCAAAAGTACATGGGCTGTACAATTCCCTACTGCGACATATTCTGCCTCAGCAGTAGATAGAGCAACAGTGTGTTACTTCTTGGATGCCCAAGACACTAGACAACCACCTAAGAACTGGCAATACCCACTAGTACTTTTTCTATCAATCCGACACCCAGCATAATCTGCATCAGTGTAAGCTATTAAGTCTAGCTTACACCTAGCAGGGTACCAAAGACCTAATTCTAGGGTGCCTGATAGATATCTAAAAATCTTCTTAACAGCACTCAGATGTGACTCTTTAGGACTAGCCTGAAATCTAGCATATAAACACATATCAAATTGTATATCAGGTCTAGATGCAGTAAGGTAAAGAAGGGATCCGATCATACCTCTGTATAACTTGGTGTCAACCAATTTACCTTTTAGGTCATCATCAAGACTAGTTGATGTACCCATTGGTGCTTGATGCGGGACGGGACCACGGACACGACAAGCTCGCGATCGTCCCTTAACGAGGGAAGCGTTGGACGTGCGCGGTTGAGAAACCGGTAGTGAGCTAGGGTGGTCGGCTCTCTCTTTCGTGCCCAGATCATGTCACGGGACGGTAACGCTCTCTCTACAGCAGCGGTTATATAAATAGAAAGCGAGCTAATTACCCTATCATGCTCTCTAGCAGCGGCATAAACAAGCATATATGAAATTAAGCAAAATGCCAAGTAAGGAGCGAGGACGATACCTCCACGCGGTCGGCGTGGGGACGACGGACCCGGTCGAAACTCGTACTCCCGGAACAATAATACACAAGATTACAGCAATACAAATCGCTGCCCACTCCACGCAGGGAGGTAAAGGGCTACATAATGGGGTCCGGGAGGACCGAATTCGGGTTGACGGGCGGCTTCTCGCGTTGATTCGGCAGCACCCGAACACGTGACGGTGGGGCCCACGTGCTGTCCGGAGGGACCGTGCGGGACCCGGTGTCACCACTGTGGTGGGGACACTTGTGGAAGTGTTCCCTGGGCTGGCGGCACGCTGGTTCGTCGGCCGGAGGCCAGGCGGCTCCGTTCGGCACCTGTCGGAATCACCGGCCACGGATCTGCCGATTCTATTTTTCGGCGCGCGCTCCGGCGAGAACGGACACTGCGATCAGCCCCGATGTCGGAATGCGACAAAACTGGCACCGTTAGAAATCTGTTTCGAAGGGCTTCAACTCTCTATGATTACAGAAAAATAACAAAGTCTGCACTTCCAATTGGCGAATTTTGAAGGTTGTTGTTGTACAGTGGCTTAACTCTCAGATCTGCAGGGCTGTCCTCTGAGAACTGTCATTGACCGCAGGGTAGATGTCCGATTCAGCTCTTGAGGTCTTCATCAAAGGTGTAGGAATTGGAGCTAGGAAGACGGAAAAATTGGTTTGTACAAGTTTGGATGTGGCTACGAATTGATAGGATTTTTTCACTAACAGTGGGTCGGATCTAGAATCTGACTAAAGGCACTGTAGCAGAGATAGAACACGAATTTTAAAAAATGGATAGAGGGCAGATCAAAAATCAGGAAACACGGTGGATGTAGGGGATGATGGACAGAACTCCCAATAAAATTGGGAGGGTTTGGAAAATTCAAAAAGGTGGTCGGAGATGGGAAACTCAGAGCTGTTGTCACTGTAGATAGAGACAAAACAGATCTGGGAATGCAAAATGAACGAAAATGGAAAATTACTAAATGGAGGAGTTTGGACGTGAAAATTTAGGTGGAGGTGGGGATTCAAGGCAAGAACACACCCTCAAAATTTCAAATCCATCAGAGCTCGTGGATGGCAGCAAGAATTTAAGAACTACACCTCTATCCAGCAGGACAGAAACTTGAAGACGGCTCCGCGGCGGCTCGAAGGCGGCACGAACGGCGGCGGCGGCGACACAGATGAAGATCAGAGGTTGAGAGGGGGAGATAGAAGATTGATACACTCTAGAACTTGAGGTTTGAGGAGAGGAAACCAGGGGAAGAGGGCTGGGGCGCAAGAGCCTTCTTGGCATTCAACAAAATTTCTGAATTTTCACTAATTTTCACATGAAAATACATGGTTTTATATGCTTCCAACCAAATCTAACCTCCACCCTTAGATCTAGGGAGATGAGATGGATGGCCTGGATTGCATGCCACAAACACAAAAAAATAAATATAATATACAAGGGGGGCGGCCTATTGACCAAGAATGGCAAGGGGGGACAAGTTTGACATGGTAGGTAGCCTACCGTTGAAATTCTTACCCCCTTGTCTACCCATGTGGCATATGAATAGTCTAACCTTCTAGATGTCCACCTAGGATAGTTGACCAGCCCCACAAGGTGACATGGACCAATGGGAGAGGGCTGAGGGCCCCCTTGATGGTCCTACTGACAAATTACATAGAAACCCATACAATCCGTGGGAATGACGCATTGGCTTATAAAGCCGTACAATTGCGCATATACTTTCCCAAGGATATAAACACAAACTAAAAGGACATAAATGCAAAAGTAAATGTACATACTCGGTGTCGATTCCCATCAGTGCTGTTATCTCCTTGAGGTTTTCCAATTTGTACTTCTTTATTATGTCCCTTATATACTTGGACTGAGTGCTGAAAGTTCCTTCTTTGGTCTGTGTCACCTCCCCCTGAACACCAGACTCCTCTGCATCATTCTCTTCAGCAGGTTCCGCCACATCTTCATCTTTAAGAATGTCTCCATCAGTCTTCTCCCTGCACAAGCCAGTGTCAATTTTAGTCATTGTTTCATCAACAACCACATGTGGAGACTCTTCTACAGTCTGAGAATTCAAATTATATATTCTATAGGCTCTGGACTTATCTGAAAATTTTAGAAGGATTTCAGGATCACTTTTAGGTTCAAATTTGTCAAGGTCCCGTTTAGAATTAACATGAACATATCATTTACATCCAAAAACCTTGAAATGAGCTAGTGAAGGTTTCTTACCCTTGAGAATTTCATAGGGAGTCTTTTGGGTAAAATGTCTTACCAGGGCTCTATTGACAATGTAGCATGCAGTATTAACTACCTCAGCCCAAAACCTCCTGGGTAGATTACCTTCAACCAGCATAGTCTTGGCCATCTCTACAAGGGTTCGGTTCCTCCTCTCCACTACTCCATTCTGCTCAGGTGTCCTAGGTGAGGAGAACCTGTGGTTGATCCCTTCATTCCTGTAGAATTCTTCAAATTGTGAGTTTTCAAACTCACCACCATGGTCAGACAAGATGCCCAAAACAGATTGATCATTATTCTGTTTTATTTTCAAATAGAACTCCTGAAATTCATCAAAAGCATGATTTTTGTGTGACAGGAAGAACACACAGGTAAACCTAGAGAAGTCATCTACCAATACAAAGACATATCTACTTCCTGATAAACTAGCTGATCTTGTAGGTCAAAAGAGATCCATGTGAATCAACTCATAGGGTCTAGAAGACAGGTTTTCAGATCTAGACTTAAATGAATTCCTAGTTTGTTTACATTTGGTGCATGCTTCACAGAATTTATTATCATTCTTAAAAGAAATTTCAGGAAGTCCCTTTACCATTAGGTGTTTATTCAGTTTGTGTAGCACAGTGTAGCTGGCATGACCTAGTCTACGATGCCATGGATAGGCCAAGTCATCTTTATTAGCAGCATGACAAAGGTTTGAGTGTGCTACATCATCTAAATCTACCATGTATATGTTATTGATCCTCTTACCATTGAATTTAACAGTTTCAGAATTGGGTTCATAAATGATGCAACCAAGAGAATCAAAAATTATGGCCGTTATCACATAACTGACTAATGCTAAGCAAATTATAAGCAAGGCCTTCTACCAACAGAACTTCATCTATACAGCAGGTAGTACACTTACCTACCTTACCTAAGCCAACAATTTTTCTTTTGGTATTACCTCCGAAGGTAACATGACCTACATTCTTCTCCACCAACATGCAAAATTTAGCTTTGTCCCCAGTCATGTGTCTGGAACAGCAACTATCCAGATACCACTTGTTGTGATTGGCTGCCAAGCATACCTGCAAAGGAAATCATGTCGAAGATTTTGGAACCCAAAAATGTTCGGGCCCCAAAGCAGCAGTAACATCATTCAAACATGACAGTAGACATTTTGGAATCCACATTTGTTTTAATGATGATTGTTCAGTGGATTTAACAGTTTTCTTCTTGCTGTGATTTTTATTTCTGGCATTGACAGTTTGAGCCTTGTTTGTATTTTTCTGTGGTCTGGCATTTCTTTTGTTAACATATTGACCACTCTCATGCCAGTACCTAGTCCAATGGGTAATTGGAGAGGTGTAACCAGTGGAGGTCCTAGGCTGACCATAAAAGCTATGGTTTCTCAGGTTCCAAGGGCTGGATTGACCAACTCTATTCCTGAATTGAGGCCTGTGGGTCTGACTGGGATATGACCGATATGTAGACCTTAAACTAGTTCTATCTCTCTACCTGTCCTGCCAAACTGATAAGGCTGTGAAAAGTAGTATGAGGTGTAGGTAGATACTCCAGGGTAGTGGTGTTGACTTGACTTCACTTGGTTCAAATCTGATCTCCTGAATGTCCTAAACCCACTTGAAGTATGCATGGGTGTAGGTTGATTATTCCTATAATTTTTCTTGGGAGACTGGGTGAACTTATTCTTGGGATTTCTTTGAGCTTGTGTTTTAGAAGGTTGACCCCTAATCTGACTTCTGATCTGAGGAGTGGAATTATGAGTGCACGAACTGCTAGACCCCTCAACCTTCTCTTTAACCTTGTCTTTGGCACTGTGCTATTTTAGATTAGTAGTATTTTCAGAATTTTTGTCATTATTGCTTTCACTGCTCAATCTAATTAGAGGGTTTCTCATTCCTCTTTCTTTTTCCGCCACAAAAGTTACGGTTTTTAATTCAAAGCTCTTTTTGGCAGTTGGATTATATCTTATCCCCTCTTTTCTGAAATTCACTTTAGTACCCAGAAGAGCATTCAGATTATCATTTCCCTGGGTCATGCTCTCAAGGATTTGCTGTTTGTCTTTATTCTCTTTTTCCAAATTCTCTCTAGTCTTTTTCAGCTCAGAATTTACCCCTACAACAGCATCATGTTTTTCATTAGCAATTTTCACTTCTTTTTCATAATTCTATAATCTGATCTTTGTTAGGGTGCTAGGCCCGGATACAGAGGGGGGTGAATGTATCCTTCTACGAATAATGCCCAAATAAAAACTCAGATGCTAGACGCAATCACAGAATGAAACAAATTCAATTAAACTTATGAGCAAACACATGGAGCGCGCCTATCCATGCATCTAGCGGAAGCAAGCACACAAAGCAAACCATTGCTCAATAGAGTTTTAGGTGATTCGGTCCTCCAGACCTACATCCACCCCTCACTCCCAACCGGAGTGAGGCTTCACTAGCAAACGCTAGAACCAAGCAGACTCAGTCTGCGAACAAGGTGCTGCCACACAGCTTGACCAGGGGAACAATCTCCCCTCTTCCTCCCAACCAGAGGGACACCCCAGTGACTCCCAGCCACTAGGAAACCAGAGACCGAAGTCTCTCTTCCTCCACACCAAGAGGGAACCCGCTAGTGACTCCCAGTCACCAGCAACCAGAGGTCGCAGACCTCTCTTCCTCCAATCGGAGGGACCCCTGGACTTGCAAGCCACAAGCCCAGAACCGGAGACAAGTCTCCCTTCTCCCGACTCCACAGGAGGAGCTCGATTCCCAGCAGGGCAATCGGAAGAACAAGAATAACCAAATGAAAAAGAAAAAATAAGAAACGGAAAATACACAGCAATCGGAAGGCTGTAAATGAAGAACAAGAATGTAGCTCTCAAAGGAGCAGATCTGGCTTGGATTTAATCCAGACGCCAGAGGACAGATCTTCAATAGCTTCTTCCTTCTTCTCCACGAACTCTCTCTCTCCCTATCTCTCTTTCTTTCTCCTCTGGTCTCCTTTTCTCTCACGCTATTCTCTCCTTCTTCTCTGCAACCCTTTTTCTTCTTCCGGCTCACTCTTCTTCTATTTCATCTTCTTCTCTTTTTCTTCCTCTATTCTTTTTCTGGATCGAAGGGCTTTTCGCTCCCCAGGCTTCTTCTTCGATCAGTCTTCTACAGAGGATGAAGACTCGTATATATAGCATCAGCAGGCACACTAGGTGCGTGTGGCTTCCACATTTCCTGCCCTAGAAATTTGGACCACGTGGCAGCATCCTGGTCACGAGCCAGGCACCTCGGATCACGTGCCCTTCATTAGTACGCTCAGCAACTGGAGTTGAGGTGGCGTCAACACACTTGCTCCAAAGGGTTGACGCAGCATTCAAAGACATTCGACCAGCAAAACTTAAGTCTGCTACGTTGACTCCATCAGCCTGCTACGTTGACGCATCGGTGATCCAGTGATCAAGTCTTCAGCAGATGGGCATGCTGCGCCGATGCTCTCAGCATGCTGCGTTGACGCATTGATACGTTCCAGCGAGCAAACAGCCTAGTCTTTTTAACTGCTGCGTCGACGCTTCCAACCCGTGGCGTTGACGCATTGATGCGTTCCAGTGAGCAACCAGCCTAGCCTTTCTTAACTGTTGCATCGACGCTGCTCCACTGCTGCGTTGACGCATTGGAATATTTCTGACAAAGCCTCTGCTTCTTGAGTGGCTGAGTTGACGCAGCCTTTGCGTAGAGTTGACGCTGTGAAGAGTATTCGTGGATGCATCTTCACTGGTGCGTGGACGCCTTAAGCTCTAGCGTCGACCCTATTCCCTCTGAGTGCCTTGGCAGCGTCGATGCTGCCAATGTACTCCAGAGGCTGTAATAAGGGATACTTGAACTGCTGCGTCCACGCTACTTGATCAATGCATTGACGCACCAGAGTAATCCACAAGCTTCTTTCTTGATTGTTTGAACTACTGCATCCACGCCACTTGATCAAGGCGTTGACGCATTGGTGTGTTCCAGCAGCTGAAATTGGATGTCTTCAGCCCTCTTGCGTTAAGGGGTTCATTAGCCTCTTCAGTCCCTGTCAGACAGATGAAACGAAGTCATTAGTTCTAAGTATATGCATTGCATTGTATAGACTTTGCTGTGAAGGCGAAAGCAATGTAAAGTATGCACAACGCAATGTATAGACTTAATGAATATAAAGACATCATAAGACTCAGATGAACATAGGCGGTGTATAGACTTGATGTGTTCACTGGTGGATGTACACCCTTGCCCACTGTGCAGACTTTGTGATGCTTGTATGCAATGTAGAGACTTCGCTGAATGAGAATGCAGTGTACAGAATTTGAAGCACAAAGGCAATGTACAGACTTTGACTTAAAACGAATGTATAGACTTAGAATCATAGAGGCCAATGTATAGACATCAACTCTGCACATCGAATGTATAGACTTTGTTACCCAAACAAACAAAGTTCTGATGGGTCGACGCATCAGCAAGGGTGGGTCGACCCACTACTGTTCAGACTAACTAAGCAGAGTGTAGCAATGAATGCTTTATGCATCAGTTAACATGACTGAACATCAAACATGTTAAACTAAGCAGAGCAGCAAGATGACTGAACATTTGATAGACTGAGTTATGATCAGAAAATAACTGAATAACATCATGATGACTCACACAGTAAGATGACTCACAGTGATTAACTCACATCAACAAACCAATCATCAAAACCATCATCAAAACCACAGGGGCACAACAATCTCCCCCTTTTTGATGATGACAACACTTTCAACACATTGAGTCATTCTGATGATGTGAGGCATTCTGATGACTCAAATTATTCTCCCCCTTTGACTTCATCAAAAAGAATATTGTTAGAGAAATTAAAGCAGTATAAAAATTTAGTCAATTTCTCCCCCTTGCAAGAACATAGTTCTCCCCCTTTGGCAAACAATCTCCCCCTTTAGTATAGTCAGGATGAACCATGGGAAGGGGTGAATGCAGATGCCGATACCAGAATGCAAGATCTTCCCCTTTAAGAGTTTCTATGCAGCATGATGCATATGACATGGAAGCTCCCCCTCAATAAGTGGAATCTTATGAGATAGATGAGAAGGAGACCACAGGGGCAAACAAGGAGAAGTTCATGTCAATGAACCAAGGACATGAGCAGAAGAGTTTCAATTAACAGATTTTTCAAGGATGCTCCAAACCCAAGAAGTTCAGCCAGATTTTCAAAGAGATATCAATCTCATAAATCCAAAACATAAGTTTTCAAAGTCTTCCATTACAAGGGCTTATGAATGAGCTTTATTGAACAACATGGTTTAAACATGATGTATGCAGAGTTTATCAATAAAATTCTGTATTGATATCTAAAATCATGTTTTAATAAAAATGAACCAAGCCCTCATATTTATCTTGATTATCCTCCCTTTATCTTACACAATCAAATTTATTGACTTCTTTCAGAATTACATGCACTAGTATTGAGATTAAGTAATTATGAAGTCATATTATTTTGTCTAGGGTTGTAGCAATTTGATTTTAGAATCAATATTCAGATATTGAAATATGTTCAACAATTTTTCATGCTACAAATTTTACGAGCAGTCTAGTTCAGTGCACACCTTGTAACTAGAGGATATACCTTGATCAGAGGCCAATATCCCTAAGCACTTAGTGTGACTAACTGTCATGCTGTATATGAACAGAGATAGCATTTACACATCATGACACACTCCAAATCATTTCCTGATGAGTGAGTTGTATTTCTCAGTGTGCATGCCATTGCTCTGCCTGAATTTCAATGAATTCTTAATCAGAGTTAACTATGGTACCTCATGACACAGTCCTTTGGACATGTGTTTCTCAGTGACCAAGGTCATTGCTCTGACAGATATTACCCTTTAGACTTTTCAGAAAAATTCATTTGCTTCAAGTCAATAATAATTTCATGTACTTAATCAGTTGAAGTCATGTATTTAAGAGTGCAGATTTCAGAAGTTTTCACAAGACTCAACATGAAACAGATGGTTAAGGTTTATTAAACATGCTTCAGATATTTTTAAGAGATTTTAAAGTCAAACTCATTGAATACATTAAACTTAAACCACATGAGTTATTTCAGTCATTCATAAAAATGTATAATAGAAGATTTCTAGTTCAAGAATTTTCAGATTTATGATTGAGATAGTCCCATTGAAATCTTCATGAAAGACTGATGGAATTCTGAAGCCTAATGATACCAATTGATAAGAGAGATTTCGAGACTCAATGATTTCTGATATTATCAAGGTTTGTCAACTAAGATCAATGATGAAGGGTATGCAATGAATTCTCACAAGAGTATGCATTTGACAACCTATATGCAATGCATTGACTCCCCCTCACAACATGCATTCAGACAATCTTTTTGGCATTTTTAGTTTAAGGAAATGCAATGCACTATATGTATGCAAAAACTCAACACTGAATGCTATTTAAGGATATGCAATTAACTCCCCCTGAAAACATACAATGTTTGCCATGAGACACTGAACATATGATTTTGATTCATGCACATTCAGACTGTCCTAACCAGCAAAGTGACCCCTGGTACTAGGCGGAGCATTTGGTCTAAAAGACCACCTCACACATAGTAAGAATCTCCAGACAGACTTCCCTGCCTTTTGGTACCTTACCATTTATATATCATTGAGGTCATGCATGATAATTCAACATGCAGTCCTATGTGTAAATCAAATTTTCAGTGAACAATGCAATAGACTGTTTTCAAACAGCATTCATATGCAGTTCAGATTTTTCAGAATGCAATTTGTTTTCAGAGTTTATGCATTTCAACAATTATCAAACAACTATAAATGGCAGATATGCAAGAATACATCAAATCAGATATGCAATGAATTTCAAAACAGGAAATGCAGAGAAATTACCTGAAAATTTCAGAAGGGGTTTTTCTTTGAGTGTCTTGGTTTATTTACCCCTGTTTATTCTTCAGCTTCCAAGGCACACCTGCAGGTTAGCAACCTATCTTGCACAAATAGGCACCCAAGAAGTCTTGGGTCCTGAATTAACAGTGACACTCCTAGCAGGTTTTCTCAACAATTTTCGTGCATGAAGGTCTTCAGATTTCATCAAATAGCAATTATACATTGAATGACCAATTTGTCCACAGCAATGGCATGAATTAGCAGATTTCAAATTCTTCTTATGCACATTACTGTTGTCATGAAGTTCATTGGCAGAGAGAGAGTTCTGTTTATTATGATGATACCATGCACCAGATTCTAGATTTGATTTATGCACATTTTTATTTGCATGAACTCTATGTGCATATGTATGAAACTTTCTGTTAACAGAATAGAAATTCTGTTTACCAAGACCAGCCAGCCAACATTCAGCAGCTCTATGGCCTGTCTTCCCACAGTGATAGCATGCATGAGACTTTCTGTTAATGGCAGGGAATTTAACAATTTTAGAATTGAATTTTCTACCCTGAGCATGCCAACAGAAGGCAGCAATGTGACCAAACTTCTCACAGCAATAGCATTGAATTTTCTTTTCCTGATCAGTAGAATGTTTCCTAAGATGATTTCTAGGATACTTTCTAACAGCATTTCTTTCATCATTTATCAATGCTACACAGTTATGCATAATATGGCCAACTTTCCCACAATAGTGACATGTTATAGCCTTTATATTCACATTCACTTGTTTGACAAGATTGATATTCTCATGAGAGTGTGAATGTGTGTGTGAGCAGTGAGCAGCATGCACATGTAAATCAGAGACATATTTGGACTTATCCAAATCAGCATTTTTCTTTTGTTTTTGAATTTTTTTCTGTTTCTTATCTGAATTTTCAGCCTTCTTAGCAGTGAATTGAAAAATAGAAGAACTAGATTGATTAGCTTGTTCAGAGCTTTTCACAAATATAGTTGACTTCTTCTTTTCATTTACTTTCTTATTAACATGCACATACCCAAGTCCTTCTTTCTGAAAATTCACTTTAGAACCAAGCGGCTTATTCAAATTGTCTTTTCCTTTAACGAATTTTGACAAGAAATTTTTCAGATCTTCAATCTCAGAATTCAATGAAGCAATACTTACTTCATACTTGGATAGCTCAGATTCACAAACAATCAGCTGTTGTTGCAAAGCATCATTCAGGTTCTTCAAAGTTTCATTCTCTTGTTGAACAATTAGCTTTTTATTTTGATCTTTCAAGTAGACATTTTCTTCTTTCAGACTTCTGACTTTAGAATTTTTCTCTTTTCTTAATTTTCTCTTTTCTGATTTAACTCTTTCATATTTTTCCAGTAGATGCTCATGCATGGCAACTAAATCAGCATGACTAATATCCTTGGTTTCAAAGTTTACCTGGGATGAGGACTCATCTGATTGATCACTCCTTCTTGCCATGAGACATTCTTCTTCCTGTTCCATATGTGTTGTAGCCACTCTATCAAACATTTCCTTTGCAGTGCTACAATCTGAGATAAAAGGAAAATCGTCAGAATCAATTGCAGCCTTCATTAGGTTAAGAGCTCTCACATTATCATCATTTTTCAACTTGTGAACATGACTCCACTTGGACTTATCCTTAGGAAGTTCATGTGGACTGTGAGAGATAACCTTCCACAATTGTGGATTAATAGAGTTAACATGCTTGTGCATACGATATAGCCAGAATTTAATATTTGAACTATGGAATAGTGGAGGATGAGCCATTAGGAACAAATGGCAAGCAGATTCAAAGCAACAGGAATATTGATGCACTAAAAGCAAATAATCACCCAAGACTACAAGATCGAATCTGCAGGTCGCTGGACCTTGTATGCAGACACCGCTCTGATACCAACTGTTAGGGTGCTAGGCCCGGATACAGAGGGGGGTGAATGTATCCTTCTGCGAATAATGCCCAAATAAAAACTCAGATGCTAGACGTAATCACAGAATGAAACAAATTCAATTAAACTTATGAGCAAACACATGGAGCGCGCCTATCCAAGCATCTGGCGGAAGCAAGCACACAAAGCAAACCATTGCTCAATAGATTTTTAGGTGGTTCGGTCCTCCAGACCTACATCCACCCCTCACTCCCAACCGGAGTGAGGCTTCACTAGCAAACGCTAGAACCAAGCAGACTCAGTCTGCGAACAAGGTGCTGCCACACAGCTTGACCAGGGGAACAATCTCCCCTCTTCCTCCCAACCGGAGGGACACCCCAGTGACTCCCAGCCACTAGGAAACCAGAGACCGAAGTCTCCCTTCCTCACACCAAGAGGGAACCCGCTAGTGACTCCCAGTCACCAGCAACCAGAGGTCGCAGACCTCTCTTCCTCCAACCGGAGGGACCCCTGGACTTGCAAGCCACAAGCCCAGAACCGGAGACAAGTCTCCCTTCTCCTGACTCCACAGGAGGAGCTCGATTCCCAGCAGGGCAATCGGAAGAACAAGAATAACCAAATGAAAAAGAAAAAATAAGAAACGGAAAATACACAGCAATCGGAAGGCTGTAAATGAAGAACAAGAATGTAGCTCTCAAAGGAGCAGATCTGGCTTGGATTTAATCCAGACGCCAGAGGACAGATCTTCAATAGCTTCTTCCTTCTTCTCCACGAACTCTCTCTCTCCCTATCTCTCTTTCTTTCTCCTCTGGTCTCCTTTTCTCTCACGCTATTCTCTCCTTCTTCTCTGCAACCCTTTTTCTTCTGCCGGCTCACTCTTCTTCTATTTCTTCTTCTTCTCTTTTTCTTCCTCTTTTCTTTTTCTAGATCGAAGGGCTTTTCACTCTCTAGGCTTCTTCTTCGATCAGTCTTCTACAGAGGATGAAGACTCGTATATATAGCATCAGCAGGTACACTGGGCGCGTGTGGCTTCCACATTTCCTGCCCTAGAAATTCGGACCACGTGGCAGCATCCTGGTCACGAGCCAGGCACCTCGGATCACGTGCCCTTCATTAGTACGCTCAGCAACTGGAGTTGAGGTGGCGTCAACACACTTGCTCCAAAGGGTTGACGCAGCCTTCAAAGACATTCGACTAGCAAAACTTAAGTCTACTGCGTTGACTCCATCAGCCTGCTGCGTTGACGCATCGGTGATCCAGTGATCAAGTCTTCAGCAGATGGGCATGCTGCGTCGACGCTCTCAGCATGCTGCGTTGACGCATTGATACGTTCCAGCGAGCAAACAGCCTAGCCTTTTTAACTGCTGCGTCGACGCTTCCAACCCGTGGCGTTAACGCATTGATGCGTTCCAGTGAGCAACCAGCCTAGCCTTTCTTAAATGTTGCGTCGACGCTGCTCCACTGTTGCGTTGACGCATTGGAATATTTCTAACAAGGCCTCTGCTTCTTGAGTGGCTGAGTTGACGTAGCCTTTGCGTAGAGTTGACGCTGTGAAGAGTATTCGTGGATGCATCTTCACTGGTGCGTGGATGCCTTAAGCTCTAGCGTCGACCCTGTTCCCTCTGAGTGCCTTGGTAGCGTCGATGCTGCCAATGTACTCCAGAGGCTGCAATAAGGGATACTTGAACTGCTGCGTCCACGCTACTTGATCAATGCGTTGACGCACCAGAGTAATCCACAAGCTTCTTTCTTGATTGTTTGAACTACTGCGTCCACGCCACTTGATCAAGGCGTTGACGCATTGGTGTGTTCCATCAGCTGAAATTGGATGTCTTCAGCCCTCTTGCGTTAAGGGGTTCATTAGCCTCTTCAGTCCCTGTCAGAGAGATGAAACGAAGTCATTAGTTCTAAGTATATGCATTGCATTGTATAGACTTTGCTGTGAAGGCGAAAGCAATGTAAAGTATGCACAACGCAATGTATAGACTTAATGAATATAAAGACATCGTAAGACTCAGATGAACACAGGCGGTGTATAGACTTGATGTGTTCACTGGTGGATGTACACCCTTGCCCACTGTGCAGACTTTGTGATGCTTGTATGCAATGTAGAGACTTCGTTGAATGAGAATGCAGTGTACAGACTTTGAAGCACAAAGGCAATGTACAGACTTTGCCTTAAAACGAATGTATAGACTTAGAATCATGGAGGCCAATGTATAGACATCAACTCTGCACATCGAATGTATAGACTTTGTTACCCAAACAAACAAAGTTCTGATGGGTCGACGCATCAGCAAGGGTGGGTCGACCCACTACTGTTCAGACTAACTAAGCAGAGTGTAGCAATGAATGCTTTATGCATCAGTTAACATGACTGAACATCAAACATGTTAAACTAAGCTGAGCAGCAAGATGACTGAACATTTGATAGACTGAGTTATGATCAGAAAATAACTGAATAACAGCATGATGACTCACACAGCAAGATGACTCACAGTGATTAACTCACATCAACAAACCAATCATCAAAACCATCATCAAAACCACAGGGGCACAACAATCTTCAAATCATCAATTACATTTTTGAGCATTTCATTTTCCTTCCTAACATCAATCAAATCAATTTTCATTTCTGCAAGTTCATCACATGATTTCTTCAAACAATCATTTTCAGTTTTGAGATAAGTAATTCTATCAGACATGGTTGTATCATTCACAGGAGAATTAAATTTTCTTTTTAATTGCCTATTCTCTTTACGCACATCATCAAATTTATCAAGCAATTGAGCATATGCATCCTCCCAATCGCTATGAGCGTAATTTTCAAATGGAGAGGTTACCTCTTCTTCTTCTTCATTGTAATCATTTTTGGCCATCAAGCAGATTTTGCCTTCTTCTTCACTTTCTGAGGTACAGTTGTGACTGCCCTCGTCTTCATCACACCATGTACTGACCATAGCCTTCCCCTTCTTGTTCTTCACTTTAGATTTTTCTTTCTGAAGCTCGGGGCACTCAGCTTTCATATGGCCAGATCTCCGGCAATTATAACAGACATTAGTATCAATCCTTTTAGCAGGTTAGATTTGTACCTTGATTGCCTTCTGCCAACTTGATATCTTCTTCTAAGATCCTTCCCTTCTTTTCTTAGGAATCTTTTGAACTATCTTGTCACGCCCCGATATTATGTAGTGGAAACAATCGAGAACGCGAACAGCCGGCATGGTAAGTCTCGAGCAAGCAATATATTCAGAGCGCAAGAACAATCACACAAAGTAATTGCACAATAATTTAATCAAACCTTTACTTTTATTTCATATTAAATGAACATAATCCAAATACACAAATATTTGACACTTTTTGATCTAGACTCAATAAAAAAAATTACATGTAAGGACTCAATCTAGACATGTTTTGACATTCTAAGTCTTCACTCGAATCCATAGACTTTCAATTGCTCTCGGACCCGCTACTTGAGTAATCCGAATCTGATTCACTCGTACTTCCTGAAACATTAAGAAAGTAGGTAATGAGCACACTTGCCCAGTAGGTATCTTCGCATCAACATGTAGGCAATGTTAAAGTAATTAATGTTTTAGCTCAAAAGAAATAAGATAAATCATGTAAATGTGATGAATCACGTGAACAAAATCAAAGTAACAAGATAGATTGAGAATAAGTATGATCAAGCAAGAATGTAATTATAGCCTTTCATGAACAAGAATGTACTTTTCATAACCATGAAGGTTATGCACTAGAAAGTCATGTAACAAGCAAGTAAGTACTTTTCGCTTAATAGCAAGTACTTCGTGAATTTACGTGGATCTTTCATTCATGTTCGTGATTTTTCACTTATTTATAAAGAAAGTACTCCTAGCACAATGCGACGCCAGTAGCATCATACCCCATGGTTAATAGTATGTTTTCGACAATCAGCCGAGGGGACTAGCATAGAGCCCTTGAACACAATCAGTGCTCGAACTGTATCTTCAAGTATAAATCAAGCTACTTCCACGATTATATCAATAAAGTTTGGCCAATATTATAACAAGTTCAATGGTAGTTTCATAACGCAAAGTCAAGTGAAAAGAATGCGCCAAATATGAATATAAGATTTCAAGAATTGCATTAAGAACTAAATTATGTCATGGAGAAAATTCGGCAGCATAACGGTACATTCTTTTACTATCCAAAATTTAACTTAGATATCTTTAGTATAATATGATAGGTTCTAGATAATCAATTGGACCATCTAGGAACATAGGAAAATCAACCCTTGAGTCAAACCCCAGGCTAATCAAACTCAGGAAGCTAGCGATCGTTTACTGAACCGTTTCTTGATCCTGGCGGTCTAGTACAAGACCGTTTATGAAAATAGAGTCGACGCATGAAACAAAAGAGTCGACGAAGGAAACTTTCTGGAGCCTGGCGATCTAGAGAAGGGCCGCTTAGCATCCGTTAGCGGTCGTTCACAGGGCTGCTAAGGTCCAGAACTCATAAAACACCGGTAAGTGCTTTCTAGACATTTGGGCTTTGATGGTACAACCAGCTCGGCATCTTAGTGGGAATCCCAGGCTCGCGGAGTCTTATGGAGGCCTTGAAACAAGATTTTCTAGTCCATTAGAAGGAATATCCAAGGGAGAGGTTATCAAGTTCAAGATTGTGTATCCTATAAGTGCAAAGAGTGTAACTAATTGTCACATACCGGAGTATATGCCATGTACTTAAGAAAATGACTCTTAGATGAGAAAGAGATCAGTAAAAACCATAGTTGCATCAAACTAGACCGGTCCACAAACCTTTATGAAAAATGTATCATAATACAAGAATATATATTTTTGGCATGAAACTAGTATAAGTTTAAAAATAGTTTCCAAGCACATAAAGTCATGAACTCTACTAAAATGATCTAGGTATATGAAAATAATAATTTGAAATGGGTATAAAACCTATTTATCTAGGGTTAATATAAAATAAAGTAGGCTATTCTGCATTAAGTCTCGGGTCAAAATAATGCAGAAATTCAGAAATCACAAACGGTCTAGTGAGAGACCATCACTTGTGGTTAGCGGTGTCACGTCCCGAGCGCGGAAGATACTCGAATGGGTGACGCGTCTATATAGATCGTGTCATTAGAGCGATAAAATTTTTGATATACATAATTACGGAGCGCGCAAACGACTAATAAAATCTAATAATTCCCAATAATCCAAGTGATGTTTATTTCATTAACCAAAGGAATTAAAGATAGTCTATGACAATTCTGAATTTAAAAGACAACACTAGGCTAAGTGCCTTAACATGGTTCGGACAAATAAACTGACATACTGGAATACAAAGTAGGACTCAAATAAAATTCAAGGACGCGACTAGCTAATGATAGGTGACTGGCGTTCTAACACTCTTCACTCGGTGTCAACCCCATTCTTGTCGCTATCTGAATCACCTGAAAATTTTAGGAAGCAACTGGATGAGCGAATCGCTCAGTAGGAATTACATCTCAAATACGAGCAATCTTTACGTGATTTATAAGTTGCATGTATTATCAGTATGGCTATGCATGATGTACGTATAAGAAAAATTAGGTATACATGTAATTTAGGCATGATAAATAGTAAGAGATCAAGAACTGTATAAAGAGAGTATATCAAGATTTCATGTATTCGACAAGCAGTATTTCAAGAATTTACAGATGTAAATGCCACTTCGGGCAAGCAGGGATTCGTGTACAAGTATGAACGCAGGTATGAGAAGGAACTCATGTACAAGTTTATCAACTAAAAATTTAATTCAAGCAAGTATTGTCAAGTACGTATCAGTAGAATTGGCTATTATCAAGCAAGTATTTGCCATTTCTCGGGCCACAAGTCAAATATTACCCGTTTCGGGCCACGCAAGTCAAGTAAGTAAGAAGAGAGAGAGTAGGGGTGGAGTGTCTCAAGTCAAGCAAGTACTCCGTTGTAATGCTAAACACCGTGGTCAATAAACTCCCATGGACACAAGTACCTTCGGGTGCTCCTCCCAGGACCAGACCGGGCCCTATATGCACAGCATTTCATGTATTACCTTTGACATCCACTCTCATTTATAGCCAATATGGAATTTCAAGAATTAAAAAACGTAGTATTTCAGACGAGATTAACTAGTCATTTGGTTATGGAGGATTCTAAAGGTGGCCCCTACAGGCTCAAGAGGTGGCTCTCGTCGTGTAGCACTTTGCGTCGTACAGCCTCAAGAGGTGGCTCCCACAATGTAACACTTTACCCTGCATGGCACTTAGCTCCTACACTCCCAAATGATAGTTTAAGAGATTCAAGGTTTGACCATGTAGGGTGTACACAAGTAGATTTTTTTTTCATGGAACGGAATTTCAAGAACTCATCATATGCAAGAGTATGGATTAGGGTTGTGTTTGCAAAATTTTAGAGACAGATTAAGATTAGAAGTTGTAATTACTGAGTTGGCATCTGAGGGTTTGCTAATTCTTTAAATTTTAAATTTTTAAAAAATTTATATATATAAATATATATCAAATTGGCGCCCCTTTACCTAGTCTTCAATTAATTGAAGACTTGAGGGCCGTCTTCAATTCTGAAATTGAAGACTTAAGGGCCGTCTTGAATTTTGAAATTGAAGACTTAAGGGCCATCCTCAATTCAGTAATTGAAGACTTGAGGGCCATATTCAATTCTGAAATTGAAGACTTGAGGGCCGTCTTCAATTCTGAAATTGAAGACTTAAGGGCCGTCTTCAATTCAGGAATTGAAGACTTGAGGGCCGTCTTCAATTCTGAAATTGAAGACTTAAGGGCCGTCTTCAATTCTGTGATTTTCACCTGGCAGATACGTTTGGTGACTCAATTCATTGTTCATTTGGAAAAAGTTTCTCGAAATTCGAAAGTAAGGATATGAATACTTCGTATAATTCCTCGGGAGTCCAGAAACATGTTCAGAATAATTATTGAGTTTTGGTTTCACAGATATGAATTTTTTAATGTTATAACTTTAATTCCTCAAGAAACAGAATTGACGCCCCTGTGAGCAGTCTTTAAATAATTGAAGACTTGAGGGCCGTCTTCAATTCTGAAATTGAAGACTTAAGGGCCATCTTCAATTCAGTAATTGAAGACTTGAGGGCCGTCTTCAATTCTGAAATTGAAGACTTCAGGGCCGTCTTCAATTCAGTAATTGAAGACTTAAGGGCCGTCTTCAATTCTGAAATTGAAGACTTAAGGGTCGTCTTCAATTCAGTGATTTTCACCTAGCAGATACGTTTTGTGACTCAAATAACTGTTCATTTCGAAAAAATTTCTCCGAATCAGAATCCGAAAACATGGTCAGATGGAGAAAAATCTCAGGGTCACAGAAGTATATTCTGTCAAAATTTTCAAGCTCTGGTTTATTAGTTATAGATTTTTGAATGTGTTGATTTACTGATTTTTAAAAATTCTAGAAAACGGAATTGACAACATGGTGCATGTCTTCAATTAATTGACGCCCTCTCGGGCAGTCTTCAATTCTGAAATTGGCGCCCTGGTCAGGGGCGCCAATTACAGAGATGTGTCACTATTCATCGGTGTGAAAAAAACTCCGAATCAGGAAGTAATGGCATGAATATGTTGAGAAAAATGTCAGGATTCCATAAACATGTTTATGCAAAAATTTTGTGCTTTAGTTCGATAGTTATGGATTTTTGAATGTGTTGAATTATCAATTACTCAAAATTCCAGAAATCGAATTGATGACATGGTGCATGTCTTCATTTAATTGAAGACTTCGACGAAGTCTTCAATTTGCTAATTGACGCCCTGGTCAGGGGCGCCAATTTCAATTGTGATGGGTGTTAAGCCGTTAACAGAGGATTTAAAATAGGATTATTAAGACTGAAAACTAATGTGATAAAAATACGTTAAAAAGCTCATGAAATCATGCTAATAAACTAAGCTCAAACTCATAAAAAAATCATGATAACAGTATGTAACAAGCTATTAACAGATATATAACATGGTATTATTCTTGGTCATAGAAAAGTAGATTATATGTATATATATATATCATGGTTGACTAGTTGATCGAACTCTAAACATACATCAATTAACCTATTTAACTACTAGTTAGGTAAGAATTTGAGAACACCTACCTCTGTGAAGTGACAGGAGTTGACAGGAGAGGAAGAAGCAGCCCTTCCCTTCCTCTGCAACTCTTTAGAGTTTGTTCCCGTATCTAGCCTTCGAACTAAACAAATATGGAGAAAATAGATTGTATTTTATAACCTTAGGGTCGACAGGATGGGAGATAAGATCCAGAATTATAGGGTATTTAGTGGGTTGACAGCCTACACAGGCTGGAGGGATAGAATGATCGGGATAGTTGTCGGAAAGGAAACGACGCCCCAGAGAGGGTCGTGTATTTCATAAGTTAAGATTTCCATATTAAACTTCAAAGATTTTTATCTTTAAAAATTGATGGAATTTGTTTGTGAAATTTCAGGGGTGAGGCCCTTACATTTTTCTCTATTTTTACATATAATTTTTTTTAAAAAAATTCTTTTTAAATAAAAAGTGGCACTATTCACATCACCACTCACGTTTAGGAAATAACGACTTAACATATGTCGTTATTTTGAACGGAGATTTTTGTATTCACTCAACACTAATCAAAATTGTCTATATACCATTTCTCACTTTCTAAATTATGTTTATCCTTTAACATTTCATCTATATACCCTTATTTCTTCATAATAATGATATAATGAAAAAGTTGAAATATGAAATTTTTTAAATTATGAAAATATGAATTGACATCTTGTAAAAGTGATGTTTATCTTTTAAAACACTATCTATATAACCTATTTCCTATTTCTTTGGAATAGTGTAATATTAATTTCCTAAGTGATTGAAAATATAAATTGGTATTTCCTAAACTATAATTTGGCATCTTCTAAAGCATCTATTGGTAATTAAATGTTTTAAATGGTTAAATCAATAGAATTAGAATATGAGTTTAATAATTAAATATATATATATATAATTTTTTTTGTATTTAAAATTCTCGGGTGTTACACCCTCCCCTACTTAAAAGAATTTGGTCCCCAAATTCAACTGTATAAGGATATTGTGGAAAGTATAAAATACTTACAGTTTAGAATAATTTCGGGTATCTTCTTTTCATAGATTCTTCGGTCTCCCAAGTTGCTTCTTGTTCTGCGCATCGATTCCATTGGATTTTCACCATAGGGATCGTCTTGCTCCTTAGAACTCGGACTTCGCGGTCGAGGAGCCGCATCGGCCTTTGCTCATAAGTAAGATCTCTTTGAATCACCAAATCAGCATGGTTGATGACGTGAGAAGGGTCGTGCATATATTTCTTCAGCATAGATATATGAAATACATTATGCACTTCCGAGAGTTGAGGAGGTAAAGCAATACGGTAGGCCACCTCGCCCACTCTTTCCAATACTTCGAATGGACCGATAAACCTCGGTGCAAGCTTGCCCTTAACACCAAATCTTCTAATACCTCGGCTAGGAGATACCTTGCGAAATATATGGTCACCAACTTGGAACTCCAAATCTCTCCTTCTATTATCAGCATAAGATTTTTACCTGCACTGAGCTACCTTGAGTCTCTCTCTGATAAGGTGTATCCTCTCAGTCGAATCGCTAACCATATCTGGGCATTTGATATATATATATATACATTTTTAAAAAATTAAAAATTTGAAGGATTAGCAAACCCTCAGATGCCAACTCAGTAATTACAACTTCTGATCTTGATCTGTCTCGAAAATTGTGCAAATACAACCCTAATCCATACTCCTGTGTATGATGAGTTCTTCAAATTCTGTTCCATGAAAAAAAAATCTACTTGTGTATACCCTACATGGTCAAACCTTGAATCTCTTAAACTATCATTTGGGAGTGTAGGAGCTAAGTGTCATGTAGGGTAAAGTGCTACATTGTGGGAGCCACCTCTTGAGGCCGTACGGCGCAAAGTGCTACACGACGGGAGCCACCTCTTGAGCCTGTAGGGGCCACCTCTAGAATCCTCCATAACCAAATGACTAGTTAATCTCATCTGAAATACTACGTTTCTAAATTCTTGAAATTTCATATTGGCTATAAATGAGAGTGGATGTCAAAGGTAATACATGAAATGTTGTGCATATAGGGCCCAGTCTGGTCCTGGGAGGAGCACCCGAAGGTACTTGTGCCCATGGGAGTTTATTGACCACAGTGTTTAACATTGCACCGGAGTACTTGCTTGACTTGAGACACTCTACCCCTACTCTCTCTCTTCTTACTTACTTGACTTGCGTGACCCGAAACGGGTAATATTTGACTTGTGGCCCGAGAAAGGGTAAATACTTGATTGATAATAGCCAATTCTACTGATACGTACTTGATAATACTTGCTTGAATTGAATTTTTACTTGATATACTTGTACATGAGTTCCTTCTCATACCTGCGTTCATACTTGTACACGAATCCCTACTTGCCCGAAGTGACATTTACATCTGTAAATTCTTAAAATTCTGCTTGTCAAATACTTGAAATCTGGATATACTCTCTTTATACAGTTCTTGATCTCTTACTGTTTATCATGCCTAAATTACCTGTATACCTGATTTTTCTTATACGTACATCATGCATAGCCATATTGATAATACATGCAACTTGTAAATCACGTAAAGATTGCTTGTATTTGAGATGTAATTCCTACTGAGTGATTCGCTCATCCAGTTACTTCCTAAAATTTTCAGGTGATTCGGATAGCGACAAGAATGGGGTTGACACCGAGTGAAGAGTGCTAGAACGCCAGTCACCTATCATTAGCTAGTCGCGTCCTTGAATTTTATTTGAGTCCTACTTTGTATTCCAGTATGTCAGTTTATTTGTCTGAACCATGTTAAGGCACTTAGCCTAGTGTTGTCTTTTAAATTCAGAATTGTCATAGACTATCTTTAATTCCTTTGGTTAATGAAATAAACATCACTTGGATTATTGGGAATTATTAGATTTTATTAGTCTTTTGCGCACTCCGTAATTATGTATATCAAAAAATTTATCACTCTAATGACACGATCTATATAGACGCGTCACGCATCAGAGTATCTTCCACGCTCGGGACGTGCCAGTCTTCGTGGTATCAGAGCCTAGGTTTTTTAAACCAAGGGAACTAGAAGAAATAAAAGGTTAGAAATTGAAATCTAAGTAAAAACTTGAGTCCAAGGATAGATATACCTTACCCGGTGAGATGGATAGAGCCATGGGTTAAGTTCTATAATGACTTTTGACCTTACAAGTAAACCCGATCTTTTGTAGGATCATGGCTGCGGAAAGAGCACAATGGCGTGAGATGCAGCGCACCGTGCAAGGCCTCACACAGGCACTACAGCAACTGGCCCAAGGCGGAGCAAACCGTGGAGCGGGAGATCTCCACCGAAGTTTCCGTAACATGAATCCACCGAAGTTCACGGGTTCGCACGACCCCGAGTATGCCGAGAATTGGCTGAAGGAGATGGAACGAATCTTCCGTGTGATGCAATGCGCGGACGAAGAAAAGGTTTTACTGGCCGTATTCCAACTAGAGCGGGATGCTCGATGTTGGTGGGAAACCATAGAAGCAACATTGCCAGAATACTATGTCACATGGGATGAATTCACGGAGCATTTCAACAACAAGTACTTCTCCGACCATATCCAGGAGAAGAAGGCCGCGGAATTCGCCATTTTAAAACAACGGGACTTGAAAGTGGCCGAGTATGAGGCCCAATTTTCCAGATTATCTAGGTATGCACCCCACTTGGTGTGTACAGAAAAGATGAAGGTAAGAAGATTCCTCAACGGGCTTCGGCCCCATTATATCACACAACTTGCCCCGATGGACATCCAAGTCTATTCGGAGATAGTTCGGCATGCCCAATTCCTGGAAGACGCCACCAAATTATCCGAGAGAATCCGAGGAAGAGACAAGAAGGAACCCGTCACAAGCCCGGGAAAATTCAAACAATCCTTCAACAAGAAGCGGTTCTTCATGGGAGGGGAGCCCTCCAAGGTAAAGAAATTTCAGAAGAATGACAGGCCATTCTCCACCACCACACCATCAAAGGAAATTTGCAAGTATTGTGATAAAGCTGGCCATAAGACCGAGGAATGCTGGAGGAAGTTAGGAGCTTGTCTTCGATGTGGGAGCCGAATGCATCGGATCCCAGACTGCCCACTGATGAAGGAGCAGGACATCAAAGATGAGAAGAGTCCGGTAAAGAAACAAGGCTATCTGCAAGCTCTCCGAGAGACGGAACCCACTGAAGGCGGAATTATGGAAGGTACTCTCACTATTTATTCAAAAACTGCTCAAGTTTTATTTGATACCGGAGCAACTCATTCATTCGTTTCCAAGAACTTTGCTGCTTCATTTTCTAAGAAACATGAACTATTAGATTTGGTCATATCTACACCTCTTGGGAATGAGTCTGATATCACTTATCACTATCCAAATTGTGAAGTGACTTATCACTATCCAAACTGTGAAGTGATGATTAAGGGAAGCAATTTACCTGCTAACCTGATATGCCTAGATATGAAGGGTTATGACGTCATACTAGGTGCCGAATGGCTATCCACATACCAAACAACTGTAGATTGCCGGCATGGCAAGGTAACTTTCGTGGATTTCCCAAGGCTAGTTTACAATAGCCCTCGGAGTAAATCACTTCTTATGTCAGCACTCCGAGCTAGTAAACTTATGAATAAGGGATGCATGGCTTTCATAACATTCGTGACTGCCACGGAAGTCGAGAAGGTTAAACTTGAAGACATCCGTGTAATTTGGGATTTTCCTGATATTTTTCCAGAAGATTTAACCGGCTACCCCCGGAAACGGAAGTGTCGTTCACAATCAACCTTGTCCCTGGTGCTGGTCCTGTCTCTAGGGCACCATACAGAATGTCCCCTACTGAGCTGAAGGAACTAAAGGAACAACTAATGGAGTTATTGAAAAAGGGTTTCATCAGGCCGAGTACTTTCCCTTGGGGAGCACCCATGCTGTTCGTCAAAAAGAAGGATGGATCGATGAGACTATGCATCGATTATCGGCAGCTAAATAACCTTACAATCAAGAACAAATACTCGATGCCGAGGATTGACGAGCTGTTCGATCAGTTATCAGGAGCTTCATATTTCTCCAAGACTGATCTTCGTTCTGGTTACCACCAATTGAAGATCAAAGAAGAAGACATTCATAAAACTGCATTCCGAAGTAGGTATGGGCATTACCAATTTATTGTTATACCTTTCGGACTAACAAATGCCCATGTAACTTTTATGCAGTTAATGAACAGCATATTCAGGCCCTATTTAGACCAATTCATTGTGGTCTTTATTGATGATATTCTGATCTATTCCAAGACCGAAGATGATCATGAAGAACATCTCAAGAAGGCACTGCAGATATTAAGGGAAAACAAGCTATATGCCAAATTCAGTAAATGTGAGTTTTGGCTCGAGGAAGTATCCTTCTTAGGCCATATTATTTTGAATAATGGAATTGTTGTTGACCCGTCCAAGGTCGAAGCCGTGAAGAATTGGGAACGACCCACAAATGCAACAGAAATTTGAAGCTTCTTGGGTCTAGCTGGTTACTACCGGTATTTTATCAAGGACTTCTCCAAGATTGCCGTTTCTCTGACCAGGTTAACCCGCAAGGAAGTGCCTCATGAGTGGAATGAAGACTGTGAAAAGAGTTTCCAAGCTTTGAAGGATCTCTTGACCCCTGCTCCAGTCTTATCATTACCAATTGAAGGAGAAAAATATGAGGTATATACCGATGCTTCGGGTATTGGACTCGGATGTGTATTGATGCAGAATGGAAGAGTCTTTGCATATTCTTCCTGAAAATTGAAGAAACATGAAGAGAACTACCCGGTTCACGACTTAGAACTGGCCACGGTAGTATTCGCTTTGAAGATCTGGAGGCACTATCTCTACGGAGAACAATTCACTATGTACTCCAATCTTAAAAGCCTCAAATACTTATTCTTTCAAAAGGAGCTGAACATGCGGCAAAGGCGTTGGCTCGAGTATCTCAAGGATTTCAACTTCACTATACAGTACCATCCTGGTAAGATTAATTCCGTAGTTGATGCCCTTTGGCCAACTGCATGATACAAGAATGGAAGCTGCTGGAGAAATTCTCTGAGCTTGATATCATCACAGATGAGAAGAACATGTGTATTATTCTATCTCATATGAGCCTACATCCAGATTTGCTACCTGAAATCAAGAAGCTATAGGAAGAAGATCCCTCACTAGTGGAGATAAAGAGCAAGCTGGACGACAGACTGGATTTCAAGCTGGCACCTGATGGCAGATTGCTATTTCATGAACGGACATGTGTGCCCGACTGTCCCTAATTGAAGAAGAAGATTCTTGAAGAAGCTCATCGATCGAGGTACACGATCCACCCTGGAGCCACTAAGATGTACCAAGACTTGAAAAGAACTTTCTGGTGGCCTAACATGAAAAGGGAGGTAGTAGACTTTGTGTCTCGTTGCCTCACATGCCAACAAGTGAAGGCGGAACATCAAAAATCCGCCGGAAAGCTACATCCGCTGGATATTCCTAAGTGGAAGTGGGAAGACATTGGCATGGACTTTATCATGGGTTTGCCCAAGTCTAGGGGCGGATATGATGGAATTTGGGTAATTATCTACCGGTTAATTAAATCGGCCCATTTCTTACCCATCAAAAGCAGATGGTCAGTCGACGTACTTGATGCCCTGTATATTAAGGAGATGGTTAGATTGCATGGAGTTCCCGTCTCGATCGTATCTAACCGAGACCCGCGCTTCACCTCTCATTTTTGGAAGGGTCTACAACACTCTCTGGGGACGAAACTTAATTTCAGCACTGCTTTCCATCCCCAGACAGATGGTCAGACTGAAAGGACAAATCAGGTTGTTGAAGATATGTTAAGGGCAAGTATTATAGATTTTGACGGAAGCCGGCACGACCACTTATCCCTAGACGAATTTGCCTATAATAACAGCTACCAAGCTAGTATTCAAATGGTACCTTTCAAGGCGCTTTATGGCAGGAGTTGTCGTTCTCCAATATGCTGGGAAGAAGTCGGTGAAAGACAAAGACTTGAGGGCCGTCTTCAATTCTGAAATTGAAGACTTAAGGGCCATCTTCAATTTTGAAATTGAAGACTTAAGGGCCGTCTTCAATTCAGTAATTGAAGACTTGAGGGCCGTCTTCAATTCTGAAATTGAAGACTTGAGGGTCGTCTTCAATTCTGAAATTGAAAACTTGAGGGCTGTCTTCAATTCTGAAATTGAAGACTTAAGGGCCATCTTCAATTCAGTGATTTTCACCTGGTAGATACGTTTTGTGACTCAATTCACTGTTCATTTCGAAAAAATTTCTCGAAATTCGAAAGTAAGGATATGAATACTTAGTATAATTCCTCGGGAGTCCAGAAACATGTTCAGATATAATTACTGAGTTTTGGTTTCACATATATGAATTTTCTAATGTTATAACTTTAATTCCTCAAGAAACGGAATTGACGCCTCTGTGAGCAGTCTTCAATTAATTGAAGACTTGAGAGCCGTCTTCAATTCTGAAATTGAAGACTTAAGGGCCGTCTTCAATTCAGTAATTGAAGACTTAAGGGCCGTCTTCATTTCAGTAATTGAAGACTTGAGGGCCGTCTTCAATTCAGTAATCAAAGACTTAAGGGCCGTCTTCAATTCTAAAATTGAAGACTTAAGGGTCGTCTTCAATTCAGTGATTTTCACCTAGCAGATACGTTTTGTGACTCAAATCACTGTTCATTTCGAAAAAGATTCTCCGAATCAGAATCCGAAGACATGGTCAGATGGAGAAAAATCTCAGGGTCACATAAGTATATTCTGTCAAAATTTTCAAGGTCCGGTTTGATAGTTATAGATTTTTGAATGCGTTGATTTACTGATTTTTGAAAATTCCAGAAAATTGAATTGACGACATGATGCATGTCTTCAATTAATTGACGCCCTCTCGGGCAGTCTTCAATTCTAAAATTGGCGCCCTAGTCAGGGGCGCCAATTACAGAGAGGTGTCACTATTCATCAGTGTGAAAAAACTCCGAATTAGGAAGTAATGGCATGAGTATGTTGAGAAAAATGTCGGGATTCCAGAAACGTGTCTATGCAAAAATTTTGTGCTTTAGTTCGATAGTTATGGATTTTTGAATGTGTTGAATTATCAATTACTCAAAATTCCAGAAATCGAATTGACGACATGGTGCATGCCTTCATTTAATTGAAGACTTCGACAAAGTCTTCGATTTGCTAATTGGCGCCCTGGTCAGGGGCGCCAATTTCAATTGTGCTAGGTGTTAAGCCGTTAACAGAGGATTTAAAATAGGATTATTAAGACTGAAAACTAATGTGATAAAAATACGTTAAAAAGCTCATGAAATCATGCTAATAAACTAAGTTCAAACTCATAAAAAAATCATGATAACAGTATGTAACAAGCTATTAATAGATATATAACATGGTATTATTCTTGGTCATGGTAAAGCAGATTATATGTATATATATAGCATGGTTGACTAGTTGATCGAACTCTAAACATGCATCAATTAGCCTATTTAACTACTAGTTAGGCAAGAATTTGAGAACACCTACCTCTGTGAAGTGACAGGAGTTGATAGGAGAGGAAGAAGCAGCCCTTCCCTTCCTCTGCAACTCTTCAGAGTTTGTTCCCGTATCTAGTCTTTGAACTAACCAAATAGGGAGAAAATAGATTGTATTTTATAACCTTAGGGTCGACAGGATGGGAGACAAGATCCAGAATTATATGGTATTTAGTGGGTTGACAGCCTACACAGGCTGGAGGGATAGAATGATCGGGATAGTTGTCGGAAAGGAAACGACGCCCCAGAGAGGGCCGTGTATTTCATAAGTTAAGATTTCCATATTAAACTTCAAAGATTTTTATTTTTAAAATTTGATGGAATTTGTTTGTGAAATTTCAGGGGTGAGACCCTTACATTTTTCTCTATTTTTACATATAAATGTTTTTAAAATTTTCTTTTTAAATAAAAAGTGACACTATTAACGTCACTATTCACGTTTAGGAAATAACGACTTAACATATGTCGTTATTTTGAACGGAGATTTTTGTATTCACTCTACACTAACCAAAATTATCTATATACCCTTTCTCACTTTTTAAATTATGTTTATCCTTTAACACTTCATCTATATACCCTTATTTCTTCAAAATAATGATATAGTGAAAAAGTTGAAATATGAACATTTTTAAATTATGAAAATATGAATTGACATCTTGTAAAAGTGATGTTTATCCTTTAAAACACTATCTATATAACCTATTTCCTATTTCTTTGGAATAGTGTAATATTAATTTCCTAAGTGATTAAAAATATAAATTGGCATTTCCTAAAATATAATTTGGCATCTTCTAAAGCATCTATTGATAATTAAATATTTTAAATGGTTAAATCAATAGAATTAGAATATGAGTTCAATAATTAAATATATATATATATATATTTTTGTATATTTCTATTTTAAAATTGCAAGCGGTCTGTCGTACAACCGCGACGATTCTCTGGCGGTCTACAGGAAGACTGTCTCTTCCTATGTTAACAAAAAACTAAATAATAATAATAATAACATGATTCTAAGACATATCATGCTTGGAAACCAACATATATATACCTACTATATCATGATATGTGCGAATATAGGCCAACAATATGCATGGGTTCATGTATAATACAAGAGAATTCATTTTAATTCAATTAGGGCTAGGAATTATGCATGACACTATACTAGATGCATAGACCTAAATAAAATATGAAATTCTCGGTGTACAATACATGAAATCGATTAAAACAAGAGGGCTTTTGTTCCTGACTTTAAATTTGAGCCTTCCACGAGATGACCTACCTTTAGTAGTGCTCCTAAACTTCGAATTTCTGACTGGAATCAAGCCCTAGTTCCTACACGTTCTGTGCTAAAACAGCGACTTCACACCCTTGTATCTCCTGATTCCCTTGACCTATGGACGTGAATATTTGAGGGTAAGTAGATGATATAAATGGGAACATAAAGTTCAAAAGAACCTCTATCTAATTACCTCGTTTAGGGCTTCCAAATTACAAATCAATCTGGGTCAGTCGCACTACTTCCTGGGATGTTTGTACCGAACCAGCGTCTTTGGATGTCTCTAACTCCTTGTGATCTTGATCCCCTTAGATGAGATTTGGAGAATAGTTAGACCTAAGTATAAAGAACAAATTTTTAAAAGAAACATACCTCAAAATCGGCCTCTTTACCTAAGTTCCACGCTGTTGTGCCCCTATGGTTTTGATGATGGTTTTAATGGTGGTTTTGATGATTGATTTTTGATGTGAGTTAATCACTGTGTGTCATCATGCAATTATTCAGTCATTCTCTGATCATAATGCTTTCTTTTATATGCTCGATTAATTCATGTTTTATCATGTAAGTGAATGGAGTTCATATGGCTGTCAGATAACATGCTTTACTTAATTCAGTCTACACACTCCCCTGTTATAATAATGCAGTCTTTAGCAAGTATATACACTGAGTTCGCATGAACATCTTCAACTCTAAACACTCACTCAGTGTTCACACTGTACACACTAACACTGTACACACTTGATCATTTACTGCTTAAGTATATACGTTCATTATTCCTCTGTCTGTCTGCAGATGATTCAGGCCATCAAGACTTGGCACGTGATCCAAGAGGCTGAAATGCTGACATGTGGACACAGCAGTTCAAACAATCAAGAAAGAAGCTCCTAGATTACTCTGTGCGTCAACGCCACGAGTTGGAAGAGTCGACGCAGCAGTTAAAGAGGGGAGGCTGTTTGTTCACTGGAACGTATCAATGCGTCAACGCCATTGCTAGACAGCGTCGACGCAGCCATTAAGCCTGATAGGCATCTAGCTCGGAGACAGTTTAGAAGGTTAACGCTGGAGTTCTTAGCGTCCACGCAGCATGCAAACAAGCTGAACTATTAGTTGCAAAAATACACCAACGCGTCAACGCAGCAGTGGAGCAGCGCGACGCAGCAGTTAAAAAGGGGTAGACTGTTTGTTCACTGGACTGCCGATGCCGATGCGTCAATGCCACAAGCAAGCAGCGTCGACGCAGCAGTTAAAGGAGCATTCAATTTCACAGGCTATTCCACTGCGTCAACGCCACAACTGAGCAGCGTCGACGCAGTAGCTAAAGAGACGAAGCTAATGGCTTACTGGAATGCCTCACTGCGTTAACGCCATTGCTTGACAGCGTCAACGTAGCAAGTCAGATTGCTGTCATTGAGCACGTGAACTGCGACCGTGTCTGGCACGTGATTCGAAGTGCCTGGCTCGTGATCCCAGGAGGACGAGGTGTGCAGGTGCTGAGCATGTGATCCGAGGAGGAATCTTCTGGACGAAAGGCGTGGGAAGCACACGCCCTAGCTAGCTGTTGCTGGTATATATTGGAGCCTTCGTCTTCAGATGGTGGCTGATCGAAGAAGAAGCCTGGAGGTAGAAAGAGTAACAGCAGAGCAGAAAGCTCTTCGATCCAGCAGAAGCTGAGAGAAGAAAGGGAAAAAGAAGAGAGAGCTTCCACGATCCAGCAGAAGAAAAGAAAAAGAGAAAGAGAGAAAAGGAGAACAGAGATCGAGAGAAGAAGAGAAGTGCAGCAGAGAAGAAAGAGAAAGAGAGAGAGTGAAGAAAGAGAGTGAGATCGAGGGAGATCTGTTCCTACTGGACCGTGGATCAGATCCAGGCCAGTCAGCTCCGTTGAGAGCCACATTGTGCATTTCGTTTTTCAGCTTTCTGTTTGCTGAAGTTATTTTCATTTCGTGTTTTTGTTTTTCCTTTTTCATTTGGTTATCCTTGTTCTTCCGATCCTCTGGACTGAGGTCGGGTTCCTCCTGGTGGGTCAGGAGAAGGGAGGCTAGCCCTCCGGTTCTGGTCTTGCTGGTAGCAGGTCCAGGTGTACCCTCCGGGTTGGAGGAAGAGAGACTTGGGTCTCTGGTTGCTGGTGACTGGGTGTCACTGGTGTTCCCTCCGGTTGGGAGGAAGAGGGGAGGATGTTCCCCTGGTCAAGCTGTTTGGCAGCGTGTGTTCGCAGACTGAGTCTGCAGGTTACTAGCTTGTGCTAGTGGAAGCCTCACTCCTGTTGGGAGTGAGGGGTGGATGTAGGTCTTGGTGACCGAACCACCTAAAAAATCTCATGTGCAAGTGACTGTGCTTTGTGCGGTTGTTTCTTGCCTTCTACCTCCCCTTCACAGGTTGTGCATGCTTGGTTAGATGTGTTAATTGGGAGTAATCTCTGAGCATTGTCTTCTGCTAAGTGTGCTTGGGTTGATTAGCTCTGCTTGCGAGTCTGGTGTGATCAGGTGGCTGCATTGTTGCAGTCCAACTGTTTGATCAATTGTTTGATCATCATCTTCTCTTGGAAAGCTCATTAGTTTTTATTCCGCATATCTGAGCGTTTAGTGTTTTAATTCGGGCATAATTTTTAGAGGGATACATTCACCCCCCTCTGTATCCGGGCCTAGCACCCTATCAATTGGTATCAGAGCGGTGTCTGCATAGAAGGTCCAGCGACCTGCAGATCCGATCTTGCTGTCATTCGGTGCATTTTTGTAAGACTTGGTTTATTGGTTTGAATTCACTACCTTGAATTAGTTTTGATCTGTGTTAATGGCTCATCCTCCGCTATTCAGTGGTTCACATATTAATTTCTGGCTATATCGAATGTGCAAGCATGTTAACTCTATTAATCCCCAATTGTGGAAGGTTATATCTCACGGTCCATATAAAATTCCTAAGGATAAGTCTAAGTGGACTTATGATCACAAGATGAAAAATGATGATAATGTGAGAGCTCTAAATCTAATGAAGGCTGCAATTGATTCTGACGATTTTTCTTTTATCTCATATTGTAGCACTGCAAAGGAAATTTTTGATAGTGTGACTGCAATACATGTGGAACAGGAAGAAGAATGTCTCATGGCAAGAAGGAGTGATCAATCAGATGAGTCCTCATCCCAGGTAATCTCTGAGACCGAGGATATTAGCCATGATGAGTTAGTTGCCATGCATGAGCATCTTCTAGATAAATATGAAAGAGTCAAATCAGAAAAGAGAAAATTAAGAAAAGAGAAAAATGCTGCAATCACAAGTCTAAAGGCTGAAAATGAAAATCTAAAATCTAAATTGAAGGAATTGATTGAAGAATTACATTCTGATGATAATGTACAGAAAAACTTAATCACTTCCTTGAAAGAAGAAAATGATTCTCTGCTAACTCAGAAGAAGGAAATTGATAAATCAAAAGATAAGCTGATTGAAGAAAACACCCATCTGAAGGAACAAAATAAAAAAGCTAATGGTCCTTAACACTGTTTTCTCTGAAAGATGGCTAACGGTAGAAAGAGAAAAATCAGCTTTGAAAGAAAAAGAAGTGAACATTGAATTGAAGTTAACTCAGGAGAATGAGATCCTGAAAAGTCTGAATGATGGGCTACAAAATCAGGTTATTTCGTGTGAAGACCACATTATGACCTTACAAATTGAAATTGAAAATCTAAACAACTCTCTGTCAAAATTTGCCAAAGGTAAAGAAAAAATGAAAGATTTTTTGAATGTGGAAGTCACCAAATTGAATGAAGAGAAAAAGTGCAATTCTAAAGTTAAGCAAGCTGTAAGGAACAAACTGTACGCAATATTTGTGAGTAGCTCAAACTTAGCTAGTACTTCTGCACCGTCTTCAAAACAGTCTGATGATCAGAAGATTCAAAAACAGAAGGAAAATGTGAAAATGAGAACACTGAAGAAGAATAGTAAATTTCATGCAAACAAGCCTAAGGCTAGAAAATTTCCAATTATTCACGGAAGGAATGTTGAATGCTTCTATTGTGGAAATTCTGACCATGTACTTGATGATTGCCTTGTCATGAAGAATGATAATGATAGATTTCATGCTAGGACCTCTTATGCTAAGAAATCCTATTCTGCTCAAAACAGGATATCCAAATGCTTTTACTGTCATGAAATGGGTCATCTCATGCATGAATGCAAATCAATGGAGTTAGATGACTTTGCTGCTACTACTGCACAGAAATATCATGCTAGAAATCATGTTCCTAGGAGAAAGAATCTGAATTGCTTTTGTTGTGGGAAGCCAGGCCATAGGGCAAAAGATTGTTGGCATGTTCAGAATAACTCTGCTAAACTCCATGTTGCAAAATTTACATGCCATCATTGTGGGAAGCCAGGTCACAGGGCTGCAACCTGTTGGCTGGCAGGATATCAAAACCAAACTGGTTTTGGTAAACAGAATTTTTATTCTGTTAACAAAAATTTTCATGCATATGCACATAGAATTCATGCTAACAAGAATGTGCATAAATCAGATTTGAAAACGGCTGCTTCTTGCCATCATTATGGCAAATCTGGACATTTGATGGATGGTCATCCTCTGATGAAATTTAATGATCATCAAGTTAAAAATGTGCTGAGAAAATCTGCTAGGAGTAATACTGTCATGTCAGGACCCAAGACTTCTTGGGTACCTGTTTGTGCAAAATAACATTGCTATGCAGGTGTGCCTTGGGACTGAAATAAAAGGGGCAAAGTAAACCAAGGCACCCAAGATGATAAAGCCCCATTCAGGTAAATTCTGAAAACTTTGTATTCTGATTTGTGTGATCTGAATGCACTGCATATCATGATAATTCTTTTGCGCATTGTCTAACTGAAACTAATTGGAAAAATCTGAAATGCTCATGAAAATGATTGAGTTTATTTCCAAATGCATTGCACACAAATGCCATGATGAATGATATGTCAAACTTCTTGTATGTTGAATTGCATATCATGCACTCTGTAAGGGGGAGCTTGACTTCATGCATATTCTAAGGGGGAGTTAGCTTGGGTTGGAGATCTCTGCTTAAATGATGATCGATACACTGAGATGAAGCTGCTGATTGAATAAATGGGTCAACGCTGTATGAAGATGGGGTCGACGCTTCAGGCTGTTTTCCTTGAAAAACCGTTTGTGAAGCAAGTTTAGCTGCATGAGTGGGTTGACGCTGAGGATGGATTGAGTTAACGCAGCCCCAGCTCAAAGTCAACACTTGGTATCAAAAGATAGAATACTACACTGGTTGGTTGAGTGCGTTAACGTAGTCATTAGAGTGAGTCAATGCACTGACAGATTTTTCTGAAATACAGTTGCTGAACTTGGTTGAATGTTTTAAGAAGGTTCAGCGGCACTGAAGTTTGGTCCTCACTCATCTCTCTCTCTTGTTCAAATGCTCTTGTAGCTCATATCTCTTCACTTCTCACAAACCTTGTTGCCTTCACCTCCAGAATTTCATCTTGTAGTGAAGATCCATTCAATCTTGAGTATGAAGGAAGGTTTCTTGAGTTCTGAAGTGTGACCTGCATCATGTTGTCAGGGGGAGTCAATACATTGCATGAAGGTAGTCATGTGCATACATTTATGTCAGAGTTCATTGCATGTTAACTTTGAACATCCTGGAACTTGCCTGACCTCCTGATATATTGCCTTGTGTGCATATCCCTTTCATTGATTCTATTTGACCAAACCTTGATCATAATTTGAAAACACTGAGCTTCAAAATCTCTCCTATCAATTGGTAACAATTGGTATCATTTGGTATCAGAATTATTTCAGTCCTTCATGAAGATTTCAATGGGCTATCTCGATCATAAATCTGAAAAATCTTGAACTAGAAATCTTCTATTATACGCTTTTATGAATGTCTGAAATAACTCATGTGGTTTAAGCTTAATGTATTCATGAAGTGGTTTAAGCTTAATGTATTCATGAAGTTTAACTTTAAAATCTCTTAACATATCTGAATCATGTTTAATAAATCTTAACCAACTGTTTCATGCTGTGTCTTGTAAAAACTTCTGAAATCTGCACTTTTGAATACATGACTTTATTTGGTTAAGTACATGAGATTAATATTGTTTTGAAGCAAATGAATGTTTCTGAATTATCTAAAGGGTAAAGTAATTGTCAGAGCAATGACCTTGGTCACTGAGAAACACATGTCCAAAGGACTGTGTCATGAGGTGCCTTAGTTAACTCTGCATAAAATTCATTGAAAATCAGGCAGAGCAATGGCATGCACACTGAGAAATACAACTCACTCATCAAGAAATGATTTGCAGTGTGTCATGATGTGTAAATGCTATCTCTGTTCATATAAAGCATGACAGTTAGTCACACTAAGTGCTTAGGGATATTGGCCTTTGATCAAGGTATATCCTCTAGTTACAAGGTGTGCACTGAACTAGACTGCTCGTAAAATTTGTAGCATGAAAAATTGTTGAACATATCTCAATATCTGAAAATTGATGCTAAAATCAAATTGCTACAACCCTAGACAAAATCATATGACTTCATAATTGCTTAATCTCAATACTAGTGCATGTAATTCTGAAAGAAGTCAATAAATTTGATTGTGTAAGACGAAGGGAGGATAATCAAGATAAATATGAGGGCTTGGTTCATTTTTATTAAGCCATGGTTTTAGATATCAATACAGAATTTTATTGATAAACTCTGCATACATCATGTTTAAACCATGTTGTTCAAAAAGCTCATTCATAAGCCCCTATAATGGAAGACTTTGAAAACTTATGTTTTAGATTTATGAGATTGATATCTCTTTGAAAATCTGGCTGAATTTCTTGTGTTTGGAGCATCCTTGAAAAATCTGTTAATTGAAACTCTGCTGCTCATGAGATTCATGTCCTTGGCTCATTGACCTGAACTTCTCCTTGTCTACCCCTGTGGTCTCCTTCTCATCTATCTCATAAGATTCCATTTATTGAGGGGGAGCCTCCTTGTCATATGCATCATGCTGCATAGAATGAGAAGAATTGAGATCTTGCATTCTGGTATCTGCATCTGCATTCATACCCCTTCCCATGGTTTATTTTGATTATACCAAAGGGGGAGAACATCAGTCAATCATTGCATGCAGGTTCCTTTTGATCATCTCTAACTCATGTTTTTGCTGAAACTCTTAAAGGGGGAGAATCATGTTCTTGCATGGGGGAGGAATTGACTGATTTTTTTTTATACATGCTTTAATTTCTCAAACTATTTTTCTTTTTGATGAAGTCAAAGGGGGAGAATAGTTTGAGTCATCAGATTGACTCACTGTGTAGTGTTGCCATCATCAAAAAGGGGGAGATTGTTGTGTCCCTGTGATTTTGATGATGGTTTTAATGGTGGTTTTGATGATTGGTTTTTGATGTGAGTTAATCACTGTGTGTCATCATGCAATTATTCAGTCATTCTCTGATCATAATGCTTTCTTTTATATGCTCGATTAATTCATGTTTTATCATGTAAGTGAATGGAGTTCATATGGCTGTCAGATAACATGCTTTACTTAATTCAGTCTACACACTCCCCTATTATAATAATGCAGTCTTCAGCAAGTATATACACTGAGTTCGCATGAACATCTTCAACTCTAAACACTCACTCAGTGTTCACACTGTACACACTTGATCATTTACTGCTTAAGTATATACGTTCATTATTCCTCTGTCTGTCTGCAAATGATTCAGGCCATCAAGACTTGGAACGTGATCCAAGAGGCTGAAATGCTGACACGTGGACACAGCAGTTCAAACAATCAAGAAAGAAGCTCCTGGATTACTCTGTGCGTCAACGCCACGAGTTTGAAGAGTCGACGCAGCAGTTAAAGAGGGGAGGATGTTTGTTCACTGGAACGTATCAATGCGTCAACGCCATTGCTAGACAGCGTCGACACAGCCATTAAGCCTGATAGGCATCTAGCTCGGAGACAGTTTAGAAGGTTAACGCTGGAGTTCTTAGCGTCCACGCAGCATGCAAACAAGCTGAACTATTAGTTGTAAAAATACACCAACGCGTCAACACAGCAGTGGAGCAGCGTCGACGCAGCAGTTAAAAAGGGGTAGACTGTTTGTTCACTAGACTGCCGATGCCGATGCGTCAACGCCACAAGCAAGCAGCGTCGACGCAGCAGTTAAAGGAGCATTCAATTTCACAGGCTATTCCACTGCGTCAACGCCACAACTGAGCAGCGTCGACGTAGCAGCTAAAGAGACGAAGCTAATGGCTTACTGGAATGCCTCACTGCGTTAACGCCATTGCTTGACAGCGTCAACGCAGCAAGTCAGATTGCTGTCATTGAGCACGAGAACTGCGACCGTGTCTGGCACGTGATTCGAAGTGCCTGGCTCGTGATCCCAGGAGGATGAGGTGTGCAGGTGCTGAGCACGTGATCCGAGGAGGAATCTTCTGGATGAAAGGCGTGGGAAGCACACGCCCTAGCTAGCTGTTGCTGGTATATATTGGAGCCTTCGTCTTCAGATGGTGGCTGATCGAAGAAGAAGCCTGGAGGCAGAAAGAGTAACAGCATAGCAGAAAGCTCTTCGATCCAGCAGAAGCTGAGAGAAGAAAGGGAAAAAGAAGAGAGAGCTTCCACGATCCAGCAGAAGAAAAGAAAAAGAGAAAGAGAGAAAAGGAGAACAGAGATCGAGAGAAGAAGAGAAGTGCAGCAGAGAAGAAAGAGAACGAGAGAGAGTGAAGAAAGAGAGTGAGATCGAGGGAGATCTGTTCCTACTGGACCGTGGATCAGATCCAGGCCAGTCAGCTCCATTGAGAGCCACATTGTGCATTTCATTTTTCAGCTTTCTGTTTGTTGAAGTTATTTTCATTTCGTGTTTTTGTTTTTCCTTTTTCATTTGGTTATCCTTGTTCTTCCGATCCTCTAGACTGAGGTCGGGTTCCTCCTGGTGGGTCAGGAGAAGGGAGGCTAGCCCTCCGGTTCTTGTCTTGCTGGTAGCAGGTCCAGGTGTACCCTCCGGGTTGGAGGAAGAGAGACTTGGGTCTCTGGTTGCTGGTGACTGGGTGTCACTGGTGTTCCCTCCGGTTGGGAGGAAGAGGGGAGGATGTTCCCCTGGTCAAGCTGTTTGGCAGCGTGTGTTCGCAGACTGAGTCTGCAGGTTACTAGCTTGTGCTAGTGGAAGCCTCACTCCTGTTGGGAGTGAGAGGTGGATGTAGGTCTTGGTGACCGAACCACCTAAAAAATCTCCTGTGCAAGTGACTGTGCTTTGTGCGGTTGTTCCTTGCCTTCTACCTCCCCTTCACAGGTTGTGCATGCTTGGTTAGTTGTGTTAATTGGGAGTAATCTCTGAGCATTGTCTTCTGCTAAGTGTGCTTGGGTTGATTAGCTCTGCTTGCGAGTCTGGTGTGATCAGGTGGCTGCATTGTTGCAGTCCAACTGTTTGATCAATTGTTTGATCATCATCTTCTCTTGGAAAGCTCATTAGTTTTTATTCCGCATATCTGAGCGTTTAGTGTTTTAATTCGGGCATAATTTTTAGAGGGATACATTCACCCCCCTCTGTATCCGGGCCTAGCACCCTATCACACGCGAGATAAGAGTAAGGGTCGCGCATGTGAGATCTTAGGTCTATTTATAGGGTTTAGCTAGGGTTTTGGAGATTTGAACGATTCTAGAGTCCTTATTAGACTTTTAGATCGATCTGTGAGAGTCCTAAGCATGCTTCCAAGTCTCCATCCTTCAATCTCTAGAGTTTTAATCGCCAAAAATCTAATCTTTTTACACTTTCTTACACTCACAGAATCTGCAGTGAGTAGCAGTCCTTGGGATGACCGTTTACTTCCTGTTAGCGGTCTCGCGATAGACCGTTTTTCATTCCAGGCGCCGAATTTGAAAATAATTCAAACTCTTCCTTCTATTATCCATTCAATTATCCTATTTATCCACTTAATTCTGTAATTACATCTAATTTATGCTTCTAGAACATGGGCCAAGGTCCAAACTACAATTTTGTGCCAATTGGACTTATTTTAAATGGGCCTCATCCTTTTTGGATTAGTACCAGGCCTAAACAATTAGTTTAAATCATCCAATAATTCATTTAATAGCATGTCTAATTTATTTAAACAAAATAATTACATTTTAATCTCAAAAAATCTTTAGAATTTTTCTCGGGCATTACACCCTCCCCCACTAAATAAAGAATTTGTCCCCAAATTCAACACATGGTTTTTTATGGAGAGTGTACTTACATTCAAATATTTCTGAAAATCTTTTGCGCATGGCTTCGTCAGTTTCCCATGTTACTTCATGTGGCCATGATTTGGTCCATTTGATCTTGATCATAGGAATAGACTTATTCCAAAGTTGACGTACTTCCCGTTCAATAATCTTGATTGGCTTTTGTTCGTATGTCAAATCTTTTTAATTTCCAGGTTATCGTAAGTGATGACAAGAAAAGGATTAGGAACATACTTCTTGAGCATTGAAACGTGAAATACATCATGAAGTCTTGCTAAGTGAGGAATTAAAGCAATACGATAAGCAACTTCACCAACCCTTTCGAGAATTTCAAAGGGGCCAATGAATCTTGGAGTAAGCTTGCCTTTGATACCAAATCTTCGAATACCTCGACTTGGAGAAACCTTAAGGAACACATGGTCTCCTATTTGGAATTTCAGATCGCACCTTCGATTGTCAGCATATGATTTCTACCTGTCTTGGGCCATATGAAGTCTTTCTCGAATGAGTTTTATCCTCTCGGTAGTATCCCTAATGATGTCGGGACCGAGAACTTACCTTTCTCCTACTTCATTCCAACAAATAGGGGAACGACAGTGTCACGCCCCGAACAAGGCGAAAATATCGGGACGTACAGTTAGGGACACGCTGGCATGAGAGAGAACTAATCTAAAATAATACACAAGTGCTACAAGATGGAAATACTAAATGATCATTAACAAACCACAACTGATACAATAACCTCAAGTTCAACTTAATACAACTGGAATAACAACCACTAAAACTCAATGACATAACTGAACTAAATGCTCTCCAAAACACAACTAGAAGAAAGATAACACACTACTAACACACTAGAACTGATACACTCAAGACATCACTCCTGCCCTTCCCCATCGGTAAACGCGTCACCTGAAAAGCCTGGAAGGGGGGAAACACAACTATGAGCTGACGCTCAGTAGGAAATAACAGACAGGTATAAGTGATTAACAGTTTAATTACATTTTAAAATGCCATGCTACAAATGATAAAACAAAAAAAAAGATAACGATGATAACACGAAACAAAATTCGAAGATCTTGCAAGGTCAAGAAATATACTGAATAGAATGGTAAGACAAGAATTTACTACAGGAGATAACGATAAGAAGTTGGCCATATCAAGTCAATTCAAGTCATGTCAAGCACGCATGTAATTTCATTTCCACGTCCAAGTAATAAGCAAGTAAAGTAACCACAAGTAGAGTATAGAACAGTGAAGAGTGGAAAGTGAAAAGTAGTAGAAAGTAATGTAGAGAGTAGTGGAAAGAGTAGTAGAAAGAGTAGTGGACAGTCCTAGATTTAACACATGTAATAGTACTGGTGCCAAATGCCACACCTAGTCATTCACCTCCCCGGGGGTACACGTAGTGTTCGGGCGCTCTTCCCAGGACCAGACCGAGCCCTTAATTGTTTGCCAGGCATTGATTTCTTTGGATCAAAGATCCCACGAATCTAGACTTCCACAGTTTATGGCCAGAATTCCAAGGTTTAAGCTAAGTAGCAATAACAACATCAAGTAGGAAAGAGATTCATTTCCAGAATTTCAAGGTAAGTATAATCATCAAGGAGATTGAAATCAAGTCACAACAAGAGTTAATCGTGCTGCGCTACTGTAAAACAGCAGCAATCAAACAAGCTAATCAACATATTAATCCTAATCACCAAGTTAAGATATCATGCTTAACCATTATCATTTGTATTAGCCAAAGTGCCAACAAGCTAGAACAAGTTATCAAGGTAAAGAACAAGCTCTCACAGGAGTGAAAAAGAATGCATTAACAGAGATTTAGTTACACCATTAATCATTAATTAAGTGAGTTTCTATTTAATCTTGTATGCATTGAAATGAAGATGGTAAACGGTGTGTTTTTACACTAAGTTTACATGTAGGAACCAATGCAAATTTGAAATCAAGAGGGGTACATGAATAGGTCAAAAGTTCTTCAAAAATATGATTTCAATAGGTCTAAGTTAAATGGGTTGATTCCCCATTGATTCGGATCCATCTTCGGTTCGAAAAATGAAGAAAACGGGTTTTCTAGTGTATGGGTCGACCCTTGGGGTCGACCCCTGCAAAACAGGGTTCTGGAACTGCATGGGTCGACCCCTGGGGTCGACCCTCGCGTCTGGGCCGAATGGGTCGACCCCAGGGGTCGACCCTCGGGCCTGCCTGGGCTGCCAGATGATGGGTCGACCCCTGGGGTCGACCCCTGCAAGAACAGCAACTGCTGTTGCTTCCGGAAAACGTGAAATCTCACCCAATTGAAGTCCAATTGAGTTGAAATTAAAGCCATATGATCTAGGAATGTTAATGGACATTTTAGGGTCATAAAACTACAATTTTGAACCACGAATTGTTACAGAAATTGATTGAATCTCAACTTATATATGATAAATTCATGAAAACCCTAGTTCTTGACCTACTTCTACTAAATCATGCAATTCTCTTAACATACTCAACGGAATTTAGGGATTTTGGTGTCAAAAGAAAGCTAACTCGATCATGAATCCAACCATATATGATATGCAACATGAAGATCAAGTTACAGGGCTCAAAATTAGCCCGAAATCAAGCTCTGGCCTAAAGGAAACTATATGAAACATGTTCTAGATATGCTCTTACAAAAATTCGAAATTCACGATGCATGCTCAATGGAATTTTGGGGCTTTCTAAGTTAAATGAAAGATAATAACATGCTGATTACTTCATGTGAATTAATTAAAGTTTGGTTGTTAGATCATACCTCAAATCGGAGAGAGAAAACTCGAACCCTAGGATGAAGAACACTTGGACAGCACCTCACAAAAAGCTCGATTTCTCCACGGATACCTAATGAAAATTGGGGCTTTTGCCACCAATGGATAGAGCTCGATGAGAGGAACAATTTTCTATACTCATGATCAAGATTTGGTTGCGAATTCCTACCTCAATCGATGGATCAAAGAAGGATGAAGGGAAGCCAATGGCCTGCTGACCCACCTTCACAAATCGAACTAGATCTCTCCAGATCCGAAATTTCAGCGATCCCCACAGCAGCCAAATGAAAGAAGACCCGTAGGGCTTCATTTTGATAGCTCATAGAGCTTCTGGAGCCTTCGGAGTTGGGAGTATTCGCTGCTGCAAGCCGCGTGTTTAGAAACGGCGCCAAAATCCTTGACTTGACCAAACTATGTCGGCAGCACGTTTTGGGGCTATGTTCACCTCAAATTGATTGAGGGTAAATGTTCTTTACACTATGGCCTTCCATTTGCCCCTGATTTCAGATCATTTGGTTGAGTAATCAGGTCGAATTTCACGTTTTAATCTAAGGGTTAGGTATGGGTCAAAAGTGTGCACATTTGGGTTTGAATTCTAAATAGATCTTAACACGGATTTACCATGGCTTAAAGCCAGAAGGAAAAGTTGTTATCTACATCAATATTAACATGTTTACTATTTTTACAGATTTTTCTGAGGTAGTCGAATTATTACTTATACTATTCCGTAATTAATTAAATGTTAAGTTCGGAAGACTAAGTTCACTAATTCCGGCATAATAAATGATTTTCTTAGGCTTAAATGAAGAAGACAAAGTTGCTAAACAAAATTAGTTCTACAAGATGTGATTTTTGGGGATTTTTATAAAATAGTTGAAAAATGACTTATTCTATTAATTAATTAATTAATCTAATTAATTTAGATAATTCTCATTAATTCGAATAACTTCAAATAAATTCTAAATAATTACAAATAACTTTCTAAATAAATTTCTAAGGAATTTGGGGTCTTACACCCTCCCCTACTTAAAGGAATTTGGTCCTCCAAATTCACTGCACTAAAACTGAGAGTAGAAAAAGATCGCTCACCTAGAATAGATCGGGATACTGCTTTCGCATAGTCTCTTCAGACTCCCATGTAGCTTCTTCGGTCCCACGCCGACTCCACTGAATCTAGACCATCGGTATCGAACGATTCCGGAGTTGCTATTGCTTCCGGTCTAGAATCTTGACAGGTCTTTCCTCATAGGTCAAATCTTCCTTCAGTTCAAATTCCACCTGCTGAATGATATGAGTGGGATCGTACACATATTTCCGCAACATAGACACATGGAAAACATTATGTACGCCAGACAAATGCGGTTGTAAAGCCAGTCTGTATGCCACCTCTCCCACTCTATCTAGAATCTCGAATGGACCAATGTACCTCGGATTCAGCTTGCCAGGGATGCCAAATCTTCGGATCCCTCTCGTCGGAGAGACCTTTAAGAACACATGCTCACCAACCTGAAACTCCAATGCTCTTCTCCTGTTGTTGGCATAACTCTTCTGTCTTGACTGGGCTACTAGTAACCGGTCTCGGATAACACTGATGTTCTGTGATGATTCCGAAACAAGATCTGGTCCAAGCCACTGTTTCTCACCTACCTCGTCCCAACACAACGGGGAACGATAACTTCTACCATATAGTGCTTCAAAAGGAGCCATCTGAATACTAGACTGATAGCTGTTATTGTAGGCAAATTCAATTAATGCCAAATGCTCACTCCAATTACCACCGAAATCAATCATGCAAGCTCGCAACATATCTTCCACTATCTGATTGGTTCTTTCAGTCTGTCCATCTGTCTGTGGATGAAAAGCAGTACTGAAATTCAGACGAGTACCCAAAGACTCTTGCAGTCCCTTCCAGAAATGTGAAGTAAATCTGGGGTCTCGATCAGATACTATATTCACTGGAATACCATGCAATCTCACCACTTCCTTTATATACAAAGCAGCCAATACATCAATCGTCCACTTGGACTTAATTGGTAAGAAATGAGCCGACTTTGTCAATCGATCGACAATCACCCATATCGCATCAAATCCACCACGAGTCCTAGGTAGACCCATAATAAAATCCATGCCAATACTTTCCCACTTCCATTGGGGTATGTCGAGTGGTTTCAATTTCCCTGCTGGTTTGAAATGTTCGGCCTTAACTTGCTGACATACCAAACATCTGCTCACAAAATCTGCAACTTCTCTTTTCATATTCGGCCACCAAAAGGACCTTTTCAAATCTCGATACATCTTAGTGCCTCCAGGATGAATGGTATATCTGGATCTATGAGCTTCCTCAAGAATCTTGTTCTTTATTGTAGCCTCATCCGGAACACAAGTTCTGCCTTTAAATAATAATCTATCATCATCGGCCAACATGAAGTCAGGTCTGCTGCTCAAGTTTCCCTTGATCTCTACTAACTCAGGATCATTATCTTGCAAGGACTTGATCTCTATCAATAATTCAGGTTTAAGTTGAATCTGAGCAATCAAGATCCGATCGTTGTCAATATTGAGATCCAGACTAGATAATTGTTCCAACAATCTCCATTCTTGTAACATGAGACTTGACAATCTCGCTACCGGCTTCCGGCTTAAAGCATCTGCCACAACATTACCTTTGCCAGGATGATACTCAATCGAGAAGTCGAAGTCTTTCAAGTACTCCAACCATCTCCGCTGCCTCATGTTGAGTTCCTTCTGAGAAAATAAATACTTCAAACTCTTATGATCCGAAAACACTGTAAAGGTTTCTCCATACAAGTAATGCCTCCATATCTTCAAAGTAAACACGACTGCAGCAAGTTCCAAATCATGAACATGATAATTATCTTCGTGCTTCCTCAACTGCCTAGAGGAATAGGCAATCACCTTCCCATGCTGCATGAGTACACAACCTAAGCCAATACCTGAAGCATCAGTATAGACAATAAATCCTCCTTCACCAGAAGGTAAAGCCAAAACAGGTGCAGTAGTCAAACACTCCTTCAGAGTCTGAAAGCTTCGCTGACAATCATCAGACCAATCAAACTTATTCTCCTTGCGGGTTAATCTTGTAAGAGGTACCGCAATCTTAGAGAAATCCTGGATAAATCTTCGATAATAGCCTGCCAGGCCTAGGAAACTTCTGATTTCAGTTGCACTAGTAGGCTGCTCCCAATTCTTCACTGCCTCAATCTTCGAAGGATCAACTGAAACACCTTCCTTGGTGATAATATGTCCGAGAAAGGACACCTCTTGCAGCCAGAATTCACACTTACTGAACTTAGCATATAGTTGATGATCTCTCAACAATTGCAATGCCATTCTCAGATGTTCAGCATGTTCCTCCTCATTCTTAGAATAAATCAGGATGTCATCAATAAATACCACGACCCACTGATCAAGATAGGGCCGAAATGCATTATTCATCAACTGCATGAAAGCTGCTGGAGCATTCGTTAGACCAAAAGGCATAACGACAAATTCAAAATGACCATACCTGCTGCGGAAAGCTGTTTTATAAATGTCCTCTTCCTTAATCTGCAACTGGTGATATCCAGATCGAAGATCGATCTTAGAGAAATATTGAGCTCCCGCTATCTGGTCAAATAACTCGTCAATCCTCGGCAAGGGATATTTGTTCTTGACAGTCTGCTGGTTTATTTACCGATAATCAATGCACAACCTCATCGAACCATCTTTCTTCCTGACGAACAACACAGGGGCTCCCCACGGAGAAGTACTAGGACGAATAAAACCCTTCTCAAGTAATTCCATCAGTTGCTGCTTCAGTTCCCTCAGTTCCGCAGGAGACATACGATAAGGAGCCTTAGAAATAGGAGCTGTGCCAGGAATAAGATCAATGGAAAAGATAACTTCCCGCTCAGGCGGAAGTCCTGGTAATTCTTCCGGAAAGACATCAGGAAAATCTCGGACAACTGGAATGTCCTTGATCTCCATCTGCTGCTCAGGAGTTGCACAAACAAAGGCTAGAAAAGCCTCACACCCATCCCTCAAAAGCTTATCAGCTCGAAGAGCCGAGATGAGCGGTACGGAGTTATGGTGCTTGACTCCCGTAAAAGATAAACCAGAATGTCTAGTAAAAGTCACTGAGCTAGAACTACAGTGAACATTGGCCTCATACTTGGCCAACCAATCTGCTCCTAGGATTACATCATAATCCTTCATATCCATGCAGACCAAATCTGCTGGAAAGTTCTGTTCACCAATCATCACCTTACTAGAAGGATAGAAATACTGGATTGTTGATCTAGTGCCAATAGGGGTTGAAATCTCTAACGGAGTATTCATCAAAACAGGTTCCACAGCTAATGACTTAGCAAATCTCCGTGAAATAAAAGAATGGGTTGCACCAGTATCAAAGAGAGCAAATGCGGGCTTATCGATTATAGTAAGGGTACCTTCGACGAGTCCGCCATCATCAGAAATCCCAGTTTCGTCTGCATGTAAAGCTTGAAGCTTGCCTTGTGGTTTCTTGAAGACTAGAGGTTTTGCTGGTGTAGCTTGCTCCGATATGAGAGGACAGTTGGGGATACGGTGCTCCTTGCTTCCACATCGCAAACAGGCGCCTTGCTTGCGCCAGCACTCCTCTATCTTGTGACCCGGACGATCATAATAGTTGCACACACCCTTGAATGGAACAATAGGGCCAGGCTTCTTGTCTTCATGCCTCGACATCTTGCCCTTCCACTATCCGGACCCGCTCCACGAACCAGGTCCACTAACAGGTATCTTCTTGGTATACCCGGGTTTGACACTCCTGGAACCCGTAGGTAATTCTTTCTTGCTGCCTTTACCACGGATTCTCTCCGTCATTTCAAGAGTATCCTCCAGAACTTGCACTTTTCTTACCATCTCGGAATAAGTGGAAATCTCCATCGGTGCCAATTGGTTGATATAATGAAGCTTCAATCCATTGAGAAAGTGCTTCGCCTTCATCTTCTCGGTGGAAATGAGATGTGTAGCATAACGAGAAAGCCGTGCAAATTGAGCCTCATACTCTGCCACGGACAAACCTCGCTGTTTCAAGGCCGCGAACTATGCCGCTTTCTTCTCTTGCACTCTATCAGAAAAATACTTGCTGTTGAAGAATTCCTCGAACTCTTCCCACATAACTTGCCGATCACCGAGAGTTGCCTTGATAGAATCCCACCAAGTACGTGCATCATGTTCCAGTTGAAATGTGGACAAAAGGACACGCTCCTGGTTGGTGCATTGCATAACTTCAAAGATTCTCCCCATCTCATCTAGCCAGTGCTCAGCTTGGTCGGGGTCAGTCGAACCAGCGAATCTAGGCGGATTCATTCCGCGGAATTTCCGGTATAGATCACCGGTGCCATGTGGTGCCGCTCCTGCCTGAGCTACTTGCTGAAGGGCCTGAGTAAGGCCTTGAACTGTACGCTGCAGGTTCCTCCATTCAGCACGATCAGCTGCCATCTACAAGGGAAATAGATTACTTAGGTTTAATCAAGATAAATAATTACACGATTAAGAAACGAACTTAACCCAAGTTCTACCCAATTTCACAGGTCAGGTCTAGACTTTACAAGGTTAGGGATCTAATGCATCTAGACACGACCAAAAACTCGGTACCTGGCGGAGGTAATCGGTCCGAAGATCACTCGCGCAAGTGTGCGACCTTCCCGATAGGCGTAGCCTAACGTTCGGACAACATCTTTTGATATACCGATTATTGGGATGCAATGCAAGAAAACCTAAAACTTAGGAAAACCTAGGAATGTGAAACCTAGGGCTCTGATACCAACTAAACTGTCACGCCCCGAACAAGGCGAAAATATCGGGACGTACAGTTAGGGACACTCTGGCATGAGAGAGAACTAATCTAAAATAATACACAAGTGCTACAATATGGAAATACTAAATGATCATTAACAAACCACAACTGATACAATAACCTCAAGTTCAACTTAATACAACTGGAATAACAACCACTAAAACTCAATGACATAACTGAACTAAATGCTCTCCAAAACACAACTAGAAGAAAGATAACACACTACTAACACACTAGAACTGATACACTCAAGACATCACTCATGCCCTTCCCCATCGGTAAGCGCGTCACCTGAAAAGCCTGGAAGGGGGGAAACACAACTATGAGCTGACGCTAAGTAGGAAATAACAGACAGGTATAAGTGATTAATAGTTTAATTACATTTTAAAATGTCATGCTACAAATGATAAAACAAAAAAAAAGATAACGATGATAACACGAAACAAAATTTGAAGATCTTGCAAGGTCAAGAAATATATTGAATAGAATGGTAAGACAAGAATTTACTACAGGAGATAACGATAAGAAGTTGGCCATATCAAGTCAATTCAAGTCATGTCAAGCACGCATGTAATTTCATTTCCACGTCCAAGTAATAAGCAAGTAAAGTAACCACAAGTAGAGTATAGAACAGTGAAGAGTGGAAAGTGAAAAGTAGTAGAAAGTAATGTAGAGAGTAGTGGAAAGAGTAGTAGAAAGAGTAGTGGACAGTCCTAGATTTAACACATGTAATAGTACTGGTGCCAAATGCCACACCTAGTCATTCACCTCCCCGGGGGTACACGTAGTGTTCGGGCGCTCTTCCCAGGACCAGACCGAGCCCTTAATTGTTTGCCAGGCATTGATTTCTTTGGATCAAAGATCCCACGAATCTAGACTTCCACAGTTTATGGCCAGAATTCCAAGGTTTAAGCTAAGTAGCAATAACAACATCAAGTAGGAAAGAGATTCATTTCCAGAATTTCAAGGTAAGTATAATCATCAAGGAGATTGAAATCAAGTCACAACAAGAGTTAATCGTGCTGCGCTACTGTAAAACAGCAGCAATCAAACAAGCTAATCAACATATTAATCCTAATCACCAAGTTAAGATATCATGCTTAACCATTATCATTTGTATTAGTCAAAGTGCCAACAAGCTAGAACAAGTTATCAAGGTAAAGAACAAGCTCTCACAGGAGTGAAAAAGAATGCATTAACAGAGATTTAGTTACATCATTAATCACTAATTAAGTGAGTTTCTATTTAATCTTGTATGCATTGAAATGAAGATGGTAAACGGTGTGTTTTTACACTAAGTTTACATGTAGGAACCAATGCAAATTTGAAATCAAGAGGGGTACATGAATAGGTCAAAAGTTCTTCAAAAATATGATTTCAATGGGTCTAAGTTAAATGGGTTGATTCCCCATTGATTCGGATCCATCTTCGGTTCGAAAAATGAAGAAAACGGGTTTTCTAGTGTATGGGTCGACCCTTGGGGTCGACCCCTGCAAAACAGGGTTCTGGAACTGCATGGGTCGACCCCTGGGGTCGACCCTCACATCTGGGCCGAATGGGTCGACCCCAGGGGTCGACCCTCGGGCCTGCCTGGGCTGCCAGATGATGGGTCGACCCCTGGGGTCGACCCCTGCAAGAACAGCAACGGCTGTTGCTTCCGGAAAACGTGAAATCTCACCCAATTGAAGTCCAATTGAGTTGAAATTAAAGCCATATGATCTAGGAATGTTAATGGACATTTTAGGGTCATAAAACTACAATTTTGAACCACGAATTGTTACAGAAATTGATTGAATCTCAACTTATATATGATAATTCATGAAAACCCTAGTTCTTGACCTACTTCTACTAAATCATGCAATTCTCTTAACATACTCAACGGAATTTAGGGATTTTGGTGTCAAAAGAAAGCTAACTCGATCATGAATCCAACCATATATGATATGCAACATGAAGATCAAGTTACAGGGCTCAAAATTAGCCCGAAATCAAGCTCTGGCCTAAAGGAAACTATATGAAACATGTTCTAGATATGCTCTTACAAAAATTCAAAATTCACGATGCATGCTCAATGGAATTTTGGGGCTTTCTAAGTTAAATGAAAGATAATAACATGCTGATTACTTCATGTGAATTAATTAAAGTTTGGTTGTTAGATCCTACCTCAAATCGGAGAGAGAAAACTCGAACCCTAGGATGAAGAACACTTGGACAGCACCTCACAAAAAGCTCGATTTCTCCACGGATACCTAATGCAAATTGGGGCTTTTGCCACCAATGGATAGAGCTCGATGAGAGGAACAATTTTCTATACTCATGATCAAGATTTGGTTGCGAATTCCTACCTCAATCGATGGATCAAAGAAGGATGAAGGGAAGCCAACGGCCTGCTGACCCACCTTCACAAATCGAACTAGATCTCTCCAGATCCGAAATTTCAGCGATCCCCACAGTAGCCAAATGAAAGAAGACCCGTAGGGCTTCATTTTGATAGCTCATAGAGCTTCTGGAGCCTTCGGAGTTGGGAGTATTCACTGCTGCAAGCCGCGTGTTTAGAAACGGCGCCGAAATCCTTGACTTGACCAAACTATGTCGGCAGCACGTTTTGGGGCTAAGTTCACCTCAAATTGATTGAGGGTAAATGTTCTTTACATTGTGGCCTTCCATTTGCCCCTGATTTCAGATCATTTGGTTGAGTAATCAGGTCGAATTTCGCGTTTTAATCTAAGGGTTAGGTATGGGTCAAAAGTGTGCACATTTGGGTTTGAATTCTAAATAGATCTTAACACGGATTTACCATGGCTTAAAGCCAGAAGGAAAAGTTGTTATCTACATCAATATTAACATGTTTACTATTTTTACAGATTTTTCTGAGGTAGTCGAATTATTACTTATACTATTCCGTAATTAATTAAATGTTAAGTTCGGAAGACTAAGTTCACTAATTCCGGCATAATAAATGATTTTCTTAGGCTTAAATGAAGAAGACAAAGTTGCTAAACAAAATTAGTTCTACAAGATGTGATTTTTGGGGATTTTTATAAAATAGTTGAAAAATGACTTATTCTATTAATTAATTAATTAATCTAATTAATTTGGATAATTCTCATTAATTCGAATAACTTCAAATAAATTCTAAATAATTACAAATAAATTTCTAAATAAATTTCTAAGGAATTTGGGGTCTTACAGACAGCTTCTTCCATATAAAGCTTCAAATGGTGCCATTTGTATGCTAGCTTGGTAGCTATTATTGTATGAGAATTCCATCAGAGGCAAGTGATCGTGCCAACTTCCTCCAAAGTCAATAGCATAAGCCCTGAGCATATCTTCCACCACTTGATTTGTCCTTTCGATTTGACCATCAGTTTGTGGATGGAATGATGTGCTAAAGTTAAGTCGGGTCCCTAATGAATGTTGAAGACCCTTCCAGAATTGTGATGTAAACCGAGGGTCTCGGTCAGATATGATGGTGACAGGGACACCATTTAATTTGACAATCTCCTTTATGTATAATGCTACTAGTACATCTACAAACCATCAACTTTTAATTGGTAGAAAATGTGCAGATTTAGTCAATCGGTCTATGATCACCCATATACCACCATGTCCTCCTCTTGTCTTGGGTAAACCCATGATAAAATCCATCTCTATACTTTCCCATTTTCACTCGGGAATATTCAAGGGGTGTAATTTCCCAACGGATCTTAAGTGTTCTGCTTTTACTTGTTGACAAGTGAGACATCGGGACACAAAATCGGCTACTTCTCTTTTCATATTAGGCCACCAAAAGTTTCTTTTCAAATCTTGATACATCTTGGTAGCACCAGGGTGAATAGTATTCGTTGATTTGTGAGCTTCCTCCATGATCAATTTCTTAGTGCCCTCATGATTTGGCACACAAATTCGATCCTTAAATAATAATCTTCCATCATTTGAGATAGAAAACTCCGATTTATGATCGATATTTCCTTTAATCTCCATCAATGTAGGATCATTTTCTTGCAATTTGACTAAGTCCTCGATCAATGTATGTTGAGACCTTATATTGGCAATCATACCTCCTTCTCCTTCTCTACCAATATTAAGATTTAAGTGAGAAAAATCTTCAATAAGACAAGTTATACCTTTCCTGAGGCTTGCTAGAGTTGCCATTGGTTTCCTGCTAAGAGCGTCTGCTACAGCATTTACTTTCCCTGGATGATATTGAATAGTAAAATCGAAGTCCTTGAGATACTCCAACCATCTGCATTGTCGCATGTTTAGTTCCGTCTGGGTAAAAAGATATTTCAGACTTTTATGATCTGAAAATATAGTAAATTTCTCCCCATAAAGGTAATGTCGCCAAATCTTCAATGCAAATATAACCGCAGCTAATTCCAGATCATGCACAGGGTAATTCTCTTCATGAAGCTTTAGCTGTCTTGAGGAATAACAAATCACCTTTCCATTTTGTATAAGGACGCATCCTATGCCAATGCCAGAGGCATCCGTGTAGACTTCAAAACCACCACCTTCAATTGGTAATGTCAAAATGGGAGCTATAGTAAAGTGATCCTTAAGAGTGAGAAAACTCTCTTCGCAATCCTTCGACCATACAAAAGCATTCTCATTTCTTGTAAGTCTAGTCAAAGGAACGGCGATCTTCGAGAAATCTTTGATAAATCTCCTGTAATAACCAACCAGACCTAGAAAACTTCTAACTTCTGACACGGTCGTGGGCTTGCTCCAGTTTTTAACAGCTTCAACCTTAGAAGGATTAACAGCGATACCTTCCTTCGAAATAATATGGCCAAGAAAAGAGACCTCCTTTAGCCAGAACTCGCACTTACTAAGTTTCGCATAAAGTTTTTGATGTCTTAGTGTTTGTAGGGCTATTCTTAAGTGTTCTTCATGTTCTTCCTTAGTCTTGGAATATATAAGAATGTCATCAATGAACACGACCACAAATCGGTCGAGATAAGGCCTGAAGACGTTATTCATAAGTTGCATGAATGCTGTCGGGGCATTGGTTAACCCGAACGGCATTATTACCAATTCATAGTGGTCATACTGGCTCCGGAAAGCCGTCTCGTGATGTCTTCATCCTTAATCTTGAGTTGATGATAACCCGACCTGAGGTCTATGTTGGAGAAATATTCTGCTCCTAAAATCTGATCAAAGAGCTCATTGATACGCGGCAATGGGTACTTGTTCTTGATAGTAAACTGATTCAGTTGTCGGTAATCGATACACAGTCTGAGAGATCCATCTTCTTCTTGACAAATAGAACTGGCACACCCCAAGGGGATGTGCTAGGTCGAATAAAACCCTTGTCTAGTAACTCTTGAAGTTGTCTCTTAAATTCTTTGAGTTCTGTGGGGGACATTCTGTAGGGAGCTATTGAAACAGGTGCTGCTCCGGGAATGAGTTCAATGAAGAAGTTTACTTCCCTTTCGGCTGGTAAATCAGGCAAATCCGATGGGAATACATCAGGAAACTCATTTACGATAGGAATATCTTCTAAGACAATCTCTTTGGACTCGGTTATGGTTACGGAAGCAAGAAAAGCCTCACACCCTTGCGAAATAAGTTTGCAAGCGTACAGAGATGAAATAATGGTAGGATGCTTCCTATATTTGACACCGAGGAAGGAAAACCTTGGAAGTCCAGATTTTCAAAAAGAGATAATCCGGTTGCGACAGTTTATATCAGCGTCATGGTCTACAAGCCAATCTACACCTAAAATAGCATCGTAACCCTCCATGTCAAGGCATACGTGGTTTGCAGGAAGATTGTGACCTTCTATCATTACCTCACTATCGGGGTAATAAGTGGTAAGTTTTGTTCCGGGACCTAAAGGTGTAGTAATACCAAGATCCAAAGGTAAAGGAACTGAAATGGGTAATGTTTTTGCGAAAGTAGTGGATATAAAGGAATGAGAAGCACCAGTATCGAATAACATGAATGCAGGATGGGAATATATTTGAATGGTACCTTCCATTAACCCATCATTCTTGGGCGCTTCTTCATCATCCATGACGGCATTGAGACGAGCTTGTCGCTTCCGTCCACCACCGGATGATTATTCCTTCATAAGGGGACAATCTGGCATGCGGTGCTCCCGGCTGCCACATCGTAAGCAAGCGTCGAGACGCTTCCAGCCCTCTTCGGCTGAGTGGCCGAACTTTTCGCAAAAAGTGCAAGCCGTCATAACTTGCTTATCTTCCTCCTTAACTTTCTTATTTTTGTGATAGCCACAACCACTCCCGTTTCGGGATCTCTTTTTGCTATCACGAGATTTATAGGGCTCCGTGATGCTAAACTTCTCAACCTTCTCCAAGGTCCTCTCGCATAGGTGTGCCCATTGGACCATCTCCGCATAAGTACGGATATTTTGAGTCCCAAGTTGCTGAATAAAATCGGGCCTTAAACTATCTATGAATCGGTTAGCTTTCAATAAATCAGTACTAACCAGGTGAGGAGCGTATGGTGCTAGTCGAGAAAATTGAAGTTCATATTCTTCCACCGACATCATGCCCTGGTGTAGAGAAGTGAATTCCATAGCCTTCCTTTCCTTAACATGTTCGGAGAAGTACCTTGCTCGGAAGAGAGTAAGGAATCCCTCCCAAGTGTGTGGTGCATCTTGAGGAGGTGCCGGAATCGACTTCCACCATGTACGGGTATCTTTCTTTAATTGGAACGTGGCAAGATGAACTTTTTCTTGGTCTGCACACTGCATAACTTCATAGATGCGGTTCATCTCATCGATCCACTTTTCGGCCTCATTGGAATTAGAGGAACCAAAAAATCGCAAAGAATTTAAACTCCGAAAGTTGCGGTACAGGTCTCCAGCTCTTGCCCCTGCGCCAGCTTGAGCCATATTCTGTAATGATTGGGTGAGACCGGCAACGGTCTGTTGCATTCCATTCCAGTCAACACGATGAGTCATGATAAGACTAAAGTACCTGAGAAGAAGTAATGAATTTTGTTAATTCTAATGGAATGAGTGGGGTTAATCTTAGAAATAGTTCTAATTACTATCTCATCCCGGGTTCTACCCAATTCCTCTCGTAGGTGGGGAATTTCCTTCCTAGTTTCATAGGTGTGGGTCCTTAAACCTTGGACTTAACCTATGACATGATACATATTATATATACTTCATAGGACTTCATTAGGCCTATGCTCTGATACCACCTTAACTGTCATGCCCCGAGATTATGCAGCGGAAACAATCGGGAACGCGAACAGCCGGCATGGTAAGCCTCGAGCAAGCAATATATTCAGAGTGCAAGAACAATCACACAAAGTAATTTCACAATAATTTAATCAAACCTTTACTTTTATTTCATATTAAATGAACATAATCCAAATACATGAATATTTGACTCTTTTTGATCTAGACTCAATAAAAAAAATTACATGTAAGGACTCAATCTAGACATGTTTTGACATTCTAAGTCTTCACTCAAATCCATAGACATTCAATCGCTCTCGGACCCGCTACTTGAGTAATCCGAATCCAATTCACTCGTACTTTCTGAAACATTAAGAAAGTAGGTAATGAGCACACTTGCCTAGTAGGTATCTTTACATCAACATGTAGGCAATGTTAAAGCAATTAATGTTTTATCTCTAAAGAAATAAGATAAATCATGTAAATGCGATGAATCACGTGAACAAAATCAAAGTAACAAGATAGATTGAGAATAAGTACGATCAAGCAAGAATGTAATTATGGCCTTTCATGAACAAGAATGTAACAAGAATGTACTTTTCATAACCAAGAAGGTTATGCACTAGAAAGTCATGTAACAAGTAAGTCAGTACTTTTTGCTTAATAGCAAGTACTTCATGAATTTACGTGCATCTTTCATTCACGTCCGTGGTTTTTCACTTATTTATAAAGAAAGTACTCCCAGCACAATGCGACGCCAGTAGCATCATATCTCATTGTTAATAGTATGTTTCTAACAATCAGCCAAGGGGACTAGCATAGAGCCCTTGAACACAATCAGTGCTCGAACTGCATCTTCAAGTATAAATCAAGCTACTTCCACGATTATATCAATAAAGTTTGGTCAATATTGTAACAAGTTCAATGGTAGTTTCATAACGAAAAGTCAAGTGAAAAGAATGCGCCAAATATGAATATGAGATTTCAAGAATTGCATTAAGAACTAAGTTATGCCATGGAGAAAATTCGGCAGCATAACGATACATTCTTTTACTTTCCAAAATTTAACTTAGATATCTTTAGTATAATATGACAGGTTCTAGATAATCAATTGGACCATCTAGGAACATAGGAAAATCAACCCTTGAGTCAAACCCCGGGCTAATCAAACTCAGGAAGCTAGCGATCGTTTACTGAACAGTTGCTTGATCCTGGCGGTCTAGTACAAGACCGTTTATGAAAATAGAGTCGACGCATGAAATAGAAGAGTCGACGTAGGAAAATTTCTGGAGCCTGGCGGTCTAGAGAAGGGCCGCTTAGCATCCGTTAGCGGTCGTTCACAGGGTCGCTAAGGTCCAGAACTCATAAAACACTGGTAAGTGCTTTCTAGACATTTGGGCTTTGATGGTACAACCAGTTCGGCATCCTAGTGGGAATCCCAGGCTCGCGGAGTCTTATGGAGGCCTTGAAATAAGATTTCCTAGTCTATTAGAAGGAATATCCAAGGGAGAGGTTATCAAGTTCAAGATTGTGTATCCTATAAGTGCAAAGAGTCTAACTAATGGTCAGATACCGGAGTATATGCCATGTACTTAAGAAAATGACTCTTAGATGAGAAAGAGATCAGTAAAAACCATAGTTGCATCAAACTAGACCGGTCCATAAACCTTTATGAAAAATGTGTCATAATACAAGAATATATATTTTTGGCATGAAACTAGTATGAGTTTAAAAATAGTTTCTAAGCACATAAAGTCATGAACTCTACTAAAATGATCTAGGTATATGAAAATAATGTTTTGAAACAGGTATAAAACCTATTTATCTAGGCTTAATATATAATAAAATAGGCTATTCTACATTAAGTCTCGAGTCAAAATAATGCAGAAATTTAGAAATTACAAACGGTCTAGTGAGAGACCGTCGCTTGTGGTTAGCGGTCTGTCGTACGACCGCGACGGTTCTCTGGCGGTCTACAGGAAGACCGTCTCTTCCTGTGTTAACAGAAAACTAAATAATAATAATAAAAATATGATTCTAAGACATATCATGCCTAGAAACCAACATATATATACCTACTATATCATGATAGGTGCGAATAGAGGCCAACAATATGCATGGGTTCTTGTATAATACAAGGGAATTCATTTTAATTCAATTAGGGTTAGGAATTATGCATGACACTATACTAGATGCATAGACCTAAATAAAACATGAAATTCTCAGTGTATAATACATGAAATCGATTGAAACAAGAGGGCTTTTATTCCTGACTTTAAATTTGAGCCTTCCACGAGATGACCTACCTTTAGTAGTGCTCCTAAACTTCAAGTTTCTGACTGGAATCAAGCCCTAGTTCCTACACGTTCTGTGCTAAAACAGCGACTTCACACCCGTGTATCTCCTGATTCCCTTGACCTAAGGACGTGAAATGTTGAGGGTAAGTAGATGATATAAAGGAGAACATAAAGTTCTAAGAACCTCTATCTAATTATCTCGTTTAGGGCTTCCAAATTACAAATCAATCTGGGTCGGTCGCACTACTTCCTGGGCTATTTGTACCGAACTAGCGTCTTTGGATGTCTCTAACTCCTTGTGATCTTGATCTCCTTAGATGAGATTTGGAGAATAGTTAGACCTAAGTATAAAGAACAAATTTTTAAAAGAAACATACCTCAAAATCGGCCTCTTTACCTGAGTTCCACGCGAGCTAAAAGTAAGGGTCGCGCATGTGAGATCTTAGGTCTATTTATAGGGTTTAGCTAGGGTTTTGGAGATTTGAACGATTCTAGAGTCCTTATTAGACTTTTAGATTGATCTGTGAGAGTCCTAAGCATGCTTCCAAGTCTTCAGTCTCCAGAGTTTTAATCGCCAAAAATCTAATCTTTTTACACTTTCTTACACTCACGGAATCTGCAGTGGGTAGCGACCCTTGGGACGACCATTTACTTCCTGTTAGCGGTCTCGTGATAGACCGTTTTTCATTCCAGGCGCCGAATTTGAAAATAATTCAAACTCTTCCTTCTATTATCCATTCAATTATCCTATTTATCCAGTTAATTCTGTAATTACATCTAATTTATGCTTCTAGAACATGGGCCAAGGTCCAAACTACAATTTTGGGCCAATTGGACTTATTTTAAATGGGCCTCATCCTTTTTGGATTAGTACAATGCCTAAACAATTAGTTTAAATCATCCAATAATTCATTTAATAGCCTATCTAATTTATTTAAACAAAATAATTACATTTTAATCCCAAAAAATCTTTAGAATTTTTCTCAGGCATTACATGTCTGGTTATCATGGCGAACTCATCATTATCCATCTCTGAACTGGAATTGTTGTGATCACTTGAAGACCCTTTGCTGTTGGAATTGGCCTTCAGGGCTATCGATTTCTTCTTCTTCTCCAGATCATCTGATCTCTTCATATTCAACTCATAAGTCATGAGTGAACCAATAAGCTCATCTACGGTGGTAGTAGTCAGATTCCTAGACTCCTCTATAATAGTGGCCTTAGTGTGCCAAATGGGAGTCAAGGATCGTAGAATTTTTCTCACCAGCTCATAATCACTATATACCTTTCCAAGACTTCTCAGGCTAATGGTAATCACCATGAGACGGGCATACATCTCTGAAACTATTTCTTCTGACTTCATGTTGAACGATTCATACTCTGAGACCAGCATATTTGCCTTGGTCTCTCTGACTTGTGAAGTCCCCTCATAGATGACTTCCAACTTGTCCCACATCTCTTTCGCCGTAGAACACGAAGAGATCCTTAAAAACTCAGTCGGATGAAGTGCGCACCGTATAGCATTTATAGCACTCCAATTCATGGTGGATTTACGAATGTGTTCCTTAGTCCAGAACTCTTCGTTTGGAGGCAAATCGAAAGGACCCTTACTAACGACCTTCCAGATCTCATAATCCTTGGCACGCAGAAACACTTGCATGCGGTTCTTCCAGTATGCGTAGTTGGATCCGTTGAAGTAGGGTGGCTTACTAATGGATTGTCCCTCTGCAATCAAACCTCTAGCATCCATAGTGACTAACCTCTTCGGGATGTGAAGCCCTATAGAAGAGTTAGTCTCTGATACCAAGTGATATAGATCTAGAGGGGCGTGAATAGATCTTCCCCTAACTCGATTCAAAATTTTAGCAACAAATGCTGAATTAAAGATTGCTTAATCAGAACAGCCAATCTAGAGCATAGCCAACACAATTACGCAAACCACGGAGACAGGAAATTTTAAGGTGGTTCGATCTCTTCTAGAGATCTACGTCCACCCCTTACTCAACTGAGTAAACATTCACTATTGATTCACAGTTTCCAATCTGCTGATCCATAGCTTCGGGGAAACCTTCCCTACATACGCTGAGCCTTATAGCTTAAGCTATCAGAGGAATCCTCCTCTACCGCTTACAACTTGCCAACAAACACTGATGCATAGCTTAAGTCAATGAGGATGAAAACACAAGAGCAAAGAAAAACAAAAACAAGAATCAAACAGATGTAGCTCAAATTGAGCAATCTGACTTGGTTTGGAACCAAAAGCCAGAATAGACACCAACACTCTCAGACTCAAAACCCTCACCTACGACACTCTATTTTTATCTCAGATCATCTTCTTCCACTGGCTCTCATTAAAGCTCACAACTCTTCTCACTCTCAAGAGATATGATGCCGTTGCTCTTCTCTCTTCAGCGCTCTACTATTTTTCAGCTTCTTCTAATTCATTGATTTGTTCAGATTCATGATTTGCAACTTTTATAGGCAGCAGGTAATGAGCGCATGGAAAGCACGTTTCCCGCCTAAATTCTCTGACATATCTGGTCCCCTTCTTTCCACGTGTCAGAATCTCAGCATTGTAGCTGTACGCGTGGCAGGATCAGCTGGCTCGATCCTTGCCTTGGATCACATGCAATAAACCTGGTACTTAAGCTCCACGTGAGGTAAGTTCACAGGTTGCATGTAGGACGCTCGAACATTGGCTGACCTGGCAGAATAATAGACAGAGTGTTAGCTATTAGATAATATGCATGGAGCAAAGGATTAGCATCGACCTTATGCCTAGACTACTTCATACATGCACCAACCTATTATATGCACGATAAGAGATATGCACTGACCTTGCATGTAGACTAATAGAGGATGCACCGACCTTATATGCGGTTCTACAGTAATGTGCACTGACCTTGCATGTAGACTAACAGAGGATGCACTGACCTTATATGCGGTTCTACAGAAATGTGCACTGACCTTGATGTGCATGCAGCAATGTGTACACCAACCTTGTATCGCACAAGGGCTGTGTGCACGGACCTTGTGTCGCATGAAAGCAATGTTGTGCACAAACCTCATATGCCAAACAGCAGAGTGTGCACTAACCTTGTGTATTGTGAAATCAAAACTTGCACCGACCTTGATACTTAACCATGTGAAAACCTATACCGAACTTGATGCATAACCATGTGAAAACCTGCACCGACCTTGATACATAACTATGTGAAAACCTACACCGACCTTTATACATGAATAAACAAGACATGCACTGACCTTATATGCAATACATGCTATGCTAGCATCGACCTTAGCAGAACTAGCACCGAATTTAGCAGAACTAGCACCGACCTTGTATGCAATACACACTGTGCTAGCGTCGACCTTATGACAATGCACAACAAACTAGCACCGACCTCATGAGCATATGCACAGACCTATGCAGTGCTAGCCCGACCTTAGCTAGATACAGAATGAGGGTGTAGAAGTGTTTTATGTAAAGATATGACATATAAAAGATTCATCAAAATACACAATATTACCATAGTCAAGATAAAGTCACCAAAGTCAACTCTACAGTCAATCAGGTCAACTCTACTATTGCCAATCATTCAAAACACAATCAACACACAGCAGTCACTACTGATCTACTCCAGAGGAGACCCAACAACTTGTCTGTTCTGGAGACATGTGTCGTGAATTGTTCAGGATGCGTCATGTGGCTCTATGGTAAGAGCGGAGCTAAGGATTGGCAAGCATCCATTTGGGATAATTGAGATGAAGGATTTGATGAGATAGTGCGATGGACGATGCCTATGTATGGAGGTCCCTGGAGGGACATTGTCGTTGGATGGTGATCCTTGGTCTTGTGACAACATGAGAGGATTTTCCAGTAAGTCTGTGTCGAGTGCTGTGAGGATTGAGGATTATGGAATCTTGTCGCTTGGTTTTGTCGTGCTCCCCTGAGAGGGTAGAGTTGGCACGAGGATCAGGATCAGATGCAGTGTCTGAGTGAAGATCGGCTCGAGTTGTGGTAATGGTCTGTGGGTGAGTCAACGGATGGCCTGTTGAGATTTGGATGGTGCTGATCATGAAAGAAGAAGGTCGGGCGAGTAAGGGCTTCTCGTTGACGAGTAGATGGTGGCCGGCGGGTGGTCTTTCACAGACAGAAGATGCCGGTTGTTGAGAATCGAGGATGGCGAGAGTCGTGTGCCAGCGAGGCCTTCGGTGGTTGATTCCGAAGTGTGCCTTTTCCCAGATTAGATCTGGGATCTGGTGGAAGTTTGTGTTCTAGCAGAGCTGGTCATGTGCTGTTGTTGGCGTTCGGCTTGCCAGGTATGAGATGGTTCATGGCACAGAGCCGACGGATTTGTTGCAGTCGTTGAGATGACTGTGTGAGCTGGTTGAGGCTCAGTCATGGTCGTCCCTCGTGTAGGGCGCGAGATCAGTCAACTAGTTGACAAGCTGATGTTTGGTTGGTCCGTCGAACATGGGATTTTATCGGTGGCTGTTTCTCGTATCGAGGATTGCGTCTCCTCGGTGAGCGAGATGGTGGTAGTGATGCCATGATTGGATTTCATCGCGGCTGAGGCGACACCAGACCTATTTCCTTTTGTGTCATTCCTACTCTGTGATAAACGAAAAGACAGATATAGAAGGGGGGATGAATATGTCTGTCTCAAAATTTGTGAGCAAATAAAAAAATTGAAGCTAAACAGAGCAAATTAGCAACAGCAGTACTAAGCAGATCTCACGCACGGAAGGAACCACCAATTAGACAGTTAGAGTGCACATTCAAAAATAGTGAACTAAACTTGATGACCAAAGAGATAGCAAGAGTAAACACTCTCAGCACCTGAATGTGCTTGCAATCATGGTCAATGGTACTTGGCGGAGATTTGATCAGAAGATCTTCTTATGCAAGAAGCAGCCTTCCAGATAGGCGTAACCTATCCTTTCAACTAAGCCTTTTGATGTACCAGATTGATGTTGCAGCTCACTCTGAAAGCTAAGCTAATCGATCAGCAAAATAAAATCAAAAGGCAGATACAAATGCGCAAACCATCAAATGGAACACAAGCAATTTTTATAGTTGTTCGGCCAATCCCAAGGTCTGCCTACGGCCACTCCTTCACTCGAACTAAGTGAGGTTCCCTGCTTAAACAAGCAACATTCACAATAGACTTAGTCTGCGATAATGGCCGTCACACAGCTTCCCCAAGGAACAGATTTCTTGCTTCTCCTGCAACCCAGGAGGAAAACCAGGAGGATCAACCTCCCTTCCTCTTTACCCAAGAGGGAACCCAATGAATTGCTCCTAGCAATTCACCCAACAAGAGGTCACAGACCTCTCTTCCTTTGAACCTACAAAGGAGACACTAGAGACTGTCTCCCTTCCTCTGATGTTACTCAGAGGGAATCACAAAAGCGAAATAACAATGTTGAACACAAAAAGAAAACAAAGAAAAGAAACTAGAACACTTCGATCAAATGAAAAGAAACAAATGTAGCTTCCGATCGAAGCATTTCTCGATAAAACTAGCTAGACGAGCTCCTCTCCCTCTCTTAGTAGAATTCTCTCTTTTCTTTTCTCTCAGAAGGGACTCTCAAATATGCTCTTCTTTTCTGCAATGTTCCAGCCTCTTCTACTGAACGAAAGAGCCCATATATATAGAATAGAGTATCGTCCTTCTCTCCGCGATCCCGATCAACAACTAGAAATTGATTCGTCCACGTGGATAATGAATATTCTGATAGCAATTAGAATTTCCAGAGGACAGTCACGTGTTCTAAAGATTTTCGTGCCAATTCTCTCTCAGTACGGAGATCACGTGTTCCTTAATTGAGCGAGCTTGTGCCTGAGGCAGATTCTTCCTTGTGGTTTAGATTTTTCTTAATTCCCCTTTATTAATGCTCCAGATATCATGTTTAACCTTTAATAGGTCGAATGAGACTTTAAACATTCCAAATTAGTCAGAAGACAATCCTTCCATACGGACATATGATGTGGAGCAAGGCACATGACTGACAGGTCGAGGCATGAAGTACAGACACTTTGTGTTGATGACAGAGATGTCAGAGCAGTGGATCTTTGCTTTGACCTTAGATATAGCCTTGTGTCTTGATGCGTCGATGCATGATCATGATGCTTTGACGTTGTTGTCTTTTGAAGGCTCACACCTTGTCTTGATGAGTCGGTGCATCACTCTGATGCGTAGACTTCATATGCAATCTGGCAGATGATCTTCTTAGCGTTGTCGAGATAATAAGCTTCAACAATGTGTTGAATCAGTATGCAGCATCCTGTTGCGTCGATGCATCTACTGGGTGCATCGACCGATCTGACGGACTGCATATTCTGAAGTGTCAGTCCTTGATATGGAAACTTGATGTGTCGAGACATCTCTTTGATTCGAGTGAGGCAGCTCTGTAAATTCTCTTCTGAGGTGTGACTGCATCGAGGTATCTGCTGGATGTGTCGATGCATCTGTCTGACCTTGTTTCATCATATCAACTAATCCATGCTCTTTGAGATTCTTTCCTTGGATTATTCTGACTCAGATTTTCTGTAGGGATAAAGTTAGTGTCTTGATGATGGCAATAACTCTAATCAACATGAATGTTTTATTATATGATCATGATAAGTTTTATTTTTCATAGCAGATAGAGATGACAGAGAGATGATAGGGATGGACAGATCGACAACTCTAATTCTAAACCATTCTGCAACTCCAAACCATTATGCAACTCCGACTCTCCCTTAACTGCAACTCCCCTTTAAACACACACTCTCTTTTCTCTCCCTCACACTTTTTTTCTATTTTTTTTTATTATGTTCTCTCTCCCACTCTTTCTCCCCCTTTGACATCATCAAAAAGAATGGCGAAGGTGGGGATAGCGAAGACCGACCAAAGGATCAAGAGGTCCCTGAGATAATAAGTTCATAAATTTGTGAATTGTCAGAGCTATCTCTTAAGAGTGTAAAGAAGGCAACTGAATTAATTTGCTTTGATGTTTCAGACTGATGACGTTGGGAGACACTAAATGATGAATTTGAAGATTATCTTTATACAGGAGTAATGAGGGTGAATCAAAATGTCATTTCAATGCCTAGGATAGTCTGTCTAAAAACTATACTAGCTGAACAATAATAGATTTATTTCAAGTGGCCAATTTTCCAACAATATTGGGGACAAACAACCATACCAATATTTAGTGAGATGGGGTTTTCAACATACTTTTGACTGATTTCCTTTTTCAATGAGCAACAAGATTGAACCTACACTTTTATTCGTGAGGATACATATTGGTTAGATGCAGGAATCCCCAGATACTCAGTGTGGAAACCGTAATACCTCTCTTTTGAGAACAAAGTTAGCAATGGAACGGTCTTTTTACGTAAGGCACAACACGTCTTAGGTGAAGTGACCCAGTTACTCAACCTCCTGTGCTATTGCTCTGCCATGATTTCATAGGCAATACCTTTTTAATCAAAGTTAATCTTGCACTTCATGACACAACTTTACTTCCACTTCAAGGTGAAAGAGTTGGTTTCTTAGTGAACCAAATCAGTGCTCTGAGAAGAATTTACCCCTTTAATTTGAGAAAGGCAGGATGTTTGAAGACAATACTTTCATGTACAGATATTTCTACTTGATTGGAATCTATGAGTTCAAGGTTCAAGCTTTTAGAGGAAATTCAGGGCATTATACTCCAATATGATCTTAATTCATTATTCTTGTAGGAAAATATTCTACAGAATCATTCAGTTTGTTCTCTTCAAGATTATAAGATTGAAACTTTCTGGCTAATCGTTCAGTTGACAGACTTAAGGCTTTTAAGATAATTCTGAGATTCTGGATTCTGTGAACAGATTGTACAAGAATCTAAATGACTGCATTGGTCTGAGAGACTCAGAAACTAGACAGCTCCCCCTCATAATTAGACTATATGCACTAAGAGAATTTTGACAGAGCCAAACAAGAAATCTCCCCCTGAGTTTATGAGACAATTTGTCTTGGTGCTTGGCGGAGAACTTAGGTCTATGAACACCTCACGCATAGTGCAGGTTTCCAGGCAGACATGATCTGCCCTTCCTCCTATCACCATTTTATATACCAAGAGTAATTGAATGAGCAAGTGAGGAGAATGATGAGAAGCATAGAGATGCACAGATGCGTCAACTTGATAACCGGGTGCATCGACGCAAAGACAAACGACAAAGATGCAAATGGGGAAGATTAAACATACAGGTTGAGGCATTGGCTCAGTGCATCGAGGCATGCAGCATCCCTAAGAGGAGTTGATGGTATTCAGAGTTCAAGGGGGTCTAAAAATGCCGAATTCTTTCCTTAATGTAGAAAACATTTCATTATCCAAGGGCTTAGTGAAAATATCTGCTACTTGTTGTGCTGTGCCTACATGGATTAATTCAAAGTTTCCTTTAGAAACTTCATCTTTTATGAAGTGATGTCTAATCTCTATGTGTTTGGTGCGTGAATGCAGTACAAGATTTTTAGACAGGTTTATAGCACTGGTGTTATCACAGTATATGGGTGTGCAGCCAAAGTTTACATTGTAGTCCTTGAGATGGTGCTTAATCCAAATTACATGTGTACCACAACTCCCTGCTGCTACATATTCAACTTCTGCAATGGAGAGGGCCACATAGTGATGCTTCTTGGAGGCCCAAGAGACTAAGCACCCACCTAAGAATTGGTAAAAGCCACTAGTGCTTTTCCTATCTAACTTGCAGCCAGCATAGTCGGCATCCGTGTAAGAGATTAAATCTAAAGTCTGTGCAGCAGGATACCAATGACCCAAATTGTGTGTGTCTGAGACATATTTGAAAATTCTTTTAACAACACCTAAATGTAATTCAGTGGGTCTAGACTGAAATATAGCACACATGCACACACTAAATTATATGTCAGGTCTTGAGGTAGTTAAATATAAAAGAGAGCCAATCATATCTCGATACAATTTTCCATCCACTTCTTTACCTGACAAATCAGCATCTAAGGAAGTCTTTATACCCATGGGAGTGGCTATGTGTTTCACCTTGTCTATGCCAAACCTCTTGAGAATCTCCATGGTGTACTTTGTTTGGATGATGAAGCAGCCATCCTTCAACTGCTGAACCTGTAGTCCAAGAAAAAATTTCAGCTCCCCTACCAGGCTAATTTCAAATTCACTTGACATCAGACCAGCAAATTCATTACACAATTCAGAACATGTTGAACTAAATACAATATCATCCACATATACTTGAACAATGATCAGGTGGTCATATAGATTTTTAGTGAAAAGAGTTTGATCCACCTTTTTTTTAACTCCGGTGAAAGCCTGGACGTCGAAATAAGAGGGAGCGAACAACCCTACAAGAGAGGGAAGGAGCGCTCCACCCCCGACTGACGGATAGGAAAATTTTCATTAATAAGCAAGATAAGGAAAGGAGTACAAGTACGACGCTTAACGACGAAAGGAAGGGCACCCTATCTTATCCAGACGATAGGGGCATTTTACAACGATTGGCAGATCTGCCCAAGAAGACCAAACAGAGGTGGCCGAAAGGAAACAACCAAGTCCAGCAAGCATATCTGCCACTTGGTTAGCTTCCCGATATACATGAGTAATAGAAGCATGCATGGATGTAAGCAACTCCTCTAATTGAGAAAGAACTACAGTGAGACGCCACGGATGGGAGGTGCGGCCAGAAGCAATAAGAGCTAGTACACGTGAGTCTGTCTCCACCGAGATAAAGAGAAACCCACTATCCCTACAAAGTTGAAGACCATCCCGAAGAGCCAAGGCTTCAGCATCCAAGCTAGATAAGACATATGGGTATGCAGTCGCAAAAGCGAGGATGAGGCTGCCATGTGAATTCCGAAGTGCACCACCACCCCCTGTAAGACCAACTCCACGCTTGAAGGTGCCATCTACATTAAGCTTCAGTCGGCCAGAAGGAGGTGGAAACCACCGAATGAGCCGTGGAGGGGTAGGCTGTGGCTCCAAAATAGATATTCCCCAAGAGAGTAGAAGCATCCGTTGAGTGGAGAGGAGAGGCCTTCCTCTAAGAGGATGAGCAGAGGAAATGGCACGGACAGATTGCAATGCCCTACCAATAATTTTCCTAGCATTCATGGGTTGCCCCTCGAACTGGTGTTTGTTTCTACTAAACCATATTTCCCAAATGGTAGCCAAGTAAAGGCATCTGGAGAGAGAACCCACCATGGAAGACAAAAGAAGGCTGCTCAGATACTCGAAGATGGCCAAGCTAGGAGCCGCTATCGTGGGGCTGTGAAAACGCAGAAGAGCATGCAAAGCCGACCACACCTCCCTAGCAACATTGCCTTGAAAGAATAGGTGGCTAGCTGACTCTGCCTGAGGAGAGGCGCAGCATGCACACTTTGAGCATAAGGGGACCCCACAGGCCGCAACAACTTCATCAACCGGGAGGCATCCACGGATCAGACGCCATGACAACACCGACCATTTGACAGGTAGGTGGGAGTGCCATAGAAGATCCCAATGCAGGGATGGAGCCGTAGAGAGCAAGCTGCGCACTGACTGTAAGGAAAATGTACCATTAGCAGTGGGCGTCCATATCCACTCATCAGCCAAAGTAGAGGATGCATGGGCCATCGCTAGCAGTCCAAGTGGGCAGTACCACTGGGCAAGAGACATACAGGTCGACGCTGGGCCATACAGAGCTTCCTGAAGAGTGCAGCATTTGGTGGTGTGTGCGGACCACACATGTGGTGGAAGATAGTGCTGCAGGGGGACATCACCAACCCAAATGTCCAACCAGAAGGAGACAAAGGAGCAGGTCAATGAAGCAAGGACTCGGTGGTTAAGGTGGATCAAGCCAGCCGCCTGAAGCCAAAGTCTCTTGTCTGCCATGATAGCTAATGAAAAAGAGGCCATAGAATAGTGATGAAGATGCAAGTACTTAGCCTTAAAAAATTCAGACCACAGGGAATTGCAAGTAATCACCCTCCACATCAACTTTGTTCTGAGTGCAATTTGCATTGTGGGGAGATGCAGGACGCCAAGGCCACCACTAGCAATGGGCCGAGAAATGTCATCCCATGACTTCCAATGTTTCTTGGGAGAACCCTCATACGAACCCCAAAAGAAGTTAGCCAAGATCTTGTGAAAACCCTTGAAGATGGATGAGCGGACAGCAACACAAGATAACGTATGGATTGGCATAGCTGAAAGAACGTGCCGAATTAGGATGAGACGGCCTCCCACAGACAGGAAATTAGCCTTCCAAGATTGAAGCTTAGCTGCAGCTTTAGATATGATGTACGAGAAGTGCGCCGACTTTGGACGTCCAGCATATAGAGGAATCCCCAAGTAGGTGAAAGGAAGGGTGGCCTTCCTGAAGCCCGTTAACTGAGCAATGGTAGTAGAAAGAGAGGCCGGTGCACCTCGGGCCACCACAAAAGAGCTCTTGGAGATGTTGACAAGCTGGCCAGAGTCAATTTCATATTTCTTTAGAAATTTCATGAGTTCCCTCAGGTGGCGGATAGAACCATTGGAGAATATATGGGTGTCATCTGCAAACAGAAGATGAGATACGTTGGGGCATCTGGAAAGAGTATGGAAGTATCCACTTCGGCTGTGAGAAAACAAGGATGAAAGACCACGGCTTAGTGCTTCTTCGGCCAAGATAAACAGAGCAGGAGCAATCGGGTCACCTTGACGAAGACCCCTTGAAGACTTGAAGAAACCATGTACTTGGCCATTAAGGAGAACAGAAAATCATGAGTTAGTGAGCAAAGGCTCAATAAGAGAAATGATGCCAAGGCCAAAGCCAAATTTCCGTAGTACTTCAAAAATGAAACCCCATTCCATACGATCATAAGCCTTCGCCATATCAAGCTTAAAAATGACGTTCCTGCCTCTGCATGGTGTTCCTAGGTGTTGAACCATTTCCTTAGCCAAGGAAATATTCTCAATGATGTAGCGACCTTTAACAAAGGCCCCTTGCTCCACAGATATTAGTCGAGGAAGAATACATGCAAGACGGTCGCTAATAACACGTGAGATGATCTTGTACATGAAGTTACATAAGCTAATAGGCCGGAAGTGAGCACAAGTAGTCGGGATATCAACCTTGGGAATGAGAGCAATCAAGGATGACGTGAAGCTGCGAGGAAGGGGATGGCCACAGAAGAAGGCTTGAACCGCCGCCACCACATCCTTGTCAATGAAATCCCAGCACCCCTTGAAAAAGTGACCAGTGAAGCCATCCGGACCCGGAGCACGATCAGAGGACATACTAAAAACCACATCTTTAATGTTGTCATAGGAAGGCACCACACAAAGAGAAGCATTGTCCTCATCAGTAAGAATGGGTGGAATGGCATCCAAGACTTCTGGGTGAATATGATTCGGAGAGGAAGTGAAGGCCGCATTGAAGTGGGAGACCAATAACTGGGCAATGGCATCGTCTTGTTTGACAACAACTCCATCATCCCCTTGTAGCTCAGAAATAGTAGCACGGGCACGATGTGAGACAGCATAAGCATGGAAGAATTTAGTGTTCCGATCCCCTTCAACTAGCCACTTGATTCTAGATTTTTGCCGCCAGAAAATCTCTTCCATAGAGAGTACACGGTCTAAATCTTCCTTAGCAGTAATGAAGGCGGAGAGATTGGCCTCCGAAGGTTGAGAATCAAAGGTGTCTTGCGCCAAGGAAAAAACACCTTCAGCAGCCTGCACATTAGCAAAAATATTATGAAAGGTGTTACAATTCCAATGCATGTAGAACTCCTTCATATGCTTGAGCTTTAAAGCCAAGGAGAGTAGAGGGAAAGAAGCTGATGGTGCTGCTGCCCAAGCTGCCCGAGAGTCACTGACAAACAGAGAATGGCTCTTCCACATTTGCTGGAAACAAAACCTCGAAGGCCTCCTAGGAGTTTGAACGGCCAGAGATAGGAGCAACGGCCGATGATCACTGCATGCCCGTGATAAATGTTGGATAGAGATAGGGGGGCAGGATATAGACCATTCACCATTGAATAGCACCCGGTCCAATCTAGCCCAAATGCCATTGGCACGTTGGCCATTATACCAAGTGAACCGACCACCAATGAAGCCAGCATCTTGAAGCCCTGCTGCAGCCACACAAGCTTGGAAATCGGACATGGATATGGAGAATGCACGCTTTCCCCCACATTTCTCATCAGGGTGGAGAATACTGTTGAAATCCCCTCCGACCATCCACGGATTGTCACAAGTGGCAGAAAAATCCACAAGGTGGTCCCACAGTATACGACGATCCGGAAGCGAGCAGCTAGCATGCACAACGGTGAGGAAGGTGGTGCACTTGATGCGGGATGGACACGGGGACCGACTCTACGTGGTATGGACCTCGGACTCTAGATGCGGACACGACCAGCAACACATGATAGGAGAGACACTAATCCCGACACGGAGAGCTCCTATGGGCTATACGTCGCTAACAGAAACGCAATCTCACTCGTCGTCCCAAGCGAGGGAAACGCGGATCGTGCGCGGTTGAAGAATCGGCAGAGTTCACGGGTAGTCGACTCACTTCCGGACTCGGATCGAGTCACGGGACGGGTCACTCTCACACTCACAGCGGTGACATGGACACACGGGCTAATACCTATCGCTCTCGACAGCGGCAAAATACCATATACTATCTAAGCAAATGAACGCCAAGAGGTTCGGACCATTACCTCCACGCACCCGGCGTGGCGAAGACAACCCCGGCCGAATCACGGACTCCCGGTTAACAATTATTACAGCAATACACTAAGTCGACCCACTCCACGCAGGGAGGTAAAAGGTCACATGTGAGGTCCGGGAATCACGCAACTCGGGTTGACGGGCAGCATCTAGATGTCGCCCGGCGGTGCCGAACTCCGCGTTTTCGTGCTTTCCGAACAGCGGCTTCTACGGACCCGTGGGGCCCACGGACGGCGCTGTCCTCCGGATCTGCGGGGGTGGGACCCACTGTGATGGGGACCCCTGGTGGCGCGCCTCTACGGACCGCGGTCGGCCGGGAACACCGATCGGGGGTCGATCGGCCCCGATTCCCAATTCTTGAACTAACTTCCCACGGATTTTGATTGTTGTTTTCCGACGCGCGCTCCGACGAAAACGACCGCTGCGATCAATCCCGATGTCGGATCGGGACGCATGAGCTATCGTTGGAAAGCTCTCTTCAAATGCTTCAATCTAGACCTAGAGAGATCTACTGGATCTGGTCAGAGCAGAACTTTATTGAATTGACAAGTCCCTACTGTATAGTAACTGAAACCTCAGATCTACAGGTGAGTTGTCTGAAGACTACCTTTGACAGCGAGGAAGATGGCCGATTCAGCTCTTGAGCACTTCATCACACTTGTGGGATTTTGAACAAGGAGAACGGGGATAGTTTTTGTGGACGAATTGGAGGTGGCTGTGATTTGTTATGATTTGTTTACTGGAGGGTGGTCGGATCTGGGAACAGGTGGACAGCACTGTAGCTATCTCTGAGATCATTTTTTTAAAAATATGGGATGGCCTCACAAAAATTCAAGAAAATTTGGGGACAGTGGGGTTGATGGACAGAACGCCCAGTAAAATTGGGAGCTCTAACAAAAATCGGAAAAGGGTTCTAACATTTGAAACACAGGGCGGGTGGAAATTGAAACAGCAAGCAGATAGATCTGGAAATTAAGGTTGGACGAAAATGAAAAAATATCAAAGGGGATCTTTATGACCAACCAAATTTTTTGGGATGTTCTTGACACCTTTGGAACATCCCCTCAAAATCGCAAGTCGATCTGAGCTCGTGGCTGATGGCTGAATTTCGTGGAAGCTGTTGTGGTCGGATGAAGGCAGAACTCCGGCGATCTCGGCGATGATGCGATGGCGGCTCGTGGCGGCGGCGGCGGGCTTCAAGAACGGATACCGGAGGCGTCTCACCTCAGAATACAGCCATCTCAGCTGCAGAAGGGGGAGAGAAGAGGGGGAGGTCGCACCAAACTTGGAGCTTCACCAATTTCACCAAAATTCTTATGCATTAATTCAACTAAAATGAGAATTACATGGTATTTGTATGAATTGCAAAATGACATAAAATACCCCTAGATCTAGATTTGGGAGGGGCATACTTGGGAGTCAACAAAAGTATTTCTCCCATGTGGTTTGGAACAAATAAAATAAGATTCAAAACCTATTAAACTAATACAAAAGGAGGGGGACACTCCCTTAAATTAAGGAGAGATCTAGGAGATGCTCCCCCCTTTGTCCCCTCCTTTGGTCCCACCTTCTAGAAGCCCACAATGGAAGGTTTGACTGACCCCACATGGGCCCCAGTGATGAGGTGGATCAATGGGAGGTGGGATGGGGGGCCCGTGGGACCCGGGTGGTCCCAAATTACAAATAAACCCCTATTACAATCTAAATAAAATACACAACATACAAACAAAATACGAAAAATACCGAGACTCAAGGGGGAGTCTCTAGACCGTCTCCGAGCCATATGGATGCCGAAGTGGCTCGAGTGGTGCTCCGCGTACGGTACCGGTGGCTCGCCGGCTCGTGCCTCTCGCGTGCTCTGGTGTCCGCACCAATTCTCCCCGGGTGGGAGAAACTCGACCCTGTCGAGTAAGGGTCTATATCGCTCTGGTAGCACTCCAGAAGGTCCAGATTGATTTGCTGCAACTCTCCATGGGTGATCCAAGTATCCTCGGTGGCGGGCCGTCCTCTCCATCGCACTAGGTAGCGTGGGTAAGATCCACTCCTGGTAACTGTCACCTGCTCATCCAGTATATGATCTATATGCTCTCGCTGCCGTGGAAAAGGGGCTGAAGGTGGACACTCAGGTGTGGGATCACTCTCAATGGGAGGGGATGGCTCGAAAGACTCACTGGGGATCACCGTTGGGTCCCTATGCAACTAGATCCGACACATTGAAAGTTGAGCTTATACCATATTCCTCGGGCAGGTCCACAACATACGCATTGGATCAAACACGTTTCAACACTCTAAATGGACCAGCTCCGCGAGCTTGTAACTTCTTAACGGTTCCAGAGGGAAACCGTTCAGGTCTTACCCTGATCATGACATATTCGCCCTCTTGGAACTCTCGGTGGTGTCGGTGAGCATCGGCTAGCTCTTTGTAACGTGCATTGTTGGACTCAATGTGACGACGGACGTCGTCATGCAGACTCCTAACATGCTTAGCAAAAGAAAAAAAAACACACGGATGCACACACAACCCTAAACAAACCTAATGTTAGTTCGACCCAATCATATGCAAGGTGGTCCAGGACATCCGAAGGTGTGCTGATGGGAATCAAGCAAGCCGTCGAGCCGAAGCAAATCGAGCAGCTGCCAGGCCAAAGCATGAAGGCGCTATAGGGCCATAGCGCCATCTTGAAGAAGGCGCTATAGGTCCCTAGCGCGACCTGAAGAAGGCGCTAGGTTCCCCGAGCGCGATCTCAGGCAGAAACGTGTGGGCAGCAAGTCCAACTTCCCGGCACCGAAATCTTCAAAGTCTTCGATGTTAGCTGTCTTCCATGGTTGTAAATCGACGTGTTAGCGTCGTGTTGTCTTCCCCTTTCCCTATATATGTACCCCGTTCATTTGATTAAGCAATATATGAATGAGATGAATCAATGAATTCGAAATGAGTGTTCTTGAGGAAGCCCATGGCTATTCTTCCAAATCTTTGGAAACCCCCATCCTCCGTCCCTCTCTAGGCACGAGGCCCAATTCTATCCCTCTGATCCTCTTCTTTTCCCCTTCAATGGAGGACGATCGAAGCCCCGGGTGCATCGGCTCTGAGACGGGGTCGAGTGTGAGGCTCCATTCGGAGCTTTGATCTTCTTCCAACCACGATTCCACCTCCCCATCTCCGCCAAAGGTGTTGTTACGATCTGGATGGAGCTCGGCTGCACCGTACCTGCGATGGGTTCGGGTGTGAGGCCCCAGCCAAGCCTCATCTCGGCCCTAACATCATCCACGTCCACCCTCCTTCCCTTGCCACTCACCCCCACATCCGCCTTCACAAAAGTTATCCTAGATAGGATTTGCTTGGTTTGATTTCAATTTCAGCATTCCCCATGTGTTCCCCGTCGTCCTATGTGTTTCCCCTTGTGTTTTGAACCCCCAGAGTCATCCACGGGAGCCCCAACGTTGAGGTTCTTCATTCTGCTGCTGTCTGTGAACGCGCGTAAACGATATAGCGCGTTCTTCAGAACGCGCGTAATGGGTATAGCGCGACTATGATCAGAAGGAAGAAGAGGACCCCCCACTTCCATCCCGCATCAATTTGGTATCAGAGCTTAGGGAACCAGGCTGTTCTCACAGACTGGGATCTTGAGCTACGAGGTTCGAGGATGAACCTTCCAAAGTGGAGGGGTTTTGATGGGAATCAAGCAAGCCATCGAGCCGAAGCAAATCAAGCAGCTGCCAGGCCAAAGCATGAAGGCACTATAGGGCCATAGCGCCATCTTGAAGAAGGTGCTATAGGTCCCTAGCGCGACCTGAAGAAGGCGCTAGGTTCCCCGAGCGCGATCTCAGGCAGAAACGTGTGGGCAGCAAGTCCAACTTCCCGGCGCCGAAATCTTCAAAGTCTTCGATGTTAGCTGTCTTCCATTGTTGTAAATCGACGTGTTAGCGTCGTGTTGTCTTCCCCTTTCCCTATATATGTACCCCGTTCGTTTGATTAAGCAATATATGAATGAGATGAATCAATGAATTCGAAATGAGTGTTCTTGAGGAAGCCCATGGCTATTCCTCCAAATATTTGGAAACCCCCATCCTCCGTCCCTCTCTGGGCACGAGGCCCAATTCTATCCCTCTGATCCTCTCCTTTTCCCCTTCAATGGAGGATGATCGAAGCCCCGGGTGTATCGGCTCTGAGACGGGGTCGAGTGTGAGGCTCCATTCGGAGCTTTGATCTTCTTCCAACCACGATTCCACCTCCCCATCTCCGCCAAAGGTGTTGTTACGATCTGGATGGAGCTCGGCTGCACTGTACCTGCGATGGGTTTGGGTGTGAGGCCCCAGCCAAGCCTCATCTAGGCCCTAACATCATCTACGTCCACCCTCCTTCCCTTGCCACTCACCCCCACATCCGCCTTCACAAAAGTTATCCTAGATAGGATTTGCTTGGTTTGATTTCAATTTCAGCACTCCCCATGTGTTCCCCGTCGTCCTATGTGTTTCCCCTTGTGTTTTGAACCCCCAGAGTCATCCACGGGAGCCCCAACGTCGAGGTTCTTCGTTCTGCTGCTGTCTGTGAACGCGCGTAAACGATATAGCGCGTTCTTCAGAACGCGCGTAATGGGTATAGCGTGACTATGATCAGAAGGAAGAAGAGGACCCCCCACTTCCGTCCCGCATCATGTGCCATGCATACCCTAAGTGTGACTGAATGTCGGTACAACCATAAGACGGTCCTTTGGATTTGGGAGGTTTGGGTGGAACAGGAGGGTCGGGTGTCTCTCGCTCGTGAACAGACTCGGTGGGTGCCGATGGCCCGGTCCATGGGGGAGGGGTATAATGGTGACCTCCCCTAAAGAAGTGGAATGGAGATTGTGGACCAAGGGGCCCACTAAGAAAGGGATCGAAGGGATCAAAGAATGTGTGACCCCTCGATATGGATTCCCTCATCTCAAGATCCCATGTGTGGAAGTCTAGAAGGTGTTGTTGATCTCCTTCATCCATCAAGGGAGATGAGACGGTGGGGGTATGATGGTGGACTCTCTCGAAAAGGTGGAGTAAATATGGTGGGTCACGGGGTCCACAAGAGAATGGGTCGAAGGGATCAAAGAAGGTATGACCCCTCGGACTAGGCTTCCACAAATCACTGTCCCACATTTGGAAATCTTGGAGGTGTAAATGATCACCTTCATTCATTGTGAGAGATGGGACGACAGTCATAGGTAGAAAGTAAGATTCCTCCCTTGGGCAAAGGGGAATGAAGTTGGACTTGGCCGGTAGAGGGAGGAGTAGAAGAACCTCCGTGGTAACATGACCCAAGGTGTACACGGAGGTGATGGACCCTAAAGCGGGATGAGTGAAACTATGACCTGTGGGTCGGTCGAAGCCTGGAGCCAACAAGTGCGTAAATGTCAATTGCCGGTCTAATCCGTTAAGAACGTCATCCAATGTATCCACATGGTGACTAGACCGAAAAGTGATATGGAATGAGTTGATTGGCACCAGAGGTAGGATAGGGTCCATAGATTGGAAGGAAAGTGGGACCAAGCTATCCTTGAGCCAACTAAGTAGTGGCTCGGCTATGTAAAGTGTACTCGTTAGAAATACGGGTGGCTCGGGCTTGGGTGGCTCCAAATGAGATGGTTCCGAATAGAGTTCGGAAGTAGAGGGTGGTAGCATGGGAGCTCTCGTGGGTGGGGAAGACCATGGGGTAGGCTGTCCGACCGGCTCGAGAATCGACTGAGAGGTAGAGGCTTGCCGAAGGGCGGCATCTGCTCGCCGAATGGCGGCATCAAATCGGGCCTCGAAAGGCTCGACCTCGAGAGCGACCTGATAACACTGCGCCAGAGAGAACGCGTCACGGATAAGACATTCATACCGGAAATGAAGCCGCAAACCTCTCTGAAACTGGGAGGCAGTCGTGGTGCTCTCATTTCCAAACCGGTACACTTCGAAGTCCCTAATGTACTCGGACACGGACTTGTCGCCTTGGACGGGTTGGCATGGGTTGGCCATAGTTGCCAAAGGATGGGAACGGATCCCTAGGAATGGACATGCAAGGCCATTTCAACATGACACGAGACCGACTATGCAAGGTTGGGATGCATGCACACTAAGGACAAGACACTAAGACTCAGTACGGGGCGGAGTTAATCGATCCGAAGATCACTCGCGCAAGTGTGCGGCCTTCCCTATAGGCGTAGCCTAACGTTCGGACAACACCTTTTTATATACCGGGTTAGTGGGATGAAATGCAAATTTGAAGCACTTTTTTTTTTGAAAGTAATGATGGTCCTAGACTCGACTTAGACCATGATGCATGCAAGACTTATGCAATGACTACCCTAGACTCAACTCGCTCTGATACCAAACTGATGCGGGACGGACACGGGGACCGACTCTACGTGGTATGGACCTCGGACTCTAGATGCGGACACGACCAGCAACACATGATAGGAGAGACACTAATCCCGACACGGAGAGCTCCTATGGGCTATACGTCGCTAACAGAAATGCAAGCTCACTCGTCGTCCCAAGCGAGGGAAACGAGGATCGTGCGCGGTTGAAGAACCGGCAGAGTTCACGGGTAGTCGACTCACTTCCGGACTCGGATCGAGTCACGGGACGGGTCACTCTCACACTCACAGCGGTGACATGGACACACGGGCTAGTACCTATCACTCTCGACAGCGGCAAAAGACCATATACTAGCTAAGCAAATGAACGCCAAGAGGTTCGGACCATTACCTCCATGCACCCGGCGTGGCGAAGACAACCCCAGTCGAATCATGGACTTTCGGTTAACAATTATTACAGCAATACACTAAGTCGACCCACTCCACACAGGGAGGTAAAAGGTCACATGTGGGGTTCGGGAATCACGCAACTCGGGTTGACGGGCAGCATCTTGATGTCGCCCGGCGGTGCCGAACTCCGCGTTTTCGTGCTTTCCGAACGGCGGCTTCTACAGGCCCGTGGGGCCCACGGACGGCGCTGTCCTCTGGATCTGCGGGGGTGGGACCCACTGTGATGGGGACCCCTGGTGGCGCGCCTCCACGGACGGCGGTCGGCCGGGAACACCGATCGGGGGTCGATCGGCCCCGATTCCCAATTCTTGAACTAACTTCCCACGGATTTTGATTGCTGTTTTCCGGCGCGCGCTCCGACGAAAATGACCGCTACGATCAATCCCGATGTCGGATCGGGACGCATGAGCTATCATTGGAAAGCTCTCTTCAAATGCTTCAATCTATACCTAGAGAGATCTGCTGGATCTGGTCGGATTAGAACTTTATTGAATTGACAAGTCCCTGTTGTACAGTAACCGAAACCTCAGATCTACAGGTGAGTTGTCTGAAGACTGCCTTTGACCGCGAAGAAGATGGCCGATTCAGCTCCTGAGAACTTCATCAAACTTGTGGGATTTGGAACAAGGAGTACGGGGATATTTTTTGTGGACTGATTAGAGGTGGCTGTGATTTCTTATGATTTGTTTACTGGAGGGTGATCGGATCTGGGAATAGGTGGATAGCACTGTAACTATCTCTGAGATCGATTTTTGAAAAATATGAGATGGCCTCACAAAAATTCAAGAAAATTTGGGGACGGTGGGGTTGATGGACAAAACTCCCAGTAAAATTGGGAGCTCTAACAAAAATCAGAAAAGGGTCCTAACATTTGAAACACAGGGCGGGTGGAAATTGAAACAGCAAGCAGACAGATCTGGAAATTAAGGTTGGACGAAAATGAAAAAATATCAAAGGGGATCTTTATGACCAACCAAAGTTTTTGGGATGTGCTTGACACCTTTGGAACATCCCCTCAAAATCGCAAGTCGATCTGAGCTCGTGGCTGATGGCTGAATTTCGTGGAAGCTGCTGTGGTCGGATGAAGGCAGAACTCCGGCGATCTCGGCGGTGATGCGATGGCGGCTCGTAGCGGCGGCGGCGGGCTTCAAGATCGGATACCGGAGGCGTCTCACCTCAGAATATAGCCATCTCAGCTGCAGAAGGGGGAGAGAGGAGGGGGAGGTCGCACCAAACTTGGAGTTTCACCAATTTCACCAAAATTCTTATGCATTAATTCAACTAAAATGAGAATTACATGGTATTTGTATGAATTGCAAAATGACATAAAATACCCCTAGATCTAGATTTGGGAGGGGCATACTTGGGAGTCAACAAAAGTATTTCTCCCATGTGGTTTGGAACAAATAAAATAAGATTCAAAACCTATTAAACTAATACAAAAGGAGGGAGACACTCCCTTAAATTAAGGAGAGATCTAGGAGATGCTCCCCCCTTTGTCCCCTCCTTTGGTCCCACCTTCTAGAAGCCCACAATGGAAGGTTTGACTGACCCCACATGGGCCCCAGTGATGAGGTGGATCAATGGGAGGTGGGATGGGGGGCCCGTGAGACCCGGGTGGTCCCAAATTATAAATAAACCCCTATTACAATCCAAATTACAATCTAAATAAAATACACACAACATACAAACAAAATACGAAAAATACCGAGACTCAAGGGGGAGTCTCTAGACCGTCTCCGAGCCATATGGATGCCGAAGTGGCTCGAGTGGTGCTCCGCGTATGGTACCGGTGGCTCGCCGGCTCGTGCCTCTCGCGTGCTCTGGTGTCCGCACCAGCACTCCTTGGCAAGAGTAACTAAAACAGTAACATACTGATCCGAGGAGTTAACAGAGGAAACATCAATAGGAGCTTTCCAAAGAACCCAAATACGGCCCTTCTCTGACGAGTTGGCAATACAATACTTCATGCGAACCTTACTACAATACCTTTCCATCAAGTTGAAGGGGAGCTTCGGTTCGAGGACAGCAATAAGACACAAGTTGTATTGGTGAACAAGTGCTTTCAACCTGCAAATTGATCGGGTATTACCCAATCCTCTAATATTCCACAGGAGAGCTTTCATTGGAGGTGGATAAAGCAGGACCACTTGACACATTCCTTCTGTGACTCCCACGGGCAGTGACCCCAGCTGCCGCTGTCGGTATGGACTGAGGCCTTCCCACAAAGGCAGTGTGAGCTGCAGTGGGGTCGACCCCTAGGGAGGATGGATCCAACCCTAGAACAGGGAGTGGCTGGACAAGAAGAGAGGGGAAAGAGATCGACTCCCCATCAGAGGAGGAGAGGGATGCAATAATGTCAGTTGGTGACTCAGCCAAATCAGCCAAGCTCGGAGAGGTAGAGGATGAAGGTGGCTCAACGGAGGAGCAGCCTAACAGGGGGATGATGGAAGCAGCTACTGGGGTAGGGAGGCGATCCGGCGGTAGAGTGTTGGGAAGGTGGAGAGAATGAGCATCCACAGAGGCAGAGAGGGCTTCCGTTCCAACATCACAGGAAGCAGAGGAACCTGGGGGAAGATGGTGTAGATGGGCAGTCAACGAGAGGCTGGTGCCCTGGCTTTGGGGGACGTCCCCCACAGATGGAGAAACACCCGAAGCAGGAGAAGGCTCCTAAGACTCAGAGAGAAGGCCCGAAGCTGGAGGAGCCAGCAGTGAAGTATCAGCTGTGGAGTAAACTGGGGGTCCCAAGGAGTCGTGGGGGTGGACGGGCAGAGGACCACCAGTAGCTGCAGTAGTGGAGGGCATGGCAGCGCACGACAGCGAGGGAGGGGAAACCTGTTTGTAAGGTTGAGGCTGAGTTGCAGGTTGTAGCATGGCGATGTCCAGGGTATTCGCACACTGGTCAGAAGAAGCCAAACGGCCTGGGGAACAAATGGAGGGGGCTGGTAACTGCGATGGAGGATGGATGGTGGAGGGTTGAACCAGGGTGGGGCCAACAGCAGATGGACCGACTGGTGGTTGCGAGCACTTAGCAGTGGGGTGGCCCAGCCGTTTGCAAGTGGAGCAGAAGAAGGGCAGTCGTGGGAAGACGACCTCCTGCCAGCGTCCTGCAGCTCCTCCAGTGCCAATCCATAGCCGGTGGGGAGGCTTCTTGGAGACGTCCAGTTGGACACATACTCTCGCAGCAGAGGAGCGAGTGTGGCACAACGAGTTCCTATCAACTTGAAGAGGTTCACTGATGCATCCAGCCAAAGAGAACAGCATAGGTTCATTGAAGAAGTTTGCCGGAAGCTTTGGAAACTCCAACCAGACCGGGACAAGAGGAGAATCTTCCTCCGCAGAGAAATCCATAAACCACTTAAAGAATTACATGGGCCTTCCTTTCACGAACAGAGTCTCCTTCAGAAGCACCTGGAGGTAATCTTCCTTGCATTGGAAACGGATAAGCAGGTGCCTGTTGTCCAAGGCACTGAGGACAAAATCCATGAGGAAGTTGAACCGCTGGGCAAGGTGTGCCCTAATCTCTTGGAAAGGAGGTCTCCCTTGAGGCGTCCTAGCGATGATGGCGAGGTCCAAGGGCTCATAGGATTCACGAATCTCAGCAGCCGTGAAGAACACAGCTGGCTCTCCAGAGTCAGTATAGGCAGGGGGATGCCGTAGCAGCTTGGTCGGAGGAGGGACCAGCGACCGCATGACCACCTGCGTAAAGGAGGGGCCAGCTGCCATAGAAGGGGAGCTAGGCAAAGCACCCGTACCAGCGCCACCAGCCGGAGCTAGCGAGCGGGATCCATAGGTCCAAGAAGAGGCCTTCGGGGGAACACCTGACGACGAAACGGTGGCTCGGCCAGGACGCGAGAGCACGCCAACCTCAGACATTGGCACATGGGAAGCAGAAGGAACCGCAGTGTAGCCAGAGGAAGGAGCATCCTGCATAGGCGAGACGGAGGGCGCAAGCAAACCTTCAGCAGGCGAGAGCGATGCAGCTACGAGATGGTCTTGTGAGAGCAGGGGACCGTCAGAGAGACAAGGTGGGGACGCTGCAGGCACCACGCCACCACCTGTAGAAGGGCATGACCCGGACGCACCATCGGCATGTCGAGGGGGACCGGAGCCGGCAGGGGGGGCGTCCAGTGAAGGACCAGATGGAATAGGGAGCGCGACGCAAGCCTCGGAGGGGGAAGGCGAAGGCTTCACGCCACCTCCCGTACTAGCGTGGCACCCGGGAAGAGCTTCCGTAGACACGGAAGTGACCATCGCAGAAGAGGAAGGTACACCTCCAGAAGGAACGAGCACCGGCGTGGAGGCAGGGGGGGCAGGTCAAGGCCGGCGAGGAGAAGCCCGGCCTCCCCTACCACCGGCCATGGCCGGAGGCCACGGGCGGGAACCAGCAGACGAGAACAGGAAAAGGGTGGGAATTCGATTGTACCCATGGCTGATCAAAAATTAGTTAACCTGTCATACCAGGCCCGAGGAGCCTGCTTCAAGCCATACAGTGCCTTATTTAACCTGAACACATGGTTAGGTTGTATAGATAGTTCAAATCCAGGGGGTTGCTCAACATAAACTTTCTCTTTTATAAGGCCATTTAAGAATGCACTTTGAACATCCATCTGATGAGGTTTAATATTTTTAGAGCAAGCAAAGGCTAACAATATCCTAATTGCTTCCATCCTAGCCACTGGGGCATAAGACTCATCAAAGTCCACCCCGAACTCTTGATAGTAGCCTTTGGCTACCAATCTTGCCTTATTTCTAGAGATGACACCATCTTCATTTATTTTGATCCTAAAGACCCACTTGGTTCCTATGACAGACACGTTTTCAGGTCTTGGAACAAGATTCCATACTTTATTTCTTTCAAATTGTCCTAACTCTTCGTTCATTGCATTTACCCAAGATTCATCATTTAAAGCTCCTTCTACTGTTTTGGGTTCAATTTGGGACACTAATGCTATTAAATCTGTATTATTTACAGCCTAATGATAAGACCTAGTTCTAGGGGGATCTTGCCAATTACCTATGATATTGTGTGCAGAATTATCTTTCAGAAATCAGAGATTTGTTGAAGACTCACCTTGCTCGGCTGACACACCCTGAACCGGTTCATGTTGTGCAGCAGGTTCTAGTATCTTTGATTCTTCATTCAATTTGTCTTCCAAAAACTCTCCATCATGTCTTGATTTCCTGTCACCATCTTCCAAGTTAGCAGAGTTGATAGTTTCATTAAAAACAACATGAGGAGACTCCTATATAGTTTGATCAGCTATATTGAAAACCTTGTATGCCCTAAATGTTTCAGAATATCCTAGAAAAATTCCTGGGCTACTCTTGGCTTCAAACTTATCAAGGTCATTTTTATTGTTATTGTGAATGAAGCATTTAGAACCGAAAATCCTAAAGTAAGCCACATTTGGCTTCTTGCTTTTAAAAGCTCATAAGGGATTTTCTTATGGATGGGTCTTACCATGGCCATGTTGATTGTGTAGCATGCAGTGTTACCCGCTTCTGCCTAAAACCTTCTTGGTAGTTGACTCTCAACGAGCATGGTTTTGGCCATTTCAAGAATGGTCCGATTTCTTCTTTCCACTATGCCATTCTGCTCTAGGGTCCTGGGATAAGAAAACTTATGAGTCAGCCCTTCACTATCACAAAGATTAGAAAACATAGAATTCTCAAACTCCCCTCCATGATCAGATTGGATTATGCATATTTTATGCTTACCCTCTTGCTTTATTTTATTGAAAAATAGCTTGAATTTAAGGAATGCATAATTTTTATGGGCAAGAAATAATATCCATGCAAAACGGGTCATCCACAATAACAAACCCAAATCTTTTACCATTAAAGCTCAGTGATCGAGAGGGTCCAAAAAGATCTATATGCAAAAGCTCCAAAGGTTTAGAGGACACGGGTCATGTCTTAAGTTTAAATGATGTTTTAGTTTGTTTACCCAATGTGCATGCATCACACATTTTTGAATACTCTGTGAATTTTATTTGGGTAAGCCTCTGACCAGGTCATGCTTAACCAATTTATTTAGGGTGCTATATAACTAGCATGCCCTAATCTCCTATGCCAATTAAAAGCATTATTCTATAAACTAGTAGAGCATAAATTAGATGCTGATGAATCATTCGAGTCTACTATGTAGATATTATTCACTCTATGTCCTACAAATTTTACTTGGTCAGAATTTGCTTCAAAAATTTTGCAGACATGATTATCAAAAATGACTTGGTGACCTTTGTCACACAACTGACTGATGCTAAGTAAGTTATGTTCGAGACCTTCAACCAATAGAACATTTTCAACAATGTTGGAAGGGAGCTTACCAATGGTTCCTGAACCGATTATTCTACCTTTATTTTTTCCTCCAAATTTGACAAGTCCTCCTACCTTCAACTGCAGCTCACTGAATTTACTCCGGTCTCCTGTCATGTGTCTGAAACAGCCACTCTCTAAATACCACCTGCTGTTCAGGGCTGCCAGACTGATCTGAAATCAAATCAAGCAAAAAAGTTTGGAACCCAAGGAAGATTGGGTCCAAAGACATCATTCAAATCCTTCAGCAAGGTTTTTGGGATCCAAAGTTGTTTAAAAGCATTTTTCTGATTTTGTTTCGTGCATTCTGCATTGACAGTTTTGGTGGAGTTTTACACAAAATTTTGTCCACTTTGCACTTTATTAAAAGGAACTTGTTCCAATTGGTTGACTGTTTATTTCTTGAGAATTTCATAAACTAATTTTGTCTTGGAAAAGTATGATTGTTACAATATCTTTGAGAATAGATAGAATTTTACCAGTGTGCTCCATTTTGATTCATGTTTCTTTTAGTTGATGGTTTTCTATCTTGGGTCACCTGCCTCGACTTGTTAGGTATGTTACGTTGAGGCAAGGGCATGGTGCGTCGAGGCATCACATCCTAAATACCAACCTTGGCTTTTTCTGAGACAGAGTGCCTCGACGCATCAAGGAAACTGGGTTGATGCATGGTAGCTTTGCCAGTTGAATTCCCTTGAGTTTTAATTGGTTATTATTGGCACCGACTTATTTTCTCGAATTAATCGAGGATTAAGCATGGGGAAATACTCCCTAAATAGAGCAAAATGACACATCGCCAAAGCTGCTCTACCAATCGAGTTGAACTCAGAAATCGAGACACTTTGCCTGGTCAAGCGGCGCAACATAATAACCGGGGATCACCCCCGAGCACAGAGCATTACACCAACCAGTGTCTCGATAACCGAGTCGGATCCAAACTTTGGGACAACCTGCCATACCTTACGGGACTCTGTGAAGATTCAGGGATCACCCATGGATACCCCACATACGGTATCACACCGCCGACGCTTCAACAACTGGGTTAACTTGAGACTTAGAACGGCCTGCCGCATCATACGACTCTTCTCCAAGGAGCGAGGGTCACCCCGACCACCAGACAAATGGCATCATCATGTCAGCGCCCCAATCACCAGGCCCAACCAAGGGTCCTAACCAGCTAGCTGTGACCCACGGCAACATCAACAATCGATCGGTCCCACCCTCGATCACTCAATTTGCAGGTTTACCCGCGTTCAACACAGATACCCGAGCCGACACGGGAGCACCCTGACTACAAGCCACGCCATGTGGCACCCAGCAACGAGGCCGGGGTCTACCCCCGAGTCACCTCCCTACATCCCTCTGAAGTCAAAGGAAGACCCGTCTAGGCCAACCGCAAGCTTCAGGAGCTCACAACACCTTTATATGCCCCACACACGCGTGTCAGGAATTTCCCCGAGCACCTCATGGGCGCGTATGCTCTAGCCACTCTACAGCAGGCCGCAGCCCAACTCGGGACTCCCAGCAGCCCATCGCGTCATGCACCACCCTTGTGCGCCCTCGCACGCGGATCAACCTACGCGGTCAGGTCAAGGGGGTCAAGGGGACAGCGCCCCTTGCGGGGGTTTTGGGGGCGGAGCCCCGGGAAAAAAATTCCTTTTTATAATAGGGGCATTGCCGTCTTTTGGTAACCTAAACCCCCCAGTCAAACCTGTGGTCAAACCCAGGCAAACCCCCCAGTCAAACCTGCCTAAACCCCCCCAACCTCGAGGAAGGGTTTAGGCGGACCAGCCAGCCTCACCCCCCAGGCTGGTCCGCCTAAACCCTTGGGGAAAATAAAAACAAAGAAATGTTTTTTTACACGAAAACCCAGCCCCCAGCTCGGTCTGCGCGCCAACCCCTAGGGGTTTAGGCGGACCAGCCTGACCCCTAGGCTGGTCAGCCCAAACCATCAAAAAATAAAAAAAAACTTTTCCTACTCCACGTAAACCCCTCTGAGAGGGGTTTAAGTGGACCAGACCCAGCCTTCGGTCTAATCCGCCTAAACCCCCTGGGGGAGGGGTTTAGGCGAACTAGACCAGCCCCTTGGGCTGGTCCGCCTAAACCCTCCCTCCTCCACTCCGTAAACAAAAAAGAAGGTAAGAAAGAACCTACGACCTAACTGTTGCACCCTCGGAGTTCCTCTGCAGGCACCCAGCAAAGGTCGAGGACACAAGGAGCTAAATGCGCGCGTGGTTGGCTTGTTGATCGGCTTATACACGCTGAGGGTATGTCACACGTACTCCCCTCACGCGGCGTCAAGCGATCGCACACATGTCCGCCCCCATCGCATATAAGGCGTTATGACAACGGCGAACACACCCGCATCCCAAGTCCGCCTGCGTATGACAACCCATGGTGGCTACGCATACGCCATGATGCCGCACCTGCTCCTGACACAGAACCACTTGCCTACTACTCGCCCCTACCTGGCCGCCGACCGCTTTGACTGATGACTCAAGTTAGCCAGACCCTGGCCCGGGAGTAATATTCTCGGGGCCGGCCTCAACTCCCCAGCATGACGACATTCGCCTTCCGAGGCCCCGACCCAACCGCTCACCTTGAGCCGCGTCCAACCTCCGTCAGGCGCCAGCCCATGACCGCCCCTACCATCTAGGCAATTGGGCTTGTCTCAATCTCCTCATGGAGAGGCTCTGTAAAACACGTGGATATCCGCCTTATCTAGCATTGACCCGGGGACCGACCTGCGCGTCAGAATTGTCCCGTGGCGTGCACCAGTTATACTTTGGCCTTCTCAGCCCATTTGCAAAGCCCATGTGGCTCTCATATAGCATGAAACCAAGTGAACACATGTACCTGAGTCTCAGCCTCTTCACGGCGCCCAACTATTCCAGTCACAACGGTGCCCCCGGCACCCGACTACCAGCTACTCCAGTCACATCGAGGTCTCTCGGCGCCCGCCTCCCCTAATCACAACGGTGCCCCCGGGACCCGACTGCCAGCTACTCCAGTCACATCGGTGCCCGCGGCACCCAATCACTCAACAACTCCAGTCACAACGGTGTCTCCGGCACCCGACTCGGGGCCCGCGGCACCCGATCACTCAACAACTCCAGTCACAACGGTGCCCCCGGCACCCGACTGCCAACTACTCTAGTCACATCAGGGCCCGCATCACCCGATCACTCAACAACTCTAGTCACAACGGTGCCCCCGGCACCCGACTGCTAGCTACTCCAGTCACATCGGGGCCCACGGCACCCGATCACTCAACAACTCCAGTCACAACGGTGCCCCCGCAGGGACCCGACTACCCGCTACTCCAGTCACATCGGGGCTGGCAGCACCCGATCACTCAACAACTCCAGTCACAACGGTGCCCCCGACACCCGACTGCCAGCTACTCCAGTCACATCGAGGCTCGTGGCACCCGATCACTCAACAACTCCAGTCACAACGGTGCCCCCGGCACCCGACTGCCAGCTACTCCAGTCACATCGGGGCCCGCGGCACCCGACCACTCAACTTCCCTAGCACAATGGTGCTTACGGCACCCCTACTGCCCCGACCTCGACACTGCCTCATGTCCGGAACATATTGTGATGCCCCTCGGGCGCCATCCTGCTGTGTCACAGGTCCTCTGACGGACACTATGTATAGATACGGAACAACTCACGCAATAACGCAATGACTCGAGGACCATCATGAATGACGAAATTGTCCCGTGGCTTGCAAGCACTTGTAATCGGGATCTCACGCCCCCATATAAATGCCTTTGCATAGAAGTCATTTAATCCAATTAGGGAACGGATCCCCCTCCTCGTCGGAACTAGTCTCTCTGCCCCCAGTTATCTCTATTGTGTTATTGTTGCCCTGTCGCTGTTGCATGAACTAAGCCCTCCCGTCGTCACGGCTCCCAGGGTCCCTAACTCTCTCTTCGATAGTAGAAACAAAGGTGTTCGGATTCAATCCGATGTAAAATAAACACTGATTGCTTGCGGTCGGTGGGAAAAGACGTCCAGTACACGAATCCCCATAATCGCCTGCGCACTTGTACCAGTAGAACCTCCTCCTCTCCACGTGGCGCATGACATTTCATGCTCACGTGCCATGCCCTGGCAGCACATCCCCAATCAAACACTTGGTTCCGCCGATAATCGTCGAGAAATCTACTGACACGCCCGCATTCCACCCATCCATCCCTGTCCAAGCCTCCAGGAACGATTAACCATACGCCATCCCTTCCAGCGCGTTCATATCGTTCTCTCTGCCTTCTTCTCAACACCCCCGGAATCCCCGCGTTCCTAGTCAACCTATCTTGGCCTTCCATAAAAAGGAGAGTGTGTGCCCCCGCCGCGAAGGAGAAAACGACAAGTGACTCCCCGCGCGCGTATAACAGTTGTCCAACAGAGTTTGTTGAAGTAGCTTTTATGAATTTCATCAGTTTTGGTTGCTGGACATTCTAATTATTGTTTGAACTGGATGGTGTGTCTAGTTTTTCTTTCCCTTTGCATGGACAGAATGTGATAGTTTTGAACTCAAAGGGTTTTTTATTCGTTGGGTCATATCCTAGACCCTCTTTGTTGAAGTTAATCTTTACACTTAGCATGGTATCTAGGTTGGTCTTCCCTTGCACAAATTTCTCCAACATTTCATGTTTATCATCTAAATCTTTCTGAAGTTTTTCACATTGTTTCAAGATTTCAGAATTTGCATTCTTAACAGCTTCATATTTCTCTTTCATTAACTTTTTCTCTTTCTAAATTTCTTGAAGCTTTATCTTAAATTCATCCAGATTGTTCCTAATTTCTTCCTTCTCTATTTTGAGGTTTTCATTCTCAGTTTTCAGTGGATTCATTTCCTCAATCTATTTCTTTAGGTCTTCAATCTCTTTTTCCATGAAAATTTTATCACTAAGGGCATTGTTCAATTTTCTCTTCATGGCCTTGTAGTCTTTGGTTTGACAGTTAAATTTGTCTAACAAGTCAGCATAAGCATCCTCCCACTCATCAATTGAATAATTCTCAAAGGGATTGCTTACCTCATTATTGTCGGCCATAAGACACAGCCCTTGCTCTTCTTCTTCTGAAGATCTGCTCTCAGGGTCTTCTTCTTCATCGCTCAATGTGCAGACCATGGCCTGAGACTTTTTCTTCTACACTTTGACATTCTTTTTCATGAGCTCCGGGCATTCATTTTTCATATGACCTGGCTTTTTACAGTGAAAACATGTAATCTTATCAGAATTTTTGTTCTTATCAAATTTAAAGTTGGAATTCTTACCAACCTGTTGTGGTCTCCTTCTCTTGAAGGTTTTACCTCTAGTCCTCAAGAATTTCTGGAATTGCCGGGTTAGTATGGCTTGCTGCTCATCATCGAGGTCGGAGAAATTTTCATATTCCTCACTACTCTCACCACTACTTCGAGATACCTTAAGAGCTTTGATTTTTCCTTTCTTGTTCTCATATGTAATCCTCTTAAGATTGATCTTGTAGGCCATCAGGGATCCTATCAGCTCTGTGACAGTCATGGTGGATAGGTCCCTAGATTCTTCTAATACAGTGGCCTTTGTGTGCCACACCGGGATTAGAGACCTTAGAATTTTTCTAAGTCACTCTCCTAAATTTGCTTACCCAGAGCCTTCAGACTATTGGTGACATGTGAGAGCCTAGAATACATCTCTGATATGGTTTCATCAGGCTTCATTTTAAACAGTTCATAATAGGAGGTTAGCATATTTACCTTGGTGGCTTGCACCTATGATGTTCCTTCATAAATCAACTGAAGTTCATCCCACATTTTCTTGGTTGTCTTGCACACAAAAATCCTGGAATACTCCTCCGGGTGCACAACACACTGCATGATGTTCATAGCTATCCAATTCACAGTTGACAGACGGATCTGTTCCTTGGTCCAAGTATTTTCATCTTTAGAGAGTTCAAATGGTCCGGTGGTGATTACTTTCCACAGCTCATGACTTTGCGCTCGCAGAAATACTTCCATCATGTTCTTCTAGTATAAGTAGTTAGTGCCATCAAAGAACGAAGGTTTGTTTATAGAATGCCCTTCAGCTATGAAGCTGTGAGCATTGCTAGTTCCAGGTCTTCCCTGGTCATTGGAACATATGATAGGAAACCTGCTCTGATACCAATTGATAAACGGAAAGATAAATAAAGAAGGGGGATGAATATGTCTGTCTCAAAATTTGTGAGCAAATAAAAAAACCGAAGCTAAACAAGAGCAAATTAGCAACAACAGTACTAAGCAGATCACACACACGGAAGGAACCACCAATCAGACAGTTATAGTGCACATTCAAAAATAGTGAACTAAACTTGATGACCAAAGAGATAGCAAGAGTAAACACTCTCAGCACCTGAATGCGCTTGCAATCATGGTCAATAGTACTTGGCGGAGATTTCATCAGAAGATCTTCTCACGCAAGAAGCAGCCTTCCAGATAGGCGTAACCTATCCTTTCAACTAAGCCTTTAGATATACCAGATTGATGTTGCAGCTCACTCTGAAAGCTAAGCTAATCGATCAGCATCAAATGGAACACAGGCAATTTTTATAGTGGTTTGGCTAGTCCCAAGGTCTGCCTACGTCCACTTCTTCACTTGAACTGAGTGAGGTTCCCTACTTAAACAAAAAACATTCACAACAGACTTAGTATCTGACAATCGCTGTCATACAACTTCCCCAAGGAATAGATTCCTTGCTTCTCCTGCAACCCAGGAGGAAAACCCGGAGGAACAACCTCTCTTCCTCTTTACCCAAGAGAAAACCCAGTGGATTGCTCCTAGCAATTCACCCAACAAGAGGTCACGAACCTCTCTTCCTCTAAACCTACAGAGGAGAGACTGGAGACTGTCTCCCTTCCTCTGATGTTACTCAGAGGGAATCATAGAAGTGAAATAACAATGTTGAACACAAGAAGAAAACAAAGAAAAGAAACCAGAACACTTTGATCAAATGAAAAGAAACAAATGTAGCTTCCGATCGAAGCATTTCTCGATAAAACTGGTTGGACGAGCTCCTCTCCCTCTTTTAGTGGAATTCTCTCTTTTCTTTTCTCTCAGAAGGGACTCTCGGATATGGTCTTCTTTTCTACAATGTTCCAGCCTCTTCTACTGAACGAAAGAGCCTATATATATAGAACAGAGTATCGTCCTTCTCTCCACGATCCCGATCAGCAACTAGAAATTGATTCGTCCACGTGAATAATGAATATTCTGATAGCAATTAGAATTTCCAGAGGACAGCCACGTGTGCTGAAGATTTTCGTGCCAATTCTCTCTCAGTACGGTCATCATGTGTTCCTTCATTGAGCGAGCATGTGCTTGAGGCAGATTCTTCTTTGCGGTTTAGATTTTCCTTAATTGCTCTTTACTGATGCTCCAGATATCATGTTTAACCTTTAACAAGTCGAATGAGACTTTAAACATTCCAAATTAGTCAGAAGGCAATCCTTCCATACGGACATATGATGTGGAGCAAGGCACATGACTGACAAGTCGAGACATGGAGTACAGACACTTTGTGTTGTTGATGACAGAGATGTCAGAGCAGTGGATCTTCACTTTGACCTTAGACATAGGCTTGTGTTTTGATGCATCGATGCATGATCATGATGCTTTGGCGTTGTTGTCTTTTGAAGGCTCACACCTTGTCTTGATGAGTCGGTGCATCACTCTGATGTGTAGACTTCATATGCAATCTGGAAAATGATCTTCTTAGTGTTGTCAAGATAATAAGCTTCAATGACGTGTTGAATCAATATGCATCGTCCTGTTGCGTTGATGCATCTGCTGGGTGCATCGACTTATCTGACGGACTGCATATTCTGAAGTGTCGGTCCTTGATATGGACACTTGATGTGACGAGACATCTCTTTGATTCTAGCGAGGCAGCTCTGTAAATTCTCTTCTGAGGTGTGACTGCGTCGAGGTATCTGCTGGATGCGTCGATGCATCTGTCTGACCTTGCCTCATCATATCAACTAATCCATGCTCTTTGAGATTCTTTCCTTTGATTATTCTGACTCAGATTTTCTGCAGGGATAAAGTTAGTGTCAATACCAAGAAAAACATATTATATTGACATCATCAAAACATAGATTTCAACACTCTGATGATCGATGTGTGTAACACCCCGGTTAAATAATAAAATATAAATTTTAAATTTTGAAATATGTATTGGAATAAAATGTGATAAATAGAAATAAATGAAAACGTGCGGTTAAATATCGCTTAAATTATTACATCTCATATGAAAAAGTAAATAAAAGAAAAGAAAAGAGAATCTAATTTTAAAAAAAATAGAATGACTAATCGAATCACTAATTCAACGCAAGATATATTCAAATGGATTAAAGTTATTAACTTGTTATTTAATGACTTCAATAACTTTCTTAGTTAAAAAATATTATTTATTTAAAAGTGTTCAAATTATATCAATAAAAAGAAATAATTATTTTTCTACAATAACCATAAAAAGAATTTCATATTCCAAGATGCAACCAAATTTTTTGTACGATGATTTGAATTTAATAGGTATAAATTAAATTAATTGAATTTCACCCGTAGGCCAAAGTTTTGACTAATTTCTAAAAATATAAAAAAAATTATATTCTTATAGAGAACGAAGTGTTTAACAATATTGTCAACTAGGCCGACCACTAATAAAAAATTTAACTAGGCTGGATTAAGGTATTAATGGCCAAATTCGTTATTTTAATAGATCAATCTTGAACGACCAAATTGGAGTCCAATTCTTAATCAATCGAGCTCAAACCAGGCCCAATCGAAAGGTTAACCCAAGAGCTCGTTTTCCCTTCGAAACCCTAGCCTCTAGATGCTTCTCTCGACGACGACGGCGTGGATTTGGTCAATGTGCGAGATTCTCGGTGCTTTTTCCCCGTTGGACTCTCGAGTCCAATTCGATCGCTAGAACCTTCCATACACCCTATACTAGAGGGCTTCGACAGCCCTAGGACCCTATTTGCTTCTCCAACCAGCGGGGCGACCTGTGGTGGCCGATCGAGGGCGAATTAGGGCGAAGATTGACGACGTGTTCGCGGATTAGGGTTTTCGCGTCATCCCCTTTCTTCTTCAATTGAGGTAGGTTTCTCTCAGGACAACCTAATTAATTAACCTGATTGTATAGAGCTCAATCTTAGCTTTCATTTCAATCCATTTTGCCAAATTTTTATTAACCATATCTTACGTATTAATTGTTTCATCGTGAACATGCAATTAGGGTTTTACCTTTCATTCTGGCTTGATTTAGGTAGGTTAATCGTAGTTAAATCCCTAAATTGATCATGCTATATTGTGTATTCTTAAATCCTCTTTCGATTGATAATAATTTGCCCAATTTTGGTTCATTATACTGCGCGAATTTTGAGATACAAGTAAGGTATGTCGGGACTCGCCGGAGGCCAGGGCGAAGACCTGGTAACGGCTTTTCCAGTGACCGCCACTTGCCTTAGTGATCTCCTGACAGATCGTTTGTTCCTGTTAAGGGCTACGCTAGGCTTAGCGGTCGCCCGATAGACCACCACTTGGCCTAGCGACAGCCCGATAGACCGCATGGCTCCTGTTTTACATTTTTGCTCTAGCAGTCACTAACCAAGGTAAGCAGCCTTCCCCTTCACCGTCTTATGCTTTTGGCGGTCCTCTTAGCGACCGTTTCCATCCATGTTTCAGTGAAAATATTGATCATTTTCGGCATGTTATGTTCTGTCATTCCTTGTTTAACAGCATGATATTAGGGTTAATCACGTTGTATAAACGCACTAATGATTAGGGCTCCTAAAATATTTTATTAAAGTCTAATTCCCTTTCATGATTTGTCCCTTCATGTTTATCATTCATCTGTTATAAAAAGATTGAAAAAGTGAGTAAAGTAACATGCTTACACGATTGATTAGTTTTGCCAATTGTATTTTGTTATAAAATTAGAACTTGTTTTAAGGTCGCGCCACTCCGGTGGTGGCGACTGGACCGAATATCTCATTTTCCGTTGATTGTGAACTATTGAATTCTTGGACATCGAATTACCTCTCCGTCAGACATTCCTTCCGCCGGACTAGGTGTTCATGTTCTGAGGCCTCCGTAAGCCCCCGCGAGCCTGGGATTCCCACAAGGACGCCGGGCAGGTTGTACCCTAAGACCTGAACCCTCTCGATTTGACTGAAATTGTGAGTTTAGGATCTACCCCTGCTCTGTAAGGGTTGCGGCCATGCTTAGACCGTTTTTATAGCTTAGCGGTCCTTTTCTGACCGTTTTACATTCAAGCCATCCGAAAATTGCTATTTTCATGGTTTTGATATGTGTGAGCCGCTCTAGCCTATCTAGGCTATTGCACCTTGAGATTTTGACCTATTGTTAGGTCTATTGATGACATTTATCCATTCTAAAGTCATTCCCTTGAATGACTATTCCTCTCGATTAATGAGCTTATTATTAGAATCTCAAGAAAATCAATATTCTTACGCATTTTTCCTTGATTACATGAGCTTGATCTTGGAACTCTTGGCCATTTTTATTTCTGGATGTCTAGATTTCGTGAGATCTATGATCCAAACAAATCAATGCCAAGGCAATCATATCGAGGGCCCAGTCTGGTCCTAAGAGGAGCACCCGAAATGTACTTGTACCCCAGGGAGGTAAAATGGCTAGGTGTGGCATTGTCACCGAGTACTATCTAGCGTGTGAGTCTACGACATTCCACATTCTCGTGAAACTTTCTATTCATGCTTGAAAGCGTGAAGTACCTACTTGCGTGACATGACTCGACTTGACTTGACTTGAAATGGCCATTTATTGGGAAGTCCTTGTTAATGGTGCTTGATATCTCGACTTGCAAAATTCCTTACCATTTATCTATCGGTTATCTTCAGATCTTGTTGGTTACTAGTTTGCTTTATTTGAGTTTCTCGCATTATTCATACATTCCTGAAAATGATTAATTACTTAAATTTTGTCTGATGATAGAGAGTAATTCCTACTGAGCTTCTTGCTCACCTCCCCCCCCTTATTTTCATCCTTTTCAGGTAACGCGGTAGATGGACGCTTGAAACTGGGAATGGGTCAGCATGATTGAGTGAGCGTGGAACTTAGAGACCTGAGTCTTTTATTTTCTTGAGTCGAGTTAGTATAGTGGGTCTTGCTATTTTCTCTTCTTATTTCTTTTATTGAGTCTATTACTGTAAAAATTGAGTCAAATTTATAATTCAATTTCTAAATATCAATAAAACTATATTTTTCTCAAATTAATGGCATCCATGTGTTTGAATATTGTTTATTATGTTTATTTATTATCTGCTCTAATAATCATGATCGTTTCGCTATCACGTTCTGAGCATCGCTTCCCGCTGCTATCGGTTCGGGGCGTGACAGAAGTGGTATCAGAGTCTCAGTTGTTTAAGTCCTAGGTTCTTGTCCATAAGTATAGGTTACCCTAAGTAATAGGCCGTGTAATCTGTGTCATCCATTCATGTCACCTGGTGAGATTGGGTAGTGCCTCCAGTTAAGTAATAAAATATGTGTAAAGATTGCGTAGCACGACGCGTGAGGATAATTAAATTTTTAACCTTATAATTATTTTGCAGGTATCTAAGCTCCTTTTGACATGAAAGCAAGAGGGTCCACGAGTAAGCTAAGGTCCGGTTCTGTTAAAAGGTGGCGAGTTCGTCGTAAAGAAATTCGAAGCAATACGAAGAAAAAGAATAACCTTTCGCAAATAAAATATTTTTATTGTCATAAAATTGGTCATCTAATCAAGGAATGTTGGCGAAGGAGCGGAGCGTGTCTTTATTGCGGAAACAAATATCATATAATGGCTAATTGCCCTAAGTAACTTCCACAAGTAAAAACACAAGGAGAATTGGAACCGATCTCTATCAAATGAAGAATTATATAAGGTATCGTTCTCCCTCATCCTCAACTATAGTTAAATTCTTTTGCATTCTATTAGTTGTATGATTAACATGTTATTTTGAATAGATAAGATCATCTTAGTTTAACTATTTGAATAGTTAATGGCGGTCGACGAATTTGGGGACCAAATTTCTTGAAGTGGAGGAGGATGTAACACCCCGGTTAAATAATAAAATATAAATTTTAAATTTTAAAATATGTATTGGAATAAAATGTGATAAATAGAAATAAATGAAAAACGTGCGGTTAATTATCGCTTAAATTATTACATCTCATGTGAAGAAGTAAATAAAAGAAAAGAAAAGGGAATCTAATTTTTGAAAAAAAAAATAGAATGACTAATCGAATCACTAATTCAATGCAAGATATATTCAAATGGATTAAAGTTATTAACTTACTATTTAGTGACTTCAATAATTTTCTTAGTTAAAAAATATTATTTATTTGAAAGTGGTCAAATTATATCAATAAAAAGAAATAATTATTTTTCTACAATAACCATAAAAAGAATTTCATATTTCAAGATGCAACCAAATTTTTTCTATGATGATTTGAATTTAATAGGTATAAATTAAATTAATTGAGTTTCATCGGTAGGCCAAAATTTTGACTAATTTCTAAAAATATGGAAAAAATTATATTCTTATAGAGAACAAAGTGTTTAACAATATTGTCAACTAAGTCGACCCCTAATAAAAAATTTAATTAGGCTGGATTAAGGAATTAATGGTCAAATTCGTTGTTTTAATATATCAATCTTGAACGACCAAATTGGAGTCCAATTCTTAATCAATCGAGCCCAAACCAGGCCCAATCGAAAGGTTAACCCTAGGAGCTCGTTTTCCCTTCGAAACCCTAGCCTCTAGATGCTTCTCTCGATGACGACGGCGTGGATTTGGTCAATGTGCGAGATTATCTGCGCTTTTTCCCCGTTGGACTCTCAAGTCCAATTCGATTGCTAGAACCCTCCATACACCCTATAACTAGAGGGCTTTGACAGCCCTAGGACCCTATTTGCTTCTCCAACCAGCGGTGCGACCTGTGGTGGCCGATCGAGGGTGAATTAGGGCGAAGATCGACGACGTGTTCGCAGATTAGGGTTTTCGCGTCATCCCCTTTCTTCTTCAATTGAGGTAGGTTTCTCTCAGGACCAACCTAATTAATTAACATGATCGTATAGAGCTCGTTCTTAGCTTTCATTTGAATCCATTTTGCCTAATTTTTATTAACCATATCTTGTGTATTACTTGTTTCATTATGAACATGAGATTAGGGTTTTACCGTTCATTCCGGCTTGATTTAGGTAGGTTAATCGTAGTTAAATCCCTAAATCGATCATGCTATATTGTGTATTCTTAAGTCCTCTTTCGATTGATAATAATTTGCCCAATTTTGGTTCACTATACTACGCGCATTTTGAGATACAAGTAAGGTATGTCGGGACTCGCCGAAGGCCAGGGCGGGGACCTGGTAGCAGCTTTTCCAGTGTCTGCCACTTGCCTTAGCTGTCTCCTGACAGACCGTTTGTCCCTGTTAAGGGCTACGCTGGGCTTAGCGGCCGCCTGATAGACCGCCACTTGGCCTAGCGGCCGCCCGATAGACCGCATGGCTCCTGTTTTGCATTTTCACTCTAGCAGTCGCTAACCAAGATAAGCGGCCTTCCCCTTCACCGTCTTATGCTTTTGGCGGTCCTCTTAGTGATCGTTCCCATCCATGTTTTAGTGAAAATGTTGATCATTTTCGGCATGTTATGTTCTGTCATTCCTTGTTTAACAGCATGATATTAGGGTTAATCGCGTTGTATAAATGCACTAATGATTAGGGCTCCTAAAATATTTGATTAAAGTCTAATTTCCTTTCATGATTTGTCCCTTCATGTTCATCATTCATGTGTTATAAAAAGATTGAAAAAGAGAGTAAAGTAACATGCTTACACGATTGATTAGTTTTGCCAATTTTATTTTGTTATAAAATTAAAACTTGTTTTAAGGTCGTGCCACTTCGGTGGTGGTGACTGGACCGAATATCTCATTTTCCGTTGATTGTGAACTATTGAATTCTTGGGCATCGAATTACCTCTCCGTCGGATATTCCTTCCACCGGACTAGGTGTTCATGTTCTGAGGCCTCCGCAAGCCCCCGCGAGCCTGGGATTCCAACTAGGATGTCGGGCAGGTTGTACCCTAAGACATGAACCCTCTCGATTTGACTGAAATTGCGAGTTTAGGATCTGCCCCTGCTCTGTAAGGGTGCGGCCATGCTTAGACCGTTTTTATAGCTTAGCGGTCCTTTTCTGACCGTTTCACATTCAAGCCTTCCAAAAATTGATGTTTTCATGGTTTTGATATGTGTGAGCAGCTCTAGCCTATCCAGGCTATTGCACCGTGAGATTTTGACCTATTGTTAGGTCTATTGATGACATTTATCCATTCTAAAGTCATTTCCTTGAATGACTATTCCTATCGATTAATGAGTGTTGGCACCGGCTTATGTTCTTGAATTAATTAAGGATTAAGCACAGGGAAATACTCCCTAAATAGAGCAAAACGGCACATCGCCAGATCAGCTCTACTAGTCGAGTTGAGCTCGAAAATCAAGACACTTCACCGGGTCAAGCGGCGCAACATAACAACCGGGGATCGGCCCCGAGTAAATGGCACTATGCCAGCTCATTTCTCGACAACCGGGTCAGTTTAGGGATTCGGGACAACATGCCGTACCTTACGGCACTCTGTGAAGATTCAGGGATCACCCCCGGACACTCTGCATACGGTGCCACACCGCTGACGCTTCAACAATCGGGTTAACTCGGGGCTCAGAATAGCCTGCCGCATCATACGATTCTTCGCCAAGGAGCGAGGGTCACCCCAACCACCAGACAAACGGCATCATCATGTCGACGCCCTAGTCACCGCGCCCAACCAAGGGTCCTAACCAGCTAGATGCGACCCGTGGCAACATCAACAATCGATCGGGCCCACCCCCGATCACTCAGTTTGTGGGTTTCCTCGCGTTCAACACAGCTACTCGAGTTGACCCGGGGGCGCCCTGAGTACAAGCCACGCCATGTGGTACCCAGTAATGAGGCCGAGATCTACCCCTGAGTTGCCTCCCTCTAGCCCTTTAAAGTCAAAGGAAGACCCACCTGGGACCAACCACAAGCTTCGGGAGCTCACAGCACCCTTATACGACCCACACACGCGTGTCGGGAGTTTCCCCGAGCACCTGGTGGGCGCGTACGCTCTAGCCACTCTACAACGAGCCGGAGCCCAACTTGGGACTCCCCAGCAGCCCATCGCGTCATGCACCACCCTTGTGCGCCCTCACACGCAGATCGACCTGCGCGGTCAGGTTCTATTTATGACGGGTCAAACATAGTCAAATCTCAGTCAAACCCTAGTTAAACCCACAGTCAAATCCCCAGTTAAATCCAGTCAAACCACAGTCAAACCCCAGTCAAATCTCAGCCAAACCCAAGTCAAACCCTTGGTCAAACCCGCGTAAACCCCTCCAGGGAGGGGTTTAGGCGGACCAGCCTCACCCCCAAGGTTGGTCCGCCTAAACCCCCATTAAACCAAAAAAAAAGTTTTTTTTTAATTAAAAAAGCGCCCAGCCAGTCCGCCCAAACCCCCCCTGGGGGAGGGTTTAGGCGGACCAGCCTGCCCCCTCAGGTTGGTCCGCCTAAACCCCATCAAAACTAAAAAAAAGGTTTTTTAACAAAAGAAAAATCCCTCCGTGAGGGGTTTAGGCGGACCAGACCAGCCTCTTGGGCTGGTCCGCCTAAACCCCACTTGGGGGAGGGGTTTAGGCGGACCAGACCAGCCCCTTAGGCTGGTCCACCTAAACCCTCCCTCCCCCACTCGTAAATAAAAAAAACATTTTTCAAGGGTTTACTCGGACCAAGTTGGGCCCCCAACTTGGTCCGCCTAAACCCCTTCCACCCTTTCACCTTCCACTATAAAAGCCCCCCCTAGGGAAGCTCAAGGGGCATGAATGGAAAATGGAATGGAAGGCAATGCAACACCCTCCGACCTAACTGCCGCACCCTCGGACTCCCGAGGCCTTCGGCAAGGGTCGAGAACGCGAGTAACTAAGTGCGTGCATGGTTGGCTTGTTGATCGGCTCATATACACCGAGGCTGTGTCACACATGCTCCCCTCGCGTGGCGTCTAGCCATCGCACACAAGTCCATGCCCATCGCATATAAGACGTTATGACAACGGCGAACACACCCGCATCCCGGGTTCGCCCGCGTATGACAACCCACGGTGGCTACGCATATGCCATGATGCTGCACCTACTTCCATCACGGAATCACGTGCCTACCGCCCGCCACGAGCTGGCCGTCGACCGCTCTGACTGATGACTCGAGTTAGCTGGACCACTGGCCCGGGAGTAATATTCCAGGGACCGGCCTCGACTCCCCAACATGACGACATTCGCCTTCCGAGGCCCGGACCCGACCGCTCACTTTGAGCCGCGTCCAACCTTCGCCAGGCGCCAACCCACAACCGCCCTACCACCTAGGCCATCGGGCTTGTCTCGATCTCCTCATGGAGAGCCTATGTAAAACACGCAGATATCCGCTTTGTTACGCATTGACCCGGGGACCGTCCCACGCTTCGGAATTGTCCCGCGGCTTGCGCCCATTGCACTCCGGCCACCCCGGCCCATTTGTAAAGCCCACGTGGCTCTCATATAGCCTGAAACCAGTTGAACACACGTACCTATACTCGGGCCTCAGCCTCTTCACGACGCCCGCCTCCTTCAGTCACAACGGTGCCTCCGGCACCTGACTACCAGTCACACCGGGCCCCGAGCACGACCATCGAGGTCTCTCGACGCCCGCCTCTTCAGTCACAATGGTACCCCCGGCACCCGACTGCCAGCTACTCCAATCACATCGGGACACGCGGCACCCGATCACTCAGCTACCCCAGTTACAACGGTTCCCCTGGCACCCGACTGCTAGCTACCCCAGTCACAACGGTGCCCCCGGCACCCGACTACCCAGCTACTTAAGTCACAACGGTGCCCCCGACACCCGACCGTTCAACAACTCCAGTTACAACGGTACCCCCGGCACCCGATTGCCAGCTACTCGAGTCACATCGGGGCCCGCGGCGCCCGCCTCCTCAGTCACAACGGTGTCCGGCACCCGACTGCCAGCTACTCCAGTCACATCGGGGCCCGTCGCACCCGACCGTTCAACAACTCCAGTCACAACGGTGCCCCCAGCACCCAACTACCCAGCTACTCCAGTCACAGCGGTGCCCCCGGCACCCGACTGCCAACTACTCCAGTCACAACGGTGCCCCAGGCACCCGACCGCCAGCTACTCCAGTCACATCAGGGCCCGCGGCACCCGACCACTCAACTTCCCCCGCACAATGGTGCCTATGGCACCCCCACTGCCTAGACCTCGACACTCTCTCATGTTGGGAATACTTTGTGACGCCCCCCGGGCGCCATCCTGCTGAGTCACAGGTCCTCTGACAGACACTATGTATACATACGGAACTACCCACACAATAATGCAATGACCCGGGGACCATCATGAATGTCAGAATTGTCTCGTGGCCTGCAAGCAATTGTAATCGGGCTCTCATGCCCCCATATAAATGCCTTTCATGGCATATAAGTCATGTAATCCAGTCAGGGAGCGGATTCCCCTCCTCGCTGGAACCAGTCTCTGCCCCTAGTTATCCCTGTCATGTTGCTGTTACCCTGTCGCTATTGCACGGACTAAACCCTCCCGACGTTGCGGCTACCAAGGTCCCTGACTCTCTCTTTGACAGAAGAAACAAAGGTATTCGGATTCAATCTGATGTAAAATAAACACTGGTTGCTTGCGACCGGTGGGGAAAGACGTCCAGTACACGAATCCCCATAATTACCTGCGCACTCGCACCCGTGGAACCCCTTCTATCCACGTGTCGCCCGATCCCTCGAGCCACGTGCCGCGTCCTGGCGACACTTCCCCGGTCAATCCTTGGTTCCATAGGTGATTGTCAAGAAATCGACTGGCACGCCCGCATTCCGCCCAGCCATCCCTATCCCATTCTCCCATAACGATTAACCATACGCCATCCCTTCCAGCGCGTTCATATCGTTCTCTCTGCCACCTTCTCAATACCCCCGGAATCCCTGCGTGCCCAGTCAACCTATCTCGGCCTTCCGTAAAAGGTGAGTGTACACCCCTGCCGCGAGGACAAAACAATAGGTGACTCCCCGCGGTCGCAAACAATGAGCTTATTGTTAGAATCTCAAGAAAATCAGTATTCTTACGCATTTTTCCTTGATTACATGAGCTTACTCTTGGAACTCTTGGCCATTTTTATTTGTGGATGTCTAGATTTCGTGGGATCTATGATCCAAACAAATCAATGCCAAGGCAATCATATCAAGGGCCCAGTCTGGTCTTGGGAGGAGCACCCGAAATATACTTGTATCCCGGGGAGGTGAAATGGCTAGGTGTGGCATTGTCACCGAGTACTATCTAGCGTGTGAGTCTACGACATTCCACATTCTCGTGAAACTTGCTATTCATGATTGAAAGCATGAAGTACCTGCTTGCGTGACATGACTCGACTTGACTTGACTTGAAATGGCCATTTATTGGGAAGTCCTTGTTAATGGTGCTTGATATCTTGACTTGCAATATTCCTTACCATTTATCTATCGATTATCTTCAGATCTTATTGGTTACTAGTTTACTTTATTTGAGTTTCTCGCATTATTCATACATTCCTGAAAATGATTAATTACTTAAATTTTGCCTGATGATAGAGAGTAATTCCTACTGAGCTTCTTGCTCACCCCCCCCCCCCCTTATTTTCATCCTTTTCAGGTAACGCGGTAGATGGACGCTTGAAATTGGGAATGGGTCAGCATGATCGAGTGAACGTGGAACTTAGAGACCTGAGTCTTTTATTTTCTTGAGTCTAGTTAGTATAGTGGGTCTTGCTATTTTCTCTTCTTATTTCTTTTAGTGAGTCTATTATTTTAAAAATTGAGTCAAATTTGTAATTCAATTTTTAAATATCAATAAAACTATATTTTTCTCAAATTAATGGCATCCATGTGTTTGAATATTATTTATTATGTTTATTTATTATCTGCTCTAATAATCATGAATGTTTCACTGTCACGTTTCGAGCATTGCTTCTCGCTGCTATCGGTTCAGGGCATGACAATGTGTGTTGTGTGTAGAGCGAGGCATTTGTTCATGATCAAGGTCTGGCTATCTCCCTTAGAATCTGTGTTTCCACGAGAATTGAGGTTTTAGATGGAGCTCTAGGAGCGTTGCCAGCTGGGTGCATTGTTCTTCCCCTGTGATTTGTGGTTGTCTCAAATTTTGAGGACAAAATTTTTGTAAGGGGGGAAGTCTGTCACGCCCCGAATTTTTTTTTCGATTTTTTAGATCAGGATCCGTGGGTTTCGGAGCGCTTTCGTGGGTCTCGGATCGTGTTTTGTGATTTACGCGGGTTTTTACCTGTCGGGTCTGTGGAACCCTATGTATGGTGAACCGTCGTGTTGTCAGGCTCTAGGACATTATAGGCATGTTGTGCATTTTTTGAGGATCGTGGGGAGTATTTTTTTCTATTTTATATTTTCTAGATTTTAATAATCCCAGAATTTTTGTCATTTAAACCCCCACCCCCTCTCTTTCTCTCATTCTCTCTTTCTCACTCTCTCTCTTCTCTTTCGCCCCCCCTCTTCTCTGGGTGGCCGACGGAGGCGGAGGAGGGTGAGGTGGAAGCGGCGTGAGGGCGAGGAACCTGATGATAGGGCGATGATCGAGGTGGTGGCGCGGCAAGGAGCTCGTTCGCGAGTTTGGGACCCCGGCGGGGTTTCTAACATCGTTTTCTCAAGGAATCGGCGTTCTCGGCGCTGGAAATCTCTGATGGAGGTAGGGGGATGCTTCCTTAACCCATGTACTTCATTTCCCGTGAGTTTGGTAGACCGAGGTGAGCCGAGCGGGGTTTATTTTACGCTGGGGGTTAAAATGTATATTTTAGGGCGTGCGGCAGATTTTGCCAAATCGAACGAGGTTTTCCATTTATGTCCTTGCATTTTAGTGTTTTGGGACCCAGGGGATGGTCCCCAGTGTTTTCCCCCTCGACCGGGGTCGAGTGGGCGTGGAAATCGAGCTCTGGGGTTGAGCTCGGATGGGTTCCCACCGTTTTCGGTCGACCAATCATTGTGCGTTGGTCGACCGAATGGCGTTCGCCACAGGGGGGTAACACTGGCCAGTTCGCTCGATCGATCTGGACCAGGTCCCCAGGGGCTGTTGGGCGATCAACCGCCCACTTGGGGCTGGTCGACCGGCCCCTGTTGGTCGACTGGCCCCTGTTAGTCGACCGACCCCAGGGGTTTGGTCGACCAAAATCCCCTCTATCAGCCCGTTTTGGCCCCTGGTCGACCCGATTGTGACCCATTGGTCGACCTTTGGCCCTGTGGATGTCGCGGACACCCCGTGGGTACCGTGACCGTGTTTTTGGGGTGTCGGGATGTGCCGTGTTATCCCGATTAGCATGCTCATGGGTTTTGAGGGTCCGGCTGACCCCGAGTGTTCCGGGCTTTCGTGGTTCCCTATATCGAGTTACCATGGATTGGTATAAGTGCGGAGGGCTACTCCCGCACATCGTGAGCTTCTCCGAAAAGCAGTTTCCGTGTGGGCCGTGTGTATGGCCTTTGACCAAGTGTCTCGTGACCCAGCCCAGGGCTGGGGCTTCCTTGGTCTCTCTTGTAAAGGGAATTCACTCGACTGTTGTGAGCCACCTTGAGGATTATTCGATCGTGGTTTCTGACCTAGGGATAGGCCAGATTGACGGCATGGAGCCGTCCCTATACAACAGTCTTGACCCGAGTCTTGTGAATCAAGGACCGTTGGATTTAGTGGGTCTAGCTGACCGTCCATAGTTTGGTGGCCCCGAGCCACCTGGCACTCCGTGTTACTCGCAATGGGGGTGTGCGTGACCTTCCATGTTCACATTTATTGACCCCCACTAGTCGTAACTTTCCTGTGTACGCGTTGTGCGGACCAACTTGGGAGTGGTAAAGAGCTCGTCCTGGTGTGACGGTTTTTAGGCTGGTTATCGTAGGGCCCCTCGTTTGTGCAGCCTGAGTCTGGGCTAGGGGGAAACCAACTAGAGGATCTGACCTAGAGCGCATGGTCTGTATGTACACACGTGGTTGGGGGCATTGGACCCGCGCTGATAAGCGCGACCCCAGCTAGTCCTTATTCTGAGTTCTTGGTTACTGTGGTGTCTCAGTGTCCACCTGGGGCGAGTAGGGAGACTCGTGACTCGAGTTTCCGTTTCCCATCTGTGAGACGTGGTTTTGCATGTAGTTCCGGGTGTTTTCACGATGTAGAGGTCTAGGGTTTCTGATAAGCGTTACCAAGGGTTTTCCCTAGATGGTGTAGGGTTCACGATGGCGAGGGCGTGATTGTGTTACCCAGACCGCGTGGTCTTGGGTTTGGGCCTTCATCTATGGGATGGGCTTCCACGACAGAGGTGTCATGATGGTTTTTATGGTAGTGTAGCCAGAGGTTTTCTTGTTAGTCTGGTGGTCCCCCGACTGTGAGATCAAGATGTGTCTCCCAGTACAGTAGGAGTAGCTTTAGAGCCGAGGTTTTACCAGCTATCGTGTTCATTGTTGCTGCTGTTGTTGCTACTTTCCATTATCGTCGTTGTTTTACGATTGGGGTACCGCGGGACCCCTATTGAGCCAGTGATAGGAGGCTCACCCTTACTTTTCAGGTGTAGCGGTTCCTCCTCGAGATTCGAGGATGCAGCGCAGAGGTTCTTAGTTGCCAGCTCGTCGGGTCGAGTGTTCACTCGGTGTTAGAGTACGTTCTTTTCCCTGTAGACTATACCTTTTAGAGTGGACTCTGTAGTTAGTTTATTTAATTGTTATTATATTGGTGTTCCTGCTTTATTTATTATTTCTATGTACCTCCACACACACCTTTTTAGCCCTTCCAAACCCTCCGGCTCATGGGCGACGGGCCAAGATTCGAATGGTATCGGGTTATTCCTGGTATCCGGATCTTGGGTCGTGACACCCGTCCTTCCTGACATTAACCAGAGTACCTAAGATAGCATCTAGGTTGGATTTACCCTGGGTCATTCTATCTAGGATAGACTGTTTGTCCTTTATCTCATTTTGAGCCCTCTCAAGATTTTTCTGCAATTCATCATTGACAGCTTTTATTGTCTCATATTTCTCAAGGTTGAGTTGATTTTCCCTTTCACATTCTTGGTACCTTAACCTGGCTTGGTTTAACTGTTTTCTGAGTTCTTCATTTTCTTCTGTTGAACTTTTTAGTTCTGAGCAATTGAATTCAGATTGCTTGATTTGTTTATTAGCTCTTCATTTTCTGTTCTTAGGGTCTCCAGATCTTTGTTAGTCGGATTACCATGAGCTAAGGCATTAATATTCTTTTTCAGTTGCTTGTTTTCCTTTTTATACATCTCATATTTTTCAAACAGGTCAGCATACGCATCTTCCCACTCTTCAATCGAAAAGTTTTCAAAAGGAGTGCTTACATGATCTTCATCTGCCATCAAACAGAATTCATCCTCATCTTCTAGTGCAGATGAGCTTTCATCTTCCTCCTCGTCGTCGCTCCAAGTACAAACCATTGCTTTGGACTTCTTTCCCTTGGGTTTGGCCATCCTTTTGAACATCTCGGGGCATTTCGCTTGCATATGGCCTGGTTTCCTGCATTGGTAGTAGATGACATTGTCAGAATTTTTAATTTGGGCAGATTTAAGATTGGAGATTTTCCTTACCTGTGTCGTCCTCTTTTTCTTCTAGAATTTATCTCTATTTCTTAGGAACTTCTTAAATTGCCTAGTGAGCAGGGCATGGTCAGCTAGACTTGCCTCTGGGATGTCATCTTCATCATCCTCACCAGAACCGTCTGTGCTCTCAGAAACTTTGAGAGTCACAGTCTTCTTTTACTTGGTGTCTTCCTTATTCCTCTTCGGGTTGAGCTCATATGTCATGAGTGAGCCTATTAACTCGTCAACTGTCATCACGGACAGGTCCTTTGAGTCCTTAATTACAGTGGCCTTGGTGTGCCATGCTGGTGTGAGGGACCTAAGAATCTTTCTAACCAGATCACTGTCAGAGTATTCTTTTCCAAGCAGTTTTAAGCAGTTTGTTAGTTGGGTTAACCTTGCATACATCTTAGAAATGGATTCATCAGGTTTCATTCTGAACATTTCATAGTTCGAGATTAACATGTTGGCCTTGGTGGCCCTTACTTCAGAGGTTCCCTCATAGATTAACTCAAGCCTATCCCACATTTCTTTTGCAGATTTACAAGTGGATACTCTTGAGTATTCTGTGGGGTGGATAGCGCACTGCATTATGTTCATTGCGCTCCAATTAGTTGTGAATTTCTTGACCTGGTTAGGGGTCACAATATCATCCACCTCTGGTAAAGCAAAAGGGCCTCGACTGACTACACGCCAGAGTAAATGATCCTGGGCACGAAGAAAGACTTCTATTCGGTTTTTCCAGTATAGATAGTTTGTCCCATCAAAGAATGGAGGTCGATTGATTGAATGGCCCTCAGCTATGAAGCTGCGAGGGACGTTTCCGTCGGATCTTCCCTAGTCGTTGGACCACATTTCTAGGGAACTTGCTCTAATACCAACTGTTGAGTGGTATGAGAGGATCTAGAAGGGGGGATGAATAGATCCCACTCTTTATGACCACTTTTGAGACAATCGAAAACTTGAAGGATAATGGGAGCAATTTCAAGCAAGATTCTATACTAATGCATGAGATAGTTGAATCACAATAACATGAGACACACCAAATGAGTCACAACACCTGCGAAGGGGGGTAGAAGAAAAGGCGTTCAAACATCAAATCATAACACCAAAATTTTTAAGGTGGTTCGGCTGCTACCTAGCGCGCCTATGTCCACCCCTCACCAAACCCGATGAGGCTTCCCGCTGACTAATAGCTTGAACACCGCTGATACACAGCTTCAACACCGTTGATACACAGCTTAGACAAGGAGTGATCTCCTCACGAGGGCACACTCCTAACGGTGCTGCATATAACACCACATGGGGACGACGCCCCACATACACACTAAAGTTTGATATGAATAACTTGAAACAAGGAAAACAAATGAAAGAAACACAAAATCCATCTACTACGGAGTGGAAAACTCAACCAAATCAGAGGTGCAAATCAATGATTCAAGAGAAACACGGCTGACTGGCTTGGCTGTGGCTCCTTCTCTTCCTCTCTTACTTTCACATTTCTCTGCTGGAGATTTAGACCGGGTACTCCTTCTTCTTCTTCTTCTTTCTCACGTTTAACTCTTCTCTAGGCACACTTGCAGCCCCAGCAGTAGTAGTCTTCAAGCAAAGGGCATCCAATTTATAGACGTAGGGAGCATAAAATTTCCCTCCAAGTTCCTGCCATTTGATTGGCTGAGTAAAATAAGTATTCTTTGAATAAGAGATCCTACAGCATCTTCTTCCTCATTGGCTGGCTACAGAAAGGACGTCCTTCTGTCCTAAAGACTTTTCTAGACTCAAATATTATTGGCTGACTCCAGGGGAAAGGATAGCAAAGAAAAAGACATTTCCCAAAAGATGTATTGACATATCTTCCTCCCAAAAGGTGTCCAAACTGTCTCATGATGATAGAGGATAGTTCTGAGTCCTAGGATCCCCTTTTTAGACCTTGAAACGCGAGATTTGGACGTTTTCGTCGTTGACGATCAAGGATGCTACGATTTGACGAAGAGTATTTTATTCAGAGGAAACCTTAGGTGCGTCGACACACTTAGCGCCTTACGTCGACGCAGCTTCTGATCTTGTGAGCTGCTAGGCGCCTGGGTGAGGCTCAAGTCGACGCAGTGAAGGTCTAGAGTTAACGCGGCCAGTGTCTCGCTTGTATTGCTGACAGGCTAGTTCATTGTGCATCGACGCAGCAAGTGGTATGCGTGGACGCATCCTCTAAAGAATGCGTCCATAACGGTCTCTGGGAGAGCCTTGTGTCGACGCCCTGAGATGATGGGGTCGACGCAACTTTGAAGGCTGCTTGACGTCTACTTCAGGAGATTGTCTTGCATCGACGCCCTGAGTTGGTGGGGTCGACGCAGCAGGGCGCGACCAAACATTAACAGAGAGGAGTAGACACCAAGAGTCGACTCTCTCATTTCCCATGCTGGCTGCTCCGATCTGGACTGCCAGCCCAGCTTGGTGGCGTCGACGCAACTGAGGAGTTGAGGTCAACGCAGCCTTGACTGTCCTTTGGCTTTTCTCCTTTTGTGAGCAATGGAGTCGACGCTGCCTGTAAGGGAGGTCGACGCCGCCTTGAGGATTTGCCAAGTTCTTCACATCTAGTTAATAAAAGATGTTTCAGATTTTCTAAATCAATTGGCCAATGACTTATAGTGAGACATAATTAAAACATAATTTAAACAACAAAAATTACCCAATTCAGAACTAACTTAGTTTAAAATAAATCAGAGAATTGAGGTTTGGGGGTCCAAATTTGTAAGATCAGCCTAATCGGTGTGCTGATCATTCCAATGCGATGTGGGTGGTGAGAGTGACTTAGGAGAGGTGACAGAATCCAAATCGGATATCAGGTTTGGGCTCGACGTTCAAAATAGCATTCTCCAAATGTACTTAGTTTAAAATGAAAGAACTTGGGTTTGGGAGTTCAAAATCTAAAATACCGGTCTGATCGGTGTGTCGATTATTACAACACGACCTTGGTGGTGAGACTGACTTGGGAGAGCTGAAGAAATCTGATTTGGATATCTGGTTGGTCTCGACGTTAAAAATACCCAATTCAGATTTAACTTAGTTTAAAATAAATCAGAGAACTAGGGTTCGGGAGTCCAAAATTTGAAATATCGGCTTGATCGATCTGCGAATCATTCCAATGCGACCTAGGTGGTGAGAGTGACTTGAGAGAGTTGACGGAATCCAAATCGGATATCCAGTTTGGGCTCAACGCTCAAAATAACATCCTCCGAATACACTTAGTTTAAAATTAAAGAACTTTGGGTCGGGGTCCAAAATCTAAAAATATCAATCTGATCGGTGTGCCGATTGTTCCAATATGACCTGGGTGGTGAGACTGATTTGGGAGAGGTGATGGAATCTGATTTGGATACCCGATTTGGGTTCAACGTTAAAATCACCTCTTTCATAACTAACTTAAAGAATTCATGTATATATCATCTTGGTTCGAATTTATAAAATTAAATAATTATTTGATTTATTTTTAAATAATATTTTTATTTTTATGTATATTTAATATTTTTATTTTTTCAATATAAGATCCTCCAATGAGTGGCGACAGAGGGAATAAGCAAGACGGAGAGGATGAGGACATGGAGGACGAGGAGGATATATGTTGATTGCTTTTATAATATTGTAATAAATTTGATGGTTTTTAAATGTTCTATTTAAATAGTTTTGTATTATAATTTATAATTTATTTATTTATTTTTTTGTCATTGTGATGTGTAGATGTTGTGATTTATTTTTTATTTAAACAAGTGTTTATATGAATTTTTTAATTTTTTAATTTTTTAAAAAAAGAAAAGATGTTTTCAATGGAATTTTTGACAGATTCTTAGTTCCGTCGAAACAATTTCGACAGAATTACTGACGGTTTAATTTATCCGTCGAAATATTTCAATGGAATTTTTTACGAAGAAATTAAATCGTCAAAAATAATTTCAATGGAATTTTCAATGTTTTCTTTTTTCCATCGGAACATTCTAACGGATACGTCGGAAAGTTTTCCAACGGTATTTCTGTTGGAAAAACTAAACCATCGAAAATTTCAAACGTATTTTTGATGAATTTTGTGGCCGTCTGAAATTACCTACTAAGAATAGCTGATGGTCAAATTCTGTCAGAAATACGTTGGAAATCCATCTAAAATTCCTTTTTCCGACGAATTTTCAACGGATATTCATCGTCGGAAACACCGCCATTTCTTGTAGTGACTCCCAGTGACTTAGTTTTTTAGGTGGTTACACACTTACTAGCTTTTCAAGAGTTAGTCACCCAATTGATTTGCACGATATCATCAAACCAACTTAGCATACGCAGTGCTGATAACCCCAGAGTAACAAGTGCTCTCTCACTATGGAATAGACAGGTTAACCAAGTATAAAAGAATTGAATACATAGACAGATAGAGGAGAAAAATAGTAGAATATCGTTACAAAATGATATCCTTCTCTTTAATGCTTCCTAAGATGAAGGAGTTCGAGGATGGAACTATCATCACGATGAAGTCCTCCCTAGACGTGAGTGTATAAGAAGCAGAACTCTAGGATCACTTTGAATGTAGGAAGGCCCTTAAAGATGTGCTCATATTCTCATTACGTTCATTCGTTCATTCTGTTGTTCTTCAAGTCCATGCTATTTATAACTTTAGGCTTCATTGTATCCATTAGATACATTAGCCTCTCAACGGTTGGATCCCAACTAGAACGTGTGACAGATCAGAGTGGTTGTCACGTATCTACGAGGTAGAAGGTGAATCCGATCTGCTGCTGCTATTGGAGATATGTCAGTCTGCACATTCTCTTCTCCTATGCAATTTGCTATTGGCTACTGTCATTCGTAAATTTGAAAACAATGCTAAAAGTATTCTTCCTATGTAGGGACGTGAGATAAGATAGGTAAATTCAAATTTCAGATGTCAGTGTGGAAGTATGCAATAAGTAATGTCAGTTTTGCACATAAGATGTCTTATGATATTGTGAAATGTATTCTGCATGTGTTGGAAACGTAAGAGTATCTACGTAGATGCTATGCATTTAACGCGGTTGCAAAGTTACTTTGGCCATTCAATACTATACGTTATCGTCCATAATGAAAAAAAAAGGCGTTAAATACTATGGAGAGTTTACGTGCATGGTGTTGTAGCGCTTAATTGTTGTGTAGGCTCTTTACTATATGTCTTATTGTTTAGTAAGGTCAACAAGTCAAAAGTGTTACACGTGTACAGCTCAATAAAATTAATGTAATGAATTTTCTCTTTGTTTAATAAGAATAGACAAAATATCGTCTACCCATTCGTGTAAACATTCTAATCACTTGTTATATTAGAAGATACATCGTATATCATTAATTTTTGTCGTCACTCACTTAGATGGTGTATCGTTTAGTGCTTTGCATATTTGTACTATTATTAGACGAAGTTTCGTCTATCACAATTTTTATTCCGTCTATCATGTCTAACTTAGACGATGTATCACTTACTATTCCATCTAACCACAGACTTTCAGACGAAGTTTCATCTAATACTTCTTATCCCACTTAGACGACAGTGTATTGTCTAACTTATCTTTAGTTAGACGATGTATCGTCTATCTGCTTTTCTGATCGTCTATTATATATGACTTGGGCACTAGATCGTCTAATAATTAGTCTATCTAGGAACTTGGACGATGGACTATTTATTCTAAGGACTTAGACGATGGATCGTCTATACTTCAGTCTATCCTTTTTATGTTAGACGATGTATTGTCTAACATGTCACCTATCTTGAAGATTTAGACGGAAGATCATCTATCTCTGCTCCTTGTCGATTTGTTCATTAGACGGAATATCGTCTATGTTAGCTGTGATTAGACGATGTATCGTCTAATCCTATTTCTTTTATTTACTTAGACGATATTTACTTTATCTAAGTCTACCTCAGATATTTAATTGGTTCTAGTTTAAATTGACAGACACCTGAGATAGGTTAAACCTATAATATTGCTCGGTACAATTGAGATGATTAAATATTTATTTTATTATAATTAGATAATAAATTTGTGGGGAAAAAAGATATTTTTCCAAGGCCTTCAAAACTTTTAAAGCATATAGTTGGGCAAGGATCATCGAAATAACATACTTGATCTTCTATCTTATGCTATCTATTTGGAGTATTACGAAGGGATGCAACGACATGATTTCCCGGGGAAGTAGAAGCTTACCTGGAAAGTAACAAGTCTCTCTTTCGGAGCCTTGTATTTTCTGTATCGCTGGAGTAGGTTTATTCTTAAGAAGGTATCTGTTGAGGACCGGAAAAAAGAGAGCGCTTCAGTTTCCTGTTTTTTTTTCTGTCATGTAATTGTCTCTTAGTTTTAGTTTTAAGAAGGGCGAACCTCTTCTCCTCGTTTGCCTCTGTCTTCCAAGACGAACAAGTATCACCGGTGATTGAAGTAGGGCCAAAAAAGTGAGTAATGCATGTTGCATCCCTATGGGTTGATTACACTTCACTTCTCTCAAACTTTTCAAAAGAAAAAAAAATAGGTTTTTTTTTCTTTTTGAGTTTTTTGGGCCGTCTAAGATTGGACAGCTCCATCCCAAGTGAACGGCCAGACCAATTGGAGAAGTCAAAAATAAGGATTTATGCGGAGGGGAAAAAATGTCGAGGGTAAAAATATAATTTCTGCAAGTTCCGTAAAATCACACCAGTATATACCAGGTAAGGGTAAAAAGTGTTGCACGATTACACTTCAGACTAGAACCGTAAGGGTAAAAATGTAATTCCAACAAGTTCCGATCTTCCGAAATTCGACCCTAACAAATGGCCCAACCTAACAAAATGAGGGAAAACATGATAGCTTTGCATCTAACTCAATTTTCTTTGTAACGATCCAATTCTCACCTTAATAGTTGAATAAACTCTATCGAAGGCGTCACATCCCCCAACGACACCGACAAGTGACGGAGTGGACACCCTCCTCCCCCTTTGCAAAAGGGAGATCCTGAATTCAGTTTAGCCACCATTCAGAGGACTTAAGACGGAATTAAAAAAAAAAAAAAGCTTGCCAATTAAGACATCATAAGTGGTCAAACAGTCCTCATTTGCGACCATAAAATTCTTCTAGTTACCTCCGAATAATCAGTCTACAAAGACGATTTTGATAACAGAATAAAAGATGAATAAGATGAGTTATTCTGTCTACTCATCCTTAATCGAATTTGATAATAAAATTTTAAGTTATTTAAATTCGATTACAGTTAAGACTATTATGTTAAGAATAATTCATTCTACCATTTCATATTGAATAATTTATTCCTATAATAAGAATAAATTATCAAACTCAAAAAAAAATCCAAAGAATAACTCATCTAGACTAACCTCATATAATTTATCCTTACCTATTATCAGAAGGTCTCTTTATTTCCGAGGTAAGATGAGTTATTCGACTCCCACCTATCGAATTAATTACTCCACCTCGATTAAGAGTACATGTGTGAAAAAAAATTGTAAGACCCACAGTTTTCTCTCACATAGATTTACTATTCCTCCTATCCTAACCCTGACCCGAAAACAAAGATGGCCTAATAGATTATTACGTGCGCCCGGGGAAACAGATCTGTTGATAATAACAGTGCTCCTCCCCATCAGCCGCTTTTGTATTCACGTAACAACAGGACATCAAAATTATATAATACAACAAATTTGAATTCATAGACATACAAAAATACTATTCCTGCCATTTTACAAACATAAACAGCTGGCATTTGCTGTCTACAGTAAGGAATAGGACAGGAATGGTATGTGAGATCACAACCAGCGTTGGCTCAAAAAAAAAAAAAAGTCTCCTTCCTCACCACCCACCACCACTGCTGCCGCCGGACCAGCCGCTGCCAGTTCCTGCATGGGCGGACACCAATTTCTCTGAGCCATTCCATCCCGAGTTCTTGCTATTATTTGCACTTTGATCTACTCCGTCTGGACCGCCTCCGGGTCCTGCACCCACGGCTCCATTATCGCCAAGTTCACCCCAGCTCCCACCACCACTGCCAGTGCTCCTACCGGTACCCCTATCACCGCCGCGTCCACGCCAACTACTCCTGTCACCGGTCCCGGACCAACCTCCAGAACTACCATGGTCTCCACTCCCTCCCCAATTTGAACTGCCACCCCTATCACCAGCACCCCACTCACCACCTCCGCCGGCACTCCCACGACCACCACCGCCCCAACCACCGCTACCGCCACTCGCCCAAGCCCCTGTCTTGCCATCACTGTCACCGCCAACCCAACCACCTGGAAACCTTTCTTTCCCAGGTGAATTCAGGATTTTGGCACCAGGAAAGTTGCTCAATCCATCGTCCCTTGAACCTGAACCCCATCCTCCAGAGTTACTTCTGGCATCTTGACCGTCTTGGCCTTCATTCCTCGTGCTTCCCCTACCACGACCATGGCCACGATCATATGGTCTAGGCAGCCCACTTGGATGCCCATCTCGAGCACCACTGCTGTTTCTGTGATCAAATCTGCCACCTGTTCACACAAAGAGTAAATAAGCAAATAAATAAACATAAGAGTATGACATCCAATAAGTATGTCATTTCCCGTTGTTAACCATGTAAAATAAGAGGGTGAGAAAGCATGGTTCATAAAATTCTTCAGAAAGGTTTAAAAGTTCTGAAAGGCAACTTTTGTGGAGAATACTGCACCTAGAATAACCAAAAAGGTGATAAATTTAGCAGGGAAAATAATGTAACATCATTTTAACTGATCCATGACATGATACAGTTCAGATAACAGTATCCTAGGTTATCCCATCCTGACTTACTATTATCCTTCAGGGGTGTCTGAATTAGTAAAGATAAAAACAACAAACAAAAACCATCTAGAACATTTTTTGGAGAGAAGGATGCATGAAATGCTTCTCTTCTAGAAACAAATTTTAGTCAATTGGTGATTGCCTAACATCTGTGTATTACAAATTCAGTTCTATCATGTTCCTAGTGTACCTCTGCAAAAACTATACCCACCAAATTATGAAAGTAAAGAACATTTATTTCCTTTTTGCTGTGTTTTTTCTTTCTGCATGTGCTATAAATGTGGCACCTGGAGTCCTTGTCCATCTAAGAACTAAGATATTCGTGATGATTTCCTAGGATGTTAATCGAAGTAAACATTTGCTAGTGTCACAGACTAGATCAGGAATGAGATGGTAATCAAAATATGAACAAGAACAGAGAAAAAGGCTAAGAAGATTCTGTGCAATATTTCCAATGGAGGCAGGCATTTGCTTTCATTGAGAGTAAAATGGAACTTATTTGCTTTAATGCAAGCTGGATCTCTAAATACACGAGATCGAAGAAGACGATGTGTATTTGTAAATCAGTACTATTCTTGTGGGAAACTTCCCAGATAGTGAAAAGCCAAAAATCAATTAACTTTCATGTCCTTAAGAAAAAAAATGCAACTTGCCAGCTGCTTACCCATTCTTGAACCTGGAGTAGATGACCTTTCCCTGTCTGAATTGGTATGGTTTCTCCAACCATCATTGGTGTTCGCAGAGCCACTCCAAGAACCGCCTATAGAACCCCCACCAGATGAAGCACCAGCTGCAGGACTTCTCATTGGCACTACTGCAGCAACTGATTTGATTGATGGTCCTGAGTCATGAAGTGGTTCATCAATGTGCCTCTGAAAGTAAGAGACTAACCGATCAATGTCATCATAGTCTCTTTTCCGAAATCTAAACCCCTTTGGGTACAGGCCAACATATTCATGATGTGGATTTGAAGTCCTGATATAAGTTAAGATAAAGCTTCCAGGATATTCATGTGAAATGCCAAAACAGTAGACTATTCTCATGGGATTTTCTGCCTTCTCTGCCCTTAGGAGGTCATCAACTTCTGCTTTCGTGCCCCTTCTAAATTTCCGGTATGCAAGCATATTTCTCAAGTGAGCTACCAATGGATCAACATAACGATCCATAACCTGAAAATGAAAATAACATAATCACATAAATATCAATAAAGATTGCAAGAAAAAAAACAAATGGAACCAAAAAATACATGGGTCGATTCGGTCCAACTCACTTTCCTCTGTCAAAATCATTAAATGAGATTGAGAGGGCTATAATATAAAGATAACATTCAAGGATTAGTCGGGGACGTGTGAGTAACCATATATGGTTTTACACACACATATGCATACATATCCCCTTTAATGTGAAAAGGGGAAGAGAGGTGGATGGATCTTTAAGTCTTGCATGGCAGTTAGATAAATAAAACAAAACTAGCCATCCAAAGGCCGCAAGAAGCCAAGATTTACTGGCTTAGGTTTTCATTGCAACTCCATACACACCCCCCCACCTCCCACACAAAAAAGGACAATGCGGCTTTGAACAGAGTTCTAAGCCCAGTACCAGTGGTATCTGGTCAAACAATGAGTAAGACTCTGTAAAACGTGCATGTTGAGATTGAGGAAAAGTGGGCCAATTTGTAGAACTAGGGGCTGTTAGAGGTGAAGGAATCCAACACCTTTCCATATCAGATAAGACAAAAAGGATAAAGTTGAAAAATCTTTTTTCCAAACTGCTCTGAAGACGCCTATTGTCTTCTATATTCCAGTTCAAGAAGAAGAGGAGCTTGGTAGAAGAGATGATCCTAAATGCGTATGGATGTGATGTCATTTATATATTTTGTTTCCCTTTTTTAGTCTATGTCCTTATATTTTGGGGTTTAGAGTGCAGAGGATGTTGCTCAGTTGTGAAGATTCGGTGGTGGGCAAGTTTGCTGCAGAAGTGTTCTTAGTGGGTTCAGATTGCTAAATTTTGGGTTGGTGAAATTGCTGTTTATCTTTACAGGCAGCATCCAGGGTTGTGCGCTCAGGTTTCTTACCTCTTGATCATGGTTGTATTGCCTCTAATTATTTTAATAAATTGGTCATACAACACACCCTCTTTCTAACAAAAAACAGAGGCACGGGATTTGCCACCCCCAAACCACATCATTCAGTGATGACGGAAGTCCTAGGGATGCCTACATAATACTCCCAGATCACCTTCGCTGCCCAAATCCCACAGGATTCCCCCTACAATGAGCACAGCCATCAAGCTACAGAGATTTTTGGTCCCTATGTGGTACATCCCAACTCTTAGTCCATGTCTACAACAACTAATGACATGAGAGAAACTTAATCTTAAATTTAAAAGTCAATTATACTTCTTAGAAAATATATTCACATAAACAGTGATACTGACAATCTCAATTTTCGTTTTCATTAGAGCATTGTCAATCAGAGTCATTATGCTACTACTGTCACCGGCATGTGTTGGTTAAAACCGAGGTCATAGGAGAATCAATAATAGCACATCCAAGAAGTGCTACAAGGTGCTCCCCAAAGGTCAGCTTGTTAACTAGAGATGACAATAAGAATCAGATAGGTACCCTGTTTAAGGGGGAAATTATATTGATTTGAGAATTCATGGAAGAAAAGATTTTCCAACAGCTAAAGATGATAATGTCAATGACTAATCAGATAGGAAGACTTGCTTAAGCAAAGTCCACTATGATTAAGCTGTTAACAAACAAGAAATTAAAGAATAATAAGCAAGATTTCAAGATACATCAGAAAATAGTTCACTGACCTCATCTAAATCTTCAAAAGTGTCATCCCCTATTGTTAACTTTTTCCCAAGGCGAAGCAAACTTGTGATATCCTTGTGATCTTTATCACCCTCAATGATCTCTTTGTGAGCATAAACACCATCATACACTTTTAGTGTTAGAGTTAAATATGAAGGCCCCCTAGAACTTGGGCGGATAATGCTTTCACCAGGATCCCTGTCCGAAAGGAACTGTTCACCACAAAAATAAGGTGAAGCATATATAAGAGCCTAACACAGATGACAATACATAGTAGATTTTAAGGGTTCAAATGAAGCTGTATTGAAAAGAAAATTCATAATACAACATGGGACAGACCTCTATTGCCTCATCAGCTGTCACATTTTGAAATCGAGGATGAACAATCATCCTGGGCCTGAAATGTTTTTTGGCCAACTCTTTCTCTTTCTTGGCTTTATCGTGCTCACTCTGGACACTGATCTCATCCTCAACATAGTACTTATCACAAGGAAAAGTGTTCAACTGTTTCCTTAAGTCACTTTCCTTGCAAGTTAGATACACCTGGCATCTGTGTTTTTGGATATTCTTAATTCTGCAGGTAAGTACATCACCCTCATGAACCTTATCTTGGATATTATCCGCATCAGCAGGTTTGTCAGAAAAATCATCAAATACGGAGATTACTCCTTTCAAACCAGAATCCAACGTGCAAAAAATGCGTTGTTCCTGCACCCAGCGAACTGTGACCTGGACAATTCTTCCTACTGAAATGGTTTCATCTGTTTCACCAGAAATCATGCAGAACTCCTCATCTTGATTGGGTTCTCTGTGGGGGGTGCGCCAGTCCTGGAATCCATGCAGCAACTCCATCTTAATATCATAGAGGGTCTCCCTTTTTCTGGTTCCAAGCCGCTTCTCAACATCTTCAGCATATTTACCAATGTGAAGTGTTTTAAGAACTTGTGGTTTTTCTCTCACATGTTCAATTGCCATCTCCTCTGCATCATCATCCATCTCATTCATGTCTTCATCAGCATCGAAGGCACAGACAACCTTGGCCATTTCCTTTGCCAAGTCATATGACTCCGGATGAATTCTTGTGTCATCCAGCAAATCTATAATATGGCTGCTTGCAGCAGCTGCCCCACTCCGACGTACACGTAAAAAACCAACTGCATTAATAAATACCTTCTTCCTGAGCACTCCCATCGTAATCTCTTTCCTACTGAAGATGGAACCGGCCCTTGCCAATGCTTTCTGTAAAGCAGTTGCTTTCCTAGCACCAAGTCCTGAAACAAACTGCAAGGGGGCACATAGCCACTCATGACTAGCAGCCAAATTTATATCTATGCCAACCTGATTGGTAACGTCGACCATTATCTGTTCTACCATTTCATACTTCTCATCAGGAGTCAGAAAGTGCTCTAAAGGACAGAGCTTCCAGGATAAGATCTCTCTCCCTGGTCCACAGAGTGTGGCAACCATTGCCAATGGATTTTGAAGGTAACGAGCAAGAGCCACAGCCCTTTTAACAATACCTGGCAACAAGAGACAATATAATTAACAAGTAACAACTTCAGACAAAGTAAATTCATTCATGAAATAGTAATGGAATACTTGCTCACCAGGTTGCCCAGGCAGCTGGTCTGAAGATATACGTGAACTTTCATACAGACGGGGCAAAGATTCATCACCAAAAACAGGTACAGTCCTGTCAAATCCTGGGCCAACTTCTCTAGGATGGTCTTCTACTATGTTGTACATAATCTGATTGAAAAACAAACACAGCAGATAATCATTAAGTGAAGTCATCTGGTCAGCGGATCAATGCACATAAAAGCTGTTTTGTAGTGGCTAAACAGATGCCTCGCAGTTCTATTGACCGCATATGTCACTTAACTGGTTATCATCACAAAACAGATTGTATCAAATATCTGGGCATCCCTCTTTTTAAAGGTAGAGTAAAGTTCCTCACTTCAAATACTTGTTGGACAGAGCAAGTGCCAAGCTAGCTGGCTGGCAAAGCAAATTATTATCTCAGGCAGGAAGACTGGTCCGGATTCGGTCGATTTTAGCTGCTATTCCTCTGTATACTGTTAGTGCTGCCTCAGTTCCTTACACAATATTCAAGTAAATTGGGAAAATCTGTGCCAATTTTTTCTGGCAGGGGTTTGAAACAGCCCATAGAAAACATTGGGTATCTTGGGATAAAATTTGTACTCCTTTTTCAGAAGGAGGGCTGGGCATCCGAGACCTATCTGATATTCAGATCTGTTTTTATGTTAAACTGCTATGGAATTCTATTCACAGCAATTCTCACTGGGCCCAATTTGTGAGAAGTAAATATTGTCATGATCAGCATATATCTGACTGCAAAATCCCTTTCCCAGCTGGTATAAAAAAGCATGATTTTGAGAAAGCCCGATCTATTCTAATGGCAGGATTTAGAATGATAGTTCTAAATGGTGCCAATACTAATTTTCTCAAAGATAATTGGTTCAAGGACAAGACTTTAGTTGATCATCTCTCAAGTCAGAATCTTCCTCAGGTTGAAGACTGTTCTGTTCAAGCTGCCTTGGCAAATCATCTACATCCCGTCTGGCAGAATTTGGAGGACCATCAGCTGCGGGAGGAAATCCAGAGCTTTGGAATGCAAACTGGGAATGACATACCTATCTGGTCCCCTACAACCTCAGGTAAATTCAATATACAATCCACCTACAAATTCATTAAAGAACAGGAAGTGGCAACTAGTTCTGGATTAATGATAAGCAAACTTTGGAATCAAAGACTCCCCCCGCGGGCTGCTTTATTTTGTTGGAAAATTCTGAGACATTCTATTCCAGTTGTCGGATTCAAAGTAGTGGTGTTAACCTGGCCTCTTGTTGTGTTTGTTGCTGTGCTTCTCATGACACTGAAGATGAGGACCACTTATTTGTACATAGTGATTTGGCTAAGTTCTTATGGAACAGTTTTGCTCCACTGCTAATCAACACATGTTTGGATGAAACCTCTATTACCAGTAGGCTAAGTTCAGCCATAAATGGAGCAGTTATCTACAAACCTAAAGGATTCATATCTTTAATGGCAACCATTATGATAGCTTGGGAAATATGGAAATATAGATGTCGTGCAAGGTATGAAGGCCAGCGAACAACTTTTCAAAGAATCTCGGATCTGATCCTTGCCGAGATCAATCATACAGTCAGTCAGTTCAGGTTTAAACAAGGGGCTAGCTCTGATTATTCGAAGATTATGCAGGGATATGGAATAATAATTAATCACAACCGCCCAGTTTGCATTACTGTTCGTTGGATTGCTCCTGTTACAGAATTTTCCTTAAATGTTGATGGTGCTAGTAAAGGCAACCCTGGCCCATCTGGGGGTGGTGGTTGTTTCAGACATTCTCATGGGCAGTTGATATTGGGTTTTTCTTATTACTATGGCCTCGGTTCCAACATGCTTGCTGAAGGGCAGGCTCTACTTGACAGTCTTCGACTGGCACAGTTACATAAAATTCCTATATCAATTATATACACTGACTCAATGGCATTGGTTGATTTGTTGAACAGTAATAAAGACCCTCCGTGGTCATTACTTTCTTGGTGGAAATCTTTACAACAATCCTTCTCATCTTCTCATTGCTCCATTGTTCACTCATACAGAGAAGCAAATCAGCTTGCGGATGCCTTGGCAAATCATGCAGTTCACATGGGGTGTAATTTGGAGTTTTTTTCTATTAGAGAGCTTCCTCTGCTAGCTAAAGGTTATGCCATAGCTGATGCTAATGGCATACCTAACATTCGCAGGAGGTGTGTATAGATTTTATAGGTTTTTACCTTCATTGTAATCCGAGGCTTGGCATCTCTGTGCAGATGTATTCTTTTTGGAAATATCAATAATAAAAAAAGCATCTAGTGGTTAGAAGGTGGAGTGAGAACATTCCCTTCCTTTGGAATGGGGGTGCACTCTCCCTTAGATCCATTAGATGACTGGGTTTATATTAAAAAAAAGTGATCAAGTGAATAATTAATGGATAAACAAGTCTTAACAGGTACAATATAGCACTCCATTGGGTAAATCTATTTCCTTATGAGTACAACTGTTTGATATCGTGAAAAATGTATAACCAAGCAAGGATACTTGTGTTAATTTCATATGTGCCCTTGTTACATACAAAATTTTCGATGGTTACCTAGCTGAAATCCTACATTCCCTTCAAAAACTTAAAATTCCCACCCAGGTTAACTCCCATGCAATGTCATCCAAATACTCCAAGACTGATAATTGGACTATTATTGTTGAATAAGTGACTAATAACCATGGTTGTCAAGACATCCAAGGCAACCAAAGTTATGACCCACTGTCTTACTGCTTGACGACAAGACGAGGCACCTAGGTGAAGCCAAGCTTATATAATGAAGTACAATTTAAGAGTACTACTATACATGTTCTACATATAAGTTCTATCTTTAGTTAATAGAAAATTTGATATTCATAAATCTTCAACATATACCTAAGTTTTAAAAATCAAAAACAGAATAAATGACAATCAATAAAAAATTAATAAGGAGCAAACCAATAAGAATTTGTGCATACCTGTCAATCAATATGAAAATTTTAATCTAAAATTTGGTATTCAAATAGTTCTGCTCTATATTAAAAGAAAACACAAATATGACACAATTCTAGGTAAATTATAAGCACATCGACAGAATAATTTCATAGTTTTTCACCTGTCAATTATGAAAAAACCACAAAAGTGATACTAGCTTCAAAACGTGCACCATGCAAATATGAATCAATGTCCTTAAAGAAGGGGGAAAAGGAACCGACGGGGAGGAGTTCGAGAGAAAGGGGAAAAGAAAATGGAAGTCCTATCTTCTCTTTCCAATATTGACATATCATTTGTCAATTTTTCAAAATTACCCCTGACCTTTTTCCCAAATACTAAAATAGACCTGAAAACAAAAAGTTCATGCCCTGCCAAGGCAGGCTAGGCGGGCCCAAGGTGGCCTATGTGCACCAAGGCAGCCAAATGAGTGCCTTAATGGGCTGCTCGCCTAGGCGCTTGGTCGCCTTGGGCACCATGGAGCGCCTTGTTGCCAGGCAACGCCTTGAAAACAATGCTAATAACATGTCCAAAATATGCCCAAAATCTTAAATACCCACAATCCCTCCACCCCCTCATCCCTCTCGTGGTTGCTGGGAGAATAATGTCCTCGTGGCAAAACTTCTAATCCAGCTTTCCCACTCCACAAGGCATTTTACCTGGCATCAGCTTCGGGAAATGGAGATACAGGACATCCTCCATTGTACCACAGCCATATCACCTCTGCTGGTGCACCAATGTGGATGTGAAGTGGGCAGTGTGTAGCCCACACCTGTCATAGATAGGGAATGTCCACCGCCAAAAGGTGGAGGCCATGCATATCCAGCCGAATGAGACATATGTCATGAAGTAGCATGCCGGGAAATAGGGCCTGTGAAGATGGGTGGTCAACACACCCAGCCGTCAAAGCAACAAAGCGTGCACAAGCATGGGGAGTCAAGCCAGCTACTGTAGCCTCTCTCAGAGCAGAAGACAATAGTCTACCACATAGATGAGCAGATGGAGCCATAGAGGGGCCTGCTTTCAAAAGCGTTCATGCCGGAGCTGTGCGACAAAGGGGAACTTGTTGGGAAGCAACATCATTAATGGGTGAAGGTAGGATCATACATTCTTTCTTACTTTTTCCTAAGTTTACAAACTTCTTTCTCATCTCCATCTTTCCCAGTCATTTCTTCTGATGACCATCGCTCCTGAGCACAGCCAGCAGCGCCAAAAGCCTGCCCCAATTGAAGGGCTAGGGCATGAGGGGGTAAACAGAGAGTGAGATGCAAGAGAAAGGGAGACAAAGAAGGCTAATTAACTGCAAGTATTATTATTCCTTTAGATTATTAAGACTAAACCAACTTTGCATAAGTCAGGGAACAACAGAGAATGGCAATGGCAACTTCCAAATCTTTAAGTCTTACAAGGGTCAGGGTTATGTTTAAGCAACAATGATAACTCTGAAATTTTGGATGCAATAGTAATGTAAATGAAATTGACCAACCAAAGATATGTTATCATCATTGTTTGGTGCCCGTACTGTGACAACAAGATCGCCTAGCAAATGAAACAAGTGGATTTTTCATGAAAGAGGTGGAGAGGTCCACCCAAAGAGAAAAGTGAATCCTTTTTGTCCCCTATTGAAAAGAAAATGGACCATGCTACAATCAAGTGTTAGAGGAGAAGTTCTAAACACATAAGTCAGCCCTATTGTTCTGATGGAGAAAAGAACCTGTGATTAGATTTTCAGGAAATTTCCAAACAAACAACTTCCACGAACTCTTTCAATTTCTTATTTTATGATGTCCAACTACACATAAATCTATACTTAACCAAAAACACAACCAGGTAAGCCTACACAATCAGTTAAGCCTATTAATTACCCTTTTTCCATGCTTCCACAGAAACTTACAAAATACATCTACTCCAAAAATATAAAAATGAGTCAGGGAGGGAATATGATCCCTTCCTTAATGAAAAAAGAAATGGAATTTTCTGTTTGGCTTGAAATGGCTTGAAATAGGCCAGAACTGGACCGGATCTGTGCTTATCCCAGTCCCAACTGGATCAGATAGAGCCCAGGCAATCCCAGAAGACATTTTATGTCAAGAGTCCAGACGCCTATTCTTTGTTATCTACTTTAGTTTTTCTAGTGCCTCCAATAAGCCTTTTGCAAGAGGGATGATCACATGCTTATTGCATGTGCTAGAGAAATCAATATAAAAATTCAGCTATCAGGCCAGTCAAAGTGGCAATTGCGGCCTCCATCCATCACAGCCTATCTCTTGGCCCCCGTCAATGGTATTAGAACAGTTTTGGGTGTAAAGATTAAGAGAGAGGTGTCAGAATCATCCTCTAGAATCAAGCACCCTCTTGTGGGTGCTATGTCAATATGCAGCTTGCAAAGGAGAACGGCTCAGTGTCTAAACATTGCACCATGAACCCAAAAAAAAAAAGGCCCACATGGTCATCTGAGACTTCTCAGAACACAAAACCTTTGTTTACAGTTCTGTAGTCTCCGGTTTGAAAGTCACAGGATGTCAACAGGCTCAAAGTCAGGGGGAACTGTCCCCGTTGCTGCAGCATTGGCCAATTTCAGATCATCATACACCTGTTGCTGCCACCCTCGTGTTGGAGGTATCTTCTCTTACAGGGTATAAAGTCTCCTCCTTATCTAGAGGAACACAGGACCCATGGGAAGTAGAAATGTGTCTCTATAAGTCACACAAATGAAGCTAAACAAGAGCAACTTTACGTTGTGCGCTGCTACTACTGTAACGCATATTATCAGATGTCAAAAATTGGCCATATAAATGGGAGATTAGGTTCTGAAGTTAGGGGATATAAGGTTGATACCTAGAAAATGACATTGTTATGTCTTGGATGATCGACTTTATCACAGGAGACATTCAACAGATGACAATGAAGAAGAGGACAGCAAGGGAGGCGTGGATAACAATAGAATAGATGTTTGAACAGAAACAGGGTGCTGTTTGTCAAAAAAGTCAACTCATGGAATTGATGAGTTGAAACAAGGAACCACACATGCCACCATCTCCTTTGACACAACCAATTTTGTGGTACCATCCACGTAATGAACATGGGGGGTATACATAGAAAAATGAGCTTTAAGAATCCTGTGACTATCCAGAATATGAGAAGTACATCATACATAACATGCTACAATTGGGTCCATCACCCTAGACAATGAAATTCCATTAGGAGACAAAGTGAAACAAACCCTTCATGAGAAACTTCCTGTTCTTGCAAAACAAGGATACATCTTAAAGCACACTCGATTACAGGTCATATCCTTTTCATAATCCTTGTTGGGAGCTAACAAATGGATATCAGGTGATACAGCCCTATTTGAGAAGGAGAATTCAATTCAGATCCTAGTTCACACATCGCTACTTAGAAGGGAGAGACCAAATAAGCCCAATGAGAATTATAAAGTCTGGAATAAATTTCCATCTGCCTGCAGCCCCAATGAAACAAAAGTGTGTTTTCATCTAGAGAAACAACCTAGACTGCAGTCCCAAATAGATTTAGAACAGAAATATCATTGTAATGGTCATGATATTAGTAAACGGAGACAACCAGGAGAACGGTAAGGCCATCAAACTCAATGTTTGTTTATCTTTTATAATAATGCAAATAAGTGAATAGATTAATAATAATTCATTAATATATAAGAAGAAAATACTAAAGAATAAAACATTCTATGCAACAAAAACCTCCCTCTCAGCAAATAATCATGCACCAAGAAAAGGCTTACAAATTGTACCCCTTCAACGGCCCCCAGTCTCTCTCCCAGGCAAATCAAGATATGATTAGCAGAACCACAAGTGTTAGAACTACTAAATCTTCTCCTAATGATATCTCTCACTATCCTCAAGTTTATCTCATAAAATATGCAAATTCCATCCTTTCTGGATTACCAGGAGTCAAATGTGCATTAAACTATTTGTCCTATGAGTCTTCATGGTCAACCTAATCTGAAAAGCAAGCCTCTAAATAGTTATAAATGGTTCAGTTCATGTTCCAGAATTGTATGATTCTCTGGAGTCTGAACCATGAAAGGTAATATCACAAGAATCTCTAGAGATCTTGCCAGATTATTAAGCTTGGCCAATCGCCAAGAAAGAGGAGCCCTAGATAGCCCACCGAGAAAAACCTGCACTTCTGGAAATCCCAAAAGCACCTGTGGCTTTTGACCAAGAGATCCACTAGTGTGCACCTAGTGACCTTGGACTAGGGCTGTCACTGGGCCGGGCCTAAGCCAGGCTCAGTACAACCCAGCCCAAGCCCATCGCATTACTTTAAGCCCACCCTCGGCCCAAGCCCAAGTGATAATTTGTCGCACCAGGCTAGGCCTGACTATTACACTAAATTTTAAGGCCCAACCTCGACCTGGCCCGGCCCACAAAAACTTTAAAATATAACTTTGCTTCCATCATGAGGAAGCAAGGGAACGGGAATGGGAGGCGGAGGTGTTATTGCGCGAAGGGTGATGCGGCTGGGGACCTCAGGCACGCGCTAGCAGAGGCCACCAGACAGACCATCTTGTGCAAAAGGAGGGGGCTGCCAGCAGGGCAATACGTCAATACCATATTCTATAGATTGTGGCATAGCTGATAGCCCGCCAGAGACCCCAAATGGAGACTGAGGACCGGGTTTTCTGGCAGAGAAAGGGCAAGATTTCTTGTTTTACCCCTCTTGAAAACATAACATTCACTGCCACAATCACATAATATAAAGGCCCATTCGGCCGACCCCGAAAGCCCGAGCCCAGCCCAATTCTTTAGCAGGTCCGGGATTTTAGGCCCAACAAAATGTCCACGGGATGAAAATAGCATGGAAGTCCGGCCTAATGTTGGGCTAGGTCTGCGAGCCCGTCGAGCCAGCCTGACCCACTGACAGCCCTAGGTTGGACTGGTCAGGCCGGTCACCATCAGGTGGACCACGAACTCTTTAAAACCTTAAAACTTGAAATGCCACTTGCATCCATCGCAGTCCCCCCTCTCCCAAATACCATACCTTGCAGTCCCCCAACCATCCCCACATTCGCTGCAGCCCCCCCACCCCACCCCCCCAATATGCCGTATCAAATCTTGGCTTCGTCTCAGGAGGGTTGGAGAGAAGAGATCTCAAAGAGAATTCGGTGAAATCTCGAGACATCAAGACAATGCAAAAATAGATGTACACATATATGTATGATAAGAATGAAGGAATGCTGTATCAAATCAAGACATTTTCTCAGAAGGCTGAAGCAAAGAGATCTCTGAGAGATGGGGAATAGTGGCCAAAACTTGTAATAATTTTATATTTAGATTATGCCATTTAGCTATTCAATACGATTAAATTAACACAGTATTATTATAACAACACAAAAATATATTTACACAAACAGTACTCTCCTTTTTGGATCTCAATGCCATCTCAACATGTTGGAGATATCCCATTTTATCATCTTCATCCTCCTCTTCTGCCTCTTCTTTTTTTTCCCTCCTCCTTTATCCTACTCTCCCTACTCCTCTATCTCCCTCTTGTTCTTGATCAAAGTAGTGATTCTTTTCGAAACCACTTGGAGAGACAAAGATCTCAGGGATCTCGTAAGAGATGGCAAACTATGTTCCGCCCTCCTCCCAACCCCCATGCTCCTATGGTGCTGCTGGCCCTCTACCGTCAAGCACCACCTCAAGGTGCTCTGCCAGCTGCCATTGCCACCAAGCCACCCAATCCCTATCTTCCGTCATGATCCCCCCACCCCCTAAACTCGACCTGCTGGTGTGCTGCCGGCCCACTGCTTGGAGAGAGATCTCAGGGATCTCGTAAGAAGAGATGGCAAACTATGTTCCCCCCTCCTCCCGACCCCCATGCTCCTATGGTGCTGCTGGCCCTCTACCGTCAAGGACCACCTCAAGGTGCTCTGCCAGGTGCCATTGCCACCAAGCCACCCAATCCCTCTCTTCCGTCATGATCCCCCCACCCCCTAAACTCGACCTGCTGGCGTGCTGCCGGCCCACTGCTTGCGACCACTGCCGACGTGATGTCACTACCACCCTGCCATCCCCACTCCCAAAATCCTTTCCATGCCCGCCCACTGTGCTACCACCCTTCTGCCGTCAACTACCACCATCAAGTGCAACAAACACCCTGTGAATGATAGCTGCAAGCTGCCGCCACCACCAGATCCCGCTGTCCCAGCAGCATCTACCACCACCGCAACTGGACTGCTACAGCCTGTTTCATCGCCACAAGCAGCTGACTGCAAAGCACCACTTTTTAAATAAATATTTATTTATTAAAAGAAAATATCTTTTTGGTTTAGAATTGTTCTCTTCTTTTCTTTCTTAATTGCTTTCTCGTTCTTTTCTAATCTCTTCCTTGAATGTCTTGCATGTACCTTCATCTGAAAGAAAGGATGGGTATGGTAATATCTAAGGCTTCCCGGGTTATGTACTTTGTCATTTTCTAAGCTGATTTTCCACACCGAAGAAGGGACAAGAAGATGGCGTTTCTTGAAAAACAATGCTTTTAAATATTGTTATTGAATTTTCTGCATTCATTCATATAATGCATTAAATAATACACTATCATCATCATCATCATCATCAGAGTCTTATCCCATTATTTGGGATCGACTACATGAATCCTATTCCGTCAAAGAATTCTATCAAATGTTATATTTGCATTTAAACCTAAGAAGCCAATGTCCCTTCTAATAACAACACAACATCTCATTTTAGGCCTACCACGAGCTTGTTTACTAGCATCCACTAAGATTTGGTCACAACTTTTAACTTACGCTGAGATAGGACGACGGTGTACATGTCCAAACTATTTGAGCCTATTTTCCCTCATTTTACCATCAATTGGAGTTACACCCAAGTCTCCACATATACGTTCATTCCTAATTTTATCTTTTTTAGTTTTACCACACATTCAGCGTCCTCATTTCCGCCACACACATTTTGTGAATATGTTCCCTTGTTACTACCCAACACTCGATATCATATAACAAAACAAGTCTCACAACCGTTCTATAGAACTTCTCTTTAAGTTTCACGGGTATACGACAATCACAAAGGACTCCTGATGTGCTTCTCCATTTTAACCAACCTACTTAAATTCTGTGTGCAATATCATCATAGATCTCCTCATTCTCTTGAATAATAGACCCTAGATATCGAAAACTATTAATTTTAGGAGTACTTTGTCCATCAATCAGAACTGTCTTCTTGTGCCACTTTCCCATTACTAAAATTGCAGTGCATAAACTCTAATTCACTTCTACTAATTCTAAAATATTTAGACTCCAAGATGGATGGCAGTTTCGGCCGAAACCAAAACGTTTCGGCCGAAATTGTGCCGAAACTAAAACCCTGCAGTTTGGCAAAAAAATAATACCTTATTTGGTTTCAGACCGAAACCGAAACGGTTTTGGTTTCGACACCGGCCGAAACCGACACCGAAACCGAACTGCCATCTATGTCCAATACATGCCTCCAAAATTCTAATTTAACATTTAAACTATAAATATTCTCCTCAAATAAAATAATGTCATCTACAAATAACATACACCAAGGAACATCATCATGCAAATTACTTCATCCATAACTATAGTAAAGAGGTACGGACTTAAAGCAGAACCTTGATGCAAACCTGTAGTAACAAAACATTCATAAGTCTTTCTAACAATAGTTCTCACACTAGTAATAGTATCTTCATACATATCTTGAATCAAATCAGTATATCTTTGAGAAACTCCTTTTTTAATGCCCACCAAATCAGCTCTCTCGATATTCGATCGTACGCCTTCTCCGTATCAAAAAATCCTATATAAATCTTTCCTCATCTCTCTATATTTCTTCACTAGTTGTTGTAACAAGAAAAGGACTTCTGTAGTAGATCTATTCGGCGTAAAATCAAACTAATTTTCTGATACAATACTCACACATCGAAAGTGTTTCTTGATTACTCTTTCCTAAAACTTCATTGTATAACTCATAAACTTAATTCAACGATAATTATTGCAACTTTGAATATCTCTTTTTTATAGAAAAGAACCACCACATTTTTTCTCCAATCTTCTAGCACTCTCTGTTCCTTCAAATTTTGGTTGAAAAGTTTAGTTAGCCATTTAATACCAACATCTCCTAAACTTTTCCATACCTCAAGAGATAAGTTGTATGATCCTAAGGCCTTGCCCGCTTTTAGTTTTCCTTAAGTATTCTACACTTCTGACATCTTAATATGACTAACGTATTGATATTTATCTAACTATGTTGACTCCTGGGAACCTTCTAAAGATAAACCCTTGGTGCAATCTCCATTAAATAATTTCTGAAAATAACTACGCCACATCTCTTTAATCTCAGGATCGCTAACTAAAACTCGTTGATCTTCACTAATGCATCGAGCATGATTTAGGTCTCTACTTTTCCTCTCTTAATGTAGCACATTTAAATATGTCCTTTTCGCCCTCCCGGATTCCTAATTTATTATACAATTCTTCAAATGTCTTTGATTAAGCTTCACTAACTATTTTCTTAGCCCTCTTTTTAACTATTTTATAAGCTTTTAAAGTTTGATTATTTTTGTTATTTTGCCAAGCTTTAAAGCATTCTCATTTTGCTCTAATGGTATTTTGGATTTCATCACTCTACCACCAAGTCTTTTTTCCTATATTTTTTTACCTTTAGATTCACCTAAGAGTCGTTTTACTACATTCTTTATACAATTTGCAACATTATTCCACATTACATTAGCTTCATGTTCTAAATTCCAAAATATATTCTTTTGCTAGATTTTTTAAATATTTCTAATTCCTTTCTTTTTAAATTCCACTATTTAATCTTAGCGCAATTATTTGCAATGGTCTTTCTCTTGAATTTTGGCGCAAAAACGTCTATTCCTAAAATCTTATGTTGAAGGGCTAGACTCTCCCTAGGAATAACTTTACAATCTTTACACAAAACTCTCGACCTTCCTAACAAGAAAATAGTCAATTTAACTTTCATGTGTTCCACTACTATATGTTATTAAGTGTTCATCTCTCTTTTTAAAGAAGGTATTAACAATTGCTAGATCATAGACAATATGCATAATCTTGTTGGGAGAAAATACTCCTAAGATAAATAAATATATTTGTAACAATATGAATAAAAAATACATTTAATAGTTGAAATTGCATGCAATTATCTATTTTTCTTTAACATGGTCATATTCTTACCATACATATACGTATTCCTTTCTACATTGCACTGATCCACTTCAACCTAATTGTTGATACTTGAATAGTTGTAGTGACTCAATCGCAAGCCGTGCAGAAGGAGAGTTACCCATGGGAAAGGGCTACCCAGACGCAAGGTTGTATGTGTGTCAATGTGGAGCCACCACGACGTGGAGTTGCCATTGCAGATGAGGACTAGAATAGGAATGAATCGGAGTAGTCCCATATCAAAAAACGAAAAAAGTTATTGAGCTATATATGCAAGGCCTACATCCATAACCCGTGAGGTGTCTTTTGGGGACAAATCCATGCAGGCTCGACATCAAGTGGATAGTAACTCACAAGGGTTAGATCAAGTTGTGATATTGTGATATAAGTAGCACCCACATAAGATGTGAGCTGGTTCAAGGATGAACTAGGCAAACTACTGGGCCTGTAATAACCCAGTCGCAAGCTGTGTACGAGAGGGCTACCCGCAAGAAAGGGTTCCCCAAACATAAGGATATATGCATGCCGACGTGGAGCAGCATAACATGGACCCATCGTTGTGGATGAGAGTAAGGGCAAGGATAAATTGGATTAGTCCCATATCAAAAAGTGAGAAAATTTTATGGGTTATATATATCTAAGGGTGCATTTGGAAACACACTTACCCTCGATTTCAATCATTGGGATCTCTGACAGAGAAACATTTCCAAATGGAAATTGAGGTGTCTGGGCTTTCCTGCAAGGAGGGATTCGGGAGGAGAGAGAGTGCAGACACAAAAAATCTCTCAACCCCGAATCCACAAAAGTTGGGCGAAGGGAGCTTCCTAGCGAGGATCGACTGATTCCAGAATGCCTTTAACCACTTTGACCATGCTCTCCTTCCTTCTTCATGCTCATCCTGCACAGAACTGGCGTCACCTCCCACCCACCCCTGGAAGTGGTGGCCAACACCCCCCTGCCCGCTCTAGCGCTCACTGGCGACCACCCCACCCGCAGGCGTCGTGGCCCAACGCCCCTCACCGCGCTTGCACTCGTTGGTTGCAGTCGGGGCAACCCCCACCCAGGGCACCCTCTCCTCCCACATCGACAGTGGCGTCTCGAAGCAGGCTCCGGTCGAGATCCCGCCCAAGGACTCGCAAGCACTGGCCAACATCTTCTTTCTCTCGGGCAATGGCCAACCCCGCCGATTGCAGCCGTTGTTGCTAGAAGGGAGGGAGCAAAAAGATGAACAGTGATGCAAAGAGGGTACTGTAGTGCAAAATTTGAATTGCTATAGTGTTCCGATCAAATGAACAGTGTTTTTGGCAAAATTCTCAAACATTGTTCATCCTATAGATGAAATGGTAAAAGGGGGTAAAATGATCTTTTTGAATGTTAATCCATCACCCAGTTAACGGAGTCGAGCTAGTGTGCCAAATGAGATTTTTCACCTTTGCTTTTCTTTCAAAATTTCCCCACATCAGACTAGTACGGTGTAAGAGACTTTCAAAAAAATTCCAACGGCCATAAGCATTTCCAAATGCGGCCTAAGGCCCAGATGGACTCAGCCTAATGCAGACAATATCTCACAATGATTGGGTCAGGTCAGACAATACTCCTCTACGAACAAATAGTTCATAGTAACAGCATTTAATTTAAATAACTAAAACAGAATATATGAGAGAAAATTAATGAAGGGGGTACTAGGAAACACAAGCCAGGACATTGTTCCTCATCAATAAGAAGAAAGCCTTACAAATATAACCAAAAGTATATAAAATTATCAAGGGACTTCCATCCATTATACTTAGTGCATAACTATTTGGCCTATTTCAACTCTCAAATATGTACTTCTAATTTAATGGGTAAACAATTAGTCCTCAAAACCAAGTGCATGCTCCATTACATGGTGGGTAGCTCACATCACAAAGCAAAGGATATATTTGATCTATCTAGGACCGAAATGGCGACATGTGGGCTGCAAGTGCGCAGTCTCTCTAGGCTTTTACCAAGCAGCGGCTTTTGTTAACCTCACCATGCACCAAACGGCGGCACATGAATGAAGGCATGCATTCATGAGCAAGCTCTTTTTTATCAATAATTAGAGCAGTAGACCAGCATACCTCCCTCTACCTGCCAAATGACCTCGAGTCTAAAGGTACATTTCAGTTGTTAAGTACCAAATCCATGGTCCATGATTAGGGATGCAGAACTAGCCAATCCAGATCTGATTTACCTTGTTCCAGATTCAGATCAATTGGATCCAGATCTGCAGATTTTCCGACTTTCTGCTCAAGCCCATAATAATGCAGTCTCAATGACTTCAATGTACATTACATTTTTCTTCTCCTATGTCATCTAAGACCATCACAAAGAAAACAATGCCTTCAACTCTCGGTCAGGAAAAGACAGAAAGAAGCTGAAAAAAGGTAATAGTTTAAAAGGAATGTCAAGGCAGAGTCATTTGCGGGGATAGCAGTCCTGCCACATCAGAGTTCTACCCAATCAATGACATCCCCATCAGATCTCTTCCTCCAGCAATGCCCAAAAGCTTGAGATTCTTCTAACGAAATAGGAAGATGAAATTTCTTTTCGCAAATGAATGTTGCCCCAAAAAAAGTAAAACGAAAACCAGACCTCAATCAATCTTCTCAGCAACAGATCAGATCTAAACAACCACCATGAAAAGGGAAGCACGACATGTCCAATGAGGATAACAGAGGCATGCCAGCAAAAGCATCCTCTCCCCTGCACCTGTAGGTCCTCTTGTTGTGTATGATGTTTTGATGATGTCCAAACTATGAGCCATTGGCAAATCAAGTTGAAAACACATGAATTAAATTCTCTATTGAATGTTTAAATGTGAAGAAATTGACTAAATGTTCATTTCAAGAAGAAAGATGGTGCAAAATATTCAAGAAGAGTGTGTCGACCCACACTACTTCAAATGAACAAGAAAATCCATCAAGCTTGCATTAACCAGGCCTTATGAAGGAATGGGTCGACGCAATAGTATCACGACGTCGACGCAGTTGAAGACATACAAGAGCAAAAAACAAGAATTGAGTCGGCGCAGATTTCCAATGAGTCGACGCAGCAGAAGAAGAAATGTAAATCCAAAGAAGCTATTCTCCAAGCGTTGAGAATGGTGAGTCGACGCAACAACCTGTGGCGTCGACACAACAACGTCTTTCCATACAGTTTTCAAGCAACATTCAGATTGCGTCGGCGCAATAATGTCATGGAGTGGACGCAACCGTGCATTTCAGCAAGATCCTGTCCAGATGCATGAACAATGAGTCGACGCAGTCAAGGGCAATGCGCCGACACACCCTATGCAACGAAACTCTGATTAAGCAGCGGGACCCACTTCCGGCTCATGATCCGAGGTCCAATCATTTGGAGCCTGGTGAACGAGGAATCTACCTTCTAGAAGACATCTTTTGGAGGGAAAATGATTCTCCACTCCAATCGCGTAGGCCCCCAAGAAAAATATTCTCTACCTCGAGCTTTATAAAGCGATCTGGATCCGAGTGAAGTAGATAACGAAAAGAAAGTGAGAAGAGAAAAGAAGACTGCACGAGCCTGAAAAGTGAGAAAGAGCTGAAAGAGAGAGCCAAAGGAGAGATTACAAGGATTCAGAGAGGAAGAAAGAAGAGTGCCCTTCTGAGAAAAGCAGTGTCCGTGAATCATTCAAATTGCTTCAGCAGAAGCTACATTTTTTTTGTTTCTCGTGTTTTTCATTTTTTTCTTCTATCGAATCTGTTAGTGTGTCGAAGCTCTGAATCAGCGGTGAGGATAGTGTCCTCTTAACAAGCAGTGTGTCAGCGGTGAGGACCTCGTCCTCGTGTGTGTGGAAGTTGTGTATCAGCAAAGTGTGTTGGGGTGTATCCCTAAATTGTTGCCGTTACAACTAGTGGTCCTCACTCAATTGAGTGAGGGGTGGATGTAGGTGAGCACACAAGTGCTACCGAACCACCTAAAAATTCCGGTGTCTGATTGTGCGATTGCTTCTTTTTCTCCTTCCCACGATATCAACAAATTCGCTAAGTGTTCACAATCGCGTATTCATCCCAATCACACATGCACTTCAGCTATTCGATTTGTGTTCGGTTACTCTGTCTTAAGACAGCCGTAGCATTTACTGCATTAATTTATTTATTTATTTATTTATTTTGGGGGGCATATCTATTCAACCCCCCCTTCTATATCTGCCTACTTGATCCTACACTTGGTATCAGAGAGAGTTTCTCTACAATGTGGTCCAATGACCTGGAGAGATCTGACGGGACGACTGCCCAAGGTTTTTTAACCTAAGGGCATTCCATCAATAGGCCTCCGTTCTTCAATGGATCAAATTGCTCTTACTGAAAAAATAAGATGCAAATTTTTCTCAGGGCACAAAGCTACGAGATCTGGATGGTGGTTAGCAAGAGACCCTTCGAGCTGCCAGAAGATGAGAAACCTAGACGATGGAGCAAATCCAAAGATCAACCGTAAATTGGAGCGTGATGAACAACATGCAGTGCTCGATCACTCCCACCGAGTTCTCACGAGTCTCAACATGCAATTCTGCCAAGGAGATGTGGGACAAACTCGAACTCATATATGAAGGTACGCTCCAGGTGAGAGAGACAAAAGCTAATATGCTTATAGCTGACTATGAATTGTTTAAAATAAAAGCTGACGAGACTATTTCAGATATGTATGTTAGATTGTCTCAACTGATCAACGGTCTCAAGTCATTAGGTAAGGAGTACACGAATAGTGAGATAGTTAGAAAAATTCTGAGGTCTCTTCCTCAGGCCTGGCACACCAAGGCGACTATCATAGAGGATTCTAAGAATCTCTCTACAATGACAGTAGACGAGCTGATAGGTTCTCTGATGCATGGAAGGCAGAATCGCCCGGGATCGGATCGGATTGCCCGATCCGATCGGATTTCGGGCGAAACGATCCGATCCCGATCCCACCTCCACCGATCCAACCCGGGATCGGTGGGATCGGCCGGATCGGCCGATCCTGGGCGATCCTAGGCCGAGTCTGCATTCCTGCTCATTTGTGAAAAAGAATAACTGATGGATATGCATTGAGGCAAATAAAGAATATGTAGGGATATTCATATCCATGCATACTAGATCAGCTTTATCTCAGTCAACTAATATAGTTACATTGTGATAAATAGTGTACATCAAAGAATTAAGTTGTATGAGACAGCGGCTCCATGTACAACAATTTATCATCATTTAACATTCTAAAACATGGAAAGTCAAAAAAGAATTTATCCACACAACAGAATTAGAGAAATCCATACACTGATTAATTATATTAATTCCCAAATTTCTTTGCATGCTGATCATCCTAAAAAAATCTGCCTGCTTGTGAGGTTTGAAAACCAGCATCCCACAATAAAAATGCTGCTAAACGTAATAAATTCCAAAACACAATGTCCAAGGAATCCAAGGGTACCCCAGTAAACAACATGATAAACAATTTACATAACAAGTATGGTTTATATGATTATTGACGAGTACTACCAGTAAGTGATGCTAAACATGATGAAAGCCAAATAAACAGATGGTTCTATATGACAAATCAAGGCCTCTATGGATGTTCAGAAATAAGAGGAGTTTCAACCGTTAGAATTAGATTAAATTCAAGTAGATTGGTGTAACAAAGAACTATGAACTAAAATTCATCTTCCTGTGTTACAACTATGCAATCCTATCTTCATAGTATACAGTATACACAGCCATGCTCTACTTGTAAATTGTAATCAATGCATGCACATAGATATATGCATGTAATCAATGCATGCACCTATTTCACAAAAAGATTAGCAAATGTCAACTATTTCACATTAAATTTGATATAGATCTATGTTAGAACGATTTTTCTATTTTTTCAGATTTTTTCCACAATTGTTTTAGATTTTTTTTAACACTTATATCCCTAGCCGAGTCAGCTGGTCTGACTCGGCCGGGATCGGTCCGGGATCGGCCGATCCCACCGACCCTGATCGGTTTGGGACCGGGCGATCCGATCCCGATCCCCGATTCTGCCTTCCTTGCTCTGATGACGTATGAATTGAATCTCAAGAGAAATGAGGAAGATGTGAAGAAAAAGAAGCCCATAGCTCTCAAGGCAGCAGCCAGTGGCAAGGGTTCAAGTGATGAAAGTGAAACGTCTGACAGTGGAGAAGATCTCAGTGAATACGTTATGCTCGCTTCCAAATATAAATCTGACTTCAACAAGAAAAGTGACAATGTCGTTTGTTATCATTGCAAGAAGGCGGGGCATATGCGAGGAGAGTGCCCGAAGTTATTGAAAAGTTTAAGCAAAGGAAAAGCAAAGAAACCAAGAGCTATGCTCTGTACATGGAGCGATGAAGAAAGTGCTAATGAGGAAGACAGCGAGAAGATCTGCCTAATGGCTCGCATTGATGAGGATGAGGAGGTAAACTCTATATTCGAAAACTTTACTGTTTTGGATTGAGAAAATGCATATGCTGATTTACTTGACAAGTGTGATGAATTCAGAAGAGAAAATAAACAACTAAAGAAAAAGTTGAATGCAATTGTTCATGACAACTCCCTAACTGAAGAAATTGAAAATCTGATGAAAGAAAATGAAGACTTAAAGAAAAACATGGATGAAATGGAGTTTGTTAAAAACGAGTCTGAAAACTTGAAAAATGAAAGTGAAGAACTGAGAAAAAGGTTGGATGAACTTAAATTGAAAATGCAGGAGTTTGAAACACAGAATAAGCTAACTCAATAAAAATATGAAGCAATTCAGTCTACCAATGTCTCTCTTCAACAGAACCTTGAACTGACTAAAAAAGATCTTGCCGACAAAGGAATCACTCTTGAAAGATTTGTCAAAGGCAAAGAAAATTTAGATGTCATGTTAGGTGTGAAGGTGAACTCTGCCATGGCCGGTCCCAAGCCCGGATGAGAAAAGAGGAGGGTTTGTGTTAGGTCGACAGCCAGCAGTAAAATTTTGTCACATCTCCAACATGAATTCTGATCCAAATACATTATGTGCTAATGCTAGGGCGTTCCCCGTAAGCGACGCGTTACATCGGAACCCGGATGGAATGACAAGTGAGCAAGGGCTGGCTAGAGCGTTCCCCGTAAGCAACGTGTTACATCGGAACCCGGATGGAATGACAAGTGAGCAAGGACTAGCTAGGGCGTTCCCCGTAAGCGACGCGCCGCAATGGCGCCCGATTGTGGTGTCAAATAGGCAAGGGTTCTCGTGTGGGGTTGGACGCACACGGGTAAAGAAGCAAGTCCAAAAACATAGGATCCGTCTAGCTACTTGGAATGTAGGAACTTTAACAGGTAAGGGTTTAGAATTAGTTAAGTTAATAAAGGGCAGGAGGGTTAACATAGCTTGCCGACAAGAAACTAGGTGGAAAAGACATAAAGTTAAAGATATTGATGGATATAAAATTTGGTATACGAGTAATAATAACTCTAGAAATGGTGTTGCTATAATAATAGATAAAAACTTAAAAGACAGAGTTGTGGAAGTAAATAGATTGGGGGATAGACTAATGTTAATTAAACTTATCTTAGGTGAGGATATTTTGAATATAATTGTGCTTATGCACCTCAAGTAGGATTAGAAGAGAGCATTAAAAAGCAATTTTGGGAGGCTATTGATAGTTTGATCCAAAATATCCCTAGTGGAGAGAATCTTTATTGGAGGGGATCTTAATGGTCATGTGGGTATAGATAATAGAGGCTATGAGAGGATTCATGGAGGGTTTGGTTTTGGCAATAGAAATGATATGGGTAACACTATTCTTGATTTTGCTGTGGTCTATGATCTAGTAATTACTAATACCTTCTTTAAGAAGAGGGACGAACACTTAATAACTTACAAGAGTGGAACACATATAAGCCAAATTGACTATTTTCTCATTAGGAAGGTCGATAGAGTCTTATGTAAAGATTGTAAAGTTATTCCTGGTGAGAGTCTAGCCCCTCAACATAGGTTGTTAGTAATAGATGTCACTATCCCTAAATTCAAAAGAAAGATCATTATAAATAATTATTTCAAGATTAAATGGTGGAATTTAAAAGGTAAAAGTTTAGAAACATTTAAAAATCATCTATTAAAGGAAAATATTTGGAATTTAGAACAAGAAACTAATGTAATGTGGAATAATGTTACAAATTGTATAACGAGGGTTGTAAAATAACTCTTAGGCGAATCTAAAGGTAAAAAGAATTTAGACAAAGAGACTTGGTGGTGGAGTGAGGAAATCCAAAATACCATTAGAGTAAAAAAGGAATGCTTTAAAGTTTGGCAAACTAACAAAAATGACCAAACCCTAGAAGCCTATAAAATCGCTAAAAAGAAAGCTAAGAAAATAGTTAGCGAAGCTAAATCAAAGGCATTTGAAGATTTATATAATAAATTAGGAACCCGAGAGGGTGAAAAGGACATATTTAAACTTGCTAAATTAAGAGAAAGGAAAACTAGAGATTTAGATCATGTTCGGTACATTAAAGGTGAAGATCAAAGGGTTTTAACTAAGGATCTTGAGATTAAAGGGAGGTGGCATAGCTATTTTCAGAAGTTACTTAATGGAGATTCCGTCAAGGATTTATCTCTAGAAGGTATCCAAGAATCCACAATATTTGATAAATATCAATATTTCATGCGTATTAAGATGTCAGAAGTTGAGGATGCTTTAAGGAAAATGAAAGTGGGCAAGGCCTTAGGATTAGATGGTTTACCTATTGAAGTATGGAAAGGCCTAGGAGATATTGGTATTCAGTGGCTAACTAAATTTTTTAATAAAATTTTAAAGGAACGGAGAATGCCAGAAGTTTGGAGAAAAAGTGTTGTAGTTCCTTTCTATAAAAACAAAGGAGATATTCAAAGTTGTAATAATTATCGTGGAATTAAGCTTATGAGTCATACTATGAAACTTTGGGAAAGAGTAATTGAAAAACGCCTCCGATGTATGACTACTGTATCGAAAAATCAGTTTGGTTTTATACCAAATAGATCTACTACAGAAGCTATTTTCTTACTACGGCAGCTAATGGAGAAGTATAGAGAGATGAGAAAAGATTTGTATATAGTTTTTCTTGATTTAGAGAAGGCGTACGATCGAGTACCGAGAGAATTGATTTGGTGGACATTAAGAAAGAAAGGAATCTCTCAAGGATATGTTGATTTGATTAAAGATATGTACGGCGGTGCTATTACTAGTGTTCGAACTATTGCTGGGGAGACTAGTGAATTTCCCGTTTCTATAGGTTTGCATCAAGGTTTTGCACTAAGTCCGTATCTCTTTGCCTTAGTTATGGATGAAGTAACTAAACAATTGCTTAAGGATATCCCTTGGTGTATGCTATTTGCAGACGATATTGTTTTAATTGATGAGAGTATTGATGCTCTAAATGCTAAGTTAGAGCGTTGGAGACTTGCCTTGGAGTCTAAAGGTTTTTAAATTAGTAGGAGTAAGTCAGAGTTTATGCACTGTAATTTTAGTAATGGATGAGTGGTTCAGGAAGACATGGTTCTAATTGATGGACATAACATTCCGAATAGTAGTAGCTTTCGATATTTAGGGTCTATCATACAAGAGAATGGGGAGATTTATGATGACGTTACGCATAGGATTAAGGCAGGCTGGTTAAGATGGAGAAGTGCATCAGGTGTCCTTTGTGATCGTCGTATGCCTGTGAAACTCAAAGGGAGATTTTATAGAACGACTGTGAGACCTGCTTTGTTATATGGTACCGAGTGTTGGGCAGTACGAAAGGAACACATCCACAAAATATGTGTAGCAGAGATGAGGATGTTGAGATGGATATGTGGCAAGACTAAGAAAGACAAGATTAGGAATGAGCGCATCCGTAAGGACTTAGGGATAGCTCCAATTGATAGCAAAATGAGAGAAAATAGACTCAGGTGGTTTGGACATGTGTTTCGTCGCCCTAACTCAGCGCCGGTTAAAAGATGTTACCAAATCTTAGTGGATGCTAGTAAAAGAGCTCGAGGAAGACCTAAAATGAGATGGTGCGATGTTATTAGGAAGGACATTAGTTCCTTGAGTTTAAATATGAATATTGCACTTGATAGAAATCTTTGGCGGAACAGGATTCATGTAGCCGACCCCAATTAATTGGGATAAGGCTCTGATGATGATGATGATGATGATGATGATGATGTTAGGTGTGAAGGTGAATTTTAATGAGGGTCTTGGCTACAACCCTACTAAGGAGGAGTTTCAGATCAAAACTATTTCATTCATTCATGAGAAGGGAATATCAAAAACTCCAGTCAAAAATCCACCGCAGCAATCAAATTCACCAACACAAATCTTAAAAACTGACTGGAATTTCACCAAGAGTCAAAATGTTCAGAGGAAAAACAATCAAAAACATAGGTCAATCAAAAAGATAGTCCAATCTGCTCAACAGGGCTATTATCAGCCTTTTCACAGAAATCTGAATAGAGGGAACTTCAACCCTTGAGCTAGTCGACAGAAACACCCAGAACCGACAAACAGAAGTTCAAATAAACCTCACAAAACACATTGGAATCGGTGGGGTAGTCAAGCAAAATTTTATTATCCTGTCAACAAACTTCGGAGCAGAAATAGAAAATTTCAAAACACAAACCAAACTTCGTGGGCTGGTCGACATAATATTAGGCGTCCTGTCGACAGGTTTTCTGGCAGATACCAATTTAAGAATTTCAAAGGCACACATGCATGCGATACCTGTGGAAAAATGGGACATCAAAATTCTAAATGTTGGTTCAATGAAAAATCCAATTCTGTCGAACAAGTTTGGATACCAAAGTACCTGTTGCATGGTTTGAATGAACAAACTGGACCCAAATTCATTTGGGTTCCAAAACCTTCTGTATAAATTGTTTTGCAGGATTGCCGGGCAGCCATGCACAGCCGCCGGTACCTTGATAGCGGTTGTTCAAGGCACATGACGGGGGATAGGACCAAGTTCAGCCAGCTGGAGCTGAAGGAAGGAGGTTTGGTTAGATTTGGAGGGAGGAATAAAGGTAAAATCATTAGTTCAGGCACTGTTGGTAAGGACCCCTCTAATGTCATTGAAAAAGTTCTTTTAGTAGATGGTTTAGAGCATAATTTGCTTAGTCAGCTTTGTGACAAGGGTCACAAGGTCATGTTTGACAATAATGCATGCAAAATTCTTGAAGTCAATTTTGATTCAATAAAATTCATAGGTCATAGAATCAATAATGTCTACATGGTGAACCTAGATGATAATCTCTTAGGGCCACTTTGGTAACGGGTTAAGCCGGGTTAGGGTGAGTTAACCGGGGTCAGGTGAGTTATTCCTTCTTTGATATTTTTTTTCTTAACCCGGGTCGGATAGGGTTAAAGTGGATTAACTCATTCCTAGGAAATAGGTGGAATGAGTTAATCCACCCGGGTTTGGGTTAGGGGTCGGGTGGGCTAACCCGGGTAGGCCACCCGCCCTAACCTAACCCGTTACCAAAGTGGCCCTTAAAGAATATGTGCCTATCTGCGAAGGTAGGTGACAATGCATTCATTTGGCATCGTAGGTTAGGTCATGTTAGTTACAATGTTCTGAATAAACTTGTCAAAAATAATATAGTGAAAGGTTTACTTGAAATATCTTTAAATCAGACACTAAGGTCTGTGATGCATGTGCCTTAGGAAAATAAACTAGAAAATCTTTTAAAGCTAGGCATGAGCCTTTGTCCACTATGCCTTTGGAATTTCTCCATATGGACCTATTCGGTCCTATCAGAACTCATAGTCTTCGTGGCAAAAAGTTTGGATATGTGATTGTGGATGATTTCACTAGATTTACTTGGATTTTCTTTTTAGCACACAAGAATGATGCCTTCATAGAATTCCAGAATTTCTTCAGAAGAATAAAACAGGAAGGTAAGCATAAAATTTGCACAATCTTGTTTGATCATGGGGGGGAATTTGAAAATTCATTGTTCACTGACTTCTGTGAAAAAGAATGACTGACTCATAAATTTTCTTCACCGAAGACTCTAGAACAGAATGGGATCGTGGAAAGAAGAAACATGACCATTATAGAAATGGCCAGAACAATGTTGGTTGAAAGTCAACTTCCACGAAAATTTTGAGCAGAGTCAGCTAACACTGCCTATTACATCATAAATAGAGCCATGGTAAGACCCGTTCATAAGAAAACCCCCCTATGAGATGTTGAAGGGCAAGAAGCGTAACTTGGCCTATTTCAAAATGCTTGGGTCTAAATGTTTCATTCATAATAATGATAAAAATGACTTAGACAAATTTGAAGCCAAAAGTAGTCTAGGCATATTTCTGGGCTATTCTAAACAGTCTAGAGCTTATAGAGTTTTTAGCATCAATGATCAGACTGTAGAGGAGTCTCCTCATGTAATCTGTAATGAGTTTAATGATCATACTAATAAATTTGATGATGACGGGAGGAAGAATGACAACAAGGACTTTCTGGAAGTAAAAGAGGACGCAGAACAGCCTGAACAACCAGAAGATCTGGAACCAAAACAAGGTAGGTCGACCGACCCAGCTCCCAGGTCGACTGAACAAGGTGAGTCATCAAACAATCTTAGATTTTTAAAGGACCATCCAGTTCAAAATGTGATTGATAATCTGCTTGATCAACCTAGGACCAAATCTTTTTACAAAGAAATAAACAATCAGGACTTAGTTGCATTAGTATCACAAATTGAACCCAAAATGATAGATGAGGCTTTAAAAGATGAATCATGGATAAATGCGATGCATGAAGAAATGGGTCAATTTGAAAGAAACCAAGTCTGGACCTTGGTTCCAAGACCAAATAATTGCTCTGTCATAGAAACAAGGTGGGTGTTTAGAAATAAAATGAATGAAGATGGAATAATCTCTAAAAACAAAACTAGGTTAGTAGCTAAAGGCTACAATCAGGAACTAGGGGTAGACTTTGACGAGTCCTATGCACCAGTTGCTAGAATGGAAGCCATCAGAATTTTGTTAGCTTTTACTTTCTCTTTTAGCATTAAACTTCAACAAATGGATGTAAAAAGTACCTTTTTAAATGGAATCATAAAAGAAGACGTTTATGTCGAGCAACCCCCCAGTTTTGAATCTCATGAGCTACCTAACCATGTTTTTAAGCTGAATAAAACACTGTATGGACTGAAACAAGCTCCTCGAGTTTGGTATGACAGGTTGACAAATTTTCTGCTCAACAAGGGATACAACAGAGGTAAGGTCGATCAAACTCTCTTCACCAAAACATCTAATGACCAAATCATCAAAGTTCAAGTTTATGTTGATGATATTGTCTTTGGTTCAAGTAATTCTGAACTATGTGAAGAATTTGCAACTTTAATGTCTGAAGAGGTTGAAATGAGTATAGTTGGTGAACTGCAATATTTTCTTGGTTTACAGATTAAGCAGTCAAAAGAAGGATGCTTCATCAACCAAGCAAAGTACACATTGGAGATCTTGAAGAAATCTGGCATGGAGAAAATGAAGTATATTTCTACACCAATGGGTACAAATGCATCTCTAGAAGCAGATGAGAAAGGTAAATCAGTGGATCCAAAAATCTATCGATGTATGATCGGATCTTTACTCTACTTAACTGCTTCTAGACCAGATATTCAATTTAGTGTGTGTTTATGTGCTAGGTTTCAAGCCAGTCCTAAAGAGTCTCACTTATCTGCTGTAAAAAAAAATTTAGATATCTTGTTGGCACACACAATTTAGGACTGTGGTATCCTGCATCATGTCAACTAGATTTAATTTCATACACAGATGCAGATTATGCATGTGTAGTCGAAATCCCGCCTAGGCGAGCGCCTAGGCGATAAGGCGGGGCGAGGCGACGTCCGCTCGCCTCGCGTCGTCGCAGCTCGTCGAGGCGAACGCCTCACGCGCGCCTCACGCCAGTCGCCCGCCTCGGCGCGCCTCGGCCGCTCGCCCGCCCGCGGATCCGCGTATCGGGTATCGATACCCGTTAACAAAGCCGTCGCGGATCTTTTAAACCCGCGAGGGTTTCACACCGTCTTCAACCCCGTTCTCCGTCCTCCCCCTCCAACAGCGGCAACTGAGCGGCAGCGGCGAGCGACAGCGGCGTCCTCCGGTGTCCGGCGAGCGGCAGCGGCGTCCTCCGACGTCCGGCGAGTGGATATCTCACCCTCTCTGTCTCTCCACGAGCGGCAACGGCGAGCGGACTGCGGCGAGCGGCGTCCGGCATCCGTCCACTCTCTCTCTCCACGAGCGACAGCGGCGAGCTACGTCCGGCGTGCAGCGTCCGGCATCCGTCCGGTAACTCTCTCTCTCTCTCCGATCTCACACTCTCACTCTCTCCGATCTCTCACTCTCTGTCTCTCCACTCTCTCACTGTCTCTCCGATCTCTCACTCTCTGTCTCTCCGTTCTCTCAGACTCTCACTCTCTCCGATCTCTCACTCTCTGTCTCTTCGTTCTCTCACTCTCTCCGATCTCTCACTCTCTGTCTCTCCGACTCTCACTCTCTCCGATCCCTCACTCTATGTCTCTCCACTCTCTCACTCTCTCTGATCTCTCACTCTCTGTCTCTCCGATCTCTCACTCTCTCTGATGGCAGCAGCCAACATACTGTGAAACTTGCATTTGTTATATTTGTGCAGAGTAATCGACAATTGGCAGAGGGGCTTATATTTGTGCAGGGTAATCGACCATTGGCAGAGAGGCTTATTTGTGCAGTGTAAACTCTCTGTCTCTCCGATCTCTCACTCTCTGTCTCTCCGATCTCTCACTCTCTTCGATCTCTCACTCTCCGATCTCTCACTCTCTCTGATGGCAGCAGATGCAAATTGGCAGAGGGGCTTATTTTTGATTTATTTGTGCAGGGTAATCGACAATTCTCTCTCTCTGTCTCTCCGATCTCTCTCTCATTTGTGTGTTATGGGATTATGTAATTAACTTGTTTGGTTGTTTAACTATTTTTGTTTTGTTATAATATTACACTTGTTAGTTGTTTTTCTTGTTTAGTGTACATGCAGTTTTATGATATTTACTGTTCAAAAATTATATTTTTGTGATATTTTGACATATAATTTAATTTTAATTTTTTAATAATATCTCGCCTCAAACGCCTCGGTCATCGCCTAGGCCTTTGAGGTGTGAGACGACCCCCTAGTCGCCTCGCTCGCCTCAGACTACATAGGATTATGTTGGATGTAAGTTGGATAGAAAGAGTACTAGTGGATATTGTCAATTTTTGAGTGGGTGCCTCGTTTCTTGGACTTCCAAGAAACAATATTCTGTTGCACTCTCTACTGCATAAGCTAAATATGTTGCTACAGGGAGGTGTGGAACCCAAGTTCTATAGATAAAACATCAACTCCAAAACTACAATGTAGATCTTGGTTGTACACCCATATTGTGTGATAACACTAATGCAATCAACCTAACTAAAAATCAAATCCAGCACTCAAGAACCAAGCACACTGAAATAAGACACCAGTTCTTAAGAGATGAAGTATCCAAGAAAAATTTTAAGTTGCATCATGTTGATATATTGAATCAAATTACTGATATATTTACAAAGCCATTAAACAGTGAAAGATTGTCATCCTTGAGAAGGGAACTAGGGCTTTGCAGACCTTCTTAAAACTAAATCATGAAAATCCCATGCATGATTCTTGTTTTTCAATCCTCTAGTCCATCTAGTAAGGGGGAGTCTGTCTGGTTGATCTTGCTCTTGTATGAACTCTTCTACTCTCTACTGCTTATGCACGATTATCTATTTGATATATCAAATGGTGATTTGTGGAAAGTTAGATCAGGTCCAACTAAAAACTCACCATGCGTGAAGGATCTTCGGATCAAGTTCTCCGTCTAGTACCAAAAGATAGTCGATCATGAAATTAGGGGAAGTTGATGCTTCCTAATTTTGTCTAACTGTTCATGAATTGTTTCAGATAGGAGGAGTCAGGCAGGGTTATGTGTATCTCTGTGCAAATAAGCCTTGTGTTAGTCAGCACACCCATCCATTCTGTCTACAGAACCTCAAACATATTCAATGGATGTTTGTCTGTCAGTTTCTTTCTGAATTCCACCCTTTCAATTAGTGTCCTCTTTATCCGTGGAAAAATCCTAAGGTGAGACATCTCTTTCTTATGATTGTTCTCACAGTCACTGAGATGGTAAAATAAGGACCTTCAATTTTTGGAAACTCACAAGACTTTTGATCACATCAACTAATCATGTGAGACTGAAACCTGAAAGCACCTTGAAAATGTCTATATACAAACTTAATGAATTAAAAACAGTATTGGAATATTGTGTCCTGAAATCCTCTTAAGCTTGAAAAGTAAGAGTAAAGAGGCAACTTTGGTTGAAGAACTTCATGCTTAGTGTTGCTTTCAAACATCACACTATCTGAATGTTTTCTAAAGGGCCATAATTTGCAGAGCAATGGCTTTGGTCCACTGAGTAACCAAATATTCTTCACCACAAAGTGAAGTGAATTGTGTCGTGAAGTGTAAAACCAAGCTAACTCTGTTTAAAAATTTATGTATCTGATGAGAAAAATTTTTGGCAGATAACTGGGTCATTTCACTTAAGACGTGTTTTGCCTCACGTAAAAAGGCGTTGTCATTGTTAACTCTGTTCTTATGAGAAGCAAAAAGGTTAACGGTTGAGTAACTGGGGATTCTTGCATCTAAACAATGTGTCTCCTCACGTCAAAAAATGTGGACTAAACCAAATTGCCCAATGAACCAAGGTTGGCAGTCTCAGTTTCGGACTCGGTTTCGACTGAGTCCGAAACCGATACGAATCGGTATCGGTTTCGGTTTCGGCCGAAACCGGCCGAAACCCAGTCAAAAGCTTTAAAAAATTAAAAATGGACCTAAAAATTCATAAACAAATAGATATAAATAGATATAAAGTTAATAATCACATAAAAAGGCTTTTTAATTCATTAGACATGTATTTGATTGTAAAGAAATTAGATTAAGTGTAATAAATATAAAGTAGACATTGAAATTCAAACATTGAACATGTTAAACTAATATTCTTGAGTACATACTAAGCATAAAGTAGGTTGAATCATAACAATAAATCTAATTAGGCACAGTAAATGTTACGAAAATTAAATGATCTTTACCTAAATTAAGAGGCACTAATATGGGCAATAACTAGAACCTTCTCCCTCATCGTCTAATTTTTCATGTTCATACCCATAAGAATGATGCATGTATGGTCTATATTCACTATAACCAAACAATGAGGTAGTCAAGTCATGCATCCCTCTTTGGATCCCTCTTGGAGTGTTTGGTTGGCTTGAGCCGAATCCAGTATCAGCATAAGAATCTTGAGGAAGAGAAGAGGAACTGGCCGGATGGAACTGGAATGATGGTTCATAACCCTACGACCCATAAATCGTTGCCTCCTGTTGGCCACCTCCATAACCTGATGGATGCCCATATTGAGTATGTGAATCATATCCTTACTCACCCTGACTGTATCCTCTGCCTGTGTCTGCGTGGAACGAGGAAGGACCACCAGCATCCCCACCGCCAGTAGTAACACCTGCAGCACCTGTAGCAACTGCAGTCTCCAATCGCCTTTTGGCCTTTGGGGATCCTTTTTCCTGTGCCGGTGTGCTTTCTTCTTGCACCCTTAACATGAATCATGTTCCACTTGGCGTGTGCCTCAAATAAATCTGCTTCAACTGCTCAATTGACGGGTCATCTCGAGCAGCAGCATTTGTTCTCTCAGTTTGCCCATGCACTGATGTACTTCTTCTTAAGGATGTAGGTGCCTTGCCCATTCTAGGAGTGACTGGCCTGCTATCTGAGTCTGAGTGTCTAGCTGGCAGAAAATCATGCTGCTCCTCAGTGTCCTCAACAACCCTAGACTGGTGCGCATGAGTATCTCTGGCCCTCTTTGATTTTCTTCTGAATTCAGGATCTCTTGGCTCATCTTCATCTAGTATGCCCTCTGCCCATCTTCTATCATCATCATCAAAAACAGACTCATCAATCTACTCTCGTGTCTCCACCCAAGACTGCAACGGATTCTCATTATCAAATATGACATCCACATCAATTTATGCACTCCCATCCTCAGCGACGCGTTTGTCCCTCAGCATTTGTCTTATCTTCGTGTTATTTATTCTCAGTCTCATATTGTAATGACAGTAAACCAATTTTTCTAACCGTTCAGTCTTTAGCCGATTGCGAACCTTCGAGTGTATAAGGCTGAACGTGCTCCAATTTCTTTCACATTGACTTGCCGATGTTGTTTGACTGAGCACCCTAATTGCAATGAAAGCCAATACATTGTTGCCCACATCTCGGTTGTTTACCATTATCCACCAATCAGCTGTTCCACCAACCATAAACAAATGCATATAAGTTGTAGAAATATATATTCAGGTTAAAAAATCCAAAAAATAAAATATACCTGGACTCACTCTTCCCACAGCGTATTGCAATTGGGAGTCAGCATATGTCCCAATCCTCATTCTATAATTGTTCATCTACAAACATAAAGTAATACATTAACATAACTACTTAAATAAATTCTATACATGTTATTGATAAAATCAAATAAAGGTCAACCTCTACTTCGACCTGAAGACTCTTTTCTGGATTCCTCGATAGACGACCTATAACTTTTAAAGTCCCTTGGAGCACCTCGCCATCAACATGTGCATCGGCATCGTACATAAATCGAGGGTTGAGGAAATAACATGCATTTGTGTATAATTAACTAAATATTATATATAAAATAACATAAAGGCATTACCCCACTTTCGGTACAATTAATCACTCACCAACTGCATGCAAGTCGTAGTGTAATGTGTTGTCCCATCTCTGGTCAATAATTTTCCACCATTTTGCATAATGTCTGGGAAGGCAATGCTGTAACTCCAATTTGGCACGGTCCATGACCTCGTACAGATAGCCCATATCATTTTTCTCATCGCCATCCACCATTCTTAGGACCTTCACGAGGGGTGTGACTACTTTCAAGTACCGTGACACCTTGTCCCAGAATTTGTTGTCGTCCACGACGTGGCAGACATCCAAATAATCCATCTGAGCATCAACATTGCCCTTGTCGATGTATTCCCGCAGGACAGTGTGGTACATGAAAGCTTTCAGCTCATTCTTGTACCTGTGCAAACAAATGAAATTTAAAGCTGCATCAACTGTTACATATCAATAAGGATAAAGTTAATAGAATTGAGATCAATCTTATACTTGTGCAAAGACTCCAAAGAAATAAAATTGGAAGCAAATCTGGTTGGGCCTGCACGGATGATATCTCGCCCTCCACTGGCATGCACCCTAAACATATTCAGTATCCTAGGATGGCCATAGATATACTGTGACTTTTTGTGCCTTGTCAATTGTCTTCTTCACATGATTTTCCTTCCCTATGTCTTCAAGCATCAGATCCAGACAATGTGCTGCACATGTAGCCAATATAAATGACTGCGCTTCTGCATCAATTTCTTCCCCGCAGCCTTGTAACTGGCTTCATTATCAGTCACCACTTGCACAACATTCTCCTCTCCAATTTGTTCTACCATGTCATCCATCAAATGAAACAAATAATTTGCATTCTTTCATAATCTGATGCATCAACTGATTTCACAAATACTGTACCTTTGATGCAATAAACCAAAAAGTTTATCATGGACTTCTTCGTGGTACCAGTCCAACCATCATGTGTGATGGTGCATCCTCTCTCCACCCATATATGCTTGAAGCTTTCAACCCAATCATGGAGCTCCTCAACCTCTCCCTCAAGGCCACGCCCGTATATGTCTCGACGTGAGGGGGCCTTCAAACCAGGGCCAACATCTGCTATGGCATCTATCATAGGTTGAAAATATTCACTTGAAGCTGTATGTGCAGGGACACCTGCATGAAAAAACCATTTGCAGATAGATTTAAATGCATGCCCTGCAACTTCTGCTGATTTTTTGACCCCTCTCAATGCTTGCTTGATTTTAGGTTGTGCAGATTGGGGCCTTCTGTGCAGATAGCTGTCCATGGGCCCTGCTCTCTGCGGGGCAACACCACTGTCAGGACGTTGTGCAGCTGTACTCTCGTAGGTCCCTGAACCCACGGGTCCCTTCCCTTTCCTTCGAGCGGCTTCTTCACGCTCCCTTGCTTCAGTCAGCTCCGGATCAGAATCCTCAGTGCCTTCCTCATCATCATCCCTTCTAACCCTTCTGCCAGAAATCTCCTCAGCAATTTCAGCCTCATCCTCAGCCCTTTGTTGCACCCTCTCCTTTTTCCCCAGAAGGCACTGGCGCATCTCTTCTCGCACCTCTCGGGGACAGTTGTCACATTGTCTCACCTCTCCTCTTACCCCTGCCAAATGTTACTTTCCTCTGGTAATTCCGCCATACATCTCCCTACCACATAATTGCATTTCACCTTTCTTCTTTTAGCATCAACTAAGGACATGTGGGTCCACCCCGGATCCTCCTGCCCTTACTACTCCTGTGTTTGTTGACATCTAAACATGATGCTGCATTAAGACATCCATACACAAAAAGTTATAAGTACAATTAAAATTTTAACCTTTAATTAGCAATTAACCCTTAATCACTCTTGCAAAAAATCAATTATCAGCATGATCCCACCCCAAAATCTTCAATGAAGCTTAATTGAGCTTCAATTGAGCCTAAGCAAACCAATTTAGACAAAAGCCCCAAATGTTATGAACTAATTAACCCTTAATTAACAATTAACCCTTAATCACCCTTGCAAAAAAATAATTACCAGTATGATCCCATCCCAAAATCTTCAATGAAGTTTAATTGAGCTTCAATTGAGTCTAAGCAAATCAATTTAGACAAAAGTCCCAATTTTTATGAACTAATTAACCCTTAATTAACACTTAACCCTTAATCACCCTTCGAATTAATTAATTACCAACATGCTCCCGCTTCAAATTAGTCAATGAAACTTAATTGAGCCCTAATTGACCTTACTAAACCTAATTAAAGAAAAGCCCCAAATTTAAACTTCTAATTATGGTTTAATTAGAAGTGTTAAAAATTTAATCATGGTTTTAAATTAACCTACAACACAACATTTAACCTCCAACAAAAAAAATTTCAACAACTCAACCAAAAAAACACAAAACATAAAAAATCCTAAATTTACCTCCACAAAATTTACCTCCGCAGTGGGTCAAACGGCTGAGCTGTGGACCGGGCAGGCTGGCAGGGGCCCCTGGCGTGGCCTGAGGTTGGCCGCTGGCCGGCTTTGTCTGGCCCGGGCAGGGGCTGGCACTGGCAGTGGATGTGCGACAGCAACAGCAGCAGGCCTCGGAGCAGGCACCTCCTGTGGGCGCGCGCGCGCAGCAACAGCAGCAGCATGCCTCGCAGGCTCACACAGCAGCAGGCAACAGCGGCAGCGCAGGCAGCAGCAGCGGCAGGCAGGAGGCGGCAGCAGCGGGTTTCAGCCCTTTCAGGAGGGTTTCGGCTGAGAACACCCGATCGGTGGGGGGGGACCTCAACTTCATACTGATTTCGCCCGAAACCCACGGGTTTCGGGCCGAAACCCTCCAAATTCGGGCGAAATCAGTATCGATTTCGCCCGAAACCGATACACTTATACCGTTTCGGCTTAGCTACAGTGATGAGGTGGGTTTTCGTATCAGGTCTGGCCAAAACCGATACGTTTCGGCCGAAATGTATCGGTTTCGGCCGAAACTGCCAACCATGCAATGAACAAAAGTTCTGCAGAAAAGTTGTTGAAAAATTTATTGTCGGAGAAACATATTTCAAAAGTGCCCAAAAGACAACTAATCTGAAATGTTTAAGGTGTTTACCTCCAACACTAGCCGAAGGTCATCCTAGAGAAGTCCCTGAAAATTTATGAGTAAAGTTGCATGTAGGACTGTAAGGGCATTAATATGACATTGTTTCTTCGTTCATTAATCTTGTATGCAGAATTTTTCTAAGGTCTTTTACTATCATGTCTTTAGGGTTTATGGGTTTTAAACCAATCAGCATAATGCGATCCAATGACTTGTTTCCTCAAAAGAAGGCTCCCAAAATAAATTCATTCTGGCTCTATGAGAATTTTGGTATCTGACAGAGTATGCCTCTTGCCTTTTCATCCTCCCATGTCTTATTTTGATGATGTCAAAGGGGGTGAAGATTGTTGAGTCATCATTTCAGTCATTGTATCTCAGTCAGTTTGTGAGAAGATTGTTGAGTCATCATTTCAATCAGCTCTGTTTCTGTCTCATTCTATCTTCTGGTTACTCTTATCATCTTAAGATCACCTCCTTTGCATTTTATTTTTGTCATCTGCTCCGAAGGAAAGTTTGCTCTCAAGTTTACCTAAATCTTTGCCTTACTCATCTCTGGTTCAATTTTCATAACCCTCACAAACATGGGCATAAATGACTCATAGTTGCCATCATCAAAAAGGGAGAGAATATTGTGTATGATATTTCGATGATGTCCAAACTATGAGCCATTGGCAAATCAATTTGAAAACACATGAATTAAATTCTCTATTGAATGTTTAAATGTGAAGAAATTGACTAAATGTTCATTTCAAGAAGAAAGATGGTGCAAAATATTCAAGAGTGTCGACACACCTTGAGAGTGTGTCGACCCACACTACTTCAAATGAACAAGAAAATCCATCAAGCTTGCATTAACAAGGCCTTACGTCAGGAATGGGTCGACGCGAGAGTATCACAACGTCGACGCAGTTGAAGACATACAAGAGTAAAACTCAAGGATTGAGTCGGCGCAAATTTCCAATGAGTCGACGCAGCAGAAGAAGCAATGTAAATCCAGAGAAGCTGCTCTCCAAGCGTTGAGAACGGTGAGTCGACGCAACAACCTGTGGCGTCGACACAACAAGGTCTTTCCATACAGCTTTCAAGCAACATTCAGATTGCGTCGACGCAATAATGTCATGGAGTCGACGCAACCGTGCATTTTAGCAAGATCTCGTCCAGATGCATGAACAATGAGTCGACGCAGTCAAGGGCAATGCGTCGACACACCCTATGCAACGAAACTCTGATTAAGCAGCGGGACCCACTTCCGGCTCATGATCTGAGGTCCGATCATTTGGAGCCTGGTGTACGAGGAATCTACCTTCTAGAAGACACCTTTTGGAGGGAAAATGATTCTCCACTCCAACGACCTGATCGCGTGGGCCCCCAGGAAAAATATTCTCTACCTCGAGCTTTATAAAGCGATCTGGATCCGACTGAAGTAGATAACAAAAAGAAAATGAGAAGAGAAAAGAAGACTGCACGAGCCAGCAAAGTGAGAAAGAGCAGAAAGAGAGAGCCAAAGAAGAAGAGATTAGAAGGATTCAGAGAGGAAGAAAGAAGAGTGCCCTTCTGAGAAAAGCAGTGTGTCCGTGAATCATTCAAATTGCTTCAGCAGAAGCTACATTTCTTTTGTTTCTCTTCTTGTGTTTTTCATTTTTTCTTCTATCAAATCTGTTAGTGTGTGTCGAAGCTGTGAATCAGCAGTGAGGACAGTGTCCTCTTAACAAGCTGTGTCAGCGGTGAGGACCTCGTCCTCGTGTGTGTGGAAGTTGTGTATCAGCAGAGTGTGTTGGGGTGTATCCCTGAATTGCTGCCATTGCAGCTAGTGGTCCTCACTCATTTGAGTGAGGGGTGGATGTAGGTGAGCACACAAGGGCTACCGAACCACCTAGAAATTCCGGTGTCTCTGATCGTGCGATTGCTTCTTTTTCTCCTTCCCACGATATCAACAAATTCGCTAAGTGTTCACAATCGCGTATTCATCCCAGTCACACGTGCACTTCAGCTATTCGATTTGTGTTCGGATACTTTGTCTTAAGACAGTCATAGCATTTACTGCATCAATTTTTTTTGGGGGGGTAGATCTATTCAACCCCCCCCCCCTTCTATATCTGCCTACTTAATCCTACACCTCTCTCCCCACAGCTGCTCATCAATGGCGACCTGGCATAGTTGGGTTGCAGGGTGACCGCATACCAGAAAGAGGCTTCTGCCAAGCAAAGAAGATGAAGCAGGTGGGGTTCAAAACTTGCAAGGGCGCTGCAAACTCTAGGAGTAGGAGGGATAGGATTCACAATAAGATGGACAGGTAGATAATGGATTCTGAAGTAGAATACTATGATCATACCTTCTGAACTTTTCTTCAGAGAATGAGTTTATCTGAACAGTAAAATTGGATCAAAACTAATGGACACCCAATTCAAAAAATATTGGATATTTCAGATCGGGGATCCGATAATTTGATTTGTCTTTCATTCCTTCCATGATTGATAATGTAAGTAAGAATCAATAGAAACCAAATAAAATGATCCCACGACCAGACAGGATTTGATGCTTGGACTCCCATGGCAATATCATTGATGCTAACAGCAACATACGATATGATATGATAAACTCAAAGATGGCTCCAGTCACATACGAGCTTCAAAATGAATGCAATGAAGGGAGGCAATAAATCAAGGCAACTAAATGGAGCTCACTAATGCTAGAAGATCAGGGAGATGGATCTATGAAGCTTCCTTCTCTTTCTTTTTCTAACTCCAATTTCTGTAAGACATGTAAAGTATAACAATGAAACAAGTGTGGAATGCCAAATGTTTCCCTGCATGAAACTTCCTTGCCAGAAAATATGATATCATACTTTTTAAAATTTTGTTGCACGTAAAATGGAAGTGTTCTCCATATAAGCAAGAATAAAGATGTTTTTCACTGTCCGCATATCTGGAGTTTCTCTTCAAGAATATACAAATGTAATTTTGCAACCATATGCAGAATCAAGCTACATTATTAGAGAAATACTCTCCAAATAAACATCTATGGCAAAACAAACAAGATTAGAAAAATAGGCATACCTCATTAATTTCATCCTTTAAGGTCTTACAGGTCATGTTTGCAGCTCCCACGCAGACAACATAAGGTTGATGATCTATCATGAAGTTCAGGAGCCTCTGTTGGTCATTTTTCTTCCTCTGCTGCTCATTAACACCTTGTGACCTAACACTTATTGAACCAGCGTATAATATGTCTAACAATTCCCCTGCTGAATCCAGCATCACAAAAGTAGTTGCTGGTTTTCCAGGGCCCCAACAGCAACCCATGACTTTTCGAGAAGTTTCATCCTCTTCTTCAGTGTCCTGGCGCTGATAGGGTGCAACAGAAACCTTACTCCACAAAAGGTTCCCATATTCCATTAGCAGCCAGCTCTTTGCTCTAGTAGTCAATAGGGCCCGAGCTTCCTTCTCCAATGATGGAAGTATAAGATTGAAAAATGAATCTTCCAATATCAACCTGCGCTGTTCATTCCACAGCTGAGCAGATTTGCTAACACACTCGCTTAGATAACCATCCTTTGCCTCCGATATTAGTTTGTTAAGAGCTTTTTCTGGCATTTTTATGGTAATATGAAGAAGTTTTTCTTCTTCAGCTTTTTGAATGAGAAGCCATTGTGCATCCACGAACTCAGAAAGTGGCTTGTTGCGTAGCCACTTTGCACCTGCAACTGGATGAAAAGAATCTATAGTTGAGTTTCCTTCTGGTGTAGGATTTGTCGATACAACAGCTTCATCCATATAGATTCCCCGGATATATTTCCTAACAATTGGTTCACAACTGATTTCCACTGCTGCCTGCACAAAGCAATCTCAGTCAAGCATGAGAAGGATGTACATGTAAGTGCAGGCAATAGATATCTTAGAATCAATGAGATGCTATTGCATTCTTACCATATGCCTGGCACCTTTCAGTACATCTGGGGGGGTCTCAAACATTGCACAGGTGAAATTGGCCGCTACTTCATCAGGGGTTTCTTTTGCATCTTCTAGTTCATCCAGCCTCTGAGAGCAAAAGATGCTATAAGGTACAGCAAAACATAAAAAAAAATTAAAAGTCAGATATAAAGTACCATCTGTTCCAATGCTAAATGCAGGCCAAACTGCTCTGAACTGCACCCAAACTTCTTAGCAACCTCCCACAGTCCAGCCTTGGAACACAGACTGTACAATGATTTCCGCTTGGGCCTCTTAAATTGACCCTCATCCACATCAACTTCACCAGGAGGAAAGTGCAAATTGAACTTCATATCAACATCATCAACTTCCCTTTCTGACTTAGCATCTTTGAGAGCATCAATGATTGATTTATAAAGCTGACGATTCAGAGCAAGTCGAGTTTCATCATCCACCCTTCGGGTTTCCTCCTCGAAACGCTTCTCATAGTACACCTCAAGAGCACTTTTCCGCTTTCGTAAAAGTAACCATTTTCGGTCCAAATTTTGAACAGCCCAGAGTGCCTGCAATAAGGAGTTAGCACCTCGTGACACAAGGAGGGGGGGGGAATGTGACATAAGGCAGGTCCAGCGTCTTCCAAGAATAAAGTACCTTGTGCCACATCAACCCAGGAACTCTTTCGATGTTATCGATCTCATTGCTATCTGCCATGTCCTTGTTTGGATCTTTCACTAAACTAAGGCACAGCTCCTTCCGATACATCGCAATAAAGGGAATCTAGGAAGCATAAACAAGAGAAAGACATTGACACGGCTTCTTATATGCATGTGTCATCGTCAGTCAAAATAAATAAATAAAGGAACTCACATCAAGCTTCTGAATGTGAAGCATTCCCAAGACATTTCCAATGTCTTCTTTGTTAATTTCCTTGACCATCTGATTCTCACCAAACAGTGGAGATACACCAGCAGTGATCTGGTTGTATATCCAAGCACTTTCCTCTTCTATACTTTTATCATCAACTGGGGGAGGACCAGTAATCTCCTCAGGAAGCTGCAACCAAATGAAAAAATGAAAATATTGGAGGATTGTCAGAGATTTATATATAATTTATAAAGTCAGTTTCTTGGACATGCAAATTAAGTTATCGGTGCATTCAAAAGATTTCTTCTTTTTGTCGGGGGGGTGATGTTTAAAATAGACCTGTATTCTCTCGGGAATATCAGTTTCCCTTATAATGTCATCCCTTGGAGTCATATACTTCTCTTCAAGAATCAATGGTTCAAACTCATCTTCTAGCCTCTTTTCACCCCAGCCAATCACATCACTGGCACCTCTTGCAAGGTCTTGCTTTCTAAGTGCCAAAAGCTCATCAACATCCCCAAATATTTCATGGGCTTCCTGTAAAGCAGATGATGAGACACCTAGTGCTTGCCTTAACTTCTTTTTCTTTGTTTTCTTTCTCCTACAGTAAGGAAATCATTAGTTAGCCAAGTAGCTCATTATATAATTTGATGCAAAGAAAAGAACACGAACAGTCATGTTCAAAAGAGAAAGAAACCTCATAGGAGCGCCATTCTCATCCACATCTTCCTCATCAACAATGAAGTCAGCCATTTCATCTTCTTCTCCAATATCTGCATCCTCCTCCTCTTCTACCTGCTCTTCTTCTTCAGCAATGTCCTCGAGAGGTGCAGCTGCAAATATTAATTAAAATACATGAGCAAAGTAGGACAAAGATAAAAAATTGTTAACACAGTAGTATACCTTCATCGTCACCAAATAGGCTACGCTTGAGTTTCTCCTCAGCCGTACGGCCACCCCGGCCAGTCTTATCAGACTCCTCTTCATCGGAAAAGCCTAACCGATCTTCCTCCTCAGTGTCCCTGCCAGCCTTCTTAAGACGCTTGAACTTTTTGCTTCCCTGAATACATTTTAATTAACAAACATAATACGAGAGGATAGCATTTCTAAAATAGTTCCCCGTAAGTAATTAAGTAAAAGTGCCAAAAGTCAACAGCAAGTAACGAGACCAAAAACTTACTGGTTTGGGACGATGGAAACCAGTAATGTTATTATCCTGAAGCAACTCATAATCATCCTCGTCAAGAACATATTGCTTCTCTGATTCTCTAAACAAAAGTTATAAGGGGGAGAAAAAAAAAGAAAGAAATTAAGGAAGCAATAAAAAAATAGAGACAAAAAAAGCATTTAACTTTTTACGAACCTTTTCTTCCTCTTCTTCTTTTTGTGCCTCTCCTCATCGCTCTCCTCCCTGTCCTCCTCTTCCTCGTCCTGCTCTTCTTCTTCCTCATCATCATCAACTATAAAACCATCTTTCTCATATTCGTCCTGACCCTCTTCTCCTCAGCAAAAAGTATGAACACATCGGTGAGACCGGTACTCCGCGTCAAAGGTTACCATTCCCAAAATACAAACAAAATTTAATCACCGAAGGAGATACGAAATGATACTTCAGACATGCTAAACGAGAAAGATGAAATTTGATTGAAGAGAAACGATCTGGAAGGGATTTTTATATATGCAAAACCATGGAAACCTTGACTAATCCTTCTTCCTTAGAACCTAACGACAAGAAAAGACAAAAGCAGAGAAATTTAATTCAAAGATAAACCTTCTTCATCTTCTTCTTCGTCGTCGTCGCCCATTCTCACCCTGTCATTCTCATCCTCCGCGGCGTGGCCATCCACGACCCGCGCATCCTCCTCCTCTCCGAACTCATCTGCAGGATTTAGCTATAACCATGAGAGCGCCGAGGAAGGATGAAAGAAATAAACAAAACTTTACATCTTTGTGAAGGCGGAGGGAGCAGATAAGGATTCGAATTCCCACCTTCCTCGTCGGAGACGACCCTTCCGCCCATGTGGAACCGGACTAACGGAGTGCGGTGGGGGCGGAAGAGGGCTTCGAGAAAGAAACCCTAACTGGGGCTCTTCGACAGAAGATTGGGCGGGGGGGGGGGGGGTAATCGACGATCCTCAGAAAAAGGACAGAGGAAGCCCTAGGTCGAGAGAGGACCCCGCCCCTGGAGGGTTAAGAAGATGGAGATGATGGGTGAGCAGGCGGCGGCGGCGGCCAACGGGAGCTCGGCCTCGCTATGCTCTCTCCCAGTCTCCCTCTCTCTCCCTCTCTTTCTCTGGTCCGATCACGGGGAAAGAGAGATGGAATCAGGCTCATGCGACAGCCGCGAACGAAGGCAGGCCGAGGCTAGTATGGGGTTTAACTGCGTAAATATCTTGTGTGGTATTATTATTCAGGAGTAAAAGAACAAACTTCTTTTACAAGGAGTATTGTGGTGTGTTTAGTGTTTACCCAAAAAAAAAATCATAAAAAATATTGTTAGGAATTAACTTATAAAAAAAAATTCTTAAAAATACAACCACAGACATATCACTGGACGTATCACTGTATGAATTTAAATTATATAAAAATATCATATTTATTTATAATCATATTATTTTTATCAAAATTTTAAAAATATATATATTTATATAATATTTACATTAATTTAATAATATATCTGTTAATATATTTTTAATATTATATATTCACCTCTAACAATAATTTGTATGTAATAATCTTTATTATCTATTAGGCTTCTTCCAAAATTATCCTTCTTGTAAATTTGTTTATCATATTCTATATTATTTTTAATAATCTTATGATACTAAGATAGTGACAAAAATATCCTGCTAATTAATCTCGGTTCAAAATGCATGCAGAGAATATTTTGTTCCGATCCATAAAATTGAGTTATTGGACAAAAATATCCCGATAAAAAAGGACATTCTTTGACGATCTAGTGTGCCAAGGGGAGAGAAGGATAGATAATGATAGATATATGTTGTACTATGTAAATTTTGATGATAACAAATTTTTTACACTTGTTTGGTGAGTCTAATGGAATGTGACTGATGGGTGACTTCGTGTGTATACTAACTATGTTCCTTTGATTATGTGATATATAATGCATATCTAATTCATCTTGAGTGGAAATGCAATAAATTGGGCCTGGAACATCAAGAAAACACGGTCTAAGAGCCTAAGGTAATATCACTCTTAGTTTACTTCGAGATGAGATAAATACAGGGTGGTTTTCCACTGTTTGCAGGTGATTGGTCGACCGACCCATACATTATGGTCGACCAAAAGGGGCCAATAGATATGGTTTTGCAGAAGCTGAATTCAAAAGGAGTTTGGTCGACCGACCAGAGTAGCTCGGTCGACCGAAAGGCGCCAGTACGTGTGCATTTATGCAGGTTCATAATCAGGCCAGTTCGGTTGACCGAACTCCAGATCGGTCGACTGAACTAGGGCAGCTCCAACACTTCGAAAGTCCACTTCCAAAGCACCGGTCGACCAACCCCATGCATTGGTCGACCGATAACAACTACGTGAATTGCGGGCTTTCCGCTTTTAACCCGATTCGGCGTCGTTTCTTGCCAAAAAACTCCGGGGATGGACGAGATACTATAAATACATCTTGTTCAAGGTCATTAGGGTGAGCCTCCATGAGTTTTCAAGGATTCCAAGTGCCCTAGAGCGGAGATCGTTCTCGTTGCATTCCAAGGTCGCGCCTTGAAGCTCCGAGCGTGTTGAAGCAAGAAGCTCAATCTCTGATCGTGTTGGAGGCTTCCAAGCCTGCTAGAGTTTTATGAATCATCAAGAGAACGTAGGCTCAAGATCTGGGACATGCCACATTGATTATGGGGCGACATTGATCGAGCAAAGTTCAATCTACTACGAGGGTCGAGTCAAAAATAGGGAGAATCTTTTTCTCTGCACTTGATTCTTCATTCCTCCTTGTTTGGTCTTTTTTTTTCCAAGCATCATTTGATAGTGTGTGGTGTGCGCCGTGGTTGTTGGTGCACGTGTGTGTGAGAGTGGCTAGGCATTGTCTCACACCTTGTGTGGGTTGGTCTTCATGACTGTGTGTGTGTATTGTAGGAATTCATTTCCTAGTGTGTGGTTAAACCTCACTGTGGTGAGGGGTGGACGTAGGCACACGCGTTGTGTGGTCGAATCATCTTAAAAATCATGTGTGCCTCGTGGTGTGTGCTTCCATTTCTTCTATCTCCCTTCTTCAATTCGCGAGGTGAGGTGTGGTGTGCATTATCCGTAATTCATATGTCTGAGTTTCTGTTGATCGAATTCAATAGCGTGCTTATTTAAATTTTTAGAGGGTGTGGTTCGATTCACCCCCCTCTCAAACTGTTTGGCCATCTAGTCTTCAGTATCCACGCATATCGACCCTTCAATTGGTATCAGAGCGGGTCTCTAATATACAAGAGAGTTCTTGGTTAGATGGCTTCCGGCAACTTCATTGTTGAGGGTCACTCGATTAACAGGCCGCCGTTCTTTGACGGTTTGAATTATGCTTATTTGAAGAACTACATGATTATTTTCATTAGAGCTTAGGATTATGAAATTTGGAGGGTTATTAACAACCGTCCTCACGAGTTGCTTGAAGATGAGAGCAAATGGAATGACGAGCACATTAAAAAGTCTAAGATAAATTTTTCTACTATGAATATCATGCAGTGTGCCTTACACCCTAACGAGTATTCTCGTGTTTTAATGTGCAGCTCTACGAAGGAAATGTGGGACAACCTCCAACTTATCTATGAAGGAACTTCCGAGGTAAAGGAGACCAAGGTGAACATTTTGGTCCAAGATTACGAGCTATTCAGAATGAAGCCGGAGGAGACCATCTCGGAGATGTTCGCTAGATTAACCGAGATCACAAATGGACTCAAGGGTCTCGACAAAGAATATACAAATTCTGAGTTGGTTCGAAAAGTCTTGAGTTCTCTTCTACCTACGTGACACACAAAGGCCATTGTAATTGAAGACTCCAAGAACTTGGCGACACTCACTCTGGAGGAGCTGATCGGGTCTCTCATGACCTATGAGTTAAATATCTAGAGGAATGAGCAAGATGTGAAGAAGAACAAGAGTATCGCCTTGAAGGTTGCACCGACACACCATCAATCGTCGGAGGAGAAAAGCAACGAAGATGATGATGAAAAGGCGCTCGCTATACTCATAAGGAAAATGCGCAAATTCATCCGACAGATCAAAAAATCACAAGGTAGCACCAAAAATTGTTGAAGAAGTAATCGCCCGACAATAATGATCCAAGCAAGTCAAGTAAGGTGGCTTGCTATGGTTGCAAGAAGCCGAGGCACATGCGCGGTGATTGCCCGGAGATCCTCAATAAGCTGAAGAAGGGAAAGTTCAAGCAAACCAAGGGCATGGTCACTACGTGGAGTGATGAGGACGACGATGTGTCATCCGGTGAGATAGAGGAAGCCTTGGACTCTCTATGTCTTATGGTCAATGAGGAGGATTCTTCTGAGGTAAATGACTCTGAAACCTTCACTTGTGAAGAATGGGAACGTGCATACACTGCTTTGTTTGAAAAATACAAGAGATTGAGATATGAGAATAACGGCTTGAAAAAGAAAATGCATGAAATTACTCGTGTAGAAACTCCATGCACTGCTTGTTCTGATTTGAAAGAGAAAATGGATAAATTACATGATGCACATGAATTCTTGCTTGGTAAAGTCACAATTTATGAAGATGAGATTGAAAACCTATCGCATGTGCAAACTGAGCTTGAAAAGGCTAAGAATTTTGAAAAAGAAAATTTCAAACTAATAAATGAAAATGAGAATCTCATGTATAAGGTTGCATCTCTTGAGAAACATGTCACTTAATCTGAAAGCATAATAAAGGACAAGCAAGTCACTTTAGATAAACTCAAGAAAGGCAAACAAAGCTTGGATGACATTCTAAGTCTAAGAGTTAACTTTCAAAGAGAGGGCTTCGGCTATGAAATGGTAAAGAAAACTCCATTCAGTCTGAAAGCTCGGACCTCTTTTGTGCATACATCCAATATGACTGATACTTCTAAAGCACCTCCTGAGGCAACGAAAATTCTTAGACATCAAGCTCCAATTAACAACTATCGGAATATGCAACCTAAGAAGAGATCCACACATCATGGGTCTAAAATGCATAAACAAAGATATGTCCATGCTCATAGGAATCAAATAAAGCAAATACATGCCTCAAAGATTTCTAGAGTCATTTGTTTCTATTGTGGAGTAAATTGTCAAGTAAATTCAAACTGCTTTATGAAGAAAAATATAGCAAAATGAACTTGGTTTGGATTAGAAAAGATTTACTTGTTTCATGATCTAACCACCAAGGACCCAAAACTATTTGGATACCAAAAATTCATCCATGAGTATCTTAGTTGTGTGCAGGTGTATCTTGAAGTCACCGGAGACAAATGGTACTTAGATAGTGGATGTTCAAGGCACATGACCGAGGACAAATATAATTTTTCATAACTGAAGGAAAAGGATGGAGGACTTGTATCCTTTGGAGGTAAGGATAAAGGTAATATCATTGGGATTGGCACTGTTGGCAAAAATTCTAGAAGCATGATTGAAAATGTCTATCTTGTAAAAGGCTTGAAACATAACTTGCTTAGCATAAGCCAACTGTGTGATAAAGGATTCAAAATCATTTTTGATGAAAAATACTGCATAGTGTTAAATAAAAATTCTAATGAAATTAAGGTCATGGGTGAAAGGTCGAATAATGTGTATGTTGTGAACATGACTGAAATGGTTTGTGAGGACATGTGCTTGGTTGCTAACAAATATGAGGATGCATGGTTATGGCACCGTTGGTTGGGTCATGCTAGTTTTGGGGTAATATCCAAACTATCTAGACATGACTTGGTAAAAGATTTGTCTAAAATAAAATTTGAAAGTGACCGAGTTTGTGAGGCATGTGCTAAGGGCAAGCAAACAAGGGTGTCTTTCAAAATAAAAACTTTGTTTACACGACTTGTCCACTTGAACTCCTCTACCTTGATCTCTTTGGACCCACTAGTGTTGGGCATGTATGGAACATGCTTGATTCTATTGTTTTGATGATGTCTGACCATGAATCATTGATGAGTCTTATATAGATTTAATGATATCAACATGTATAGTTTCAGGTCAAAGTCAGCACTGGCATGAGAATGGTCTCATGAAGATGAGCAGTGTGAAGATGTCATGCAATGATGTCAGGTGATATGATGCATTGAAGCAGCAGGGCGAGGTTGATTCCAAGCCACATAAATGTAAATGAATCAATGGCAGCCAGGGCTAAGAGTTAGCAATCAAGACAGGTGATGAAAAGCTAAGAAATTGATGATTGCATGGAAATCGAGGTAACTCGATGCACAGAAATCAAGGCAGGTGATGAAGAGCTAAAATACTGTTGGTTGCACGGATTTCAAGATAGGTGATGCAAAAAGAAAAGAATTTAAAAGAGAAAGCCAAGAGGAGTCCAGGGGTGAAAAATAGATAGTCAAGGCTAAATAAGCAAAGGCGACGGCTCAAGGATCTTAAGGGTGTCAAATGGGCGTTACCAGTGACAAATAGATGGATAAGGGTGACAAATAGCTCATATCCGTGACAAATGGCCCGTAAGGCAATTTTCACAGGGGTGGTGTCGACCTCACGGAGCTATAATGTCAACCTCACCAGCTCCAGCAGCCATCCATCTAATGAAATCTCTAAAGCAGTGTCGACCTTAGGCTCTTAGGAGGTCGACCTCAGACCCTCACAGAAAGTGTTATAAACGCTCTTCCTCATACCTGCCTCTACCTCATCATCAGGAGCGTCAACCTCACAAGCTTCAACCACTGGCAGACAGGTCAATAGCACAGGCAGCGTCGACCTCACTATCTCAGCAGATCGACCTCAAGACCCTTCCAGAAGCCGTTGAAAATAAGGTTCTTCAAAGCCGCGTCGACCTCATTGCCACAGCAGGTCGACCTCATGCTCCTCCCAGAAGCCGTTATAAAAAAGGACTCTTCAAAGCCGTGTCGACCTCACTTTTAAAGAAGGTCGATCTCACTGAAGGAAAACACAAAGTACTCTGTCACAACTGTCTATTTAAATATCGTACAGAGAGCAAAGAGTTCCGACGTAATCCCCTGAAAACACGATTTTTAAGGAGGGGAGAAGATTCCTAGGACACACAAATGTCCTTGTCATCATAAGTTTCCATGGCAAACTCTTACTCCACATATCTGTCAGTATAAACACCTTGGAAAGGTCTCCCTCTCTGCCAGTCCTGTCCCCTGCAGCCTGCCAACAAAGCTTGTGTCTGAAGGGAAAACATCTCTGGTCAAAGGGACATCCTTCCCTGCAAGCCAGCCCATGGACATTAAAGATACTGCAGGCTCTTTTGGTCAATGCTCTATTGCTTATTCTAACCATTCAAATGCAGATTTCTTGGAGGGAAAAATTGCTACTATTCTGCAGACTTATTCCAAGCTCAAGACCTATGATCCACCAATCCAGAATTTGCTCCAAGGATCTGAATGGCTCATATTGACTTCTCCATGTTCAAAAGGTGCAGCTCTAGACCTTCTTCTATATATATGAAGCAATGGCCACCTCGGAGGAGTTGGCCGAGCAGTGCATCAAAAGAAGTATTCTTTAGCTCGTGCCTAAGAAGAAGAAAAAGAGAAGAAGAAGAGAAGAAGAAGAAGAAGAAAGGAAGAAGAGTGAGAAGGCCCTTCCACCCTGGTCTTACCCAGTCCAGTGGTGAAAAGAGAAGTGAGCTGAGGAAGCATAATCCCAGCCTTGAATAGAATGCTTCATGACTCAGTCAGAAGCTACAATTGGCTTTTCAACTCCGATTGATGTTTTCATTTCCTACTTTAAACTCCATAACTGTGTGTGTGTTTGGGGCTGTGTCCTCGTGTCTTCTTGCTACACTTGCAGCGTGTTTTTTGTTTTTCCTTTGTGTGCGTGTATGGGTGGGGCTTGTCCCCGTGTGCTGCCTTCGTAGCGTGAGGACTTTGTCCTCGTGAGAAGCTTGCTCCTCGCATGCATGGGGCGTCGTCCCCGTGTGGTGCTGTGAAGCACCGTGAGGACTCTGTCCTTGTGAGGACCTCATCCTCGTGAGGAGCTTGCTCCTCGTATGGTTGGGGTTCGTTCCCGTGGGGCTTGTCCCCGTTGCTGCGTTTGTAGCATATAGTGAAGTCTCACCGGGTTTGGTGAGGGGTGGATGTAGGTCTACGGGTTTACAGACTGAAGCACCTTAAAAATCCATTGTGCAGTGGTGTGTCCTTGTGTGATTGCCTCAATTTCTTCTATCTCCACTTCATAAGGTCCTATGCTTTTATTTCTGCATTTCTGTTGGCCGAACACTGCACATATTGTGAGCCTCCACCGTTTACCAGCAGTCTTGCTGAATGAACATAGGCTCCAATCACAGGATTTTTGTTGTGTTTATTTCATTCATCTTAACATTTCTTACACACACCAACGGGTTGATGAGATCTCTGCCTTGTAATGCAACAGATCTTGCAAGCTGATATAACTACGGTAAGGCTGCGTCGACTCCACTGCCTGGCTGCATCGACCTCATCATCTTCCTTAACAGCAACCCTCTGTCTCTTAGTGTGGGGTTTTTTGCTCTATTGCCTTGCAGAATCATCGTCAAAACTACTGTGCATTTTTGCATAGAGCATCCACTACACACACTGTGAGCCATTCACCGTTTGGTAGCACTCTTAATGTTTGAACAAAGGCTCACACGCACACACTCAAGTAGGCGCTCATGTAATCTGAATCTTCATAAGAAGATTTCAGATATTTAACCACATTCCGCTGTGTGCCCAAGTCAGAAGTTTATCTAGTGAAATGATTTTTTTAAGAGGACATATTTTATAAGGGGATCTATTCAACCCTCCCCCCCTTCTAGATCCGATTGCACCCCATGGGACCCAACAATTGGTATCAGAGCTAAACTCTGTGTACCTAAGATCCAACGATCTTCAGAGATGATCCTAGTGCAACCAGTTTTGATTATTGTTGCTGAACTGTTTTCAATGAATTTCTTTATCCGTTTTAAGTACGCCATCTGGTTTGGCATTATGTGCAAAGTTGTTAATTCTTTGAGCTGCTCAAGGCATTATATGTTAATGAAACTATTTTTGAATTGTGATATGTGCCTCTCACATTGGTTGATCCTTCAGCTACTCTTCAGTTATGTTTACATCTAAAAATTCTTTTCTCCAGTTCATGTTTTAATTGAAAATTCATTTGATGGACTACGGTTTGAAAAGGATCTCAACAAGTTTAAAATGTCTTGCTCATGAGGGAAATAATCATTGCATCTTGAAATTTGAAAATGTGCTTATTGCCTATCAATCTGAAATGCATCAATATTGATTTTGATATTGTTAACCCGCAGTGATCTTTGATTCATCTGTTGATAGGATGTAGCCAGAACTTATTTTTAACTTCTTCCATATTTGAACTTCTTCATTCTTCATGATATTTTTCATGTCATATTTGTTTAAATCAATCATCATGCATTGTCCTCCCTGTCTCTTATATGGGAGAGACAACAGTTTCTTGTTAAGTTCATTTGTTGCGTAAATGCATGACAAATTTTACTTGAATTTAAATTTGTGAATTTTCTGATCTTGATTGAAACTCATGCTCCAAGATAAGCAGTGTGTTGAAAAATCTTGAGGGGTGGCTCTTATTCTTTACTCACTTCCTGCTCGGTTCTTAAGTCAATAATTCATCTTGTTGAAAAAGGAAGTTGAAGTGAAGTGTGTAAAACTATGTATATAGTTCAGCCCAGTTAAAAAGTGTTTTGCAAAAAGTGGTTAAACATGATTCATGCATGTGCTTCATCTCCCATTCAAGTTGAAATACTGGATATTCATTCATTGGGGGAGATAACAATAAAATGCATGTACCTTGTTCTTGTGAAACAACATCCATCCATACTGCATTTCAGGTGCATATTGTTATTTGCATTCTAACAAGGGCATGTCTACAGATTGCATGACAAGCATTGGCACTTGAACACTAGCATGCCATGCATACTCATCCACATAATGCATGACAAAGCATAGAATGAAACCTGCATATTGCACACATGACTGCGAAGGATGTAAGACTTTGTGTGTGCATGTTTTGTGGTGTGTTCTGCATGATCCATCCTCCCTTGTGTGCTTGCATGTCATGATTTCATGGTATATCAAATTGTGACTTGAAGGAGGGCAGGCTAAGCTTGTCTAAGAACTATCACCATGCGAGAGAATGTGCCTCCGCCCAGTACCATGAGTCACTGTCCATGTCTTGTCAAAACTTCATTGAGTATTCAAAGGCTCATGGACATAGATAGGTTTGATCATACGTATGTTTCCTTTCAGAATTAACTGCATAATATCAGCATGTAAAAAACCCAAAAAGAACATTTGAAATTCATGCATACATTTAGGTTGCATGTCTTGATGATGTTGTTAGATTGAATTTGTGTTGATCCTAAACTGCAACACATGAGATTTCATTCAAACAGAAAGCTTGTTTTAAAATATTGTTCCGTCTGTTACCTGTGTGTCGACGCACTACTGGAACTACGTCGACCCAACAGTTCATTTTGGTCAAATCTTGGTTTCTGGCGGAACCTCCTAAGTCGACTTATTGATCAGGCTAGGTCGACTCACTTGTTTGAAGATCAACATTTTCATCTGTTCTAAGCCGATCTGCAATTTGTCAATGGTCATTCGTGCTTGTATGACTCAAAGCCAATCTGGAATGTCTGATTTTGTGCTCTTCACTTTCATTCCATGGCTGGGAGAATCTAATTTGATTGATCTTGTGAAAATTTGTGGAGTACATTGCAAGAGAGATGAGAACCTTGCAGGTGTGTCTTGAAGATAAGAAGCATGAAGCTACTCCTCAATCAAGAAGTCAAGGTACACGGGACAAGTTGGAAGTTATGGATTTCTTCAAGAACACAATGAAAAACTTTCATGCAAAGAACTCAAGTACTATCCTTCTCACTTCCTATTGAACAAATTCTATTTTGATGATGATAGCATCTGAAACTTCCCTCTACAAAAAGGATTCAGATTGTTGAACATTACTGTTTGAATGAATGTGTCTGGGTCTACATGCATATAAACAAATTTGCATTGCATTTTATATATCATAATGCATGTAGGATAAAATTGAGGGGGAGTCTTCTTTATGATCATCTCTTACCCCTTCAGAGCATCATAATGTCATGACCTTCGGGTATATAAAATGGTCATGTGTGGAAGGACAAGACTAGCTTTGTCTAAAAGCCATCACCATGTGTGAGGAAAATCCTCCGCCAAGTACCAAGGTCAATTATTCATTTTTCCCAGGCCACTTCATTTAGAATTTTATGCACTTTACTCTACATTGTTAAATGCATTTTCTGTGCACTTAGACATAAGCATGCAGTTGGAGTCAAGGGACCTTAGCCTGTTAGATTGAATGGCCAGATTGAGGGGAAGTTAGTACTGTACTGATCTGCATGTGTCATGTATGAATTCATGCATGCCATTTTTCTTGAAAATCCCATAAAGATCATCTGAACTTGATGCATACATGTAGGGCAAGTGAGCATGTTTGAATTTCTGCACTATGTTTTTCAGAACACATATGAGTTGTCCAACTGATATCTTTTCTCTGAGAGTGTTGTGTGTCAACGCATTGGACTTCCTGCGTTGACGCAGTAGTTCCTTTTTCTGATGCAGTTCATGTCTTCAGTTCTTTCTTGTTTAAATTGATCTGTGATCATTCATTCCCCATATTCATGCTTCATCCATTGTTTATCATCTCTTGAGGGAGAAATTCTTTTGTGCAATCTGACTGAGTTCATACACTCAGGGGGAGCTTAAATTCAATATTCTCTTCTTAAGAGCTTCTTGTTGACATTTCAGACCAACCCCAACTCAATTGATAGTTTGGAGTTCATAAACCTTAAATCTGAGTTTAAGGGTCTTGAAAATGAACATCTCAGTGTATGGAATAAACTTAAAACAGTTATAAAGAAATGTGACCTCACCTCTTTCTGAAATCTGAAATTTGAAAGTCTTTGAGGTTACCCTGGTTAAAGAACTTTGCATTGAGTATTATTTTTAAACATTGAAATTGGTCTGTTATTTTTAAAGGGAACATGCCTATGAATTGAAAACACGCATATGCAGAGCAATGACTTCGACCAACTGAGAAACTATAGACCCTTCACCAAAGAAGTGATAGGAACCAAGTCATGAGGTAAAGGTCTTGTTACCTCTGTTTAAAAATTTCTGTGAAAAATCAAAACAAAAGGTAGAGCAATGGCTAAAAATCATTGAGAAAGCATGTCCCTTCACCCAAGAAGTGACATGGACTGTGTCATGATATGACAAGCCACCTCTGTTCATGAATGAGATAGGATGATGAGTAAAACTCTGATTAACTGCGGAGTCTAGCATCCAATCAATGTGTCTCCTCATGTCAAAGGAGCAAACTTCATCTGACTGTACTTGTAAAATGGGCAAAATGAGAAAGTAATTGGTTTCAAATGAAAAATCTATTTTATGTGAAAGAAAATAAATTTCATCGGACTGACCCTAAAAAAAATTCTGCACCTTAAGATGTTTATCTTCAATATTAGTTAAGATTCTTTCTAGGGGTATCTCATGAAATCTTTAAGAAAACTAAGAAGGAATGAGGGGCGAGGCCTTTGATCTTAAAAGGTTTGTTTTAGTTCTATTACATATGCTAGAACATATTTTCGGCTTTTACACTTAGATTTCGGGCTTATACACTTTGAACCATTATTACATTTGATGGTCTTGAATTATGCTGCTCTAAAAGGAGAATTGAATATTGATTCGTCAAATGAAAACCCTTTATGTGTGAGCCTAGTTTGATGCCTCCTTCTTTGTGAGCTGTTCAATCCCTTTCCACTATAATCCTTTACTTCAGTTCCTATTTTATGCATGCATGAGTTCCACGTCTTCTATATCTCCTTCTTACATATCTATTCAAATCCTTGATAGTCTCATAAGGGGATATAATCTAAAGTCATTATCTTGTAGAGCATTTGGTTTCATGCATTTTCTTTTGCAATTGGTATCAACTCTCTTCTTGCATGTAGTTAAATTGCATTTCTTAAGTCCATGCATTGCATATAAAACACAAAAATTCTGAAAACTAGAAAACTCAAAAAACTATCCATAATTACTGCTACTGAGGGACCCAACAATCATTTGCTTATATAATTTTCTATATGCTCGCTTGCTTGTGCCTTGCATTTACATCCTTATCACTCCATGTGCTCATAGTCTGACCTTGAAATTGGCTTTTATCTATGTCCTCTTTGCTGATGACAAAGGGGGAGAAGTTTTGATGAGTCATAAGTGCATATTTCTTGAGTGTATTTCTTTTAGAGATGACTCATAATGACTCATAGTTGCCATCATCAAAAAGGGGGAGAATGTCGGGTATGTGTGGAATATGCTTGATTATATTATTTTGATGATGTCTGACCATGAATCATTGATGAGTCTTATATGGATTTAATGATGTCAACATATATAAGTTTCAGGTCAAAGTCAGCACTGGCATGAGAATTATCTCATGAAGATGAGCAGTGTGAATATGCCATGCAATGATGTTAGGTGATATGATGCATTGAAGTAGCAGGGCGAGGTTGATTCCAAGCCACATAAATGTAAATGAATCAATGGCAGCCAAGGCTAAGAGTTAGCAATCAAGGCAGGTGATGAAAAGCAAAAAAATTGATGATTGCACAGACATTGAGGCAATTGGATGCACATAAATCAAGGCAGGTGATGAAGAGCTAAAATACTGTTGATTGTACGGAAATCAAGACATGTGATGTAAAAAGAAAAGAATTTAAAAGAGAAAGCCAAGAGGAGTTCACGAGTGAAAAATAGATAGTCAAGGCTGAATAAGCAAAGACGACGGCTCAAGGATCTTAAGGGTGTCAAATGGGCGTTACCAGTGACAAATATATGTATAAGGGTGACAAATAGCTCATAGCCGTGACAAATGGCCCGTAAGGTAGTTTTCACAGGGGTGGTGTCGACCTCACGGAGCTATAGTGTCAACCTCACCAGCTCTAGCAACCATCCGCCTAATGAAATCTCTAAAGTAGTGTCGACCTCAGGCTCTTAAGAGGTCGACCTCAGACCCTCACAGAAAGCGTTATAAACGCTCTTCCTTATAGCTGCCTTGACCTCATCATCAGAAGCGTCAACCTTACAATCTTCAACCATTGGCAGACAGGTCAACAACACAGGCATCGTCGACCTCACTATCTTAGCAGGTCGACCTCAGGGCCCTTCCAGAAACTGTTGAAAACAAGGTTCTTCAAAGTCGCATCGACCTCATTGGCACAGCAGGTCGACCTCATGGTCCTCCCAGAAGCCATTATAAAAAGGGACTCTTCAAAGCCACGCCAATCTCACCTTTAAAGTAGGTCGACCTCATTGAAGGAAAACACAAAGTACTCTATTAGAACTGTCTTTTCAAAATCGTACAGAGAGCAAAGAGTTCTGATGTAATCCCCTAAAAACACGATTTTTGAGGAGGGGAGAAGATTCCTAGGACACACAAATGTCCTTGTCATCATAAGTTCCATGGCAAACTCTTACTCCACATATGTGTCAGTACAAACACCTTGGAAAGGTCTCCCTCTTTGCCAGTCCTGTCCCCTGCAGCCTGCCAGCAAAGTTTGTGTCTGAAGGAAAAATATCCCTGGTCAAAGGGACGTCCTTCCCTGCAAGTCAGCCCATGGACATTAAAGATATTACATGCTCTTTTGGTCAAAGCTCTCTTGTTTATTCTAACCATTCAAATGCAGATTTCTTGGAGGGAAAAATTGCTACTATTTTGCAGACTTATTCCAAACTTGATAAGTGTCCATTTCTTATGATAATTCATCGCATGAACACCATTTTATGTGCATATAATTAGGTAATTATACATATTTCATAGTTAACCTCAACTCCGCATTTAAATTGGAGCTTTCACGCAAATTGATTAATGTGGTGATTTTATTTAATAATTTGAAGTTGAGGGCCATGTGCATTAATTCTCCATTGCATAACCATGAGCATTTGAGATTTATATGCACATTATGATAATTTTCATGGACTAAATTATAATTATGTGTGTGCAGGACACCGAAGATAATTGTAAAAGAAGTCGGGGATAAAACTGTCACCACCACTTTGACCAAGTCAAAAGCACATATTTTGGTTGGTGAGAAAAGAAATTTTAAAAGTTTGAAATTGAGGAAAAGAAACACATATTTTAATTGGAGGGAAAATTGAATTCAAAGTTTGAAATAAAGGAGAGACATGATGAGCCTTGGGAAAGGGGGTGCCCACCTACTTTTCCTCTTCCCCATGCATCATATTCCACTTAAATCTCAGCCATCCATCTCCTTTTGATACAATCTCCACCCTCCATCTACCCATTTTTTCCTATAAATAGCCCATGACAAGGAGGAGAAAGGGAGTTCTTCTTTTGGCAATCTTTCACTCTTTCTCCCCCAATCTTAGGCCGCCGATTTTATCCTCTTCTGGTCCTCTTCTCCTCTGGATTTCTTCATGTAAGTTCTTCAATTTTAAATGCTTTACAACTTCTTCTTCTGCATCATCTTCTAATTTCTTCTAGTTTTTAAATTATTTTATATTTTTTACTGTGCTATCCTGTTCATTTGTGAATCAATATTTCTCTCTATTCTTTCCCTTATTTCTCTCCCTTCTAGTCCTTTTACTCTCCTACTTTTTTCATGAAAGTTTTATATTTTTCAAAGATCTTCAACTTCTTCTTCGACACTATTTTCTAAATCTCTACTGTTTTTAAGTTATAATCTCTTTTTTAATATGATGTCCTGTGTTTTTACTGTTCATTCGAGGTTCTACACTCTATTCTTCTCAAGTTTTCATGCCCTTCTGTTCTTCTTTTCACCTTAGTCTCTTCATAAAAGTTATTCATGTTTCTTAGATCTAAAATTTCTTCTTCTATCACTTCCTCTAAATCGTCTTTGTTTTTAAGTTATTTATAATTTTTTAAAGTTTAATTTTTTTATCATTTTATTGTTCATCCGTGCAGCACACTTTTGTTCTTCCCTAGTTTCCACCATCTTCTGATCTTCTACTGTCACGTCCCGAGCGCGGAAGCCTGCCCGCGGCGCGACAGTGCTTTATATAGAACCAAAGCAAGCTAGAGATTCTAAGGGCTTCTACCTTAGACAAGTAAAAGAGCGCGCAAGCTAAACCTTTAATTTGATAATTCCGATGATTCTACAAATACAAGGATCAATTCATACCCTTTATTGATCTAACTCATACATACCGACATAGTTCAGATTACAACATTGACCCAACATAATGAAATTACAATAATAGGGGCAATTCTAATTCTACACTTATCACTCATACTCATCCCCTCCTGGAATCGGGTCGTCCTCCAAATCACCTGAAATGGTTAGATAACAACTGGATGAGCGAATCGCTCAGTAGGAATTACATCTCAAACCTTAACAGGCTTTAAGTGATTAATATTTCAATTCATGCATGCAGACAGTAGAGATCAAGGAATTTATAAAAATTGATGAGATCAAGGAAAGCATATACATTCAATCTAACAGTAAGTGATACAAGACTGAACAAATAATGAACGACTGTAATTTGAAATCAGTAAGCAAGGTGAAACATGTACAGTAGGAATTGGCTATTTATATAACAATTCACTCAATGACATTTCAAGTCCAGTATTACCCCTTTTGGGGCCACGCAAGTATTGCCCTGTCCGGGCCAAGCAAGTGTTGATGGAATGTCTCAATTTAGCAAGTATTAGGACGCAATGCTAGACGCCCTCAAGTAAGAGATCTCTTCCCTTTGGTTTCGGGTGCTCCTCCCAGGACCGGACCGAGCCCTTTTGCCAGCATTTAAGTCATATTTTTGACATCCATTTCATTTATAGCCAATAAAGAATTTCAAGGCTAGGCTTGACCAGTAGGAAAATAAGGTGGAGTTGGAACGGAGTCCAAGGTGTATAATGACGAGTAATCCACGGATAATTGTGCGAGATTAGTACCTCCACTTTTATTGAATTTATCTCATTTTTCCTACTTTTTTTAAAGCATTCTCTCCATTAGAATAAAAATAACAAATTTAAGCATTTTCTCCATTTTTACCAAAAATATAATAATAATAATAATAATAACAGATTTAAGTATTTTCCCCCATTTTTACCCAAAATGTAATAACAATAAAAATAACAGGTTTAAGTCCATGTTGTTTTCCTACTCCATGTCGTTTTTCATACCCCTCACTTGGCCAAAGGAGACAGCAACGATCTTGAAGTAACCTCCCCTTTTCAAGACTTTTCTAGCTCAGATTGGGAAGAAGCCTATTCAGATTTACTTGATACATATGAAAGAATAAGAAGGGAAAATAAAAGTTTGAAGAAGAAGGTTAATCAGTTCAATAATGACAGCAACTCAATTGCCAACAGAACTGAACTAGAATTGGAGATCACCACCTTGCAAAATAAACTGAATCAACGCGAGATAGATGAAGAAAACGTCAAAGGGCTATTAGAAGAAAATGAAGTACTGAAAAACACAATTGACGAGTTAAAATTAAAGACTCAAGAATATGAACAGGAAACTAAGCTAACTCAAGAAAGAAACAACTCACTCAAGGAAGAAAACAGTCAACTTCTGAAAGAAATAGAAAGAATCCAAAGTGAACTGAAAAACAAACAGGAAACATTGAAAAAAAATGACTAAGGGTCAAGAAAACTTGAACGTTGTGTTGGGAATAAAAGTAAATTTTCAGAAAGAGGGGTTAGGGTACAACCCAACGGCTAAAAAGGAATTCCAAATAAAAACTTTAAATAAAATAGCTGACTCTAAAGGAAAAGGCTCCTTGATAAACTTATATCAAAACAAACAAAAGGATATAGCTGAAAGCTCCTCTAAACAGATTAATGTCACCTTGGAAGAGAGGAATTCTAAAGGAAAAATGGATAATCCACATCAGTTTAAAAACAATAGTCATATCAGACGAGAAGTTCGAATTCACAGAAGTAACCAGACAAACAAAGCATTAAATCATGTTAACAAACACAAACCTGTAAAACAAGGTGTCTGGAAACAAGCTGGTCGACAACAGACCCCTCCTCTGTCGACCAGAGGCCCCTCCTCTGTCGACCAGAGGCTCAACCAGAACAGACTGGTATCTGGAGAAACTATGGTGGTCGACAACAGACCCCTCCTCTGTCGACCAGAGGCTCAACCAGAACAGACTGGAAACAAGCTGGTCGACAACAGACCCCTCCTTTGTCGACCAGAGGCCCCTCCTCTGTCGACCAGAGGCTCAACCAGAACAGACTGGTATCAGAAGAAACTATGGTGGTCGACAACAGACCCCTCCTCTGTCGACCAGAGGCTCAACCAGAACAGACTGGAAACAAGCTGGTCGACAACAGACTTACCAGATGTCGACCATGACCAGACACGCAAATAGAACCCACAAACTTTCTCAGCTGAAACAGATAATTTGTGATGCAGGAATGTCTGGCAGCCAAAAAGGACTTGTTAGTGCTAGGAATTGAACCATGGACCTCAGATTTGGGATGTGCTACTTAACCACTAGGCCATGTTACTTCCTTAAGTAATAAATACATCAATAAATATAGGGATTAAGATTTTGACTTATAACGTCAGAAATCTTTATTTATTTTATACTCAGGGTGCTACACTAAGTTTAACGGGTTAGATGAGTCTCCAATATATTAAATGATATTTTAACAGACAATTACTGTCATATGAATAGTAAAAGTGAATAGTGTTATGTTTTATTTTAAAGGAATTTTATGAAAATAATTATATAAAAAAATAGATGAAAATGAAAAATATATATCCCTCAAATTTCACATCAAGACCCCTCCAAATAAAAAAAATAAAAATCCTCAAAAATCATTACTCTTAACTTAACATAAAAACATAACTGTTTACGGTTTCCACAGGTACTCAGTTTAACAGGTTTCACTATACTAAGTACTGAGTGATAGTTTAACAAGTTGAATACTCCCATATTAACTACTGATTATCTGACAAGTTTAATGTCATGGCATCTAACAGTTACTTAATAAGTTAATGCATTTAAATAATACCTTAATTAACTATGGGTTTTGTTAAAAATTGAGAAAACCTACTAACACATATTAATTATAGCTAATTCCTGCTAATTATTTCTAATATATGTTAATCCTTTCACTAATCTTTTTCGATTTAAGTGGGTACATGCTATTTACTAGGCTGACATATGCTATGCAACAATAAATCACATGGAGATGCACTGCTTAGACACTAATTAACTAGTAGTTTAGTTAAAATTGAGAACACCTACCTGTTTGGATGGTAATTAGCGAAGGAAGAAGCTTCCCCAGCAACCTCCTCTCCTCCTAGTACGCAGCACAGAACCTCCAGCCTAGGCTCGTATCTCGAAGCTCTAACTAACACAATGGGAGAGCTAGGCCTATATTTAATCCCCTCTACTAGACAGGCTTAGGGGGGCAAGATCCGAAATTTCAAGATCTGGGATATGAGATAGTGCCATGTGTTGGGGATAATGGAGGATAAGTGGCTTGGGAAATTTTGAATTTTTCCCCTTTTTCTTGGTGTCTAAGATGGCCACGTCGCCCCCTTAAATTAGGTTAAATTGAGACTTGGCAAAAGAATGTTGATGGGGTGTGTAGAACCCTAGTCTTTGGGTTGAAGGCAAGACACTTAACCACTACACTAGGAGGTCATTTTGTTAAGTGGATTCCCTTTACATTTGATAACCATGAGTTCCTATTTCTTTCATAAGTTTAATATATCATAAACTTAATCATAATTGTTATTTTTTTCATAAACATTATTGTTATTATTAGTATTTGAAAATATTATTTATTTAATATTTTTATTTATTTATTTTATTTATTTTTTTTGTACACAGGTGCTACACCCTCCCCTACTTAAAAGAATTTGGTCCCCAAATTCAACTGTATAGGGTAATTTGGTCCCCAAATTCAACTGTATAGGGATAAATTCAACTACATAAGAGTACTGTGTAAAGGATAAGATACCTGCCAGCTAGAACAGTTCTGGGTATCTTCTCTTCATAGATTCCTCGGTTTCCCATGTTCCTTCTTGCTCCGAGCATCGATTCCATTGAACTTTAACCATAGGGATCGTCTTGTTCCTTAGAACTCGGGCTTCTCGATCGAGGATTCGCATCGGCTTTTGCTCACAGGTCAGATCCTTTTGAATCACCAAACTGGCGTGGTCGATGACGTGAGAAGGATCATGTACGTATTTCTTCAGCATAGAAACATGAAATACGTTGTGCACTTCCGAGAGTTGAGGAGGTAAGGCGATGCGATAGGCTACCTCACCCACTCTTTCCAATACTTCAAATGGACCGATGAATCTTGGTGTAAGTTTACCTTTAACACCAAATCTTCGGATACCTCGACTGGGAGATACCTTGAGAAATACATGATCACCGTCTTGAAATTCCAAGTCCCTTCTTCTATTATCAGCATAAGATTTTTGTCTGCATTGAGCCACCTTGAGTCTCTCTCTGATAAGGAGAATCTTCTCAGTGGAATCTCTTACAATATCAGGACCTAGGAGTTGTCTTTCACCGACCTCCCCCCAGCATACCGGAGATCTACAGCTTCTACCATAGAGTGCTTCAAAAGGTGCCATTTGAATGCTGGCTTGGTAGCTGTTATTGTAGGCAAATTCGGCTAATGGTAAGTGGTCATGCCAACTCCCGCCGAAATCTATAATACATGCTCGCAACATATCTTCAACAACCTGATTAGTCCTTTCCGTCTGACCATCTGTCTGGGGATGGAAAGCTGTGCTGAAATTAAGCTTCGTTCCCAGAGAGCGTTGTAGACTCTTCCAGAAGTGAGACGTGAAGCGAGGGTCTCGGTCAGATACTATAGACACAAGGATTCCATGGAGTCTAGTGACTTCCTTAATGTACAGAGCAGCGAGGATATCAACCGACCATCGACTCTTAATAGGTAAGAAATGAGCCGATTTAGTAAGACGATCGATGATTACCCATATGCTATCATATCCGCCCCTAGACTTGGGCAAGCCCATGATGAAGTCCATGCCGATATCCTCCCATTTCCACTTGGGAATATCCAGTGGATGTAGTTTCCCTGCGGGCTTTTGATGTTCGGCCTTCACCTGCTGGCAAGTCAAACATCGAGACACGAACTCTGCTATTTCCCTTTTCATGTTGGGCCACCAGAAGGTCCTTTTTATGTCTTGGTACATTTTAGTGGCTCCCGGATGTATCGTGTATCTCGATCGATGGACTTCTTCAAGAATCTTCTTCTTCAGCTCAGGACTGTCGGGCACACATGTCCTTTCATGGAATAAGATTCTTCGATCGGGTGCCATCTTGAAATCGGTCTTCTCATCCAGCTTTTCCTTTATTTCCACCAACAACGGGTCTTCTTCTTGCAACCTCTTGACTTCAGTTAGCAAGTCCGGATGTATGCTTAAGTGGGATAGAGTAATACTCCCATCATTCTCGTCCATGTTGATGTCAAGTTCAGAAAATTTTTCTAATAATTTCCATTCCTGAACCATACAGTTGGCTAATAGAGCTCTCGGCTTCCGACTAAGGGCATCTGCTACGGAATTACCCTTACCAGGATGATATTGTATTGTGAAGTCAAAATCCTTGAGATATTCGAGCCAACGCCGTTGGCGCATGTTCAACTCCTTCTGAGAGAATAAATATTTAAGGCTTTTATGATCGGAGTAGACTGTAAATTGTTCTCCATAGAGATAATGTCTCCAGATCTTCAAAGCCAATACCACTGCGGCTAGCTCTAGATCGTGCACAGGATAATTCTCTTCATGTTTCTTCAATTGCCGGGACGAGTATGCAATAACTCTCCCATTCTGCATTAATACACATCCGAGGCCGATACCAGATGCATCGGTATATACCTCGTATTTCTCTCCTTCAATTGGAAGAGCTAAGATCGGTGCAGTAGTCAAGAGTTCCTTCAGAGTCAAGAAGCTCCTTCCACAGTCTTCATTCCACTCATAAGGCACTTCCTTGCGAGTCAATCTGGTAAGAGGAACCGCAATCTTGGAGAAGTCCTTGATGAAACGTCGGTAATAACCAGCTAAGCCCAAGAAGCTACGAATCTCCGTTGCACTCGTCGGTCGTTCCCAGTTTTGCACGGCTTCGACCTTTGCAGGGTCAACAGAAATCCCATTCTTGGAGATGACATGTCCTAAGAAGGACACTTCCTCAAGCCAGAACTGGCATTTGCTGAATTTAGCATACAATTTGTTGTCTCACAATATCTGTAATGCCATCTTGAGATGTTCCTCATGCTCTTCTTCAGTCTTTGAATAAATCAATATATCGTCAACGAAGACCACAATAAATTGATCTAAGTAAGGTCGATAAATGCTGTTCATTAACTGCATGAAAGCTGCAGGTGCATTTGTTAGTCCAAAAGGCATAACAGTAAATTCGTAATGCCCATACCTACTTCGAAGTGCAGTTTTGTAAATTTCCTCCTCCTTGATTCTCAATTGGTGGTAACCAGATCGAAGATCTATTTTGGAGAAATACATTGCTCCTGATAATTGGTCGAACAGCTCATCAATTCTCGGTAGTGGGTACTTGTTCTTGATTGTAAGATTGTTTAACTGCCGATAATCGATGCATAATCTCAATGTACCATCCTTCTTTTTAACAAATAGCACAGGCGCTCCCCATGGGGAAGTGCTTGGCCTAATGAATCCTTTCTTTAGTAAGTCCATCAACTGCTCTTTCAGCTCTTTCAATTCCATAGGAGACATCATGTAGGGTGCTTTAGAAACAGGTCCGGCACCCGGAACAATATCTATGGTGAATGACACTTCCCTCTCCGGAGGTAAACCAGGTAAGTCGTCTGGAAATACATCGGAGAAGTCCCGAATCACTCGGATGTCATCAATTTTTGTCTCTCAACTTCAGTGGTGGTTACAAAAGCCAAAAAAGCCATGCATCCCTTTTTCACCAGTTTACTGGCTCGGAGAGCTGAGATAAGCAGGGTTTTATTCCGAGATTTGTTAAAAACTAACTCGGGATAATTCTTAAAAGCTATTTTGCCATGCCGACAATCTACCGTTGCTTGGTAGGTTGATAACCAGTCGGCTCCTAATATGACATCGTAACATTCCATGTCAAGGCATATCAGGTCGGCCGGTAAATTATGGTCTTGAACCATAATCTTACAATTTGGATAATGGTACATGATATCTGATTTGTTTCCAAGAGGTGTAGTTATAATTAAATCTATCCATTCGGGTTCTTTAGAAAATGAAGCAGGAAACTTCTTGGAAACAAATGAATGAGTTGCTCCAGTATCAAATAAAACTCTAGCAGGCTTAGAACAAATAATCAATGTACCTTCCACAATTCCTCCTTCCACAGATTCCGTCCCTTGAAGAGCTTGCAGACGGCCTTGCTTTTTAAATGGACGCTTCTCGTCCTTGCTGGCTTGCTCCTTCATCAACGGGCAGTCGGGAATTCGGTGATCTCGACTCCCACATCGGAGGCACGCTCCCAGTTTCCTCCAGCAGTCCTCGGTCTTATGACCAGCTTTATCACAATAAGTACAGCTATCCTTAGAAGGAGTAACGTCGGAGAAGGGCTTGTTACTGATAGCGAGGTATGGCTTGTGATTTTTCTGGAACCTCTTTGCCTTGGAAGACTCGCCTCCATTAAAGGTTCGCTTCTTGCCAAAAGGTGGTTTGAAGCTTCCCGAACTAGTAACCTGCTCCTTCTTGTCCTTGCCCCGAATTCTGTCAGAAAATTCGGTGGCGTCCTCCAATAGTTGAGCACGACGAACCATTTCTGAGTAGACTTGGATGTCCATTGGCGCCAGCTGGGTAATATATTGGGGCCGTAGCCCGTTGAGAAACCTTCTTGCCTTCATTTTCTCCGTACACACCAAGTGTGGTGCGTAACGGGAAAGTCTCGAGAACAGGGCCTCATATTCGGCCACCTTCCGAGTCCACTGCTTGAGTGCGGCAAATTCCGTGGCCTTCCTCTCCTGCACTCGGTCCGAGAAATATTTGCCGTTGAAGTGTTCGACAAACTCCGCCCACGTGACATGATCATCAGGTAATGTGGCTTCCACGGACTCCCACCAGCTTCGCGCATCCCTCTCCATTTGGAATGTGGCTAGTAGGACCTTCTCTTCGTTCGTGCATTGTATCACGCGGAAGATCCTCTCGGTCTCCTTGAGCCAATGCTCGGCATCATCGGGGTCCACCGAACCCGCAAACTTGGGTGGGTTCATGTTACGGAAATCCCGATGAAGATCACCGGCTCCACAGTGAGCACCGCGAGCTCCGCCTTGCGCCACCTGCTGTAGCGCCTCAGTGAGTCCTTGCACCGTGCGCTGCATCTCGCGCCAGTGTCCAGCCATGATCCTGCAAGGAATTCAAATATGGTAAAGATCTTACGTAGTCGGGTTTACAACACTAGCCCACGTCTCTACCCATCTCACCGGGTACGATCTAACCACTGAATAACATGTATCTTTACCCTTGGGTAAATCCTAATAAGACATTTCTAGTTTTATCTTCTAGCTAGGGTTTACCTAGATAGACATTTCTACTCCTTGAACTAATACATATTTTACCTAGGAAAATTTAAAAACCTGGCTCTGATACCAAGAAAATACTGTCACGTCCCGAGCGCGGAAGCCTGCCCGCGGCGCGACAGTGCTTTATATAGAACCAAAGCAAGCTAGAGATTCTAAGGGCTTCTACCTTAGACAAGTAAAAGAGCGCGCAAGCTAAACCTTTAATTTGATAATTCCGATGATTCTACAAATACAAGGATCAATTCATACCCTTTATTGATCTAACTCATACATACCGACATAGTTCAGATTACAACATTGACCCAACATAATGAAATTACAATAATAGGGGCAATTCTAATTCTACACTTATCACTCAGACTCATCCCCTCCTGGAATCGGGTCGTCCTCCAAATCACCTGAAATGGTTAGATAACAACTGGATGAGCGAATCGCTCAGTAGAATTACATCTCAAACCTTAACAGGCTTTAAGTGATTAATATTTCAATTCATGCATGCAGACAGTAGAGATCAAGGAATTTATAAAAATTGATGAGAGCAAGGAAAGCATATACATTCAATCTAACAGTAAGTGATACAAGACTGAACAAATAATGAACGACTGTAATTTGAAATCAGTAAGCAAGGTGAAACATGTACAGTAGGAATTGGCTATTTATATAACAATTCACTCAATGACATTTCAAGTCCAGTATTACCCCTTTTGGGGCCACGCAAGTATTGCCCTGTCCGGGCCAAGCAAGTGTTGATGGAATGTCTCAATTTAGCAAGTATTAGGACGCAATGCTAGACGCCCTCAAGCAAGAGATCTCTTCCCTTTGGTTTCGGGTGCTCCTCCCAGGACCGGACCGAGCCCTTTTGCCAGCATTTAAGTCATATTTTTGACATCCATTTCATTTATAGCCAATAAAGAATTTCAAGGCTAGGCTTGACCAGTAGGAAAATAAGGTGGAGTTGGAACGGAGTCCAAGGTGTATAATGACGAGTAATCCACGGATAACTGTGCGAGATTAGTACCTCCACTTTTATTGAATTTATCTCATTTTTCCTACTTTTTTTTAAAGCATTCTCTCCATTAGAATAAAAATAACAAATTTAAGCATTTTCTCCATTTTTACGAAAAATATAATAATAATAATAATAACAGATTTAAGTATTTTCCCCCATTTTTACCCAAAATGTAATAACAATAAAAATAACAGGTTTAAGTCCATGTTGTTTTCCTACTCCATGTCGTTTTTCATACCCCTCACTTGGCCAAAGGAGACAGCAACGATCTTGAGGTAACCTCCCCTTTTCAAGACTTTTCTAGCTCAGATTGGGAAGAAGCCTATTCAGATTTACTTGATACATATGAAAGAATAAGAAGGGAAAATAAAAGTTTGAAGAAGAAGGTTAATCAGTTCAATAATGACAGCAACTCAATTGCCAACAGAACTGAACTAGAATTGGAGATCACCACCTTGCAAAATAAACTGAATCAACGCGAGATAGATGAAGAAAACGTCAAAGGGCTATTAGAAGAAAATGAAGTACTGAAAAACACAATTGACGAGTTAAAATTAAAGACTCAAGAATATGAACAGGAAACTAAGCTAACTCAAGAAAGAAACAACTCACTCAAGGAAGAAAACAGTCAACTTCTGAAAGAAATAGAAAGAATCCAAAGTGAACTGAAAAACAAACAGGAAACATTGAAAAAAAATGACTAAGGGTCAAGAAAACTTGAACATTGTGTTGGGAATAAAAGTAAATTTTCAAAAAGAGGGGTTAGGGTACAACCCAACGGCTAAAAAGGAATTCCAAATAAAAACTTTAAATAAAATAGCTGACTCTAAAGGAAAAGGCCCCTTGATAAACTTATATCAAAACAAACAAAAGGATATAGCTGAAAGCTCCTCTAAACATATTAATGTCACCTTGGAAGAGAGGAATTCTAAAGGGAAAATGGATAATCCACATCAGTTTAAAAACAATAGTCATATCAGACGAGAAGTTCGAATTCACAGAAGTAACCAGACAAACAAAGCATTAAATCATGTTAACAAACACAAACCTGTAAAACAAGGTGTCTGGAAACAAGCTGGTCGACAACAGACCCCTCCTCTGTCGACCAGAGGCCCCTCCTCTGTCGACCAGAGGCTCAACCAGAACAGACTGGTATCTGGAGAAACTATGGTGGTCGACAACAGACCCCTCCTCTGTCGACCAGAGGCTCAACCAGAACAGACTGGAAACAAGCTGGTCGACAACAGACCCCTCCTCTGTCGACCAGAGGCCCCTCCTCTGTCGACCAGAGGCTCAACCAGAACAGACTGGTATCAGGAGAAACTATGGTGGTCGACAACAGACCCCTCCTCTGTCGACCAGAGGCTCAACCAGAACAGACTGAAAACAAGCTGGTCGACAACAGACTTACCAGATGTCGACCATGACCAGACACGCAAATAGAACCCACAAACTTTCTCAGCTGAAACAGATAATTTGTGATGCAGGAATGTCTGGCAGCCAAAAAGGACTTGTTAGTGCTAGGAATTGAACCATGGACCTCAGATTTGGGATGTGCTACTTAACCACTAGGCCATGTTACTTCCTTAAGTAATAAATACATCAATAAATATAGGGATTAAGATTTTGACTTATAACGTCAGAAATCTTTATTTATTTTATACTCAGGGTGCTACACTAAGTTTAACGGCTTAGATGAGTCTCCAATATATTAAATGATATTTTAACAGACAATTACTGTCATATGAATAGTAAAAGTGAATAGTGTTACGTTTTATTTTAAAGGAATTTTATGAAAATAATTATATAAAAAATAGATGAAAATGAAAAATATATATCCCTCAAATTTCACATCAAGACCCCTCCAAATAAAAAAAATAAAAATCCTCAAAGATCATTACTCTTAACTTAACATAAAAACATAACTGTTTACGGTTTCCACAGGTACTCAGTTTAACAGGTTTCACTATACTAAGTACTGAGTGATAGTTTAACAAGTTGAATACTCCCATATTAACTACTGATTATCTGACAAGTTTAATGTCATGGCATCTAACAGTTACTTAACAAGTTAATGCATTTAAATAATACCTTAATTAACTATGGGTTTTGTTAAAAATTGAGAAAACCTACTAACACATATTAATTATAGCTAAGTCCTGCTAATTATTTCTAATATATGTTAATCCTTTCACTAATCTTTTTCGATTTAAGTGGGTACATGCTATTTACTAGGCTGACATATGCTATGCAACAATAAATCACATGGAGATGCACTGCTTAGACACTAATTAACTAGTAGTTTAGTTAAAATTGAGAACACCTACTTAAATGTTGATGGGGTGTGTAGAACCCTAGTCTTTGGGTTGAAGGCAAGACACTTAACCACTACACTAGGAGATCATTTTGTTAAGTGGATTCCCTTTACATTTGATAACCATGAGTTCCTATTTCTTTCATAAGTTTAATATATCATAAACTTAATCATAATTGTTATTTTTTTCATAAACATTATTGTTATTATTAGTATTTGAAAATATTATTTATTTAATGTTTTTATTTATTTATTTTTTTTTTTTTGTACACGGGTGCTACACCTACTCTCTCCACACTCTTCAAAAAAAAATTTCTTCGCTTCCTCATCTTAAACTTTTGTTTCTACCACTTCTTCTAAATCTCTATGATTTTAAAGTTATTTTACTTCTAATCTTGCTCCGTTTCTATTATTTCTATTTTACTATTTTTTTAGCTCCCTTCCTTTTCTATCTCTCTCTCCCTCCTCTATTTTCATCCAAACATCTCAAGACGGAGATTCTCTTCCATTGGTCCTCTTGGCGGCGTCCATCTTCACGGCGGGGCGATCCACTCCAAGGCTTGGCACGGCGATTAGGCGGCGATCTTCATCTTCATCTTGGCTATATTCTTTCCCCTTTTCTTTATTTCATGAGTTGTAATTTTCATTTTCATAGAGTGTACTTTTCACTTCCATCTTAATAAAAGTTCATCTTTGTAAATTGTGATTGTCTTAGTTCATCTTTCTATCTCTTCTAAATTCTTTTCTTTACCCCTCTCATCTTCTTTAATGGATTTATTTTCATGTAATTTATTTTTCCTTAGATTAATCTCACTCAAAACTCGACTTTTCAAAGCATAAAGATATTTTTCCAACTTATTCTAAAATATTATTTCCTCCTCGTGGGATCGACTCCACTTACCACTATACTTGATTTTCTAATCTTTAAAAGTGAGTGAGTGCGAATATTTTGAAATTGTGACACGGCTTTTCAACGACGGGTTTGTGGCTATCAATTTTTGACGCCGTTACCGGGGAGGAAATTATTTTTCATAATTGGATACTCTTGTGTTTGATATGTATATTTGTATATTAATTTTTCTATTTTTATTTTACAGGAAAAAAGAAAAAATCTGAAAATCAAAGAAAGAGAAAAATCAGATCTGAAATTCCTAGAAAATGAAGTATCGCTAAAAGTCTGGAACTATAGTAGTCAAGCGTCGCTAAAGAGCTGAAACGTAGGAACATGTTCTAATTTTTCGATTTCTGAAAAATCTTCAAAAAAATTTAAAAAATTACTGAAAAATCTATGAAAATTAGAAAAAAATCAGAAATATAATAATATCATTTTAAATTTTATTTTATAATAAATTTACATGTCTTTGTCATTTTATTATTTATAACTTCTTATATTCATCTCTTATTGAAAATTTTAAAAAAATTTTAAATAAAAAAAATAAAATTATGCTGACTAGATAGTTTCATTAACTAAAAAAAGAACAAATCACTTGCACCAAAAATAAAAGATTTAATTCAAGAGTAGAAACCACACCATCCATGATCTAGGTCATGCATCATTTAACATAGGATTTTTTCTTTTTATTTAATTTCTGCCATTGCATTTTGAGGATTGTAAGGGGCAAGGTACGTTCTACTTATACTATTCTAGCATGCATATTACATAAGAATTCTTTATTTGAAATTGTGGTGTGTATTTCATTTTAAAATATTCTAAGGACAACACCCCTAAATAACATAAGGTGAGGATTTCATCACTCTTCCTTAGCCCACAAATCACATTTTTTCTTTCATCTTTGCACGACCTAAGCCTTAAATAAAAGTCAGTAGACATTGGCCCTAAGATCACACTGTGATTTTAGTACGATTTGCGTTTATCATCTTGTGGAAACCGGTGCCTAAGGCAAGACGGTCGGACGGCAAACGCCTTAAGCGGGATTGTGGTTTGACATAATTAGGTCCCTACGAAAGTAGGGGGAGCCTCCCACTACCCCACTCCTTATCTGGCCGGTGAAAATATTGAGGGTGAATTTAAGTTACACTTTAGTCATTTTGTGAAACCCTATTTGTAGGTTTAGGTCACATCTAGGTCATTAGGTAAATTGTGTGTCAACTTGTTTGTGTATGTAAAAAAATAAAAAAAACTTAAAATAAAATAAAAAGTTTTTTCTACAAAATACAACAAAAAAATTAAAATAAAAAATATAAAAATATAAAAAATTCATCCCTTTTTCTTGGGCCTTTTGCATTGCCACATCTACTTTTGTTCAGGCCCATTAATAAATTCTTTCATGTTCAATCATACGGACTATTTGAATTCAAATTCTTCATTTGTCCATTGTCATCAAACTCTTTCACTCTTCCACAATGGGGTTAATAATTCATGTTTCACCAAAGAACCTTATCAATTGTCATCAAATTTTTTCACCTCTTTCTCTCACACAAATCTATATCCTAGGTGGGAAAACCAACAATCATCTTCTTGGGCACATCACCAAGACCCCATGCAAAATCCTTCAAACTTACACTTTTCAGATTGGGCTTCATATTCCAATGATCCTTACAATCAAGCTCATTCCCAAGGACAACTCATCTACTCCCCACTACCTCAGCACCAGACTGACTTCTATTTTGACACCACAATCTGAGTGCCACCCAACCTATCCAGCTCCTCCAAAGTCTGATAAGGAGGATATGTTCAACCAAATGACTCAACTCATCTTGACCAATCAGCAGTCCCTTAAAGCTCAGAGCCAAATTATCCAAGCCCAGCTGATGCGGGACGGATGACTCGATCGGGCTAGGACGTACGACGGACACAAGTGCGGCCAGCACTAGCACGTTAAGGCAAGCCAGGCGGCTAGCCACTGTGGTATTCTCCGGGTGGAGACGCCTCTCAACAGCGCTCTCTCTTTAGCCCAGCGATCGTCCCTTGTGAGGGAAACGTGGGGATCGCGGCGATTAAGAAACCACCGTCGCCTAGGGTACCGATTCGCGTTCGGTGCTCGATCGGAGCTACGGAACGGGCACTCTCAACTCACTAGCACGGTGATTTAGATACAAGCTAACGGCCCTAATCTCACAAACACAGCAATATAGAATGTATACTAAATTAGCAATGTGAAAATGGAATGAGCGCGTACCTCCACATCTAGGCGTGGGGAAGAATTCCCGGCCGTTTTCCGAACAACCCCGATATACAAATGATTTAATTTTACAATTTCAGATCTGGAAACCCACTCCACACAGGGAGGTAAAGGGTTACAAAATGATGTTTGGGGTTGCTGGGTCCCGGGTTTACGGGCAGCAAGCAACGGAGCCGAGGAAGGCGAGCTGGAGCCGAACGAGCGCGCCGAGGGCGAGTCGACTTGGTTCTGTCCACACCGGGCACCCTGTGCAGCGATCTTCCGACGACTATAACTCCTAGCCACGACGTCTGATTGGGGTGCCGTTTGTTGGAGAATGACGGTGACTGGACGTAGTTTCTTCACTCCAGAGGGCGCATTCAGATCTGGGTGCAGCAATGATTTCTTTCAGCGTCTGATTTGGTGTTCACAAAACTGCACAGACAGACAAATAAATGGTGGAAAAAGGGTTGCCGATGTCGAAATGGAATTCCGTCTGTGGGAGGTTGTTGGTGACGTTCATAGGAACAAATCCTCTGAAGATCTCTCTCTCAGATATTGGCTGGATGAGGCAGGACAGATGTGGGAAGTCGCCTCTGGATCTGGACTGAGTCTGTTCAGATCTTCTTGCGCGACCTCACGAGAATTGACGCCACGGACAGTACAGACCTTGAAATGCAACGAAACCAGAGGCAACGTGAAGATGACTTGCAATACTTTAATTGATCTTCAGACACCAGCTCCTGATCACATCGTGGTTGGGCTGCATAAATCGAAACACAGTCAACCTCAGATCTGGACTGCACTCTGGGACAGATCTGCGCGCCGCCACGAGAAAAATCACCTCTGGTGCTCCCGAACTCCAAACGGCATCAAACCAGCGCTGAATTCTTGCAATCTTGTAGTAGTATCAAGGATAAATCGGAGGGAACAAGATGATAAGAGGGGGATAGGAAGAGAAGGTCGAGTCCACGACCAGATTTCTGGGAAATTCACACCAAGGGAAAGGGCAAGAGAAAGAGGGAGAATCACTCTCTTAACAATTTTATTTCAACAAAATATCATTAGCCTCTGCACACACAATGTACAAGCCCTTAAATAGACAATTACAAGAGGTATAAGGGGTGGGGAGGTCGTGGGTTTCAAGGGGAGGGGAAGGGGGATGCGCCCATGGCCATGAAAGGGAGAGGGAGGGGACAAAGAGACATGTTGGCTGCCTACCTTTGACATTCAAGGTAAAAGGGGGTAGGTTGGCAGCCAATTAACCTTGACCAGCAGCCATTTAATACCACATGTTGTGAATGGAGAGAAGAAAGAAGAAAAAAGACAATTTCCTAGCCTAATAAGCCAAGGAAGGGGGCGCCCCCTTCAATGGGCCTTGAATGGGCCACTTTGGCTCATGGCCAGCCCACTCTCCTTAAGCCTTAACCCATTTAGCCTTTAAGTGGTTAAGGCCCTCCCAACCTAGATGGCCCATAGAGGAAAGAAGCCCAATTGGGCCTTGCTAGGCTAATGGGTTCTCTATCTTGGTCCAAGGCCTTTCCTTTCTTAAGGAGAATGGTAAAGGGCCTTAGCCAATTAGCCTTGTAAGAGGCCTATAACCAGCCCAATATGAAAACCCACATATAATGTGACATTACAAGCCCAATTTAATGCTAAAAAAGGTCCAATTTGAAGCCAAAGTGTCCCCAATTTGAAGGGAAGTCGATGTAGTCAACTTGGTGCTCCGCGTATGGCACCGTCGGTTCGCCGATGTGTCACGTGATCGCCCTGGTGTCCGCACCACCAGCTTGACCAACTTGATAGAGAGCTTGAAATGGACCAACATGCTAGCCTCCACACGGAAAACCTTGAAAATCAATTTCCTGATTACGATTATAATATCACATTGAATGATCCATCCATCAATCATCAATTCAACAACTCTCAAATAATTTTTCATGATGAGGATAACATGGAGCAGCCATATCAGAAAAATTAGGGGGAAGCCAATGAATCTCAATTTGTAATAGTCAAGGAGAATAATGAGGAGCCTAAGTTAGGGGGAGAACAAGAGAAAAATACAAATTAAATTTGAGCCCCAAACTCTAATGACTATTATGATGCAGCCCAACATACAAATCATTCTTCTCCTAGCTATTCATCTCTTTCACCCTCAGATGATAACTCAGATGATCAATTCAATCAGTTAATTATCCAAATTCAATCCATCCAAGAGCAAACCAATAGGTTGACCAAGAAAGTCAAAAATATGGAGGGAGATCAATTCTTTGATTACTCTGGACCCACTCTTACTCATTAAATTCTTGATACTGATTACGATCAATCCTTGAATTTCCATTATCATAACATTCAGATCCACTGTGACTCAGAAGATGAAGGAATTATGAAGAGATCTTGTCAGGAAAATTTGAATGAGGAACTTACAAAATTTGAGGGGATTGAAGAATTTGCTGGAAAAGAAATAAAGGAAGGTGATGAACTAATGAATGATCATATTCCCCCTCCTAAAATTGAATTTGAGGAGCTTGTGTTTGATTATCTTTGTGAGGAGAATGCTAGAGAGGTGGATGATCTCAAGTTGGGGGGAGGGGCGGAAAATAATGAATCTCAAATCTATGATCAAATGTCTTTCTCCGAATTTGTTGAAATTCCCTTTGAAGATGGGAAGGAAGAAGAAGTGAAGATGGAACAAAAATTGAACATTTATTTGAACAATGAAGTTGGGGTTAATGAGGAATTGAATGAATTAAGTGTGCCACATGATAATTTCAATATGGATGAAAGGGTAGAACTTTTGTCAATTCATGACCGCAGTAATTCTTTTGACATTCTTCTAGCCGATTGGTCTGATTTTGCTCTAGCCGAGTTAGCAGATCCCATTGACTCTCACGACCATTATGTTGAGGAGCATGTTTCTTTGACTCTTGAGATTGATAATCTCCTTGACATTGATCAATTTATGGGAACCTGTCACCCTCCAATCTATTCTCACCTCAATAACATTCATGAAATTCACAAAATTGAGGTGGAAAATAATTATTTCAGAGATGATAAGGTCTGCATTAATTCATTCACACATTCTTCAGACCTTCAGGAGGAATATTTCATAATTGATGACATGATTTTTACCAATGTTCCTCCTCCATTCTCTGATCAGGGTGGTCCTTTTGCAATGGCTCCACCCCGATATATGCTTTGCCCTTATATTTACCAGTTACCGTTGTTTCTCTCAAGGCATGAAAAGGAAAATTTTGACAAGGATAAAATGCTCTGGTGGCTCATTTTAAAATCAACTCGTTGGTTATAGAGCTTACCTGCGTCTGACTGAAGACGTTAAACTTAGCGCTTCTTGGGAGGAAACCCATAGTTTTTATGATTTTCGTGTGCTAATAAATGACTTCTTGGGAGGCAACCAAAGTGTTTCTTGTGTTTTTTTTAGCTGTGAATAAAGGATAAGTTGGGGGAGAGAAGATTACTTGCTCTGTTGTTCAAAGTCAAGTACTGTCTTTCATTCCAGCAAGGATGCCCGTCGACGTTCACTTCTGTCAGGTTGTCCCGTTCCTTCACATATTTCATGTCTACATTGTTATATTATTTCATATTGTTCATGCCATTGAGGACAATGTCATTTAAGTTGGGGGGACGAAAATCATGCCATTGCACATGTTGCATTAATTTATACAACCTCATTTTTTCAAAATAAAAAAAAATCCATTTGGAGTTTCATGATTCATGTTTCCATTGAAAGTAATTCTGGAATAGAAAAGACTAGGAGAATGATGATGAAAAATTTATTTAATCTAGCCATGGAAAATTGATCTAAGAATCTCTTTAAAGTTCATGTGCACTTTTAAAAAATGAAAATCACTTGCGCGCTAATGAAACATGACCGGACAAGCCTTCTGCTATTTTTGGTATGTTGCCTGACATTCTACACTTCGTAAAGAAGAGATCTTTTATTAACTTTCTACCAAGTTATCTATCAAAAATTAGTGCAAAAGCACAATTAGAAAAAAAAATGAGAAAAGAAAACACCATGAAAAATACTCCGAATCTGAGTAACCGGACCTACTTCACCTAAGACGTGTTGATATTCCGTCAAAAGGATAAGGGAATCTTGATCTGCAAAACCGGACTTGCTTCGAGGTTCGCGTTAAACAGTGAAGGATAGTACATCATCATGTGTGTACAAAAATAAAATTAAAAAAAGATCTCTAAGGGACGAAGCAATAAAACAGATAAAAAGTTAATATGTTTAATGCTCTGATTAAGAGGTGCAGGGTTAGAAAGGCACTTATTTGGAATAGCAAATGGGTGATGTAATTGTCTAAGCTGTAGATTTGGTAGTTACACATGCACAAATGCTATTGAACTTTGATTTGAATTCTTAATCATGTACTATTAAGTTCTTACATAAGGCTAGTGTGCATTAATGATTCTAGATTTATAATCTTTAGTTAATTTTATGAAGGGAGAACTTGATATGAGAGCATAAATTTTACAAACTCTTGTTAGTCCTAAATTTTAATTTATTGACATTACTAAGGGACTAGCAATGAGTAAGTTGGGGGGTGTGATAAGTGTCCATTTCTTATGATAATTCATCGCATGAACACCATTTTATGTGCATATAATTAGGTACTTATGCATATTTCATAGTTAACCTCAACTCCACATTTAATTGGAGCTTTCACGTAAATTGATTAATTTGGTGATTTTATTTAATAATTTAAAGTTGAGGATCATGAGCATTAATTCTCCATTGCATAACCATGAACATTTGTAATTTATATACACATTATGATAATTTTTATGGATTAAATAATAATTATGTGTGTGCAAGACACCGAAGGTAATTGTAAAAGAAGCCGGGGGTAAAACTGTCACCACCACTTTGACCAAGTAAAAGCACATATTTTGGTTAGAGGGAAAAAAAATTTCAAAAGTTTGAAATTGAGAAAAAGAAACACATATTTTGGTTGGAGGGAAAATTGAATTCAAAGTTTGAAATAAAGGAGAGACATGATGAGCTTTGGGAAAGGGGGTGCCCAAAGTCCAAGAAAAGGGGTGTCCACCTACTTTTCCTCTTCCCCATACATCATATTCCACTTAAATCTCAGCCATCCATCTCCTTTTGATACAATCTTCACCCTCCATCTATCCAACTTTCCCTATAAATAGCTCATGACAAGAAGGAAAAATGGAGTTCTTCTTTTGGCAATCTTTCACTCTTTCTCCCCCAATCTTAGGCCACCGATTTCACCCTCTTCTGGTCCTCTTCTCCTCCGGATTTTTTCATATAAGTTCTTAAATTTTAAATGCTTTACAACTTTTTCTTCTGCATCATCTTCTAATTCCTTCTAATTTTTAAGCTATTTTATATTTTTCACTGTGATATCCTGTTCATCTGTGAATCAATATTTATCTCTGTTCTTTCCCTTATTTCTCTCCCTTCTAATCCTTTTCCTCTCCTACTTTCTTCATAAAAGTTCTGTGTTTTTCAAAGATCTTCAACTTCTTCTTCTACACTATCTTCTAAATATCTACTGTTTTTAAGTTATAATCTCTTTTTCAAGTTGCTGTCCTGTATTTTTACTATTCATTTGAGGTTCTACACCCTATTCTTCTCAAGTTTTCATGCCCTTCTGTTCTTCTTTTTATCTTAGTCTCCTTATAAAAGTTCTTCATCTTTCTTAGATATAAAATTTTTTCTTCTATCACTTCCTTTAAATCGTCTTCATTTTTAAGTTATTTGTAGTTTTTCAAAGTTCAATTTTTTTTATCATTTTACTGTTCATCAGTGCAGCACACTTTTGTTCTTCCCTAGTTTCCACCATCTTCTGATCTTCTACTCTCTCTACACTCTTCACAAAACTTTTTCTTCTCTTCCCCATCTTAAACTTTTGTTTCTACCACTTCTTCTAAATCTCTATGATTTTAAAGTTATTTTACTTCTAATCTTGCTCCGTTTCTATTATTTCTATTTTACTATTTTTTTAGCTCCCTTCCTTTTCTATCTCTCTCTCCCTCCTCTATTTTCATCCAAACATCTCAAGACGGAGATTCTCTTCCATTGGTCCTCTTGGCGGCGTCCATCTTCACGGCGGGGCGATCCACTCCAAGGCTTGGCACGGCGATTAGGCGGCGATCTTCATCTTCATCTTGGCTATATTCTTTCCCCTTTTCTTTATTTCATGAGTTGTAATTTTCATTTTCATAGAGTGTACTTTTCACTTCCATCTTAATAAAAGTTCATCTTTGTAAATTGTGATTGTCTTAGTTCATCTTTCTATCTCTTCTAAATTCTTTTCTTTACCCCTCTCATCTTCTTTAATGGATTTATTTTCATGTAATTTATTTTTCCTTAGATTAATCTCACTCAAAACTTGACTTTTCAAAGCATAAAGATATTTTTCCAACTTATTCCAAAATATTATTTCCTCCTCGTGGGATCGACTCCACTTACCACTATACTTGATTTTCTAATCTTTAAAAGTGAGTGAGTGCGAATATTTTGAAATTGTGACACGGCTTTTCAACGACGGGTTTGTGGCTATCAAAGCTCAAGACCCATGATCTACCGATCCAGAATTTGCTCCAAAGATTTGAACGACTCAGATTGACTTCTCCATGTTCAAAAGGTGCAGCTGCAGACCTTCTTATATATATATGAAGCAATGGCCACCTTGAAGGAGTTGGCCGAGCAATGCATCAAAAGAAGTATTCTTTAGCTCGTGCCCAAGAAGAAGAAAAAGAGAAGAAGAGAAAAATAAGAAGAAAAAAGGAAGAAGAGTAAGAAGGGCCCTCCACCTTGGTCCTACCTAGTCCAGTGGTGAAAAGAGAAGTAAGCTGAGGAAGTAGAATCCCAACCTTGAAGAGAATGCTTCATGACTCAGTCAGAAGCTACAGTTGGCTTTTCAACTCCGATTGATGTTTTCATTTTCTACTTTAAACTCCATAATTGTGTGTGTGCTTGGGGTTGTGTCCCCGTGTCTTCTTGCTGCACTTGCAGCGTGTTTCTTATTTTTCATTTGTGTGCGTGTGTGGGTGGGGCTTGTCCCTGTGTGCTACGTTTGCAGCGTGAGGACTCTGTCCTCGTGAGGAGCTTGCTCCTCGTATGCATGGGGCGTCGTCCCCCTATGGTGCTGTGAACCACCGTGAGGACTCTATCCTCGTGAGGAGCTTACTCCTCATATGGTTAGGGTTCATCCCCGTGGGGCTTGTCCCCGTTGTTGCGTTTGCAGTGTATAGTGAAGCCTCACCAGGTTTGGTGAGGGGTGGATGTAGGTCTGCGGGTTTGCAGACTAAACCACCTTAAAAATCCATTGTGCAGTGGTGTGTCCTTGTGTGATTGCCTCCATTTCTTCTATCTCCACTTCACAAGGTCCTATGCTTTTATTTCTGCATTTCTGTTGGCCGAACACTGCACATATTGTGAGCCTCCGCCGTTTACAAGCATTCTTGCTGAATGAACATAAACTTCAATCACATGGTGTCTGGTGTGTTTATTTCATTCATCTTAACATTGCTTACACACACACCAATGGGTTGATGAGATCTCTGCCTTGTAATGCAACAGATCTTGCAAGCTGATATAACTACGGTAAGACTGCGTCAACTCCACTGCCTGGCTGTGTCGACCTCATCCTCTTCCTTAACAGCAACCCTCTCTCTCTTAGTGTGGGGTGTTTTACCTTATTACCTGGAAGAATCATTGTCAAAACTAATGTGCATTTTTGCATAGAGCATCCACTACACACACTGTGAGCCATTCATCGTTTGGCAGCACTCTTGCTATTTGAACAAAGGCTCACACGCACACACTCAAGTAGGCGCTCATGTAATATGAATGTTCATAAGTATATTTCAGATATTTAACCACATTCCGTTGTGTGCTCAAGTCAGAAATTTGTCTGGTGAAATAATTTTTTAAGAGGGCATATTTTATAAGGGGATCTATTCAACCCCCCCTTCTAGATCCGGTTGCACCCCATGGGACCCAACAACTAAGACTTCAAGTCTTGGAGGTAAGTCTTATGGATTTGTCATTGTTGATGATTATTCCATATTTACTTGGGTTCTATTTTTAGCTAATAAAAATGATACCTTTATGGAATTCAAATTATTTTACAGGCAAGTACAAAATGACAAGGGTTTCCTCATCACAACAATTCAAAGTGATTATGGAGGAGAGTTTCAGATCGAGGTGTTCAAAGATTTTTGTGACGAGCAGGGCTACACCCACAATTTTTTTTCACCAAAGAATCCGGAACAAAATGGAGTGGTGGAACGAAGGAACCGGACATTGGTGGAAATGGGAAGGACCATGCTCACGAAAAATGGTCTACCAAGGTACTTTTGGGTCGAGACGGTAAGCACGACATGCTACATCATCAATAGAGTCATGGTAAGACCTATCCTCAAAAAGACTCCATATGAGCTGTACAAAGGTAAGAAGCCAAATATCTCATACTTTAGACCATTTGGCTGCACTTCTTACATATTAAACAATGGAAAAACAAACCCTAGTAAGTTTGATGAAAAGTGCGACAATGGTATCTTTCTTGGTTATGCAGCGAATTCTAGAGCTTATCGAGTTTTTAACAAAAGAAATTTGACTGTACAAGAGACTCCCCATGTTATTTTTGATGAGTTTGGTCACAAACTAACCACTTTACCTAATGTCACCCTTGATGCAGAAAATGGACCAGCAACCCAAGACGCCCCCCAAGCAAGTGCATCACAAGAGAAGGGTGATCCAACTGAGCCGACAAGCGTAAAGAACAATGAGGATGAACCAACCCTTGAAGAACTTCAAGATATCCTAGAGGAGGATGCAAAACTTCTCAAGAATTGGCAATTTATGTGGGACCATCTGATAAGCAATGTCCTAGGTAATCTTAAAGATGGAATGAGAACAAGGTCATCCTTTGGATAAGTATTTGATCAAGACTTGATTGCGCTAACTTCTCAAATTGGGCCTAATAGTGTGAATGAGGCTTTGAAAGATGAGTCATGGGTCATGGCTATCCACAAAGAGTTGCATTAATTCGAAAGAAACATGGTGTGGACTTTAATGCCACATGCTACCGACTATTCTGTGATTGGCACCAAGTGGGTGTTCAAAAATAAGCTAAATGAAGCAGGTATGGTGGTTTGGAACAAGGCCCAACTTGTAGTCAAAAGGTATAGCCAAGAAATGGGCAAAGATTTTGATGACTCTTTTGCTCCCATGGCCCGCCTTAAGGTAGTTTGTATCTTATTGGCATATGCATGTTCCTTGAAGTTTAAACTATAGCAAATGAATGTAAAAAGTACGTTTCTTAATGGTTTCATCAAGGAAGAGGTGTTTGTAGAACAACCACTGGGATTCATGGATGCCCATCACCCCCACCATGTTTACAAACTACAAAAAGTCTTTTATAGACTCAAGCAAGCGCCAAGGGCTTGGTATGAGAGGTTAAGTACATTTCTACTTGATAAAAATTTCAAACAAGGTATGGTGGATTCAACTCTTTTCACTAAATATGTGGGTAAGGAGATATTAGTGGTATAAATTTATGTGGATGACATCATTTTCGGAGCCACTAACAATGCACCCTGCACTAAATTTGCAGATCTAATGAAAGGAGAGTTTGAAATGAGCATGATGGGCGAGCTTACCTTCTTTTTGGGGCTACGAGTAAAACAAACGGCTAAAGGGATGTTCGTGAACCAAAGCAAATATACAGGGGAACTGTTGAAGACATATGGATTTGAGAATGTGAAACCAATGCCAACCCTCATGTCATCCTTGGCGAAATTAGATAATGACGAAAAAAGTAAAAGCGTGGATCCAACACTGTATCGAGGTATGATTGGTTCCTTACTCTATCTTCTCGCATCTAGACCGGATATTCAGTACGGTGTTAGTTTGTGTGCTTGTTTTCAGTCATGTCATAATGAATCACATTTCTTGGCTATAAAACGTATTTTCAAATATCTTTCAAACACTGTAGAATTCGGTCTGTTGTATCCCATCGGTTGTAGTTTAGATCTAGTTGCATTTAACGATGCGGATTATGCAGGCTGTAAAGTGGATCGGAAGAGCACAAGTGGCATGTGTCAGTTTCTTGGAGGGTGTTTGATCTCATGGAGCTCTAAGAAACAACACTTCGTGGCTCTATCAACTGTCGAGGCTGAGTATGTGGCCACCGGACTGCTGGTAGTTGTGGAGCTCATGTGCTTTGGATTAAACATCAATTGCTTGATTATAATGTTAGTTTGAACTACATTCCTATCATGTGTGATAACACGGGTACCATAAATTTGTCTAAGAATCCTGTTCAACATTCAAGAACGAAGCATATTGAAATTCAACACCATTTCTTAAGGGATCGACCATGTGTATAAGGAGGATTTTGAACTCAAATTCATTGAAACCAATCAACAACTTGCAAATATTTTTACAAAACCACTGAGTGAAGACAAGTTTACAACTCTAAGAAGAGAATTGAGAATTTGCAAAGGTTGAATATAACTTCAAAAACAAAAAGACCAAAATAACAATAACAATTCTCTGTATGCTTGGTTTTCTGTATGTTTATTCATTCTCACGTGTGCATGCATGTACATTACTTAGCTAAACCTCCATCCCTTGTTCTTTCTATGACCATGGTGCCTTGTCATATATGCATGCAGGAACCCATGACCCAGTATGCATCATTCCAATGTTTAAGGGAGAGTGCATACATTAAGGGGGAGCTTAGTGGCTATGACTTTAGCGTCATTCTCTAAACACATTTGAGACTAACCCCACACACTCTTGCCCTCAACCATGATATATGGTCATCAATTATACAGTTAGTGAGTTTTCTAGTTAACACTCTTGAGAAAGCTTGATTTCCTACGTTATCATTAAAGAGTAATCATGAGGAAAAAGTTATATGTCCCTAGCTTTAAAAAAGGTACTGAGCCTAGTAACAGGATTTCCCTATTGCATAAATGAGGAGTTTCACGTAAAACGGTGAGATAAAACCCCAAGAAATAAAAAGGTTTGGAAGGGCTGAACTTAGTAATTGGATCTCCCCATTGCGCAAATGAGGAGCCTCGCGTCAAATGGTGAGGTCCATTTCCAAATCTGAGAAAAATGAAGCAAGTGAAAAAAAAAGACAGAGTGAAGCTACCGACAATCGAGGATCTAAAAAGTGTGTAGGAGAGAAGCGCGATCCTTAGTGTTATCTAGGACACTCACGTAACCTTATAGTTGTTGCCTCCTTCCTCCTATTACACACAAACACTCACGGGGAATTAGTCATGTGTGTGTCTAGAGAATATGTCTAAATCCATGAGCTATTGTGGTTTATCTCTTCATAGTTGCACATTCTTCTTAGATGGAGAACGATGAAGCATCTTGTGTTTTTGGATTACTTACATCTTTCTTAACCCACTCCTTTTTATGGTCATGCGGCAGGGGAAGCCGTACTTACTACATATATGCATGTATGGCTATGTGAATGCGTGCATGTGTCCTTAAGTCTTAATCCAAAAAATCAAAAATAGGATATGAAATCCTAACTTTGTGTGTAATGTTTTTGATGATGTCAAAAATGGGGGAGAGAGATGTTAAAGTGATGCATATGTCTAAAATGGGGAGAGCGAGAGTGAGATGCTACATTTCGCGTGGCATTGCAAAGGCATGGCTGGTCTGCTTTGTCTTGTAAGCTCTCATGGCAATAAAGTTTTGTCATCATCAAAAAGGGGGAGATTGTTGTGCTCTGTAGATTTTGATGATAATAAAACTTTACACTTGTTTGGTGAATCTAATGGAATGTGGCCGATGGGTGACTTCATGTGCATACTGACTTGGTTCCTTTGATTGTGATATATAACACATATCTAATTCATCTTGAGTGGAAATGCAGTAAAGGGGGCTTGGAACATCAAGAAAACACGGTCTAAGAGCTTAAGGTGATATACCTCTTAGTTTACTTCGAGTTGAGACTAATACATGGTGGTTTTCCATTGTTTGCAGGTGATTGGTTGATCGACCCATGCATTTTGGTCGACCAAAAGGGGCCAGTAGATATGGTTTTGTAGAAGCTGAACTCAGAAGGGGTTCGGTCGACCGACCAGAGCAGTTCGGTAGATAGAAAGGAGCCAGTACATGTGCATTTCTGCAGGTTTAGAACTAGGCCAGTTCGACCAACCGAACTCTAGACCAATCGACCGAACCAGGGCAGCTCCAGCACTTCGAAAGTCCACTTCCAGAACACCGGTCGACCAACCCCATGCATTGGTCGACCGATAACAGCTACGTGAATTGCGAGCTTTCCGTTTTTAGCCCGATTTGGTGTGGTTTCTTGCCAAAATACTCTAGGGATGACTGAGATACTATAAATACATCTTGTTCAAGGTCATTAGGGTGAGCCTCCACGAGTTTTCAAGGATTCCAAGTGCCCTAGAGCGGAGATCATACTCGTTGCATTCCAAGGTCGCGTCTTGAAGCTCTGAGCGTGTTGAAGCAAGAAGCTCAATCTCTAATCATGCTGGAGGCTTCCAAGCTTGCTAGAGTGTTCTAAATCATCAAGAGAACGTGGGCTCAAGATTTGGGACATGTCACATTGATTGTGGGGCGACATCGGTCGAGCAAAGTCCAATCTACTATGAGGGCCATGTCAAAAATAAGGGAAATCTTTTTCTCTGCACTTGATTCTTCATTCCTCCCTATTTGGTCATTTTTTTCCAAACATCATTTCATAGTGTGTGGTGTGCCCCGTGGTTGTTGGTGCGCGCGTGTGTGTGTGTAAGTGGCTAGGCATTGTCTCACACCGTGTGCGGGTTGGTCTTCATGAACGTGTGTGTGTTATAGAAATCCATTTCCTAGTGTGTGGTTAAGCCTCACTATGGTGAGGGGTGGACGCAGGCACACGCATTGTGTGGCCAAACCACTTTAAAAATCCCGTGTGCCTCGTGGTGTGTGCTTCCATTTCTTCTATCTCCCTTCTTCAATTCGTGAGGTGAGGTGTGGTGCGCATTATCCGTAATTCATATGTCCGAGTTTCTATTGATCGAATTCGAGAGCGTGCTTATTTAAATTTTTAGAGGGTGTGGTTCGATTCATCCCCCTCTTGAACTGTTTGGCCTTATGATCTTTGATATCCACACATACCGACCCTTCAATATTGAGAGAGATTAAGGATATTTTAGATTTTTTTTCAAATCTAGTAGAAAGTTCAGTATGTTTAAATAAGAAAATTTAAGAAAATACTAATAGATGGTGATGGTTGGGATATGTTTGCAACTAATGTGATATAGTGGGATTATTAAAAAAATATAAAAATAAAATAAAATAAAATACTAATAAACTTGTAGGGAAGACATTTTTGTGAAAGTCTCCTGATATTTGTTATTCCTAATCCAAATATAACAGTGAAAGAATTCCTATCACATCCATCTAGTGAGGACTCTAATTTGCTGAACAGATCGGTCCCCTCTCTTATTAAAACAGCTATTGAGAAAACGATTCTGACTCAAGACTCCGATGTTCAAGCCTGGAGTCTCTCCTCCTTTGGTAATTGTTTAGTTGCATCCACTTATAACCTTCTGGCTGACAGTAATTCCATACAATCAACCATTCCTTGGGCTCGATTATGGTCTAAATACCTTCCAACTAAAATATCTGTTCACATGTGGAAGATTTTGCAAAACTGTATTCCGGCCTGACTCTAACATTCAGAGATTGGGGGTTCAATTATGCTCCAGATGTTTTTGCTGTCAGAGGCACCATGAAGAGGATATCAACCACTTGTTTCTTAATAGTGAACTTGTTGTTTGTATATTGTCGCATTTTAGAAGTGCTGGGTTACAACTGGAAGACAATTCAATTAGGACTTTTATATTGCAGGCTGCTAGCAGAATCAATTCATAATCAGCTCATGGACATCTCATGCTTGCTGTAATTGGGTATGGCCTCTGGAATATTTGGAAAGCAAGAAATAGTGCAAAATATGAAGGTAAAACTACATCAAATTCCATCATTCTTCGTCAAATCATTTCCCAAGTAAAACAGAATTGTGCTGTTGCAAATCTTAAGGAAAGGGACAGGAAAAATAAGGAAATTCTGGATTCTTTAGGTATTGCCATACAACCTTCAAGTGGCCCTCAGCTGAAAATTGTTCGGTGGATCTATCCACCTTGGCCCTCCCTTAAACTTAACTCTGATGGTGCTTGTAAACACAATGGGATTTCTGGAGGTGGAGGGGTCATAAGAAATCACAGTGGCGATATCATCTTTGCCTTTTCCCACTACTATGTCAGTCCAACAGTCTAATTACATAGGCAAGAGCTTTACTTGATGGTATTAAGTACAAGCATACTTTCAGTGATCATCCTGCTTACTTTGAATGTGACTCACATTCTTGTTAGGATTATTAAAAAGGAAGTTCACTGTCCTTGATCTATTCTCTCATATGTCCGCGAGATCTGGAGATTAGCCACCCAGTATGACAAGATTAAGCACATCTATAGAGAAGGGAATAAAGTCGCGGATTCTTTGGCCTCTCTAGCATGTAACTCTAAATGTAATCTATTTTTCTCTTTCAAAGAGTTACCCAATATTATAATGGGAGAGGCCCGGTTATACAAACTAGACTTGCCTAGCATTCGAATGATGTAACCTTTATTTTTTCTTATTAGCAATAAAATTTAACTCCTAGGGGATGATGGTGGAGTGGCTCATCTCTTTACCTCTCGTAAAGGGAGCACTCTCCCATCAAACTCTGGGCATGGTTTCTTGGAAAAAAAAAGATGACAGGAATATGTTTAGATATGAACTATTATTTTTTGAAAAAATCCCCAAACATAATTGTGTACTCGTCATCTTTCAATGAAATAACTATTTCCCATCAAGCTTCCTAACCCCATCACAAGACATTAAGGTCACATTTGATTCGAGGATAAATTTGGAAGAGAATAGGCGTAAGTCGAGTTAATTTATTCCTATCCTTATTCTCGTGGTCGTTTGGTTCGTGAGGAATAAGTACGGTGATATCCTTATTTCTCGTTTAGTAAAAAAGAAGGATACGAATGAGAATAAGTGTTAAAAAAGGGCTAAATTGTCCTTTTTATAGATTATGATTAGTGCTAATATTTCTTCTAAATGATCATAAGAAACACTAATATTATTAATTCTATTTAATATATTTATTCTTAATGATCATAATTATCACTAATATTGTTAATTATAACATGATTAATTCTTCATTAGTAATAACGAGATAGTTATAAGTAATTATGTAACTATAATTATATAATATACTTAATAATTAACATAAATAAGATTAATTTGTATGAATAATTAGCACTAATAATATTAATTAACATAATTGATTAGTATTAATAACATTTATTATCATAATAAGATTAAACAACACTGTAATAATTAATTATATAATGATAAACATATATTATATTTTTTAATTAGTACAGATAAGATTAATTAACATGAGTAGTTAGTACTAATAACATTAATTAACACTAATAATATTAATTAATATCATTAATTAGCACTAGTACTATTAATTAGCATAATTAATTATCACTAATAATATTAATTATCTTAATAAGATCAAGTAGCACTGTAATAATTAACTATTTAATAATATCTAAATAATATATTTATTCATTAGCACTAATAAGATCAATTAGCATGATTAATTAGCCATAATATAATTAATTAATATAGTTAATTAACACTAATAAGATTAAATATCATAATTATAATTAATTAATTATTAATAATTAAATAATATATTTATTAAGTAATACTAATGAACTTAATTAACATGATTAATTAACACTAATAATATTAGTTAATAATAATAGAATTAATTATCACTAATAATTAAGGGAGAGAAACATGGTTAAGAAAGTGGGGATAAATCATTCCACCCAACCACCCAAAGGGTGGAATGACTTATCCCCAGTCTTAACCCCATTTTTGGGGATAACATCATTCTCCTTAACCTCTTTATTCTCGTCAGTTTTAGTCATACCAAACGATTAATAAGGTTAAGATGGGGATATCCCCTTCTTAACTCCCAACCAAACAGGCTCTAATTGTCCATCACAAGTTATGCCAACCTGTAAACTCCTTGGTAGATGCGTGGAACGACTCAATTGTCCAAGTGTTCTTTTCTTTTACGAAGGGTGTTGCTCACGGGTACGTGTTGGGATAATATTTTTTTCTATAAATTAATTATTTTAAATTATGATAAAATAATATACTTTAAATAGCTCAATTTTTTACGATATCCTAATTTACGAGTTAAATGCTGAGAAGGTATCCTAAATACTTAGCTTAAAATCAAGTTTATTATAGATATGGGAAAAGATAGATGTCGTTGCGTCTAAGTGTCATATATAGAAGAAACAACGCCTAAAACCTTCCATTTGAACATAATGTTAGATGATACATCGTCTATGAAGTTAGTCGATGTAACGTCTACGTTTTGTCTAAGTCTTCCACCTAAAGTGAAAGTTGGATGATACTTCGTTCACAAACTAAGCTTAGACGATAGGTTGCACAATGCTTAAGTCTCTATGTCTGGAATGAATGTTAGACGAAACATCGTCTACTTCAAGAAATTATACGATGCAGCGTCTGCCTTCAAAAAGGTTTAAAACTTCCATCTAAGTGCCAATGTCTAAGAACATAGACGTAGCATGGTCGCCTGTGGGCTACTCTCCACCTACTTTGAAATCCCAACATATTATGTCTAAGCCCTTCCGTCTAATACTTAAACTTTGACAATATATCCTCCAAGTCTCAAAATTAGACAAAATACCGTCTAAGTCTCAAAAGTAGATGGAAGACCGTTTAGGTCTCAAAAGATAGACGAAGCATCATAAAGTTAGACAATGCACCGTCCAAGTTAAAAGACTAGATGATGTAGTGCCCAATAATAAAGTCTCCATCTAACTCTACAAAAAGATATTCCAAGAATAGACAAAATATCTCCTAAGTCACAAATGAGTTTAAAAGTTAGACCATCCATAGTCTAAATTAAAAAGTCGGATGATGCAGCGCCCAATAGTAAGACCTTTCGTCTAACTCTAAAAAATAGACGATACGAATAAGTTGGTCAATACAGCGTCCGAGTCTGAGCATGAACAACAATTGCATCATCCAAGTGACAAAATAGACGATGCAACGCCCACATCTTGACTTGGTCAAAGAAAATAATTTTTTGACCATGCCCCATCTAATATTATTAAATGGCAAAACTATAGTGGAACACTTATGCGAATACTTAGATACTATAGTGCCATGCAACATAGATGATACTCTTATCATCTAAATTACATAAAATACATAAATGTTATACAACTTTAGACGATGCACATCTTGACTAATGGCGCTGACCATTTGACTATCTATACACGTTTCACATTAAATGATATGAATCGGTTAAGATATTTTAATCTCTAGACATATAATATAGAAATTGTATACTTTATCACTCGTGTTTGTGAGATGCACTTTATTCACGCACCTAAAATTACTTTATTCATGCATTCAAATGCTTAGGCACGTATTTCAAATCTTATTGCTTTATCTCACGTCACTATAACAGTTATATATAGAGGAAATATTTTTAGTATATTTACAGAATATATTGGCTATGGCGACAGAAACATCGAGCACACAAATGGAAAGATTTTTAGACAGGCATATATGTAGCAAAAACCTGACTCACCTATCACTTGGACATGGATCTGCACATGCAAAAGAGGTGGAGTTCCAAGAATGGATTAGCGCTGCTGAACATTATGATTGGAGATCAGACCGTTGAAGGCAGGATGTATCTAACAAATAGAAGATTTAGGTGGTTTATAAATACCCTAGAGTTCAAAGGAGAATGTGAATTATACTAGTTGAGCATTCAATGAACATTTCCTACAATCAAAGTGATTTCTGATTAACGACAAGCTTCTTGAGTATCCACACCTAAGGGAAACTTCACCGCATTCAAGACTTCATCCTTGAAGTTTTTCATCCTAAGAAGCAATCAAGAGGAGGCTACTGTGCGTCCACGACATTCTTCACCATCCTCCTCTTTTGTTCTATTAGCTAGCTTTCATTTAGTACGCTCTAAAGTCCATATCTGCTCATTAAGGAGCACTTGTGGAATTATAATCTATCTATTGACAATAAGAGCATTTGCTACTCTGGGTTACCAGCACAAGGGGGTGCTAGGTTGATCCATTGATATCGTTCAAATTAGCTGGATGCTAGATCCTGGAAAGCTAGTCAGGTGTGCAATCACTTGTGGGAAAACTAAGTCACTTGGTGCGATCGGATGATTTACTGAAACTTGATAAAAAATCAACTAGGTCGTCAGTTCCTAGAAAACTAGTAAAAAAAGTTTGGTGAGACCTGAAAGATCAGTTGGGGAGCTGAGCCCTAGAAAACCAATGGTTGTAAACGACATTAGTTTACATAGTGAGATCTATTGCGAGCTGCAAGGGGACTCGACGTAGGTCTGTTTAGGAGGGTAGACAGTACGAAGATAAAATTCTGTGTTCTATGTTATTGCTTGTTGTCTACTTATTTATTTTTCACTGTATTTATAATTTTAATTTTAATATGTGATTATTCTTACAAAGCACACTTATTCATCCTCATCTAGAGTGTGCTTGGCTAATAACAAGTAGTATCAGAGTGCATGTTTCCTTGTTTATAAGTTTAACCGCCTAAGGAGCAGATCCAAATAGTAGCCAGATGAAGAGCAACAACAACTATAGATTGTAGGAAGGTCAGTCCACCAATTGGCCACCCCTCTTCAGTGGACAAGACTTCCTCTACTAGAAAACTCGGATGATGAACTACATCAAGGGGGTAGACTATGATATGTGGCAAATCATAGAAGGCGGTGATCTTGTGATCACTAAACCTAAGACATAATGGGGATCAGTGGAGTAGGCTCATGCCCAGATGAATGTGAAAGGACTGAGTATCATGTACCATGAGGTGAGCTGGGATGAGTTCAACTAGATATGCACATGTGGAGACGCCAAAGAGATCTAGGACAAACTGGAAGTTCCACATGAAAGAATATCCCAGGTCAAGGAGATCAAGATCAATTTCTTGATCACAAAGTATGAGATGGTCTGAATGAAGAAAGGCGAGACCATCAAAGAGATGGAGACAAGGTTCATCATGATCATGAACATTCTAAAGGCCCTCGGCAAGACATACACACAAAGTAAGTTGGTTCGAAAGATTTTAAGGTCCTTATTGCCAGAATGGACCCCAAAGGTCACTGCCATAGAGGAGGCATAGTGTAGCAACTCAGTAATGAAAATAATAAATAATTAGATTAATTATTAAAAAATTTTGATTTAATGATGAAGCTAAAATTTTAAAAAAAATATAAAATAATTATAAGAGAACTAATTAAAATCCTAATAGGAGTCTTAATTATATTATGGGCTAAATGATGAACCTAATTGGGCCAAATTGGATATAAATAGGCCTAAAATCAGAGTTACCCAAAACCCCCAATTTAATTGGGCTAAATGGGCTTTCATCAAGAATCTTATGGACCTAAAGTCAAGCCTAAACCCTAGCCTACCAGAGGAAGTCATTCTCTGCCAAACCCTAACCCCTAATTAGCCTAGAATAGGTGGTGGCAACATTTATTGTGGGTTGAATGTTGAAAATTGGGCATATTTTATCTTTGATTAATCTTGGGTTGAATTGGGAGTTTATGGGCAATTTTGTTCTAGAAATAGATCCCCAACACCCTCTAGTCGACCCTTATCACACTGGAGGAAGGCTGCATGAGGGTTTAAAAGCGTATTTTGGGGAGGCAGTGAGGAGTTTGGGGTGCTCTACACATTCTTCTTCCTTTCTTCCTTAAATCGATCTAAGGTAGGTGTTCTCTCAGGCTTAAATCTAATTAAGCTTGATTATAGGATCTTTAGCATGTCTACTTTCGATCTATGCTTGTTTCCCCCTTCTGAAATCATCCATATTTCTCCATTTTTTGGTTTGAAAATGAAGTTTTCCAGAATCTGGGCATTCTGCGTGTTTAGTCTGAGAACGCATCCAACACAGACAACGCCTCCTGATCGCAGTCCTGTGATACGATGCATTCACCAGAACATGACTGTCAGGGCAATGCGTTCAGGGAAGATCGCGGCTAGACCAAAGACCGCAACCTGGTCCGACCTCTGGGAAGATTCCAGAGGCTATTATGTGATTTAATCCGTTGTATTATGCATAAATCTGTTCATCCATGACTAACTGGAATGAAAATCTGTAGGGTATACAATTTAAGTTAATATCTTCTAAATTTCACGATAAGTACCTTATGATATCTTTTCATGTTCCTACTTTTCTCTTTCCAGCATGTCAAAAAGGAGCATATCTTAATCATGTTATTCTGTTAAGTTGTCTTCCATAGCCCTCAATTATGCTCTCACTCATGAATAGCCTTAATGTTCTTGATCGGTGATTTGATGGATAGATCTCATTATATTGTTGCAAAAAAATAAGATCGTGTTACTCTGGTGACCTGTATCTACCACTTCTACTGGTTACTGATTCTCACAAAGCCCGTTCTTGGTGAAGTTAGAACCCTCCGCCAGATACCCCTTCCGTCGGACTGGAACTTCTTCACTAAGGTCTCCATAAGACTTCACGAGTCATGGATTCCCTCATCGACGTCGAGTAGATTATACCCTAAAAACCTTGAAAACCTTTAGAATCTTGTCTTATTGGTGTAAGACGAGGTTCAACCAGCTTTTGGAACCATGGAACATGATTCCGTTTTGTTCTGCTCTATCCGACCTGAACGTAGCATACTTAGAGACCACTTTCATCTTTATGTCAGGATTGCGGCATGCACAGAGACCGTGTTCTATCTAAAGCGCGGCAAGTATAGAGACCGCGTTTTCATGAACGCGGCTTCACGAGATACCGTGTCCTGATGAACCCCTTCTGTTAATGCGTCAGGGGCTCAGATCGCATTCTGTTAGTCACGACCTGTTCCCAGACCACGTTCTACCCAATTTCATGATAAGTTGCGTATGTCTACGTGACTGCATTCTGTCTGGTTTTTCTGAACGTGACCCCATGACTGACCATGTTTCATCAACATTTGTTAGTCCGGGTTTGATGGGTTGAATAAGGATTTTAACGTGATAATGTCGATATATCATTAGAATCATCTCTATCTCATGTTCTTTGATTAATTCTTAGCATACTTGAATATTCCTCGATTTTTCTTGAAATCAATGAAAATCCCTCGCGTAAATCTATGCCTTGATTACGTGACCTTTACCTTGAAATTCATTTGGACATTATAATGCTAATATGGATGTCTAGATAATTACATGAGATCGATGATCCATAACTACAATGCTTGGCGCTGATAGGGCCCGGTCTGGTCCTAGGAGGAGTACCCAAAAGTACTTATGTCCATGGGAGTTATATTGACCTGGTGTGACATTGCACCAAAATAAATGCATATTAGATTGATCTATGGCATTCCACTCATTCATGAATTACTTTAAGTACTTGAATTACTTGACTTATACATGTTACCTCTTGTGAGAATTATTGCGTGATATAGCCAATCAAATGATAGTCCTCACGTGTTCGTGATATTGTAAGCTTATTGCTAGCATTTTATGCTTGCACTCTTGTTCTTGTTACCTTAACTTACATGTGATTCTAAATACTTGCATTCTTATATATTCATGTTCATGTCCCAGTGTCTACTATGTATGATTTTATTCTTTCTCGACATTAGTGCATTTACTTTATCAAACAAGTTAATCACTTATAGATGCCTGGTATAGAGATATAAATCATACTAAGCATTCACTCACCCTGCATTATTGTTGTTATTTCAGGTAGTTCTGATGAGGAACCACACCCTGATGGGGTTGGGTGAGAGTAGATAGAGCGATCGAGTTTATCTTTAGAAGTCTTGCTTTTGTCTTGTCTTTTTTTTGTTAGAGTTGAGAGAGTCGTTTGAGAGTTTGCTTTGAGAAAGTGTCTTAGGTATGCCGTTTGAGTCTTGGAGTTGTTGTAAACTCTATTCTATTTGATTTCAGTTGTTCTTGCTTCATTGTGTTGTCTCTTGTGGTTGGTTATCCATTTATACATGCTTTGATTGACATGATCGGTATAACTATTGCATTCTGATATTCCGCACCAGGGCGTGACACAACAACAACAGCCAGTGGCAGGGGATCTAATGGCGTCTGATTTGTGATGGCAAAGGGGCACACAGTGGCATAAGCGGTAGGCTCCTCGGTGGCCGATCTGTGATGGCGATAGGAGGTGAATCGGGGAAGCCGACGGCAAGAGAAACAATGGCTCTAGCTCGGCTCTAGTTGATGATCGCGACGCTTCTCGTTATTGAGTCTTTGGGTAATGCGTCCCTGTCGGAGCACTACAGGTGGGGGAATTCCATGAAGTAGATGACCCACAACACTGTTGGAAAAAATCATCATGAACTCAACTATGGGTGTTTGACCTGGTGCCACTATAGTAGCACCACTCACCTTTTCCTGCGGCATGTGATCTTCTGTCACCGAGCTCACCCTCAGAATGGTCCAAAAGGAGAAAAGCAGGGTCATAAGAGGGATTTCCCCTCTGGAATCCGTTAGGACGGGCTAGGAAGCAGAGCTTCTGGGCCAGCAACTATCAATGTATTTGTGTTATCTCTCTTAATGCTCTTGGTGGTATCTTGAACAATCTCAAGGCCTAATAGTTGCCTTTACCCAACCTCCTCCTACTATATAGGTGATTTGTAGCTCCTGCCAGGAGTGCCTTAAATGGAGTCATTTGAATGCTTGTTTGATAACTATTATTATAGGAAAATTCAATCAGAGGTAAGTGCTCATGCCAGCTACCTCTAAAGTCAATCATACATGCTCTGAGCATATCTTTTATAATCTAGTTAGTCCTCACAATTTAACCATACGTGTTAAGTTTAAGGATGAAAAGTAGTGCTAAAATTTAATCTTATTTTCAGAGAAGCTTGCAATCCTTTCCAAAAGTGTGATGCAAACCTAAGATCTCTATCAGAAATAATAGACACTGGAATGCTATGCAATCGAACCACCTTTTTAATGTACAAAGCTGCTAAAATATCAATAGTCCATTTACTCTTAATGGGTAGCATATGAGCAGATTTAGTCAATCTATCCACTATAACCCAAATCGCATCAAATCTACTTTTAGTCCTTGGCAGTCCTATAATGAACTCCATACTGTTGGGTATGCTTAGAGTAAATCCCATTATTGCCATTATCAGTTTTGGTGATAACAAAATTATTGTTGTGTACAATTCTAATCATTCAGTGATGACAAGAAAGAGTAGAAATGACTAAAGAATGAAAGAGTTGAAAAATAAGAAAAGTAGAATTTAGGCGCTTATAGAAAAACTTTGAAAGAAACTGACTAAACATAAGATAGTCGCAAACAGAGAACATAGGCGATAAAATCACATAGGCGAACTAACTTCACAAAGGCGCTAAAAACATCGCCTATCACAAATGAACAAACAAAACATAAGTGCTATAAGTCACTATTGTACCCGGACAATTTCCCCAGCAAAATACCAAGGAACAAGGGCTCGGGAATTTCCCCGAACACCTTTAAGGCATGGGCTATCCAGCCCCTCTGGCAACCCAGTGGGCCCGACCAATGGCCCTAACCCACTGGCCGAGGCAGGCGGCATCATTAGCAATCAGTCGGGACCACTCTCGACCCCTCAGTTGCGGACTTTGTCCGCGTTCTACACAACCACCCGGGCCAACCCGGGGGTGCCCCGACTACAAGCCACGCCACGTGGCACCCAGTGAAGAGGCCAGGGGCTTACCCCGAGGAGCCTTCTTTCAACCCTCCAAGGTCAAAGGGGAACCCAAATAATTCAACCATAGACTTTGGAGGCCTGCAGTACACATATACGGCTCACACACGTGTATCGGGCATTTTCCCGAACATCTTGTGAGTGCATATATTCCAGCCTTTCTACAGCAAACCACGGGCCGACCCGCGGTCCCAGCATACTACCCGGGTTCTACAACGACCCTCCAATAAGTCGGAGCTATCCTCGACCCTCAGACACGTGGCCATGAGCCACTTATATTTAGCTCTCGGGCCAACCTGAGGCTACCCTGCCAACTCGCCGTACAATGCGACACGTAGCACGAGGCCCGGCCCATGTGCCCAAAGTGCCTCTCCTTAGCTCCTACGAGCTCCCGTCCTCAGCCCAAGGCCCATCCCGAGGCCCCTCCGCCAGGTAGCCCAGGCCGTTCGACAACCCGGGGTGTGTCGGGCATTCACCCGAGCACCTTACGAGCGACAACTATGACTTTACAACAATAGCCCCCACGAGATAATCCCGGTGTCCCAGGACCTTGTATCCTCCAAAGGACACCCCCAGATAGCAAGAGAAGACCCCCGAGGGCCACCCCTCGGGGATGCGACTCACCCCGGGGAGGATTCACCCCGGGCGCGGCCGCGCCCCCGGGGAGGGCGAACTCCCTTGGGGAGCACACCCTCCTCCTAGTCCAAAGGCCCCATGGCCTTTCCCGGCCCCAGTGCCGTGTCCCGCACAAGGTTCATGCAAGAGTCCATTCATCGTACCCGTACGTGGAAGAAGTCGCAAAGAACACCCACGACGAGGTCCTCAGTCAACGCGCTCGCAAAGCTCCACGTATCCTGCTCAGTCTTGTCCTTTTCTTCTTAGTCAAGTTAGGAAGAAAATAACAAAAAATGGGATTTTATAGAGGTGGGGCCGCCCCCCTCTCTCTCCCTCCACCCAGTCCGCCTAAACCCCCCAGGGGAAGTTTAGGCGGACCAGCCTGACCCCCTAGGCTGGTCCGCCTAAACCCCTTGTATAATAAAAAAAACCTTTTTAATTAAAAAAAGGCGCCTAGCCAGTTTGCCAAACCCCCCCTAGGGGAGGGTTTAGGCCGACAAACCTGGACCCCTAGGCTGGTCCGCCTAAATCCCCTGGGGGAGGGGGTTTAGGCGGACCAACTTGCCCCCTCATGTTGGTCCACCTAAACCCCATCAAAAATAAAAAAAGATTTTTTTAACAAAAAAAACCCTCCGTAGAGGGGTTTAAGCGGACCAGACCAGCTAAAGGGGCTGGTCCGCCTAAACCCGACCTTCCCCATGAAACAAAAAAAAATAATAATAAAAATATTTTTGAGGGGTTTACCCGGACCAAGTTGAACCCTCAACTTGGTCCGCCTAAACCCTACACCATGACCCTTCAAATTCCTATAAATTCCACCCCTTAGAAGCTCAAGGGGCAATGAATGAAGGCATTCACAAGCAGACTCACAGACGGACGGACAAACATCCCCGACCTAATTGTCGCACCCTCGGACTCCCGAGGCTTTCGGCAAGGGTCGGGAACGCGAGAAGATAAGTGCGCGCGCGGTTGACTTGCTAGTCGGCTCACACATGCCGAGGGTATGTCACGTGTACTTCCCTCACATGACGTTTAGCCGTCTTACACAAGTCCATCCTCGTCGCATGTAAGGTGACTATGTCAACGGCGAGTACACCCACATCCCGGGTCCGCCCGTGTACGCCAACTTATGGTGACGAAACGCACTCCATGATGCCGCGCCTAATTCTGACATGGAATCGCGTGCCCACTGCTCACCCCCTAGCCGGTCATTGGCCACTCGGATTAACAACTAGAGTCTAGTCGGACCTCTGGCCCGAGAATCATAGTCCCGGGGCCGACCTCGACTCCCCATCATGACGACACTCGCCGTCCGAGACCCGGACCCGATCGCTCACCTCGAGCCGTGTCCGACCTCCACCAGGCCCTAGTCCACGTCCGCCCCAGCCACCAAGGCAGTTGGGCTCGCATCGATCCCTTTATAAAGAGTTTCTGTAAGATACGCGGATATCCGCTTTATTACGCAATGACCCGGGGACCGACCCACGTGTCGGAGTTGTCCCGCGGCTTGCGCCAGTTGTACTTTGGCCCCCTCGGCCTATTTGTAAAGCCCACGTGGCCCTCATACAACATAAAACTAGTGGAATACAAGCGCCCGCATTTGGGTCTCCAGCTTTCTACATACACCTCTCAGCATCCGTGCCTAACATCCTGACTCCAGTAGACACCCATCAGTCGAAAGCGCACCCACAGCTGCGGAATGCTCCTGGCCCTCTACCCACGGCTTTAGATATATATATAGGCTTCTCTTCAGCATGGAACGAAGGTGTTGGGATTTAATCCGATGTAAATAAACACAAGTTGCTTGCGGCCGGTGGGAAAAGACGTCCAGTACACGATTCCCACAATCGCCTGCGCACTCGCACCCGTGGAACCCCTTCTCTCCACATGTCGCCCGATTGCTCGAGCCCACGTGCCGCGTCCTGGTGACGCTTCCCCGGTCAACCCTTGGTTCCATGGGTGATTGTCGAGAAATCGACTGGCACGCCCGCACCCTATCCGGTTAACCCTTACCCTTACATTTCCGTGCCATTTGACCCTTTTCGACTTTTCGTAAGAGGAGAGTGCCTGATACCGCCGTGAGAGGCATGCAACTGTAAAGAGGATACTCGAGATATATCAAACTCCCGTGTCTTCCTTTCCCACTGTATCCCTTCCTTCACCTCGATCATCGGCATAAAAAACACCTGCAATAGAGAGGATGGCACGCCCGGTGGGACGTCTCTCGCCTTCCTTCTTTTTGCTGAAGAAAAGCCTATGTCAGCCCTAAAGCCTTGGTGCCCTTTCCCTGTCCTTGCAGGAGAGGTAGAGGAGGGTACTCGTGCGCGCATTCTCTAGCAGCTTCCGATTCACGTTCTGACTGTCGGACCGTGCTCGGCGATTGTCAGTAACCGTCGCCCTCGCAGCACTCAGCGCTCCAGCAACCATGGCAGACATCACCTACGGTCCCAATGTCATTGCCACCCACACCCGGGTGGGCTACTTGGCGACGCCGATTGCTTTCAGTAGCTTCGCCCCCGTCATCAGATCGCCCTACTTTTTGGGCGTCATCCCTGTGGCTGCTCCTCAGCCAACCCCAGTTTCTCCGTCGGCTCCTATGGTCGATGTGCCACGCACACCTCCAGCCCCGGTGGCCCACCTGAGCACCAGGTACCGGACCGCCACCACTGGCCCCTGCAGGGCCCCCGGATCATCACCGGCCGGGGTAAGCGTTAGCTCCCGAGGCCAGCCTCGTCCGATCTCCGGCATGGGCCCCGCGCCCCGGATTCCGGTCGCTATCTCAGCATCTTCCTCGGGTTTCTAACCCCGAGCCCTAGCAAAGCCGGCACCCAACACGGTCTCCTAGCCCCAGGTCCGCGGCTCCTCAACGCCTTCCTCGGGTTTCCAACCCCGAGCCCCAGCAAAGCCGGCACCCAACACGGGCTCCCAGCCCCGGGTCCATGGCTTCTCAGCACTTTCCTCGAGTTTCCAACACCGAGCCCCAGCAAAGCCGGCACCTAACACGGGCTCCCAGCCTCTGGTCCACTGCTTCTCAGCATCTTCCTCGGGTTTCCAACCCCGAGCCCCAACAAAGCCGGCACCCAACACGGGCTCCTAGCCCCGGGTCCACGGCTTCTCAACATCTTCCTCGGGTTTCCAACCCCGAGCCCCAGCAAAGCTGGCACCCAACACGGGCTCCCAGCCCCTGGTCCACGGCTTCTCAGCACCTTCCTCGGGTTTTCAACACCGAGCTCCAGCAAAGTTGGCACCCAACACGGGCTCCCAGCTGATGCGGGACGGACACATGACTCGACTCCAATTGGATATACGATCCTTGGACTCTAATCAAGCTCGCGATCACCCCTAACGAGGGAAGCGTACGGAGGTGCATGGTTGAGAAACTGGTAGTGAGCTAGGGTGGTCAACTCACAAATTCGTGCCTGGATCGGGTCACTGGACGGTCTCGCTCTCTCTCGCAGCAGCGGTGATATAAAAAGTATAGCGAGCTACGATCCTAGCATGCTCTCTAGCAGCGGTATAAAGAAATATATACGAAATAAAGCAAATGCCGAGATGGGAGCGAACATGATACCTCCACGCGCCTGGCGTGGGGAAGATGACCCCGGTCGATCTCGTACTCCTAGAACAGTAAGTAATTAAATTACAGCAATGAATATGAATGCCCACTCCATGTAGGGAGGTAAAGGGCGACACAATGGGACCAGGGAGTAGCGGGTTCTGGTTGACGGGTAGCTTCTTGCGTAGCATCGGCTGCACGCGTACGCATGATCGTGGGGCCCATGTGCTGGTCAGTGGGGCCGCATGGGACCAGGGTGGCACCACTGTGGTGGGGATGCCCGGGAGGGCGCTCCCTGGGAAGGTGGCTCGCTGATTCGCCGGCCGGAGGCCGGGCGGCTCCGATCTTCACTCGTCGGAGTTGCTGTCCACGGATCTGAGCTGCTGTTTCAGACCCGCGCGTCCCAACGAAATCCGCTGCTGCGGTCACTCCCGACGTCGGATCGATGCACAAGATGTACCGATGGAAAGCTGACTTGAAATCCTTCGATCTATGGCTGGCGAAATAAATTTGAATTTCCCTTTGATGGCGTTTGTCGAATATTCAAGCTGCTGGTTCACAGGATCCGAAATCTCAGGATAGAAGTACTTTTTCCTGAAAGTTGACATTGACCGTGATGTATACCTTCGATTCAACCTTTGAGTACTTCATAAAAGTTGTAGAGGCCGAAGAGAGAAAACGAGGATATATCTTATGAAAGGTTTGGTAGAGAGTTGACTAGGGAAAAGTATTTTCTAGTACCGGGAGGTCGGATCTGGACAGCAGAAACAGAACTGAATTTTGGGGAAAGAAACAATTTTTGAAAATAGGTAGAGGGCTTTTGAAATTCTACGAAAATTTTTGGAGGATGGGGATGGTGGAAAAAACCTCCAACAAATCCGGGATTCAAACAAAAATTAATAAGGTGATCAAAAGGGCAAAACTCAGGGCTACTATTACACATGACTGAGAACTGGCAGATCTGGAGGATGGAGATGCACGAAAATGGAAAAATGGCAAACGGGGCTAGGCTTTTTTTTCAATTTTTATGGGACGTGGTGATGATCCTTAAAACTCACCTGAAAATATCAGCTCCATATGATGAGGGAGTTGGGAGATAAAATTCCCGGAGTAGAGCTCTGTCCAGCAAGATAGAACCTTGGACAACACTTCGGAGATGACTTCGCGGTGGCTCGATGGCGGCACGAACGGCGGCGGCGGCAGAGATAGAAATCAGAGGTGGAGGGGCTAAGATAGAAGGGTTCTATACCCTAAAGATTGGAGGAAGAAGAGAGAAACCAGAGGGATAGAGGGAGGGGCGCACCAAGCTCTAAGGCATTACACAATTTTTCTTCTCATTAATTCACACAAATGGAAATTACATGCCTTATATAATAAATGGAAAATGACCACTTATGCCCTCAGATCTAGTGTTGGGAGGGGTATACAAGGTATAGAACTAATTAGTTCTAATATACTTTTTTTTTCAAAAATTAAATTGGACCAAAAAGGGGGGGGCGTCCCTTGACCAAGGGGACAAGGTAGGTAAGGTTGGTGGCCTCCTTTGAAATTTTAAACCACTTGTCTCCCCATGTGTCAATTGACCTTCTAGATGCCACCTAGACTTTGACCAGCCCCACATGGGCCCAAATGGTGTCACTTGGACCAATGAGGAAGGAGTGTGGGCCCCCTTGCTGGTCCTACTGATATTTTGCATAAAAACCCACTAAGACTCACAATTGTGTACCCATATAACACAAGGGTATACATACAAATATAAAAGGACATAAATGTAAACAAAATATGAGCGGTCTTGCTACGATGTCCCCATCAATTCTCCCCGGGTGGGAAGAACTCGACCCCATCGAGTAAAGGGGCAACTGCTCGAGTAGCTCCGGCGGATCCGTCACCGTGCCAAGTAGCGCGGGTATGCTGCACTCCAAGTGATCGTCACCTGCTCATTCCGTATATACTCGATATGCGCATGCTGCTATGGGAAGAGACTAGTGGTGGAACACTCCGGGGTGGGGTCACTCTCAAGGGGAAGGAGGTGGCTCGAAAACTCACTAGGAATCACCGTTGTGTCCCTGTAGGTGACTAGATCCGGGGCATAGATGTAGAGTTGATCCCAATAGTCCGACAAGTCTCATACTCGAAAGAGACTAACAACGCGAGCGCACAAAAATTGACTCGACTCAACGTATGCACAGACACACAATGCACGCGACAAACAAACCGGACGAAACAAAGACTCACATAGACCCTAAACAAACCTAATGTTAGTCCGACCCGTACGTGTGTGACGACGGACCAGGACACCCGAATATGTGCCATGCATGCATGTTATGCAACCAGTGGTTGGTGGAATGGGGAACACCTAGACGCCCTAGTATGACCCAGTCATGCATGGACGACCCTTTTGATTTGGGAGACTTGAGACTAGAAGAACTGGGTGTAGAAGAGCCGGGTGTGGGTGTATCGAGATTGGGATTGGTGGGTGTAGAAGACCCGACCCGTGGGGTAGGGGTGTCGTAGTGGACTCCCTCGAAGAAATGAAGTATATATGGTGGGTCAAGGGGCCCACTAGGGAATGGGTCAAAGGGATCAAAGAAGGTATGACCCCTTGTAGTGGGTTCCCACAAGTCACGGTCCCATGTGTAGAAGTCTTGAAGGTGGGGATGGTCACCTTCATGCATTGTGGCGGGTGGGACGGTGATCGTAGGTAAGAAGTATGATTCCTCCCTCGGACAAAAGGGTATGAAGTCGGGTTCGGCCGACAGGGGGAGGAATAAGAGAATCTCCGTGGTGACATAACCCACGGTGCACACGGAGGTAATGGACCCTAAGGCCGGATGGGTGAAGCTAAGACTAGTGGGTTGGTCGAAGCCTCATGCCAATGAGTGTGTCAGCTTCCATTGCGAGTCTAATCCGATAATAAGGTCATCTAATGTATCAACATGGTGACTAGACCGAAAGGTAGTGTGGTAGGAGTTAATGGACACTAATGGTAAGGTGGGGTCCATGGATGGGTAAGGAAGTGGGACCAAGCTATCTTTGAGCCAACTAAGAAGTGGCTCGGCTATAAAAAGCGTATCCATTAGAAACACGGGTGGATCGAGCTTTGGCGGCTCCAAATGAGAGGGCTCCGAAATAAGATCGGAAGGTGAGGGTGATGGTAATGGAGCTCTCATGGGAGGGGAAGGATTTCCTGACTGGGGTGGGGGTCCGAGTGGGGGTCCGACCGGATCGGGACTCGACTGGGAGGTAGATGCTCGCCGAAGGGCGGCATCGGCTTGCCGTATGGCAGCATCAAAACAAGACTCAAATGGCTCGACCTCTAGAGCGACCTTATAGGAATCCCCCAAAATTTTCACGTGGTGGCAAAATAATTCAAATTGGAAGTGAAGCCGCGAACCTTTCCAGAACTGAGTTCCGGCCTCGATGTTATCCAGCCCGACTTCACATCTTAACCGGTACAAATTGAAGTCCCTACTGTACTCGGACACGACAGGTTGCCTTGGTCGGGCCTGAGGTATGGGTTGACCATAGTTGCCAAAAGATGGGAACGGATCCTTAGGAATGGTCATGCAAGGCCATTTTTTTGTTTATTTTTTGTTTTATAAACAAAATGTTATGCCAACTCATGCAAGCACCTAGACACGACTTAGAATGCGATGCAAATGCAAAGTTGAAATGAGACTCGACTACACACCTAGACAAAACCATGATTCGGTACGTGGCGGAGTTAATCGATCCGAAGATCACTCGCGCAAGTGTGCGGCCTTCCCGATAGGCATAGCCTAACGTTCGAACAACACCTTTTGATATACCGATCAATGGTATGCAAATGTGACACTTAGACCGACTTAGACAATGACTAGATGTAAATGACACTTTTTTTTAAACACCCTAGACTCAACTGGGCTCAGATACCAAATTGATGCGGGACGGACACGCGACTCGACTCCAATTGGATATGCGATCCTTGGACTCTAAGCAAGCTCGCTATCGCCCCTAACGAGGGAAGCGTACGGACATGCACGGTTGAGAAACCAGCAGTGTGCTAGGGTGGTCAACTCATAAATTCGTGCCCGGATCGGGTCACGGGACGGTCTCACTCTCTCTCGCAGCAGCGGTGATATAAAAAGTATAGTGAGCTACGATCCTAGCATGCTCTCTAGCAGCGGTATAAAGAAATATATACGAAATAAAGCAAATGCCGAGATGGGAGCGAGCATGATACCTCCACGCGCCTGGCATGGGGAAGATGACTCCGGCCGATCTCGTGCTCCCGGAACAGTAAGTAATTAAATTACAGCAATGAATATGAATGCCCACTCCGCGCAGGGAGGTAAGGGAGGTATAGGGTGACACAATGGGACCCGGGAGTAGCGGGTTCGGGTTGCCAGGGTAGCTTCTTGCGTAGCTTCGGCTGCACGCGTACGCACGATCGTGGGGCCCACGTGCTGGTCAGTGGGGCCGCGTGAGACCAGGGTGGCACCACTGTGGTGGGGACGCCCGGGGGGGCGCTCCCTGGGAAGGTGGCGCGCTGATTCGTCGGGCGGAGGCCGGTCGGCTCCGATCTTCACTCGTCGGAGTTGCTGTCCACGGATCTGAGTTGTTGTTTCAGACCCGCGCATCCCGACGAAATCCGCTGCTGCGGTCACTCCCGACGTCGAATCGATGCACAAGAGGTACCGATGAAAAGCTGACTTAAAATCCTTCGATCTATGTCTGGCAAAAGAAATTTGAATTTCCCGTTGATGGCCTTTGTCGAATATTCAAGCTGCTGGTTCACAGGATCCGAAATCTCAGGACAGAAGTACTTTTTCCTGAGAGTTGGCACTGACCGAGATGTAGACCTTCGATTCAACCTTTGAGCCCTTCATAAAAGTTGTAGAGGCCGAAGAGAGAAAAATGGGGATATATTTTAGGAAAGGTTTGGTGGAGATGTGACTGGGGAAAAGTATTTTCTAGTACCGGGTGATCAGATCTAGATAGCAGAAATAGAACTGAATTTTGGGGAAAGACATAATTTCTAAAAATAGGTAGAGTGCTTTTGAAATTCGACGAAAATTTGTGGAGGATGGGAATGGTAGACAGAACCTTTAATAAATTTGGGGATTCAAACAAAAATCAATAAGGTGATCAAAAGGGCAAAACTCATGGCTGCTGTTACACAGGACTGAGAACTGGCAGATCTGGAGGATGGAGATGCACGAAAATGGAAAAATGGAAAAAGGGGCTAGACTTTTTTTTAAATTTGTATGGGACGTGGTGATGATCCCTAAAACTCACCCTGGAAATCTCAGCTCCAGATGATGAGAGAGTTGGGAGATAAAATTCCAGGAGTAGAGCTCTGTCCAGCAAGACAGAACCTTGGACAGCACTTCGGAGATGGCTTCGCGGTGGCTCGATGGCGGCACGAACGACGGCGGCGGCGGCAGAGATAGAAATCAGAGGTGGAGGGGTTAAGATAGAAGGGTTCTATACCCTGAAGATTGGATGAAGAAGAGAGAAACCAGAGGGAGAGAGGGAGGGGCACACCAAGCTCCAAGGCATTACATAGTTTTTCTTCTCATTAATTCACACAAATGGAAATTACATGCCTTATATAATAAATGGAAAATGTCCACTTATGCCCTCAGATCTAGGGTTGGGAGGGGTATACAAGGTATAGAATTAATTAGTTCTAATAGACTTTTTTTTCAAAAATTAAATTGGACCAAAAAGGGGGGGGGGCGCTCCTTGACCAAGGGGACAAGGTAGGTAAGGTAGGTGGCCTCCTTTGAAATTTTAAACCACTTGTCTCCCCATGTGTCAATTGACCTTCTAGATGTCACCTAGGACTTTGACCAGCCCCACATGAGCCCAAATGGTGTCACTTGGACCAATGAGGAAGGAGTGAGGACCCCCTTGCTGGTCCTACTGACATTTTGCACAAAAACCCACTAAGACTCACAATTGTGTACCCATATAACACAAGGGTATACATACAAATATAAAAGGACATAAATGTAAACAAAATATGAGCGGTCTTGCTTCGATGTCCCCATCACCAGCCCCGGGTCCACGGCTCCTCAGCGCCTTCCTCGGGCCTACAGGCCCGAGCCCCGGCAAAGCCGACCCTCGATATGGGCTCCCAGCCCCGAGTCTACGACTCTACGGTATTGTACTCGGGACCCCGGTTCCGAGCTCCAGCTAAACCGGCTCTGCCCGCGGGTCTCCTACCCAGGGGGCAAGGTTCCTCATCACCCTCCTCGGGCCTCCCGACCCGAGCCTAGACTACGTCGGCACTTACTATGGGTCCTCGACCCCGAGGCGTCGGCACCTCGGCACTTCCGACGGCATCGCTTCCCGGTGCAGGAGTGTCATCTGGAGCATCAGCAAAACTTCTATCGGCGTGGGCAAGGGCTTATACCTGAGTCGCTCAGTCATCGACTCCCGGCGTGGGTCTCATACCCCGGGGGCCGGTCCCAGTACCTCCGACTGACAGCTCTACGCTGCCGGTGGCTCCAGGCCAGGTCTTCTCGGTCTACCATCTCAGGGAGGAGTCTTCCTCAACTGCTCAGAAGAAGCGTCACCATGGCCGCAAAGGCAGACGGCTCGCCACTGCGACTAGCAACTCCGGCAAGACTATTCTTGTCGGTGATTTGTGGATTTGCCTCGATGGGGGTGAACACACCAGACCTCAGGAACGGACCATTCCTACCATTCCCACCTCCATCCGCTTCGACCTCTTGCGACGGACGCGACAGGATAAGGCGAAGCTCAATGGAGCGGGCACCTCGGTAGCAGTCCGGGGGCATCCCCATCGGCTCGACTCCCAAGCTCCCAAGACGACCCGTCAGAAAAGTGGCGACAAAGGAGACCATCAATTCGACTTGAGGAGAATTTGGGTCACCCTAGAAGAAACTTAAGGCGTTCGGAGGGTGCGTATTAGAAACCCCCTGTGAGCGCTCAGACGTGGCGCCATGGAGGATGCCACTGGTCCCACAGTAGCACCGTCTGACGATGCCCAGTCATCTAATGTCCCCCGCATAAGCAAGCGGAGGCAAAAGCGAGCCCACTCCCGGGCCCTCAGCAGCCTGCCCTGGGATCTCCTCCGACCGATATTGGGAGTGAGCCCCCTCTGCAACGCACCTCGGTCTTTGACAGACTAGGGGCGCCTGTCGGCCCCGAGCGACACCCGCGCAGGAAGTGGACGGCCCGGCTCATCAACGACGCGGTTTGAGTGTTCGCGTGCTACACCACCGGACACCAGTCGGACACCCAGTCTGATGACCTGAATCAGCCCCTGTCCCACTTCAGGAGGCCGCGCCATCAGGTTCCGTCGCCTCCCCCAACAGGTCACATCGGTACTTCTGCCGGACCGCAATTGTCGGAACGCGCGGAAGAGGTCCCGATCGAAGATCGCGACCCACCTATCAACGCATAGTCGGTCAACAATGACCCTCCTGCGAACGAGGCTCAAGAAGTGACCCTCGATACTCTCATGAAGGAGAACCGGCATCTAAAGGCCCTCTTGCAAGACCTCCTCCAAGAACGGGACCTTCATCCTTAGCAACCTGCCCGGCCTTCGGCCGAGGCACCGGCACCGCCAGCAGCCCGCGATGCTGCCAACACCTCAGCGGCGATCGCCCGAACTCCGTTGGCAACTGGGTTTGGCACACCCCCAGTTGAGGCTCAACCACGAGCCTCCAATACGCCAATGCTAGAAAATCTCCTGGCGCAACGCCAGATGATCAAGCGTATTATCGAGACAAAGCTCGCCCAGTATGGTGAAGGGGTTGTCACAGTAGACCTCTACAGTGTGCCCTACCCGCTTCACCACTAGTTGAAAAAGCTTCCACCAGAGTACGCCAAGCCTCCGAAGCTGCAAAAGTTCGACGGGCATGGGTAGCCACATGAACACTTGGCCTACTATGTTACGGCCATGGGCGAGTTAGCGCTGGACGAATCATATCTCCTCCGCTACTTCGCTACTTCGCTCACGAGAACGACCTTTCAATGGTATTCCTGCCTGAAGCCTAACTTAGTGATCGACTGGGCGGATCTCCAGAAGAAATTCCTCGACCGCTTTCAAACGGCCGAGCAAAAGATTTCCCTTGCCAAACTCTATTTTCTTCGACAGATGAAGGGAGAGAGCGCCCTTGACTTCATCAAAAAGTGGCGAGACCTCAGCATGAGGTGTGTCAATCCACCAGTTCAGGAGGACGCCATTACTATATGCCATTGAGGTCTGGCGGCCAAGGTCAGCGAGAAGCTTCTCGGCACCAATATCAAAGGCTTCAACCAACTCAATTCGGTAGTCGCCGAAATAGAGATGTTCTTCGCAGCAAAGGGTAAGCAAGCGTGAGAATGCCAGCCCGATAAGGAGGTGAATATCATAGAGTTCACCCCTGCCGCCAAAGCCAGTAAGGAGGCCAAATCCAGCGGCTCTGACAAAAAGCCAGCGGACAAGCCGGCTGTTCCCTCCTTCTCGGAGCGCATGAAGACACCCTTCTCCTTCAAGAGGAACATACGAAGATGATCTTCGACCTCTGTATGACCCAGAAGATCATCGAGCTACCAGAAATTCACAAGATGGACGAGGCTCTGAAGATCGACGATCCCAGCTATTACCTGTATCATCGCATGCTGGGTCACTCAATTGAAGATTGCTACGTCTTCAAGACTCAGGCGCAGAAGTTGATCTGAGACGGCCTCGTTAAAATGAAGAGTGGTCTCATCGATCCCCCGCAACAACATACTTGGGCCAGGCCAGCTAAGGCAGCACGCGTGGTTCACCACTCAGCCAATGTCATCCATATGATGGCCGCGTTCTCTCTCTCTGACGTCGAAGCAGGGGAGCCCAGCACCAGTCAAGGCGAACATTCACTTTGGTATCCGGGGTGGCGGCCCTGGCATGATCACAGACCCCTCTCCTTCCCCAGGGAGAGAACCCGTCGACTCTTCGATATCCTCATCGAGAGGGGGCAAATAATGCCCCGCGACTCGCCGTCAGACTACACCTATTGGGACCTTAGTCACCCCCAATACTGCCCCTTCCACGCTAGAATATGCCACCCTATCGAGTCCTGTGAGAAGTTCAACACATCATCCAAGAACAGATTTGATGGGAGTAGATTGATGCAGAGGGGAACTCCATGTCACTTGTCAGGCTTCGGCAAGCTGTCGAAGAGACTCTGAGCACCGCTCGGGATGTGCCAGAGCGGCCAGACTCCCCTCAAGAAAATGGGCATGGGTTGCCTTATCATCATCCTCCAGAATGGCTCGAGTTTCGGACTGACAACCAAGAAGCGCTCGAGTGATTGTGAAGGCTTAGAGAGCGGGATGCCAGTCAAGAGACAGAGCCGACCAACTTCTCGGTCAACGTCATCCATTCCCCTGCTCCTCTGGCCCTTGTGGGCTCCTAGACGTCAGCATCTGGCCAGCCAACACCAGCCACTTCGGCCGTGCGGTGGCGGTCCTGGCGGGAGCTAAAGTCTCTCCCTTTCTCTGAAGAAGACACCGCCAGGCTCCTCCGGGTCCTTCTCGGCCGAGAGGACATTCTGGTGGGCGAGACGACGATGGGCTCCGCAGCTCTCTCCCGTCATCCCCCCGTCCTAGCTCTGTCTCCGGCGTCCATGGATAGGAAGGGAAAGCAAAAGCAGGGTGAGGCCCCGCCTCAGCCTTGTCACACCCCCTCAGCGGATGGGCCGTCGGGTCCTCTTAACCTACCCTCTAACACAATCTGAAGTACAAAGAAGACATCTTCAGAGTCTTCAGAGGCTTCGATTCAAGCGGCGGGCCCACCGCCACAAGGCTCAGTTGGTCCGTAGAGTCAGGATAACTGTGCAAAGCAACAATATCCTACGGCACCGTCAGTTGTCGTTAGACCCGGCCCTCAGCGTGATCACAAAGGCAACCCTAAGGAGCAGTACAACAAGCATATCCCTCGGTCCGCTTCTCAACAAAAGCTGTCGCCACCACGGCTAAGGCATCAAATCGCGCATACGTCTTCGAACGCTAGCACCAGTCAACCCACTCTTCAAAGGCACCTGTCGCCACTGCGGGTAAGGCACCAAACTGCACACACGTCTTCAGACGCCAGTCCCAGTGTTCCGGCATACCAGAAATTGCCGCTCGAGGTAATCGAGCAGGCGATCAACGCCACCTTCCAAATACAACAAGTGGAAGGCGCCTGGATCGAAATTCGAGCGAAGAAGAGTCAACCGCCTCACCCGGCCAAGGCACCAGCCCGGGGACACCCTCCTGTGAATTTATCAACTCCGGCCCTGGCACCTCTCCCCTTACTCCCTTGGAGGCAGCTATCACCAAGAGACGGGATAAAAATAGGAGGAAGAACCTCAGAAGGTGGCTCAAGAAACAAGCTAAACAAGCAGCCACCCTGCAATCCCCAGCCGAGCCAACGCCTCTCCAGAGGCTCCAGCGGCTCATTGATGGCCTGGAGGAATACGTTCCTCCTCGTCCTACCGGAGCTCTCCCACTCGACAGCTATATCCCGTGGTAAGAAATGCAGAAACGAGCCCGCCTCAGAATTTAGGTCCAAGAGATGATCCAAAAGCTCAAGAACGACGAAAGACTCGTGATCCCGGATGAGCTCTCCTTATGCTATAAGGACAAGGAGATCACCACAGAGCAGCTGGAAGAAATGCTTCTGCGCTGCACCTGTAACATGGTGGCCATCCCACCTCCTGACAATATCAACGCTTCTTGGCGGAGCGAGCCAGTAGCCTCCCGGACAAGACAAAAAACCATTGCCCCTCTTAGGCTATAGCCAGCTCTAGAGCACGTCGGTCGTGACCGAGGTCATGGCCGGGGACGCGGTAGAGGTCGGGGAAAGGTTCCCGAGCTACCCCTTCACCCGTCCACTTTCGACTCGGAACGAATCATCCTCTTTCGAGGAGAGGAACCGGCTCCCATTCCGGATGTAGAAATTCGGAGGGGACCCGGTATCTTCAATCCTCCCGGCATTGAAGAGGCTACTGCTAGCCTCCCAGCCCCTGCACCAGTACCGGCTTCTGCAACAGAGCAAGCGGGACCGTCCGGCAAGGACGAGCCAGCCCGCCAGTCACCCCCAGAAGAGCCATCATTGACACCCCTGTTCCAGGAGTCCTCCGACGATCAAAGTCAGGCCGATCCCGGTGGTAAGGGCAAGGCAGTGCAACTTCCCGACGGGGAACAACACGGAAGCTCGCAGAAGGCTCAGCCTGACATACTACCCTCTTTGGAGGATGCTCTAGCCTGAGCTGACCGGAAAGTCCTCCACCAGATGAATTGCTTCCCTACCAGTGTTACAATTTGGGAAGCCATCGCTTGGAGTAAGGACCTAAGAGAAACTCTTATCAAGATACTCCAAGAGCCGGAAGCCTATGAATCGCATGCCGCAGAAATGAAGGCGACTGCCTATGAAGCCTTTTTTTTTGACTAAGTTGATTTTCATTGCATAATAGTTGAGAGAGGGGAACAAAGAGGAGGAGAGAGGGGGAGGAGAGAAGGGCTAACAAGATGGGCCAAAGCGACAGATGGGAGAGACCCCAAACAACCCGATTGGAAACAATTAAAGAGATAGCGAGGATAAGCAAGGGCTCAATCCCTAGAGGAAGACGTTGAGTTAGACCGCCGGTGGGAACACCTTGGAGCACCCCCGTCCGTCGTCGAGGGCGGCCATGAACGATCCTTCCCAAAAGTGCCAACGAAGTGAGCATGGACAGCATGGATGTCAATGGGGTGCACACAGGGCTCGAGCCCAGGGACGGTGAGCACCTGAACGATGGGTGGGAAGCGAAGCCCGCCATCGGGAGACGGAGGGGGCTCCTCAGCCGGCCCCGGCGGTTCCCGGTTGATCTTCTTCTTCAAGGCTTGGGCAAAGGAGAGGCGGGGTGACGCAACAGCAGCATGGGAGGAGGCAACGACACCGTCAAGGGAGGGCACCAGTGAGGGTGACCCCGTACCCGGGGACCAAGAAATTGCCGCTGGGTTGAGTCCATCGACCAAAGGATCGACGAGAAGAGGGGTCTTGCCACGAAGAGCGGGGGGCAGCGCAACGGACGGTGGCAGCAGGGCCAAGTCGGCCTAGAGAAAAGGATCCATAGGAACGGAGGGACAAAGCACCACCGCAGCATAAGGCTCCCCCCAAGGGACCAGGAGCAATAGCAGCAGAGTTGATGGCGTCAGGTCTAGAAGCAAGGCTGGCAGGGCTACCGAACCCTTGGTCGACAATGCTAGGTGCGGGGTCCACAGCACAGGCAGAGCCAACGACGAGCGCAGGGCCACCAACGTCGAGGCTGACAGTAACGCTGAAATGGATCCCAGATCCCTGCACCCGACCGGCCGTAGAGGGGTGCGGTAGGGGCAATGGAGGTGGGACCAAAGCCTTCACAGAGATGACTGTAAGGTTTCGCACAGCACCTACGGGCGACGCAGCAGATAACAAAAATTTCATTTGCCCGATCCCGGTGTTATGGAAAGCTTAATCTGTGCTCTAATCGGTGTTTCTAAAATCCTAATTACGGGTTGCGTGTTTCACCTTACGCGGAACGACGCTGTCCGCTAAGCCCGACGCAGAGAAACCGAGCCGCACAGATGTACGGCCTCTAGAGCAGATCCACACGGACCCTTGCGCAGCGACGGTACCTCCCCGGCATAACTTTCCCCGGCTCTAACACCTTCTGGAGAGAGAGAGAGCAAGGGGGAGAAAGGGGGGAGGCTAATCCTCTCCTTAATGCTTAATACTTGATTAGCATTAAGGGGGGGTTGGAAGGGAGAAGCCAAGAGTTCGAATGAACTCACGTAGATAGCTATATATAGAGTTTAGGCTTATTAGAAAAGGGCTCCAAAAGATCGAAACTGTATATATATCCTATCTCATATTATACATATGTATTAAACTCCATTTACACTCCTTTCCAAAAGGAATTAAAAGGAAATAATGCATACATTTGTATAATAATTATCCGTCACCCAAGAATCCATTGTGTGTGATCCTCTAGGCCCATAGTCACTCTAGTTTAAGGCCCATTAACTTCTAATTCCTAATTAGAAGTAAATTAAACGTATTATTCGCTTCTACAAGAGCCGAATAATGGTTTAATTCATTCCGAACCTACAATCACGTTGGGTCAAGCAAATCCGCGTGATCCTAGAGGACGCCGGGTTTAAACCAGCCTGTCTGGTACCTGTAAGTCCACAGTTACCGCATCGATATAATCCCTCGCTCATTCTATGAGTCTGGTACGATCGAGGGTATGGTTCCTGTCAAACCCCATGATCGTGCCATTTGACTATGACCTCCTTAAAGTGTATGACATTCGTCCTAAACGAACTCATACGACCCTGGCCAGGGATTTAACGGAGCGTCAATGTCATGACCCATTAACTGTCTGATATATACCCGACAGTGAGCGATCCCTTCTTGACCATTGATGATCTTCACACGTATCCTGGAGTGGTTAACGACTCGGCAACTCATGACTTATGGTTAAAGTCACTTAGCCAAGTGATTAAACCATTCCAATCCTCGTGTAAGATCCGATCAATGCTTCAGTTCAAAGGACCAACGATGCTACTGAGACAGTTAGATCTTCAGTTGACATTAGGTATAATCAACCATCTGAAGATCCAATAGCGGATCAGTTCAGTGTACATCCTCCAAGGATATACACCTACACATATGTGTTGGTGCCCCGCACCAATGACCATGAGACTGGTCACTGACACATCATGTGTACTGGTTTAATAGGTAATCAAAGTCCCCGAGTGATTACCCTCCAACCAGGAACAGTTTAAGGTATGTGTACATGTAAAGTCAATCTCATGTTCGAGATCCCATCTCGAGCTGACTTTACAACCACATATCCTAGGGACAACGTAAAGTAACACAATCGCATATTTATGCTCAAATACCACTTTATTAATAATGAACAAGATCGTACAACTATTGGGCCTACCCGACCCGAAATTGGCCTGTAGCACACCAACACTAACAATCTCCCACTTGAACTACAGCCAATTGCCCACAACTTTGAGGCCCATCTTATCCCGATGACGCTCAAACACAGTCTGCGTCAAAGGCTTAGTCAGTGAATCTGCTATGTTATCTTCTGACGGTACACGCTCTACCGTCACATCTCCACAATCAACAATCTCCCGAATAAGGTGAAAGCACCTGAGAATATGCTTTGACCTTTGGTGAGATCTCGGTTCCTTCGCCTGGGCGATGGCCCCATTATTATCACAAAATAATGGGATGGGAGCTGTTATCTCGGGAACTACGCCGAGTTCCAAGATGAATTTCTTCATCCAGATGGCTTCTCCAACTGACTGCCCCTCCATTCAACATGAATACAAATTCAGACATGGATTTGCAGTTATCTGTATCTGACTGGAAACTAGAATCTGTGTAAGCTCTAAGCTATAGGTCATCTCCTCCATAAAGCAGAAAAAGATCCTTAGCCCTTCGCAGGTACTTAAGGATGCCCTTTACTGCCTTCCAGTGCTCTTCGCCTGGATTTACCTGATATCTACTGACAATGCTTAAAGCATTGGCAACATCAGGCCGTGTACATAGCATTGCATACATGATTGACCCTATCGCCGAAGCATAGGGTACCTTATTCACGTGTGTCACCTCCTCAGAAGTTTTAGGACTTATCCCCTTGGATAGGCCAATTCCATGTCTCATGGGAATGAGACATCTCTTGGAATTTTCCAATCCTAAACCTTTTGAGGATAGTGTCTATGTACATGGATTGGGATAATCCTAGTATCCTTTTAGATCTATCTCGATAGATCCTTATGCCCAGCACATAGGATGCTTCTCTCAAATCCTTCATGGAGAAGGTCTTGGACAACCAAGACTTGGTTGATGTCAACATCTCTACATCATTCTCAATGAGTAAGATGTCATCAACATAAAGGACCAAGAAGGTCACTGAGCTCCCACTGACCTTCTTGTAAACACAAGGTTCATCTTCATTCCGAATGAAGTTGAAAGATTTGACAGCCTCGTCAAATCTTAAGTTCCAGCTTCTAGATGCCTGCATTAATCCATAAATGGACCTTTAAAGTTTGCATACCTTATTAGGATGTAGCTTGGAGGTGAATCCTTCAGGCTGTACCATGTACACCTCTTCTGACAGATTTCCATTAAGAAAAGCTGTCTTCACATCCATTTGCCAGATCTCATAATCCAGGTATGCAGCAATGGCAAGGAGGATTCTGATTGACTTAACCATGGCTACCAGCGAAAACGTCTCGTCATAGTCAATGCCTTGCCTTTGACGATATCCTTTCGCCACTAGTCTAGCCTTGTATGTGTCAATCTGTCCATCTGCACCGATTTTCCTTTTGAAAATCCATTTGCAGCCGATAGGGACCTTCCCTTCGGGTACATCAACTAAGTTCCAAACTTTGTTGGTGTACATGGACTGGATCTCTGAATCCATTGCCTCTTGCCATTTCTCGGAGTCTACACTACGGATCGCCTCCTGGTACGACTGAGGATCATCATCCTCATCGATACATACCTTAGAGGACCCCTCTGAGACATGTCCAACATATCTCTCAGGTTCTCTCGGTAGTCTACCAGATCTCTGTAGTGTCAGTGTTTCACGTTGAATAGGATCAACCGATACAGTCTCATCTAATGAGTTTGTGTCTATGGGTTGTGGTTCTTGGACCTCGTCCAATTCTATCTGGCTCCCACTATTTTTCTGGAGTAGATATTCTCTTTCCAGAAATATAGCTCTCTTGGTCACTAAGACCCTTTGCTCAGAAGGGTGATAGAAATAATATCCAAACGTCTCCTTTGGATATCCCACAAACCTACACTTATCGGTCCTCGACTCAAGTTTATCACTCTCGTTCTTCTTTACATGAACAGGACACCCCCAAATTTTAATGTGATTAAAATTTAGTTTTCTGCTCTTCCATATCTCATATGGTATAGAAGGAACTGATTTACTTGAGATCCTATTCAATAAATAAGCTGCAGTCTCTAACGCATAGCCCCAGAGAGACAATGGTAGTCCTGACATAGACATCATGGATCGGACCATGTCTAACAAGGTCCTGTTTCTCCTTTCGGATACACCATTATGCTGTGGTGTATACGGTGGAGTCCACTGAGAAACTATTCCATAGTCTTTAAGATAAGAAGTGAATTCATGGCTTAAGTATTCACCTCCTCGATCCGATCGAAGAGCCTTAATACTTTTGCCAGTCTGTTTCTCTACTTCATTCTTGTATTCCTTAAACTTCTCAAAGGCTTGTGACTTATGTCTCATTAAATACACATAGTCATATCTAGAGAAGTCATCAATAAAAGAAATGAAATAGAGATAACCTCCTTTTACTTCTATGGACATGGGTCCACACACATCCGAGTGTATGAGCTCGAGAAGGTCAACAGCCCTCTCTCCATGTCCACCAAAGGGAGCCTTAGTCATTTTCCCCATGAGACACGACTCACAGGTATCAAATGGCTTGTATTCGAATGAATTCAAATACCCATTTGAGTGTAAGTGAGAGACTCTTTTCTCACCTACATGACCAAGTCTGCAATGCCATAGATATGCCGAATTCACTTCATCAGCATTGAAAATTTGCATAACATTAGAACGTGTATCTAATACATATAGACCATTGACTAATGAACCATTGGCTATAACCAAACCATTATTCATTATAGAGCACCCAGTGCTATTAAAAGCCAATGTATATCCAATGTTATACAAGCCAGAGATTGAAATAATGTTCTTAATAATATTAGGAACATAATAACAGTCATTCAGCTCCAGAATGACTCCTGAAGGTAAACTGAGGCGTGCAGTCCCGGCAGCTTTGGCAGCAACCAAAGCTCCATTGCCCATCCTCAGTTCAATCTCCTTTTTGCCCAACCGCCTTCTATTTGCCAACACCTGCACAGAATTGCAGATATGTGATGCACATCCAGTATCCAATACCCATGATGTGGATTCCATATATGACAAATTAAGGTCTATGACAAAAATACCTTCATTTAGAATTGCCTTGCAATTCCATTTCCAATGCCCAGTTTCCCCGCATCGAAAACATTTGTCTTCCTTTTCATTCTTCTTGCCCTTCCCTTTGTCAACTTTGGCGAGTTGCTTACCCGTGGCCTTTTTCTTTCCCTTCCCTTTGTTACTCGTGGTGGATATTTGAGAGGCCTTCCTTTTCTTGTTGGCCCGGCCAACAATCATTACAGACGAAGATGGTTTATCTTTCTGCATGGTTCCTTCAGCACTCTTTAACATATTGAGCAGCTCTGGGAGAGTTGCTTCAATTCTGTTCATGTTAAAGTTCATGATGAAGGAAGAAAAGGAATCGGGCAATGACTGGAGTATAAGATCAATGCATAGTTCAAGATCCAACTTGAACCCCAATGCATTGAGTCTTTCAATCCACTCCATCATTTTCAGTACATGGGCCTATACTGATGAACCCTCAGACATCCGTGTCCTGAAAAGCCTTTTGGAGATGTCATACCTCTCAATCCTGCCCTGCTCCCCGAAGAGCTGGCGTAGATTGAGAAGTATACTTCTACAATCAGTCTTTTCAAATTACCTCTGTAGCTCAGGAGCCATAGAGGCCAACATGTAACATTGGGCTAGGGAGGAGTCCTCAGACCACTTGGCATAAGTCAGTAACTCGCCCTCGTCGGCATCAGGAGCTGGCTCAGAATGAACCGTGTCCAACACGTACGCAATCTTTTCTGCGGTAAGGACTATGCGTAGATTACGCAGCCAATCCGAGTAATTCGGTCCAGTTAATCTATTTGCATCCAAGATGCCGCGGAGGGGGTTGGACGACGACATTGTAATCTGGATAAGAAATAAAAGACAACTTAGCATGTGTTCAAATTTTAACTTAGATGTGATTTTCTATCTTAGTTAGTCCCACTATTTTTCGATCGAACTATATAACCCTCAGTATATAGAACGGGAGATCAACGAGATCAACCTAGTGGGTCGGAATCCCAACGAGACTGATGTACGACCTTGTGGAAAGCACAACAAGCCATACACCATCTCAAGGGCAGTCAACAGGCACTTGCATCTAATGCAATATCCGATATTCGGCCCCCGAGAAATCATCCCCTTGTGGAAAGCACAACAAAGGATATTCTCGGTTAGATCTAACCATCATTACAACATAGCAATGAGTTCATGACCCGACCCTTGTGGAAAGCACAACAAAGCCGAGTTCAATTCCTCACCCCATTGAGGCCGAGCCTTGGAGTTTAATCCCGTCCCCAAACTCATGGATCTTGTGGAAAGCACAACAAATCCATGAAATGAAGACGTTCGTTCACTCCATAATGATGGAGGGCCACGACGACTCCTAGAGCCACGCTTACCAGATCTAAAATTTAAACGCGAGGGAATTTAATTTTATCTTGATCTCACCCTAGGTGGTAATATAAATATATCAAATATATTTACCGTACCTAGTAGTTTGCATAAAATAAATGCATCCAATGCAAAAATAAACGCAAGTGATCATGGACTTTAACCCTAATGTAACTAAGACATCCGGCCCGCTTCCGAAGCAGCTGGATCGTCCTCGTCGGGTGTGCTCCGCGCTTTCAATCTCCGACGCCGCATTAATTACAACTTTTACACGGCACGCTGGCCGGAAAAATTAAATTACATGTGACTCAAATTCCAGCAGCCCTTAGGGCGAGTACAACAATGGAGGAAGATAGAAGTACATTAGAATTTTAACAGAGAGAGAAAGGAGGTTCGCAGACCCCAATTAATTACATTAATGCAAGTCCATGATCACTTGCCAACCCATTCAAATAAAATCAATCAAGGGTTATTTTCTGAAAATAATCCTTACTTTTGAATTTAAAAATGGGATGTGCAAACAAAAATAGGCTAGCTTTGTTTAATTTTAAAAATCAAAGCATGATTAACTAAAATTAAACACACAAGCAGGCCAATACAAGGTAAATAAAGTAAAGCACGTAAAGAACCATCATTTTCTACAGGGGCATCTAATTGAGATAATTAATTAAATTTAAATTTAAATTTAATTATCTAATAATCAAATTTAAATTCAAAATTTAAACATACCAATAATTTAAATTTAAATTCAAACTAATTATCTAATAATATTGTTTGAAAGTAAATTTAAAATAATGCAATTATCCTCAATTAGTAATTTTTTAAAATTCAAAATTTGAATTTAATAATTATCTAATAATTAAAATTCAAATAATTGAATTTTTCACATTTAACTTCAATAAAATTTAAAATTTGAATTTTCTAATTATCTAATAATTAAAAATTTAAAAATTAAAATTTACTGAAGTAACTTCAATTATTACCATTTTATCCCAAGGTAAATAATAATTATCTCACCTCGGTAAATTCAACCCGGTTAAATAAAATTTAACATTTGACATTTACCATTGAGATAACACTATTTAACTTACTAGATAAAATCGATTTAATTTACTGTGCATTTTAATATATATATTATTAATATGAGCGCAATAAATTAAAAAGGGTAAAAATCACAATTTTTTTTTACTTAATTAAAAAAATGGCGCGGGCCCCCCCTTTTTCGCGCGCGCGGGCGGCCCCCGCGCACGCGTGCGCTGACCCGCGCGCCCGCCACGCGGGCCCCGGCGGGGGCCGCCACGCGGCGCCCGCCCCCGCGTTGCGGGCCTCCGCCACGCGGGCGTTCCGCGTGGGCGGCGCCCGCCAGGCGGCTGCCCCGCGTGGGCGGCGCCCGCCCACGCGGGTGCGCCCGCAGGCGCACAGCGCCCTGGGCGCAGTGCGCCCAAAACGGGGCAACTTAAATTTTTTTTTTTTTAAAAAAATTTGCTCCAGGGATGCTCAGCATCCTGGAAGAACGGGGATGTCCAACATCCCCTTCTAGTAATAGCAATTGAAGTATTTAAACCCCTTTCAATATGGTTCTAAACGGCGATAAAAACACCGACCAGAGAGCGAACCTGTCTCTGATACCACTGTAAGGTTCCGCACAGCACCTACGGGCGACGCAGCGGATAACAAAAATTTCATTTGCCCGATCCCGGTGTTATGGAAAGCTTAATCTGTGCTCTAATCGGTGTTTCTAAAATCCTAATTACGGGTTGCGTGTTTCATCTTGCGCGGAACGACGCTGTCCGCTAAGCCCGATGCAGAGAAACTGAGCCGCACAGATGTACGGCCTCTAGAGTAGATCCACACGGACCCTTGTGCAGCGACGGTACCTCCCCGGCACAACTTTCCCCGGCTCTAACACCTTCTGGAGAGAGAGAGAGCAAGGGGGAGAAAGGGGGGAGGCTAATCCTCTCCTTAATGCTTAATGCTTGATTAGCATTAAGGGGGGGTTGGAAGGGAGAAGCCAAGAGTTCGAATGAACTCACGTAGATGGCTATATATAGAGTTTAGGCTTATTAGAAAAGGGCTCCAAAAGACCGAAACTGTATATATATCCTATCTCATATTATACATATGTATTAAACTCCATTTACACTCCTTTCCAAAAGGAATTAAAAAGAAATAATACATACATTTGTATAATAATTATCCGTCACCCAAGAATCCATTGTGTGTGATCCTCTAGGCCCATAGTCACTCTAGTTTAAGGCCCATTAACTTCTAATTCCTAATTAGAAGTAAATTAAACGTATTATTCGCTTCTACAAGAGCCGAATAATGATTTAATTCATTCCGAACCTACAATCACGTTGGGTCAAGTAAATCCGCGTGATCCTAGAGGACGCCGGGTTTAAACCAGCCTGTCTGGTACCTGTAAGTCCACAGTTACCGCATCGATATAATCCCTCGCTCATTCTATGAGTCTGGTACGATCGAGGGTATGGTTCCTGTCAAACCCCATGATCGTGCCATTTGACTATGACCTCCTTAAAGTGTATGACATTCGTCCTAAACGAACTCATACGACCCTGGCCAGGGATTTAACGGAGCGTCAATGTCATGACCCATTAACTGTCTGATATATACCCGACAGTGAGCGATCCCTTCTTGACCATTGATGATCTTCACACGTATCCTGGAGTGGTTAACGACTCGGCAACTCATGACTTATGGTTAAAGTCACTTAGCCAAGTGATTAAACCATTCCAATCCTCGTGTAAGATCCGATCAATGCCTCAGGTCAAAGGACCAACAATGCTACTGAAACAGTTAGATCTTCAGTTGACATTAGGTATAATCAACCATCTGAAGATCCAATAGCGGATCAGTTCAGTGTACATCCTCCAAGGATATACACCTACACATATGTGTTGGTGCCCCGCACCAATGACCATGAGACTGGTCACTGACACATCATGTGTACTGGTTTAATAGGTAATCAAAGTCCCCGAGTGATTACCCTCCAACCAGGAACAGTTTAAGGTATGTGTACATGTAAAGTCAATCTCATGTTCGAGATCCCATCTCGAGCTGACTGTACAACCACATATCCTAGGGACAACGTAAAGTAACACAATCGCATATTTACGCTCAAATACCACTTTATTAATAATGAACAAGATCGTACAACTATTGGGCCTACCCGACCCGAAATTGGCCTGTAGCACACCAACACTAACAATCTCCCACTTGAACTACAGCCAATTGCCCACAACTTTGAGGCCCATCTTATCCCGATGACGCTCAAACACAGTCTGCGTCAAAGGCTTAGTCAGTGGATCTGCTATGTTGTCTTCTGACGGTACACGCTCTACCGTCACATCTCCACAATCAACAATCTCCCGACTAAGGTGAAAGCGCCTGAGAATATGCTTTGACCTTTGGTGAGATCTCGGTTCCTTCGCCTGGGCGATGGCCCCATTATTATCACAAAATAATGGGATGGGAGCTGTTATCTCGGGAACTACGCCGAGTTCCAAGATGAATTTCTTCATCCAGATGGCTTCTCCAACTGACTGCCCCTCCATTCAACATGAATACAAATTCAGACATGGATTTGCAGTTATCTGTATCTGACTGGAAACTAGAATCTGTGTAAGCTCTAAGCTATAGGTCATCTCCTCCATAAAGCAGAAAAAGATCCTTAGCCCTTCGCAGGTACTTAAGGATGCCCTTTACTGCCTTCCAGTGCTCTTCGCCTGGATTTACCTGATATCTACTGACAATGCTTAAAGCATTGGCAACATCAGGCCGTGTACATAGCATTGCATACATGATTGACCCTATCGCCGAAGCATAGGGTACCTTATTCACGTGTGTCACCTCCTCAGAAGTTTTAGGACTTATCCCCTTGGATAGGCCAATTCCATGTCTCATGGGAATGAGACCTCTCTTGGAATTTTCCATCCTAAACCTTTTGAGGATAGTGTCTATGTACATGGATTGGGATAATCCTAGTATCCTTTTAGATCTATCTCGATAGATCCTTATGCCCAGCACATAGGATGCTTCTCTCAAATCCTTCATGGAGAAGGTCTTGGACAACCAAGACTTGGTTGATGTCAACATCTCTACATCATTCTCAATGAGTAAGATGTCATCAACATAAAGGACCAAGAAGGTCACTGAGCTCCCACTGACGTTCTTGTAAACACAGGGTTCATCTTCATTCTGAATGAAGTTGAAAGATTTGACAGCCTCGTCAAATCTTAAGTTCCAGCTTCTAGATGTCTGCATTAATCCATAAATGGACCTTTAAAGTTTGCATATCTTATTAGGATGTAGCTTGAAGGTGAATCCTTCAGGCTGTACCATGTACACATCTTCTGACAGATTTCCATTAAGAAAAGCTGTCTTCACATCCATTTGCCAGATCTCATAATCCAGGAATGCAGCAATGGCAAGGAGGATTCTGATTGACTTAACCATGGCTACCAGCGAAAACGTCTCGTCATAGTCAATGCCTTGCCTTTGACGATATCCTTTCGCCACTAGTCTAGCCTTGTATGTGTCAATCTGTCCATCTGCACTGATTTTCCTTTTGAAAATCTATTTGCAGCCGATAGGGACCTTCCCTTCGGGTACATCAACTAAGTTCCAAACTTTGTTGGTGTACATGGACTGGATCTCTGAATCCATTGCCTCTTGCCATTTCTCGGAGTCTACACTACGGATCGCCTCCTGGTACGACTGAGGATCATCATCCTCATCGATACATACCTTAGAGGACCCCTCTGAGACATGTCCAACATATCTCTCAGGTTCTCTCGGTAGTCTACCAGATCTCCGTAGTGTCAGTGTTTCACGTTGAATAGGATCAACCGATACAGTCTCATCTAATGAGTTTGTGTCTATGGGTTGTGGTTCTTGGACCTCGTCCAATTCTATCTGGCTCCCACTATTTTTCTGGAGTAGATATTCTCTTTCCAGAAATATAGCTCTCTTGGCCACTAAGACCCTTTGCTCAGAAGGGTGATAGAAATAATATCCAAACGTCTCCTTTGGATATCCCACAAACCTACACTTATCGGTCCTCGACTCAAGTTTATCACTCTCGTTCTTCTTTACATGAGCAGGACACCCCCAAATTTTAATGTGATTAAAATTTAGTTTTCTGCTCTTCCATATCTCATATGGTATAGAAGGAACTGATTTACTTGAGATCCTATTCAATAAATAAGCTGCAGTCTCTAACGCATAGCCCCAGAGAGACAATGGTAGTCCTGACATAGACATCATGGATCGGACCATGTCTAACAAGGTCTTGTTTCTCCTTTCGGATACACCATTATGCTGTGGTGTATACGGTGGAGTCCACTGAGAAACTATTCCATAGTCTTTAAGATAAGAAGTGAATTCATGGCTTAAGTATTCACCTCCTCGATCCGATCGAAGAGCCTTAATACTTTTGCCAGTCTGTTTCTCTACTTCATTCTTGTATTCCTTAAACTTCTCAAAGGCTTGTGACTTATGTCTCATTAAATACACATAGCCATATCTAGAGAAGTCATCAATAAAAGAAATGAAATAGAGATAACCTCCTTTTGCTTCTATGGACATGGGTCCACACACATCCGAGTGTATGAGCTCGAGAAGGTCAACAGCCCTCTCTCCATGTCCACCAAAGGGAGCCTTAGTCATTTTCCCCATGAGACACGACTCACAGGTATCAAATGGCTTGTATTCGAATGAATTCAAATACCCATTTGAGTGTAAGTGAGAGACTCTTTTCTCACCTACATGACCAAGTCTGCAATGCCATAGATATGCCGAATTCACTTCATCAGCATTGGAAATTTGCATAACATTAGAACGTGTATCTAATACATATAGACCATTGACTAATGAACCATTGGCTATAACCAAACCATTATTCATTATAGAGCACCCAGTGCTATTAAAAGCCAACGTATATCCAATGTTATACAAGCCAGAGATTGAAATAATATTCTTAATAATATTAGGAACATAATAACAGTCATTCAGCTCCAGAATGACTCCTGAAGGTAAACTGAGGCGTGCAGTCCCGGCAGCTTTGGCAGCAACCAAAGCTCCATTGCCCATCCTCAATTCAATCTCCTTTTTGTCCAACCGCCTTCTATTTGCCAACACCTGCACAGAATTGCAGATATGTGATGCACATCCAGTATCCAATACCCTTGATGTGGATTCCATATATGACAAATTAAGGTCTATGACAAAAATACCTTCATTTAGAATTGCCTTGCAATTCCTTTTCCAATGCCCAGTTTCCCCGCATCGAAAATATTTGTCTTCCTTTTCATTCTTCTTGCCCTTCCCTTTGTCAACTTTGGCGAGTTGCTTACCCGTGGCCTTTTTCTTTCCCTTCCCTTTGTTACTCGTGGTGGATATTTGAGAGGCCTTCCTTTTCTTGTTGGCCCGGCCAACAATCATTACAGACGAAGATGGTTTATCTTTCTGCATGGTTCCTTCAGCACTCTTTAACATATTGAGCAGCTCTGGGAGAGTTGCTTCAATCCTGTTCATGTTAAAGTTCATGATGAAGGAAGAAAAGGAATCGGGCAATGACTGGAGTATAAGATCAATGCATAGTTCAAGATCTAACTTGAACCCCAATGCATTGAGTCTTTCAATCCACTCCATCATTTTCAGTACATGGGCCTGTACTGATGAACCCTCAGACATCCGTGTCCTGAAAAGCCTTTTGGAGATGTCATACCTCTCAATCCTACCCTGCTCCCCGAAGAGCTGGCGTAGATTGAGAAGTATACTTCTACAATCAGTCTTTTCAAATTACCTCTGTAGCTCAGGAGCCATAGAGGCCAACATGTAACATTGGGCTAGGGAGGAGTCCTCAGACCACTTGGCATAAGCCAGTAACTCGCCCTCGTCGGCATCAGGAGCTGGCTCAGAATGAACCGTGTCCAACACGTACGCAATCTTTTCGGCGGTAAGGACTATGCGTAGATTACGCAGCCAATCCGAGTAATTCGGTCCAGTTAATCTATTTGCATCCAAGATGCAGCGGAGGGGTTGGACGACGACATTGTAATCTGGATAAGAAATAAAAGACAACTTAGCATGTGTTCAAATTCTAACTTAGATGTGATTTTCTATCTTAGTTAGTCCCACTATTTTTCGATCGAACTATATAACCCTCAGTATATAGAACGGGAGATCAACGAGATCAACCTAGTGGGTCGGAATCCCAACGAGACTGATGTACGACCTTGTGGAAAGCACAACAAGCCATACACCATCTCAAGGGCAGTCAACAGGCACTTGCATCTAATGCAATATCCGATATTCGGCCCCCGAGAAATCATCCCCTTGTGGAAAGCACAACAAAGGATATTCTCGGTTAGATCTAACCATCATTACAACATAGCAATGAGTTCATGACCCGACCCTTGTGGAAAGCACAACAAAGCCGAGTTCAATTTCTCACCCCATTGAGGCCGAGCCTTGGAGTTTAATCCCGTCCCCAAACTCATGGACCTTGTGGAAAGCACAACAAATCCATGAAATGAAGACGTTCGTTCACTCCATAATGATGGAGGGCCACGACGACTCCTAGAGCCACGCTTACCAGATCTAAAATTTAAACGCGAGGGAATTTAATTTTATCTTGATCTCACCCTAGGTGGTAATATAAATATATCCAATATATTTACCGTACCTAGTAGTTTGCACAAAATAAATGCATCCAATGCAAAAATAAACGCAAGTGATCATGGACTTTAACCCTAATGTAACTAAGACATCCGGCCCGCTTCCGAAGCAGCTGGATCGTCCTCGTCGGGTGTGCTCCGCGCTTTCAATCTCTGACGCCGCATTAATTACAACTTTTACACGGCACGCAGGCCAGAAAAATTAAATTACATGTGACTCAAATTCCAGCAGCCCTTAGGGCTAGTACAACAATGGAGGAAGATAGAAGTACATTAGAATTTTAACAGAGCCGTCACTACCAATACCTCACCCGGCTGAAGCCTTCTACGGCCAAGCTGATGTCCGGCACTGCCGTCGCTCAGACGGTGGTGTTGATTAGAACCATGCCAACCCACATACAGTCACATGACTGATGAAGAATAGCTTCGGGATATTCTGATGACTATAAATGTGATCTATGCTGCTTAGCCCCCACTATGGATACAAAGGATCAAATGAATGCCAAGGCAGATGCATTAACGACATGAAGCCCAAACTGCCAAAGAGCTCCAAATGGGCCTAAGATCACGGCGCCGGGAAGCTCCCCATCCGAACTGGGGCGCGCCGGGAAGGTGCGAAAGACGCGCCAAAATTGATCAAGCCGAGAAGGGGGGGTGCTGTGCCTATAAAACCCCCTTTTCTCTCGAAGGAACGAGAACAACTGAGAAGAAGGCAATAGAGACAGAGAGAAAGGAGAAGAAGAGATTGATAGAAGGAAAAAGGGAGGAAGAGCGGCTGCTTCTAAAAGCGAAGAAAGAGGAGAAGGTCTGTCGATAGGGGGAGGGAGAGGAGTCAATGCTCCGCCCTCCCTATCCTTTGTTTCATCGCTTTTCATTCCTCTGATGTATATCCTCTGCATATGTTTTCACTTCCTCCGAAGAATGCTTTTATCTCCCCTCCCCATTTCCTAGGAGCTGGCATAGTCAGATGATGTAATCGACGATATATCTATGAATGAATGAGCAAGGTCTTTTACCCTTGATCTCAACATCGAATGTATCTAGTTCCCGTTCTCCGAATACCTCTTCTATGTATGCTATTGCTTTGTACTGGTGGAAAGTGAAGGCAGATGTATGGGCGTCTGGAAGTGGGAGTCCGGCGTGTTTATTGGCCGTGATTCTCTACTCTCCCTGGTCTCTGCTCCGGTAGAGAAGGCAGCAGGGTCCCTCATTCGAACCCGTGGATGGTTGGGACCCAGGGCTTCCGGGGAGTCCCAGTTTTGTGGGTTTCACGGCCTCTTATCTCCGAATGTTTTCTCGATGATAACTCTCTATCCGCGTTGTAGGTCAGAAGTCAATGGCCATCGTATTCGTGCGCTGTAGGTGAATATAATCTAAGCATCCTTCTCCTCTGTTGAATTTGGCTCCGGGGTTCCTCCCCTAATCTCATGGGTCTTCGAGTTCCGGAGCTGATGCCCAAATCCCCTCACTGTTGATTTCCCCCAATATCATCGTCTGCATTTTCCCTTTGGGTCTCTCTGTCATTAGTTGGACCTGAGACAGTCTATCTCATGGTCTCAGCTAGCGCATCTGTGAGCAACAACATTCAGGTGGCACTGATTGCCACTCTGCCCCGAAGAACATCTCTGGTCGAGTTCAATTTCCATGGATAACCAGCCTGTAATCAGACTGCCGGATATTCCTTTAACTACCCTTGACTCCCCAGCCTTCACCTTCTAAAGCCCAAAACGAAGATCCAGGATTCCCAAGAACCCCTTTTGTAATCCTATGTCCAAACCCTGCGAAACCCCCAGAGTTAAACCCTCCTGAAAACCCCAGAGAAGAGCCTCTCGGTGCCAAATCCTCTCGGTGCCCCAAAACCTCTCGGTGCCCCAAAACCTCTCGGTGCCATCCTTCCCACGCCGAGACCACGTCTAGGCCGCGCCGAGATCACCAGGCCAAGGCGCGCCGAGACCTTGCCCCCCCTTGCGCCGAGACCTCCTGATGGGGACATCCCTTGCCCCTCCACATTTTCTGAAGCTCGGATTGATCGTCGGTGTACGCTATTATGTTCCTCATGTGTTTGTGAGTCGAGTCATGTAATTTTCTTATTTTTATTTGAGTCTTAAACATGTAATTTTCCCTTTATTGAGTCATGTACCTAGGTTAGAAAGTCATTTTCCTAAGTCTTGAAGTCATTATGTTGGTTTGATAGGTTAATGGGCCCAATTCATTGGGCTAGGCCCAGGGGCGCCCCTCCCTTGGACTGTTTGATCATTAGTTAGTTTGTCAGGTCAGTTTGGTCTTAGGAAAAGTGTGGGGTCTATAAATAGCCCCACCCCTCTCTCATTTGTAACAATTATGCTTGAATATTGAATCCAGAAAATTTCCACACCTTCTAGTTCCCTCTCAATATCTCCCTCTCTCTCTCTCTCTTACTATCACTCTCTCTAAGTGGGTTGTGCCCCCTCTCTCTCTCCTCCCCACCCCAATTTCGAAATTTATTCTCTCTCCTCCCCATTCACCCCTCATTAAGGCCCCTTCCCCATGCACTCATTCAATTCCCCCTCCAACCCCTAGGTGGAAACCCCTTCTCCTAGGCACCTTTCCACTCTCCCAAGCAACCCTCCCTCTCCCCAAGACTGAAAGAGCCCTTCCCTAGGCCAAATTTTGAATTTCCCTCTCCCTTGGGCTGTGCCCTTTCATCTCCCCACCTCCCTAACCACCCAAGGTCGCACCCCCCCTTCCCCATCCACCAAATAACCCCTTGTTCATGCCCTTCCCCACACCCTCTCCTCCACCTATTCTGTCCCTGTTGCAGGTTTCAGAAAAGCAGTGATTTGCAGTAGCAGCCACGACTTCCCCTGAAGGCTCCCGGTGGCATATCTTATATTGCTGGAATCGTCTCCAAGTTTTCTTTCCAACGGTGGTACTCCTGCCTACAACCGAGTTCGGAGCTGTCCGGAGGAACGTCATCTTCAACGACTGCGCAATCTGTCCCAGACTGAAGGCCAGAGCGATCTTGGAAGCCGTTCAGCGGCCAACCTTGGAGGAATTCGATCACACATCCTTCTACAAAATTCTTCTTCGTCTAATCCTCCATCAGTAGCAGAAGGAATGATGCCAATCGCCCAGCCGAGCTATTTGTTCTGAATTTCTTCGCCGGAGTGTGCAGTCTGCCCCCTGCAGGTCCAGGTTCGACCTGTCTTCACTTCTCCGGCCACCATTCTCCTCTCCGATCTCGGATTGTGGCCCCGTCAATTTCTGCTCGAAGCTACTCCGACCACAATCGCGTCACCGCCAGTTTCGTTCTATTTGAAGTTCGGGAACGACCGCAGTGCGTTCTGTAATCCACTATATCAGTTATGCATCAGTCAGAGGCAGAGTGTTGCTGTCCTGCTCCAGTCACCGGTCCGATCAGCCCCAAGTTCCAGAGCTTCCCAAAAAATTCAAGCATCATCCTCGGCCAGCTGGGGAACTTTTGGCACTAGTTTCATCAAATTTGGAGCTCGGTTGAGTCCGTGGCAGCATCTTCATCGACAACCTGTTCAGTAAAACTGAAGAGTGGCAGAACCGGCGAAGCTTGGAGAGTCGGCGTTCTCTTCATAATTTCCCCACCCCGCTTGGCCGGCTGAAGGCCCCTCCCTGCGTGGAGGTAATCTTGGTTGTAATAAGTCTAACCCTCACCCCAAGAGCCCCCCTCCTGCGAGAGGTGTAGTTCATATAATAATATTTTCGCAGATTTGAAGCGACACCGACGCGGCTTGCGGGCGCAAACCCTTGCCTCCCCGCTCGCCCCCGTCTTCGGCCGGAGTTGGCGTCTTCACGCCGGCTAGGTGAGCCTCGGTCCCCCTTTCCTTGCTGGTCAATATCACTTGCTTAGCTTAGTATTCTTGCTTTGCTGCGTCGGACGGAGAGCGAGGGCCCGGCCCAAATTGCCGAACACGTGAGTGTCCATCGCGGGTGAGTTGTCAGCGAGCCATTTCAACCCACACCCATGGTGTGACGGCCGCCCATGAGTGGGCATCCCTGGCCCAATTGGGGTTCTCCCCAAGCTTTCCAAGCACCGGAGCATCATTGTCCCACCCCGGACCCCCTCCATTATCGTTTAGTTGCCCACGGGCACAAGTGTGCACCAAGCGAGTGAGCCGCTCGAGTGGTATCATCGCCAATTTGCTTGCTTGCAACCTTAGGTCCAAGGGTCATATTGTCTTGTGGTCATCACCCCAAGGTGGTGTCACATCAAGTGGTATCAGAGTAAGTTCACAACTTGTCTCTATCAAGTTGGTCCTAGGACGCTCATATGCATTTAGAGTCTTCGGTTGCATCTCTTTTGTCCACTAGCATGGCTACTTCATGTAAGTCACATCTATCTCACTCGGCCCTCCGCAAAGGTCCGATTGACACCCCTTTGGACAAAGTCCTATTTGAGGACCTTATCTTTAACGGATACCACCCTAGTGCATATTTAGAGTGGGAGGAAAACATGGACAAATACTTTAAAAGGAATCCAATGACTGAACCCATGAAAATCTACCTTGCCAAGAGTCGACTTGTGTACCATGCCGAGGATAGGTGGAAGTTCATTGAACAATTTAGGAGGGTTATGAGGCTAGAGCCTATTAACACATGGGAGAACATGAGAGCCGAACTTAGGAAAGTCTACACTCCCCGACCTCCTCCCTCCTACCCGGGTTACCAAAACTCGAGGAGCACTCTCACTCCTCCAACCCCACCTGTCCAAACCCTTACCACTAGAACCCAAGTGTCCAAGGCCTCCACCTCCCCACCTAACCCCATGAGGGCCCCCACACTCCAACCAAACCCCCCTTCCCTAACCTACAGTAGTCAAGCCCCTTTAGCCCCCACTTCCACCCCAAACGATCCCAAGGAGAAGAGACCCCTAACCGACCCAATTCCCTCCATGGTGACCACCACTTATCCAACCCTCACCATTAAAAACCAAGTGGACACCGCGTCCACCCCTCCACCTAGGCCCATAATGGCCACCACCCCCAAACCCAAAACCCCTCACCAAACCCGTACCCCACAAGCCCCCTTGACCACCACCACAAACCCACCATCATCCTCAAAAAGGGACACATCTCCCAAAATAAATCAACCCAAAACCCCTCACCCAACCCACCTCCCACTTCCTACACCAATCTTTCCCCAACCTAGGCCTCCTCTACTTCCCCTTCCTACCCCAACCCAAGCCCATGCTTGTTCACCACCCCAGGTGTGTCATACGTTAGCTATCACCAAACCACCCACCATAGATCCCCCTAGTCCATTAGCAATATAAGTTGTTACCCACACACCTACCCAAGTGGAGAAGGATGCCCATCCGAATCCACCTCCCAACATAGAGGAAATCCAAAGGCCAAACAACTCACACACCTCTAGCCTAGCTCCTCTAGAGACACCCAACCTCACCATAGATAAGTCCATACTCCAATGGCTCAAGAAAGGTCTCACCATTCCTAGTTCACAACCATGCCACCTACCCATGGGATATCAATCCCAAATCATTCCCATTCAGCCACATGTCACTTATCAAACTTCCTATTGTGTGGAAGATTTGGGAGACTTAGTGAACTACCTACATTGGTAAATTCACTTGACCAATATGCTAGCCTTGAGGCCGTCCGAAACTAACACCATTAGCCTAGCATATCCCTCCATTGGCTCCATCACTTCCATCTACACTAATGGCCAAGTTACTAGTGAGATCATCCTCCTTCTTCCCATGGAGGAAGAACCTATCCTAGTCCACTCCCCAACCATTAAGATCCCAAGTGCTTTGATCGGTCAACCCATTAGCAACCTTGGCCCAATTATTGAGGAGGATGACTCACCATTCGAGGACCTTGAGAGCATAGAGTACCCCTACCAAGGAGACCCTTACCATGATCCCTTTGACCCTTTTCTATGGGAGCCTAGATCTCAATGTAACCCACTCACCTTATTCACCACCCACCTTACCCTACCCTTACCACCCATGATAACCCAAAACCTTCCCTTCCTAGAATTGGGTTACACCAAAGAAGCCTTAACCATAGGCAACATACACAATGGGATTGATAGATGGCCCCACTCCATGATGTCTCCCTTCTTAGATCCCTTTGACTCATACGAATGGAAGCTCAAGGGCCACCCCACACCTATGCACATAGAAGTCATCACTAGGATTGAAATGCATGTGCTTAGGCATACCACCCCACTTGACATGATTAGAAAGTCGGGTCCATTCATTCATATCACCCACATGTCAAGAAGAAAACATGAGTGGTCAATATTTGGTTGTAATGATCCACCATCATTCATCATAAATCTCAAGCATGTTAGGAGCATTCATGGATGTCCGGGTCCCCCGGCACTCATCACACTCACACATGAAAGGGACACCTATGGATGCCCCGGTCCTCCCAAGACATTCAAAGTCTTCATAACATCAATGCATGATAGGTCTACATGTGGTTGCCCTGGACCACCTTTGCATACCACGCACTACTCACTCACACCGCATCTTAGTACATGGCATATGCATCAAAACATGCATCAAGCAAAAAGCGGTGTGAATTACAAAAAGCGGGCAAAAACTCGTGAGCGCCACTTAAAATTCCACGTTGGCGACTTGATGATGATGATGATTTTGGAGTGGCTCTACTCTAGGGTCACCTCCAATTTGAGGGCATGAGGACTTGGACCTTGCCAAGTTCCGAGTGGCCTTGGCACCCGGCTTGCGGGTTGAACTTACCAATGGGTTTTGGGATTCATCCCACTTCCCACGTGGCGGATCCGGCACCCTCTAAGGGTACCGCGGTGGATCCTAGTGAGTGTCTTGAGCCTACACCTATCCTTGTGAGAGACACCCTCGGAGTGCCACCACAAACTAGCCCGAGAGCCCGACGTCAGCACATGGCAGCAATACTAAGCAAAGCAAGATCTCTTTGCCAGCCTAAGGGTGTGTCCGAGCCACTTTGTCGAGTGGAAGCACCGTTCCTCGGCTATGGACATGGGTCGAGTTTGGAGAACAAGGTTCGCCCGGAACTGCGTTTGGGATGCTACTTCCCCGGTGGACCCATACTCGACAGGGTCGAGTTTTCCCCACCCCGGGGGTATGATGGGGACATCCCTTGCCCCTCCACATTTTCTGAAGCTCGGATTGATCGTCGGTGTACGCCATTATGTTCCTCATGTGTTTGTGAGTCGAGTCATGTAATTTTCTTATTTTTATTTGAGTCTTAAACATGTAATTTTCCCTTTATTGAGTCATGTACCTAGGTTAGAAAGTCATTTTCCTAAGTCTTGAAGTCATTATGTTGGTTTGATAGGTTAATGGGCCCAATTCATTGGGCTAGGCCCAGGGGCGCCCCTCCCTTGGACTGTTTGGTCATTAGTTAGTTTGTCAGGGTCAGTTTGGTCTTAGGAAAAGTGTGGGGTCTATAAATAGCCCCACCCCTCTCTCATTTGTAACAATTATGCTTGAATATTGAATCCAGAAAATTTCCACACCTTCTAGTTCCCTCTCAATATCTCCCTCTCTCTCTCTCTTACTATCACTCTCTCTAAGTGGGTTGTGCCCCCTCTCTCTCTCCTCCCCACCCCAATTTTGAAATTCATTCTCTCTCCTCCCCATTCACCCCTCATTAAGGCCCCTTCCCCTTCCCCATGCACTCATTCAATTCCCCCTCCAACCCCTAGGTGGAAACCCCTTCTCCTAGGCACCTTTCCACTCTCCCAAGCAACCCTCCCTCTCCCCAAGACTGAAAGAGCCCTTCCCTAGGCCAAATTTCGAATTTCCCTCTCCCTTGGGCTGTGCCCTTTCATCTCCCCACCTCCCTAACCACCCAAGGTCGCACCCCCCCTTTCCCATCCACCAAATAACCCCTTGTTCATGCCCTTCCCCACACCCTCTCCTCCACCTATTCTGTCCCTGTTGCAGGTTTCAGAAAAGCAGTGATTTGCAGTAGCAGCCATGACTTCCCCTGAAGGCTCCCGGTGGCATATCTTATATTGCTGGAATCGTCTCCAAGTCTTCTTTCCAACGGTGGTACTCCTGCCTGCATCCGAGTTCGGAGCTGTCCGGAGGAACATCATCTTCAACGACTGCACAATCTGTCCCAGACTGAAGGCCAGAGCGATCTTGGAAGCCGTTCAGCGGCCAACCTTGGAGGAATTCGATCACGCTTCCTTCTACAAAATTCTTCTTCGTCTAGTCCTCCATCAGTAGCAGAAGGAACGATGCCAATCGCCCGGCCGAGCTATTTGTTCTGAATTTCTTCGCCAGAGTGTGCAGTCTGCCCCCTGCAGGTCCAGGTTCGACCTATCTTCACTTCTCCGGCCACCATTCTCCTCTCCGACCTCGGATTGTGGCCCCGTCAATTTCTGCTCGAAGCTACTCCGACCACGATCGCGTCACCGCCATTTCGTTTGATTTGGAGTTCGGGAGCGACCGCAGTGCGTTCTGCAATCCACTGTATCAGTTATGCATCAGTCAGAGGCAGAGTGTTGCTGTCCTGCTCCAGTCGCCGGTCCGATCAGCCCCAAGTTCCAGAGCTTCCCAAAAAATTCAAGCATCATCCTTGGCCAGCTGGGGAACTTTTGGCACTAGTTTCATCAAATTTGGAGCTCGGTTGAGTCCGTGGCAGCATTTTCATCGATAACCTATTCAGCAAAACTGAAGAGTGGCAGAACCGGCGAAGCTTGGAGAGTCGGCGTTCTCTTCATAATTTCCCCACCCCGCTTGGCCGGCTGAAGGCCCCTCCCTGCGTGGAGGTAATCTTGGTTGTAATAAGTCTAACCCCCACCCCAAGAGCCCCCCTCCTGCGAGAGGTGTAGTTCATGTAACAATATTTTCGCAGATTTGAAGCGACACCGACGCGGCTTGCGGGCGCAAACCCTTGCCTCCCCGCTCGCCCCCGTCTTCGGCCGGAGTTGGCGTCTTCACGCCGGCTAGGTGAGCCTCGGTCCCCCTTTCCTTGCTGGTCAATATCACTTGCTTAGCTTAGTATTCTTGCTTTGCTGCGTCGGACGGAGAGCGAGGGCCCGGCCCAAATTGCCGAACACGTGAGTGTCCATCGCGGGCGAGTTGTGAGCGAGCCATTTCAACCCACACCCATGGTGTGACGGCCGCCCGTGAGTGGGCATCCCTGGCCCAATTGGGGTTCTCCCCAAGCTTGCCAAGCACCGGAGCATCATTGTCCCACCCCGGACCCTCTCCATTATCGTTTAGTTGCCCACGGGCACAAGTGTGCACCAAGCGAGTGAGCCGCTCGAGTGGTATCATCGCCAATTTGCTTGCTTGCAACCTTAGGTCCAAGGGTCATATTGTCTTGTGGTCATCACCCCAAGGTGGTGTCACATCACCTCCAGCCAGGGCGCGCCGGGATCTCCCATGTTGACTTCCTCGCCGCGCCAAGAACCAGTCTCACACCCTCCTTGCTGCGCCGGGAACCCTCCAGAGCCTTTAAACCCACTCAGTTAAACCCATTCTATATCCCAGGCCCCATTGGATCGCCAGAGGAGTATGAGACTCACACTCACTAGTTCCCGGAGCTAAATTGATAGGACTTCGTTCCTACATTCCTTGACCCCTTTGTCCACGGAGCTCTGCCACTGCATGTGCTCCGTTGACTCATTTGAGAAAGGGAATATCAATGAGATGCCATGACCCGATCATAATGGAGCTCGGGTTACATGCCCAACTCCGTTCTTCGGCTTCCATCCCGGCACCCCGTGGATGGATGTCCTATCTCTTCTTGGCATAATCCAAGATAAAGGGGAGGTGCTGTCGGAATTCTCCCGCATTGCACCAAACCCTATGATGTCTACTCCTAAAACCCCGATGGTCCACGGAGTTCTACCACTGCATGTTCTCCGATGGTCCCGCAAGGGGAATATGAATAAAACATCGTACTGCCACACAGCGTACTACAATGTCTTAATCCCTCCGGGTCCCGGGTCATATATACATACCCGATCTTTTACGGATTCCATCCTGTCGCTGCATGGATGGTCTCCTATTCCCACTCGACATAGTCCAAGATAGTGGGGATATGCTGCCCGATTTAATTCATTAAACTCAACAAGTCTGCCACTTACTCGTTCATTCTTCTATAGCATAAGAACTTCATTACGCACATTAATATTTCTGATCGCCCTCCGAGGCTTCCTGTCTTCGACGTTTAATCAAGGGTTGTCCTTCTTAGGGAGGACGTAATTAACGTCATAACCTTTATGGTATGACGGACTTTTGGTCCAGACACGATCACTTACAATCGACTGATTAGAAGTCAGATCGAGCGCACAATGAAACCGTCACATATGTGACTGGCACGCCAATAAATAAACAATAGAAATAAAAGAATAAAATCAAACGAAAAGCGCGTCCACAAGTCTGGCACGCCCAGTGGGACTTGGTCTCCCTTCATCTCTACGCCAAAACAGGAGGCCCGGCGGCCTCTCTCAAAGTTCTAATTGTGTGTTAATCTTACTAGCAGATATTACAAATGGAGACTGGACTGGTTGCTGTTTGCTTTGGCCAGCAGGTAGTCGATGGCCACATCCATGGAGGGTACCTGGCGGTACCACTGGAGTTCGGATCCATGCCTCCGGCGGTGGGTCTGCCCAACTGCTTGGGCCTAGTGTTTGTCGACCTACTGCAAATCGACAACAAAGCTGGAAACACCGCCACGATAGAGGCCACGGCGGCACTAAAAGCTGAAGAGAAGAAGACGACAGTGGCTCCTACTATCGTCTCTTGCTTTGTTCATCACATGGAGAGGAAGGCTGCTGCCCCTGCCACTACTGGTAAGGGAAGGAGAAACAACTGGAGGAATCGGTTTGCTGCGACTGGGGGTCGTCTCTCGGCCTCAGGAAAAACTATGATGGTCGGGAACATGAGGGTGAACCTCAACGGCCGCCCCATGGATGCACGGCCTAACAGGGTCATTCCATCAGTCCGTATCAACAACAGATTCCAGGCGTTGGCCACCAGGAAGGCCGATTGGGAGAACAAGGGAAAACAGCCGCTGGCACCTAAGCTGGCAAAGTTTAAACAAGTCTGGGTGCCGAAGAAAATTCAGAGTTGGGCACCAGCTCAAGAAGAAAATGTTATTGTCACCCGCCCCAGAGCTTGGAGCAGGAGATATGAGAGGAAAGAAGAACATGTTGCTGCTGTCCGCCCCAGGGCCGGGGGCAGGAGATGGGAAAAGAAAGAGGAAGATATTGCTGTCACTCACCCCGAGAGGAGGGGCGGAGATTTTCAAAAGAAAGATAAAAAAAGAATGGAGGAATTTACTTTTGTTTCTGTTCCGCAGAGACCTAGGGCCTGCGCTAGACAGGCCGATGTATTCAGATACCCCAAGTCAGAGTACTTGGCTGCTCGAGTCTCGAGGCTGGCCTATCAGCCGAAGACTCAAGAGAGACTGCTGCCCCGTTCAGAGCTACAAGGGCACAGTCAGGAAGAGATGAACTGGGTGGTTCAGGATTACTTTCATTGCCTAGGGAACTCCTCCCTGGGGCAGCAAAGACTATCTCGTGCCTTGGGCACTATGGAGGAAGAAGAAGAAGTTCCAGAAGAAGTGATGCTAGGAATTTCATCCTCGGACTCCAATGACTACGAAGACGGCCGCGGGGCCAGATATGAAAAAGACATCCAGCAAAAGGAAGGAAAAGAGAAAATAATGTCAGTGTTTGACCGTCTGACATATCCTGGACAGGTCAAGAGAAGAATCCGCAGGCAGAGAGGGAAAATGCAGATTCTTGCTTGCAATATGGCCCGCATCGCCGGAAGATATGGTACGTTACCGAGTCAACCAGAAGAATTGACCAGACTGGCGCACAGGCCGGGTGCAGTCACAAGAAGAAGCAAAGCAGCGAAAGATAAGATAGTGGCTGCTAATCAAGGCGATTTCTCAGCCGTCAATGAAGCCCGAAGGACCACCACGATGACAGTAAATGTGGTGACTGCTGAAGAAGAAGATGATCCTCTCATAGACCCCGCTGAAGGGACTTCGGGAGAAATGTAGATTCCAACAACCCTGGATCCCATGATCCAGATGATGTTTAGAAGATATCAGCAGAAAATTGGCTCTCTCAGGAGACAATTGAATGAGAGAAATGAACAGACACATGTTTCTAAGCAGGCTGAGCCAGCAGGCCAGACTTCCAGCTCAGCGAGGTGGCCGTTCCAGCTGTTCCTCATCCGAATAACGAAGGCAGGGCGCCAAGTCAACCTCTCCCACAGCAGGTGGCAGCCCAGCCCTCTGCATCTCAAACGCAGTCTGCTGTGCCAGCACCTCAGCCAACGCTACATACAACGGTCATGACGACCCCTTTCAGCCATCAGCAGGCATATTTCTTTCCGGAACCAGTGGATCCAGCTGTGGCAAATAAACTGATGATAGAAAAGATTATCGAGATGAAGCTGTCTGAAAAGGTCGGGGATGATTCTGGTACTTACGATGTCTACAAGGTACCGTACCCTGCACACTATGCTGCCAAGAGACTACCACTAGGCATCAGCAAGCCGCCAAAGTGTGAAAAGTTCAATGGCCAAGGCTCTCCTAGGGAGCATATAGCCTATTACACTACAGTCATGGGCGACCTGGCGGCCGATGAAGCATATCTGCTAAAATTCTTTGGCTCGTCCCTTAGAGGGTTAGCCTTTGAATGGTACTCAAGTTTGCCAGCTGGGTCGGTAGCTGACTGGCCCGATATGCAGCGGAAGTTCCGAGACAGGTTTCATGTTACAGAAAGAGAAATCACAATAGCCAAACTATATGCATCCAGGCAGAAGCAAGATTAGACCGCCCTGGATTACATAAAAAGATGGAGGAATCTGGCCATGAGATGTAGGCGACCTCCCCATCAAGAAGATGCAGTACAAATATGTAAATAGAATCTCAGAAGGGAGGTGCTGGAAAAGATGATCGGGGCAGATGTCAGAACATTTGACCGGTTAAACAACATAGTGGCAGAGGTCGAGACGTTCCTATCTAAGCGCCCGGCCACTAATGCCCCTGCTATGCAAAAAGGGAAAGCTGTTGATCGACGGCCATCACATTCAGAAGCCAACACTGTTGATTTCGGAACCTTTGAACAACATAAAGAAAAAAATAAGGCAACTGATGCTCCTCCGCCAGCAGGCCCAACAGAAATGAAAGAAAAGGTTTCCCTAAGGAACAAGATGAGAAAGGCATACTCCTTCCCCAAAGATAAGACAGGTGCACTGTTCAATTGGGCTTATAAGTTCAACAAAGTAACATTGCCCAAACCAAAAAGACCCGCTGATGCAGCGAAGAAAGATGACCCACTGTTCTGTCCATATCACCGGGCACTGGGGCATGCTATAGAAGACTACTATGTCTTCAAAGATGTTATAGAGAGTATGTTCAAAAGGGGTGAACTGCAGTTGGGAGATTACCCGGTGAACCCTCCACGCCCTCATGAACCTCCGGCACTGAGGATGGCTGCAAATATGATTTCTGTATATCAGCAGTTACCCGAAGAGGCTGTTGAAGAATGCACTAGGCGCACTTATGAGGCATGCTTCCTTACCCCATTAAGGGATCAGGAGGGGTGGCAGTCGAAGCCGGTGAAGACCAGAAAGAGGACACATGTTGCCGGAACAACTGGGCCATCCATTCGGAATACTACTCCGAAGCTGGGTCCACCTCCAGTAAATCCGATTTGGCATGTAACTGAGACAAAGCCGGTCGTCCGAATCCCCACCCACAATCGGAGGAGACAGACTCCGCTTCCCACACATAAAAAAATAAGTCCTGAGGCAAAACGTCTCCAACAGTACATCAACGGGCTCGACGAATATGAACAGACTGAGCCGAAACCCCTGCTGGTAAAAGATTGTATACTCTGGGAGCAGCTGGAAGAATTGACCATTGAAGAGAAATCTGAGGAAAAATAGGAAAAAGATGAGACTGAACCTTTCTGGGGGCAGAAGCCGGCAAAGCCGAAGCACCAGAAGAAGAAAAGGCAGCTAAAGATCAGAAAAGAAAAGAAAGTCATGACAGTACACTGCAGTACCCTCTCGGTGCTGTTCACCTTGCCTGGGGAAAATGATGATGCAGAGGCATCGGCCACGCCACTGGAAGCCAACCATGCTGAAGCTTCAACCTCAGCGCATGCTACCCGTTCTGGGAGAAGATGGGGACGTCCCCCACCAGCCAATCACAATATCATTTTCAGGGGAGAGCAGCCTTATCAGATACCAGAGCCGGAGGTGCGAGGTGTCTAGATTCCTCCTCCTGCTAGTTTATATCAAGAAGAGAAAAAAGGGGATGGAGCTCCGTCATTCCTTGAATTCCTATCCAGTTTAGAGAGCGAAAAGCCAGTACAAACTGCACCAGTCAGAAGTAACAAGCGCCAGCAATCAGCGGCTCTGAAGCCTACGCAGGGTAAGGAAGAAGAAAAAGATCCCCCAGCGACGCTAAGGGCCGTCTTTACAGAAGAAGCCCCTCAAGAAACCAACCCAGAAACTGAGACAAGAAGTGGGCAGGCAACGCCACACGCCCCTCATGAGCCTCCAAAGCCCCGCTGGGCAGAAGAAATGCGGCTCTCCAATGTCCGGGTAGGCAGCCGAATTATGAAAATGCTGAAGAAGCTTCCCACCAGATTCTCTATATGGGAAATTCTTTCCTTGAGCGAGGATGCCCGCCAAGCAATTATCGACGCTTTGCAGTCGCCAGCAAAGTATGAAGCACTACTAACAGAAGTAAATTCTGGGCCAGCAGTCACTTTCACTGAAGATGACATGTTGATTCCAAATCCCAACCACAACAGGCCGCTGTACATGAGAGGACATCTCAACTGCCAGCCATTAAGCCGGATATTGATAGATCCAGGGGCTTCTATAAACATTCTGCCGTACCGCATCTATCAGAAGTACTACTTTGATATGCACCTCACCAAGGTCAGAGACATGAAGATCGCGAGCTTTAACCAGAAATGTGAGACGCCTTTGGCTTTGGGGGTAGCAGATTTCAACCTCACACTGGGGGACCTCACTACTGTGGTGCGATTCTATGTGATCGAGTCTAACACCACATATAAGGCCTTGTTGGGGCGACCGTGGCTGCACGAATACCAGATAGTACCATCCACATTGCATCAGTGCATTAAGTACTGTCATGATGGTAAAGAAGTTTTCGAGTGTCACATGCTCGATGCGTCCTATTATACGGACATTGCGCAAAAAGATGAGAGGAAAGAAGCTGTGACTAGCCAGAAGAAGTCGGCAGTGAAGATAGAGGATTGGCCTCCGCCACCATCACGAGGCTGCATCAAGGAGCATGAGGTATCCCATATCTCTCATGTTGGGGATTTCACACGGATTGCACCTCTGAGCATTCATCCCAACGATATTGATAAAGAAATGAAAGAAAAATATACACAAGTCAGAGTGCCAGAAGGGCTAGTCAAGCCAGTCGCCTGTTTGGAATGCCAGACAGTGCTGCCACTCGAGATTATGGAGGTCCCTCGCTTCTGCGAGCCTCCCATCATATTCTACACCGGGGAGTCTGTTGAGGAAGACGATCAGGACTGCATGATCCCGGAAGAATCCACAAGCCGAATGGTGCCAATCACAGGCTTGGACTACACCACACAACGGGTCTCCCATCATATTCTCCAAAATCCAGATGCCTTCGCTGCAGCCCGTCACCCAGAAGAAAGCATTCCAGGAGCTCTGGGATCCGCCCCGGAACAGCAAGGGGTTAATGAAGATCACCCAGCACCCGGGATTGGGTTACACTCTTCAGGAGTACTATGAGGCCGAGGTAGATGTCATCTCCGCCTTCTTCTCGCATGAAAACCCTCCTGAGGTGGGTTATGATGATTATCCCTCAGAAGATGAGAAGATTATATACCAGTCCATAATGGATGATGGGCCTTCCGATAGCCAGCCAGAAACAGAAAAGTCTGATGAAGCAAATGTGTGCCGGTGTTGGGAGGAGCTGTTTTGCAAAGAAGATCTGTTCCAGGCCAAAGCAAAGTTTGACACAGGAACCCCGGATGAAGACCGGATTTCTGATGATACAAGAGAATGCTTAAAGTTTGAACGTATTTGGAAGAAGTTCGAGCTCTACAAAATATAGATCCCCTAGAGGAATTCACGCCAGCAAAGCCTCCGGAAATGGAAGATTTGATCTTTATGCCATACACGGAGCCAATCATGTCCCATGGGCAAGCTGAACAAGGTCGAATGGTTTCTGCCCTATACAATGAGTCATCATCGGCCGGGGTCCAGCATGAAGAATTAGAGAACTCTGAGACTGAAGAAGACTATATCCCGGGAGGTTTTGTCGATTTGCAGGAGGCTCCGTCCGAAGTTGAAGATGGTGGCCAGACCACTGTTGATGAGCTTGTAGAAGTAAACTTGGGGACAGAAGAGGAACAAAGGCCAACTTTTCTTAGTGTTCTGCTGGAACCAAAGGTTCGAGAACATTATATACAATTTATGAGGGAGTTTAGAGACTGCTTCACTTGGACGTATGATGAAATGCCGGGATTAAACCCCGATGTGGCACAACACCTGCTGGCGATTAATCCGGAAGCCAACCCCATAAAACAGCCACCCAGGAGGATGCAACCTGAGCTGATCAACCAAATCAATAAAGAGGTCGACAAGCTTATTGATGTTGGCTTCGTCGAAGAAAATCAATACACCACATGGCTGGCGAATATAGTGCCCGTAAAGAAGAAAAATGGGCAGATCAGAATATGTGTTGACTTCCGAGACCTTAACAAGGCTTTCCCGAAGGATGATTTCCCAGTGCCAATTACTGAAGTGATGATTGATGCAACCACTGGTCATGAAGCCCTATCATTTATGGACGGCTCATCCGGATACAACCAAATTTGGATTGCTGAAAAAAGACAGAGTACACACTGCATTTCGTACTCCAAAAGGAATATTCCACTACAAAAGAATGCCGTTTGGCCTTAAGAATGCTGGCACTACTTACCAAAGAGCCATGACAAAGATTTTTGATGATTTGCTCTTCAAAAAAGTGGAGTGCTATGTTGATGACCTGGTGGTGAAAACCAAAAAGAAAGAAGATCATCTGCATGACCTAAGGGTAGTATTTCAAAGGCTGCGGAAATACGAGCTGAAGATGAACCCTATGAAGTGCGCCTTCGGCGTGACCAGCATAAAATTTCTCAGATTTATTGTCCGGCACAGGGGTATTGAAATTGATCCGTCCAAAATCAAGGCTATTAAAGAACTCCCTCCACCGAAGAATCTGTCTGAGCTAAGGTCTCTGCAAGGGCGTCTGGCCTACATCCGCCGATTTATATCAAATTTGTCGGGTCGATGCCACCCCTTTCATAGGCTCATGATGAAAGATGTGCCGTTCCTGTGGGACGACGGATGCCAAGAGGCTTTCAAAAAGCTGAAGGAATATCTCAGGACCCCTCCGGTATTGGGGGCACCAGTCAAGGGCAGCCCTTTAATCCTCTATATAGCAGCCACACATTGTTCGCTGGGGGCAATGTTAGCACAAATAAATAAAGAGGGAAAGGAGCAAGCCTTATACTACCTTAGCAGAAGGTTGATGAGGACTGAAGAAAGCTATACTTACATAGAGAAGACCTGCTTGGCACTGGTTTTTGCTGTTAAGAAGCTCCGACACTATATGCTGTCACATGAGATCAGGTTGATATCTGCAGCAGATCCACTCAAATATATATTGACTCAGCCGGCACTCAAAGGTCGACTAGGAAAATGGGCTATGATTTTGATGGAGTTTGACATCACTTATATACCTCAAAGAGCTATAAAAGGTCAGGCTGTGGCTGATTTCTTTGCAGAGCACCCTGTACCAGAAAATGCTGTGCTGGAGACCGAACTCCCTGATGATGAAGTGCTCGAAGCATGCCAAACCCAGCCAGTCATGTGGCAATTATATTTCGATGGGGCATCAAGAACAGAAACTGATTCCAATGGGAAAACCAGAATACGTGCAGGGGCCGACATTGTGCTGAAATCGCCAGAGGGAGAAGTATTACACACCTCCTGTTCCATAAACAAGCCCTGCACCAACAATGAAGCCGAATATGAAGCTCTGATAATTGGTCTCCAGATCACCCTCAGTATGGGCATTCGGATGCTTCAGGTATTCGGTGACTCCATGTTAGTAATAAAACAAATACAAGGGGAATTCGAAGTGCGAAAGCCAGAATTGAACCCCTATAACCAAAAGGCTATACGCCTCATGGCGAATTTCTATCACATCGAGCTCAATCATGTGGGCCGAGGACATGATGCTCAAGCTGACGCACTAGCAAAGCTGGCCAGCTCACTATCAGTCCCGCCAGATGAGACGCTCAACATTATTGTCATGAACATGCGGCAAGTCCCCAGCGTGTTGGAAACGTGTCCTGAAGAACATGAGATTGATGCCGTTGACAAAGTACAGGCGTCTGATTGGAGACAGCACCTGCTGCAGTGGTTCCTACACCAACAGCTGCCCAAGAACAAAGAAGAGAGAATGAAACTCCTAAGGATTAAAGATTCATATGAATGCAGAAATGGAACTTTGTTCCGAATTATGGCGGACGCTCGCAAGAAGATTTTGGTTCGCTGTCTGTCTACCGAAGAAGCTTGGCAAGCGATGAAAGAGATACATGCTGGAACAGCAGGGGCACACCAGGCTGGGCCTAAGATGAAAATTGAAATCAAGAAGCTGGGTTATTATTGGCCCGCTATGTTTGAAGAATGTTGCCAGTTTGCAAAGTCATGCCAGAAATGTCAGGAGCGTGCCGCTGTACCAAGAGGCCTCCTGTAGCTCTACACCCAACAATTCCCAGCTGGCCTTTTGCTCAGTGGGGAACTGATGTGGTCGGGCCACTACCGACTTCTTCAGCTAGACACAAGTACATCCTGGCTATAACAGACGATTTCTCCAGGTGGGCAGAGGCAGTAGCACTCCGAGAAGTGACCGGTGAGTTGGTTGCCAGATTCATCAAGCACAATATCATCTTACGGTTCGGGGTCCCCAGCCGAATAATATCTGATAACGGAAGTCACTTCAAGAAACAGAAAGTATATCGGCTTGCCGAGAAGTACAAAATTGAATGGAGGACCTCCACTCCTTACAATCCACAAGCAAATGGATTGGCCGAAGCTTTCAATAAGACGCTGTGCACCCTGCTAGCCAAGGTCGTCAGCTCTAATAAGAAGGACTGGGGTGAAAAGATGTATGAAGCACTGTGGGCGTATCGCACCGTCTATAAAACCCCCACAGGTTGCTCGCCCTATTCACTGGTATACGGCTCCGAGGCAGTAGTCCCTATAGAGCTGGAAGTACCGTCACTCAGAATTGCAGTCCAGCATGGCCTAGTTCGTGACGAACAAACCAATGCTGAAAGAAGACTTGAAGAACTGGCTGAATTAGAGGGGAAGCATCTGCAAGCCCAGAAAAATATCCAGATGTATCAAGCCCGCATGGCAAATGCCTTCAATAAGCTCGTCAAAGGGCGAGAATTCAAGAAAGGAGACCTGGTCATGGTCAAGAAAAGAGAAGTCATGGCTTCCAATCCAAAAGGCAAACTTGCTGCTAACTGGCTGGGTCCATACGTAGTCCAGAGGGTCTACGAGGGCGGAGCCTACGTGGTTGTTAACCATCGAGGGGAAGTTCAGTTCCCGCCACTCAATGGGAAACATCTGAAACTCTATCATGCCGCACCACTACCTGCTGGGGGAGTGGCGAATGGACAGATAAATGAAGACTGATGACAATCAGGAGGGTCGCTCCTTTATTACATACCAACATAGATCCAGACCTTCCGTCTGGATTAGAGGATGAAACCCTATTCTTCTTTACGTTGGTGTTTACCCCACATCAACGATAAAACTCATCCACCTCTTCGGCGAATGGCTTCAGGCCCGAGCCGCTACATACCAACATAGATCCAGACCTTCCGTCGAGATTAGATGATGAAACCCTATTCTTCATTGCGTTGGTGTTTACCCCACATCAACGATAAAACTCATCCACCTCTTCAGCGAATGGCTTCAGGCCCGAGCCGCTACATACCAACATAGATCCAGACCTTCCGTCGAGATTAGATGATGAAACCCTATTCTTCTTTGCGTTGGTGTTTACCCCACATCAACGATAAAACTCATCCACCTCTTCGGCGAATGGCTTCAGGCCTGAGCTGCTACATGCCAGCATAAACCCAGATCTTCCATCCGGATTAGATAATGAAACCTTATTCTTCCTTGTGTTGATAAAATGATAAAGAATGGGGCTTAAAACAGAGGTGCCCCGCCGAACTTGTCCAAAACATCTCGGACGAGTGCAAAAATGACAAACAACCCGGCTGTGGCGAAAACCCGAAAGGGCGCTGCAGGCAAAATTGGGTACCCCGCCACGTGAAAACCCGAAAGGGCGCGTGGGCAAAAGCAAGAGGGGGCTGGCTCCGGCGAAAACCTGAAAGGGCGCTTGAGTCAGTAACGTGGTAATATAAAAAGTTCACTTCATGAGTCTCCTTCGGCAGCACATCCACCGCGTACCCCACCGATGATGAAACACCATTGATCATAAGGCATATCGTCTTGATCAATACTAAAGCCCATCTCGGAATAGACCTTCTGTCTGTTCTGATAAAACCCTTCCACCTTTTGCCTGAGATCCACCACGTTAAAACCTATCCAGTTTAGATCTTACATCTATTCTGATGAAACCTATCATATGTCCCACTGTGACGAAACCTGCTATTGATCGATTGGTACACTGCCCGATCAACGATGAAACCCGTCCGGTTTAGACCTTACGTCTATCCCGATGAAACCTATGAAATCCCTGCATTGGTATAAACTCAATACTGATGATGAAACTTGCTATTGATCGATGAGCACACTGCCCGATCAACGATGCAACCTATCCGGTTTAGACCTTACGTCTATCCCGATGAAACCTATGGAACTCCTTGCATTGGTACGAACCCAATATCGGTGATGAAATCATCCACTGATGGAGCGGCACACTGCCAGATCGATGCTGAAACTCATCCAGGGTAGACCTTCCGTCTGCTCTGATAAAAACACAACACATTTCTTTAAGTCAATCCGGACCTTCCGTCTGGATAGATGATGAAATCCTATCCCTTTGCGTTGATGTCCAGCCCCACATTAACGACGAAATCTACATGCCCAGCGAACGGCTTCATGCTTGAGCTGCTACACACATCCTCAAGTCAATCCGGACCTTCCGTCTGGATGGATAATGAAATCCCATTTCCTTGCGTTAATGTCAATCCCCACATTAACGATTACAGTCACGCTCTCGGTGAACGGCTTCGCGCCTAAGCCACAAAACACACTCAAATCGACCCAGGCCTTCTGCCTGGGTGGACGATGAAACCCCATACCCCTTGCATTGATGTTAACGCCCACATCAATGGCGACGCATATACAAGTTGAGCACGTGGATTGACAATTTACAAAGCCAAAGTCCTAGTGCAACAAAAAAAAAAGAAAAAAAAAGAGAGACAAGATGGGGCTAAAAATAGAGATGCTCTGCCAGACTTGTTCAGGCATTCTGAACAAGGGCAAAAATGGCCCAAAACCCAGCTGTGGTGAAAACCCGAAAGGGCACTGCAGGTAAAATCGGGTACCCCGCCACGTGAAAACCTGAAATGGTGCGTGGGCAAAAGCAAGAGGGGGCTGGCTTCGGCGAAAACCCGAAAGGGCGCTTGGGTCAGTAATGTGGTAATTTAAAAAGTTCCATGCCAATGACATGCTATCTTCATCTCCATCCATTCACAAGAACCTTCCATTTGTCGCTCGGCATCTTGCCCGATTAGCGATAAAACCCTTGCAGGATAGACCTTACGTCTGTCCTGATAAAGTCTCCTTACCTCTTTCAAAAGTCCCACCGATGATAAAACCCATCACCACTCTTATGAAACCAACTATTGATCGACCGGCACCTTACCCGATCAATGATAAAACCCTATCCAGTTTAGACCTTATGTCTATTTTGATGAAACTTATGAAACTTCTTTGCATCGATATAAACCCAATATCGATGATGAAACCAGCTATTGATCGACCGGCACCTTGCCCGATCAATGATGAAATCCTATCCAGTTTGGACCTTACGTCTATTCTGATGAAACTTATGAAACTTCTTTGCATCGATATAAACCCAATATCGATGATGAAACCAGCTATTGATCGACCGGCACCTTGCCCGATCAATGATGAAATCCTATCCAGTTTGGACCTTACGTCTATTCTGATGAAACTTATGAGATTCCTTTGCATCGATATAAACCCAATATCGATGATGAAACCAACTGTTGGTCGACCGGCACCTTGCCCGATCAATGATGAAACCTGTCCAGTTCAGACCTTACGTCTGTCCTGATGAAAACCGCATACCCTTTCATGTCCCGCCCACGATAAAGTTTACCCAGTCTAGACCTTACGTCTATTCTGATGAAACCTATAAAACTTCTTTGCATCGATATAAACCCAATATCGATGATAAAATCATTCACTGGTCGACTAGCACATTGCCCCGACCGACTTTGAAACCTACCCGGGATGGACCATTCGTCTGTTCCGGATGATACTCTAAACCTTTTCATTCTTATTTTTTTTGCAAACAACCTCACTTGCGGCACATATGGCGAAAAAGACACCCTATACTACCTACAAAATTTGGTTTAAGCATCCTCCGGATACCGTCACGCGGTGGAGCGAGTTCCCCATCCTTTCTCTGAAGGGGTGGACGCTCTCCTGCTAAATACAGATTATCCGCATGAGGATTGCTAAAACCGCTGCCGAATCACCATGAAGTAATGATAGCGCAATAAATGAAGAACAACCACACATGAGACCAGCATGAGGATTCCTTTTCACTATATAAAGAAGAAAAAGAGTACAAAAGGAGCCCCTGAGGGGGAATTGTACTACAAAAAGAGAATAAAAAGAAGAAGAAGAGATGTTCACTGGCGCCGGAAGATGTCTTCGAAAGCCAGAAGACCCACATACGGAGCAGCCCCCAACTCATGTAGACGAGCCTCCTCCTCCTGTAGCCGAGCGGACTCGTCCTGGAGAGACACCACCTGCCCCTCCAACAAAGCTACTTCCTCTGCGAACTGCGGTTGAGAGGTTGTTATCTGCGGTAGTTCAGCTCGAAGACCAGCCAGTTCAGCTTCTAGAATGTTTATCCGGTTGCATACAAACTGCTCCCGCTGTGTCAGAGACTGCAGTTGGCCTCGATGCTCCTGAAGGATAGAGTTCATTTTCCCCAGCTCAGATTTGCACTCTACCTTCTGCAACTTCAAAGCTGCCAGTCTGTCAGACATAACACGTGCTAGGAAATCCCGGCGGTGTACAAATTTTAGCAACAACAGGACACGCTAGGCCCAGGTTTCTAAAGGACAACCCATCGCCTGCAGACCAGCGGTGAAGCGTTCGGCTATCTCTTTTAGCTGCAGATAAGTCAGTCCAGGCTGGGACTCCACTAGTTGGCGCAACATGTCCAGATTTTGCCAAACAAAGCTCTCAGATGAAGCAAAGCCGAAGGAAGGGAATGGGGTTACTTCGAAAGTCACCTAGCTGTCAATATCTGCCCATAATGCAACGTCTGGTTGGGAGGAAGAAGATGGGAGATCTGCTGAAGAGGCTGACTGGACCTTCTCTATAATTCCTTGCAAAGCTGAGGGTCCTCCCACCGCCAGCTCCTCAAGGACTGCTGTTTGAATGCTTGGAGGGGAAGGGCTAGTGAGTGCTGGAGCTATTTTTTCATGGGTCTCCAGTGCAATGGCTGCATCTTCAACATTCTCTTCCCGGGGCACCCCCTCCTCCGGCTCTGGAACCATGGAAATTGCCTTTGGGCCAGCTGTGGATAACATGCCACTCTCTGCAGCAGCGGCCTCCTGCTCGGCCATCTCTTCTGCAACGGCTACTTCCTTCAGTAATAAGGCCGCATGGGCTATGACTCGAAGAGGCAGGGGGTCAATCTCCATAATCGCTGTTGTAGGGATCGCTGATTCAGGCGCAATGGTCATCACTGCGGCCGGTACAAAAGCGGAACCCCTAGCTGGGTCCGCCTCGGCTCTAAAATCCAAAACTCGGATAAGGGTCGAGCTCTCCCCCGAGGCTCCCAAGTCCAATGACGCCAGGTCCGTAGAAGACTGTACCCTCACTGGCATGGGGCGAACAATCCCAGAAATACCAACACAGGTTGTTGACAGAACAGGGATGATAGCCAAGGCTTCAGATGGAGTGGTCTCAGAAGCTACAGTTGTTACTGGGCTGGTGACGGCAGGTTCCTGTGAACAGATCAAGATGACATCAAGCAGTAAATGGAAAAAAAGAAGAGCCGATGGAATGACAACGAAAAAAAAGAGAAGAGACTCACTCTTAATGTGATGTCAATGTCCTCAAAAGAGTGCAGGGGAGAGGAAAGCTCCGCAGCTGAAGCAACAAAGGGAGGGGTTATGTCTGCTTCGGTATCCAGACCAGCAAACTCTTCTTGTAGCTCTTCCTCAGAAGACAGCACCAGCAGTTTGGGAGGGTGGAACAACGGAAGAATTTCGATAGATACAGATGGGACCTCTGATTTGGAGATGTCCGCCTCGCTGTCGCTGAAACCTGCTTCTTCTTCCTCTGCATCAGAGGCGGTCGCAGAGCTACTGGAATATATTTCCACACTATCCACGGGCTGGGCAGTCATTTCTGGAGCATGCCGGGATGTGGACCGGGTAACTATGCGCCTCGTGGGGACAATGCCCTGTTTCGTCTGGGTTTTGTGACCCTCCTGTGGCTGAGGCACATCTCTTGCTGCCGCTATGACTCCAGCCTCCTCTCCGGCCGTCACTACAGTGAAAAGCTTGTGAGAGAGATGACAGAAGAATAATTGGAATGCGCAAGAAGAGATGAGAAAGCACACTTACACTCTGCCTCGTTAGCCGACGTGGGAGAAGGCAACCTGGTTTCCACCTCAGAGGGTGCCACAATCTGCTCTCGGGCTGTACAAAAAGAGGGAAGGGTCAGATTCAGAGATCTCCTTGAAATTCAACAAAGAAGATAGTGAAAGATGCAGCTGCAAGCTATTAATATTACCCTCAACGGATGCCTGGGCGGCCTCCCTCTGAGATGCAAACTCATCAAATGAAGGGATATCAGGGAGAGGGGTCCCAGTGTCCGTCACTGTCAAGGCCGGCTGCTGAGCATGAGCTGTCTTGGCCTTCTTGGCCTTCACAACTGCGGCCTTAACTGTAGAAGTCTTTCTCTTCTTGCCCGGAGGCAAGGGAGTGGTGGTCGGTGCTGCTGCAGGAACTTCAAAATAAGTAGGCTTCTCAGCCTGTGCAATGATCTTCCTATAAAGTCCTTGTCGCTTTATGTCTGGCCTGTCTGTTGAAGACACAAGAAGAGCAATGAAAATCAATAGATGCAAAGTTCAAAATTGAGCAGAAGACACTACAGTCAGAAAGGACAGATCGTACCTACCGGGCCATCATAAAAAGTGGAAAGCGGCCAGTACAGATAAGCCACCTCCTTTGAGCGAGAGGCAGCCTCCTTAATGAGGCAGCAGACGTCACCGACTGTCTGACACTTCTCCACTAGTGCAGCCAGGTCGCTGTGACCGTGAAAGTCGAGACAGCGAAACAGGTCAAGGTGGTCCATACCCCATCTATCAACATAGCGAAAAGAAAGAAACAATGGCTTATTCAAAATGCCAGCTATCGGACTCTCCACAGATAGCCTATGAACATTCAACAAAATAAACAGCCAAGACGTGTGCTTATAATACGTCTGAGTTCGATCTTCCCGGCGCACAAACGTCCTGTAAGGATGAAATCTGTCTGTTGGACCCTTCCAAGGGACTGCTGTCGGGAGCGGCTCTTCAAGGGGGAATGGATACTACTACGTCTCCAGATGAGCACTCCCTACATGGCACAGGTGCCTTAAGTTCTTTATAAAAGTGTATTCATTGATAGCAGCAAAGACAGGAGTGGGTGGCTCAGAGCCTTCTTCTTTCAAGGTCTGATGTTTGGCCAAATAAATTTCTGCCTCTCTCGGGTGCTGTGAATAAATCCTCTTCAGATGGGCCTCGGCAATGTCAAATACTGGCCCGGGTTGCTGCTTCAAGAAAGAACGCTCAGCCACGTCCCAGAACGCACCCCTGCCATCCCTGTAAAAGTTGGTCTGGATGTTCCACCATTTGATGTAATCTGATGTGACGTGGGGAACACGGTTAGAAATGGTCGGAACTCTGAAGGCTGCGCCATCTTGGCGATGAAAGAAATCCCACCATAACCGACCGTCACCAACAATTGTGGACCCGTGCTTGGCCCGACTGTCCAGAGGGAACTGAGAAACTGATGTGGGGATGTGTTGGTTATAGCCGAAGTTCCTCCCGAAGCGGAATGGGTAATATGGTTCCAAGAGGAGCAGACCACCTTTTCTGAAGACTAAAACACTGGGCCGGATGGCCATGGCCCACCTGACCAGCTCTGGCTCCAGAATAGATCGAACGGCATTAGCCCCCGAGACAGGATGAATATAGGTCTCTACCTCTTCCATTTTACATTCTCTCTGAGGATGGACCAAAGGAGCTGAACCCGCTGCCAAACTCCAGAAATGAATGTTGCCAGGGGCGTCTACTGGTACCCTTACCAGTCTGCCCCTTATCTTGAATAGCTGATCAGAAAAAGAGCCGGGCTCGGCACTGGCAAACTCAATCATCCTGGGAAATAATGTATCCGTCTGCAGAGTTCTGGGGGCCAGCTCAGGAAATAGACTGCATACCCAAGCATTGAAGAAATGAAATGGACCCACGGTCCTCAAAGAGCGGGGAGTCCGGTGCTTGTACAGGTCCCTTAGAGATTTGTAAATCAAGCATAAAGCCACTGAACAGAGTGACAACCTCATCCCCCAGGCCATTTGACAGGCCGGGTATATAGCTTCTGGTCGGATAATCGTCTCGTCCCCCTGAGGGAGAGCGAAGGTGCACAACCAAAATGTCAAATAAACTGCACAATGTGTGATAGGATCCACCCCTGCTGGGTTCGGACCATCTTTGCCTATACGGCGCAATGAAGCTGGTAGCGTTGACTTGTAACGGGGAGTCCTTATCTGCTTGCTGGCAGTCGGACCCATAGAAGAAAAGTCCACATATTTTAAAGGGCCCCCGAAGAAATACTGGACCCACTGTCCGATTCGGACCCTTAACTTACTGCTTTTCTCTCGGGGTTGGTAACCCCTGGAGGATCCTCTACGGTGAGCCAAACAGATGGAGCGATAGGCTTTCATTAAATATCGGTACGAGTAACCAAGTGAGTACCTGCCTTCGCCATCAGAACTGTCCTTCTCAGAGTCTCCCAAACAAACCTCTTCGTACGGCTCACCGTCAATAGGCAGGCCGGAAAGCTGTGACAAGCTCCAGAGGTCGAGAGACGTTTCACCCTCTGCTGTATAAAATGTGTTGAATAAGGGGCAAAACACTTCAGACATTCCGCAGCATAATCCTTGGGAGATGGGATAGCGGAATCTGGAAGCAAAGACACTGTGATATACCCCGGCTCTGATCAGCAGAGGGGCGTATTCCTTCAAAACAAACTCTGTGAATTCTACTGCTCCCACTCGGAATAGGTGGGCGTCGGTTACTTTGGCGTCCCTGAACCAACCGGCGGCTAGCTGATACTTAAACTGGACGGCCAGACAGTTCAGCACAAAGGGTTCATCTCTATACCCCCACTTTATTGGTGCCAGGAAGAGACCGTAGCCGGATTTTTCTTTGTGAACTCTCCCACCGGCGGTATCCCATCGAGCAGGTGTAAATTCTGGGGCACGGGTCAACATCTTTTTCTCTGGCTCTAGCTTTGATATACCGAGGATTGCGTCCCAATCACGCTTCTCCCCGAGAAGATAGATAGCCTTGCCGCGGTATACTGATTCTTTCAGGCTGTCCCTTTCGGCAAGAATAGCGGCTTCGACCGCACGGGCTATCCGAGGGTCTCGCATGCCGCCCACTGTAAAAGTCTGGATGAATGGCATCAAGTGGCGGTGTAAGGCCCGTGCCTTAATGGATCCTTCGTGGTATTTGTTCTATTAATTGTTCTGGAATTTCCGGCTTTTTCCTGGATTTTTAGGAATTTGTCTGGCATTTTTCCGGATTTGTTCGGAGCTGTTTGAGGGTTATTGAATATTAATAAGATTTTTATATATATAATGATTATATTATATATATATTAATTTTATTTTTATTTTTTATATCTCTCACCCTCACTCCCTCTCCCCCGTCGATCTCTCATTTCACTCTCTCTCTCTCTCTCCTCCGTGCGGCCACCTCCTCTCCTCTCTTAGGGATCGGGGTCGAGACGGCGTCGGATTGAGACGAGGTTGGCACCGTTGGATTCCTCGCGTCGAGTAGAGCGCGTGGGTGTCCACTTCGGCGTGGATCGGTGATCGTGGGAGCGAGGTGGAGCGTGGAAGCTCCGTGGCTATTCCTCCTTGCATGCGGCCCGTTCGTCGGTTTCGGCTTGCGAAAGGTAGGGGGATGGAACCTCGATCTTGCTAGGATCGTTTCCTTTAGCTCGCTTGTTGATTAGCACCCCGTAGCATGCATGATGTTCATATTTCCAATTTTGGGGTTTTAGCCCAAATCTTGAGTTTAATGCGTTTTAGGCCTTGCATGTGCTAGATTTAGATGTTAGATTGTTGTCTAGCATGCGTGGTTTGACAGGTTATCAGGTTTTTCGTCGATACCCGGCGTTTTCAGCCGTCCGGGAGGGCTTCGGTTTACAAACCGTACCCGCCCGTAACCCAGGTGCAGTGACGGTCCTGCCAGGAACCGTCACTTGCCCGACGGTCCAAGGTGGACGCGTCACTACCAAATAGCGGCCCAGTGGGGGTGCGTTACTTGGAGAGTAACGGTGGGGCTCCCATCCGTTACTCATCAACTGTTTTCCGTGATTTTGGTCAGGCGGTGCGCCCGGCGGCCAGTCGGCCGACCGTCGTTTCGGTCCGGCGCGCCTAGACCGGGGCGTTACTTCACCTGCTGCCATTTAGAACGCTGATAGGTGGTTTGAGCCTCGGGTGGATGTGACGGCGGTGACCCCACGCGTCGCTTCGAAGTAACGCGCAGGACCCCCACCGTTACATGCCCTTGGTGCCTCTTGAGCTGGAACCCTGAAGGGAATGACGGATGGGGACTGGAGCGTCATTCTTGAAGTAACGCGCCGACCCCCGACCGTCGTTTGCATGTGGCGCGTGGGTCCTTGACCGCCACTTCCCTGATGGCTGTAATATATTCCCAGCCCATTGCTTATGCGTTCCGTTCTATATTCATGCCATAGTTGTATTGTTTTACTATATTGTGGCGTGTTTTATGTGCCAATAGAGTAGCTTTTCTTTCCAGGCAATGGAGCCACTGTTGTTGCCCTAAGGTCTGTTGAGTACCGACCCGCTTGAGGATGGCGGAGGGGTATATTTCCCATTCACGGTTTGTAAGCTAGTTCCGTGGGCTCCCAGCCAATGGTAGCGTCCTGCCAAGGGAGAAAACTAGTTAGAGGGCCTGGCTCAGGCTAGAGTCAGTGTGTGCACACGTGGTCGGAGACTGTGGACTGACGCCGACGGGTGTCACTCCGACTGGTCACTTGGTCTGGTACTGTTTGCGCGCTTAGCTTGTCGCTTGTCGACTGCGAGTGCTTGAGACGCAGTGTAAGCCGTCAGTGGACGCTTCTGGTTTCTGCTCCAGTGGTTGTCCTTCCTTGTTGCTTGGACTAGTTGCAGCTCATTCTAATTGGTAGTTTTAGCTTTAATCGCTTGCATTTAATTAGTAGCGGCATGTGTTAGCTGTTATACTTGCTTAGATAGAGTTTACAGCTTTCTTGTGATTAGATATTCATGCCATTGCCTGTGTATTTATTTGAATGCATGCTTTAATTGCTGTTAATTATGCATGTTCGCTTGTTTAGTGCGAGGTAGGGATCCGCGTGACCCCTACTGAGTCTGGCTGTGACTCACCCTTCTCCTTTCAGGTGAGCCGCGCCCGACATCTCCCGGAGTTTAGCGTGCTGTTTCGGGACCGTTCCTTAGCTGCCAGCTGTGCACGAGCTGCCTTTTTGAGGCTTGTGTTGTACTTTTGCCGGGGTATGCCCCGCGTAGTTGTGCCCTGTGGACTAGTGTTTGTGACTCTGGACTAGTTATGTATATCACTCTGGTTATTTTAAATTGCTTCCGCACTTGTGTTTAAATCTTAAATACTTATTTGTATTGCGCGCCCCAATTCGCAATTAATTATGCATATTCCTCAGCTAACCCCCCACTAACCCTTCAGAGGCCTCACCAGCCTCTTGGGTGGCCTCCCCAGTTCTTGGTGTCGGTATACTGATGTTATCGGTGTATCGGTATCCTGAACTCTGGGTCGTCACAGGTGGTATCAGAGCTTGAAGTTGAGGATTTGCGTAAAGAATTGGAATTGACGCTTGGTCCAGAGCTAGTCCTGTTGTTGTCTCTTGCTGGCATAGGATGTTTTCCGTATGATTGATGGATTTCATTGTTGATTGTGTTTTTGGCAGCATAATTATGCCGCCTCGTCGAGGAAGACCTCCTCGAGCTCCTCGTGTTCCTCGAGATGCGCCCAGGGAAGATAGCGGTTCTGCACCTCCTCCTGCAGTTCCCGCTGTTCCTGTCGTTCCAGTTGCTCCTCCAGTGCCGATCGTTCAAGCTGAAGTGCCTGGCAGTCGAGGCAAGGCTTTGAAGGAATTTCTGATGTTCAATCCGCCTGCTTTCGATGGCCAAGCTGATCCAGAAGTCGCGAGGCAATGGATGGATGCGATAGAGCGTGTTTTTGTCTCGATGGAGTGTGCTGAAGATGAGAAAGTCATGCTCGCTGCCTTTCAACTCCAGGGTACGTCCATTGCGTGGTGGAAAGCCGAGTGGCAGATTTCCTTTCGATCCAGACCTCTTCGGCAAATCACTTGGGCAGAGTTCGTTGCTGCTTTTGAGCGTGCCTATACTCCTGCCTGCTTGCAGATGGATAAGATGTATCGGTTTATGGAATTGACTCAGGGCAGTATGACCGTGCTTCAGTACAGGAATAAGTTCTTGGAATTGGGTCAGTATGCGCCCCATGTGCTGGCCAGCGAAGCTTTGAAGACCCAGCAATTCTTGCGAGGGTTGAGGCCAGAGTTGAAGATGCCGTTGATAGCGAGTCGTGTTGCGGATCTCGATACTGCGTGCCAGACAGCTGTAGCTTTAGAGCTGGAGATGGCGAGACCGGGTGGATATCCCCAGGCAGGGTCAGTGCAGCCGGTGGCTCAGATTCAGCAGGCTTACCGACAGCCCGTGCCTAGTGTTCCTTCGGTCCAGTCAGAGGTTTCCAGTGCTTCCTCTCCTTCTAAGCCCAAGTTCAAAAGGTTCAAGAAGAAGAAGAAGTTTGTTCAGCAGCCGTCCGGTGCAGATTCTGTTCAGCAGCCGACAACACCTTCTTCTCAGACTCGACAGAGCTCAGCTGCTAGTCAGCCGTGGACGTGTCGGAGATGCGGTGGTCATCATAAGGGCCAACCGTGTTCTCTTCCTGTTGTTTGCTTTAGGTGTGACCAGCCAGGTCATGTGGTTCGAGATTGCCCGCTGAGGCCGAATCCATTGCAAGCTCCTCAGTTTTCTCAACCTCAGCCGCAGTTTAGACCTCCTGCACCTCAAGCTCCACAGCAATTTTTCTCTCAGGCGTCGGCGTCTTCTCAGCAATCTTCAGTTGGTTCTAAGAAGCAGAAAGGCAAAGTTTCTCATTTGACAAGAGCTGATGCTGCTGCGTCCCATCTTGTGGAAGGTACGATTATGCTTTATGGTCATGCAGCTCATGTCTTATTTGATTCTGGTGCTTCTCACTCTTTTATTTCTGAGGATTTTATGGCTTGTATTGAGGAACCGACTTCTGAGCTGTCTTGTGAGTTGTTTGTGGAATTGCCTTCTGGAGATTTCATGGTTACTCCCTTGTGTTTGGATGAGTCTCCTGTGATGATTGATGATCACCAGTTGCCGGCGAGATTGTATGCGTTGCAGCTGGCAGATTATGATGTTATTCTGGGAATGGATTGGTTGGAGCATTATGGAGCTGTGGTTGACTGCAGATCGAAGAAAGTCTATTTTCAGCCCCAGGGAAAATCAGCCTTTTATTTTCAAGGTATTCGATCCCGTTCTTCTCGTATGATTATTTCTGCTATTCGAGCCTATAGGTTGCTTAGCGCAGGTTGTCAGGGATTCCTTGCTTCAGTGGTGGCTGTTGAAAAACCACGACGGGATGTTTGTGATATTCCGGTTGTCTGTGAGTTCCCTGATGTGTTTCCTGACGAGTTGCCAGGCTTGCCCCCAGAGCGAGAGATTGAGATGGTGATTGAACTGATTCCAGGCACTGGCCCCTTAGCAAAGCCGCCGTACCGAATGGCTCCAGCTGAATTGAAAGTACTGCGTGCACAGCTACTAGAGTTACTGGAGAAGGGTTATATTCGTCCCAGTTTTTCTCCGTGGAGTGCCCCAGTACTGTTTGTGAAAAAGAAAGATGGAAACCTGAGGCTTTGTATTGATTACAGGCAGCTGAATCAGGCGACTATCAAGAATAAGTATCCGCTCCCCAGGATTGATGATTTGTTTGACCAGTTACAGTCTGCTGCTGTCTTTTCACGGATTGACCTCCGATCTGGCTATTTTCAGTTGCGGATCCGGGAATCTGATGTGGAGAAGACTGCTTTCAGTACTCGATATGGTCACTTTGAATTTTTAGTCATGCCGTTTGGTTTGACTAATGCCCCAGCAGCCTTCATGGATCTAATGCAGCGTATCTTTCGTCCATTTCTGGACCATTTTGTGGTGATCTTTGTTGATGATATCTTGATATATTCTGCCTCTGTTGATGAACATGTGCAGCATTTGAGGATCGTTCTGCAGACTCTAAGAGATCACGAGCTTTATGCGAAACTCAGTAAATGTGAGTTCTGGCTTCGGGAGATTCATTTTCTTGGCCATGTGATTTCTAGTGATGGAGTAGCAGTAGACCCTGCAAAGATTGATGCCGTTTTGAGTTGGCAGAGACCGAGGACCATCACGGAGATACGAAGTTTTTTAGGATTGGCTGGGTATTACCGCAGATTCATTCAGGATTTTGCGGAGATTGCAGCACCGATGACTAATTTGACACGGAAGGGTGTGCCGTTTGTCTGGTCGGATCAGTGTGAGGCTAGCTTTGTTGAATTGAAAAGGCTGTTGACTTCTTCTCCAGTGTTGACTTTGCCTTCCGACTCGGGTGGTTTTCTTGTTTGTACAGATGCGTCTCGAGTAGGTTTGGGTGCAGTGCTGATGCAACATGGTAAGGTTATCGCATATGCATCTCGGCAATTGAAACAGCATGAAGGAAATTATCCCACTCATGATCTAGAGCTAGCTGCAGTTATTTTTGCCTTGAAGATCTGGAGACATTATCTGTATGGTGAGAAATTTCAGATTCTTACTGATCATCAGAGTTTACAGTATATTTTCTCCCAGAAAGATCTGAATCTCAGGCAGAGGCGATGGATGGAATACATGAAAGATTATGACTTTACGCTCTCCTATCAGCCAGGTGAAGTGAATGTTGTGGCTGATGCTCTAAGCAGGAAAGTACAAGTCAGTCATTTGTTGCTTCATGAATGGAAATTGTGGGAACAGCTTCCGAGCGAGGCATTGTGTGTAGAGATTCCTGCCGATCCGAGGATGGCAGTTTGTGCTAGCTTGGTTTTGGGTTCAGCTTTGTATCAGCAGATTCTAGAAGCCCAGCAAGCTGATTCTGATTTGGCCCGTGTTATATCAAGATATGATGTGGAATTTGATGACGAGCTGGTCGTCAGTTTCCAGGGCAGATTGTATATTCCTGTTGATGATGATTTGAGGAATGAGATTTTGAGTGAAGCCCATGGTTCCCGTTTTGCTATTCACCCTGGTGTCACCAAGATGTATCAGAATTTGAAGAAGCAGTTCTGGTGGCCCGGCATGAAGAAGGACGTGGCTATTTTTGTTTCTAAGTGCTTGACTTGTCAGTTAGTTAAAGCCGAACATCAAAAGCCAGGTGGTCTGCTTCAGCCATTAGAAATTCCGATGTGGAAATGGGACCATGTTACTACAGATTTTGTGGTGGGTTTGCCTCGAACTTCTCAAGGTTTTGATGGAATCTGGCTGCTTGTCGACAGATTGACGAAAACCGCCAGATTGTTGCCAATTAAAGTTACTTGGAGTGTGCAGAGATTGGCCGAGCTCTATGTGCAGAAGATCGTGCCATTGCATGGAATTCCTGTTTCACTTGTGTCAGATCGTGACCCGCGTTTTACCTCTGGCTTCTGGCGTAGTTTCCAGAAAGCTTTGGGCACTGAGTTAGCTTTCAGTTCAGCGTATCATCCACAGTCAGATGGACAGTCAGAGAGAACTATTCAGACTTTGGAAGACATGCTGAGATCGTGTTGCCTTGATTGGCAAGGTTCGTGGGGTCAGCATTTGCCACTTGTTGAGTTTGCTTATAATAACAGTTTTCACTCCAGTATTGGCATGGCTCCTTATGAAGCGCTGTATGGTCGTCCTTGTCGTACTCCTCTGAACTGGTTTGATGTTGGGGACCGACTGTTAACAGGACCGGACATGGTACAGCAGTGTTCTGATGTGGTTCGTCTGATCAGACAGAGATTGTTGACGGCTCAGAGTCGACAGAAAAGTTATGCAGATCGGCGCAGACGTCCACTACAATTTGAGCCAGGAGATATGGTGTTTGTTAAAATATCTCCAATGAAGGGTGTTTCCAGGTTTGGGAAGCGTGGAAAGCTTAGTCCGCGGTATGTTGGCCCTTTTCCGATTGTTGAAGCTATTGGTTCAGTGGCTTATCGTTTGCAACTGCCGGCGGCCATGCAAGCTATTCATAATGTGTTCCACGTGTCTCAGTTGAGGAAATATGTGTCTGATGCTTCTCATGTTCTCGATGATTCAGTGTGGCCCGAGGTGACTGCTGATTTGTCCACGCCAGAGTTTCCTATCCGAATTGAAGACCGTCGTGAGCAGCGGTTGAGAAATAAGGTTATTCCTCTGGTAAGGGTTGCTTGGCAGCGTCACTCTGGTAACGAGTCTATTTGGGAGCGTGAAGATGAGATGCGTCAGCTTTTTCCTTTCTTGTTCCAGTGAGGTATAAGTCCTTTCTCAGTTTCCTCCTTTTCGGTTATTGTAAATTTCGAGGGCGAAATTTCTGTAAGGAGGGAGGGACTGTAAGGCCCGTGCCTTAATGGATCCTTCGTGGTATTTGTTCTATTAATTGTTCTGGAATTTCCGGCTTTTTCCTGGATTTTTAGGAATTTGTCTGGCATTTTTCCGGATTTGTTCGGAGCTGTTTGAGGGTTATTGAATATTAATAAGATTTTTATATATATAATGATTATATTATATATATATTAATTTTATTTTTATTTTTTATATCTCTCACCCTCACTCCCTCTCCCCCGTCGATCTCTCATTTCACTCTCTCTCTCTCTCTCCTCCGTGCGGCCACCTCCTCTCCTCTCTTAGGGATCGGGGTCGAGACGGCGTCGGATTGAGACGAGGTTGGCACCGTTGGATTCCTCGCGTCGAGTAGAGCGCGTGGGTGTCCACTTCGGCGTGGATCGGTGATCGTGGGAGCGAGGTGGAGCGTGGAAGCTCCGTGGCTATTCCTCCTTGCATGCGGCCCGTTCGTCGGTTTCGGCTTGCGAAAGGTAGGGGGATGGAACCTCGATCTTGCTAGGATCGTTTCCTTTAGCTCGCTTGTTGATTAGAACCCCGTAGCATGCATGATGTTCATATTTCCAATTTTGGGGTTTTAGCCCAAATCTTGAGTTTAATGCGTTTTAGGCCTTGCATGTGCTAGATTTAGATGTTAGATTGTTGTCTAGCATGCGTGGTTTGACAGGTTATCAGGTTTTTCGTCGATACCCGGCGTTTTCAGCCGTCCGGGAGGGCTTCGGTTTACAAACCGTACCCGCCCGTAACCCAGGTGCAGTGACGGTCCTGCCAGGAACCGTCACTTGCCCGACGGTCCAAGGTGGACGCGTCACTACCAAATAGCGGCCCAGTGGGGGTGCGTTACTTGGAGAGTAACGGTGGGGCTCCCATCCGTTACTCATCAACTGTTTTCCGTGATTTTGGTCAGGCGGTGCGCCCGGCGGCCAGTCGGCCGACCGTCGTTTCGGTCCGGCGCGCCTAGACCGGGGCGTTACTTCACCTGCTGCCATTTAGAACGCTGATAGGTGGTTTGAGCCTCGGGTGGATGTGACGGCGGTGACCCCACGCGTCGCTTCGAAGTAACGCGCAGGACCCCCACCGTTACATGCCCTTGGTGCCTCTTGAGCTGGAACCCTGAAGGGAATGACGGATGGGGACTGGAGCGTCATTCTTGAAGTAACGCGCCGACCCCCGACCGTCGTTTGCATGTGGCGCGTGGGTCCTTGACCGCCACTTCCCTGATGGCTGTAATATATTCCCAGCCCATTGCTTATGCGTTCCGTTCTATATTCATGCCATAGTTGTATTGTTTTACTATATTGTGGCGTGTTTTATGTGCCAATAGAGTAGCTTTTCTTTCCAGGCAATGGAGCCACTGTTGTTGCCCTAAGGTCTGTTGAGTACCGACCCGCTTGAGGATGGCGGAGGGGTATATTTCCCATTCACGGTTTGTAAGCTAGTTCCGTGGGCTCCCAGCCAATGGTAGCGTCCTGCCAAGGGAGAAAACTAGTTAGAGGGCCTGGCTCAGGCTAGAGTCAGTGTGTGCACACGTGGTCGGAGACTGTGGACTGACGCCGACGGGTGTCACTCCGACTGGTCACTTGGTCTGGTACTGTTTGCGCGCTTAGCTTGTCGCTTGTCGACTGCGAGTGCTTGAGACGCAGTGTAAGCCGTCAGTGGACGCTTCTGGTTTCTGCTCCAGTGGTTGTCCTTCCTTGTTGCTTGGACTAGTTGCAGCTCATTCTAATTGGTAGTTTTAGCTTTAATCGCTTGCATTTAATTAGTAGCGGCATGTGTTAGCTGTTATACTTGCTTAGATAGAGTTTACAGCTTTCTTGTGATTAGATATTCATGCCATTGCCTGTGTATTTATTTGAATGCATGCTTTAATTGCTGTTAATTATGCATGTTCGCTTGTTTAGTGCGAGGTAGGGATCCGCGTGACCCCTACTGAGTCTGGCTGTGACTCACCCTTCTCCTTTCAGGTGAGCCGCGCCCGACATCTCCCGGAGTTTAGCGTGCTGTTTCGGGACCGTTCCTTAGCTGCCAGCTGTGCACGAGCTGCCTTTTTGAGGCTTGTGTTGTACTTTTGCCGGGGTATGCCCCGCGTAGTTGTGCCCTGTGGACTAGTGTTTGTGACTCTGGACTAGTTATATATATCACTCTGGTTATTTTAAATTGCTTCCGCACTTGTGTTTAAATCTTAAATACTTATTTGTATTGCGCGCCCCAATTCGCAATTAATTATGCATATTCCTCAGCTAACCCCCCACTAACCCTTCAGAGGCCTCACCAGCCTCTTGGGTGGCCTCCCCAGTTCTTGGTGTCGGTATACTGATGTTATCGGTGTATCGGTATCCTGAACTCTGGGTCGTCACAGGCGGTCTTTTGGAAGATCCGGCCGATAGTCGTTGCCCTGCCTGAAGCACGTCTCCGCTACAGTGGAATAGACCCTGGACGTCGATACTGTATCAGTTTCAGAATCGGAGGATTCATCAACGGCGGCAATTTTGCCATATCCAAAGTCCAGGATGTGCACATTCAGCCAGTTCACTAAAGCCCGCGATATATCTGGCTGGGCTGACGAGCTTGCTCCGACAATCCCGGAAGACGCAGCAGCGGAGCTGGAAGCCATTTCAGCACCTACGGTCAAAGAATGACATAAATATGAGCCCCAAAGGAATGAACAACCTTATGAAGATTAAGTGTAAAGCTTTGTGAAAATTTCGGCAGCATCTCCTCTTATTCAGGGTCTGCTCAAAGAAAATAGGGAGTCACCCACCAAGAGGGAGTGATCCCGTAAGCAAAAGGGATTTAATCCCCAAATAAATGTTCTACCCGGAGGAAATCGGCTGAACGGAAAGAAAACGGGATAGCTCGAGGGGAAGAGCTCACCACCGCCGCTGAGGGGATGAAGAGAGAGAAGGGGCAGTGAAAAATGAGAAGGAAAGGGGCACTCGGCGCCTCAAATAGAATCCCGAGAGGAGGGGTTCTCGGCGCGATGGAATGCGCGCCGAGAACCCCCCCTCTTCGTAAAAGGGCGCGCCGAGAAGCCGTGCCGAGAACTCCCCCTTGCCAAAGGGCGCGTCGAGAAGCAGTGCGCCGAGAAGCTGGGCGCCGAGAAGCCGGCGCCGGGAGTGTTCAAATCAGAGAAATTGAAAGAAATTGAAAGAAATGCCAATGTAATGAAGCTGCCAAGCTAAAGATAAAAGATAATTAACAATGTCAAGCTGAGAAATGTGTTCAGATGCTGAATGATGCACCTGCAGGCATCGTATCACTTATTCTGCATTTATGCCACCTGCAGGTGGGGGGCATTTGTTGACACCTGAAATATAATCAAGAACAAAGATGGGACCGAAGAGAAGATCAAATCAGAGATGAAGATCCCAGGGATTCCTGTAAAGTCAGAACGGAAGAAGAGCCGTCACTACCAATATCTCACCCGGCTGAAGCCTTCTACGGCCAAGCTGATGTCCGGCACTGTCGTCGCTCAGACGGTGGTGTTGATTAGAACCATGCCAACCCACATACAGTCACGTGACTGATGAAGAATAGCTTCGGGATATTCTAATGACTATAGAATGAGATCTATGCTGCTTAGCCCCCACTATCGATACAAAGGATCAAATGAATGCCAAGGCAGATGCATTAACGACATGAAGCCCAAACTGACAAAAGAGCTCCAAATGGGCCTAAGATCACGGCGCCGGGAAGCTCCCCATCTGAACTGGGGCGCGCCGGGAAGGTGCGAAAGACGCGCCGAAATCGATCAAGCCGAGAAGGGGGGGGGTGCTGTGCCTATAAAACCCCCTTTTCTCTCGAAGGAACGAGAACAACTGAGAAGAAGGCAATAGAGACAGAGAGAAAGGAGAAGAAGAGATTGATAGAAGGAAAAAGGGAGGAAGAGCGGCTGCTTCTAAAAGTGAACAAAGAGGAGAAGGTCTGTCGACAGGGGGAGGGAGAGGAGTCAATGCTCCGCCCTCCCTACCCTTTGTTTCTTCGCTTTTCATTCCTCTGATGTATATCCTCTGCATATGTTTTCACTTCCTCCGAAGAATGCTTTTATCTCCCCTCCCCATTTCCTAGGAGCTGGCATAGTCAGATGATGTAATCGATGATATATCTATGAATGAATGAGCAAGGTCTTTTACCCTTGATCTCAACATCGAATGTATCTAGTTCCCGTTCTCCGAATACCTCTTCTATGTATGCTATTGCTTTGTACTGGTGGAAAGTGAAGGCAGATGTATGGGCGTCTGGAAGTGGGAGTCCGGCGTGTTTATTGGCCGTGATTCTCTACTCTCCCTGGTCTCTGCTCCTGTAGAGAAGGCAGTAGGGTCCCTCATTCGAACCCGTGGATGGTTGGGACCCAGGGCTTCCGGGGAGTCCCAGTTTTGTGGGTTTCACGGCCTCTTATCTCCGAATGTTTTCTCGATGATAACTCTCTATCCGCGTTGTAGGTCAGAAGTCAATGGCCATCGTATTCGTGCACTGTAGGTGAATATAATCTAAGCATCCTTCTCCTCTGTTGAATTTGGCTCCGGGGTTCCTTCCCTAATCTCATGGGTCATCGAGTTCCGGAGCTGATGCCCAAATCCCCTCACCGTTGATTTCCCCCAATATCATCGTCTGCGTTTTCCCTTTGGGTCTCTCTGTCATTAGTTGAACCTGAGACAGTCTATCTCATGGTCTCATCTAGCGCATCTGTGAGCAACAACATTCAGGTGGCATTGATTGCCACTCTGCCCCGAAGAACATCTCTGGTCGAGTTCAATTTCCATGGATAACCAGCTTGTAATCAGACTGCCGGATACCCCTTTAACTACCCTTGACTCCCCAGCCTTCACCTTCTAAAGCCCAAAATGAAGATCCAGGATTCCCAAGAACCCCTTTTGTAATCCTATGTCCAAACCCTGCGAAACCCCCAGAGTTAAACCCTCTTGAAAACCCCAGAGAAGAGCCTCTCGGCGCCAAATCCTCTCGGCACCCCAAAACCTCTCGGCGCCATCCTTCCCGCGCCGAGACCACGTCTAGGCCACGCCGAGATCACCAGGCCAAGGCGCGCCGGGACCTTGCCCCCCCTTGCGCCGAGACCTCCAGCCAGGGCGCACCGGGATCTCCCATGTTGACTTCCTCGCCGCACCGAGAACCAGTCTCACACCCTCCTTGCTGCACCGGGAACCCTCCAGAGCCTTAAAACCCACTCAGTTAAACCCATTCTATATCCCAGGCCCCATTGGATCGCCAGAGGAGTATGAGACTCACACTCACTAGTTCTCGGAGCTAAATTGATGGGACTTCATTCCTACATTCCTTGACCCCTTTGTCCACGGAGCTCTGCCACTGCATGTGCTCCGTTGACTCTTTTGAGAAAGGGAATATCAATGAGATGCCATGACCCGATCACAATAGAGCTCGGGTTACATGCCCAACTCCGTTCTTCGGCTTCCATCCCGGCACCCCGTGGATGGATGTCCTATCTCTTCTTGGCATAATCCAAGATAAAGGGGAGGTGCTGTCGGAATTCTCCCGCATTGCACCAAACCCTATGATGTCTGCTCCTAAAACCCCGATGGTCCACGGAGTTCTGCCACTGCATGTTCTCCGACGGTCCCGCAAGGGGAATATCAATAAAACATCGTACTGCCACACAGCGTACTACGATGTCTTAATCCCTCCGGGTCCCGGGTCATATACACATACCCGATCTTTTACGGATTCCATCCTGCCGCTGCATGGATGGTCTCCTATTCCCACTCGGCATAATCCAAGATAGTGGGGATATGCTGCCCGATTTAATTCATTAAACTCAACAAGTCTGCCACTTACTTGTTCATTCTTCTATAGCATAAGAACTTCATTACGCACATTAATATTTCTGATCGCCCTCCGAGGCTTCCTATCTTTGGCGTTTAATCAAGGGTTGTCCTTCTTAGGGAGGACGTAATTAACGTCATAACCTTTATGGTATGACAGACTTTTGGTCCAAACACGATCACTTACAATCGACTGATTAGAAGTCAGATCGAGCGCACAATGAAATCGTCACATATGTGACTGGCACACCAATAAATAAACAATAGAAATAAAAGAATAAAATCAAACGAAAAGCGCGTCCACAGTGCCCACCTCCTTTTTCTTTTCCCCATACATCATCTTCTACCTAAATCCCAGCCATCCATCTCCTTTTGATACAATCTTCACCTTCCATTGACCCAACTTTCCCTATAAATAGCCCATGACAAGGAGGAGAAGGGAAGTTCTTTTTTGGCAATCTTTCACTCTTTCTCTCCCAACCTTAGGTCACCGATTTCTCCCTCTTCCATCCCTCTTCTACTCTGGCTTTCTTCATGTAAGTTCTTCCATTTTAAATGCTCTACAACTTCTTTTTTTGCATTATTTTCTAATTCCATCTGATTTGTAAGTTATTTTATATGTTTCACTGTGCTATCCTATTCATCTCTGAACTAGTGTTTCTCTCTGTTCTTGCCCTTATTTCTCTCACTTCTAGTCATTTTCTCCTCTTTCTATCTTCATGAAAGTTCTTTGTTTTTAAGTGTTCTACAACGTCTTCTTCTGTATCATCTTCTAATTCTTTCTGGTTCGGACGTTATTTCCCATTTTCAACTTGCTATCATGTGATTTTACTATTCATTTGAGGTGCTAGCTTCTGTTATTCCTCTGTTTTGAAGCCCTTCTGCTATTCTTTTCTATCTGAGTCCTTCATCAAAGTTCTTCCTCTCTTCCTCCTCTTCAACGTATTATTCTTCTACATCCCCTAATTCATCTTGGTTTCAAAGTTATTTACCCTCCAAAAACCACTTTAATGACAAAGGTGATTTCCTCCCGGCATAGACGACATCTTCTGCACGGTGGTTCGTGATCCAAGACCAAGAGAGGACGGCACCGTCATCACCATTACTGCCACCATCTTCACATCTCAGGCTCCTCTTGTTGCTATTACTTTAGTTTCATTTTACTTCATTGTAATCTCGTCACATCTTTATTGTAAGCTTGTCTTGCACTTCGTGTACTCGTTTCTTTATGTTAATGAAAGAAGTGTTCATTTGATCAAGAGTTTGTTCATCTTCTCTCTCTTCCTCCTTCTTCTACCTCTTCTTCTCAATGTTATGCAATTATTTTTCATGGCATAGGCTTATAATCATAAGCATTTTGAATTAATTGTTGGAACCGTTCTTTGTTTAATCATTCTCTTCAAGCTACAAAAAAAGCACAAATATTTTCTAAAAGGTTACAAGGTTTTGAACTTTAAAAATCTCTTCTTTCCTATGGATTCGACCCGAGCTTGCCATAGTACTACATTCTCTTTTGATCATTTTGTGCGAGTTTGGTTTTAAGATTGTTAGCGTGTGTGTAGTAACGACATACATTTCCGCGTTATCAATTTTTGGCGCCGTTGCCGGGGAAGAATGATGATTGTTAGCTTAAAAATTTTATTTTCCTTGTGTTTATAGTGTACTAATAAAGTTCTCTTTTCTTATTTTTACAGGATGAAAAGAAAAAAATCAGAAAAATTCAGAGGTAAGTTCTCCTTCCTTTCTTAAGTTTTTGAATTGACTATTTCAAAAAAAAAAAAGAACGAGGGAGTGTGCATCAAGTAAGTCTTCAAACTTATTCCTCTCATTTTGTATCATTTTTTTAATATTCTTGCATATTGTGTTAGATAGGTTCATAAAATAAAATAAAAACTCTTCACTTGAACTCAATAAAAGTCTTCATTCGAAGAGTAGAAACCACACCATCCATGTTCTAGGTCATGCATCATTTAGCACAAGATTTTTTCTTGTTATTTAATTTCTGTCATTGTATTTTGGAGATTGCAAGAGGCAAGGTACGTTCTACTTGTCCTATTCTAGCATGCATATTGCATAATAACCCCTCGTTTAAAATTATGGTGTGCATTTCATTTCAAAATACTCTATGGGCAATACCCCTAAATAACATAAGGTGGGGATTTACTCATCCTTCCTTAGCCCACAAATCACATTTCCCTTACATCTTTACATGACCTAAACCTTAAATAAAAGTCAGTAGACATTGGCTCTAGGATCACACTGTAATTTTAGTACGATTTGAGTTTACCCTCTTGTGAAAACCGGTACCGAAGGTAAGACGGTCGAACGGCAAACGGCTTAAGTGGGCTAGTAGTTAGCAATTAGGTCCCTACGAAAGTAGGGGGAGCCTCCCACTACCCCACCCCTTACCTGGCCGGTGGAAATATTGAGGGTGAACTTAAGTTGCACTTTAGTCATTTTGTGAAGCCCCATTTGTAGGTTTAGGTCACATCTAGGTCATTAGGTAATTTGTGTGTTAACTTATTTGTGTATGTAAACAATAAAAAAATAAAAAACAAAAAACAAAAAATTCTTCCTCTTCTCTCTTGTCATCTCAGTTAGTGTTAAAAAACAAACAAAACAAAAAATACACAAATAAAAAAAATAATAAAAAATGATATATATGGATCGGGTTTTTAACCAACTTAATTGCTTGACCCAAAATCACTTCACTCCAATGGACCCAAGCTTCTTTACACCACCTACCTTTCAAGATGATCACACATGGGCCCAGTCGGCCCATTATGTAGGTGAGTATCCGACCCAATTTCCATCTTACCCTGTTAGCGCAGCAAGAGTGATATAGAAGGGGGGGGATGAATAGATCACTCCCAATTTGCAGAAACTCAGGCGGAAAATAGATTCTACTGCTAACGCACCACCTTAACCCGTACACAGAGAAATATAGATGAGAGTGAAGAACTGATCACTTGAAGGCAAAGGGACAAGCAGATGAAGAGCACTGAAATCAATAGCAAACCACAGAGGAGGCACTCGTTTTTAGGTGGTTCGATTGCAGTCCGCAATCTACATCCACCCCTCACTCCAACTAGAGTGAGGATTTCACTAGGCAAAGCTAGATCACAGCAGACTCAGTCTGCGTACAAGATGCTGCCACACAGCTTGAACACCCAAGGGAAACAAATCCCTCGACCAAGCTCTGCTACCCACAGAACTTGAAACCTGTTCTAGCTCCCAGCTAGAACACAACCGGAGAATCCTCTCCCTTCCTCCACACACGGAGGGAAACTGTTAATGATAACCTGTCACTAACAACACCAGAGATCACCGATCTCTCTTCCTCTGCAACTCAGAGGAAAACTGGAGTAGTACTCCCTTCCTCCACACACCGGAGGGAAACCAATTCAAATCAGAATGGAAGAACGAAAATAAACGAAAGCAAAGTAGAAACAAAAACAATGAAGAGGAAATCGGTTCTGAAACCCAATACAACTGTAGCTTCAAATGAAGCACTTCATCAATCCACACACACTCTCTCTCTCTCTCGAACAAACTTCTCTCAGATATGGAACTCTCTGCTCTTTTTCTTTTCTGGATCGTGCAGACTCTCACCAATGGCTTCTGCTTTTTCTTTTCACGATCAAACTTCTACTGAAGGATGAAGCTCTATATTTATAGCAGATAATGGCGTGTGGCTGCCAGGTTCCCGCCCATGCACTTCTGGCCAGATCATTTGAATTTCGACCACATGGCAGCATCCTGACAAAGTTGCTATCCACGTGTCATGCGCATGTTGTCTTGGATCACGTGTCAGGTGTTAACCTCGATTCACGTGCCCAATCATCAGCCTGAATCGCCTGCAGACAGACAGAAGTAATGTATATACTTAGTCAGTTCAGACTATTAACAAGGATGTATATACTTCAGAAACATCAACAGAGTAAGTGTGTACATCGTGGGAGAATGTATAGACTTAATGAATAAACGCATGTATAGACTTTACCAGGGTATTCACAATGCAATGCGTTAACGCTACACTACGTGCCTATGCACTGCGTTGACGCAGTGCACTGTGTCTTTGAAAGCTGTAAATAGCAAGGCATGCTGTACAGACTTCAGACATCATGCATCAGATGACTCTGTATGGACTTGAAGACCCTTAGCCAATGTATAGACCTCTAGAGGAGACAAATGTGTAGACTTCACATTGCTCAGCCACTGTGTAGACTTCACAAAGCCTAACCAGTGTACATACTAGTAATGAGTGTGCTGTGAGCTCTGAAGACTCAAGTTGTAATAACAGAATGTATATGATTGTGGTCGTACAACCCAATGTGTAGACTTGTACAGAGTGGACAATTGTCAGACTTTGATGCTGAACAAAAAACCCTTGGTCAACAGCCAAGGCGTCAACGCTTCCAGCGTGCAGCGTCGCCTCAGCTCCTCAAGAAAAATGCTCACTCCCTAGGCAAGCTGACCAATACGTCAACGCATCCTGTGTCAGCGTCGACGCAGTGAACAAGAAGGAAGCGAAAGACGTACCATTGCGTCTACGCAGACAGCCAAGTGCGTCAACGCACTAAAGGCATGCTACCCATGAAGTCAGATAGGCTGTACAGACTCTGTGGATGTAAAGTAATGTAGACTTCAGACTGTATAGACTTGAACCAAGATGAGGTGAAGACTTCACGTTGTATAGACTTGCCAAATCAGTTGGGCGATGTACAGACTTGAACAGATCCAGCTGAAGGATGTATAGACTTGGAATCCACTGTACACGACTATACAGACTTTGAGGCTTAATGCAAAGGCCAGTGTACAGACTTCTAAAAACTGATGCGTTGTATAGACTTTCATGAGACGCTAAAGTCTATACAGACTAGACCAGTGAGACACTGATAGAGACGATGCAATGTGATGTGGAGACTTTAACATTAGACGCTGCATGAGACGGTAGGCTGTACAGACTTACAAAGAGTGAGTGAGACGATCGGCTGTAGGACCGATGTACAGACTCTTAGTGTGAAGACAGACTGTATAGACTAGAATCGCTTGAAGCGATGTACATACTTGGTGAGGCTCAAGCAGTGTACAGAGTTAAAGGTCTCACAAACGAGTGTATAGACTTAGGCTTTGAGCACTTGGGCTGAAGGTAATGTGCAGACTAAGTGATGTATAGACTTTGCCCAAGGAACCGAATGTATAGACTTTACAGTCTGAAGGTGAAGAGCAAACATGCAGAGTTGACGCTGCAGCCCAATGAGTTGACGCTGCAACGTATTACTTTTACGTTCAACTGATGATGTATAGACTTAATCAAATGAAGAACCTGAACAGAAGAGTCTACGCATCAGCACACTGAGTTGACGCAGTGGTGTGAGAACAGAGACAAGCAATGACTGAAGGGTCGACGCATCAGCACATTGAGTTGACGCAGTGGTGTGAGGACTGTGCAGACAGAGTGTAGGCAGAATTAAGGTAGAGCATGTTATCTGACAGCCATTGAACTGTACTCACTCACATGATGAAACAGCATTAATCTAGAGATAGAAGATTGATTTATAGTGTGGGACATCACCAAAACCATAGGGATGCAACAATCTCCCCCTTTTTGATGATGACAACACTATGAATCAAGCAATATCAAGTTTCAATAAAAAGTTAATACCAGCTGCAACAAGCAGAATAAATTCAAGACATGCTCATGCAAATGAATTAAACATTCCCTACAGCACACTCTCATCTCCCCCACAACTCATCAACATATTAGCATGAAGCAACATGACTCCCCCAAAGCTCAAGACAAATCTAAGACTCACTGATATTGCAGAACTTCTCACTAAAATTGCAGACATTGCAAACTTCTCTCCCCCTTTGACATCAGCAAAAAGAACTACAGAATGTGTGACAGTGCTGGAAACATGAGGACTCAGGGCAGTAACTGCTTAGTGCAGAAAGTCACGAGTAGGTCTTAAGAGAATAAGTGAGTTTCTAATCTCAAGACAAGATTCTTTAGATTTCAGTACACAATAGAGAAGTAGAATGATAGACAAGTTTATCAGCATACATAGTGGATGATTTAGAGCAGGACTTGACAAGTATGGCCAAATATAGCTGAACATTCAACTATTCCACAAGACAGCAAGAGACTAAATCAGAGAGGTGTTCTCAAGGTATTGAGGACAAGCAATCCATTAGTTACATAACAACAAGGAATTTTTGTTGGAGATGATTTTCAAGAAGATCAATGAGTAAGTTGGTAGTTCACTTCCTTTGACATTAGGGAGACACCTTGATTAGAGGCCTGAATCCCCAGTTACTCAGAGTGAGTACCTCATTACTTCCTTCCTTTTTTTTTATTAAGGAACAGAGTTAGTAACTATGGCTTTTGACATGAGGAAACACCTTGATTAGAGGCCAGAGTCCCCAGCTACTCACCAGCAAGCCACCATTGCTCTGTCATGACTTTTCATTCATTTTAAGCATTTGACACCTCATGACTTGGGAGAAATATTCATTTCATTGATGAAACTCCCAGTTTCTCAGTGATCAAAATAGAACATGTTTGTTCAGTTAAGCCCTTGAGTTAAAAAGATAGAATGATTGAAGACAATACCCAAAAGAACTTTTCTTAAATTGAGTCTTGAAGTCTAGATTTCAAGTTGATTGGGTCAGATATCAAGACATACATGTTTTTGGCCTGAACCATAATCAATGACAATGTAGGAAGATATACTTTATGCAATTAGTCCAGATCTCTGAAAGAGTACCAAAGGAAAGATTCTAACTTGGAGATTAGAGTCACTGACTTATAGACTTAAGAGATAAGTGACACTCTACTTCCTGAGAGAACCACACTAAATCAGTCATGCAAGACCAGCAAAGGTACACATCTGGACAACCCTTTTGAATATGTCAAAGAACTTCTCTTCTCACATCACAACTCAGCTCCCCCTAAGACATAGCATTCCTCAATGAAATATTCCAGTAAAATCTTAAGGCTTCCCCTTTATTTAGAGCATTCCTGACAGCTAACCAGTAAGCATTCTGAACTCCCCCTTAAACCAGCATGCAAGAAGGCTAAACATCAGATAGACACAACTCCCCCTCACAACAAGAACAGGCTTCATAATTAAGACAATTTGTATAAGCCTAATTCTCTTCTCAATGTGGAAAATTTTTCATTATCCAGAGGTTTTGTGAATATGTCAGCAATCTGATTATCTGTGCCTACATGAATCAGTTCAAAATTATTATTAGACACCTCATCTCTTATAAAATGATATCTTATCTCTATGTGTTTGGTTCGTGAATGCAAAACAGGATTTTTAGCAAGATTGATGGCACTAGTATTATCACAGTAAATAGGTGTGCACCCCAGGTATACTTGGTAGTCCTGAAGCTGGTGTTTAATCCATATGACTTGTGTTCCACAACTCCCTGCAGCCACATATTCAGCTTCTGCAGTGGAGAGGGCCACAGAATGTTGTTTCTTGGAGCCCCAAGACACTAAACACCCACCCAAGAATTCACAATGGCCACTTGTGTTTTTCCTGTCTAGTTTACAGCCTGCATAGTCAGCATCTGTGTATGCTACTAGGTTAAGTGTGTGAGATGCAGGAAACCATAAACCAAGAGAGTGACTAGCTGACAAATATCTGAAGATTCTTTTAACTGCAGCTAAGTGTAGTTCAGTAGGTCTAGACTGATACCTTGCACACATTCCTACACTGAATTGTATATCAGGTCTAGAGGCTGTCAAGTAAAGTAGTGATCCAATCATACCTCTATAAAGTTTGGCATTTACTTCTTTACCTGTCTCATCTGCATCCAATGAAGTATTGGTGCCCATGGGTGTAGTAATGTGCTTTAAGTTTTCCATGCCAAACCTTTTGAACAGTTCCATTGTGTATTTGGTTTGGTTGATGAAGCACCCATCTTCTAGCTGCTGTACCTGCAGTCCAAGAAAATATTTTAGTTCACCAACCAAGCTCATTTCAAATTCAGCAGACATCATGGTAGAAAATTCATCACATAGTTCATGCTTAGTTGATCCAAATACAATGTCATCTACATATACCTGAACTATGATGAGATCTTTATTCATGCCCTTGGTAAATAAAGTCTGATCAACTTTACCTCTTTTGTAGCCCTTGCTGATCAGAAATTCAGATAATCTTTCATACCAAGCTCTTGGAGCCTGCTTTAGACCATACAAGGCTTTGTTTAACCTGAAAACTTGGTTAGGTTGAGGAGAATATTGAAATCCAGGAGGTTGTTCAACAAAAACTTCTTCTTTAATGACTCCATTTAAAAAGGCACTTTTAACATCCATTTGTTGGAGCTTTATGTTCTTAGAGCATGCAAAGGCAAGCAACAGTCTTATAGCTTCCATCCTAGCAACAGGTGCATAGGATTCATCAAAGTCTACACCGAATTCCTGACAGTAGCCTTTGGCTACTAGTCTGGCTTTATTCCTCGAGATAATTCCATCTTCATTCATCTTATTTTTGAACACCCACTTGGTTCCTATGACATTAATACCATCTGGTCTTGGGACAAGCTCCCAGACATTATTCCTTTCAAACTGACCTAATTCCTCACTCATAGCATTGACCCAAGCTTGATCAGCTAAGGCCTCTTCTACTGTTTTGGGTTCAATTTGTGAGACTAATGCAATTAAGTCATCATTATTCACATTTCTAAAATGAGACCTAGTCCGAAGAGGATCTTCAGGATTGCCTATGACTTTATCTAAAGGATGGTCTTTAAGAAATCTGATATTTGTTGAAGACTCACCTGTTTCTCTTGGCCCTTCCTGATTGGGGGAATTTGTTTCTCCATTTGGCTGAGTCTTCTCTTCTTCCTGTTGGTCTTCTAGAAAGTCTCCACCATGATTGGAATCCCTGTCAAGATTTTCAACATTAGAGACATCTTTCTTTTCACTAAAAAGGATGTGTGGAGATTCTTCCACTTTCTGATCTGAAATGTTAAATACCCTATATGCCCTTGACACTTCAGAGTAACCCAAGAATATTCCAGGTGAACTCTTGGCTTCAAACTTGTCTAAATCTTTCTTATCATTGTTATGAATAAAACATTTTGCTCCAAAAATTCTGAAATGAAACAAGTTTGGTTTCTTACCTTTTAGAAGCTCATAGGGTGTTTTCTTGTGTATGGGTCTTACCATGGCCCTGTTGATTATGTAGGTTGCTGTATTGGCCGCTTCTGCCCGAAACCTTCTAGGTAATTTACTTTCAATCAACATGGTTCGGGCCATTTCCACCACTGTTCTATTTCTTCTCTCCACAATCTCATTTTGTTCTGGTGTCCTGGGAGAAGAAAACCTGTGAGTTAGTCCTTCTTTGTCACAAAGATCAGTAAACATGGAGTTTTCAAACTCACCTCCATAGTCAGATTGAATAGAACTAACCTTGTACTTCCCTTCTTGTTTGACCTTATTGAAAAACAGATTAAACTTTTGAAATGCATCACTCTTATTTGCTAAGAAAAATATCCATGAGTACCTAGAGAAGTCATCTATGATGACATAGCCAAACCTGTTTCCATTAAGACTCTGAGTTCTAGTTGGACCGAAAAGGTCCATATGAAGAAGTTCCATTGGTCTAGAAGACAATGGCTCAGATCTTAATTTAAAAGAATTTCTGGTCTGTTTGCCTAGAGCACAGGCATCACATGCTTTTGATATTGAGTTGAATTTAATTCTAGGCATGCCTCTAACTAAATCATGCTTGACCAATTTATTTAAAGTTGAAAAGCTAGCATGACCTAGACGTCTATGCCACTCAAAAGCATCATTTTCAGAATTGGCAGATAAGCAAATAGTAGATTCAGAATTCTCATCTAAGTCTACAATGTAGACATTATTAATCCTGTTGGCTACAAATTTAACCATGTCAGAATTTGTTTCAAGGATTTTACATGAACTATCATCAAATACAACCTTGTGACCCCTGTCACATAACTGACTTATGCTAATCAGGTTGTGTTGAAGCCCTTCCACAAGTAATATTTTTTCAATGGAATTTGTGGAAGACTTACCTACTGTGCCAACTCCAATTATTTTACCTTTGTTCTTTCCTCCAAACTTGACCAGACCCCTTGGCTTCATCTCTATCTTGCTGAACTTGGATCGGTCTCCTGTCATATGCCTGGAGCAGCCACTGTCGAGGTACCACTTGTTATCTTCAGCTGCCAGGCCGACCTACACAAATATATCAAGCAGAGTGATTTGGAACCCAAGATGAATTGGGTCCAAGGACAATGTTCAAATCTCTGATCAAGTGTTTAGATATCCAGATTTGTTTCAGCATGGTTTTCTCTGGCACCTTCCTTTCTGGTTTATTAAAGTTGAATCCAGCTGAATTGGAGAAGTGAGTTCTATTCCATTCATTAGTCTTCCTATTCCTAGGAAATTTCCTGTAGGCTTGTTGATTAGCATATCTTTGACCATGAAAGTTATTTCTCCAGTAGGTCCTGTTTGGACCCATCTGATTGTTGTAATTCAAGCTCTTATTCTGATTTATTTTCTTGGTTCATCTACCATTTGTGTTCTGGTAAGTGGGCTCAGTGTTATTCTTCATAAAATTCATTCCCTTCTTAGATGGTTGTCCAGTACTAATTTTTGTGTTTTCTTTGGGACTTTGAGTTCCCTTAGAGCTGTTTGAGCTGGATGGTGTGTCCAGCTTTTCTTTTCCCTTCTCTGGACAGAAGGTGATGGTCTTGAATTGCAAGGGTCTCTTGTTGGTTGGGTCATAGCCTAGACCTTCCTTATTGAAATTGACCCTAGTCCCTAGTATAGCATCTAGGCTAGTCTTTCCTTGGACAAACTTTTCTAAGATTTTCTGTTTGTCTTCCAGCTCCTTTTGAAGAGACTCAGAATTCTTTAGGAGTTCAGCATTTACTTTCTTCACAGCTTCATATTTCTCTGAATTCACTCTAATTTCATTCATGCTTTCTTCAATTTTAGTTTTGAATTCATTGAGCTGTTTTTGACTTTCTTGAATTTCTCCCTTAAGCTTATCATTCTCTTTCCTTAGTGAGGTCATTTCTTCTAGTTGTTCTTTTAGCTTTTCATTTTCCTCACAGACCAGAGTTTGTTCTTCAATATTTGTGTTAAATTTTCTTTTCAGAACTCTGTGCTCTTTGCTAAGAGAATTAAATTTATCTAGCAAGTCACCATAAGCATCCTCCAGTCATCAATTGAGAAATTTTTAAAAACGTTTATTACCTCCTCTTCACTGTTTGCCATAAGGCAAATTCCATCGTCATATTCTTCTGAGGAAGCATCTTCGGGGTCTTCTTCTTCCTCGCTCCATGTGCGGACCATCGCCTGTGGCTTCTTCTTCTTCTGCACCTTTATGTTTTTCTTCTGAAGATAGGGACCCTTCTTCTGGAGGTCTGGGCATTTGCCTCTCATGTGTCCCTATTTGTTACAATTAAAACAAGTCAGTTTCTTAGGATTTCTATCCCTGTAACTGGTAAATTCAGCATTCTTGTTAAAGGGTTGTGGCTTCTTCTTCCTAAAGGTCTTTCCCTTTTTCTTCAAAAATTTTCTGAACTGTCTAGTGAGCATTGCCTGCTCCTCCTGATCGAGATTTGATAAACCTTCAAGCTCGGACTCAGACTCGGGGCTACTGCTGCTGCTCCCACTGTTACTACCCTTGTTGCGGGAAGCTCTTAGAGCTACATTTTTACCCTTCCTCTCACTTCCTTCTCCACCTCCTTGGAAATTCATCTCATAGGTCATAAGGGATCCTATGAGTTCATTCACAGTCAGGATAGTCAGATCTTTTGATTCCTCAATCACAATGGCCTTAGTGTGCCATGCCGGGGATAAGGATCTAAGGATTTTCCTGACAATATCTGCCTCAGCAAGATCCTTCCCTAGCCCTTTAAGAGTGTTAGTGATCAAGGATAACCTGGCATACATTTCGGTTATATTCTTATCTGCATTCATCTTAAACATTTCATACTTAGAAGTGTAGAGGTTTACCTTCGAGGCTTTCACTTGAGCTGTACCTTCATAGATCAATTGCAGCTCATCCCACATTCGCTTGGCAGTTCTGTATGCAGATATACGAGCATATTCCTCTGGATGAACAGCACACTGGATTATGTTCAGCGCCGTCCAGTTGAGTGACGAGAGCTTCACATGGTCATCTGTCCAAGTATCCTCGTTTGGTGGCAGCTCATATGGCCCCACCGTGATTACTCTCCATAATTTATGACTCTGAGCTCTGATGAACACTTCCATCATGTTCTTCCAAAACAGATAGTTACTACCATCAAAATAAGGAGGGCGACTAATGGATTGACCTTCGGCCATGAAGGTTCTAGGGCCACCAGCATTTCCTTGACCGTTCGTCCACATGGCATAAACCTGCTCTGATACCAATTGTTAGCGCAGCAAGAGTGATATAGAAGGGGGGGGGGATGAATAGATCACTCCCAATTTGCAGAAACTCAGGCGGAAAATAGATTCTACTGCTAACGCACCTCCTTAACCCGTACACAGAGAAATATAGATGAGAGTGAAGAACTGATCACTTGAAGGCAAAGGGACAAGCAGATGAAGAGCACTAAAAATCAATAGCAAACCACAGAGGAGGCACTCGGTTTTTAGGTGGTTCGATTGCAGTCCGCAATCTACATCCACCCCTCACTCCAACTAGAGTGAGGATTTCACTAGGCAAAGCTAGATCACAGCAGACTCAGTCTGCGTACAAGATGCTGCTACACAGCTTGAACACCCAAGGGAAACAAATCCCTCGACCAAGCTCTGCTACCCACAGAACTTGAAACCTGTTCTAGCTCCCAGCTAGAACACAACCGGAGAATCCTCTCCCTTCCTCCACACACGGAGGGAAACTGTTAATGACAACATGTCACTAACAACACCAGAGATCACCGATCTCTCTTCCTCTGCAACTCAGAGGAAAACTGGAGTAGTACTCCCTTCCTCCACACACTGGAGGGAAACCAATTCAAATCAGAATGGAAGAACGAAAATAAACGAAAGCAAAGTAGAAACAAAAACAATGAAGAGGAAATCAGTTCTGAAACCCAATACAACTGTAGCTTCAAATGAAGCACTTCATCAATCCACACACACTCTCTCTCTCTCGAACAAACTTCTCTCAGATATGGAACTCTCTGCTCTTTTTCTTTTCTGGATCGTGCAGACTCTCACCAATGGCTTCTGCTTTTTCTTTTCACGATCAAACTTCTACTGAAGGATGAAGCTCTATATTTATAGCAGATAATGGCGTGTGGCTGCCAAGTTCCCGCCCATGCACTTTTGGCCAGATCATTTGAATTTCGACCACATGGCAGCATCCTGACAAAGTTGCTATCCACGTGTCATGCGCCTGTTGTCTTGGATCACGTGTCAGGTGCCAACCTCGATTCACGTGCCCAATCATCAGCCTGAATCGCCTGCAGACAGACAGAAGTAATGTATATACTTAGTCAGTTCAGACTATTAACAAGGATGTATATACTTCAGAAACATCAACAGAGTAAGTGTGTACAGCGTGGGAGAATGTATAGACTTAATGAATAAACGCATGTATAGACTTTACCAGGGTATGCACAATGCAATGCGTTAACGCTACACTACGTGCCTATGCACTGCGTTGACGCAGTGCATTGTGTCTTTGAAAGCTGTAAACAGCAAGGCATGCTGTACAGACTTCAGACAGCATGCATCAGATGACTCTGTATGGACTTGAAGACCCTTAGCCAATGTATAGACCTCTAGAGGAGACAAATGTGTAGACTTCACATTGCTCAGCCACTGTGTAGACTTCACAAAGCCTAACCAGTGTACAGACTAGTAATGAGTGTGCTGTGAGCTCTGAAGACTCAAGTTGTAATAACAGAATGTATAGGACTGTGGTCGTACAACCCAATGTGTAGACTTGTACAGAGTGGACAATTGTCAGACTTTGATGCTGAACAAAAAACCCTTGGTCAACAGCCAAGGCGTCAACGCTTCCAGCGTGCAGCGTCGCCTCAGCTCCTCAAGAAAAATGCTCACTCCCTAGGCAAGCTGACCAATGCGTCAACGCATCCTGTGTCAGCGTCGACGCAGTGAACAAGAAGGAAGCGAAAGACGCACCATTGCGTCTACGCAGACAGCCAAGTGCGTCAACGCACTAAAGGCATGCTACCCATGAAGTCAGATAGGCTGTACAGACTCTGTGGATGTAAAGTAATGTAGACTTCAGACTGTATAGACTTGAACCAAGACGAGGTGAAGACTTCACGTTGTATAGACTTGCCAAATCAGTTGGGCGATGTACAGACTTGAACAGATCCAGCTGAAGGATGTATAGACTTGGAATCCACTGTACACGACTATACAGACTTTGAGGCTTAATGCAAAGGCCAGTGTACAGACTTCTAAAAACTGATGCGTTGTATAGACTTTCATGAGACGCTAAAGTCTATACAGACTAGACCAGTGAGACACTGATAGAGACGATGCAATGCGATGTGGAGACTTTAACATTAGACCCTGCATGAGACGGTAGGCTGTACAGACTTGCAAAGAGTGAGTGAGACGATCGACTGTAGGACCGATGTACAGACTCTTAGTGTGAAGACCGACTGTATAGACTAGAATCGCTTGAAGCGATGTACATACTTGGTGAGGCTCAAGCAGTGTACAGAGTTAAAGGTCTCACAAACGAGTGTATAGACTTAGGCTTTGAGCACTTGGGCTGAAGGCAATGTGCAGACTAAGCGATGTATAGACTTTGCCCAAGGAACCGAATGTATAGACTTTACAGTCTGAAGGTGAAGAGCAAACATGCAGAGTTGACGCTGCAGCCCAATGAGTTGACGCTGCAATGTATTACTTTAACGTTCAACTGATGATGTATAGACTTAATCAAATGAAGAACCTGAACAGAAGAGTCTACGCATCAGCACACTGAGTTGACGCAGTGGTGTGAGAACAGAGACAAGCAATGACTGAAGGGTCGACGCATCAGCACATTGAGTTGACGCAGTGGTGTGAGGACTGTGCAGACAGAGTGTAGGCAGAATTAAGGTAGAGCATGTTATCTGACAGCCATTGAACTGTACTCACTCACATGATGAAACATCATTAATCTAGAGATAGAAGATTGATTTATAGTGTGGGACATCACCAAAACCATAGGGATGCAACATACCCGACCTTCAATGAAAGCTCAAATCCTTGGTCGGCCCAATAAGAGAACTCCACACCCATGACAGCCCAATATCCTTATCATCCCCAAAATGAAAACCGATTTACTCAATCATATTTAAGGGACCATATACTATTCTCTCCTTATGAGCAAACATCAACATGTCAAAATCTCCCTACACCTTCTTGCACTCCTATCTTTGAGTGGGGAGATCAAAATAATTTCTCTTGAAAAAATTCTCAATGTCAAGCTCCATGCTCTCTTGAGCCAAAACTTTCAACTCAATTTGATCAAAATTAATATGGAGAGCATGACACATAATTCCCATCATCTCAATATCAATATGATCATCAACACATTCATTCCACCCCTCCATACAATGGTTCCAACAATGAAGAAAAAATCAACCAATTGATTCAAATCATTTTGAATAATCAACAAAGTATCGGCTCTCTCCAAACTAATTTGGACCAAGTCACAAGAGACACCTATGAAATGGGCCAATTGTCTAACCCTAGTGATGAAACCTTTGAAGATCAAGTCCCTCAATTCACCCAATACATTTATTCTTGCGAACAACCCATGGTTCCCTTGTCAAATGAAACTCTTGACTAAGGTAATGAGAGTGTTTGGGAAGAATCATATCAAAGAGAATTGGGGATGACTAGTAAGATGGCTTATGCGATTAAGGAGTCCACACCCATCTATGTGGAAAGACACAAGGAGTCGGTTGAGATCAAGTTGGGGGGTGACTTAAATGATTTGCAAAATGGTGCCATTCAAAACTATGAAATTGAGAATATTAATGGCCCAATTGAGGAAGAATATAGAAAAGAAGAATGTCTAGCTGAAAATGATGATGACAAAGCCATGGAATGTGACCTTCCTCACTTAGAAGAATATCATGAAAGGATCGCATCAAAAGATTTCTCATTTCATCTCACGGTCCCACAATTGGAAAAATTGATTGACATCCTCCCTATGTTAGAACAATGTGAACATTTTGATATAGAGAGTGTCATCACCAACTCATGTGAGGATACGCATAGGGAAGAAGATAATGTTGATGTTATAATTATGATGAATGATAACTCTCTTAAGGAAGAAAATGGTGAAGGGCCTTTGAGTGAATCATTTATTTCTCATTTAGATGCCCCACTTGTGGAGAATATAACTAATAATCTCATTTCGATAGAACATATTGATAACGGGGCATCACTTGAAGAAATTGAGGGCATCACTCCAAACACCAAAGGCCCATCTGAGGATATGCATGAAGAGGAGGATTTCTTAGTGATTAATAATCCTATTGAGTTAATGAAGATGAATTCGGAATACCCTCCTCCTCTTGAGGAATCTGATGAAGGGGCATTGCTAGAAAAATTTACATTTAATCTCCCTACCTCATTATGGAAAAATTCAATTGATAATTTTCATTGGATTGATGAGTGGGGTGAAGAGGCTTTATTGGAAAGGTTCACATTTGGTCTACCCACTCCATTAGTGGAAAATTTGATTGATAAGTTTCATTTGATTGATGAGTATGATGAAGGGGCCTTCTTAGAAACTTTCACATTTGATCTAACCCTTTGAGTCCTACCCCATAATGTTTGAATCATTAGATGAGTTAGATCCTGAGCTCACTCTTCCTTCCAATTTGATTCCTCTAAAAGTTAAGTCGGTCCAATTTGACACTCTCGGACCTGAGGGGGATGTGCCAGTTGTATTCACCTTTGAGCTGACTCCCCATCAGGAAGGCCAATTGATTAATGCTCTTGATCTGCATGATGCTATTTTTGAAGGGAATGAGGCCAATAATGTCGATCTCATTCATAGACCGCCTGGGAATGACCATGTTTCTTTGGAGGAGGCAGTCACTAAAGGAGTTGTCAGGTGGGTGGATACAAGGCAAGGGGAGCGATGGATAGATATTGGGCAGAGATTCCATCCCGATCTTGATAGATTAATGGCTATTGATTGTTACATGACCCCTAAAGATGAGAACTGGCTCACACATGTTATTAAGGTTAAAATCAATAATGTTCGAGACCATCATATTTTTGGCTTACATGTACACATATATCATGTTGTCTTCAAATGGCATGAATGTTTGAATTTAAACGAAGATCAGATAACATGGTGGCTAATCATGAAATCAACTGTGTCTGGCTGAAGACGTTAAACTTAACGCTTCTTGGGAGGTAACATAAAGTTTTCGTGATTTCCGTGTACTAATAAATGGCTTCTTGGGAGGCAGCCCAAGTTTTTATTGAGTTTTTATTTTTTTTGTAGGTGTGAATAAAAGATAAGTTGGGGGGAGAGAGAAGATTGTTTGCACCTATGTCTGCCATTAACGGCCAAGTACTGCCTTTTATTCAAGCACGAATGCCCATCGAAGTTCACTTCCGTCAAGTTGTACCGTTCCTTCACAAATTTTATGTCTACATTGTTCATTATTCTATATTGTTCATGCCATTGAGGACAATGTCACTTAAGTTAGGGGATAACTTGAGCTCTAAATTTCTCAAAATGCTTACAACCTTTCATCACACCCCTAACAAGTGCTTCATGTTCATATTTCATGATGAGATTTTTTTTTTTATGATAGGACTTAGAGTCTTACTTATGAGAGTAGGAAGTTAAAGGGGTGAATTAATTGGTTATGTCTTTAGCCTTTTCCTCAGAATACATCTGAAATTCTATTGAACTTGCACATAATTACACAATAACAAGATTGGTAGATGACAAACATTAGGATGATGGGAATTTTACTTAACACTTAGGTGATGATTGATATTATGCCCATTCATTGAAAGTAATCATGAGGAAAAAGTTATCTGCCAAAAAAAAACATGGAAAATGCCCCTGAACTTAGTAACCGGGCCTGTTTCTCCTAAGGTAATTGTTGAGGTTCACGTCAAACGGCGAAGGGATGTGCAGCACCATGTATTAAAAAAAAAGAATGATAATGAATGAATAAGCAGGCAGAGTGAAGTTACCTGTAATTCAAAAGTTTAATTCCAGATGTGGTCAGAACCAAAAATCATCTTTAAGTGAATGGTAGAAGACTCATTCATCTAGACTGTTTGGTAGTCACTAGTCAAGTTACATCACTTCTACACAAAGGGATATTTAATTTTGAGTGTATCTTGAAAAAATGTCTAAACAAATTGGCTAATGAAATTTGTTCCGAACACATACTGCTTGAACTTGTAATACTCCAAAGTCAAAATCATCGTGCATAATGTTCTTGCCATGAATTGTGACACATGAATATTTGCTAGTCCTAATTCGATAATTGTTTACATTGCTAAGGGACTAGCAATGTTCAAGTTGGGAGGTGTGATAAGTGTCCATTTTCTATGGTAATTCATCGCATGTACACCATTTTATGTGCATATAATTAGGCAATTATGCATATTTCATAGTTAACCTCAACTCTGTATTTAAATTGGAGCTTTCATGTAAATTGATTAATTTGGTGATATTATTTAATAAATTGAAGTTGAGGGTCATGGGCATTAATTCTCCATTGCATAACTATGAGCATTTGAGATTTATGTGCACATTATGGTAATTTTTATGGACTAGATTACAATTATGTGTGTGCAGGACACTGAAGATAATTGCAAGAAACTCCGGGGGTAAAACTATCATCACCACTTTGACCAAGTCAAAAGCATATATTTTGGTTGGAGGGAAAAGAAATTTCAAAAGTTTGAAATTGAGGAAAAGAAACACATATTTTGGTTGGAGGAAAATTGAATTCAAAGTTTGAAATAAAGGAGAGACATGATGAGCCTTGGGAAAGGAGGTGCCCAAAGTCCAAGAAAAGGGGTGCCCACCTCCTTTTTCTTTTCCCCATACATCATCTTCTACCTAAATCCCAGCCATCCATCTCCTTTTGATACAATCTTCACCCTCTATTGACCCAACTTTCCCTATAAATAGCCCATGACAAGGAGGAGAAAGGGAGTTCTTTTTTGGCAATCTTTCACTCTTTCCCTCCCAACCTTAGGTCACCAATTTCTTCCTCTTCCGTCCCTCTTCTTCTCTGGCTTTCTTCATGTAAGTTATTCCATTTTAAATGCTCTACAACTTATTCTTCTGCATCATTTTCTAATTCCATTTGGTTTTTAAGTTATTTTATATTTTTCACTGTGCTATCCTATTCATCTGTGAACTAGTGTTTCTCTCTGTTCTTCCCCTTATTTCTCTCACTTCTGGTCTATTTCTCCTCTTTCTATCTTCATGAAAGTTCTTTGTTTTAAGTGTTCTACAACGTCTTCTTCTGTATCATCTTCTAATTCTTTATGGTTCGAAAGTTATTTCTCATTTTTCAACTTGTTATCCTGTGATTTTACTGTTCATCTGAGGTGCTAGCTTCTGTTATTCCTCTGTTTTGAAGCCCTTCTGCTCTTCTTTTCTATCTGAGTCCATCAAAGTTCTTCCTCTCTTCCTCCTCTTCAACGTCTTATTCTTCGGCATCCCCTAATTCATCTTGGTTTTAAAGTTATTTACCCTCCAAAGGCCACTTCAATGACGAAGGTGATTTCCTCCCGGTGTAGACGACATCTTCTGCAAGGTGGTTCGTGATCCAAGGCCAAGAGAGGATGGTGCCGTCATCACCATTACTGCCACCATCTTCACATCTCAGGCTCATCTTGTTGCTATTGCTTTAGTTTCATTTTACTTCATTATAATCTCGTCACATCTTTATTGTAAGCTTGTCTTGCACTTCGTGTACTCGTTTCTTTATGTTAATGAAAGAAGTGTTTATTTGATCTAGAGTTTGTTCATCTTCTCTCTCTTCCTCCTTCTTCTACCTCTTCTTCTCAATGTTATGCAATTATTTTCCATGGCATAGGTTCATAATCATAGGTATTTTGAATTAATTGTTGGAACCGTTCTTTGTTTAATCATTCTCTTCAAGCTACAAAAAAATCACAAACATTTTCTAAAAGGTTACAAGGTTTTGAACTTTAAAAATCTCTTCTTCCCTGTGGATTTGACCCGAGCTTGCCATAGTACTACGTTCTCTTTTGATCATTTTGTGCGAGTTTGGTTTTAAGATTGTTAGCGTGTGTGTAGTAACGTCATACATTTCCGCGTTATCAGCTGCCAGAGAGGGGACAACCACGGTTGTAATAGGGGCAGGAGAATCCTTGCAAGGTCCCCCAACAACAAGCTGAGATGGGAGCTCAGCTGGCATGGGAAGTCAAGTAGCGCCCAAGGAAGACAACAGAATGGCAGGCACAAGCAGGATCCCGGTGCCATCCGTGGGGCGCCAAACCGGGCCAAGAGGAACGGAGGTGGCAGGAGGCCGAGCCTTACCTCCATGGGGAGAAGCATCAACGACCCTGGCCTGCGAAGGGAGGGGTGGCATCTTCTTGCAGTCACCCATGAGGTGGCCCAGGCGGTAGCAAGAGGAGCAGAATCGAGGGGGGTCCGGTATGACCACCGATTGCCAGAAGCCGCTAGCCCCAATGCCAACCCACACACGGCGGGGGAGCTTTCTGAAGATATCTAGCAGCACACAGGCCCGCGCAGCGTGTGCACGGGTGAGGCAAAGGGTGTTCCTGTCGATCTTCAGGGTCGGCCCGATGCTGCCAGCGATGGAGAGGATGGAGGCTTCATGGTAGAAATTGACTAGGAGGCTCGAGAGCTCAATCCAGACAGGAATAAGAGGCGAGTCCTGCTCCGGCGAGAAGTTGAGCGCCCATTGGAAGAACCAGAATGGGCGCCCGTGGACAAGCATAGACTATTTGAGGAGGACTTTCAAGTAGTCTTCCCGGTTGGAGAAGCGGAGGAGAAGGTGCCGACGGTCCGTGGCCCTGAGCAGGAAGTCCTGCTTAAACTGGAATCGTTGGGCTAGGTGAGCCCGGATGTCAGCGAACGGAGGCCGCCCCTTGGGAGTCCATGCAAAGACTGCAAAGGTAAGGGGTTTGCAAGTCAGCTGAACCTCATCCAGTGAGAAGAACGCCGCAGGTTCGCCGGAGTTAGTGGTGGCCGGGGCATGGACGGAGAGAGCCAACACCGGCGGAGTGAAAGAGCTCAGGACCACATGGGAGAAAGAAGGGGCGGCGGCTGAAGAGTGGGTGGCCGGAAGTGGCCCTCCCAAGCCGGCAGCAGCAACGGCTCCTTTTGCAGGCCAGGCAGAGCCATCGTCTGCCTGGGGCCGGCCACCAGCTAACGGCTATGGAGAAGAGGGGGGATGGCCCGACGCCTGAGCTCGACAAGCAGCACCGGCCGAGGGGGAAGCAACAGCAGCAGGAGGTTGACGCGCGTGCCCAGAGAAAAAGGCCGACGCACAGGGGCCATCGGCAGGAGGATGCCCTTCCGATGAGGGGTGGAGGGAGGGCTCCACAGCAGCGTCTGAGAGCAGCGCGTGCAGCTCCCCGACCGGTGGAACCGAAGCACCAATGGGGATCACCGTGGGGGCGAAGGGGCCACCAAGGCAGGCTACCGGAGCAGGGGAGGGAAGCCCTCTAATGGCCTCTGCAGAAAACAGAGCACCGTATGGAGGAGCTATCCCGTTGAGCGAAGGGTCGGTCAACGTAGGGGGAAGAGTTGACTGAGGTGGTGCGTGTCCGGTTGACTGAGTTTGCGTGGGAGGAGGGAGGGCAATCAACTGTTGAGATGGGGCCTTTTGAGATGGTGTGCTGACTTGGGGAAAAACGTGGCAACTAGGAAAAGGTTGGAGGGCAGACTGGGAACCGTGAGGGACGTCGTCGGGATAGGAAGAGATGGCCGGAGGATGAACCGGAGCGGTGGAGACGTGGGCAACCGGTGCCTGAGCACATAGAGGGCCGTCCGTAGAAGCACCGCCAAGAGATGAAGGACCATAGCCGCCTGCGTCCAAGCCCTCCACAGAAGAAAGGAGCCGATCAAACTCGCCCGAACAACCATGGCGGGGAACGAGATCCACAAGGGCGGCCGTGGGAAGACCTCCAACGGCAGAGACCAGCGGCAGAGAGGGAATAGAAGGGGAGGGGGGAGGCACGCTGCCTCCCCCCCCACCACCGGCCATCGCTGGAGCTCACGAATGGCGGGGAGGGGTAGGCCACGGGGGGGAGGTGCTCGCGCGGGAGAGGGACCAAGAGGGGGGATACGGGAAGAGAGAGAAACGCAAGGAGAGAATGATGAAATTTCGTGCTGCCTATGAAGTCTTCACAGCCACCATCTCCTTCACGGAAAAAGACATGCTGCTCTCCCCTCCGTGCCACAACCGTCCTCTCTACATGAAGGGGAAGATCAACGGGCATGATGTGAACCAGATCCTGATAGACGCTGGTGCCGCTATTAACATCATGCTGATCAAGACATTCAAGACTCTATATCTGACCCCATACCTCCAGAAGGTTCAAGCGGTCAAGATATCCAGCTTTAACCAAAACACCGAGGACATCCTCGGCCGGGTGGATGTTGATCTGGTGCTTGATGATTTTGCCTCCAAGGTGACGTTCTACATCATCGACTCCAACACGTCATATAAGATGCTACTGGGCAGACCCTGGCTCCATGAAAATTGGGTCATCTCGTCAACTCTCCACCAATACATCAAGTATGCCAAGGGCGAGGAACAACACACGGCCTTTGCAGACCTATCACCATTCACACCAACAGATTGCAACCTGGCCGACGCTGTGCTCTACTTCAAGGGAATTAGTCCATACCCTGTGATTAAGAGCAGGAGCAACGGTTGGCTCTCAGAGGGAGACGATGCTTATCTCTTCTCTGTTGACGAGGAGAAGGCCAAGCTTCATCGGCTACGCCTCGGCTCCCCCCAGATCACCCCGAGAGGCGTCAGATCGACTTCGAGGCTAATCTTATTAGCCGAGCTATCAGCAAGAGTATATGCTTGCCACCAGACTGCATCCAGCTCCCATGTGCATCCGAGAAGCATAGCGTCGAGTCACTGACGACATTCATTATCACCTTCAAGCGACAACGCCGAAACAAGAAGAGAGCGAACAGGGACAAACCTATTGTCTTCTATAAGGGAGACACGGTCCCTCAAGCCCCACTGGCTGACAACTTCGACTGGTCTAGGCAAGCTGATGACACCCTTGAAGCCGTCCAAGTACTGGACGACCTGCCGCCACACATTCGGGAAATGTGTCTGAAGCAACACATCCCTCAATGGCAAGGTTCCGCGCGACATGAATATTTTCACCGAATGTGGACCCCTTCCCAGGTCCGAGGGCAACCCCCATCCTTCCATAAGGATACCAGGGGACTTGGCTACGACCAAGACCCAGACTTTCGCGTCTACTACGCAGTCAACGTCATAGGCTTGACACTGCCAACTGATGACCAAGCTAGAGTCAAAGCCAAATTTGACAGCTCTGGGGACGAGGAGGAGGTGATCCTGATCTCGATCCCCGTAAAAGCCAGCACCCCGGGTCAAGCAGTCGAGGAATCTTCCTCGCCTCCCTGCCAAGATAAAGGGGCCGAAGAAGCTCCTCCGGCCATCCAGCCGGTCGAAGGACCCAGCTCAACAAACCCTCCTGATGAGGGGGATATCTTTGATGCTAGCTACGAAGGATTGTCAGCTTCACCAAGCAACTCCGAGGAGACCTCAATAGCCCCGGTTGACAACCGCCGGCCAAAAGCCGGCGGCCCAGACCAATCCTCGATGGATCCCAGCAACAACGACTCTCTAGTCCCATCGGTGTCGACCAGTGGCTTCGAAAGTCGAGAAATACACGAAACCGACACCGATGATGAGGATTTCATCGACTTCCAACCCTCTCCTCCCGAGCTGGAGGACGGCGGCTAGGTGACCGTGGACGAGCTCGTTGAAATCAACTTGGGCAAAGATGAAGATCCCCAGCCAACGTTTGTCAGTGCTCTCCTTACCGAGGCAGAGAAGTAGGACTACAAGCGACTCCTGCTTGAATATAAAGACTGCATCGCCTGACATACAAGGAGATGCCAAGGCTAGACCCCTTCGTAGCGGAGCATGAGCTAGCAATTTCTCCCACAGTCACTCCGGTCAAGCAACCACAGCGGCGCATGCGCCATGAGCTGGAGCTCCAGGTTTCGGCCGAAGTCCATAAAATGGTGGAGGTCGATTTCATCGAGCCGTGTATCTACCCGATTTGGCTCGCCAACATAGTCCCAGTCAAGAAGAAGAGTGGTCAAATCCGCATCTGCGTCGACTTCCGGGACCTCAACAAAGCCTGTCCGAAGGATGACTTTCCAGTCCCAATTGCAGAAACAATGGTCGACATGACCACTGGGCATGAGGCCTTATCTTTCATAGATGGGTCATCAGTTATAATCAAATCCGGATGTCCCTTAAAGACAAGAACCATACAGCTTTTAGATCCCCCAAGGGGATTTTCAACTACAAGCGCATGCCCTTCGGTTTGAAGAATGCCGGTGCTACTTACCAAAGGGCCATGACCAAGATATTTGATGAAATGCTACACAATACCGTCGAATGCTACGTTGATGACCTCATCGTCAAGACTAAGAGGCACGAAGACTATTTGGGTGACCTCCACCAAGTCTTCGAGCGTCTCTGGCAATATGGGCTCAAGATGAACCCCATGAAATGCGCCTTTGGCGTATCCAGCGGCAAATTTCTCGGCTTCATCATTAGGTACCGAGGAATCGAGGTGGATCCCAGCAAGATCAAAGCAATCCGGGAGCTTCCACCACCCGGCAACATCACCGAACTCAGGTCCTTCCAAGGGAGGCTGACCTACATTCGGAGGTTTATTTCTAACCTCTCCGGTCGATGCGCGCCTTTCAGCAAGCTGATGAAGAAAGACGCCCCCTTCGTATGGGACTCTGAATGCCAGGCGGCTTTTGAGCAAATCGAGGAGTACCTCCTTACTCCCTCAGTCCTGGGGGCACCAATCAAGGGTAAACCCCTCATCCTTTATATTGCTACCATGGACGCTTCGCTAGGAGCTTTGTTGGCGCAAATCAATGAGGAAGGTAAAGAGCAGCCCCTCTATTACCTCAGCCAGAAGCTAATCGGTGCCGAGTACCACTACTCCCCTATGGAGAAGGTTTGCTTGGCATTGGTGTTCGCAGTTAAGAAGCTGCGGCATTACCTCTTGTCCCATCGAGTCGAGCTTATATCTAAGCACGACCCCCTGAAGTATCTCCTTCGGCAACCTATCCTCTCAGGCCGACTGGGAAGATCGACGCTCCTGCTGATGGAGTACGATATTACTTATATTCCCATAAAAGCAATCAAGGGACAGGGCATGGCTGAATTCTTGGCAGTCCATCCAGTGCCAGATGACTCACCTTTCAGCTCAGAGCTCCAGGACGAGGAGTCCCTTGCTGCTCAATCACAACAACCGGTTGAACAGAGCAGAGATGTCTTGCATTACTAGCAGCAAAGCACTCCCACAACTAGCATACCTTGTTGGGAGCTCTACTTCGATGGCACTTCCCGAGGGATTACCCGGAGCAACCTGGATCCAGCCACTATGGCAGGTGCCGGCATAGTTTTCCTAACTCCTCAGGGTGGGGTTTTGTACAACTCTTGTGCTCTCATGAAATCTCTGACAAACAATGAGCTAAGTATGAAGCTCAACTCATTGGGCTCCAAATGGCTCTCCACATGGGCATTAAATGTCTCAAAGCCTACGGGGACTCCCAGCTGATAGTTCGGCAGGTCCTCAGCATCTATAACATGCGGAAGCCAGAGTTGGTTCCGTACCATACCACCGTCACCAGATTAACCCAGAAGTTCTATTTCTTCGAAATAGATCATATCCCCAGAAGCAGCAATGCTCAGGCGGATGCCTTAGCAAAATTGGCCGCGGCCATCTGTAGATTCTAAGAAAAATCCACTTAATGACAAAGGGATTGAAACCCAAACTTAGTTTCTAAAGCTTAAAAATTAATAAAGGAAGAGCATGCGTGGGATGCTAAAGGGGAATGTGATCGCCAGAGGGGTTACCTCAAATGAGAAAAATGATGATCGCGAGTACCTTGTGTTAAGCGGTGGAGATTGTGAACCCTTTCTTCCTCCTTCTACCGGCCGGCCGATGAAGGGGGTTCTTAGTCTTGATTACCTTGCAAGAACACACAAATCAAATAAAAGAGTGGATTAGACAAAGGGTGTAATATCAAAGTTCTAAGATTATGAAATTAATCAAATTGAACATGAACATGAACACACCTTGTGTGTTTTGGTTTTAAACCCCTAAGAGGAGTAACAATGTTTGAAAAATATGGATGTAATGCTAAGCAACGATATGTAGAGTATGAGATCTAACAAGAAATAGAGGGAGGGAGGATGTGTGATGATGTTACGAAAATAACAACTAAATAACTAAAGGAAGGATTCCTTTCTGCTATGCGTGCAGTAGTAAAGGGAGGAGAGCTTCAGTATGCGATGGAACTGCAGTGGTTCATCTGTGGAAGAAGAAGAGAATCGCCTAGAAGGAGAGCTCGTTTGGATGAAGAACCTGCAAAACAAATAAGACACTCTTCTCTCTGTCAACTCTACTCTCTTAATGATGATCTCTCTCTCTGTCTGTTCTCTCGCGCGAAGAGACCCAGGAGGGGTATTTATAGGGCTAAGATCCTTGGAGAACAGGGATTAAAACAAGGCAAAGATCTTCCATCAAGAAACTCCCTTCCCAGTCGAATACAAGGCTCAAAATGAGGAAGGAACCATTACTGGAAAGAAGCAGGCGAAAGGGAGACGGAATTGAAAATGACGACCCCATGAAGGGCGTCAATTAAAAATGACGACACATCCAAAGGTGTTAATTAGAATAACGACTCCCATCAAGGCATCAATTTCTGGATTTAATTATAGAAACAAATAACTTTCCTTATTTAAAATTATCAACTGACGCTTGCCAGACAGACGTCAAATAATCAACACCTTTATGAAAGACGTTAATTCTACAATTTTAATTTTATTTGAATTTTGGAATTTTCAGTAAATCCAGAAAATGACACCCGTATAGGTAGTCGTCCATTGTTAAAAGAGGCGCCCTTGGCCATGCCGTCAATTTAAATAGCGCCCCTGATCAGGGCGTTAATTATAAAAAAAGGCAAGAAATCATAATTAATTCACGAAAAATAGAAATACTTCATATTAAGCCAATATTGAAGTCCATTTTGGGGCGTCACATGGTGACATGAGATTTACTCAATATAGCATCAATTTTAGCGTGTCTACAGCTGCCCCACCTTGACGTCTGCTTTGCAAGGGAGTGAGACGGAATGAAGCGAAAAATGAAACAAGCGGAATGAGATGGAACGAACTGATAAGTAGATGCCAAGGTGTGATGTGACACGCCTCTGACACTAAGCGTTGGAAATCTTTCCAAGATTCTGAATGAAACAACTTCGGACAATTTCGAGAAAGCATCGATCAGCTGGATAAAGGAGAGTAAACTAAATAAACAAAATGTGCGCGAGGGCACGACAGGGAGGCACCATTGGAGAGCGGTTACCAGCCAATGTGGACGTGCTACAACCAAGGTGGATTTGCAAAAAAGTAAAGTGAATTGAGATAAAGATCCAGCAAATGGATGATTTTAAGAGACCGGCCTGAGCAACTTCAAGGAGAATAAAGTACTTGATTTGGAATGGAATATCTCATGTCAACTCAATTAAGAACGAGCGACCTTCATTATTGGCGTAATATGAAGATTTTCATCATTAAGCTCAAAGTCCTACATGATGCATGCTGGGCTAAAGGAAAAAGTAAAACAAACTAAAATAAAAGATAATCAAGGATAATATTGCTAAGCCACCTAGATTTGGTCAAGAATCCAGATCTCTGAGTTGATACTAAGCCGAAGCCCGTTTGTCCACGCATCAACTTAGAAAGAGGAACCATCGTCCCAAACCTTGAATGACTCAACGGCCTATCAGTGTGATCAAGATTCCCCTGGAATTATCACTGTTTTTGATGAAGGGGAACTCAAATTCCAGGTTCATCAGAACCACAAGGTCCTTGATATGTTATAATAGCGTAGATACCTTATAGTAATAATGCATACAGGAATGCATACTGGACGATGGTGAGCAATGAGGGAACTGAGAAATGAGGTGCAGTCACCGTGGGGCTTGGATGCCGAGGCCCAGTCGGTGGGACCAAGAGCTTCTTAACCTGCACTCAAAATTTCATTAGCCATGATATAAAGATGCATGAAGCATACTTAACAATATTGATTTGAATTTTTAGAATTTATTTTTATTTTTTTTGATTTTTTTGGTTTTTTTTATTTGGAATTTTTTTTGGAGTTTTGAGAATTTTAGAATTTTTAGAATTTATTGAATTTTTATTGAAAATTTGAGAATTTATGAATTTTTATTAGAATTTTGAGAATTTATGAAATTTTATTGAAATTTTAAGAATTTATTGAAATGAATTTTTGTTGAAATTTTTGAGAATTTATGAATTTTTATTGAAAATTTTGAGAATTTATGAATTTTTATTAAAATTTTGAGAATTTATGAATTTTTGTTGAAATTTTTGAGAGTTTATGAATTTTTATTGAAAATTTTGAGAATTTATGAATTTTTATTGAAATTTTGAGAATTTATGAATTTTTGTTGGAACGTACAGACTTTTGGAATGTATAGACTTGGTGAAGAGAATGGATGTATAGACTTGTGAAGGATGTATGGACTTGGTGAAGAGAATGGATGTATAGACTTGGTGAAGAGAATGGAACGCATAGACTTGGTGAAGGATGTGGAACGTATAGACTTGGTGCAAGATGTATAGACTTGTGAAGGATGTATAGACTTGTGAAGGATGTATAGACTTTGGACGTGCATACTTTGAGGAATGGAGTGTATGTACTTGGGTGAGTGCAATGTACAGACTTATGAATGGAATGCTTAGGGTATATAGACTTAGAGAATTGAACGTATGGACTTGGGTGAATGCAATGTACAGACTTATGAATGGAATGCTTAGAGTGTATAGACTTAGAGACTTTGCACCCACGATGCTCAGACTTGCACAACCTGCACTTCAAAGCTCAAAAGATCATTAGCTCAAAATATGATCATAAGTGCTTGATAAAAATAATTTAATCATGATATGATAGCACTTAAGTTCATGAAATAACCAAAGCAATTTAAACGCACAAGCTCAAAAAATGACGACCCTTCTGGTCGGCGTCAAAACAAGAAATGACGACGTGCACTGAGGCGTTAATTGTATTAAAGGTTTAACTTGGAATTGGAACGCAAATGACGCCCTCCATGGAGGCGCGGGGTAAATGACGACCCTGAAAGTGTCGTCAATTTAACAAATGACGCCAAACAGCGCGTCGTCAATTACCTGTTTTCGTTTCCATCTCGGAACTAAACTTCCAGCAAACTGTTTGATTCAAACTCAAACCATGATACTCATTAACGTTCAAAACACTATAAATAGGGCAACTCTTGGTGTTTTTCAAGCATCAAGACCATCGAAGCATTGAGACGAAGCTATCTTCTGTTAAGTGGACAGAAAGAACCAAGCAAAAGCAGAACAGAGCATCGAAGCTCCTTTTTATTATTTTTTTTATCAAGCAGACTATCAAAATGATGAATCAACTGATGCAGCAAAGGCTTTCCAAAAAGCCAAGGATGAATTTCCCAAGAATTTCTGAATTGCCAGGCCATATAAGTGAGAAAATCACCAAGGGTCAAGTAAGTGTTCTTGACGTTGAAGCTTTTATTTTGTATTGTCTTTCTTCCTGTTCAAAATTTCTGATTATTATTCTCTTCCTTCTTCTTCTTTCTTTTATGTTTTCAGGATTACCCCATTATTCATGGCCCAAGAAGGTTTCTAAAGGTCAAGTGACTTCCTTTGCTACTCTCCAAGCTCTCTCTAGACATGAGATCCTTCCTTGCTAAGTGGAACCTTATAGGCCTTATCACCCATGCCACCCATTATAATGATATCCATCTTGATTGGGCTTCCATTGGAGCTCTTATAGAATTATGGCACCCTCACACCCATACTTTTCTATTCCCAACCTTTGAAGCAACCATCCTCCTAGAAGAAGTGGAGATGCTCTTGGGTTTGAAGAAGATGAAGCAAGGAGAGGAAACAAAGATGGCCCATATGACTAAGCCCATACAAGCCCATGATATGCTCATGAGCCTTGTTCAAAGCTCAAATTTGGTGAATCAAATGAAGGCCAACAAGGGAATCAATCTTTTGAAGTTGGCTTCTTGGGTATATAAAAACATGGATAAGGCTCAAGGAGATGAAGCCCTTTTGGAGAGAGTGATGAAGGGGTTTGTCATATGTGTAGGAGGAGCTTTATTCTTCCCTTCATTGGAGGATCATTTAGAGGAACAACACTTGAGTGCAATAGCAAGCATGTGGGAGGGAAAGAGAATAGGTGGGGCAGTACTAGCCAACCTATACAATGGGCTCACCTCGGCTTCACTAGGACGGCCTTTATTTGGATCAATGCTTCTTCTAGCATGTTGGATAGATTTACACTTTAAGTTTGATCCATGTCAAGCAAACCAAGCGGCCTCCAAAATCTTCTCCAAGAGTCCACTTCGGTGTATGACAAACTCCTTAGGCTTATGTGAAAGAGTTACTAATAGAGTTCCCAGGCTCAAGAAGAGGAATGAATGGAGAGATTACTTCAAAACAATGCCAAAGAGCAATTTCACATGCACACCGGGTTTTCTCAAAACCCAAGAACTTCGCTCAAGGTTATCCTCCGGCATCGAGCTCCGTTTAATTGGCGGGACCGACTTCATCCTTTACAACGCACACCGATGCCTCCCACAACTCGGACTTCCTCGACATCTTTTTGAAGGACCTTCTCACCTTCCTCCAATCAAGAAAAGGGAGCTATGCTCAAGTGGTGACCATGAAGAAATCAGGACCATAATGGCTCAATGGAAGGTGGGCCTTCTCCACAAATCCAAGACTCATGTTGAAGAAGAAGAGAACAAATGTAAAGCTTATGTACTGGCTCTCAAGAAGATAAGGCCCACAGTGGCTTAGAATGTAATCAAAGATTTTCATGAATGCAATAAGAATTCCTCTTTTATCTGAGCCAAAGCAATGTATGAAAGTGCTCAGTTCTGATATTTCAAGTAATTCTGTCTGATAACAAGGAGTTCCGGTCCTTCTGTTCTGAACAGCGCCCCTATCAACGGCGTTAATTACTTAAGACACGCCTCAGTTGAAGCCGTCCATTATATTTCAAACTCATAATTGACGCCCAAGGCACTGGCGTTTCTTAACTCACGTCTTTAAAAAAGGCGTTAATCAATTCAAATTTTCAAATAATTTTCGAGATAATTCCTTAATTTCTTATAAAACACGCCTTTACTCACGTCACGTATTAAAGAATGGACGCCCGCTCTGTTCGTCGTCAAATTTAAAGGGGTAATAATTACACCCTCTCTCGTCAATCAAATCCCATTAATGCGTCTGACGACGTTTACAAACTCCCATGCAGAACACAAATGACGTCTATCCTCAAGGCGTCAAATCTGAAATATACGCCTTACTTCAAACCGTCAATTTAAGAAGAGACGCCTTCTACTCGGGCGTCAATTATTCTCGACCGTTTTCCCCCTTTCTTCTTCCTTCCTTCGTTTCCATTTCCTTCTTTTCTCTGCAAAACCCTAACCGAAACCCCCCCATCTATCTCTCTCATTCTCACTCTTTCTACTCTCTCACTCTCCTCTCAAACCGATGGCTGGTGGCGGACAGAAACGGCAGAGGGTTATGGCCCCCGACGTGGTGGACCTGGAAGGGGAACAAGCAGCCGTGGAGGGGGTCCCTCCTGCGGCGGCCGAAGAGACACCGGCGGCGGCGGCCGGTGACGCAGAAGAACAAGAAGAAGACGAAGAAGAAGAAGAAGAAGATGATGATGAAGAAGAAGAAGGGAATGAAGAAGAAGAAGGAGGAGGCGAAGGAGAAGAAGGAGAAGGCGAAGGAGAAGAAGGAGAAAGAGATGGTGAGGAAGAAGAAGGAGGAGGCGAAGGAGAAGAAGGAGAAGGTGAAGGAGAAGAAGGAGAAAGAGATGGTGAGGAAGAAGAAGGAGAACCGGAGGTGGCGGCGGCGGTGGCCCGTCGGCCCGGCCAGCTCCGATGACCAAGGCAACCCCTCCGTGGGGGGTTGATCGGTCCCGAACGTCAAAAGGTAGGTCCCCATACCCCTATTCTCTATTTTTTTTATTTTATTTCCATTATTTCCCCATTTCCATAGCCCTCGGGCATGACAAAACCAGAGACACAGTAAAATGACGCCCCCAAGGGTGTCGTGAATTTAAATAACGTCCCAGAGAGGGTCGTTAATTTCAGCTTTTCATTTTCTACAAATAATTAATCACATGAAAGAAACGCCCTGCAGCATGTCGTTATTTTTAATTTTATCATGTTTTGCCAGCATGCTGTTATTTCCCTGTGATTTCATTTAAATTTTAAATGTATGTATTTCTATTATTTCAATTTCGCACATTAAATCCTTGACCCCAGGAAAACCAGGCCCCCCACCGGGACATTAATTAGATAGGTAACGACCACATGGTGGCCGTCAATTCAACATTTTCCAGAAATGTAATTTAGGATAGAAAATTACTTCATGAACCGCGCCCTTCCACAGGGGCGTTACTTAGATAACTGACGACCCATGGTTAGGCGTCAATTCCAAAATTTTTAGATTTTTAGAATATCACTTTCAAAAAAAACGTCGCCCACAGGGGCGTTAATTAGATAAACAACGATCCTGGGTAGGTCGTCAATTAAATGAACGTACAGTATCACCAGAAACCTATTTGGAAATAACGTCACCCACAGGGGCGTCAATCATGAAAACCACGACCCACGGTAGGTCGTTAATTATCCAAACAGCAAATATCACAATTAATGATCTTAAATGAATTTTCATATGAAAACTTAAGCAAAAAGTTCTCTTATATGCATGCAGGGACTGATGAGGACACGGATTTCTTGGGTCCAGGTCCGTGCAGTGTATTACGGCCTCCCCGAGTTCCAGAGAGCTAGGGTAGATGCCATGGGGTTTGGGGCTTTCCTTAGCATTGAGCCAGTCAGACCAGACCTGCCTTTGATTCAGGTTTTGAGAGAGAGATGGGATAGGTCTAGCCGGGCATTTCTGATGCCATGGGGGCATATGGTTCCTAGTTTGGAGGATGTGGCTAGGATTACCGGGCTGAAGGTAGATGGTGACGCTGTGAGCGGGATCACCCTACCTGATTATAGTGAGCTTACCCAGAGGCTACTAGGGCTAGAGACAGTCTATGAGACGCCTAGCGAGTGTAGGACCATTTTCCGCACTGACCTTACCATAGCTATGGGATTGGGGGACTCTAGGCAGAGATCCAGGGAGTCCTTAGAGCAGTTTTTGTAGAGATTGATAGATGGGGCTAGGGCTGCCTACTGCCAGGATCCAGCTGACAGAGAGAGAGCAGACAGAGATTTGAGGAGGTTTCTATTTTTGATGCTCGGAAGATTACTGCTCGGCACGAAGGGCGACGTTATTAACTACCGCTTCCTAGGGATACTCGAGGACATAGAGGGCGTGGGCAGATACGCCTGGGGAGCAGCGCTGCTGGCGCACTTGATAGCCGACCTGTCTACGGGGACAGGTCGAGAGACAACAGTTAGTGGCTTTTCGCCTTTTCTTCAGGTATGCATTTTTTGTTGTTTTTATTCTTTTTCTTTTATTATATGCATATGCATGGTTAACTAATGCAATGTATGGATGCAGATTTGGAGCCATTTGTACATGCCCATGGGGCGTATTGATCTACGACCCGGAGATGAGGGGTCCTTCTCTCTGGCGCGACGCTGGCTGCCAGTGGTGATCGGAGCCCCACTTGCATATGAGCTGCACGTATTGCGACGGGAGTTCCGAGACTTCCCCGCCTCACTGGTATGCATGATGCAATTTTTATTTTTATTTTTATGTGAAATATGATGATGATATGATGATTGATATGCGTGCTTGTGAATGCAGGTGAGGTGGAGACCCTATGAGGGGATGACCGATGAAGACCAGCCCTGGGTCGTAGCGGGCCGACCTCGCTTTGGGCATGAGCTTTGGGTTCATTGCCTGAATGAGATCGAGCCGTTACGGCTTAGGCTGGTGATGAGGACCCTCGACCTACACCAGGAGTGGATTGAGGTAGGAGAGCCGTGGGGTATAGGCAAGAAGATGCGTGGTCGCACGAAGGTGATCGACTGGAGAGTGCGGTTCTCCGACCAGTACGCAGACTGGCAGCGTGGCGGGACCCGGGTCACTTCACAGGCGACCTACAACTCCGAGTACCTCCGACGCTACTGGAGGTTTACGCCGGCCGACCCCAGATGAGGGTCCTAGGGGTATGTATGAATGCACTTATTTCTAAATTAAATGCAAATGCTTTGTATATCTATCATGCAATTAATATGTGATGAATGCAGGATGCACGAGATATAGTGGCGATGGATGCACAGGCCCACCTACACAGCCTAGAGGCACAGCTAGCCACCACACGGGCATACCTTGATACCTTAGTAAGTGTTTAAAATTATTCCTATATGCAAATGAATTTTTAAATTATTGATGATTAGCCACTGACGATCTCAATAAATGCAGCGTGCCCAGCAGGGAGCAGTAGGGAGAGAGACAGGAGAGGCCTCCAGCTCGAGAGGGCCTAGTGCAGAGGTGACTGAACTAGCAGAGCAGCTAGCAGGGGCAGTGGCACGGGCCGAGGCGGCAGAGCGCAACCTCGCCTCACGGGTAAATTTCAAACTCAAACTTAACCTTGCATTAAATTATGTATGTGACATACTCATGAAAATTGTTTCTTACAGACCGAGGAGCTCCAGGCCGCTCTTACTTGCATCGAGGAGGGACAACGGGCGATGGCCACACAGGTGAGTTATTTATTTTCAATTGTATGTTGCTTATTCCATGAATTATTGAATTATTGCATTAAATGTGGAACTGATGATTTGTTTAAATGTTTGCAGTCTTCACAGTTACAGGCGGCACATACCCGGGCTGCCCTGGCCGGGACAGAGTTGGCGATCCGTGAGCAACGGGTCGTGGAGCTGGAGCGGGCCTTGAGGCGGTGAGAGGAGCTGCCTCAGGACGTGGCGGAGCTGCGAGTCACCCTCGAGATGGAGCGGAGAGAGCGTGCTCGGGAGCGCGAGGAGCACCAGGCGGAGCTTGTCCGGGACCGCGAGCAGTACGAGGCGGAGCGTGCCCGGGATCGTGAGCAGCACCAGGCGGAGCGTGCCCGGGATCGTGAGGAGCGGTCAGCTTGCGATCGGGATCTTACAGCCTTGAGGGCCCAGCTAGCCGTTGCACAGGAGCGGCTACGAGCGACCGAGGAGCGTCTTCAGCGAGGTCGGGAGCAGGCGCGAGCTGCAGGGTACAGCATCACCAGCTCTACTTCTGTGGCGGGTTCCTCTCTCGGCAGAGGACCGAGGCAGAGGAGCCGGCTCGAGCTCCAGCTACTTCCAGAGGGCCCATGCCCCCTCCACTAGCGCCTCGTCGGTAGGACGAGAGTGAGGTAGAGAGTAGGAGAGAGGAGGGTGGAGGCGAGAGCTGAGAGACTTACTTGTACTCCTTCACCCTCACACCTGTACTCAGACATTTATGATGTATATATATATGAAATTGAGATTTTTGTTACCTGGGCACTTTGTGTAGTTGTGTACTTGTGTCTTCTTTTCCTTCTTGCCTTTTACTTTTGCCCTGTGCTTCCACACTTGAATAAACAGGTTAATTCATCTGTTCGACTTGGCCCCTTGCTCAATAAGCAAGGGATGTCTTCACTTTGACCTTGATAACGGGTCAAGGGGCCAAGCCTTTAATCAATGAAGGCGAATGATAGATATAAAATTCGTCATGCAAGCAAGCAAATGCAAACTAAAAATAAAAGATGCCCATACAAGAATGCAATCAAGCACATGAGAAACAAAGAGCTTGAAATTCCACAGTCATTTTTTTTATTATTGGTATATATGCTTTTTTTGTTGAATTTTTGTTTTGAAAGTGACACTTAATTTTGACAAGGACGCCTATTTGAAAATTTTTGTTTTGGAGGCGAGTATGGTATAGAGTTTTAAAACCTTAACCATCATAATCTAAAATTCATTAGATTTTCTCAAGAGACTTAACAAAAGAGTCAACATGATTTATACTTAGGCTTTTACTCATATTCTCTCGCAGCCCATCCTTCTTAGTTGGTCTTTACCATTCTTCGAGTTCACAACCCACCACGGAGGGAGAAGAGAAGAATGATTAAGAAAGCTTACGAAAGGTTTTCAAGAATGAGGCACGCTCCTCCCCTGCCCTTATGCCTGTTGGGATTCGGTCTTTGGCTTAGGGAAATTTTGTTGCTCTTTTTGCCCTTATGCATGCTTACGACCAAGGTTTTCCTTGCGGGGACTTTGCCCTCTTGACATGCTTTCTTTTATCATAACTTCATTTTCTTTTCTTCTTTTCTTAAACAGATAAAGACCTAATTGTACTCGGGCTTTAAGCATTTTGTTCCCTTTTGGGCCCTGACTTCCACCTACTAGGGCGGCGGGCAGGCTTGGTTGGTAACCCCTAACTTGTGTTCCCTCTCGTGAGCCGAAAGGAAGAGAATAGGTAAGGCTTTTACACTCTTGATTGGGTCAGACTTTCCTTGAATTCCGGGCTACTCGAGTTTAAGAATAAAGCGTGTAGTATGTGTGTGAATTGACCCAAGAGTTAAACCGTCGAGACTGAAGAATGAATTAAGGATTTTGATTTTTTCGGTGTCATGGCCCATGTACTATACCAGCCTCCAAGATTTTTTCTTTCTCTCTTTTTTTTCTTTTTTCTTTTTTTCTTTTCTTTTGTTTTAATTTTTTTTTACTCTTCTCTTTTTTTTAGTTTTTAGGGGTAGTATTTCTTCAAGTAGAGGCCATTCTAAGGATGAGTTAGCTCTTCACCTTCAGCATTAATCAATTTATAAGCGTTGCTAGGATAGACATATTTTATAACAAAAGGACCTTCCCAGTTAGGTTGGAGTTTTGAACGAGGTCCACCTGGTTTTACAAAAAATCTTTTAATTACCAATTCACCAACTTTGAATTTTTTCTCAATCACTTTCTTTTGATAAAAACGTGAAAGCCTGTTTTGATAAATACGCGCATGTTCGGCGGCGGCCAGACGCTTCTCATCTAGGAGTTCCAACTAGGTAAGGAGGGATTCACGACGCTCATCAATAGAGAATTCCTTGTCCAATTGTACTCGCAGAGAAGGAACAAGAATTTCATAAGGAACTACCGCCTCCATTCCATAAGTTAGGGCGAAAGGGGTTTGCCTAGTAGGAGTACGAATGGAAGTGCGATAGGCCCAAAGAGCTTCAACCAATTTTTCTGGCCAATCCGCAAATTTGTTAGCCTCACACGTTTTCTTGACAATTTTAATCAAAGTCTTATTAGTTGCCTCTGCTTGGCCATTGCCCTGCGGATAATAAGGAGATGAATGATACAATGCAATGTTATACTTGTTGTAGAGGTCCTGAAGCTCCTGAGAGATGAATTGGGGTCCATTGTCGGTGACGATGGTACTTGGGATGCCGAACCTTGCGATGATATTCTTCATTATGAATTTGCATACGGTTGACGCTTTTATCTCCACGTAAGCTTCTGCTTCCGCCCACTTGGTGAAGTATTCCGTCGCCGTCAGTATGAATGACTTTGGTTTTGTGAGGAGGGTCGGATCACCAAGGGGTCCAATGATATCGAAAGCCCACATGGCGAAAGGCCATGGGGAAGATACAGAATGAAGTGAAGAAGCAGGAGAATGAATTTTGTCGGCGTGCAATTGGCACTTAACACACCTTCGAACATAGATAGAACAATCCTCTTCTAGAGTGGGCCAATAGAAACCTAGCCTAAGGATCTTCTTAGCAAGCATCTGGCTATTGACATGACCACCACACACTCCCGAATGGACCTCTTCCACAACTTTCCAAGATTCATCATCATCTAAACATCTTAATAAAACTCCAGTGAGACCTCTTCTGTAAAGCACACCTCCAATTAGAGTGTATCGCTGGGCAACCCTTCTAATGGCTTTCTTCTCTTCTGCTGTAGCTTCTTCAGGATATGATTGATCCTGGCAATATTTAGCCATTTCATAATACCACGACTTTTCTTCATCATCCAATTCTTCTTCCAAGTCCAATAGCATGACCTCCTTATTCTCAATAATTCTGCCTTGCTCAACCTTCCTAAGCACCTCCTCCTTAATCCTAAGAAAAGATGGGTCTTGAATGGCGGGAGTGAGCCGCTTACGAACAGTGATAGAGTGGGAATCCCTTTCGGGAAGGAGAACCAAGGAAGATGCAAGAGAAGCAAGAGCATCAGCTAGAATGTTATGGTCACGAGGGACGTGAACGAAGATTAATTTGGTGAAAAGCTTGGTGTAAGCAGAAGTCAATTCTTGGTAGGGCTTGAGTTTAGGATTGAGCGTGCGGCACTTGGAGAGCACTTGGCGAAGAATAAGCTGACTATCACCTACAATTCGCAATTGGGTAACACCGAGTTGATGAGCGGCCTCCAGTCTGGCCAAAAGAGCCTCGTACTCAACTATATTATTTGTAACTGGAAATGCAAGCTGAGAGGCGAGCGGAATGGTGATACCCTCAGGTGATAGAAGAACAATGCCGATCCCCTTCCCTTTAGAATTCAAAGCTCCATCAAAATGTAATGTCCACATTGGATCGGATTGATTGACGGACATTGGTTCCTCATCTGGAAACTCTGAGCGAACATGGTCAAATCTAGGGAGAGGATGGTGAGCAAGATGTTCTGCTATGGCATAGCCTTTAATCGCTTTTTGCTGAATGTAAATGATGTCAAACTGACAGAGGAAGCTTTTCCATTGTGCTAATCGATCAGTGAGAACATATTTTTCAAGAAGGAACTTGATTGGATTCATACGAGCAATGAGATGAATCTCGTGAGCTAGAAAATAATGCTTGAGTTTCTGAACTACCCAGACTAAAGCTGCACAAGTCTTCTCCATGGCTGAGTACCTCTGCTCACATGGGTTAAAGAGTTTTGACAAGTAGTAGGCTGCCCTCTCTTTTCCTTCTTCGTTGACCTGGGCTAGGACAGCGCCTATAGAGTCATCCAGGACAGAAATATAAAGAATAAGCGGTTTGCCCTGAACTGGCGGCCTCAGGACATGAGGATTTGAGAGATAATCCTTCAATCCGTCAAAAGCTGTATGACACTTGTCATCCCAAATAAACTTGACTCCCGGCTTGGTAAGCTCGTAGAACGGCCTGCATCTTTGTGAGTGCTGAGAGACAAATCGGCGAATAAATTGCAACCTCCCGATTAATCCCCGAACTTCCTTCAAATTCTTGGGAGGAGGCATTTCTCTTATGGCCTTCGCCTTATTGGGATCGATCTCAATACCCCTCTTACTAACAATGAATCCAAGCAACTTCCCTGATGAAACTCTAAATACGCACTTCTTAGGGTTCATTTTCAAATGGTACTCCCGTGCTCTTTGCAAGACTTTAGCTAGAACCCCGGGATGCTCAATCCTTGTTTTTGATTTTACTACCAGGTCATCCACATACACCTCAATATACATGTGGATCATATCATGAAAAATAGCCATCATGGCCCTTTGATAAGTGGCTCCAGCGTTCTTAAGTCCAAAAGGTATGACCACATAACAATAAGTTCCCCATGGTGTAGTGAACGACGTTTTCTCTTGATCCTCCTCAGCCAAGCGAATCTGATTATAACCTGAAAAGCCATCCATAAAGGAGAGAGTCTCAAATCCTGCCGTGTTGTCAATCAAAATATCAATATGAGGGAGGGGGAAGTCATCTTTAGGACACGCGCGGTTGAGGTCCCGGAAGTCTATACAAATCCTGACCTTTCCATCTTTCTTCATGACTGGGACGATGTTAGCCACCCAATTAGGATAGAGGACAACTCTAACAAATCTAGCCTTATGAAGCTTATCAACCTCTTCTTTCATTTTTAAAGCCATATTAGGGTGGAAACGTCTCAACTACTGTTTGACCGGGACAGACCCTGGCTTAAGTGTAAGCCGATGTTCAACGAGCGCAGGATCTAGTCCGGGCATATCTTCGTAACTCCATGCAAATGTGTCCTTGTATTCTTGAAGTACCAAAATGAGCGCTTCCTCTTCGGATGGCGGCAAGTTCTTTGAAATGAGGACGATCCTAGGGTCTTCTTCCGTACCCAGATTTATTTCTTTGGTAGGTTCTTCTACTGAGGCTGATGGTTCATCAAATCTTCTCATGCCACTAGCAAAAGCATCAGCCTCGTCCTCATATTCTTCGTAACTTTCATCCCCCTCTTCAATAGGGTCTTCATCATTCATAATCTCATAGACACCAAAACCCTCATTAGAAGCATAAATATCCTCATATTCTATCTCTGGCAGGATGATCGGATTCTCCACAAATTCGGGGACGGCTAAGCAAGTCCGACATCTTCTAGCTAACTCCAACAAGAACCTACGGGAATCTGCTTACCCTTGGATTTCTTATGTGAAGCTCCCCCATGAGTTTGAAAATTAGAGGAAAAAGAACAACTAACTTGATCACTAGAATTCAATAAAGGTGAAGGTGAAGGAGAAAAAGCAGGTACAGAAGGGGATACAGATGAAGTCCCCTCACCGGAGGGGTAGGGGAGATCACTTAATGAATCTGGGAAGAGCGGCCCCGGGATCGGGACACACTCGGGAAGAAGATAGGAGGTCTCCTCAACGGAGATGGATTGGGAAGTTTGAATTTTGGCGTTTTTTTTTCGTTTTCAAGGAGAAAGCAATGGGAGGTGGAAACATGGGAGAGTGTTGAAATTGAAAGTTTGGTGAAGGATTGAATCAATGATGACCCACGCGGGGGCGTAATGGAGAGTTTGGAAAACCACTCGAGGAGCAAGGGAGGAATTGGAAGAGAAACTTGTAGTGAATTTGGAGAGAAGTTTATTAAGACCGCAGGTGGCCTAGGGATATCTGAAAAGAACACCTGATCAATCAAACGGACAACAGCCGTCGGGTGAATGGATTTGGTAAAGAAAAGGCCGGCCCACAGCCTATCTGTATTGAAACCCTCTTCAAACGGCACATCGGGTTCTCCAGTATCTGAATAGTCACTCAAAAGCTGCCTCTTGTCTGTAATTACTGCTGGCTTTTCAATCAACTCCTGAATCAACGGCGGCCATTCTGGATCAGTCGGCATGAACAAACGGCTCAGAGCAATAGAGATATCATTCATGTCAAACCACCTATACCAGTCACATTCAGGATCATCCATTTTCCTTCACTTATCTGGCCTTAATGACTCCAAAGCTTTATATGTGGCTAGTGGCGCTATATGGCGAGCAAACTGCCGTGCATGCACATCCTGACAATCCAGCATAGAAGTGATTACTGTAGTATGCTCATCATCATTCTGAATACCTCCTGTTACAAAATGTGTTTGAAGGGTCCATGTAAGAGGTTGCCGGTCAATCTTGAGAGTGGAAGTCATAACGGCCCACGGTTCTTTTTCATCTTTGCTTGGTGCTTTGTATCCGAGGTCACCTCGGAGAATCATCTTTTGAGGCTTGACAGGCTTAATTCTCCCTTGGAGATTGGCACCTAAGCCTTTACCAGTTCGGTACCCCATTTTCATTAAAATGTTCCATCCGGGCGTATTCATCAAACCTTTCTTTTTCTTGCCCTTGGATAGCTGTGTGGTGAAAGGGGTTGAAGGAGATGATGACCTCATCGGATTTTGCCGCAGATCGGCAACATCCAACACTAAGAGCAAAGGCATATTGGAAGGCCATATGGAAGGCACTGATGTTGCAGAATGTATGTCTTCGGTCGGTAAAATGGGCATACTGGTCACTTTAATGATACGTCCTTTGTGTGGAAATTTGATGCATTGATGATTCGTGGAAGGCACGGCATCCAGTTCCTGAATGTAAGGGCGACCCAAAATGCCATTAAATGTCGGGTCCATATCCAAAATATGGAAATATACCGTGACCGAGACTGGCCCCAAGCCGACTTTCAGAGTGATCATTCCTAGTGGTGGCTTTCTTGTGTTATCATAAGCTGTGACTGTTATAGTGGATGGTCGAATCTGACTCTCCGGAATGCTGCACATCTTTAAAGTGCTTGGTGGCAAAACATTAATGGATGTCCCAGTATCAACCAAACATTGTTTCACGGCTATCTTATTGATATCAATGGTGATGCACAATGCATACTTCCTGGCCGGCTGCGGAGCCAACTCATGTTCATAAAAAGTAATAGCCGGCTGATTGCTAACTGGGTTTAAGACAGTAGTAACCTGTTCGGCCGGGATATCTTCATTCACCATTACTTTTTGCAGGTATTATTTCAAAGCTTGCTGATGTGTGGCAGATCTTTTAATCAGTTCCAGAATAGAAATACGGGCCGGTGTTCTGTCCAGATGCTTCAATAAATCATACTCCGTGCCCTGTGTAGATTCTTGTTCTTGCTCTCCTTGTTCCTGTGGTGGCTCCTGCTCCTGCTGGGGAAACACTCGTTGAAACATCCGTCCGCTACGGAGCACCATTGTTCTTTGCGCCTCTGTCGGGATTGGTGTGGGTAAAGGGGTGGAGGAAGTAGAGGGAGTGGTGTTGGGCGTAGGCGCAGGGTTGGTGGGAGGAAGGGTTCTTATAAGGGGCCTCGCCGGCCGTGGATTATTGGAATGAGGTGATGGTGATTGTGTAACAAGAAGGGGCCTTGGAATCATGGTGGCGGTAGATGGAGGTGGAACGGGAGGGGCGACGGCTGCCGGCGAGGTACGAATAAGAGGAGGTCTGTTTGGTGGAGGGTTTTGGGGTGATGGAGAATTTGTGGGTTGGCGCAAAAGAAGGGGACGTGAAGGGACGATATTGGCATTGGATGGCCCAGGAGTGAGGGAGCGTATAAGGGGACGTTGTGGTTGGGAAGGAGGGATAGGCTGGTGCCTTCTTATCAATGAGGGTGGTGGATTAGAATTCTGATTAATAGCCCCGACAGAGGCATTTTCATTGTGCCAAATTTGTCCTTTCTCCACTTCATGGATCGAGGTGACAATATTCACTTGCTGATTTGGGACCGGATGCTCCGGTAGTGGATTATTAACAATCCCCATATTGGGTTGGGGAGCAGGAACCTGTTGTTGTTGAAGGGCTTGTGGTTGTCCTTGATGCTGTTGAGCTGCTGGCTGCCAAGGAGGCCTTCGGACTTTTAAAGAAGCAATGACTTTCCTCATCTCGTCCCAATCAATATCACCTTGATCATTCATGTCATGTATATAATCTTTGAAGTGAAAGCAATGATCGATATTGTGCCCCGGTTGTCGGTGAAAGACGCAATACCGGGATGTATTCACATGTTGGGGCCATATTGCTCTTTCCTTTGGCAATGTGAGCAGGTTAGAGGCCATAAGGGCATTAAAGATATCCAATAAGCTTTCTGGAAGAGGGGAGTACTGTGCCCTTCGGGGACCCAAAGGCCTTCTTTGTTGAAATTGTTGTGGTGCATAATTGGCCGGTGGGGGCACTTGGTGATATTGTGGGGTTTGATTTGGTGGAGCAATGTGGGGTTGTTGTTGAGAAGGTGGAGGAGACCGTAAGGTCTGAGGAGGGTTGTTATTTGGCTGGTGGAATTGATTATGGAAGGCGGGCTGTTGTGGTGACGGCCCTGGGTTTGAAGGGTGGCGGAAGGGTGTGGAATTGCCAAACGCGCTCACCTGCTCGTTGGTAACGGTGCCTTCAGTGGTTGCCCCAATATTGCCAATATTAACATTCCTCTTTATCACCTTTGGCCTAGGCTCAAACATGCCCATGATTGGCGAATCCTTCATTTGCGTCTGAATATATCTAGCTCTTTCATAGAGCTCTTCCATAGTGCTTAGTTTATTCATGGCCAGGATATGACGGAATTGTGGAGTAGAATTTGAAATAATCATTTTGACTTGCTCCGTCTCTGACAATGTGTCTTTCAATTTCTCGGCCATGGCCCTCCACCTATCAGCAAATAAAACAAAGTCCTCCTCGGGCTTCATCTTCTCAGCAACCAGGTCTGTAACGGACAAGGAGGGACCCACACGGTCCTTGTACTTCTGTATGAATTTTCGTTGAACTATATCAAAATCACCGGCATCGGCCGGCTCCAGGGAATAAAACCATTCAAGTGCGGGGCCATCCAAAGACCGCCTGAAGAGATAAGCCAATGAATTTTTATTATCTTGCCAAAATGACGCTTCATACATAAAATCCTTCAGGTGGATGTTCGGGTTGCCCGTGCCATTATATCGCTGGAAATTCGGCATTTCTGATGGTGGTAGATGGAAAACCGGCATAGGGGGAAGCACGATCTCAGGAGCAACCTTGGGTGTAGTGACCCTCTTAAGCTGTTCCTCCATTTTGGCCATCCTTTGGAATAACAGAGCATGGTTATCAGACTCGACTGGGGCCTGATGAAAGGAATGTTGGTTTGTTATAGGCCTTCTTAGAATTTGGGAACCAAGGGGCTGCTGAGGCCTAACAATGGAGTGACTTGCCGGTTGGTCCGGCATAGTCACAACAGGAGTTGCTGGGCGCGAGGGTACCCTAAGGACGACCGATGGGTCATTAGGAGAATTAGCGGAGTGGCCACCCATGGCCTGATGAGGGTTAGAAGACGACGGGATGAACTTTCCCTTCAGAAGAGCGGCTTGAGCTGCCTGGCGCTGAGAATCATCCAGCTGAGCAATAGCCTTGAGAATTTCATTGAGATTGAGGGAAGAGGAAGTGTCCCCTGGAGTATTCTGGGTAGTAGGTCGGGCCTGGGAAGAAGGCTCAACCTCCAAAGCAGTAGTGGTGGTGTCCACCATATGGACTTGATTGGAGGAAGAATAGTAGTTTCCCTCATAATAAACAGAATCTTGAGAGGGAATCTCATAAAACGGGTCAGAATGACCCTCCTCATTACCATCATAAGTGTATCTGTAGTTGGCCATGTTGAGAATTTTACCTGAACGCAATTTCATACTTAAGGAGAAAGAGATGAATGTCTCGCAATAAGATATAACCCAAAAGATATCACCTTTTCAAAAGAAACACACAAGTTGTAATGAGCGCAAGATTTTAAGATTTCTCTTGGAAATTAGGGTGGATTCAATATTAGGTACTTTCTTTCAAAGGTGGATTCTGGTTGAAAATTTGGGTATAATCTCCAGGTATCTAGATTTTATCTCCTTTCCAACGAATGGGTCAACTATACTCCGGGTACTTCAATGGTACAACCTGCCTAGCGTCCGTGAGGGAATCCACGGGTGCGAGGACTTACGGAGGCTTGGCTTAGGAATTTCCGGTCCAAAGAGATGGAATGCTCAATGGAGGGTCCTTCCTTCACCAAGAGGGGTGAAAACTCATAACAAGTGTGGGGAGAGGAGGTCTCCCAAACTGTATGCCAAGATGAATGCAAACAGGTAATATCACCAACAGATATACGATCAGTCAGTCAAATAGACAAAAAGAGCAGTTCTATGGGCACAGAACAAAAACACGACCCATGGCAGGTCGCTAATTTAATGAACAGCGCCTAGAGTGCAGGCGCTAATCACCGCAAATAGTGAAAAGAACACCTCTGGGCAGAGGCGCAAAGCACTGTAAACAAATACTCAGGAAATAACCAAATCACCAATAATTAAGAAAATGGCGCCTTAAGCTAAGGCGTCCAATGATAAAATGACGCTCGGGAGTTGGGGCGTCAAAATCACTGAACAATGATCCAATCGCATCAAAACAAACAGTAATAATGGAAATGACGCCTTGCTGTAAGGCATCTTATGAAGAAATGACGCCTCTGTACGAGGCGTGAATAAGAAAATGATGGCAGCAGGGAAGGCGTTACTTCAGCTTAATGAACTGACAATCAGAATAAACCAATGGAAACTGCAAAACTGGCTAATCAGTGGGGAGGTGTGCACGTGGTGCACAATGGGGAGTGTGCTACGTGGAGCACAAGGGAGGGACACGCGAGGGTGTCAAAGGAGGGGCACCGAGGGCGCCAATGGGAGGGTGCTACGTGGAGCACAAGGGAGGGGTACGCGAGGGTACCAATGGGAGGGACACGCGAGGGTGTCAATGGGAGGGGCACGCGAGGGTGCCAATGGGAGTGTGCTACGTGGAGCACATGGGAGGGGTAATCAAACTAAAAACACTAGAAGTCCCACCGTGATCGCCAATTTGTAGATTCTAAGAAAAATCCACTTAATGACAAAGGGATTGAAACCCAAACTCAATTTCTAAAGCTTAAAAATTAATAGTGAAAGGAATAGCATGCGTGGGATGCTAAAGGGGAATGTGATCGCCAGAGGGGTTACCTCAAATGAGAAAAAGGATGATCGCGAGTACCTTGTGTTAAGCGGTGGAGATTGTGAACCCTTTCTTCCTCCTTCTACCGGCCGGCCGATGAAGGGGGTTCTTAGTCTTGATTACCTTGCAAGAACACACAAATCAAATAAAAGAGTGGATTAGCCAAAGGGTGTAATATCAAAGTTCTAAGATTATGAAATTAATCAAATTGAATATGAACATGAACACACCTTGTGTGTTTTGGTTTTAAACCCCTAAGAGGAGTAACAAGGTTTGAAAAATATGGATGTAATGCTAAGCAACGATATGTAGAGTATGAGATCTAACAAGAAATAGAGGGAGGGAGGATGTGTGATGATGTTACGAAAATAACAACTAAATAACTAAAGGAAGGATTCCTTTCTGCTGTGCGTGCAGCAGTAAAGGGAGGAGAGCTTCAGTATGCGATGGAACTGCAGTGGTTCATCTGTGGAAGAAGAAGAGAATCGCCTAGAAGGAGAGCTCGTTTGGATGAAGAACCTGCAAAAAAAATAAGACACTCTTCTCTCTGTCAACTCTGCTCTCTTAATGATGATCTCTCTCTCTCTGTCTGTTCTCTCGCGCGAAGAGACCCAGGAGGGGTATTTATAGGGCTAAGATCCTTGGAGAACAAGGATTAAAACAAGGTAAAGATCTTCCATCAAGAAACTCCCTTCCCAGTCGAATACAAGGCTCAAAATGAGGAAGGAACCATTACTGGAAAGAAGCAGGCGAAAGGGAGACGGAATTGAAAATGACGACTCCATGAAGGGCGTCAATTAAAAATGACGACACATCCAAAGGCATTAATTAGAATAACGACTCCCATCAAGGCGTCAATTCCTGGATTTAATTATAGAAACAAATAACTTTCCTTATTTAAAATTATCAACTGACGCCTGCCAGACAGACGTCAAATAATCAACGCCTTTATGAAAGACGTTAATTCTACAATTTTAATTTTATTTGAATTTTGGAATTTTCAGTAAATCCAGAAAATGACGCTCGTATATGTAGTCATCCATTGTTAAAAGAGGCGCCCTTGGCCATGCCGTCAATTTAAATAGCGCCCCTGATCAGGGCGTTAATTATAAAAAAAGGGTAAGAAATCATAATTAATTCATGAAAAATAGAAATACTTCATATTAAGCCAATATTGAAGTCCATTTTGGGACGTCACATGGTGACATGAGATTTACTCAATATAGCATCAATTTTAGCGTGTCTACACCATCAAGCTCCCGCCCGAGGGCAAGGTTGACATCGTCATCAAACACAGAAGGCTGATGCCGAGCTCACTCAAAGGTAACACCGGTCTCACCATTTACGAGGTCCATGACCTTGACCAGAGCACGCCTCCAGAAGAGGAGGATTGGCGTGCCCCCATCATCAAATTCAAGAGAGGGTGGCTCCCTCCTGACCGGGCTCAAAAGGTTCAACTGCTCCGCCGAGCGGCCTCCTATGAGCTGATCGGTGACTCCTTGTACCAACTCGTCCATGAGAAGGACAAGTCTATTCTTTTGAGATGTGTCTCTCTCGCGGAGGCTCAAGCCATCATGCAGGAGGTCCACTCCGGGTTGTGCGGTGCGCACCAGGCCGGAGACCGAATGAAGCACAATATCAAGCTCAAGGGTTTCTATTGGCCAACCATGTACGTGGATTGCATCCAGTACGCCCGTACGTGCCATCAATGCCAAGCCTTTGGCCCAGTACCCAGAAGACCTCTTAATCCATTGCGTCCTACAGCCCCCACCTGGCCATTTGCCGAGTAGGGCATGGACATCGCGGGGCCTTTCCCGCCATCTTCTACGGGCCACAAATACATTCTGGCCGCCACCGATTACTTCTCCCGATGGGCGGAGGCCCTTCCCTTGCGAGAGGTCACCGGGGAAATCATTGCTAGATTCGTCCGGCACAACATCATATACCGATTTGGTACTCCCAGTCGCATAGTGTCCGACAACGGGACACCATTCAAGAATAAGGCCGTATACTAGCTAGCAGCCAAATTCCACATCGACTGGAGAACCTCTTCGCTCTACAACCCCCAGGCTAACGGTTTGGCGAAAGCCTTCAACAAGACCCTCTTCAAGCTCCTGGCTAAGATGGTTAGCCACCGGAAACGCGATTGGGGTGAGAAGGTCTTCGAAGCATTATGGGCCTATTGGATGGTCTACAAAACCCCCACGGGGTGCTCGCTATTCTCCCTTGCTTACGGGACAAAAGCAGTTATCCCCATCGAAGTCCAGTTAGCTTCTTACCGTGTGGCGGTCCACACCGGCCTTGCCGGCCCTGACGAAAGTGAGTACCAGAGAAGGCTAGAAGAGCTCGCCGATCTAGAAGGTAAACGGCTTGAAGCCTACAAACACCTGCAAGTATACCATACCCGCATGGCCCGAGCCTATGATAAGCTCGTCAAGCAGCGAGCTTTCAAGCAAGGTGACCTCGTCATGATCAAGGAAAAGGAAGTCATGGTAGGGCGTTCTAGTGAAAAATTACAGCGGAATTGGCGAGGTCCATACATCATCCACAATGTCTACGAGGGTGGGGCTTACATGGTTGTCGATCACAAAGGTCATAGACCATTCTCGCCTCTCAACGGCAAACATATGAAGCTATATTATGCACCAAAGCACGAGTTCGCATGTCAGCCAGACTAAGGCGCACGTCCCAGCTACTACCAGTGAAACCGGCCCCTCCATGCGGGAGGAGGGGAGTTCTAACCAGTCATTCCTTCCAATCTCCAGTTGAGCAACAGGGTTAACCAAGCCCTCCCAGAACCACCGGTAGTCACCTTCGGGGGTTAACTTCCCCCCTTCGTCCTTGCCACGATGATAGCAAGGGTACCTCTACCCCAGCAGTAGTCCAGCCATCAGGCCCTCAGGTAAGTAAAAACCAAAAAAAAATATATACAAAAAGAAAATGGGGTTAAAAATAGAGATACCCTGGCAGACTCGGTCGTTCTCTTCCTCAAGGAAGTGGCCGGGGGCAAAAGGCCAGCAACCTGGCTGAGGTGGAAACCTGGGAGAGCACCTCAAGTAAAATTGGGAAACCCCTCGACGTGAAAACCCGCTAGGGCGCATCGAAAAAAGCTAAAGGGGGTCGGCTCTAGCGGAAACGCTAAGGGGCGATAGAGCCAATAACGAGAAAATCTTCCTCTCCCCGCCAGTCGGAACGGCCTTCCACCCACTCCTCGGTGAGCCGTTAGCCTCACCAAGAGCCAGTCTTCAATCAACTTACATTGCTAGAGCACGAACCCTATAATTCCTAGTTGGCCTTGCACCACCCCCACTCAGCTCGTCCAACCTTCGACTCTTGCTTCGACACCACATGTCAACCAGTCCCTGTGACAATCAAGCTCCTAATCACCATCCCAGTAGACTTCCGTCCCAGCACATCCCCAGACACTTATCATTCTACGCCACTACATCCTACATCCCCTGCAAATCCAGAGCCTTCAAGTTTCATTATAATCCCAATTATCTCCTACAATCCCTGATCCACCAGCCATAACTCCAGTCATATCTTGCCATGACAAAGTGGCCTTTCGCCACCATGGCATGAAGATTTGTAAAAACCCTTATTAATGGCGGAACAATATTCGGCTACCCACATCTTCCAGTTCCAGGTCACGTCCCCTGACGGCAACACGCTATGGACGGCAGTTTCCAAAAAATATAAAGAAAAAATATATAAAAAAGAAGAGAATGGAGTTAAAAATGGAGATACCTCGGCGGGCCTGGTCGGCTCCATTACAAGGAGGCGACTGGGTGCAAAAATTGCCACCAAGCTAGCTGAGGTGAAAACCCGAGAGGGCGTCTTAGGCAAAATCGGGTAACCCCTCGGTGTGAAAACCCGCAAGGGTGCACCGAAAAAAGCAAAAGGGGGCCAACCCTGACGAAAACCCGCAAGGGCGGTAGGGCTGGTAAAAAGAAAAAATAACTCTCTCCCTCTTTACTCTTCACTTACAAAAGCCGTCGGCTATGACACCCCCCGATGGCAAGCTTAACATCACTCCACGATAATGGTGGCCACTACATCCCCGAGGATCGATCATCCCGAGTGCCAGTTCTAGTTTCAGTTCTAGCTCCGACTACAACGCCTTAACAGGCCAGCCGCCAGCCCAGTCCTAGCTTCGGCTACAATGCCTTCACAGGCCAGCCGCCAGCCCAGTCCCAGCTCTGGCTACAACGCCTTCACAGGCCAGCCGCCAGCTCCAAGTTCCAGCTCCGACTACAACGCCTTTACAGGCCAGCCACCCAATCTCCAGTCCCAGTTTCGGCTACAATGCCTTTACAAGCCAGCCGCCTAGTCTCCAGCCCCAGTTTCAGCTATAATGCCCTCGCAGATTAGCCGCTCAGCTTCCAACTCCAGTTTTGGCTACAACGCCTCTACAGGCCAGCCATCCGGCCCAGCTCCAGCTCCCAACTATCACACCTTTCTAGGTCACCCAGCTGGCTTCAGCTCCAGTCCCCATTTCCAGTCACAGTCTCAGTTTCAATTTCCAGTCCTTGTCCCAGTCCTGGTCTTGGTTGCCACGTCTTCCCAGGCCACCCAGTTAGCTCAATCCCAGTTTCCCAGACACATGCGAATCCCATTTTTCGGCTAACAGTATAATGCTAGCCAATACTCCACCACCCGGTTTGGGGTCAATACACCCTCCAGAATCACCTCTGCAACCCTAAACCACGTAAACTGTCCCGTTCTTATGGGCCTACGTTGGTCCCCTGGTATGCAGGCTTTCATCCTCCAAGAGGATTGGCCCCCACATATAGCATTTTCTTTCCCCTACTACCCAATGCTCAGCCTCCAGTCTCTAACATCGGGTTCCCTAAACCCGGTGCCTGTTGTCCCCTATCACTCATGCCAGTGTATTGTAGAACAAACAAGCACGACTAATGATATGTGGTCGCCAGTTCATGCACACCACTCCATTCCATCGAAAAAGGAAGGGAACAACCCTGCAAATAAAAGATCCGGAGTTTGTCATTAATACTCTATAAAGGAGCCCAAGACATGCCCTTGGGGTGACAAAATCCATACACTCTAGATAGCACAAACAAGAAAGGAGAGAGATACAATCAAATCTCAGGCTCGGTCCCCTCCAGCGCCGCAAGGTGAGAGTCCGCAGCCACAAGCTTTGCCTCCAAGGTAGACAAGAGTTGAGCCCTAGCTCCGGCTGTCATCTCGATCGCCTGCCACTCAACTCGGACGCGCTCGACGACTGCCTACTGCTCCTCCCAGGCCTTCCTCAAGGCCTCAGCCCGGATCTCCACCTCTCTCAGCTATGCGGCACGCTCTTGAGATGCCAACGCAGTCGCCTCGGCGTGACTTCTCTGCTCAGCTACGACTGACACAAGCTGAGCCCGCTGCTCCTGCGCCTCTCGGATCGTCGCTAGCCTCCGAGCCCTCTGCTCCTGAGCCTCGCGGAGTCGTAGGTACTCGGCCCAGATCTGATGCGGAACGGAGGTACGTGGTCTTCAAGATTTCTATCCAGAACGCCTATAGGTTCCAAGCACCTTCTCAAGAACGTGCTCTATCATCCAAGCGCGTTCATAACGCGCCACTGGTTGCGTTGGGGTGTTCATGGATGGCTTCGGGGGTTCGAATCACGGGGGAGAAACACATAAGATGGGGGGTAACACACGAGGGACCCTAAACAGGGATTAACTAACCTAATACTAGCTAGGATAACTTGGTGAAGGTGGCTACGGGGGTGGGCGACGGGGAAGGAAGGTGGTGTGGCAGAGCGAGCTAGGGCCGTGATGGGGCTTGACTGGGGCCTCTCGCCCGTACCCATCGCAGAAACGGTGCAATCGAGCTCCACCTTGGCCTTAGCAGCATCTTTGGCGGTGGTGGGGGGAGGCGAACGCCGGTGGAGGAAGAACGGAGATCTGAATGGGGCCTCACACCCGACCCCATCTCAGAGCCGATGCACCCGGGGCTTCGATTGTCCTCCATTGAAGGGGAGAAAAGAGAGGATTAGGGAAAGAGGATTGGGCATCGCACCCGGAGAGGGGAGGAGGAAGGAGGTTTCCAAAGATTAGGGGAGATAGCCATGGCTACACTCATAAACTTTCATAGATTCATTGCTTATTTTTTTGATCAAACGAGATGGGGTACATATATAGGGGAAGGGGAAGACAAAACGATGCTACCACATTGATTACAACCATGGAAAACAACAACAAAGTCCGCTCTCAAAGTCTCCGGCGTCGGGAAGTTGGACCGTCAACTGCTTGGGTCTCTGTCTGAGATCACGCTGGCCAAGACTGGCACCTTCTTCAGGTCACGCTGGTAGTAGATAGCGCGTTCATCATCCTCTGGTTGGCCCTTTCGATTCCCATGAAACCCCTCCACTTGGGAAAGGTTCGACCTCGAACCTCATAGCTCAGGATCCCAGTCTGTGAGGACAACTTGGTTCCCTAAGCTCTGATACCATTTGATGCAGAACGGAGGTATGTGGTCTTCAAGATTTCTGTCCAGAACGCGCTATAGGTTCCAGGCGCTTTCTCAAGAACGTACTATATCGTCCAAGCGCATTCATAACGTGCCACTGGTTACGTTGGGGTGTTCGTGGAAGGCTTCGGGGGTTTGAATCACGGGGGAGAAACACATAGGATGGTGGGTAACACATGAGGGACCCTAAACAGACACACGAAGGACTCTAAATAGGGATTAACTAACCTAGTACTAGCTAGGATAACTTGGTGAAGGTGGCTACGGGGGTGGGCGACGGGGAAGGAAGGTGGTGTGGCAGAGCGAGCTAGGGCCGTGATGGGGCTTGACTGGGGCCTCTCGCCCAGACCCATCGCAGGAACGGTGCAACCGAGCTACACCTTGGCCTTAGCAGCATCTTTGGCGGTGGTGGTGGGAGGCGAACGCCGGTGGAGGAAGAACGAAGATCCGAATGGGGCCTCACACCCGACCCCGTCTCAGAGCCGATGCACCCGGGGCTTCGATCGTCCTCCATTAAAGGGGAGAAGAGAGAGGATTAGGGAAAGAGGATTGGGCATCGCACCCGGAGAGGGGCGGAGGAAGGAGGTTTCCAAAGATTGGGGGAGATAGCCATGGCTACACTCATAAACTTTCATAGATTCATTGCTTGTTTTTTTGATCAAATGAGATGGGGTACATATATAGGGGAAGGGGGAGACAAAACGACGCTACCACATTGATTACAACCATGGAAAACAACAACAAAGTCCACTCTCAAAGTCTCCGACACCGGGAAGTTGGACCGTCAGCTACTTGGGTCTATGTCTGAGATCGCGCTGGCCAAGACTGGCTCCTTCTTCAGGTCCCGCTGGTAGTAGATAGCGCGTTCATCATCCTTTGGTTGGCCCTTTCGATTCCCATCAAGATCCCAGCTAACCCGGACATCCAGAGCTCACGTGGGAAGCCAAGTGCATGGTAGCCCTGGGTGCACTCTCGCAGTCGCTATCTCAGATCCTCTGGAGAAGGAAGAGGGTCACTCTGCGAGTAGCCTCGCGCCCGCTGGAGCAGGGCGGCACCTGCACTCGCCTCCAGCAATGGCTCTGGCAGAGAAGCATATGTAGGCCACTCAACCCCTAAACCCAGAGAAAGGTCGCCGGACGCGGTTAACAACTCCAGTGGAACCTGCATAGTCCCGACAAACACCAAAGGGAGTGAGCAATACATGCAAGACTTCCTTCAACAGATAAGGTGAAAAACCTGAGAAAAAAAAGAGAAGTCTTGGCTCCTTACCTGGAGCAAGTCTGGCTATCCCTGTGGCATCATCTGCCGGGGTCAGGGAGGGCAACCGCTCCTCCGCCTCGACAGCATCACCCGCCGAGGTCGGAGAGGGCAGTGATTCCTCCACGGTCCGGTCGTCCCCATCAAGCATGGGTGGGACAAAGGGCTCCTCCTACCCGCCCTCGTCAGGAGCCGACACATGCTCCTCTCCAGACTCAGACGTTGCGGGCAACCCAAGAACGTCAGCACTCTGCCATATAGAGCAAACAAACATCAAATGAGGAGGGGAAGAACCACCATATACCTCCAGAAGTGGTCCTCGTCGGAACCTCCCTACTAGCAGAGACCCCGGAGGATGAAGAGCTCGAGCTCGAACTCTCCTCTGTTTCCATCTCCAAGCTACCGTCATCTGGAGAGCTGGACAAAGCCTCTGATGAACTCCCGGAGGCGGCTGAACCAGAAGCTCCTACAAGCCAACAAAGCAAACGAGGTCAGTACAGGACCCAGCTTCATACAAGGGCGGCTCTCCAGCTAAGAGTTACGAACAGGAAACTCACCGGCCGGAGCACTCCCCTCCGAAACCTTCTCAATGTCGACGATCTCCTCGTTGCCCTTAATTGGAGCCACTCCCACGGGCCCCTCTTCTACCACCTCAGCCCTATTGCGAGGTAGCTCTCCCTCTTCTAGAGGCGAAGGAGTACCTGTGAACAATGCCAACAGGATCTCAGCACTAGCAGGCAATCAACACAAAGGGCTTACCAGAAATGGTTAAGTCCCCAACTACATACCTGAGGGTCCCATGCTTGAAGACCCAACCAGTCCCACAGTACAGGCCGACACTACAGCTGGCAGGGAAACACGGCCCATCCCCGCCAATAGTTGTGGTAACATACTGGATGTTTCTCCAGCCGTGGGTGGCACTGAAGCACTCCTCCCTCCAGGCTCCCCCTCAAAGGAGGGAAGGGACACCGATGGGCCAGTACAGACTAGCTCCTGAATCATCTCCAGAGTGGCGATTGGATCCTCACCTGGCAAGTAACAGCATAAACCCAGTCAATGTCTGCGGCCCAGCAATTGTACAACGGAAGGGCAATGCCCTCCGTAGCGATTCAATGCTTACCCAAGCCATCCTGGGTCACTGCTGGCTCCTGCCCGTCAACGGATAGGGGCACCTCACCCCGCATCTCAGAGGGAGCTGTGGTCTCTGATGCCCCGGCCACCTCTACACGACACCAGCAACTATGTCAACTCCCAGAATCAAGTACAGCCATAACCACAACATGCTCGGTCTCAGAATTATTTACCTGGCTGGGCATCCTTTGAAACCTTCCATAACTCGAAATTAGGAAATGTCTCAATATTGGGGATAGCCTCATCCATCAGACGAAGGATCCCCTTGTTGTGATGCAAGGCCCGGATTCAGAGGGGGGGTGAATGAATCCCTGATCAAAATCTATTACGAAATAAAACTTTTTCCTCGATTCAGTGTAATCTCATGGGACTACTAAGCTTTCAAAACACTTGCCACGAGAAACACTAAGAAGCAAATGCTTCTGCTAAGCGTTCTGTCATACACTTGTCAGTTACGAACGAATCCAAGCAGAAAACACAGATACTGAACTGGAATGCACAAGCAACCTAAGAAGTGGGGGAAGAAGATATGGAGTATGTACTCAAATGAAACCACAGTGCACCAGGATTTTTTAGGTGGTTCGATCCACAGACCTACGTCCACCCCACACTCTAACCAGAGTGTGGCTTACTGCTGCCAAACAGCTTGAAACCGCTGGGCGTCACAGCTTGCCTACAACGCTGCCAAACAGCTTGAACTAGAGGAACACACTCCTCTCTTCTTCCAACCCAGAAGGAAACACTAGTGACACCCAGTCACTAGCAACCAGAGACCCAAGTCTCTCTTCCTCTAGACCAGAGGGAAATCACAAGCAACACCTAGTCACTTGCAAATCGAAGGACCAATCCTCCCTTCCTCTAAACCGGAGGGAACCTAGTGACACCCAGTCACTAGCAACCAGAGACCCAAGTCTCTCTTCCTCCAAACCAGAGGGAACCCCGACCTCAAAACCAGAGAATCGAAAAACACACTGAACAGATGAAAAGAACAAGTGAAAAACAAAGTTAAAGACAACTGTAGCTCCGAAGAGCAATTCCAAAAACAAGTTTTCAAGGAAAAAACTATATCTTCTTCTTCCTTAGAATTCTCTTCACTTCTCAGATTTCTCTCTCTCTCTTCTTCTTCTGCTTCTGCCTCTCGTACTCTTCTTTTTGGACGCGCTCTTCTTTTTTCTCTCTCTCTCCCTTTTGTTCGATAACATAAGGGGCCTTTTTATAAGGCATCAGGCAGGGTCCCACGAGCTCATGCCTTGAGCGTGAATGAAGTTCATTCCTGCCTTTTCCAGAGGAACCAAGCGTTAGGTGCAGATGGATTGTTGATCCACGTGACAGAGGATGCTTCCCTAGGATCACGTGCCAATCACTAGCACACTGGGTCCATCCGCCAGCCATTCATCATTTCTGGGAGCACGTGCCTGGTCTTAGGTCAACCTCACGTGCTGACTTCAACCTATTAGTCATAAACGAGGCATTTTGTCAAACATACTGTTGTCAGCTAGTTCTCAATATGCACAGACTTAATAGAAGCATATGCATGAAGAGTGCTCGATTATAACAATGTGCTTAGACTTCAATTGCACATATACACGAATGTGCACAGACCTACATATGCACACCAACTGAGCATGCATCAATGTTGTCTATTTAACAACACGATATGCACAGACGTTGAATGCATGGACCTATATGCATGAAGCACAGACGTGCACCGACCTGATGTTCTATAGAAGAGAGAATGCACCGACCTATATAACATGCGTGCAACACCAAAGCTTGCACCGATGTTGTCTGCTTAATGCAGATGAGCACCGACTTTGTTCTAGCCAACACGTGCACCAACTTAGTCAGGACTTGCACTGAGATGACCGTGCAGGGAGTATTGCACAGACTCACTATCGTGCAGCGCCAGAGATTGCACCGACTCAATGCGTACAAAGGCTAGGAATGCACTGACTTTGAGAACACCATTCACTAGAACATGCACAAACCTAATGAGCCTTAGCCTAGAATGCATCCACTTCTATTTATGCCAGATGACGAAAATAGGTGCACAGACCTAATGAAGACACCGATAGAAAATGCAAGGATTGTGCGACCCTTGAACTTACAAATGCATCGACATCGTGACATTTAGACTTATGTGTGCACGGATTCACTCTACAACAAGACTCCAGTGCACATACATTATTTGCTAAGAATATAGCATATGCACGAACCTAATGAGGCCTAAGAGACATATGCGAATGCATAGAAATGTGCACATACACTATTCCAGGATGAACATGCTTGCTATAAGCCAAATGCAACACAGAATGCATTTTGATTTCAACATGATTCATAGATTGTCAACATCAAAACCAGGGTCCAACACCCCTCCATATCTATCTCGCAATCAACCCCGTCGTCAGGTAGTGGGTCGATCTCCTGAGGTGGCGAGAAGGCCACGTCAGCCCCGGCCTCCAGCGGCGCTGTGAAAAGCAAATCCAATAGCACAAGGTTAGCCGATCATGAAGGCCGAATCAATATGAAGCAAGCAGGTTGATATAGCGCTTACTCAGAGTCGGTTCCGCCTCAATATGTTCCCCAACAGCAGATCCCCAAGAGGACTCGCCGGCCTCCCTGGCTCCGGTCTCTACGCGGGGGCGCTTCCGCCGGGGCTGGAGGGCCCCGTCACCGTTCCCAGAAGACGTCCCCATGGAGGGGTGATCCCTGTCCGCCGTAGAGCCTACCAATAAACACAACCACATAAAATGCCTCAGTCTTGTACCCCAGAAAACAACAAAGCGGGGGCAACAGGCTAACGAAGAGGTCTCACCTGAAGCCGCAAAGGGGGTCAGCGGCAGAGGAACCAACTGCTCCGGCTTCAAGCCCACGACCCGTGCAGCCTTCGCGACTACCTCCTTCACGTCCCTCAGGGTGTAGGAGCACTCGATGAGGAACATGATATGACACCTCCAGTCATGGATCACCGTGTCTGCAAAGCTCCCCTTAGGGAGCACTCGGTCTAGTGGGCCCTTCTTCTCAAACCCGCAGTCAGCTAGGAACTGGGTTCACCAAGTCCTCGACGGCCCCGATCGAGGCACCCCGGCTCCAGTACCTCCAGGCGTCGTCCGCGCCTGCCTGAGGGGATTCAGTGTCCCGTTGCTGCTCCGTCCTGTAGACAGTGAGCCTCGGCTACCCCGGGGCGCCTGCTGTGCCAGCCGCTCTACCTCCCAGCGGATTCGGGGAGAAGCGAGTCCGCAGGTACTCATCGTCTAGCACAATGGGAGGCAGATCCTCCCTCAAGAGATGGGCCTCCTCAGCTTTTCGTATCGCCGAGGCCTTCTGTCGGTACATGTGACTGTGCTCGAACCACCACCTGGCATAATGGACGTCGAACCATCCCCTGCATCCCGACCCAGGCGTCAGTAGTCACTCTGGCTCTCGACGATAGTAGAAGTCCCACCACGCCGCAACTAGCAAGTGCATATCCCGGCCTCTGTACTGTCGACCCGCTAGAGGGAACTCCTGGTTCGGCGGGATCCCCTGGTCATACCCGAGGTTCTGCGGGTAATATGGCTCCAGGAAGCTCGTTACAGACCGATGTAGAGTCAGCACCACCAGCCGGGTACTCATCACCCACTGTGTGTACAATGCCACATATGGCTCCCGCTGATAAGGAAGGGCGCAGACTGCTCCGCCACTCGAAGGCATCAGAATCAGGTGGGAGTCTCTAGTGGCGCCATCAAAGGGAAGCCCCTCCTCGCCCCTGCCGAGCAAGTAGCACAAAACTTTCCTGGCTCCCTCCAACTGTGCGACTGCGTCTCCGTCCGGCTGCCCAGTGAAGCTGAATAGCCATGGTGCTGCCTGGTTCACCACGGACCCGCGAGACACCAACCCCAAAAATAGCAGATCGGCCCACACACTGAGATAGTGGGTCGGCAGAAGCAGACTCCGCTTATGTGACATTGGGTGCGCCGCTAGCACCCCCAGTCCCTGATTAACATTGGCCAGAGCCACTGGAGCTAAGGCCAGCCTTCGTCCCTCCGCCAGTAGGCACGCAGGCCACAACAACTCCACCCTCAGCTGGCCGTCTTCCCCGTGTGGGACCACAAACGTCACCAACCAGTACGCTAAGTACGCCGCTAGATGGGTCACGTCCGGCTACCCATGGGGGTTCCACCCCTCCTGTGGCGCATAGATGTACCGGGTGTACGTCCGAAACCGTAGCTGCACCTCTGTGCACTCCTCCCATGGAGTCTGGTCTCTCGCAAACTCTTGATAAAAGTAGAAGGGCCCGTTGTAGAAGTGGCAGACCCACACGTTCAGTGGCACCCTAGGAGTCTGCGCTGCTCTCTCTCTCATGGGTAGGGCTAAATCCCTCCACGTCTTCAGCAAATACCGGTAGCTGTAAGGAACCCGGTATCTTCCATGCTTGTCTGTGTTGCTGCGATGGTGGTCATCCAGCACTACCTCGTCGTACCCCTCGCCGCTGATCGGCAACCCAAAAATCCTGTATAGAGACCACAAGTCTAATGAAGTCTCTCCCTCGGCCATCGCCACGGTGTTCCACATGTGGTTGAAGCGCTCTGTCAATGCCTATAGAAGCCCCATGTAGCAGGGGTACCCGTACAAAGCCGCGGTCACAGCATATCTGATGTCAGCCCGGTCCAGCAGCACCCGGTGGTGGTGTACTATACCCATCAGCCACTCGATAGCTCCCTGGCGGTATCTGTGTGAAGGAATCACCGCCCAGCGGCCATACCAGCTAATGGCACTTTGTCGCAGAATCCTAACAGAAGGCTGTGGTCGTCATAGCCCTCCCCGGCATATTCCAGCCCTGATGGCTCCAACGCTAACCCTGGACTGCCCTCTGTCTCTGCCCGGTGGTGTCCGTGCAAATCCCAGGAAGCGGGGCCCATCACTCCAACGCGGTCTCCGAACTGGTCCGCCCTATCGAAGAAGCCTAGGCACTCAGTACTGGGGAACTGACACTATCTCCAGTAGTCCCCGGAGAAACTCGAAAAGCCGCAGAGCATGATTCCGTGCAAACTGTCTCTGCCCACCAAGATCGCCCGCTCCCGTCGGCGACGGGCTCCAGCAACCCGAGAGTTGCCCTCCTCCATGCCTGGTGGGACGAAGCGCCTGATGAACTCGAGTAAGTGACGGTCCAGAGGGAACTCCACTGGGTAGCCGCCGCCGCGATCCTAGGTGTAAAGCCCACCCGCCCCCGATGCCCGGGCCAACTCCATAACCCCAACTCCGCTGCCGCGCTCGCCAACGGGGCCCTCTGCCACAGTCGTGTGCCCCAAGTCAAGCTGCTCCACATCTGCTACGGTGATGACTGGCGGGCCCAAGGAGGGCATGGGCCGCTCGGTCCTCCTCACCCAGTGGTCCTTCTGCCGGACCACACGCCTCGGGACTCTCTCGTCTCTACCGAATCCTGCCATAACTGCAAGACAGAACACCAAAAATGGTCAGCACGCTAGAAATTCAACACATGCAATACAATAAAGCAAAAGCACATGAAGCGTCAAAATACAACTATAACAACTCAGAAGGAGAGGTTCACGGGCCGTACGCCCTCGTCTCCACCTCCGACGCATGACCCGTGGGGGGCATTTATTGTACCCGGACAATTTCCCCAGTAAAATACCAAGGAACAAGGGCTCAAAAATTTCCCCGAATACCTTTAAGGCATGGGCTATCCAGCCCCTCTGGCAACCCAGTGGGCCTGACCAATGGCCCTAACCCGCTGGCCGAGGCAGGCGGCGGCATTAGCAATCAGTCGGGACCACTCCCGACCCCTTAATTGCAGACTTTGTCCGCGTTCTACACAACCACCCGGGCCAACCCGGGGGCGCCCCGACTACAAGCCACGCCACGTGGCACCCAGTGAAGAGGCCAGGGGCTTACCCAGAGGAGCCTTCTTTCAACCCTCCAAGGTCAAAGGGGAACCCAAATAAGTCAACCATAGGCTTTTGAGGCTCGCAGTACACATATACGGCTCACACACGTGTATCGGGAATTTTCCCGAACATCTTGTGAGCGCATATATTCCAGCCTTTCTACAGCAAACCATGGGCCGACCCGCGGTCCCAGCATACTACTCAGGTTCTACAACGACCCTCCAGTAAGTCGGGGCTATCCTCAACCCTCAGACACGTTGCCACGAGCCACTTATATTTAGCTCTCGGGCCAACCCGAGGCTACCCTGCCAACCCACTGTACAACGCGACACACAGCACGAGGCCCGACCCATGTGCCCAAAGTGCCTCTCCTTAGACCCTACTGTAGGCGCCCAGAGATGTCGGGGAAATCGCGTGAGAGGAATGGATTGTGTGCTTCCCTCCCTCTTGCGAGTATGTGTGTTAAGATGAGAAATCTCCGTGCGAGGGTACCTACAGAGGAACAAAAAGATTAGAACGTGATCGTTAGAGGTCGTTTTACCTGAACCTCACAGAATGTTGATCGCAGGGAGATGTTCAAGAGACGTGGGTTTCCTCTTCCTCGTCCTCGGCCGGCCAAGGGCAAGGAGCCCTGTTCGTCTCTCGTGCTGAAGTCCTGCAACGTAGCTCAAAAAAACACAAGAAAGAGAACCATTAATGAAACTTGTAGTGTAGTATGTGACCTAACGAATGGAGAAACGCGAGAAAATGGTGGCTAAGTACCTGGGGGGGTGGGAAGGAAGGATGGCCGAGACTTTCGACCATTCACCTCCCCTTTGTTTTTTTTGGAAGAAAACCTCTTACGTTGGATCTAGGAGAATACTACATGCAATGCTATACTTACCTGGAAGTCGAAATGCGAGTAGGAAGTAGAGAAGAGGATGTAGAGAAGTCCAAACCAAAATGAAGGAAGAAAGAGTAGCCTCCAGGATGAAGTTCCGGGAGTTCCCCGTTCTCCTCCTTGCCAACTTTCGAACTCCTCTCCGGATCTCCTCCTCTCTCCCCCCAAAAAACTCTCCTCCCCCTCCTCTCGTACTGGATGTGGTGGAGTTTTGGTTTGACCAGCCGATAGTTCCAAAACGTGGGTGGAGATCGTGCAGAACGAGGGAGAGGATGTGGCCACGAGCTGGGCCACGTTCTCTGACCAAGTAAACGGGGGGAAGGCGGCCAAACCGTTGGCCACCTTGAGGAGGAGGGCGGCCAGCACTCTGGCCACCCACCTGGGGGAGGGCGACCATCGCCCTGGTCGCCCAAGATTGGAGGCGGCCAGGCCCTTGGCCGGCCAGACCCGTGGTGCTGGACCCCTTATATGGACGAGGCCCAATAGCCAAGGGGCTATGGGCTGAGCTTAAAATTCAAACACCAGTAAAAATGAGTACATCAATCAAGCGTCATTCACACGAGAGCCCATTGGCGATCCGCGGGATGTCCGAAATTAGGCGTCTACAAATGCCCCTCCGAAACGCCCGTTTTGCAAGGGAGCCCGGTGGACTGATAAATGGGTGTTTCGGTAAAGAAACAAGCCTAATGAGGGCAACACACTCAAAGAGATTCTTGAGCGGAAAACAAGCTTCACGTAGGATCGCGTGAGCACCAAGTAATCAAATAAGTCATTGGCAAAGATAAAGAAGGATAGTCAATCTAAGAGGACTTGTATCTGCAGCCTCGTGGGGGCCCCCTAGCATGGCACTGCGGGACTTGAGGGGATGGTCTCATCCAGTGCTCAAGGAGATACAAGACCTAAAACAAAGTCAAGTAAAAAAATACCAGGATAAGGGAATACAATGACTCGTTGAATCTCGAGATACTCAAAACGGTCTCGCATAAAACGCATTTCCTGCTGGTCAAATCGGAATGGAATCACATAGACTCATTCGCACGAATTCGACAAAAACTGAGTGACTCAAAAAAACAAGGTGCGGAGACCAGAGGACCATTCGTTGGTCAGATCAACGTGGCCTCCCTGATTCTGCATCACAGCTTCCAGGTGAGATGTATGCATTTTTTTCTTTTTTCTGTATATATCTTTCTTTTGGATTTTTCTTTCAAATGGGACTAAAAAGGCCTATATGATGCATGTTGGGTTTAAAAAGAAATCTAACTAATGCAAAGTCGGAGGATTTATTTGCCTACCTCCGAACAAATCGGTCAAGAGTTTAGGAAGTCTGTCATCCTATGCTTGGTGACAGACGTGGTTTGGATCCGAGTAGGGTCCATCGTTCCACATTGTAATTAAGCATAGTCAATAATTCGGGAAGTCCGTCATCCCGTGTTAGGCAGCAGACGGCCATCGAATAGCTTAAGCAGATTAAACTCTTCACAGTTTTTTTTTTAGATAGGAACTCGGAGTTTATACGCCCAAAGCTATTAGCCTCTGGCGTTCTACCTAAGATGCAAGGTAACAAGGCCTTGTCGCCTTTTGGTCCCATAGATGTGGAGACTTGCAGCTGCATTAGCACACGTTAGTAAAGTTCATCAATGAAAAATTGGAATAGAACAGTAAACACACTTCATTTAATGAACTATTAAACTATCACCACAAACCGTGTATAATCGATTGAGCATTGCTTCACAAAGAAGGGGGCAAAGGGGACTAGCTGGTTGACTACCCGGTGCTGGGCGGCCAGACTTGTGGTCGCCCTCCCTGGGGTGGGCGGCCATCGTTTTGGCCGCCCTCCCTGGTCTTATCCCAAACTCTGGGAGTTCGAGCCAGGGGGGGACTCTTAACCTATAAATGACTATGGGGCTACGGGGCATGGTTTACTCCGTAGTTGATTAAAGGATTGAAGCAAAGGAGTGGTTCCAAAGGAGGAATAGACAATGGCGTCTTCTTCCACCCCATCAGGAGATCGCGAGCTTGGCATTCTCTCTGACATGCCCGGCCACCTGAGTCATCTCGTGAAGCAGGGCAAGGTATGGTCTGTGAACAAAATTATTTGATCTTTATCTTGGGTTTTCTTGATAGGTTTTAGCATGTTTATTGCTTAATCTCTTCTTCTCTTTCTCCTAAATGATGCAGCCTGTGCCTGCTTTTCCTGGGGCAAGACATGCCCGTCACTACGGCTGGCTTCAAGATTTGATGGATGTGATCACTCCCGCCATGAGGGTATTTATGCACCAGTGGCACCTGATCCGTTTAGTTATCATGGCGAAGCGCTTCAACAGCATGCGGTGGAACTGGGAATTGTAGAAACGCCAAAATTGACGTTACTATGAGTACATCTCGTATTGCCTTGTAATGTCCCAATTTGACCCTCAAAGTAACTTTATTTGAGTGATTTTTCTCACTTTTCTTGGATTTCTCCCCTTTTTCTCCCTTTTCTTATTTTCCCCTATTTTTCTAGATTTTTTGGGTATTTTTCTCTATTTTTATGAATTTTTTAGAATTAACGGCGTGATGGGGGGCATCATTTTTCTTTAAGAAAATTTAAGAAAATAAAAAGAAAAATGATGCCTCTTTGAAGAGGCGTCAATCGCCATTCATTTTCCCATTTTTCTAGATTTTTCTAGGAATTTTTTGAATTTTTTTTATCAATTGACGACATGTCAAGGGGCGTTAGTTTGATGTTAAATGAAATAAAAATTAAAAAAAAGGAATTAACGACATGTGAACGGTCGTCATTTTTCAATTTGATTATTTTAATATTAATTCTGACCCTCTTTCAGGGGTGATTTGGTGGTCTTCCGGATGTCAGAAAAATATGAAAAAATAGTAATTAGAATCAGCATAGTTTTTTTTTCTCCAAAGCATCTAGTAGGACGAAGGGAGAGTGCACCTCTTTCCAAGGGAAAGAAATGTTCTCACTCCACCAACTCACCACTAGATGTAATTTTATTGAATATAAGAGTTGTAAAGAGTACAAGGGGGTTTATGCCCCTGAAGTACAAGTAAAGGAGTAAAGAAAGTACAATCTAAACTCGTCGAACACGAATGTTCGGTAGACATGAGGCATCAGCTTTATAGTAACCTCTGGCCACTGTAGGAAGCTCACTTATTGACAAAAATTCAGAATTATATCCAATACTTGTTGCATGCTTTGCCAATGAATCGGCTAACTGATTTGCCTCCCTGTAGATATGGACTAGAGGGCATTGGATTGCGGTAAAGGGATCTTGAAGGTGCTTCCACCATGGGAGAAAGGACCATGGAGAGGTTCTTTTGCCTTTAAGTAGCTCAGCCAAAGCCATAGAATCAGTATATATAATAGAGAGAGGGATGCCATGAAGGCGTGCCAGCCTTAGACCATCAAGCAGAGCTCTCCCCTCTGCCACCATGCTTGAGCCATGACCATAATAGTAAGAGAAACCTAGCAGTAAGTTGCCTCGGGAGTCTCTGAAGCAGCCACCGCCTCCGGATAGCCCTGGATTTCCCTTACATGAACCGTCTACATTAAGTGAAAAAGCCATAATAGGGGCCTGCCAGCATACTGTAAATGCTTGGGGAGTTTTGTATTTAATGATTAATCCCATGTCACGAATATTTTGCATTAGATAACGGCTGGGTCCCTGATTAAAAGTAATCTGCTGAAGCACTTGCATGGCATCCTGTTGTATATGTAAAGCAATTCTAGCAGGATTGGTGTTTATACCCTCATATCTGCTTCGGCACCTTTGCTTCCAGATTTCCCAAACAATAAGCATGGTCATTAATATGTTGATATAACCCTGCGGTTTAGTTATTACAGACTCACTAATGATCAACTGTAGTCTGTTGATGATGAAAGAAATGTTCGTATAAGAACTGTCAATAATATTGCTAAACTTTGTCCACAAAAAGGAGGCCAGCTCACGGCTAACAAAAAGATGATCCAAACTTTCCATTGAGGAAGAGGCCTGACAACAATTGCAGCATGATGCTAATTGGATGCCACAGTTCTGTATTCTTTCATCAACAGGAATTGCATGGTTGAGTAATTTCCAGTAAAACAGTGAGGCTCGAGGGGGATAACTTTGGTGCCAAAGGTTTGTAGAATGAACATTGACATGTTGTCCTTTAATATATCTGTATGTGGATTTAAAATCAAATTTACCCGAACTGGTAAATGACCATATCAGGATGTCTTCTCCTTCTTCAATCACATATTTGGATAACTCAGATTTTAGATTGTGATCAGTGATCCTCTGCCATATCGGATGTTGAGAATTTGTTAATGCTTCTTGAACTGAACAGTTTTCTGCTTGAGAGATAACCTGAAATTGGAAACTGTCTTGCAGAGAGTTTCCCTTGTACCATGTGTCTTTAAAGAAATTGGTTGTAGCACCATTGAACACAATTTTTCTCATACCAGCTAAGAGGATCAATCTAGCTTTTTCAAAATCTCTGAGTTTAGTTCCAGCAGGAAATGGAAACTTGCAATCTGAAATGTGGTGACCATGTATGTATTTCATCCTGATGAATCTGGCCCAAAGAGAGTTGCTATGAAGAGAATTCTATAAATGTTTAACTTGAGAGCACTGCTGGATATCCAGCAGTCTTCGAATACCCAACCCACCATCAGAATGGGAGTAGCAAACTTTATCTCAAGATATCCAATGCTTCCTATGAGCCGACTCCAGACCTTGCCAGAGAAAATTAGCACAAATACTTTCCACTTGTTTGATAATAGTATAAGGAATATTTGCAGAACTGGCAGTATATATCGGAATAGCCAACTGAACAGATTTAATAAGAGCAACTCTGCCAGCTTGAGAAAGAAGTTTACTCTGCCATCCGGCCAACTTATTGTTGATTTTATCTAGCAGATATTTGAAATGAGGAATTCTAGTTTTGCCTTTAAAGAGTGGGACTCCAAGGTAGATAATACTACCTATTTTGTGTTGGAATCCTGTTACTTGGCTGATCCTCTCAATTGCCTTACTTCTCATATGTTTAGAAACCATGAATGAGCTTTTGCGGGAGTTGATCTGTTGACCTGAGGAATCTTCATACTGTTTCAAAAATCTTAACAATGCCTTGACGGATGTTAGTCCAGCATTCAGGAAAATAATGGAGTCATCAGCAAAAAGAATATGGGAGATAGGCATGACATTTCGAGATAAATGGAAGTATTTGCACTGTCCTGATTGAAACAACTGAATTAATCCCCTGCTCAGAACTTCTTCTGCCAATATGAAAAGAGCAGGAGCTAAGGGATCTCCTTGTCTCACCCCCCGAGTGGATTTAAAGTAGCCTTGAATTTGACCATTGAATGAAATAGAAAACCAGCAATTCATCAGTATTTGAGCTATGAGTGAAGTAAATCTGTTAGAGAAGCCAAATTTTCTCAGAACAAGAAGAATGAAATCCCATTCAATGCGATCATATGCTTTGGCCATATCTAATTTCATAAGCATATTATGGCCCCTGACTGGTTTATCTATATCAATGAGTAGTTCTCTAGCCAACAAAAAATTATCAGTGATACCTCGACCACTCACAAATCCACTTTGATGCTCTGAAACAATCAAAGGTAGAATGCTCCTCAACCGGTTGCTAATAACTTTGGAAACCAGCTTACAAGAGAAATTGCATAGGCTAATCGGTCTGAAATCAACAAAGGTATTGGGATTTCTGACCTTGGGAATCAGGCATAGAATAGTTGAAGTGGTTCCTTTCGGAAGACCCCAACCTTGAAAAAAGCTCTGTACTGCAGATATTACATCCTCTCCTATAATTTTCCAACAGTAAGTATAGAAGTTGCCTGAAAACCCATCTGGGCCCGGAGAACTGTTGCCATTTGAGGAAAAAACAATATTTTTGATTTCCTCTTTTGATGGAATGGAACAAAGATATTGATTCTGTTCTTCTGTAATCATAGTGGGAATGCCAGAGAAGAGTTGCTCATTGACAGTGTGTGGTTCAGTAGATAGAATGGATTTGAAGAAATTTATAGCTCCATTTATTAACTCTGATTGATCTTCCACCCAGATGTCATTGATCTTCAACTTCTGAATATGATTCCGTTGTCTTCTGACTTTAGTATAGTGATGGAAAAACTTTGTATTGCGATCACCACAGTTAAGCCACTGAACTCTGGATTTCTGAAACCAAAAAATTTCTTCCCTTTGTAGAGCAAGTCTTAATTCAGCATTGGCTTTATTTAATCTTTCCGATTTTCCGTGGAGGGATTTTCATCATAAGCATCTTGACTTGTCATTATATTTGTCTCAGCCACTTCCCTAGCTTGTACAATCTCACCAAAGGACTCTTTGTTCCAAATTTTCAAAGCTTCTTTCAAATGTTTAAGCTTGTTCTGAAATGAGAGGAAGGGGTGACAATCATCATCTGACTTGCTCCATTGAGTTTTAACCAAATCCAAAAATTCAGGATGAGTCTGCCACATTTGATGATAAATGAATCTCCCAGGAAGAACATAACTGGGACATATTTTTAGTAACAGGGGGGCATGATCAGAAGGGCCTCTAATGAGGTGTTGAACAGAAGCACTGAAACTGGAATTTAGCCAACTTTCATTATATAGGACCCTGTCGAGTCTTGCCCGAATATGGTTGGCACCAATCTGATTATTGGTCCAAGTGAAGGATGGTCCTGAGAATCCAGCATCAATTAGTCCTGTAGCAGTTATGAAGCTTTGGAAGTCTAACATTGCATTAGCTGATGACATTAAACCTCCAATTTTTTCCTCTGGAGATATAATGCAATTGAAATCTCCACCAATAAGCCAAGGGACAGAAATCCCAGGGCTAGTAGCCATAAGAGCATCAAATAGCTCCCTTCGAGCATAAGCATTACAAGATGCATATACTGCAGTGAAGTACATGCAGATATTGTTATCTTCCTTTAGAGCCACAGTAATAAATTGGGGATGTAAATCAGTAACCTCAATGCAGACATCAGGAGAATGAAACAGCCAAATGTTGGAAGAAGGTCCATTATTACCACATACAGAGTGGAGGTTTATTTTACAAGCAACTTTTTTAGCACGACTAAAATCAATGCGAGGTTCTAGAGTAGCAACCAATCTAATATTATGAGATTTAATGATATGGCCAAGACTACTAACAGTCGCCTTATTCCCAATACCTCTTACATTCCAAATTAGAGTTGAATCAATCATGTAGTTATGTGATGGAATTTGTTGCCAACACCTTGGCTTTGGCTCTGGTAAGTCGGGCATCACTAAATAATTCCCCAGGTATTGCAGATATTGCAGAAGAATCTTTGTTTTGAGGGATTATAACTGGATGTATACTGCATTGAGTGATCATTTTTGAATTCTCTGACTCAGATAAAACTGAAATTTCATCTGAATTGCTGATAATAGGATTAGAAGAGGAGTTAACCAACTGCTTTGTCATCCAAGACACATGTGGATGAATTAAATGTTGCTCCTCTGAATTGCAACTCAACTTTGCTGCTCCCTGGTTTGGTGAAAGGGTCTTTGTCATGACATTATCTCCTCTTGTTTTTTGATCACCTGCCACAACCACAGAGTTATTTATTGACATTGATTCAAAGATTACAGGTAACTGTGAACCTCCATTTGCCTCTCCACGAGAATGCTTGGGTGAGTCATGGATATCTTGCTTATCCTCACTGCATGACTCTGAATTGACAGTTGTTTGCTGAGCAGCAAATTTTAACATCTCATTATCTGAGTGGATAATATCCTGTGAAGATACAATATTCGGAAGAATATCTGAAGAATTGGCCACCTCTTGCATTTCCACAGCCTGAAGAAGAACTTCAAATTGATTTTCCAAAGCAACATTTTGTCGAACATTTTGAATACCATTGATTCGAGGTTTAAAAACATGACGAATAATCTTGTTTTCAGTATCTTTGGGTGCTTGAGGTCGACCAGCTTTGCTCATTTTCTTTTTGCATTCACCAATAGAATGACCAAGTTTATGACAAAAGTTACACAAGGTAGGAACTCGATGATAGCTGACCTTTTGCCAATATCCTACACCATCCATATCTATCCACACACGCTCCTTACGCGGAGCTGAGAGATCCAATTCAATACAAACTAAAGCTTCAGAGGTATCTGTCAGAGTTAAGGTTCGCTCATGAATCTGTAGAACAGGGCCAAAATTGCAAACGATGGAGCGAAGACAATCTTCCTGATACAAATTAGCCGGCAATCCAGGAAGACCAATCCACACAGGCACCATAGGTGGATCAGCTTCGAAATTGAAATCAGGGGTCCAGCGAAAGAACCGAAACAGAAAACCTTTTATATACAGATTTTTCTGAATGAGGAGCTTCAAAAAATCCGCCTCATCATCAAATCGAAAAAGAATGTGCCTCAAATTTAGTTTGCTGATGACAAACTCTGATGAAATACCCAACCGCTGCTTAATACAACTTTTTAGCTCAGTAAAAGAAGGCCTACCGTATGAACATTTGGCAACTATTGCGTACGGGAGGAGTTGCAGAGAAGCCTGAATATCAGCCTTGGAGAAGAAAACAACAGGTTCGCCACGATCAGTGAATGCCGATTTCTTGATAGGAATGAAAATACTTGTTTTCTTCGCAGACTCCATGAGAGCTTGCGCAAATGATTTTCGCGGAACATCTTGATGCGGAAGGAGGTTGTTCTCTGCATTGGAACAGAAAGCTCCCACCGGCGCCGGGGGACCCCCCGCCTCACCAGCCATGGCTGTCGCCGGGGGGCGAGGTGAAGGACCAAAGAAAAGTGTTGGCGGGGGAATCAGCGTAGTTAGATGCACGTTCACCTAAAAAAATGAGAAAATAATATTGAGAAATAAAAAATGACCCTGTTTTGCATATTTTTAAATAACGACCCTCTCTCGGACGTCAATTCAATTGACGCCCGAATGCGCGGTCATCCATTTCCTTTGGGTTTTCATTATTTTGATTCACGACATTGTGAAAGTCGTCATTTCCATAATTGACGCCCCTAGTAAAGTCGTCATTTTCATTGCTATATTTTGAGATTTCAAATCTGCCCGAAATTCGTATTAAATTCTAAATAGCGTCCCTCTCAAAGGCGTCAATTCGTTTCAAATTTCGGAAAGTCCGAATCTATCTCGAAAGGCCTCCAGAATTGACGACGCCTCCGAGGGCGTCATTTTAAGAAACGACCGTCTGTCCGGTCGTCAATTCTTGTTCAATTCCGAACTTCGGCAGAGCCTTCTTCTTTCCCCATTTTAAGTCCCTTTTCACTTGGGGAAGGGTTCCTATGACTTTTTAATATTGAGGGGACACTTGGGCAATGTTTATCTCATTCTAAATCTCACTAAAACATGTTTTCCTAATTTCCCTTGGAATTAACTCCGAATTTCACCCCTATAAATAGGACCCCTCTTTCCCTTGTGTAAAGAAGGAGATCAATCAATTCAAGAGGAGGTGCTGTTGGACTAAAGGCTCAAGGAGGAGACTCCCATGTACCTTAAAGCTTCATCCATGGAGTTCTTCTTCCTCCCTTGAAGATTTGGAACCTCTTCATCCTTTGGAGCTTCTTCCTCCATGGAAGATCTTGAAAACCTCAATTGGAGAAATAAAACCAATAAGCCTTTCTCTTCCCATCTTCTTTTATTTCATTCACTTAGCATTACATGTTCATGCATCATGTCATACTTTTCTTATTTCTTTTCATCTCGATATTGAGATCTCCACATTGTGCACACTAGCACACATCCAATTGTGCAACTCTTGCACACCTCCCTATTTACATATCATTCATCATATCTCCCATACCCTTTTGCATAAGGGGTTTAAGGGCCAACACCCAATAAGGTGTGTTCTTATACATAATTTTCATGCTCATCTTTATTGTGAATTTGATGCTACACTCATCTTGGTTCTAATCCATATTCTTTTATTGGTGTTTGTTAATTTTGCAAGGGTAATCTATAAGAAGAACTCTCTTCATCGGCCGGCCAATCGGAAGAGAAAGGTGCACTCACAATCTCCCCTGCATCCTTTTGAGGTATTTATATTCGCGATCCCTCCATTAATTATTTGTTATATCTTTTGAGGCCCTCGCGTCTCTGGCGATCACATTCTCCTTAGCATCCACGCATGCTCCCCTTTTCTCCATTCATCCCTTTACATTTTCCCTTTTCTTCTTCTTTTTCCTTAAAAGGATTTCTTAGAATCTACAGGAATCATTGGTGGCATTGATCGAGCTGTGGCATCCAGATACGCACACCTTTGTCTTCCCTGAGTTCGAAGCCTCGGTGCTGGTAGAGGAACTGGATTTCATCTTCCAGTGGGGAGACTTGGAGGCGGGCGAGTTAATCGACCTTCCTCCTAGGGATGAGATCCTGGCAGAAATTGTAAGAGACAAGCGCGACGTTCGTCGGATGACGGACCAACGAGGGATCTTAGTTGACCGCTTAGCAGGATGGCTTGTGAGCGATGTGAAGGATAAAGAGGTTAGTGCCGATCGACTGATGCGAGGCGTGACATTGTGCTTAGGCGGGGCGTTACTCTTTCCAACATCTGGCGACGTGCTGAGGCGAGAGCATGTGGGGCCCCTGACTCTCTTGTGGACAGAACATTCTCTTTCTCGAGCCGTGCTGGCTCACATGTACTGTGGGCTGACTCAGATGAGCCTAGGTGGCAGTGCCATGGGGAGTTTATACCTTCTGCAGCTATGGATGGAAATCCACTTGAGTTTTGATTTTGACAGTGAGGCGACCACTACCTCCAGGATCTTTGAGAAGAGTGCCATCTATCCAACAAGGGCCGTCTTTGGTCCTGAGGATCAAGTGATATGCAGGACAACACTACTGAAGACCAGAGATGACTGGCGCGATTACCTGAATTTCTTATCTGAGGATGATTTTGTGTTCGTGCCGATGATGTATCGACATGAGAAGTTTAAAGTTCGTGGATCATCCGAGCAGGAGTTATGGCTTGTGGGGACCGAGGATTTGGTGTTGTACCAAGGGCACCGCCGCCATCGCCAGGTGGGGTTATCCAGACGAATCCCATGGGTAGCTTCACAAGGAGAATTGATTTCCAAGCGCCTTCTAGGGACCGACGCGGATCGACAGCGACTAGGCAAGATCGGGAAGGCGTGGAGACGCCATGCCACCACGGTGAAGGCTAAAGTGGATGTAGAAGAGGACAAAGATGACTTGGGGCGCTACGTGAGCTACCTTCAAAGCTTCAGGCCAACGGTGAATGAATTCTACATGAGGAGGCGGGCCTGATTAGATTTTGTTCAGCATTTTTCTTTCTTAGGGTTCTGTTAAGACAAATAAACTATTTTTTGTATTTTTGCTCTTTTCTTTAGGGAAAATGATTGAATGAATGGTTATGGAATTGGATAGATGAAAGAAAGTTGTGTGAATGGATTTGTGATTGGATTTGCATGAATTTTTGTTGGTTTTTTCATTTTTATACATTTTTTTTGGCTGAATAGGGAGGAGGGCGGCCAGGACCTTGGCCGCCCTCTACTTTGAGGGTTGGTTAAAAAGGGTTGGCCGCGCCCTCCATTTGGGCGACCCTCGTTGTGGACGTCTTGAGAGTTAGAGAACTTGGAGTATAGGATCCTTGCTTGAGTGAGATTCTAGCCACTTAGATCTTCTAATTTGAGTGATGGGGAGTAGTAGAAGAGCTCGTTATGAAATTGTGCCCGACCCCTCTTCTTCAAGTGCGGAGGAAGAGGAGATTGAAGCTACAGGGAGCCCATCTTCTTCGGCCACAGTCTCTGCAGATTTGGAGGAGAATAGAGGTGATGAGAGTGATGGAGAAGAAGCTAACCCCGACAAGGGACCGACCGAAGGTGACAATGAAGATGATGATGATGGGGAGCCCGATCAAGATAAGGGAGAGCAGCCCGGGAAGGTAAGCTTCACATCCTCACTTGGCATTCATTAGATATTTCTTGTGTTTGTGTGTAATGGGGAGATGGATGTTGGAGGAATGCTTGGAGGGGGGGTGAACCCGTGGGCGGCCAGGGTCCTGGTCGCCCACAAGCCTGGGGGGCCAGGTCGCTGGTCACCCACTGCTGGGGTGAGGGCGGCCAGGGATTTGGCCGCCCAGAGGCATAGGCGACCAACACTCTGGTCGCCCTGCTCCTAGGGCTTGTGGAAGTGAAGAAAATGTAAGAAACGTGAAGTGGAATGACTTGGAAGATCTAATGATTTGTTTGTGTTCTTCCTCTAATGTGTGCAGGGTCCAAGGAGGATACGAGCCCGAGTCACATGGGACTTGGTATGGGCTTGGTACCATGCCCTTCCTCTTGGGCAACGAGAGAGAGTGGATAGAATGGGCTTTGGCCCATTCTTCCGGATCCGACCCTTCCAGGTGGACGCCATCTTCCTGACGGTGATACGAGAGAGATGGATGGATAGCTGTTGAGCGTTTGTGATGCCGTGGGGTCACATGATCCCCACGCTTGAGGATGTGGCTTTCTTGACGGGGTTGCCAGTGGCGGGGGCCCCGGTGCTAGGCTACGAGCTGAGAGATTATCATGAGGAGATAGAGGACTTGCTCGGGCCTCAGCTGGTTCGATCGAGGAGACCAGTGACCAGTCTTCCGCCTGGGAAGATCAGTGCCACGATGGGGCTTGCAAAGATGACACGTGGGCCGCTAGAGGACTTGGACGCGTACTCAGGGCGCGTGAGACAGAGACTCAGATCACAGGGGAGGAGTGAGCAGCAGGAGTTGCGACTCTTCTTCTTGTACTTCTTCGGGAGACTACTGTTTGCTACCGCATCAAACAAGGTGAATCTGAAGTATCTCTTGCTAGTGCGGGATCTAGAATAGGGACCTCAGCTTGCGTGGGGGAGAGCGATGCTAGCGCACCTCTTCGCCCACTTGGACCCAGTACGCCCAGGTTTGGAGAACCTGGGAGGATTCACTCCATTCTTATAGGTACAAGTCTACCCCTTCTAGGCATGTTGATTCAAAAGTTTGACTGATTGATTAGTTGTTCTTTGTGGTTTTAGATTTGGGGGTACACTTGGTTCCCTCTAGGTCGCGGCAAGATCCCGCGAGCCCTAATGCAAGTGGACATGGTCCGGGATCGACGCTTAGTGGCCACTAGACTCTCTGACCTCAGGACAACACTAGATGAGTACCCTCCCCACCGGGTGAGTGTTTTGGAAAAGAGTTACGTGATTTGCTTTAGCATTTTTTATGTACTCAATTAGCAAGGTGTTCATTTTTCTTTGATGTGTGGCATGTGATTTGGACCCCTTACACGACAGAGGACATCACTACCTAGCCTTGGGTGAGGGAGGGGCGAGCTTGGTTCCGCAGGGACACAGTGCTGTTCTGTGTGAACCTGAGGCCACTCTTCCTTCGCCTAGTGCAGTGGACCCTGGGATGGGACCAGCCGGCAGTGGCGATTCCAGGTGAGCATGAATCGGATATAGGACGTCGCCGGACTTCAGTGAGTGATCAGGATTGGGCCTCCCGCTACCGCATAGAGGCTGAGGCACTATAGGACAGCCCCTCTGGAGCATGACCGGACCGTGAGGAGTAGCGAGGTTTATTTGGCAGATTATCAGGACCGGTATGCCAGACGTCTTCGTCTCGACACCCGAGAGGTGAGTAGCTCTTTTTTAGCTTTCAATTGTGATGTTTCTTGTTTTAAGCAAAGTGCTAAGCGAGCTTAAGACTGTGGTGTGCAGATGTCAGAGATTGAGAGTGTGAAGATACTCAAGGATCGGATAAGTGTCCTTAATCAGATGATAGTGAACTTGTGACACGAGATCCGAGAGATGGTAAGTCAAAATAAATTGATTGATTTGGAATTGGAATTGATTGAGCTTGACTGACCATTTGCCCCTTGCCGTGCCAGCGAGGAGAATTGGCCTACGTGCGGGTGAGAGCAGGAGGGGAGGCTGGACCTTCGTCTCGAGCTGGTGCCCTGGAGGAGTTAGAGGATTGCCTAGCTGGGGCTATTGAGCGAGCCGAGGAGCGGGAGGTCGAGCTGGCCGAGGTGGTAAGAACCTAGCACTCAAGTTGAAAGTAGTTCTCTTATTTATCATCTTTGCATGTTCTTTACATGATTGTTTATTTTCTGTAGAGGAAGGAGATAGCGGTCGGCCTGGCCATTCAGTAAGAGCAAGGTGTACGGATAGAGGAGTTGTCCCGACGTCAAGGAGAGCTGAGTTCCGTCGAGAGGATCGAGGGTCGCCTAGCCGAGGCGAAAGAAAGAGAGGCCGAGGCGCGTGCTCGAGAGATGGCGATGGTAGTTCGGGAACAACAAGCTCTCGATCAGCTAGAGGCCTTGCGACGATGGGTGCTGCGGAGGTACCAGGGTAGAGGTGCCCCAGGAGAGGGAGCTAGGCCCGCGACTCCTTCCGAGTCACTCATGTCTTTGGGAGATGTGCATTTCACCATGGACGAGCTTATGGGTATGATGCGGTCTCCTGCAGGACAGGGAGCAGTCCAGCCAGCTGCGTCAGGTTCGAGAGCTTCACGGCCCTCACGGCTGCGAGACACATGAAGTGGAGACGGAGACAAGGCTGACAGCCGGTGGAGTCAACCTCGCACTGGCACAGATTAGGAGGAGATAAAGAGAGAGACTTATGCGCAGTTGAGTAGCAGCTGCCCCTTTTGTACACTGGGGGTATGCCCCTAGGATGTTGTATCAATGTGATGGACATGTTTGGTAGTGAAATGAGCTTTCGTTAGTGTACTTGTCTTGACGCTGTCTTCCCTTTCTTACCTGTTTCAACCACACTAAAGGGAAAATCTTAGTGTAGTATGTTCTTTAGCCCCCTACCAAAAGCAGATAGGACCTTTCTCGATGCAGGGTCAGAGGGCTAAATCTTATTAACAAGATTTAGGAAAAAGGAAACGTGATATGCGCATGCAAGCAAGCAAAATGTAAGCAAAAAGGAAATATGATCATGCAATGCTCATGCAGATGCAAAACCTATTTTTGGATTTTAGATTTTTGCATATTTTTTGTGTTTTGTACTTATATGTATTTTTTTGGAGTTATGAAATTTCAGATTTTTTTGGGATTTGAATGTATTGATTTTTTTGTGTTTTGTTGTTATTTTTAGGACGCCTGGTGACCACCCATATAGCACCCGACCTATGTGGAGATGGGGGTTTTCTAAGTTACCTCCTAGGCATCCTTAGTGCACATCTAGGTTGATTTGGGCCTCTAGACTCCTCGAATGATGGTCCTGCTGGTTAAGTCTTATCTTGATGATAATGCCATCATGTCAAGCTTAGGCTCCCAGTTGCTTCCGACCATAGGGATACTGTGGAACGTGGATCTTATCTTATTTCGTTATATTATTTATTTATATTTATATTTTTTTTATTATTTGGATTTTTGATTTATTGATTTATTAGGCGTGCCAGTCACGTGTGTGACGATTTTATTGTGCGCTCGATCTGACTTGGTCAGTCGATTGTGAAGTCCGAGTCGGTACCAGAAGTCCGTCATACCATAAAGGCTATGACGTTAATTACGCCCTTCCAAGGAAGGACAACCCTTGATTAAACGCCAAAATAGGAGGAAAGTAGCGGTGAAGATAAGGCTCAGAAGAGACGGGGTTGCTTTATTTGCAGAATGCTAAATGGACTAGACAAAGCAGGGGGGGTTATTAAGTACGGGACAAATCCGACGGCATATCCCCGCCATCTTGGACTATGCCAAGTGGGAATAGGAAACCACCCATGCAGCGGCAGGGTAGGATCCGTAAAAGATCGAGTATAATAGACCCGGAGTCCGAATAGGGACCGACGCGACATGGCACGTCCCATGTGGGTGCGGTGTCGCATCTATATCCCCCTTCGAGGGACCATCGGAGAGCGTGCAAGGACATAACTCCGTGGGCTGGCGGGGCTGGGAGAGAATATCACATTTACCCGGTAGGGTATGTATGAATTTCGGCAGCATGTCCCCTCAACTTGGATTATGCCAAGAGAGAATAGGTCATCATCCACGGGATGCCGGGATGACGACCAGATAAGAAGGGCACCGGGCCCGGAGATGTTACTTGCGTCTATCTCATTGGTTAATATTCCCTCGGAACCCATCAGAACGCATATAATAACATGGCTCTTTGAGTTCGTAAGGTAGCAGTGAAATCCGGATCGGAAATGAGGGCTGTAGGGGAGGTCTTCCCCATTACTGTATCTTCTCAGGGCACATATGATAGTCTCCGAACATCCCCTAGACAGGTGTGTAGGAAAGACTAAAGGATTGAAGGATGACAGTGCAGAGGAGGGCCTCGGACTAGGTTTCATTGGCCAAAGAAGGAGGGTCTCGGCGTGGGTTTCTATTGGCCAAAGGGAGAGCTCTCGGCATGGCTTTGATGGCAAAAAAAAGGGGGGAAGCTCCCGGCTTGAGGCTTCTCGGCGCGCCGGGAACCCGGCGCCGGGAGGCCACAGGCCGGGAAGGCTATGAAGGAACAGGGGTTTAACCGGGGGGGTTTGTCGTTTTGCTGAAGGGGAAGGAAGAGGGAGGCCTCTCGGCGGCGTAGCTCTCGGCGTGGAAATTAGCACGCCGGGAAGGTGAAAGGGTTAAGGGTTTCAGGGCTTGATTACGGTACTCTGTTCAGGAATTTTTTGAGTTTTCTGGCTCGGATCGAGATCGAATGTGGAGTGCATGAGGGGGTTTCGTGGATGGCTTTGTTTGAAAAGATGCTAAGGGAATTGGAAGGCCGAATCAGTAGGGGAAAAGAGACCATCGTCTATATCCTGTGAAGGGTTTCATCTGTTTGTTGCAGGCCGTCTGGGGGATCAAGAGATGACTGTCTCTGATCCCCTAGACGAGCCCAACTGCATCGAAAAATCGGCGACGGGGGAACTCTTAGCGCCAAAACTCCAGACCCTAATCATTCAAGGGTTAGAATGGAGGGTCGAGAGACTGAGGTCATCGCTTGTTAGAATCTCGCGGGATGGCATTAACCTGCAGAGCAGACATATCTTTGTACAGCCAGCAGTTCAGGGAACCAAGAGATTGATGTCTCTGGTTCCTAAACAGCACAAGGGCTCAAGAGAAAACTCAGACTATATGCGGAGGATCTGCCATTGAGACAGGAGGGGAGAAGAAAGTAGAACCCAATAACCCATTAGATAGGGGTAGGGGTCCTATCTTCATCCCTCCTCGAAGAACAGATTCATTCAATCGGCTCTAAAACTCGAAGAATCTAGGCTACTGGACTTTTCAGCCGAGAACTATGTACATGGAGAGAGACGGAGAGCAGATATCTCAATCAATCGATGCCCAAATGGGCCATGTTGATACTTCATTGCGTTGTATCGAAGACTTACACAGATCGTAAAAGAGAAATGCAAAGCAGAGAGGTGGAAATCAAGACCGGAACTCTCCGGCTACATTTGATAAATCGAGAAAAGACTCGCTAGATTACATCAAAGAAAAGAAAAGAAAGTATGGGGGAGGGCGGAGCATTGACTCCTCTCCCTCCCCGGAGCAGCCCACCTGGAGCTTCTTCTTCCTCCTTTCTTCTCAGATATCTCTTCGCTTCTTCGAGTCACTTTTCTTGGGGCTCTCTTTTTCCTTTGGTTTCTGGCTATCCTCTCGATCTCTCTCCCTTTTTTATCGAAGGGAAGGGGTTTTATATCTGTCTCCCCCCTTCTCGGCAAGCCTCATCACGGCGCGCCTCAGCTGGGGCTTCCCGGCGCGCAAGCATTCAACCTCTCGGCGCCACCTTCACACAGGCCCACTTGGGTCTTTAGCCACTTTCACAGGCCCACTTGCATCATCACCCAAAAGGGCCCTCCATTGGTGACACAGCTTCCATTGATATCATTGATATGTTTTCATCAGTCTGTAGACAGGGGTTTCATCAGTATTGCCATCTGAATGATGACAAAACCGGGTATCATTTTATCGATATCGTCACCTGAATGGTGACGAGATTGGACATTAGCCTTAGTCTGGGAAGACCTCAGCCGGGTGTATAATCTATGGAGACGATTCTTCTTCATTGATCTGACTTTGCAAAAGCCTTTACAATCTTCATCTGCCGGTACTGGCTTCATCTTTATCTCATATCACATCTGTCAATAAGCCGACATCTGACTTACCCTGACATGTCATCTGTGGATTCTTGTATGAGGCAGTAGAACAACTCTCATTAAAGTGTGCTAGGAGGTCCCATCAGTCGAGTGACTGCTGCTTTATCAGTGTGGCCGTCTGAATGATATCGGCACCGGGCATCAGCTTGGCCGACAAAGGCTTTAGCCAGGTAAATGGTTGACGGGCTTCATCATTGGTCTTTCACTGTTGGTCTGATCCTCTTTTCAATTGTGCTTTCACCCTTGTTCATTTTCAAGGTGTCAACAAATGCCCCCCACCTGCGGGCGGCGTAAGTGCAGAATGGGCGGCACGGGGCCTACAGGTGACGTTCATTATTCGAGGGCATCTTCCTCAATTTCTCTTCAATCCGGTTCTCAGACCTGATCATCTCGTTGCAACAATATTCTGCACACGTATTCTTCATTTTCACTTTTTTCCATCTTCATATCTTCTTTATTTTCAGCATTTTGGAGCTTCTCGGCACGGGGCCAGGGGCTTCTCGGTGCACGAAGACCTCCCGACGCGGAGCTTCTCGGCGCGCATAGCTTCCCGGCGCGCTTGGCCAAAGGGGGCTCTCGGCCTGGGGATCTCGGCGCGCCCTTTTGGCCCAAGGGGGCTCTCGGCCTGGGGGGTTCTCGGCGCGCGTTTCACCGCGCCGAGACCCTAGTCGCTCGGGCCCCTATTTAGGGCGCCGAGGCCCTTTCTCTTCTCATTCTCACCCTTCCTTTCTCTTTCTTCAGCTTCTCTTCTCTCCATTTCTTTTCTTCGGCGCTAGCCGTTTTCATCCTCTCGGCGGTGGCCGCGAGTTCTTCCCGTCCCGGGTATGACATTTTTTGGGGATTTAATCCCTTTTGCTTCCGGGATCACCCCCTCTTGGTTGGTGACTCCCTATTCTTTTTGGGCAGACCCCGAATAAGGGGAGATGCTGCCGAAATTTTTCATAGGGTCTCATGTTACAATCTCTATAAGACTGACTTTTATTTTAGGACTTTTAATTCACATTTCTTCTTCGACTGCAGACACTGCAATGGCTTCCGGCTCTGCTGCTACATCTTCTGGAGTCGTCGGAACAAGTTCGTCAGCCCAACCAGATATATCACGGGCCACAGTAAACTGGCTGAACGTGCACAGCTTAGACTTCGGATACGACAAGATCGCTTCCGTTGATGAATCATCCAATTCTGATACCGATACAGTGTCAACATCCCGGGTATACTCTACTGCCATGGAAACATGTTTCAGACGGAGTACTGATTATCGCTCGGATTTCCCGAAGGATAAACACTTGCTGCCGTTTATCCGGACCTTCACCGTGGGTGGAATGCGGAACTACCGAATAGCTCGTACAGTTGAAGCCGCAATTCTGGTTGAGAGAGACAGCCTGAAAGATTCAGTATATCACGGAAAGGCTATATATCTTCCCGGGGAGAAGCGTGACTGGGATGCAGTCCTTGGCATATCGGAGCTGGAGCCGGAAAAGAAAATGTTGACCCGGGCCCCGGAGTTCACACCTGCTCGGTGGGATAATGCCAGTGGCCGAGTCAATAGGGAGAAGCCCGGCTATGGTCTCTTCCTGGCGCCAGTGAAGTGGGGGTACCGCGAAGAGCCTTTTGTGCTGAATTGTTCGGCCATTCAGTTCAAGTATCATTTGGCCGCTGGTTGGTTTGGGGATACCAAGATCACTGATGCCCACCTATTTCGAGCAGGAGCCGTGGAATTTACTGAGTTTGTTCTGAAGGAATATGCCCCTCTGCTGATCAGAGCCGGGGTATATCATAGTGTTTTTGCTTCCCGATTTCGGTATCCTATATCCCGAGGGTTATGCTGTGGGATGTTCGAGGTCTTCTGCCCCTTATTCAACATATTCTATACAGCAGAGGGTGAGACATCTCTTGACCTCTGGAGTCTGTCACAGCTTTCCGGACTGCCTATTGACGACGAGCCGTATGAAGAAGTCTGCTTGGCAGATTCTGAGAAGGATAGCTCCGATGGTGAAGGCAGATATTCCATTGGCTTCTCATACCGGTACCTGATGAAGGCATATCGCTCCATTTGTCTGGCGTATAGTAGAGGGTCCTCCAAAGGTTATCATCCCCGAGAGAAGGGCAGCAAGCTGCGGATCCGGGTAGGGTAGTGGATTCAGTACTTCTTTGACGGCCCCCTGAAATATGCAGACTTCCCTTCCGTGGGTCCGACTGCTAGCAAGCAGGTAAGGGCTCCCCGTTATAAGTCGGCGCTGCCATCTTCATTGCGCCGTGCAGGCAGCGGTGGTCCCAACCCAGCAGGCGTAGACCCCATCACATATTGTGCGGCTTATTTCACATTCTGGCTGTGCACTTTCGCTCTCCCTCAAGGGGACGAGACAATCATCCGGCCAGAAGCTATATATCCGGCCTGTCAGATGGCTTGGGGAATGAGGCTGTCGCTCTGCCCAGTGGCCCTGTGTCTGATATACAAGTCTTTGGGGGATCTGTACAAGCACCGGACTCCCCGTTCTTTGAGGACCGTGGGTCCTTTTCATTTTTTCAACGCCTGGGTCTGCAGTTTATTTCCTAAGTTGGCTCCCAGAACTTTGCAGGTAGATACGGTATTGCCCCGAATGATTGAGTTTGCCAGTGCTGAACCTGATCCTTTCTATGATCAGCTGTTCAAGATAAGGGGTCGACTGATAAAGGTGCCGGTGGATGCCCCTGGCAGTATTCATTTCTGGAGTTTGGCAGCAGGTTCAGCTCCTTTGATTGATCCTCAGAGAGAGTGCAAGCTGGAAGAGGTAGAGACATATATCCATCCTGTCTCAGGGGTTAACACTGCCCGGCCAATCCTGGAGCCGGAGCTGGTCAGATGGGCCATGGCCATCCGTCCTAGTGTCTTAGTTTTCAGAAAGGGTGGCCTGCTCCTTCTGGAACCATACTATCCATTCCGCTTTGGGCGGAACTTTGGTTATGACCAGCATATCCCCACAATGGTTTCTCAATTTCCCCTGGATAGCCGGGCTAAGCATGGGTCCACCATTGTTGGTGATGGCCGGTTGTGGTGGGATTTCTACCATCGCCAGGATGGTGCAGTTTTCAGAGTTCCCACAGTTTCTAACCGTGTTCCCCGGGTAACATCAGAATATATCAAATGGTGGAACATTCGAACCAGCTTCTACAGGGATAGTAGAGGTGCATTCTGGGACGTGGCCGAGCGTTCCTTTCTGAAACAACAACCCGGGCCGGTGTTTGACATCCCCGAGGCCCACCTGAGAAGGTTTTATTCACAGCACCAGAGGGAGGCTGAGAACTATCTGGCCCAGCGTCGGGCTTTGAAGGAAAAGGATTCCGACCCGCCTGCTCCTGTCTTTGCTGCTATCAATGAGGACACCCTCATGCAGAACTTGAAACATTTGAGCCGTGTAGGGGACGCTCGTTTGGAGGCGCAACAATATCCATTTCCTGTCGAAGAGCCGCTCCCGGCAGTAGCTTCTTGGAGGGGTCCGACAGATAGATTTCACCCATATAGGACGTTTGTGCGCCGGGAAGATAGAACCCAGACGTACTACAAGCAGATGTCTTGGTTGTTTATTTTGCTGAATTTACATGGGTTATCTGCAGAAAACCCGATAGCCGGCATATTGAACAAGCCGTTGTTTATCTCTTTTCATTATGTCGACGGCTGGGGTATGGACCACCTTGACTTGTTTCGGTGTCTTGACCTTCATGGTCATAGTGACCTGGCAGCTTTAGTGGAGAAGTGCCAGGTACTTGGCGATGTATGCTGGCTTATCAAGGAGGCTGCTTCACGCTCCAAGGAGGTAGCTTATCTGTACTGGCCGCTCTCTATCTTTTACGACGGCCCAGCAGGTATGATATCTTCTTTCTTGACTGCAGTGATTTCTGCTCAGTATTCACACTTTGCATCCACTGATCACATTACCTCTCTGACATCTTCAACAGACAGGCCTGATATAAAGCGACAGGGGCTTTATAGAAAAATCATTGCGCAGGCTGAGAAGCCTACTTATTTTGAAATCCCTACAGCAGCACCGACTACTACTCCCCTGCCTCCTGGCAAGAAGAGAAAGGCTTCCGTAGTTAAGGCTGCAGTTGGGAAGGCCAGGAAGGCCAAGAAGGTTTATGCTCAGCAATCGGCTTCGGTAGCTATGGACACCGGGACCCCTCTCCCTGATATTCCCTCATTTGATGAGTTTGAATCTGAAATGGAGGCTACTCAGACATCGGTTCAGGGTAACATCAATAGCCTGCGATTGCATTCCTCATTCTCTTTCGCTGGATTTCAAAGAAGTCCTTGAATCTGACCCCTTCCTTTTGCGCAGCCCAAGAGCCAGTTGTAGCACCTTCTGTGGTGGAGACCAGGTTGCCTTCTCCCACGCCTGCTAGTGAGGCGGAGGGTAAGTGTGTTTTTTCTTATCTGTTTCATACTTGCATTGTCTTCTTTGCTATATTCCTCAGAGGTCCCTTTTGCAGCAGTGGCAGGCGAAGAGCAGACTGAAGCTATGATGACAAAAGAATTGCTTCAACCACAGGAGGGTCACAAGACTCAGTCGAAGCAGAGTACTGTTCCGGCCAGGCGCATAATTACCCGGTCTACATCCCGACATGTTTTAGAGGTGGCCCCACATCGTATAGCTAGTGTGGAAATATCCTCAGGCAGTTCTAAGACCGTCTCTGATGAGGAGGAAGCGACTTTCAGCGGCAGTGAGGGGGATGCTCCTGAATCAGAGGCCCCGCTTGTATTTGCAAAAGGTGCTCTACCTTTTCAGCCTGCTAAGCTGCTGGTGCTATCTTCCGAGGAGGAGTTGCAAGAGGAGTTTGCCGGGCTCGACACCGAGATCGACATAACTCCACCATTTGTCACTCCGACTACGGAGCTTCCTTCTCTTTCACCCCACTTCGAGGGTGTGGACCCTGCTTCAAAGGTGGGTTCCTTTACATGTTTGTTGCTTCATCTGTTTCTTTCATCTAGTGCTGAAAGTTACTTTGCTTTGGTCTTAGGGCATTGTCACTGCTAGCTAAGACACAACCGCAGCTATCACGGATATTTCTTCTACGAACTGGGCTATTGTCCCTTTTCTGCCTTTAACTTGCATGGGAGTTCCTGAGATCATTCGCCCTGTGCCAGTGCGGATACAGTCTTCGACAGATTTAGCATCGTTGGACTTAGGGGCCTCAGGAGAGAGTTGCATTCCTATCAGGGCTTTGGATTTCAGAGCCGAAGCCGATCCATCTAGAAGCTCTGCTTTTATACCGGCTGCAGTAATGTCAATTGCGCCCGAGTCAGCAGTCCTTGCCATAGTGGCTATAGAGACTGGACTTTTGCCTTTTTCGACTATAGCAGCTCCTTCCCTGTCACCAGAAAGAGCAGCTGAAGATGAAGCCCCTATTCAAGAGACTCATGAAGAGGCAGCTCCATCCTTCATCGATTCTCCCCCTGCGGATGTTTAAGCTATAGCTTCCGATACAGCGATAGGGGAGGAATCTTCAGCTCAGCAGGAGAGCACAGAAAAGGACTGGCCAGCCCTTACAGTAGATCTGCCGTCTTCTTCCTCTCAGCCGGACGTTGCATTGTGGGAAGATATCGATGGCGAGGTGACCTTTGAAGTCGTCCCCTCTGCCTCCTTCGGCTTCGCTTCCTCTGACAACTTTGTCTGGCAGCATCTGGACATGCTACGTCAGCTGGTAGAATCCCAGCCTGGCTTGACGTATCTGCAACTGAAGGAAGTCGCCAATCGCTTCACCGCTGGCCTGCAGGCCATGGGCTGCCCTTTGTACATATGGGTTCAGCGGGTGCTGCTTCTACTGAAATTCGTGCATCGGAGAGACTTCCTAGCACGGACTATGGTTGATAAGCTAACGGCGTTGAAGCTGCAGAGGTTAGAATATAAATCTGAGCTGGGGAAGCTGACGCTTATGCTTGATGAACGCCGAGCTGAGCTACAAGGTGCTATTCAGCGGGAAGAAGCTGTGCGGGACCGGATGGCCATCTTGGAGACGGAGCTCTCCGGACTTCGAGCCGAACTGCAGCAATTATCCTTTATCCGACCGCGGTTCGAAGAGGAGGTAGCCTCGCTGGAGGGACGAGTGATGTCTCTCCAAGACATGTCCATTGGACTTCAGGAGGAGGAGGCGCGCCTTCATGAGCTGGGGGCCGCTCCTTATGTGGGTCTTCTGGCCTTCGAGGATATATTCCGGCGGCCATAAATTGTCTATCCCTTCTTTTTCTTTTTGTTCTCTTTTGTGATATGGTGTCCCCTCGGGGCCCTTTATGTACTCCCTTTTTAATGGAAAGGAATCTCTTGGCTTCATGCGTCTCCATCTTATTCTGCATGTGGTTTTATCACTTTGGAAGGTGGGGTAGCGGTTTTGACAATCCCTCATGCGAATGGCTCGTACCTTGGCAGGAGAGCGTCCACCCCTTCAGAGAAAGGATGGGGAACTCGCTCCACCGCGTGACGGGATCCGAGGAGGTGCTTGAACCGAATTTTGTTGGTGGCAGCAAACGTCCTATTGGCCATGTGTGCCGTAGGGGAGACGATTTGCCGGAATGCAAATGAAGAGGTCTCATCAGAGTAGACGTATGGTCTAGGCTGGGTAGAGACTATTGCAGGTGGGACATTGAAAAGGATATGTGGTTCTCATCAGAATGGACATAAAGTACGAACTGGACAGATTGTATCATTGGCCGGGCGATGTACCGATCAGCCAACGGTTGACTTCATCATCGATATTGAGCTCATATCGATGCAAGGGGAATTTTAGAATAGACGTAAGGTCTAAACTGGGTAGGGTTTCATCATTTATCGGGCACGGTGCCGGTCGATCAATAGCGGGTTTCATCATCGATATTGGATTTATATCGACGCAAAGGGATTTCATGAGTTTCATCAGAATAGACGTAAGGTCTAAACTGGATAGGGTATTATCATTGATCGGGCAAGGTGCCAATCGATCAACAGTTGGTTTCATCATCGATATTAGGTTTATATCGATGCAAAGGGATTTCATGAGTTTCATCAGAATAGACGTAAGGTCTAAATCGGACAAAGGATTTCATCATTGATCGGGCGAGGTGCCGGTCGATCAACGGTGGGACGTACGTGACGGTGTAGGTCTCGTCAGGACAGACGTAAGGTCTATTCCAACAGGTTTTATCGCAGGTGGGGCTTGCCAAGAAATGCGTAGGCTTCATCAGGACAGACGTGAGGTCTGAGCTGGACAGGCTTCATCAGAATGGTGATGGGTTTCATTGTCGGTGGGACGTTTGAAAGAGGGTATGTAGATTTCATCAGGGTAAACATAAGGTCTACCCCGGAAGGGTTTTATCATCGGTGGGGAATGGAGCCAACTGACCGACGGAAGGTTTCATCAGTGAAGGGGAGGTAAAGGCCGCGTGCCGGTTGGCATGGAACTTCGAATTACCACATTACTGACCCAAGCGCCCTTTCGAGTTTTCACCGGAGCTAGCCCCCTCTTGCTTTTGCCCACGCGCCCTTTCGGGTTTTCACATGGCGGGGTACCCGATTTTGCCTGCAGTGCCCTTTTGGGTTTTCACCACAGCTGGGTTTTGGCCATTTTTACCCTTGTTCAGAATGTCCGAACAAGTCTGGCGGGGTATCTCTATTTTTAACCCCATCTTTCTCTTTTCTCTTCTTTTTTTTATTTATATATATATATATATATATATATTGAATTGGGATTTTTAGCACGGATCAGGCGATATGCTGCTTCATCAGTGGCTGCTCTTATCATCGGTATTGGGTATATACCGACAAGGATTTCATATGCTTCATCAGGATAGACGTAAGGTCTAAACTGGATAGGTTTCATCATTGATCGGGCAGGACGCCGACCGATCAACAGCAGGTTTCATCATCGGTATTGGGCTTATACCAATGCAAAGATTTCATATGTTTCATCAGGATAGACGTAGGGTCTAGCCCGGACAGGTTTTATCATTGATCGGGCAGTGCGCCAATCGATCAACATCAGGTTTCATCATCGGTATTGGGTTTATACCAATGCAAAGATTTCATGTGTTTCATCAGGATAGACGTAGGGTCTAGCCTGGACAGGTTTCATCGCTGATCGGGCAGTGTGCCAGTCAATCGGCAGCGAGTTTCATCATCGGTATTGGGTTTATACCAATGCAAAGATTTCATATGTTTCATCGGGGTAGACGTAAGGTCTAAACCGGACAGGTTTTATCATCGATCGGGCAAGGTGCCGATCGACCAATGATAGGTTTCATCACGGCGGGACGTAAAGAGACATGTGAATTTAATAGGACGGGTTTCTTTGTTGATCGGGCAGGGTGCCCATCGACCAAAGGTGGGTTTCATCATCGGTATTAGGTTTATACCAATGCAAGGATTTCATGAATTTCATCAGAATAGACGTAAGGTCTACACTGGGCTGGTTTTATCGTTGATCGGGCAGGGTGCCAATCGACCAACAACAGGTTTCATCATCGGTATTGGGTTTATACCAATGCAAAGATTTCGTACGTTTCATCAGGATAGACGTAGGGTCTAGCCCGGACAGGTTTCATCGCTGATCGGGCGGGATGCCGACCGATCAACAGCAGGTTTCATCATCGGTATTGGGTTTATACCAATGCAAGGATTTCATATGTTTCATCAGGATAGACGTAGGGTCTAAACTGGATAGGTTTCATCATTGATCGGGCAGGATGCCGATCGATCAACGGTGAACTTCACCATGGCGGGACTTTGGACAAGGTATGGGGGTTTTATCAGGACAGACGTAGGGTCTATACTGGGTGGGTTTGATCGTTGATCGGGCAAGGTGCCGGTCGATCGACGGGAGGTTTATGGCAGGAGGTTAGGCTTCTTTAGGATCACCACGTTACTGACTCAAGCGCCCTTTCGGGTTTTCACCGGGGCCAGCCCCCTCTTGCTTTTGCCCACGCGCCCTTTCGGATTTTCACGTGGCGGGGTACCCGATTTTGCCTGAAGTGCCCTTTCGGGTTTTCACCACAGCTGGGTTTTAGCCATTTTTGCCCTTGCTCAGAGAACCTGAACAAGACCGGCGGGGTATCTCTATTTTTAACCCCATCTTATTTATTTATTTATTTATTTTCATTCTTTTATTCTCTCTTCCCCTCTTTTTTGGGAGGGTGACAAGTCGGAATGCCATTAGATCATGATGAGGGATGGCTTGGTTAGGGCGGAGTGCCGCTATACCAAGAAAGGGTGTAGCTCGGCTAGGGCGGGAGGCCGCTAGACCAAGGAAAGGGTATATCTCGGCTAGGGCTGGATGCCACTAAGCCAAGGAAAGGTGACTTGGTTAGGGCGGAGTGCCACTAATCCAAGGAAAGGGTGTATCTCGGCTAGGGCGGGATACCGCTAAGCTAAGGAAAGGGCGTATCTCGGCTAGGGCTGGATGCCGCTAGACCAAGGAAAAGGTGGCTTGGCTAGGGCGGAGTGCCACTAGACCAAGGAAGGGTAGCTCGATCAGGGCGGAGTGCCACTAGACCAAGGAAAGGTAGCTTGGTTAGGGCGGAGTGCCACTAGACCAAGGAGAGGTGGCTCGGTTAGGGCGGAGTGCCACTAAGCCAAGGAAAGGTAGCTTGGTTAGGGTGGAGTGCCACTAATCCAAGGAAAGGGTGTATCTCGGCTAGGGCGGGATGCCACTAAGCCAAGGAAAGGGTGTATCTCGGCTAGGGCGGGATGCCACTAAGCCAAGGAAAGGGTGTTTTTGGCCCGATTACTCGGGGAATATTGGTTGTGCAGCCTGATACAGCTTGAGGTGTTTACCGTTGAGTGGCGAGAACTGAATTTCCCCTCGATGGTTAACAACTACGTAGGCCCCTCCTTCGTAGACCCTTTGTATCACATAAGGACCTTCCCAATTAGCATTCAGCTTTCCTTTTGGGTTGGACGCCATGACTTCTTTTTTCTTGACCATGACGAGGTCACCTTTCTTGAATTCTCATCCTCTTACGAGTTTATTGAATGCAGTGGCCATGCGGGCCTGATACATTTGGATATTCTTCTGAGCTTGGAGGCGCTTCCCTTCCAATTCAGTCAGTTCTTCTAACCTTCTTTCAGCATTTGTTTGTTCGCCACGGGCCAGGCCATATTGGATTGACACTCTGAGTGACGGGACTTCCAGCTCTAGTGGAACCACTGCCTCCGAGCCGTATACCAATGAGTATGGTGAGCACCCTGTAGGTGTCTTAAAGACGGTGCGGTATGCCCACAGAGCTTCATACATCTTTTCTTCCCAGTCCTTTTTATTAGAACTGACAACCTTGGCTAGCAAGGTGCACAAAGTCTTGTTAAAAGCTTCTGCCAATCCGTTTGCCTGGGGATTGTAGGGAGTGGAGGTTCTCCATTCAATCTTATACTTCTCGGCAAGTCGATAGATTTTCTGATTTCTGAAATGACTTCCATTATCAGATATTATTCGGTTGGGGATCCCGAACCGGAAGATAATATTCTGCTTGATAAATCTGGCGACCAGTTCACCAGTCACTTCTCTTAATGCTACAGCTTCCGCCCATCGGGAGAAGTAATCTGTCATGGCCAATATGTACTTATGACCGGCCGAGGAAGTCAGCAGTGGCCCGACTACATCAGTTCCCCATTGTGCAAATGGCCAGCTAGGAACTGTAGGGTGCAGAGTTGTAGGTGGCCTTCTAGGCACGGTAGCATGCTCCTGACACTTCTGGCATGACTTTGCAAATTTACAGCAGTCTTCAAACATGGTAGGCCAATAGTAGCCCAGCTTTTTGATTTCTATCTTCATTTTGGGGCCAGCCTGGTGGGTGCCTGCTGTCCCAGCGTGTATTTCTTTCATCGCTTGCCAAGCTTCCTCAGTGGACAGGCAGCGGAGTAGAATCTTTTTGCGTGCATCCGCCATTATTCGGAATAAAGTTCCATTTCTGAATTCATAGGAATCTTTGATTCTCAGGAGTTTCATCTTTTCCTCCCTTTCCTGTGGCAGCTGTTGGTGCAGAAACCACTGTAGCAAATGCTGTCTCCAATCAGACGCCTGTACTGCGCTGATAGTGGCAACTTCTTCCTCTTCGGGGCACCCTTCTAGCATACTGGGGACTTGCCGCCGGTTCATAACAACAATGTTCAGTATTTCATCTGGCGGGACTGCTAGCGAGCTGGCCAGCTTTGCCAGCGCATCAGCCTGGGCATTATGTCCACGGCCCACATGTTTGAGTTCAATATGATAGAACTTTGCCATGAGGCGTACAACTTTCTGGTGATAGGGATTTAGTTCTGGGTTCCGCACTTCGAACTCCCCTTGGACTTGTTTTATTATCAACATCGAATCCCCGAATACCTGAAGCATTTGGATACCCATGTTGAGGCTGATATTGAGTCCGATTATCAGAGCTTCATATTCGGCTTCATTATTGGTGCATGGCTTGTTTATAGAACAGGAAGTATGCACAACCTCCCCCTCTGGTGATTTCAGCACAATACCGGCTCCAGCCCGTATTCTAGTCTTTCCATCGGAATCTGTCTCCGTTCTGGATGCTCCATCAAAGAACAGTTGCCACATAACTGGCTGAGCTTGACAGGCCTCGAGTGTTTCATCATCGGGTAACTCAGTCCCCAACATATCATTCTCCGGCACAGGGTGCTCCGCGAAGAAATCAGCCACGGCCTGTCCTTTTATTGTCCTCTGGGGTATATATGTGATATCGAATTCCATCAGAATTACTGCCCATTTGCCCAACCGACCTTTCAGTACTGGCTGAGTCAATATGTATCTTAGTGGATCTGCTGCAGATATCAATCTGATTTCATGTGACAACATGTAGTGTCGGAGCTTTTTGACAGCAAAGACTAGTGCCAAGCAGGTCTTCTCTATGTAGCTGTAGCTTTCTTCAGTTCTCATCAGCCTCCTACTTAGGTAGTACATGGCTTGTTCTTTGCCTTCTTCATTTATCTGTGCCAGCATTGCCCCCAGGGAACAGTATGTGGCTGCGATATACAGTATCAAGGGCCTGCCCTTAATGGGTGCCCCCAGCACCGGAGGGGTCTTGAGGTATTCCTTCAGCTTCTCAAAGGCTTCCTGACAGCTATCGTCCCAGAGGAACGGCACATCTTTCATCATGAGTTTGTGAAAGGGGTGGCATCTTCCCGATAGATTTGATATAAATCGTCGGATGTAGGCCAGACGCCCTTGCAGGGATCTCAACTCGTGCAGATTCCTTGGTGGAGGGAGCTCCTGGATGGCTTTAATCTTGGATGGATCAATTTCAATACCCCTATGTCGGACAATAAATCCGAGGAATTTTCCACTGGACACGCCAAAGGCGCATTTCGTAGGATTCATCTTGAGTTCATATCTGCGCAACTTCTGGAATACTATCCTTAGGTCTTGCAAATGATCTTCTCTTTTGCTGGTTTTTACCACCAGATCATCGATGTAGCATTCTACCTTTTTGAAGAGCAGGTCATCAAAGATCTTTGTCATAGCTCTTTGATAAGTAGCGCCGGCGTTCTTAAGGCCAAACGGCATTCTTTTGTAGTGGAATATTCCCTTCGGAGTGCGGAATGCAGTGTGCACTCTGTCTTCTTCAGCAATCCAGATCTGATTGTATCCGGATGACCCATCCATAAATGATAGGGCCTCATGGCCAGTAGTTGCATCGATCATCACCTCAGTGATTGGCACCGGGAAATCATCTTTCGGGCAGGCCTTATTAAGGTCCCGGAAATCGACACATATTCTGATCTGCCCGTTCTTCTGCTTTACGGGCACTATATTGGCCAGCCATGTAGTATACTGGTTCTCTTCGACAAAGCCTACGTCAATTAGCTTGTCAACCTCTTTGTTAATCTGATTTATCAGTTCAGGACGCATTCTCCTGGAAGGCTGCTTTACCGGGTTAGCCTCTGGGTTTATTGCCAATCGGTGTTGTGCCACATCAGAGCTCAGTCCTGGCATTTCATCATATGTCCACGCAAAACAATCTCAGAATTCTGTCAAGAACTGTATATATTGTTCCCTGACATCTGGCTCCAACAGTGCGCTGAGGAATGTCGGCCTTTGCTCATCTGCGGACCCCAAATTTATTTCTATCAGCTCATCGACGGTGGCTTGGCCTCCGTCTTCGACTTCGGGCGGGGCTTCTTGCAAATCAATAAAGCCTCTCGGGATATAATCTTCTTCAGTTTCATGCTCCTCTGCTTCATCATACTGGTCATCAGCGGATGCTGGCGCATCATATTGGGCCCATACTACCGGATCCTGTTCGGTCTGCTCCGAGGGCGAGACTGGTTCAGCAGGAAATTCAGAAGTGGACCCCTCCGTCCTTAGAGGCTCTTCTAATGTGGGCTCCCCTGAAAGGTCATCATTCTGTAGAGCCCGGAATTCTTCTAGGATGCGCTCGAACTCCAGACACTCCTCCAGCTCTCTGGCTATTTGATCTTCATCCGGGGTTCCCGTATCAAATTTTGCTTCAGCCTGGAACAGATCCTCTTTGGAAGATAGGTCCTCACAGTACCAAGCTTTCTTTGTCTCATCAGATGTCTCTGTTTCTGGCAGGTTGTCTGAGGCTTCATTGCCTATTATGGATTGATAAATGATTTCTTCATCCTCCGAGGGGTATTTGTCATATCCTACCTCGGGAGGATCGTCATGCTGGTAGGAGACAGATATGACGTCTACCTCAGCCTCATAGTATTCTTGGAGGGTATAGCCCAATCCTGGGTGTTGAGTGATCTTTCTCATTTCTTTACTATCTCGAGGCGGATCCCACAGTTCCTTGAATGCCTTCTTCTGAGCAGTAGGCTGCATTGATGGCATTTGCATCTTGGAGAACATTTGTGAAACCCGTTGGGTAGTATAATCCAAGCCTGTAATCGGTACCATCCGGTTTGCGGCTTCTTCAGGGGCCATACAGTCTTGATCATCTTCTTCGACTGGCTCCCCGGTGTAGAATATAATAGGAGGCTCGCAGAAGCGAGGGATTTCCATAGTCTTCAGTGGTAGCACCGTTTGGTACTCAAGGCTGACGATGGGTTTAAATAAACCCTGCGGCACCTCCACCTGAGTGTACTTTTGCTTCATTTCTTCATCGGCATTATCCGGGTGGACGCTAGGAGGGGTAACCCGAGCAAAGTCACCGGCATAAGAGATGTGAGATACATTATGCTTTTTAACATAGCCCTTTGGTGGCGGTGGAGACCAGTTCCTTATCTCTGTCTCAGGCTTTTTCTGGCTGACCACAGCCTCTTTCCTTTCGCAGTTTTGCGACACCTCGGTATAGTAGGATGCATCGAGCATATGGCACTCGAACACTTCGAAAGGATGCAGATCCGCAAACACCCTCTCTTCTTTTCCTTCATGGCAGTATTTGATGCACTGATGTAGCGTGGATGGCACTATTTGAAATTCATGCAGCCACGGTCTCCCCAGTAGGGCTTTATACGTGGTGTTGGAGTCGATCACATAGAATCGTACCACTGTAGTGAGGTCTCCCAATGTGAGGTTGAAATCAGCTACCCCAAGATGTGTCTCACACTTTTGGTTAAATCCTGCAATCTTCATGTCTCTGACCTTGGTGAGCTGCAGATCAAAGTAATATTTCTGATAGATGCGGTATGGGAGAATGTTCACAGCAGCCCCGGGATCTATCAGTATTCTACTTATCGGCTGACAGTTCAGGGAACCCCTCATATACAGCGGTCTGTTATGGCCGGAATTTGGGATTAGCATATCATCCTCTGTGAATGTGACTGATGGACCAGAATTCACTTCTGTCAAGAGTGCTTCATACTGTGCCGGCGACTGCAAGGCATCAATAATGGCTTGGCGAGCCTCTTCACTCAGAGAGAGGATTTCCCAGATGGAGAACCTGGTAGGGAGCTTCTTCAGCATTTTCATGATCCGGCTGCCCACCCGGATGTTAGACAGTCTCATCTCCTCCACCCAACGGGGTCTTGGAGGTTCATGTGGTGCCTGTGGCCTTTGCTGCCCAATGCCGGTTTTACCCTCTTGATCGGTTTCCCGGGAGGCTTCTTCTGTAGTAACGACCCCTGTTTCTGCTAGAGGGTTACTTCCTTTATTTTCTTCATGCTGCTTCTGCTTTCTAACTACAGTATGCTGGCATTTATTGTTTTCAGCTGAAGCAGTGTGAGCCAATTGCTCATTTTCCAAACTGGACAAGAATTCCAGGAATGAAGGAGCCTCTTCTTTTTCTTGGTACAAGCTGGCAGGGGGAGGAACCTGGACACCTCGTACCTCTGGCTCGGGGATCTGATAGGGTTGCTCCCCTCTGAATATAATATTATGATTGGCTGGTGGCGGGCGCCCCCATCTTTTCCCAGAACGTGTTGCATGGGCTGAGGTAGAGGCCTCAGCATGGTTGGCTTCTAGCGGGGCATTTGATGCTTCATCCTCATCATTCTCCCCGGGCAAGGAAAAGAGTACCGACAGGGTGTTGCATTGTACTGTCGTGACTTTCTTTCCCCTTTTGGACTTGGGCCGTCTCTTCCTCTTTTGGGAATTCGGCTTTGCCGGCTCCTGCCCCCAGAAGGGCTCAGTCTCATCTTTTCTTTGCTCTGCCTCTGGCTGCTCTTCAATTTTCAATTCTTCGAGATGCTCCCAGAGTATACAATCTTTTACCAGCAGGTTTTTGGGCTTTTTCTACTCATATTCATCAAGCTCATTGATATACTGCTGTAGACGCCTGGCTGCAGGACTTACTTCTTTATGTGCAGGTAGGGGAGTTTGTCTCCTCCAGTTGTGAGTAGGGATCCGGATGACTGGCCCGGTCTCAGCTGTATGCCATACTGGCTTTACTGGAGGTGGCTCAGGCCTTGGGGTGACACCCCGAATAGTTGCCCCACTGGTGCTGGCTGCAAGAGTGTTTTTCCTGTTCTTTATGGGCTTCGTCTGCCATCCTCCCGGATCTTTCAGTGGGGTGAGGAGGCAAGCTTCATAAGTACGCCTGGTACATTCTTCAACGGCTTCCTTAGGCAGCTGCTGATAGACTGAAATCATATTGGCGGCCATCCTCCAGGGCGGAGGCTCATGCGGATGAGGTGGCTTCACCTGGTAATCACCCAACTGTAGCTCACCCTTTTTGACCATTCCTTCCATAATATCCTTGAAGACATAACAATCTTCAATTGCGTGCCCCAGTGCACGGTGAAATGGACAGAACAGCGGATCATCTTTCTTTGTCGCATCCGCAGGTCTCTTCGGTTCGGGCAATGTTACCTTGTTGAACTTATATGCCCAGTTAAATAGTGCTGATGTCTTATCTTTGGGGAAAGAGTAAGCCCTTCTCATTCTGTCTCTCAGAGAGACCTTATCTTTTCTTTCTGTTGCACCCTCAGGCGGGGGAGCTTCGTCTGCCTCCTTTTTCCCTTTTTGTTGCTCAAAGGTTCTAAAATCGACGGCGTTAGCCTCAGTATGTGATGGCCGTCGGTCATTGGTTTTACCCTTCGAAATAGTGGGAACATTGGCGGTCGGACGCTTGGACAAGAACGTCTCGACTTCTGCCACTATGTTGTTCAGCCGGTCAAATGTTCTGACATCTGCACCGATCATCTTTTCTAGCACCTCTCTCTTGAGGCTCTGTTTACATATCTGCACTGCATCTTCCTGATGAGGAGGTCTTCGGCATCTCATGGCTAAGTTTCTCCACCTTTTGATGTAGTCCAGTGCTGTTTCATCCTGCCTTTGCTTGGTTGCATATAGCTCCGCTATTGTAATTTCTCTTTCAGTGACATGAAATCTATCGCGGAATTTTCTTTGCATATCAGGCCAATCAACCACTGATCCAGTGGGCAGGCTTGAATACCATTCAAAGGCTATCCCAGTGAGGGACGAGCCAAAGAACTTAAGCAGATAGGCTTCATCAGCTGCCAGGTCGCCCATAATTGTGGTATAGTAAGCAATGTGCTCCCTGGGAGAGCCCTGGCCGTTGAATTTCTCAAATTTCGGCGGCTTACTGACGCCTGGGGGTAGTCTTTTAGCAGCATACTGGGGAGGATACGGTACTTTGTACACGTCATAGGTATTTACACCATCACCGGTCTTTTCAGACAGCTTCATCTCTACAATTCTTTCAATCATCAGCTTGTGGGCTAGGGTTGGATCTATCTCTTCTGGGAAGAAGTGAGCTTGTTGCTGGCGGTAGGGAGTCGTCATCACAGTTGCGCGCAAGGTGGGCGCGGCGGGCTGCGTCTGAGATGTAGAGGGCTGAGCTGCTGCTTGCTACAGAACAGGCTGGCTCGGAGCTTTGCCCTTATCAGCTGGAAGGGGATTAGTTGGGACAGCCATTTCTGCTGAGCTGGAAGTCTGCCCCATAGGTTCGGCTTGCTTGGAGATCGGTGTGGCTTCATGCCTCTCATTTAGCTGTCTTCTGAGAGCACTGATCTCCTGTTGATACCTTCTAAACATCATCTGGATCATGGGATCCAGAGTCGATGGGATCTGTATATCTTCTGAAGTCCCTTCAGCATCATCAACGAAGGGATTGTCTTCTTCTTCTGTTGTCACCACATTGACTGTCATGGTGGTGATCTTGCGGGTTTCCTCATCATTCTTCATCTTATCTTTTGCAGCCTGACCTCTTCTTGTGACGGGGCCTGATCTGGTAGCCAGCCTGAGCAGTTCATCTGGCTGAGTTGGTAGCATATTCTGCCCCCTGGCGATTCCAGCCATGTTACAGGCGAATATTTGCATTCTTCCCTTCTACCTGCAAACTTTTCTTTTTGCCTGGTCAGGGTATTTGAGTCGGTCGAAGACCGATACTCTTTCTTCAGCCTCTTCCCTATACAGGTCTTCTTTATCATATCCGGCCTTGCGGCCTTCTTCATAATCATTTGAATCGGAGGAGGAGACTCCGAGCATCACTTCTTGAAGGGCTTCTCCTTCTTCTTCATCCACGGTGCCCAGAGCACGAGATAATCTTTGCTGACCGAGGGAAGAGTTCCCCAGGTAATGGAAGTAGTCTTGGACCACTTGTTTCATCTCCTCTGGATCGTGCCTTCGCGGCTCTGGTCGGAGTATCAATCTTTCCTGACTTTTCTGCTGATGAGCCAGTCTTGTCATCTGAGCATTCAAATGCTCGGCTTTGGAATATTTGAATATGTCAGCCTGTCTGGCACAGGCTCTTGGTCTTCTTGGAATGGCAACCGTGACTGGTTTGCTCATTCCCATATCGCCATCTTGGCAGCAGTTGGCAGTGTCATCATAGTTCTTCCTTTGCCATCTTTTGCCTTTGGCCCTGGGATGGGTGATAGTAAGGTCTTCATTCTTTTAATATCTTTTGCCCTTCATCACGGGGCGAGTAGTAGTCAGATTCCTTCCTTCATCATTTTTTTCATCTCTCCTCCCCCGAGCCTTGGGGTAAGCAGCAACATCATCTCTTCTGTAGTTTCTTTCTTCTCTTCTACTTCCTGCCCTGAAGCGGGTAACAGCATCCTCAATAGCCTTCTTCTCATATCGAGCTGGGGCCCAGCTCTGAATCTTCTTTGGTCGCCAGACCTGTTTATATTTTGCTGGCTTGGGCGCCAGCGGCTTCCTTTCATTAGCTTCCCAGTTGGCCCTCCTAGTGGCCAGGACGTGCAACCTGTTGTCGGTCTGGACAGTCGGGACAATCCTGTCCGGTCGGACTTCTCTGGGGCGACCGTTGAGGTTCACCCTAACATCTCCCATCATCATTGTCTTCCCAGAATTGGAAAGACGACGCTCAGCAGCAGCATACTGTTGATGCTCGACAGTCGTTGTTAAATATGCCGTGCCACACAAATTTCAAATATTTATAACCGCACTCACTCACTTATGGATTTGAAAACATGAGTACAATGGTAAGTACGGGTCGATCCCACGGGGAGAGAATATTTGATTTTAGTTCAAGTTGGACATATCCTTATGTTTGGAAAATCAAATGTTGTATTTTGGAGTGCGATTATCACTAAAGAAATTGAAATTATAACTTTTAATGACAAGAGAAAAAATAAATTTATTTACTATTTTTTAGAATTTTCTAACTATTTATAGATATATTGCATTTCCAGTCAAGTCCACAATCCCCTTAGAGTTCTCATGTGAATTTTGCTGACACGACCCCTCCATAATCCCGTTATCTACTAAATTAAGAGTGATAAGAGTGTGATGCTCTTGGGGAATTATAGATTGATTGTAGTCAGTGTGAAGAACTTGATGAGGATTGGGTCCAGAGGAATCAAAGAATTGCTCTCCCTCCATGGTTTTGACTTCCTCAGTAAGTCTATTGATGTGCTGTTGGAGGGATTGACTATGGAGAATGAATTGATCATCAGAGGCATTAGGTGTGGGTGGAAGAGATGAATAGTAATGATTTGTCTATTGGGCTGGGTCATAATGGTCATCAGAGGTTTTGGCCCAAATACGATTTTCATCATTCCCTTCTTCTCCCCCCGACGACTCAAGATCATCATAATCCTCTTCACAAATGGAATGGGGTTTAGGCTCCTCAGGTTGCTCTTCCGTTACGTCCTCCGCATAAGACTCTTCCATGATTCTCTCAAAATCAACAGTGATATGAGTGGTAGATTGTGGGATCATAGGTTGAGCATATAGACTTTTATCATTATAACATCCAAGAAGTTGGTCCTCAAGACTTGTGGAGTTGTTAGGCATTGGATCCACTTCCGTTTCTATGATGTTTTCAGCAATCCTACTCACTTGGGCCTCAAAGTTTTGCAGTTGTTCCTGAAAGGCTTGTTGTTGAGTCTGGAAGAGCCGTGTCAATTTATCCAACATCTCCTCCTTATGTAAATCTGTGTATAGAAGAGATAGATAAGTGGGCTGAGAGTCAGATTGTGATGGATAGTAATTTGAAGGGCACTCAGTCTGAAAATCAGGAGAGTGTATTGGTTACCCTCCATAATAGGGTTGATCATAATAATGGACTTGATTGTAAAGATCATTGGAATATGAATGCCAATCTGCAAAGTGTGGATTTGAAGGACGTTGAATGGGGTCTTGGTATGGTTCCCAAGAAGAAAATTGTTGATTTTCCCATTGATTATTTGGGTTTGTGTAGGAGACAGAGGTGGAAAAATCCGATGACCATTGATATGGCTCTTGGGTGAAAGATGAATTATGAACCCCATTGTGGAAGAGTGAAGGAGTTTGTTGATAAGGGGTAAATGGAGAGTTGGAATTCACATAACCCGCATAATTAAACATCAAAGAATCTATTATTGGGCCTGAACAAAATTAGATGTGGAAATGAAAACGACCCAAGAAAGAGTGATGATTTTTCAATGAATTTTTTTTATGTTTTGATTTTATTGTTTTTTTTTTTTTTTTGCAAAGATAAACAAGTTAGCACACAAATGACCCTAATGACCTAGATGTGCCCTAGACCTACAAGTAGGGTTTACAAAGTGATTACGAGGCGAGAAGGCGAAGCGGGCGGGGGGGCTCGTGGAGAGCGGAGCGGCGCGGGAGGAGGGCCCAAGGGGCCACCGGCGTGTTGAGGTTCGCGTAAAAAGGAAAAGGGAACTCTGATCTGTGGAACCAGACCTACTTCACCTGAGACGTGTTGAGGTTCGTGTAAAACAATGAAGGGTAGTGCAGCATCATGTGTGTAAAGAAAAAAAATTTATAGTGATCCCAAAAGGGACATATCAATAAGGCAGATAAAAAGCTAGTGTGCATTGAACGCTCTAAGTAAGAAGTGCAGAATTGAAAGGCATTTGTTCGGAATAGCAACTGGAATAGTTAGAAAATTCTAAAAAATAGTAAATAAATTTATTTTTTTGTTCTAAATTTTTTTTCTTTTCTTTTTGAACAAGTCCTTGGGCTTTTGGCCCATTCAAAATAATATTTTTATTTTCTTTATTTTCTTTTTCGTGGAGCTTTTCTCGTACTACGTGCCTGCATAAATACATAAAAATGTAATTAAAATTTATTTAATTTCAGAAAAATAAACATTTGATACAAAATCAACAATACGTGTGAGAAGTGTATATTGATCATAATTTAAGCTCATAAAAATGTGAATAATTATGAATTAACAAGGAAAAATACACACTTATCACATACCGGCTTCTCCGGTTATTTCTCTTTCCCCTCTGGGCAGCAGCGGGAACTGTCACGCCCCGAACAAGGCGGAAATATCGGGACGTACAGTTAGGGACACGCTGGCATGAGAGAGAACTAATCTAAAATAATACACAAGTGCTACAAGATGGAAATACTAAATGATCATTAACAAACCACAACTGATACAATAACCTCAAGTTCAACTTAATACAACTGGAATAACAACCACTAAAACTCAATGACATAACTGAAACTAAATGCTCTCCAAAACACAACTAGAAGAAAGATAACACACTAACACACTAGAACTGATACACTCAAGACATCACTCCTGCCCTTCCCCAACGGTAAGCGCGTCACCTAAAAAGCCTGGAAAGGGGGAAACACAACTATGAGCTGACGCTCAGTAGGAAATAACAGACTGGTATAAGTGATTAACAGTTTAATTACATTTTAAAATGTCATGCTACAAATGATAAAACAATAAAAAGATAACGATGATAACACGAAACAAAATTCGAAGATCTTGCAAGGTCAAGAAATATACTGAATAGAATGGTAAGACAAGAATTTACTACAGGAGATAACGATAAGAAGTTGGCCATATCAAGTCAATTCAAGTCATGTCAAGCACGCATGTATTTTCATTTCCACGTCCAAGTAATAAGCAAGTAAAGTAACCACAAGTAGAGTATAGAACAGTGAAGAGTGGAAAGTGAAAAGTAGTAGAAAGTAATGTAGAGAGTAGTGGAAAGAGTAGTGAGTAGTGGACAGTCCTAGATTTAACACATGTAATAGTACTGGTGCCAAATGCCACACCTAGTCATTCACCTCCCCGGGGGTACACGTAGTGTTCGGGCGCTCTTCCCAGGACCAGACCGAGCCCTTAATTGTTTGCCAGGCATTGATTTCTTTGATCAAAGATCCCACGAATCTAGACTTCCACAGTTTATGGCCAGAATTCCAAGGTTTAAACTAAGTAGCAATAACAACATCAAGTAGGAAAGAGATTCATTTCCAGAATTTCAAGGTAAGTATAATCATCAAGGAGATTGAAATCAAGTCACAACAAGGGTTAATCGTGCTGCGTTACTGTAAAACAGCAGCAATCAAACAAGCTAAACAACATATTAATCCTAATCACCAAGTTAAGATATCATGCTTAACCATTATCATTTATATTAGCCAAAGTGCCAACAAGCTAGAACAAGTTATCAAGGTAAAGAACAAACTCTCACAGGAGTGAAAAAGAATGCATTAACAGAGATTTAGTTACACCATTAATCATTAATTAAGTGAGTTTCTATTTAATCTTGTATGCATTGAAATGAAGATGGTAAACGGTGTGTTTTTACACTAAGTTTGCATGTAGGAGCCAATGCAAATTTGAAATTAAGAGGGGTACATGAATAGGTCAAAAGTTCTTTAAAAATATGATTTCAATGGGTCTAAGTTAAATGGGTTGATTCCCCACTGATTCAGATCCATCTTTGGTTCGAAAAACGAAAAAAACTGGTTCTCTGGTGTATGGGTTGACCCTTGGGGTCGACCCCTGCAAAACGGGGTTCTGGAACTGCATGGGTCGACCCCTGGGGTCGATCCTCGCGTCTGGGCCGAATGGGTCGACCCCAGGGGTCGACCCTCGGGCTGCCTGGGCTGCCAGGTGCATGGGTCGACCCCTGGGGTCGACCCCTGCAAGAACAGATCCGGCTGCTCTTCCGGAAAACATGAAATCTCATCCAAATGGGGTCCAAATGAGTTGAAATTAAAACCACATGCCAATAGGAATCTTGCTAGACATATTAGGGTCATAAAACTACAGTTTGGAAACACTAATTTCATCAGAAATCACAAGAATCACAACCTATTCTATGAAGAACACAAGTAGACCTCGTTTAGGACATACCTCCACTAAATTGACAAATACTCTCGATATACAAAACCAAATTTAGGGATTTTGGTGTCAAAAGAAAGCTAACTCGATCATGAATCCAACCATATACTATATGCTACATTGAGATCAAGTTTTATGACTCAAAATGAGCCCGTAATCAAGCTCTGGCTTAAAGGAAACTATATGAAACATGTTCTAGATATGTTCTTACAAAACTTCGAAATTCACGATGCATGCTCAATGGAATTTGGGGCTTTCTAAGTTAAATGAAAGATAATAACATGCTGATTACTTCATGAAAGTTAATTAGAGTTTGGTTGTTAGATCCTACCTCAAATCGGAGAGAGAAAACTCGAACCCTAGGATGAAGAACTCTTGGACAGCACCTCACAAAAAGCTCGATTTCTCCACGGATACCTAATGAAAATTGGGGCTTTTGCCACCAATGGATAGAGCTTGATGAGAGGAACAATTTTCTATACTCATGATCAAGATTTGGTTGCGAATTCCTACCTCAATCGATGGATCAAAGAAGGATGAAGGGAAGCCAACGGCCTGCTGACCCACCTCCACAAATCGAGCTAGATCTCTCCAGATCCGAAATTTCAGCGATCCCCACAGCAGCCAAATGAAAGAAGACCCGTAGGGCTTCATTTTGATAGCTCATAGAGCTTCTGGAGCCTTCGGAGTTGGGAGTATTCGCTGCTGCAAGCCGCGTGTTTAGAAACGGCGCCGAAATCCTTGACTTGACCAAACTATGTCGACATCATGTTTTGGGGCTAAGTTCACTTCAAATTGATTGAGGGTAAATGTTCTTTACATTGTGGCCTTTCATTTGCCTTTGATTTCAGATCATTTGGTTGAGTAATCAGGTCGAATTTCGCGTTTTAATCTAAGGGTTAGGTATGGGTCAAAAGTGTGCACATTTGGGTTTGAATTCTAAATAGATCTTAACACGGATTTACCATGGCTTAAAGCCAGAAGGAAAAGTTATTATCTACATCAATATTAACATGTTTACTATTTTTACAGATTTTTCTGAGGTAGTCGAATTATTACTTATACTATTCCGTAATTAATTAAATGTTAAGTTCGGAAGACTAAGTTCACTAATTCCGGCATAATAAATGATTTTCTTAGGCTTAAATGAAGAAGACAAAGTTGCTAAACAAAATTAGTTCTACAAGATGTGATTTTTGGGGATTTTTATAAAATAGTTGAAAAATGACTTATTCTATTAATTAATTAATTAATCTAATTAATTTGGATAATTCTCATTAATTCGAATAACTTCAAATAAATTTTAAATAATTAAAAATAACTTTCTAAATAAATTTCTAAGGAATTTGGGGTCTTACACCCTCCCCTACTTAAAGGAATTTGGTCCTCCAAATTCACTGCACTAAAACTGGGAGTAGAAAAAGATCGCACACCTAGAATAGATCGGGATACTGCTTTCGCATAGTCTCTTCAGACTCCCATGTAGCTTCTTCGGTCCCAGGCCGACTCCACTGAATCTTGACCATCGGTATCGAACGATTCCGGAGTTGCTGTTGCTTTCGGTCTAGAATCTTGACAGGTCTTTCCTCATAGGTCAAATCTTCCTTCAGTTCAAATTCCACCTGCTGAATGATATGAGTGGGATCGTACACATATTTCCGCAACATAGACATATGGAAAACATTATGTACGCCAGACAAATGCGGTGGTAAAGCCAGTCTGTATGCCACCTCTCCCACTCTATCTAGAATCTCGAATGGACCAATGTACCTCGGATTCAGCTTGCCATGGATGCCAAATCTTCGGATCCCTCTCGTCGGAGAGACCTTTAAGAACACATGCTCGCCAACCTAAAACTCCAATGCTCTTCTCCTGTTGTCGGCATAACTCTTCTGTCTTGACTGGGCTACTAGTAACCGGTCTCGGATAACACGATGTTCTGTGATGATTCCGAAACAAGATCTGGTCCAAGCCACTGTTTCTCACCTACCTCGTCCCAACACAACGGGGAACGACAACTTCTACCATATAGTGCTTCAAAAGGAGCCATCTGAATGCTAGACTGATAGCTGTTATTGTAAGCGAATTCAATTAATGCCAAATGCTCACTCCAATTACCACCGAAATCAATCATGCAAGCTCGCAGCATATCTTCCACTATCTGATTGGTTCTTTCAGTCTGTCCATCCGTCTGTGGATGAAAAGCAGTACTGAAATTCAGACGAGTACCCAAAGACTCTTGCAGTCCCTTCCAGAAATGTGAAGTAAATCTGGGGTCTCGATCAGATACTATATTCACTGGAATACCATGCAATCTCACCACTTCCTTTATATACAAAGCAGCCAATACATCAATCGTCCACTTGGACTTAATTGATAAGAAATGAGACGACTTTGTCAATCGATCGACAATCACCCATATCGCATCAAATCCACCACGAGTCCTAGGTAGACCCATAATGAAATCCATGCCAATACTTTCCCACTTCCATTGGGGTATGTCGAGTGGTTTCAATTTTCCTGCTGGTCTGAAATGTTCGGCCTTAACTTGCTGACATACCAAACATCTGCTCACAAAATCTGCAACTTCTCTTTTCATATTCGGCCACCAAAAGCACCTTTTCAAATCTCGGTACATCTTAGTGCCTCCAGGATGAATGGTATATCTGGATCTATGAGCTTCCTCAAGAATCTTGTTCTTTATTGTAGCCTCATCCGGAACACAAGTTCTGCCTTTAAATAATAATCTACCATCATCGGCCAACATGAAGTCAGGTCTGCTGCTCAAGTTTCCCTTGATCTATACTAACTCGGGATCATTTTCTTGCAAGGACTTGATCTCAATCAATAATTCAGGTTTAAGTTGAATCTGAGCAATCAAGATCCGATCGTTGTCAATATTGAGATCCAGACTAGATAATTGTTCCAACAATCTCCATTCTTGTAACATGAGACTTGACAATCTCGCTACCGGCTTCCGGCTTAAAGCATCTGCCACAACATTACCTTTGCCAGGATGATACTCAATCGAGAAGTCGAAGTCTTTCAAGTACTCCAACCATCTCCGCTGCCTCATGTTGAGTTCCTTCTGAGAAAATAAATACTTCAAACTCTTATGATCCGAAAACACTGTAAAGGTTTCTCCATACAAGTAATGCCTCCATATCTTCAAAGCAAACACGACTGCAGCAAGTTCCAAATCATGAACATGATAATTATCTTCGTGCTTCCTCAACTGCCTAGAGGAATAGGCAATCACCTTCCCATGCTGCATGAGTACACAACCTAAGCCAATACCTGAAGCATCAGTATAGACAATAAATCCTCCTTCACCAGAAGGTAAAGCCAAAACAGGTGCAGTAGTCAAACACTCCTTCAGAGTCTGAAAGCTTCGCTGACAATCATCAGACCAATCAAACTTATTCTCCTTGCGGGTTAATCTTGTAAGAGGTACCGCAATCTTAGAGAAATCTTGGATAAATCTTCGATAATAGCCTGTCAGGCCTAGGAAACTTCTGATTTCAGTTGCACTAGTAGGCTGTTCCCAATTCTTCACTGCCTCGACCTTCGAGGGATCAACAGAAATACCGTTCTTCGTAATAATATGTCCTAGAAAGGACACCTCTTGCAGCCAGAATTCACACTTACTGAACTTAGCATATAGTTGATGATCTCTCAACAATTGCAATGCCATTCTCAGATGTTCAGCATGTTCCTCCTCATTCTTAGAATAAATCAGGATGTCATCAATAAATACCACGACCCACTGATCAAGATAGGGCCGAAATACATTGTTCATCAACTGCATGAAAGCTGCTGGAGCATTCGTTAGACCAAAAGACATAACGACAAATTCAAAATGACCATACCTGCTTCGAAAAGCTGTTTTATAAATGTCCTCTTCCTTAATCCGCAACTGGTGATATCCAGATCGAAGATCGATCTTAGAGAAATATTGAGCTCCCGCTATCTGGTCAAATAACTCGTCAATCCTCGGCAAGGGATATTTGTTCTTGACAGTCTGCTGGTTTATTTGCCGATAATCAATGCACAACCTCATCGAACCATCTTTCTTCCTGACGAACAACACAGGGGCTCCCCACGGAGAAGTACTAGGATGAATAAAACCCTTCTCAAGTAATTCCATCAGTTGCTACTTCAGTTCCCTCAGTTCTGCAGGAGACATACGATAAGGAGCCTTAGAAATAGGAGCTGTGCCAGGAATAAGATCAATGGAAAAGATAACTTCCCGCTCAGGCGGAAGTCCTGGTAATTCTTTCGGAAAGACATCAGGAAAATCTCGGACAACTGGAATGTCCTTGATCTCCATCTGCTGCTCAGGAGTTGCACAAACAAAGGCTAGAAAAGCCTCACACCCATGCCTCAAAAGCTTATCAGCTCGAAGAGCCGAGATGAGCGGTACGGAGTTATGGTGCTTGACTCCCGTAAAAGATAAACCAGAATGTCCAGTAAAAGTCACTGAGCTAGAACTACAGTGAACATTGGCCTCATACTTGGCCAACCAATCTGCTCCTAGGAATACATCATAATCCTTCATATCCATGCAGACCAAATCTGCTGGAAAGTTCTGTTCACAAATCATCACCTTACTAGAAGGATAGAAATACTGGATTGTTGATCTAGTGCCAATAGGGGTTGAAATCTCTAACGGAGTATTCATCAAAACAGGTTCCACAGCTAATGACTTTGCAAATCTCCGTGAAATAAAAGAATGGGTTGCACCAGTATCAAAGAGAGCAAATGCGGGCTTATCGATTATAGTAAGGGTACCTTCGACGAGTCTGCCATCATCAGAAATCCCAGTTTCGTCTGTATGTAAAGCTTGAAGCTTGCCTTGTGGTTTCTTGAAGACTAGAGGTTTTGCCGGTGTAGCTTGTTCCGATATGAGAGGACAATTGGGGATACGGTGCTCCTTGCTTCCACATCGCAAACAGGCGCCTAGCTTGCGCCAGCACTCCTCTATCTTGTGACCCGGACGATCACAATAGTTGCACACGCCCTTGAATGGAACAATAGGGCCAGGCTTCTTGTCTTCATGCCTCGGCATCTTGCCCTTCCACGATCCGGACCCGCTCCACGAACCAGGTCCACTAACAGGCCTCTTCTTGGTATACCCGGGTTTGACACTCCCGGAACCCGTAGGTAATTCTTTCTTGGTGCCTTTCCCACGGATTTTCTCCGTCATTTCAAGAGTATCCTCCAGAACTTGCGCTTTCCTTACCATCTCAGAATAAGTGGAAATCTCCATCGGTGCCAATTGGTTGATATAATGAAGCTTCAAATCATTGAGAAAGCGCTTCGCCTTCATCTTCTCGGTGGAAATGAGATGAGTAGCGTAAGGAGAAAGCCGTGCAAATTGAGCCTCATACTCTGCCACGGACAAACCTCGCTGTTTCAAGGCCGCGAACTCTGCCGCTTTCTTCTCTTGCACTCTATCAGAAAAATACTTGCTGTTGAAGAATTCTTCGAACTCTTCCCACATAACTTGCCGATCACCGAGAGTTGCCTTGATAGAATCCCACCAAGTACGTGCATCATGTTCCAGTTGAAATGTGGACAAAAGGACACGCTCCTGGTTGGTGCATTGCATAACTTCAAAGATTCTCCCCATCTCGTCTAGCCAGTGCTCGGCTTGGTCGGGGTCAGTCGAACCAGCGAATCTAGGCGGATTCATTCCGTGGAAGTTCCGGTATAGATCACCGGTGCCATGCGGTGCCGCTCCTGCCTGAGCTACTTGCTGAAGGGCCTGAGTAAGGCCTTGCACCGTACGCTGTAGGTTCCTCCATTCAGCACGATCAGCTGCCATCTACACGAGAAATAGATTACTTAGGTTTAATCAAGATAAATAATTACACGATTAAGAAACGATCTTAACCCAAGTTCTACCCAATCTCACAGGTCAGGTCTTAGACTTTTACAAGGTTAGGGATCTAATGCACCTAGACACGACCAAAAACTCGGTACCTGGCGGAGGTAATCGGTCCGAAGACCACTCGCGCAAGTGTGCGACCTTCCCGATAGGCGTAGCCTAACGTTCGGACAACACCTTTTGATATACCGATTATTCGGATGCAATGCAAGAAAACCTAAAACTTAGGAAAACCTAGGAATGTGAAACCTAGGGCTCTGATACCAACTAAACTGTCACGCCCCGAACAAGGCGGAAATATCGGGACGTACAGTTAGGGACACGCTGGCATGAGAGAGAACTAATCTAAAATAATACACAAGTGCTACAAGATGGAAATACTAAATGATCATTAACAAACCACAACTGATACAATAACCTCAAGTTCAACTTAATACAACTGGAATAACAACCACTAAAACTCAATGACATAACTGAAACTAAATGCTCTCCAAAACACAACTAGAAGAAAGATAACACACTACTAACACACTAGAACTGATACACTCAAGACATCACTCTTGCCCTTCCCCAACGGTAAGCGCGTCACCTGAAAAGCCTGGAAAGGGGGAAACACAACTATGAGCTGACGCTCAGTAGGAAATAACAGACTGGTATAAGTGATTAACAGTTTAATTACATTTTAAAATGTCATGCTACAAATGATAAAACAATAAAAAGATAACGATGATAACACGAAACAAAATTCGAAGATCTTGCAAGGTCAAGAAATATACTGAATAGAATGGTAAGACAAGAATTTACTACAGGAGATAACGATAAGAAGTTGGCCATATCAAGTCAATTCAAGTCATGTCAAGCACGCATGTATTTTCATTTCCACGTCCAAGTAATAAGCAAGTAAAGTAACCACAAGTAGAGTATAGAACAGTGAAGAGTGGAAAGTGAAAAGTAGTAGAAAGTAATGTAGAGAGTAGTGGAAAGAGTAGTGAGTAGTGGACAGTCCTAGATTTAACACATGTAATAGTACTGGTGCCAAATGCCACACCTAGTCATTCACCTCCCCGGGGGTACACGTAGTGTTCGGGCGCTCTTCCCAGGACCAGACCGAGCCCTTAATTGTTTGCCAGGCATTGATTTCTTTAGATCAAAGATCCCACGAATCTAGACTTCCACAGTTTATGGCCAGAATTCCAAGGTTTAAACTAAGTAGCAATAACAACATCAAGTAGGAAAGAGATTCATTTCCAGAATTTCAAGGTAAGTATAATCATCAAGGAGATTGAAATCAAGTCACAACAAGGGTTAATCATGCTGCGTTACTGTAAAACAGCAGCAATCAAACAAGCTAAACAACATATTAATCCTAATCACCAAGTTAAGATATCATGCTTAACCATTATCATTTATATTAGCCAAAGTGCCAACAAGCTAGAACAAGTTATCAAGGTAAAGAACAAACTCTCAGAGGAGTGAAAAAGAATGCATTAACAGAGATTTAGTTACACCATTAATCATTAATTAAGTGAGTTTCTATTTAATCTTGTATGCATTGAAATGAAGATGGTAAACGGTGTGTTTTTACACTAAGTTTGCATGTAGGAGCCAATGCAAATTTGAAATTAAGAGGGGTACATGAATAGGTCAAAAGTTCTTCAAAAATATGATTTCAATGGGTCTAAGTTAAATGGGTTGATTCCCCACTGATTCAGATCCATCTTTGGTTCGAAAAATGAAAAAAACTGGTTCTCTGGTGTATGGGTCGACCCTTGGGGTCGACCCCTGCAAAACGGGGTTCTGGAACTGCATGGGTCGACCCCTGGGGTCGACCCTCGCGTTTGGGCCGAATGGGTCGACCCCAGGGGCCGACCCTCGGGCTGCCTGGGCTGCCAGGTGCATGGGTCGACCCCTGCAAGAACAGATCCGGCTGCTCTTCCGGAAAACATGAAATCTCATCCAAATGGGGTCCAAATGAGTTGAAATTAAAACCACATACCAATAGGAATCTTGCTAGACATATTAGGGTCATAGAACTACAGTTTGGAAACACTAATTTCATCAGAAATCACAAGAATCACAACCTATTCTATGAAGAATACAAGTAGACCTCATTTAGGACATACCTCCACTAAATTGACAAATACTCTCGATATACAAAACCAAATTTAGGGATTGTGGTGTCAAAAGAAAGCTAACTCGATCATGAATCCAACCATATACTATATGCTACATTGAGATCAAGTTTTATGACTCAAAATGAGCCCGTAATCAAGCTCTGGCTTAAAGGAAACTATATGAAACATGTTCTAGATATGTTCTTACAAAACTTCGAAATTCACGATGCATGCTCAATGGAATTTGGGGCTTTCTAAGTTAAATGAAAGATAATAACATGCTGATTACTTCATGAAAGTTAATTAGAGTTTGGTTGTTAGATCCTACCTCAAATCGGAGAGAGAAAACTCGAACCCTAGGATGAAGAACACTTGGACAGCACCTCACAAAAAGCTCGATTTCTCCACGGATACCTAATGAAAATTGGGGCTTTTGCCACCAATGGATAGAGCTCGATGAGAGGAACAATTTTCTATACTCATGATCAAGATTTGGTTGCGAATTCCTACCTCAATCGATGGATCAAAGAAGGATGAAGGGAAGCCAACGGCCTGCTGACCCACCTCACAAATCGAGCTAGATCTCTCCAGATCCGAAATTTCAGCGATCCCCACAGCAGCCAAATGAAAGAAGACCCGTAGGGCTTCATTTTGATAGCTCATAGAGCTTCTGGAGCCTTCGGAGTTGGGAGTATTCGCTGCTGCAAGCCGCGTGTTTAGAAACGGCGCCGAAATCCTTGACTTGACCAAACTATGTCGGCAGCACGTTTTGGGGCTAAGTTCACCTCAAATTGATTGAGGGTAAATATTCTTTACATTGTGTCCTTCCATTTGCCCCTGATTTCAGATCATTTGGTTGAGTAATCAGGTCGAATTTCGCGTTTTAATCTAAGGGTTAGGTATGGGTCAAAAGTGTGCACATTTGGGTTTGAATTCTAAATAGATCTTAACACGGATTTACCATGGCTTAAAGCCAGAAGGAAAAGTTATTATCTACATCAATATTAACATGTTTACTATTTTTACAGATTTTTCTGAGGTAGTCGAATTATTACTTATACTATTCCGTAATTAATTAAATGTTAAGTTCGGAAGACTAAGTTCACTAATTCCGGCATAATAAATGATTTTCTTAGGCTTAAATGAAGAAGACAAAGTTGCTAAACAAAATTAGTTCTACAAGATGTGATTTTTGGGGATTTTTATAAAATAGTTGAAAAATGACTTATTCTATTAATTAATTAATTAATCTAATTAATTTGGATAATTCTCATTAATTCGAATAACTTCAAATAAATTCTAAATAATTACAAATAACTTTCTAAATAAATTTCTAAGGAATTTGGGGTCTTACAGGAACCGTGTCCCTCCTTTGAACTTGGTGTACATAGCAGGCGACGGCCGTCGAGGTCGTCTTCTCCGGTAAGCTAGCCTTCTTACTAGTAGTCTTCATAGGGGCACCTGCAGCGGTGCCTTGCTCGTCGTTATTGACCTGCAGAAGGTCGGTGAAGACGAGGCCCAGACAGTTGGGCAGCCCGACAGCAGGGGGCATTGCTCCGAATGACAGGGGTACCGCCAGGTAACCCTCTCGCACATGCATATCGATCGGTTGTTGGCCGAAGCGTACAGACATAAGTCCAGTAGTCATCTTCCTGAAAATAAGGAAAGTGCACAGGATCAGAAATTTGAGGGGGACCCGCTGGGCCTCTTATTTTGGCGTTGAGATGAAGGGAGACTAGGTCCCACCGGGCGTGCCAGCTTGTGGAACGTGGATCTTATCTTATTTCCTTATCTTATTTATTTATATTTATATTTTTTTTATTATTTGGATTTTTGATTTATTGATTTATTAGGCGTGCCAGTCACGTGTGTGACGATTTTATTGTGTGCTCGATCTGACTTGGTCAGTCGATTGTGAAGTCCGAGTCGGGACCAGAAGTCCGTCATACCATAAAGGCTATGACGTTAATTACGCCCTTCCAAGGAAGGACAACCCTTGATTAAACGCCAAAATAGGAGGAAAGCATCGGTGAAGATAAGGCTCAGAAGAGACGGGGTTGCTTTATTTGCAGAATGCTAAATGGACTAGACAAAGCAGGGGGGGTTATTAAGTACGGGACAAATCCGACGGCATATCCCCGCCATCTTGGACTATGCCAAGTGGGAATAGGAAACCACCCATGCAGCGGCAGGGTAGGATCCGTAAAAGATCGAGTATAATAGACCCGGAGTCCGAATAGGGACTGGCGCGACATGGCACGTCCCATGTGGGTGCGGTGCCGCATCTATATCCCCCTTCGAGGGACCATCGGAGAGCATGCAAGGACATAACTCCGTGGGCTGGCGGGGCTGGGAGAGAATATCACATTTACCCGGTAGGGTATGTATGAATTTTGGCAGCATGTCCCCTCAACTTGGATTATGCCAAGAGAGAATAGGTCATCATCCACGGGATGCCGGGATGACGACCAGATAAGAAGGGCACCGGGCCCGGGGATGTTACTTGCGTCTATCTCATTGGTTAATATTCCCTCGGAACCCATCAGAACGCATATAATAACATGGCTCTTTGAGTTCGTAAGGTAGCAGTGAAATCCGGATCGGAAATGAGGGCTGTAGGGGAGGTCTTCCCCATTACTGTATCTTCTCAGGGCACATATGATGGTCTCCGAACATCCCCTAGACAGGTGTGTAGGGAGACTAAAGGATTGAAGGATGACAGTGCAGAGGAGGGCCTCGGACTAGGTTTCATTGGCCAAAGAAGGAGGGTCTCGGCGTGGGTTTCTATTGGCCAAAGGGAGAGCTCTCGGCATGGCTTTGATGGCAAAAAAAAGGGGGGGAAGCTCCCGGCGTGAGGCTTCTCGGCGGGCTCCTCGCCGCGCCGGGAACCCGGCGCCGGGAGGCCACAGGCCGGGAAGGCTGTGAAGGAACAGGGGTTTAACCGGGGGGGTTTGTCATTTTGCTGAAGGGGAAGGAAGAGGGAGGCCTCTCGGCGACGTAGCTCTCGGCGTGGAAATTAGCACGCCGGGAAGGTGAAAGGGTTAAGGGCTTTAGGGCTTGATTACGGTACTCTGTTCGAGAATTTTCTGAGTTTTCTGGCTCGGATCGAGACCGAATGTGGAGTGCAGGAGGGGGTTTCGTGGATGGCTCTGTTTGAAGGATGCCAAGGGAATTGGAAGGCCGAATCAGTAGGGGAAAAGAGACCATCGTCTATATCCTGTGAAGGGTTTCATCTGTTTGTTGCAGGCCGTCTGGGGGATCAAGAGATGACTGTCTCTGATCCCCTAGAGGAGCCCAACTGCATCGAAAAACTGGCGACGGGGGAACTCTTAGCGCCAAAACTCCAGACCCTAATCATTCAAGGGTTAGAATGGAGGGTCGAGAGACTGAGGTCATCGCTTGTTAGAATCTCGCGGGATGGCATTAACCTGCAGAGCAGACATATCTTTGTACAGCCAGCAGTTCAGGGAACCAAGAGATTGATGTCTCTGGTTCCTAAACAGCACAAGGGCTCAAGAGAAAACTCGGACTATATGCGGAGGATCTGCCATTGAGATAGGAGGGGAGAAGAAAGTAGAACCCAATAACCCATTAGATAGGGGTAGGGGTCCTATCTTCATCCCTCCTCGAAGAACAGATTCATTCAATCGGCTCTGAAACTCGAAGAATCTAGGCTACTGGACTTTTCAGCCGAGAACTATGTACATGGAGAGAGACGGAGAGCAGATATCTCAATCAATCGGTGCCCAAATGGGCCATGTTGATACTTCATTGCGTTGTATCGAAGACTTACACAGATCGTAAAAGAGAAATGCAAAGTAGAGAGGTGGAAATCAAGACCGGAACTCTCCGGCTACATTTGGTAAATCGAGAAAAGACTCGCTAGATTACATCAAAGAAAAGAAAAGAAAGTATGGGGGAGGGCGGAGCATTGACTCCTCTCCCTCCCCGGAGCAGCCCACCTGGAGCTTCTTCTTCCTCCTTTCTTCTCAGATATCTCTTCGCTTCTTCGAGTCACTTTTCTTGGGGCTCTTTTTTTGCTTTGGTTTCTAGCTATCCTCTCGATCTCTCTCCCTTTTTTATCGAAGGGAAGGGGTTTTATATCTGTCTCCCCCCCTTCTCGACAGGCCTCATCACGGCGCGCCTCAGCTGGGGCTTCCCGGCGCGCAGGCATTCAACCTCTCGGCGCCACCTTCACACAGGCCCACTTGGGTCCTTAGCCACTTTCACAGGCCCACTTGCATCATCACCCAAAAGGGCCCTCCATTGGTGACACAGCTTCCATTGATATCATTGATATGTTTTCATCAGTCCGTAGACAGGGGTTTCATCAGTATTGCCATCTGAATGATGACAAAACCGGGTATCATTTTATCGATATCGTCACCTGAATGGTGACGAGATCGGACATCAGCCTTAGTCTGGGAAGACCTCAGCCGGGCGTATAATCTGTGGAGACGATTCTTCTTCATTGATCTGACTTTGCAAAAGCCTTTACAATTTTCATCTGCCGGTACCGGCTTCATCTTTATCTCATATCACATCTGTCAATAAGCCGACATCTGACTTACCCTGACATGTCATCTGTGGATTCTTGGATGAGGCAGTAGTACAGCTCTCATTAAAGTGTGCTAGGAGGTCCCATTAGTCGAGTGACTGCTGCTTTATCAGTGTGGCCGTCTGAATGATATCGGCACCGGGCATCAGCTTGGCCGACAATGGCTTCAGCCGGGTAAATGGTTGACGGGCTTCATCATTGGTCTTTCACTGTTGGTCTGATCCTCTTTTCAATTGTGCTTTCACCCTTGTTCATTTTCAAAGTGTCAACAGATACACCCAAAAAGCGTTCGAGGTAAATGATTTGCCCGACCCGGGTCTATTTTCTCACAACTCTAGATGGTATATGATGGAACACCTTGGAACCCTAACGGTCAACCGCGCGACGCTGACCCGGAATCAGACGCCGTCGCACCGACATGTGATGCGCTTGCATTGACCTAAGCCTGAGGTAACATAAGAAAGCATTAAGGGCGGTAAATAGGGGGTCTTGACCAGCTAGAAACACAGAGACCCCTTCGCAGCGATGGCTTCTGTTGTTTAGAAGTGAACAACCATAAGTGTATTTTGTTAAATAAGGTTGCAACCCAGACGGGATTCATCCTTCAGGACCTCTATCAAGCTTTACGTCTTTTGAGGGAAGAAGGAAGAAGGAAGAATGTAGGGGGTAAACCTCCTGAGAGGACCAGGCAAAACCGTTAACTCGGCAAGCTAAGTGTGGGCCTACTCGACTTTCTCATTTTGTCAACTTCGGACCATACCCCGAGCATTATGACGTTAGATGCCCCTGCTATGAAGATTTTGATTTGATTCTTTAAATAGGAGGGGTTTCATCTGCTAGGGTCTGGCACGGCCACGACCAGGCTTTTCATGTGACTTTGTCACATATACATAATTTTTCTTTTCTTTTTCTTTTTCTTCTGTTTCTTTCAGGGAGAAGAATATTGTCATTTTGCTTCGAAATCCCCCCCTTTTTTTTGCCTGCGGGGACACTGCCCTCTTCTCGTGCTTTGACCCAGGCTCGAGGGGATGAATCCTACTCTCGCCATAAGGATCTTGTCCTTCGGCCTTCATATGCTCAGTGTTTTAAGGGTGCCGACTGTCTCATTTGGTCGGAGAGAAGAGGAATAAAAGAGTGCCACTTAGCTGGAGACCTTCGGATGAGGCCCTATCGAAGGTGATGCTACCCATTTTGGCAAACATGTGAGTGTGTGCAAGTTGTTTTTCTTCTTGTAAACATAGGCCGACGTAGTTGGACAGGAATCTCCACGGTTCTGGCGGACCAAGACCCGATACTTACCACATCTAGATGGTCCCTATCTAGCATGAAGGGTTGATGCAAAGAGTTTGGACTGCGTGGCGATCACCAGGCGTTGATTTTGGTTTTCCTCTCATTTTTTTGTTTGTTTTGAGATTTTTGAAATTTTTTTTTGAATAGTTATGTACAAGGTCTCATGAATAGAACTTCTTGAGATATACCCCATTCCATGGATATGTTAGTTCCACGCCCTTGGAATCTACCAATTTGTAGGCATTACTCGAATAGACTTCTTTGATAACAAAAGGTCCTTCCCAGTTTTCTTGAAATTTGGCCTTTAAACCGGTGGTTTTAGTGATTTTCCTTTTCAAAACCAATTCACCTACCCTGAATTTTCTCTCTAGAACTTTCTTGGCATAGTAACGTGCAATTCTTTTGCGATATACTTGTGCATGATCGGCCGCGATCATCCGTTTCTCATCTAATAGTTCCAGCTGGGCTAATAGGTTTTCTCGCCGTTGCTCGGGATCGAGCTCGGAGTCCAGCTGCACTCTTAGTGAAGGAACGAATATTTCGTATAGTAGTACCGCATCCATCCTGAAAGTAAGTGCGTACGGGGTTTGACCCGTAGGAGTTCGGACGGAGGTGCGGTAAGCCCAGAGGGCCTCGATGGGGCGATCTGGCCAGTCTGAATAGTGGTGAGACTTGCAAGTTTTCTTGATGATTCTAATGAGAGTTTTTTTAGTAGCTTCAGCTTGTCCGTTTCCTTGTGGGTAGTATGGAGATGAATGATGCAAATTGATGCCATATTTACCACACATATCGTGGAGCTCCTGGGATGTGAATTGCGGTCCGTTGTCGGTGACGATGTAACGGGGGACGCCGAACCTTGCAAGGATGTTACGTTTGATAAACTTGACCACCATTGCTGCCTTGACTTTCGTGAACGCCTCAGCTTCTGCCCATTTCATGAAATATTCCATAGTGGTGAGGATGAAGGACTTTCTTCGAATTTCTCCGGTTCTATCCTCCAGGGGACCAACTACGTCAAATGCCCACATGGCGAAAGGCCAGGGAGCTATGAGGGGATGAAGTGAGGATGAAGGAGCGTGAGCCTTGTCCGCGTGGAGCTGACATTTGGCACAATGGCGGACAAAATGGGCACAATCTTCATTCATGGTAGGCCAATAATATTGACGAAGAAGTTTCTGAGCAAGCATGCGACCATTCACATGGCCACCGCATTCGTTGGAATGTGTAGCTTCGACAACGGCTCGAGATTCGGTCTCGTCGAGACAGCGGAGATAAACTCCATTGAGAGATTTGCGATACAAGAGACCACCTATAATGGCAAAACGCTCTGCGGCTCGATGAATGGCACGCCGATCGGAAGCAGTGGCATAATCGGGGAAGGAACGATCCCTGAGATAGTTTTCAATATCGAAGAACCAAGGGTTGCCGTCTTCTAGATCAATCTCAGGCTCATGGGAGATGACATGGATTTGAGAAGAGGGCTCAGAGAATTGCTAGAACCAGAGATCAGAATGTGATGGAGTGTGCATTATTTGCACGATGACTGAGGATGATGGTTTTTCGCCGGGATTGGAAGAGAAGATGCCAGAGATGCCAAAGCATCGGCTAGAATGTTTTGAGCTCTAGGGGTGTGCACCAGGGTGAGCTTCCTAAACCGCCGGACTACCCTGCCAACCAGGTCTTGGTAGGGTTTCAGTTTCGAGTCCCGAGTTTGGTACTTGCTGAGGGATTGCTGGAGTATGAGCTGAGAATCTCCGATGATCCGGAGCTCCTTAACTCCGAGTGCCAGTGCCACCTTTAAGCCCATGAGGAGTGCCTCATATTCAGCCACATTATTTATGGCAGGGAAGGTCAGCTGACAAGCACGGGGAATAATGACACCTTCCGGGGACTGGAGAACGGCTCCGACTCCACAGCCCTTGGAATTGAATGCACCATCAAAGTAGAGGATCCACAAAGGCTCACCATCTATAATGGCTCCTAACTCTTCATCCGGGAAACTCTCATCGATAGGGGAAAATGTAGGGAGTGAATGATGGGCAAGGTGCTCGGCGATGGCGTGCCCCTTGACCACCTTCTGATTGACGTAGGTGATATCAAATTGATTGAGAAAACTCTGCCATCTCACCAAATGATCGGTTAAGGCAGGCTTTTCCAACAAGTACTTGATAGGATCCATTCGCGCCAAGAGCTTGACTTCATGTGCAAGAAAATAGTACTTCAGCTTTTGGGTGACCCAGACGACGGCCGCGCAAGTCCTCTCCATGGGAGTGTACCTCTGTTCGGCTTCATTGAACAGTTTGGACAAATAGTAGACTGCGCGTTCTCTTTTAGCATCGTCATATTGAGCCAATACTGCTCCAACAGATTCATAAGTGATAGAAACATAGAGCAATAAAGGCTGACCCGGGACCAGGGCTGCCAGGACGGGAGGATTTAAAAGGTAACTCTTCAGGTCATCGAAGGCCTTTTGACATTTGTCATTCCAATCGAATCTAGCATCTCCTTTCAGCATATCGTAGAAGGGCTTGCATCGCTGAGAGTGATGAGATATAAATCTCTTGATGAATTGCAAATGCCCGATCAAACCGTGGACTTCTTTGATGTTCTTGGGAGGAGGCATCTCGGCAATGGCCTTAGCTTTGTTAGGGTCAATCTCAATTCCTCTCTTGCTGACAATGAACCCTAGAAGCTTGCCTGAAGAGACCCCGAATACACATTTCTTGGGGTTCATTTTAAGTTGGTGCTCCCGTGACCTTTGGAGAACTGCATGGAGGATCTCTGCGTAGCCACTCCTGGTTCGGGACTTGACCAAAATGTCGTCTACATAAACTTCCATATAAGTATGCATCATGTCATGGAAGATAGCCATCATTACCCTTTGATAGGTCGCTCTTGCGTTCTTAAGACCGAAGGGCATGACGACATAGCAGTAGGTCCCCCACTGAGTGGTGAAAGATGTCTTCTCCTGGTCTTCCTCCGCTAGGCGGATCTGGTTATACCCCGAGAAGCCATCCATGAAGGAGAGCATCTCATAGCCGGCGGTGTTGTCCACCAGTACATCTATGTGTGGAAGGGGAAAATCGTCCTTTGGGCAAGCACGATTGAGGTCACGGAAATCTATACAGATGCGGACCCTACCATCCTTCTTCATAACAGGGACGATGTTAGCTACCCATTGCGAATATAAAACTACCCTGATGAACTTGGCCTTATGGAGCTTGTCCACATCTTCTTTGACCTTGAGTGCGAGCTTCGGATGAAGTCGCCTTAACTTCTATTTGACAGCTCGAGCATCGGGTTTCAAGACCAGACGATGTTCAACTAAGGACGGGTCTAGACCCGGCATGTCCTCGTAGGACCAAGCGAAAGCATCGGGGAATTCCCTGAGAACTGCCACAAGCGCAGCTTCCTCTTCATCAGTTAAGTTGGCACTTATCAATATAATCTTTGGATCATCCTCGGTGCCAAGATTAATATCCTTGGTGGATTCATCAATGGACACATTCGGCTCATCAAATCTCTTGGTTCCATCGACAAAGGAAGCTATTGTATCACTACCATGTTCTAATGGTTCTTCTTCTTCTGCTTCTGTGTCATCCTCTTCTTCCAAGACGTACACCCCTAGACCGTCATCTGCCGGAGATCCGTCTAGTTCGATTGCCCCTAGGGAAATGGGAGTGGAGGTGAATTTAGAGACCTGACAAAGCTGTGCACATTTACCAGCCAGCTGGCTGATAAAACGTGCGAGAACCTGACGGACACTAGACTTTTTGGAAGGGAAAGACGCTATGTACAAATTTGAACCTAACCTGGACTCTACCCTACTATGTACAAGAGCCTCTTGTGGAAGGGAGTTCATGGTGGAAAGAGTCGGCCCTTGGCCGAGGGAACCATTTTCCAAGGAGGCCGTTTCCTCAATAGTGAATTCGCAGGCCCACGTTTGAGAAATGGCATTTTTTTTATGGTGGTGGGTGAAAGTGCAAACTTAATGTGTGGGTTGCCCCATGACCGGATTGGTAAGGAGCAGAGGAAATGGTGGATGTAATAGAAAGGGAATAAAGATAACAAGTGCGGGCTTGTCCTTAGCAAGGAAGACACCCGAAGAGGAAACCTTGTCGGGAGGTTTATCCAGATGGAAGAGGGAGAGAAGACAGAAGTCTTCCTCGAGTGATGACTCGGGTGGAATTTCTTTTCCTTGGACAAGTTGGAAATTGTCTCTCGGCTCCTGTCAAGTTCCAGGCCGAATCGGCCCTATGACAAAGCGACCATACACCAAATGTTTACCTAGAGATGCCCCAGGTGGCTCTCCTGGAGAGTAGCCCAAACCTGCATGACCCTTAGCAATCCGGAGTTTTCTTCTATGTGCGGGCCCTTGTTCAAACTGACCTAGACCTTTACCCATGGTGAAGCCCATCCTGGCCATGATCTCCCATCCTTTTCCCAGAGGGATGTTGTGATGTGTGATTGGTCGAGGAAGGAAAGGGGAATCGGGTAGACCTAAAGCAGACGGCCCCACCGCGCCCTCTATGAAGAGAACGGGTTTCTTGCCCTTATCTAGAATGATCATGAAGGGAATCTGTTTGGAAGTGATGGCATTAAGAGTTTCCACTAGCGGGAGACTCCTGATCTTGATTACCCTACCATTGTAAAGAAATTTAAAGCACTGGTGGGCTGTGGATGGAATCCCAAGGGTTTGCTCAATCCAAGGCCGTCCTAGGATGGCCTTATAAGCAGGGTCGACATCAAGGATAAAGAAATCTAATGTCATAACCATCTGTCCTAAACCAAATTGTAGGGTCACCTTCCCTTTCATGCACCTTTTGGAATTGTCATAAGCTGAGATGGTGGTGCATACCTCTTCTAGATTTTTTTCTTGGAGGCGGATCTTCTTGATGGTCTTCATGGGACACACATTGATGGACGCTCCCGTGTCTATGAGGGCGGATTCAACTTTAACTCCGTTGAGAGTGATAGTGAGGCACAACGGGAGTGACCTGCTTTCTGGAAAAGCAAGGTCTTTATCAGAGAATGAGATGGATGGTCCGCATGTAAGGGCCATAATAGCCTCGGTCACGCCACTTGCTGGGAGATCTTCATTGACCATGATTTTTTGAAGGAATTGGAGTAGAGTGGCTTGGTGTGACGGAGATTTCCTAAGGAGCTCCAGGATAGAAACCTTGGCAGGGGTCCTGTCTAGATGCTGGAGAATGTCGTACTCTATAGGTGGGCTTTGAGAATTAACCCCTTCCTCCGGTTGGGATTGCCTTTGGGATGGGGGAATGATGCGATTCCAGAGAGTGACATTGACTGAAGCCTCCTTCGGGTCATCCTGTTTCAAAGGTTTTGGGCGAATGAGCTGTAAAGGATCTGGAGAGCCGAAGATATATGAAAGGGAAGCCGAATCGTCTCCAGATTCTGCAGGAGAAGGAGGAGGGACCGATTTTGGCTGAGGTGGTTTTAAGAAGACCAAAGGGCGCTCCTGCACTAACTGAGCATGTGGAGAAACATAGGCCTCTTGATGTGGCATTTGAGGAGGGTTGATTAGGGTGAGTGGGTTTTGAGTAGCACTTGGAGACTGGCTAGGTGGTGAGATCAAGTTCCGGGATTGAGAGAACATGCTGATGTTTGCCCAGGGTTCATGAGCTTCTACTTCTATCTTCCCGTACCAACCTGGGAATCCTTCTATACCCCACATCTGAGTCCTTTTGAGAACTCATGGTTCCATTCCGATCACCGTGTTCACCCGCTCGTGTTGCTTTGAAGTGGATGGGTCTTTTGCTGGTTCATGAGCTGGCAAGGGGTTATGCACAATGCCGAGGTCCCTATTAGGCTTTTTGAGGTTGGCAATAGCTAGCTTCACATCCGCCCAATTGATTCTTCCCTCATCATTCATATCGTATACCCAATCCTGGAATTGGAAGTAGTTGAATATATCATGGCCGGGAGTTTGGTGATATGGGCAATATCGGCGTTGGGAGGGACCCGCTCCCGCTGAGGGGGAAGCTGAATGGAATCTGAGGACATAAGGGCAAAGAAGATGTCGCCTAGAGTTTCAGGCAACGGAGGATAAGTAGCCCTTTTTGGCCTAGGGGGGCCGTAGCTTTGAGGTGGAGGGACATTGGAATAGGGCTTGGGATTAGCTTGCCCCTGGCTAGCAGTAGCCTGAGTGGGATGGGAGGCCTGGCGATTGTTGGTCTTGAAGGACTGACCAACTGCATTGACCTGTTCATTCATGGTGACACCCTCGGTGGTAGGGATGGCTGTGGCCTTTCTACCCTTGGTGCGAGGCTCAAAGAAAGGAGGAAAGGTAGAGTCCCTTACCTGAGCTTGAACTATCCGAGCTCGGTTGTAGAGTTGGTGAAAAGTATGGAGTTCACTAAGCATCAGAATGGCCCTAAGCTATGGAGTGGCATTGTTCACTAACATGGTGACGGCCTGGGATTCGGGAATAGGAACCTCCGTCCTAGCAGCCATAATCCTCCATCGTTTTGTAAAACTAATGAAGTCCTCATTGGGCTTCATCTTCTCCGTGACTAGGTCAAATAACGTGGGGGAAATGGATGACATGTGATCAAAATGAGCGAGGAATCGCTCGAAGACTATATCAAAGTTGATGAGATAAATAGCTGGCAAGGATGCAAACCAACGTAGGGCCTCGCCCTCGAGGGATTTTTGAAACAAATGGACTAACAAGACCCTATCGTGTAGCCATTGGTGGGAGTCCATAAGGAAACCCGAAAGATGATGATGAGGGTCAGTGGTGCCATCATACCTCCTATACTTGGGAGCCTTAAATCCGGGCGAGAAATAAGCATTAGGAAGCTTGCAATATTGGGCTAGCGAGTGGGGACGCGAATTGGGCATACTTTTGGCCACCGCTTGCCGAATGTAGCTTTGGATCTCCTGTCGGAGTGAGGGGTCCATCCCTTTCAAAGGGGCACCCATGATTGGTGGAGTTGGGGGTGAAGGAACCCTTTGTGGAGGTGTTGGATTGGAGTTTCGGGAATGGGTCAGCTCGTAGACCCTTGGAAAGGAACTTGAACACGGGAAGGTGTGACATGTGGAGATAGGTGTGGGAGGGCCGGAGCCTTCCCATGGGAGGCCATCGTGGCCAAATCCGCGGGGGAATAATGGGATAGCACGCTAATCAGCTCTTGATCATCGTGCGGAGATAATGTATGAGCTTGAGGGCTACCATGACCATGGTCGCTCGGGGAGGAAGAAGCCGAATCGGCGTGGGCGGCCTCATTTGGTGTGGCCGAGAACATGCCTACGAAGGCATTCAAACCACTATCCTCTTCCTGAAATAGAGATTGCCCCTAATTCCAGAATCGAATTGAGGTGGAAATTCCTCCTCATAACCTGGATTTGAATAAACTCTCTCCATCCTAAACCAATTATTAGTTGGTTTAAGATGAAGAAAATGAAAGATTTAGCGGAGGGGGGAAAGGGAATTGATGTTTTTCGGACACAGCCAAATATAGTCACAAGCAACGCCCAAGATTTTTTTTTTGCTTTTTCTTCTTTTAATTCACTCGAAGGAGAGAAGGAAGACTAAGGGTGTTGGGGAATGAACTCCGGGAGCCTAGCAGAAACTTCACTCAACCCAAGGTGACTAGTAGGACTTCCATGGTACAACATGCCTGGCGACCGTGTGGGAATCCACGGTTCGCGAGGACTCACGGAGGTTCCCGATTAGACTGAACCAATTACACCCGAGTGGGAATCCCTGGGTGAAGGGTTCAATACCAACGAGAGGGTTTTCTAAAAGGGGTGGTGCCGGCTCTTCCTAAGCCCAAACCCGTAGACTGACCTGTAGAAATTAATCACACTATGTGCAGACAAGCAGAGTTAAGAGAGGAAGAACAAATCTGGAACACATACAACACTGCAACAGGGAAGAAGTGTGGAGAAGGCAGAAGGCGGCCAAAGTGATGGTCGCCTACAGAGCTGGGCGGCCAGAGTACTGGTCGTCCAGTGTAGAGGGCGGCCAGAGTGCTGGCCTTCTAGCAGGAATGAGGGCGGCCAGGGCGATGGTTGCCTGGAGCCCAGGGCAGCCAGAGTATTGGTCGTCCAGATGGGGGCCTGGGTGGCCACTGGGTTGGTCGCCCAGGGACCTAGGCGGCCAGGAGTCTGGCCTCCTTCTGTTCGAGTTTCAGGAAACCAAAAAATAGAGCTACGGAAGTAAAGCTAATGTACCAACATAATTGCACTAATGTTTGACTTCAAGCATGAGGGACTTACAGTAGGCACTAGAGGGTCCCACCGTGATCGCCACTTCGCTTGTAGGCGCCCGGAGATGTCGGGGAAATTGCGTGAGAGGAATGGATTGTGTGCTTCCCTCCCTCTTGCGAGTATGTGTGTTAAGATGAGAAATCTCCGTGCGAGGGTACCTACAGAGGAACAAAAAGATTAGAACGTGATCGCTAGAGGTCATTTTACCTGAACCTCACATGATGTTGATCGCGGGGAGATGTTCAAGAGACGTGGGTTTCCTCTTCCTCGTCCTTGGCCGGCCAAGGGTAAGGAGCCCTATTCATCTCTCGTGCTGAAGTCCTGCAACGTAGCTCAAAAAAACACAAGAAAGAGAACCATTAATGAAACTTGTAGTGTAGTATGTGACCTAACGAATGGAGAAACGCGAGAAAATGGTGGCTAAGTACCTGGGGGGGTGGGAAGGAAGGATGGCCGAGACTTTCGACCATCCACCTCCCCTTTGTTTTTTTTTGGAAGAAAACCTCTCACGTTGGATCTAGGAGAATACTACATGCAATGCTATACTTACCTGGAAGTCGAAATGTGAGTAGAAAGCAGAGAAGAGGAAGTAGAGAAGTCCAAACCAGGATGAAGGAAGAAGGAGTAGCCTCCGGGATGAAGTTCCGGGAGTTCCCCGTTCTCCTCCTTGCCAACTTTCGAACTCCTCTCCGGATGTCCTCCTCTCTCCCCCCAAAAAACTATCCTCCCCCCTCCTCTAGTACTAGAGGTGGTTGAGTTTTGGTTCGACTAGCCGGGAGTTTCAAAACGTGGGTGGAGATCGTGCAGAACGAGGGAGAGGATGTGGCCACGAGCTGGGCCATGTTCTCTGACCAAGTAAACCGGGGGAAGGCGGCCAAACCATTGGCCACCTTGAGGAGGAGGGTGGCTAGCACTCTGGCCACCCACCTGGGGGAGGGCGACCATCGCCCTGGTCGCCCAGGACTGGAGGTGGCCAGGCCCTTGGCCGCCCAGACCTGTGGTGCTGGACCCTTATATGGACGAGGCCCAATAGCCAAGGGGCTATGGGCTGGGCTTAAAATTCAAACACCAGTAAAAATGAGTACATCAATCATGCGTCATTCACACAGGAGCCCATTGGGGATCCGCAGGATGTCCGAAATTAGGCATCTACACCTACGAGCTCCCGTCCTCAGCCCAAGGCCCATCCCGAGGCCCCTCCGCCAGGTAGCCCAGGCCGTTCGGCAACCCGGGGTGTGTCGGGCATTCACCCGAGCACCTTACAAGCGACGACTACGACTTTACAACAATAGCCCCCACATGCTAATCTCGGCATCCCAGGACCTTGTATCCTCCAAAGGACACCCCCAAATAGCAAGAGAAGACCTCCGAGGGCCACCCCTCGGGGAGGGCGAAGTCCCTTGGGGAGCGTACCCTCCTCCCAGTCCAAGGGCCCCACGACCTTTCCCGGCCCCAGTCCCGTGTCCCGTGCAAGGTTCGTGCAAGGGTCCATTCACCGTACCCGTACGTGGAAGAAGTCGCAAAGAACACCCACGACGAGGTCCTCAGTCAACACACTCGCAAAGCTCCATGTATCATGCTCAGTCTTGTCCTTTTCTTCTTAGTCAAGTTAGGAAGAAAATAACAAAAAATGGGATTTTATAGAGGTGGGGCCGCCCCCCTCTCTCTCCCTCCACCCAGTCCGCCTAAACCCCCCAGAGGGGGTTTAGGCGGACCAGCCTGACCCCCTAGGCTGGTCCGCCTAAACCCCTTGTCTAATAATAATAAAAAAGCCTTTTTAATTTAAAAAAGGTGCCTAGCCAGTCCGCCAAAACCCCCCCTGGGGGAGGGTTTAAGAGGACAAACATGGACCCCTAGGCTGGTCCGCCTAAACCCCCTGGGGGAGGGGGTTTAGGCGGACCAACTTGCCCCCTCAGGCTGGTCCACCTAAACCCATCAAAAATAAAAAAAAAATTTTAACAAAAAAAACCCTCCGTAGAGGGGTTTAAGCGGACCAGACCAGCTCAAGGGGCTGGTCCGCCTAAACCCTACCTTCCCCACAAAACCAAAAAAAATAATAATAAAAATATTTTTTGAGGGGTTTACCCGGACCAAGTTAAACCCTCAACTTGGTCCGCCTAAACCCTACCCCATGACCCTTCAAATTCCTATAAATTCCACCCCTTAGAAGCTCAAGGGGCAATGAATGAAGGCATTCACAAGCAGACTCACAGACAGACGGAAAAACATCCCCGACCTAATTGCCGCACCCTCGGACTCCCGAGACTTTCGGCAAGGGTCGGGAACGCGAGAAGATAAGTGCACGCACGGTTGGCTTGCTAGTCCGCTCATACACGCCGAGGGTATGTCACGTGTACTTCCCTCACACGGAGTTTAGCCATCTCACACAAGTTCATCCTCGTCGCATGTAAGGTGACTATGTCAACGGCGAGTACACCCACATCCGGAGCACGCATCAAATTTTGAAGAGAGTCTCTCTCTTCATTTTCTAAAGTGAGAAGCTCTACAACCTTCCCGCCATCGTTTTTCTTTCGGTGCACCCCTCCTGCCGGCCATGGCCGGCGTGGCCGGCGACACATCCTCCACCTCGGCGCCGCCAGGGTCTACTGCTCCTCCTCATGTCTCTGTCCGCCGGACCTTTGCGCAGGCTTTAATGGATTCCAAGCAGAGGCCTCGGATTACTATTCCGGTGAAGGACCCGGCATTTACGGATCGAGGCGAGCATGCGGTATTCTTCACCAAGGAAGAGGTCCGGGCATCTGTGTGTTCCCCTTCTCAATAGTGGCCAAATGCGCCTATGGACGCCCTACTTTCACAGAGATCAAGAGCTGCCTAATACAGCGGCTGCTTCTCTCATCTAACTTTGTTATTAGCATGCTTGGTCCGAGACACCTGCTTCTTCATTTCGACAGTGAATCTGATTTCACGAAGCTGCTGATTCAGAAAAACCTATACATCAAGGGCTTTCTCTTCCGGTTTTTCCGATGGACTATGGATTTTGATTTTAAAGCAGATCCACCGATGGTGCCAGTCTGGATTGGCTTCCCAGTGTTGCCAGCTAATTTGTACCATGAAGACTGTCTGAGGTCCATACCTGGTAATTTTGGGATGGTTCTGCGCATTCATAAGCGCACGTTGGCTATGACAGACACTTCGAAGGCTTTGGCTTGTGTTGAGATGGATTTGTCTGCGCCGCACAGGGAGAGAATTTGGATAGATCTTGATGGAGCTGGCTATTGGCAAGTAGTTAGCTACAACAGTGTTCCTGCTCTCTGTTCATACTGCCACAAACTTGGTCACTTTATCGATAGTTGCAAAAAGAAAATGGGTCGAGCTGCCCGGTTTCAACTGGCAAGGAATCAGGATCCTACTAAAGTTAGACAGGCCTTTCGGCCCCAGCAGGTGGATCCCCTTGCTGCTCGACGAAATGAGGCAATGGAAAATAAGTCTGAGTCCCTTCATCAGGATTTGAAGTCTCTTGAATTGCAACATGTAAATCTTGATGTTGTTGGCTCTGTGGGGTGTTCCCAGGATTTGGTGCAGGCGTATGGGGAGACTTCTGTTTCTACTGAAATAGCAGCTGTGGAGCCTCCATCCCCTCCCAAGTCTGTTCCAGGAGGGTCTTTGGATCAAGGATCTTTTGTTCAACTAGCATCGGAAGATTGTGAATGTCCTACAGGTGAGGGGGATCTTACCTCTTCTCCACTAAAGGGTCCTGTTGGTGGCCAACAGTCTTATGCTGCCCCTATGGTGGAATCAGAACTGAATGCTGAAGCTTTGGTTGTAATCAGTGAGATGGGATTTCCTGGAAAGGTGGAGGAGTCTGGTATGCTCTCAGCCTGTAAGTTAGTGGCAGATAAGGCAAGTCTTGATAATAAGCTTTTGCAAGTTACACTGCTTGAAAAGGGAGGTTGGCATCCTAGCAAGCCTCCTGATGGTGGGGTCATTACTAGATCTAAAGCTAGATCAATGGAGGATATTATTTGGCATCCTCAATGATCCAGCCTATTTTGATATGGAATATACGAGGGGTGGGGAACTCAGGTTCCCGTAGAAGCTTAAAACATCTTGTGCAGTCAAATAAGGCTTGTTTGGTGGCCATCTCTGAACCAATGATCTCATTCAATAAAGTCTCCTCATTGGGAAGATATCTCAAACTTGGAAGTTATGCAGGTAATAATTCAGAAGACTCTAAAATCTGGGTTTTCTGGCATGAAAGTTTTAATCTGTAGGTAATAGATTCTTCTTCCCAAATTATTACTTTGGGTCTTAAAACTGACAATTCCTTTTGTACATACTATACATTTGTATATGCATCTTGTGATCCTCGTAGTAGACAGACCCTCTACAGTGACCTTACTCTCTTTGCTACCTCGGTCTCGGTTCCTTGGTTGGTGGGGGGAGATTTTAATTGTGTGGCTAAGCTATCTGAGAAGGTGGGTGGAGATCCCCCAGCCATAGCGTCTATGCTGTACTTTAACTCCTTTTCCTGCTCTGCTGGCTTGATCGATGCTGGTTTTCAAGGGTCCTGCATGAGTTGGACTAAGAATAGAGTAGGTCCAGCTAATATCAGGGCAAGACTGGACCGGATTCTCATTAATGAAAACTACCCTTTTGAGGCTTCTCCTTTATCTGTCAAGCATCTTCCAAGAGGCCCCTCAGACCATGCCTCGTTACTGATCACCTTGGACAGTTTGTCTAAATGCCCTGGTCGTTTCATATTTCAGAAAATGTGGTGTACGCATGCATCATTCAAGCAAGTGGTTGCTAGTGAATGGCAGCAGGCCCAGTCCACTCACCCCAATGCCTTGGTCAGGTTGTTTATAAAGTTGAAGGCAGTAAAGGTTTCTCTCAGTAAATGGAATAAAGAAGTTTTTGGGGATATTTCCTTAAATAGAAGCCAAGCTGAGGCTGATGTTGAACTTAGATAGAATATCTATGATGCAGATCCCTCCCCTGGTAATAAAGAAAGTCTCTCTGTAGCAAATGCTATCCTCCGCCAAGCTCTTTTCAGGGAGGAACTTTTTTGGAATCAAAAATTCAGGTTAGACTGGATTGAGAGTGGGGACAGAAACACTTCATTTTACCATGCTATTGCTCAGTGTAATAGAAGAAGGAATGTAATTACACATCTCAGGGTTGGTAATCCAGCTGTATGGTGCAGTGATCAGGCCTCTCTTCAGGGTCATGCTGAAGCCTTTTTTAAACAACTTTTTTCTTCAGAGGAGCACTCAGTAGATTCCTCTATGTTGGACTGTATCCCACGGCTAATAATTGAGACTTAGAATCTGGCTTTGTGTGTCCTCCCTGATGCTACTGAGGTTCAAAAATCAATCTGGTCACTAAGGGGATCTAGTTCCCCTGGCCCGAATGGATTCTCTAGGGAGTTCTATACTTCCTCTTGGGACATTGTGGGGGATGATGTAACTGAAGCTGTTTGTGCATTCTTTAAAGGTTTTCCCCTCCCACGAGGTATCTCTTCTTCCCTTATCACTTTGGTCCCTAAGGTGCATGAACCTAAATCTTTTAATGACTTCAGACCCATAAGTCTATGTAATTTTTCATACAAAATTATAACTTGGATTATTTTTGAAAGGCTGGCTCCTCTGCTGCCAAATATAATCTCTTTGGAGCAAGGGGCTTTTGTGAAAGACCAATTTATTTTGGATAACGTAGCTTTAGCTCGCCAGCTCATGATGGATATCAGTAGGAAAGTGAGAGGTCATAATGTGATTTTTAAACTTGACATGGCGAAAGCTTATGATATGATGGAGTGGGACTTTATCCTTGCAGTTATGAGGAAAATGGGCTTTTGCACCAGATTTACTTCCTACATAGGTATGCTGCTCTATAATTGCTGGTTCTCGGTTAATTTCAATGGCATGGTTACTGGTTTCTTTAAATCCAGCAGGGGTATAAGGCAAGGGGACCCCATTGCTCCTTTCCTATTCATCATTGCATCAGAAGTTTTAAGTAGAGGACTCTCAGCCCTTTTTCATTCTGGTCAGCTTAAAGGGTATAAAGGGCCCAGGCACTGTATACAGATCTTCAATTTGCTGTATGCTGATGATACACTGGTCTTTTTAAATGCAAATAGAAACAACCTTGAGGTCTTTAAACACTTTATCAGCTGCTATGAGAGTTGTTCAGAGCAGAAAGTCAATGTTACTAAGAGCAGTTTTATCCTCTCATCAAAAGCCCCTGACTCCCTAAAACAATCTATCCGCTCTCTTACTGGTTATAAATATCAGTCTGGTGGCTTGAACTACTTGGGCATCCCTGTCAAAAAAGGTAGATATCTATGCTCATATTTTCAGTTCCTTCTTGATAGAATTCAGTCCAAGCTAGAGGGATGGCAGTCCAAACTGTTGTCTGCAGCTGGCAGAGCCGTTCTTATCAATTCATTCCTTCATAGCATGCCGGTTTACCTTGCCTCAGCATGCTTTATACCAAAGAAGGTGCTTCATTTTATTGAAGGTCAGTGTGCCAATTTTTTCTGGCATGGAGGCCATGGAACAAGCCGTCGGCACTGGGTTGCTTGGCCTATTATTCAGAAACCTTGGCTGGAGGGGGGGCTGGGCATTAGGGACCTGCATGGGGTTTAAATCTCCCTAGCTGTTAAGATGCTGTGGAATATTTTACATGGGTCATCTCTTTGGTCATCTTATGCCCGATGTCGATTTATTAAATCTCATTTACTAGCTGCACCAAGCCATTCCCTGCTGGAATGCCTGTGGCAGTCTTCAGGCAGGCCAGGGATATCTTATTACAGCATAGTAGGTGGTTTGTTGGCTGTGGGGCAAGTGTAGACTTTCTGAGGGATAATTGGTCTGGGAATGGCCCTCTCTTAAGTAATGTTTCTGCTAGTGGAATTCAGGATGGTACTATTTTTCCCTTGGCCTCTGTTAGAGACGTTCTATTGGAACCTCAACATTCTGCAAGGGGATTTTACAATGATCCCCTCCATCTCCCCAATATTCAGTTAACCAGAGAAGCAGATATATGTGTATGGACTGGTACCTTAAAGGGTGACTTCTCTGTCAAGTCTGTATACAATATGGTTCGGCCTAAAGGCCTGAGGAGGCCAGCCTGGGCCAAGTTATGGCATTCTGCCATAGCTCCCCGAGCTGCATTATTTGCTTGGAAATTACTTCACCGAGCTGTTCCGGTGGATAGTAGAGTGATTGAATGTGGGATCAATATGGCCTCTAGATGTAATTGCTGCTCCCTCCCTTGTCAAGAAGACCTGAACCATGTCTTTTTATCTGGTGAGCTGGCCTCTGAGATGTGGAGCTGGGTGACTCCCTTGATTAGCAACAGAGTTTGCCTGAATGACCAAATTACATGTCGTCTATGAAATGTCATCTCTGCTTCCAATTCACAGTCTGCTTTTATTTTTATTGGGCTATCTACTGTTATACAGATGATATGGGAAATCTGGAATTCCAGATGTGCAGCAAGATTTGATGGTGTAACAATTAATCTTGCAGCGATTAAAAAAAGAATTATATCTTCTATCTCCATGGCTCTAGACAGATTGACCTTCCACAGGACTCTGTCCCCCGGCCAGTTCAGCTGCCTTACTACCTTTGATATGTTCCCTCAGATTTTAATCAAACTGCCCATTATTGTTTCTTGCAAATTGGCAAAGCAAGGTTATACCTTGCATATTGATGGGGCTTCGAAAGGAAATCCTGGTAGAAGTGGGGGTGGAGGTTGCATTAGAGACTATGCAGGAAAGATGCTGGTGGCCTTTGCGTTCTCTTATGGCTTTGGGTACAGTTTGGTAGCTGAATTAAGAGCCTTACATGATGGTTTAGCCATTGCTAAACAGTGTGGCATAAGGTTGAATGTAATCTTTTCGGATTGTATTATGCTTGTAGTGGCAGTTTGGAAAAAAGTGGCTCCCAGTTGGATGACCACCCCATGGTGGAAGAGGACCCTACTGTTTCTTTAGGAATGCGGATGTCAAGTTCAGCATACCTACAGGGAAGGAAACCAAATGGCTGACTCTTTAGCCTCTTTTGCATGTGAAGCTTCTGCTAACTCAATTTTCACCAGGGAGGGGAATCTTCCTAGGTCGGCCAGGGGGGCTCTTAGGGTAGACAAGGCTGGCCTGCCAGCCTTCCCTTTCTAATCTCTTTTAAGGGCATCTTTTTACTTGTTCTCTTATCGTGTTTCTTCTAGGGACTTTGAAGTGTGGCCCTTTGCAGCTCAGGGCTATGCCTCTCAGACTTTGTATCTCACTCAGTTAAAAGTAATAAAAATTAGGGCCCTGGTGTAGCCTGGGGGAGTGAGAACACTCTTCCTTTCCGAGGAAGGGTGCACTCGACCAGTTCCTGCTCCACATTGGCCAGTCTTTGATTAAAAAAAAAAAGAGTACACCCACATCCCGGGTCCGCCCGTGTACGCCAACTTACTGTGACGAAACACACTCCATGATGCCGCGCCTAATTCTGACATGGAATCGCTTGCCCACTACTCACCCCCCAATCATCCGTTGGCCACTCGGATTAACAACTCGAGTCTAGTTGGACCTCCGGCCCGTGAATCATATTCCCGGGGCTGACCTTGACTCCCCAGCATGACGACACTTGCCGTCCGAGACCCAGACCCGACCGCTCACCTCGAGCCGTGTCTGACCTCCACCAGGCACCAGTCCACGTCTACCCCAGCCACCAAGGCAGTCGGGCTCGCATCGATCCCTTTATAAAGAGTTTCTGTAAGATACGCGGATATCCGCTTTATTATGCAATGACCCGGGGACCGACCCACGTGTCGGAGTTGTCCCGCGGCTTGCGCCAGTTGTACTTTGGCCCCCTCGGCCTATTTTTAAAGCCCACGTGGCCCTCATACATCATAAAACTAGTGGAATACAAGCGCCCGCATTCGGGTCCCCAGCTTTCTACCTACACCTCTCGGCATACGTGCCAAACATCCTGACTCCAGTAGACACCCCTCAGTTGAAAGCGCACCCACAGCTGCGGAATGCTCTCGGCCCTCTACCCACGGCTTCAGATATACATATACAGGCTTCTCTTCACCATGGAGCGAAGGTGTTCGGATTCAATCTGATGTAAATAAACACCCGTTGCTTGCGGTCGGTGGGGAAAGATGTCTAGTACACGATTCCCATAATCGCCTACGCACTCACACCCGTGGAACCCTTTCTCTCCACGTGTCGCCCGATCGCTCGAGCCCACGTGTCGCATCCTGGTGACGCTTCCCCGGTCAACCCTTGGTTCCATAGGTGATTGTCGAGAAATTGACTGGCATGCCTGCACCCTGTCCGGTTGACCCATACCCTTACATTTTCGTGCCATTCGACCCTTTTTGACTTTCCGTAAGAGGAGGGTGCCCGATACTACCGTGATAGGCATGCAACCGTAAAGATGATACCCGAGATATATCAAACTCCCGTGTCATCCTTTCCCGCTATATCCCTTCCTTCACCCCGGTCATCGGCATAAAAAACACCCGCAACAGTCACTTAGGAGTCACTTCACCTATCGACATATGTGTTGCTTCACCTATCCTATTTATTATGCGACTAAAACTCATTTCTCCTATCTTTTCACTTCACCTATCCTAGAAACTTCACCTATCTTAAAGGAACTTTGCCTATCTCCAATATTGACTATCTCTGTAAACTGAATCATGTCAACCTCTATGCTTCGCCTATCTAAGAAAGACAAAACTTTTAAGTGCTTGCATTTTGCCTATCTTGTTAACATAGACGCTACTTACGCGATATAAACACAGAAACTTCGCCTATCCTAACAAATACTTTTCGCATATCATAATCCAGCCTTTTATGTTAAACTCTCATGTTGCGAAAGTAACTATAGCATCTCCACTATTTTTTGATAGCTCTAAATAAAGCATATGTTGAATGAGTTGTTTCATGCATATTGGCTCATCTTCGTACAATCTCAAATAGGAAAAATATTTCTTTTAAAAACATAGCTTTATATCTTCTGAATTACTAACTGTTGATAAAGCTACTTATCTAAAAAATATTTTTGTCCAAGCTGAAATCACTTTGAGGGTAACTTCCAAAATTCAAAATGCATTAAATGCAGTCGAATAAAACATTAAATGTTGTCCATATTGAAGGCATGTATGCACGTAAACCTTTCAGGTACATTCGACTGACAGAAAAAGAAATACATATCTTCTTCAGTGCATTTTAGGAAGGGAAAAGATGACAGAAAGGCTGAGAACAATGGAGAGAAATGTAATATTTTGACTGCTTATATAAAGGAAAAACATGTATCTCTATGCATGACAACTATAAAGCGACAGAGATACATGATCACATATAAAGAAAGTTAGAAATATGTTCTGGAGATATTTCTTGAAACCTGAAAAAGCAGAAGATCTTCTCTAGCAGATTTGATACTACAAGACAAGAGCAGATTTAGACTTAGTCTAAAGATCTATATTTTGTGTCTAACATATTATTTTTCAAGTCTAATGAATAGCTTATTGTGACTAATGATTATTTGGTTTTGTCTAACGTGCATTGCTTTGTATTTAACGGAGCCAAAGCCTAAAAAGGGCTATAAATTTGCAAGACATATAGGAAGAAAATAAGCAGAGAGCACAACACAAATCGAGCATTCATGTGAGATTCCCTACTACCAGCAAACGGCCTTTCATTGCAAAGTGTTGAGAGTTTCTAGAGATATAATCTTCCTCAACCAAATCCTCTGCAAGAAAGAGCTTAAGAAAAGAAAGTCTTATGTAATCATTCTACTGCAACCTCGAAAGCCTTTGCGACATTCTGATCTTCTTTTTAGGCTTTCAGTGTTTTTGTTCAAGATTGTTGCATTGTCATTCTTTATTTTCTTCATCTTGAACACTCTGTGTTTAATTGTGTTGTGTCCCTGCAGTTTTGATGCTGTCTAACACCTCGAGTCATTTACATTCTGCGGTTTTGATGCTGTCTAACACCCCGAGTCATTGACTTTCCAATGCTACTTTAAAATTCTCAAGGCAGATCAAGCAAAAGGCTCAAATGAATCTAAGACTCACAATATGTGCCAGCAAAGATTGAAAGAAATCAAGTGCACAAAAATCGAGACAATTGGTTGTACAGAAATCAAGCCAAGTTGGATTGGGAAGCAAAAGCAAGCAACGACAGATCCAACAGCAATCAAGCAAGGCTGAAGAAGAACATCAAAGACAGTTATCACAAGGGTGGTGTCGACCTCACGAAGCTCTAGTGTCGACCTTACCAGCTCCAGCAGCCATCCGTCTAATGAAATCCCTAAGGGTGGTGTCGACCTGTTACTCTCAAGAGGTCGACCTCAGACCCTTCCATAAAGCGTTATAAATGCCCCTCTACATGGCTGCGTCGACCTCATCCCATCAGCAGGTCGACCTCATGGTGCTTCCAAAGCGTTGAAGACAGGATTTTATAAAGCAATGTTGACCTCACATTCACAGGAGGTTGACCTCATGGCTTTCCCAGAAGCTATTGTAAATGACATTCTCCAAGGCAGTGTCGACCTCACGTTCACAGGAGGTCGACCTCATGGTTCTCCCAGAAGCATTTTAAGCTATTTTCTATCAAACACGTCAGGTCTTCTAGGAACTAAAAATATGAACCGCAAATCCCCAAAAATACGGATTTCGAGGTCTGGAGGAAGGTTCAAGGTCAGACAAGTGTCTCAGCCATCACCATCATACCTGAACAACTTTTTAGAGGCAACTGTGTCAAAATCCAAATCTGGGAAATGTCCCTTGTCATGACACACCACTTTCTGCAGTCAACCAATGGGATATGGTCCTAGAAAGGTACACAAAGCAGAGAATTGACCTGAGCCAATGAGGAAGCAGACTGCAAGATTTTTTCATGAGGATCATTAAATGCTCAGATCTGAAACTAAAGAAAAGTCTTTTTCTATATCTCCTCCGAGCTAATCAAAAGAAATCTAGTCTGAAAACATATTTTTCTACTCATGTTGGACCAATCAGTGGACAGATTTTTGGTAGAAAAACTTCCTCTCTTGAGAAGCCAAAAAGGGACATGCACATCCTGGTTTTTGGTGGTGCTACAACTGTGCCAAAAGGAAGAGAAGAGGAGGAGCTGCTGCTGCTACTAGAGAGGTCGGTGCCCCTAAAAAAGGGAGAAGAAGGTGAAGAGCTCGGTGCCATTTCTGTGAAGATCTGAAGCAAAGCCACAAGCTCTTCTTCCACCTGTTTGTTGTCCTGTAAAGAGAAGCTACCATCACTAAAGCAACGAATCTAAAAGTAGCAAACCAAGTCCTCCAGATTTCAGACAAGGACATTTGCATTTGGCATTGAGTCTCATTCTTCTTGTCTAAAGTTCTTCATTACTTTTTTTCTATTTTGTTCTTGTTCTTGTTGAAACTTGAACCGTCCCTACCGGTGATAGTGGGAAGATAGATCAAGCTTGTGTGCTTGGATCTGTGGTTTGGCCTGTGTGTCATCAAGCTATGTGATAGCGGTTCCTTGAGAGTGGATAATCTCTCTTCAAGCTGTAAGGCAGCGGGTTGTGAAGCTGTGTAATCAGTGGGTTGTGTAGTTGCCCTAGGGAAGCCTCACTTGGCTTTAGTGAGAGGTAGACGTAGAACTTTGGAGAAAGTCCGAACCACCTTAAAAATCATTGTCTCTGTGGTTTGCATGTGTGATTTCTCTTCGCTATATGCTTGTCTAGGCCCGTTATCTATTTGCACTCTTGCATTGTGTGTGTACTCCCTGCATTTAAAGTAGTTCCTTCTATTTCGCTGCGGTCGTTTTTATTTCTAGAAAAGGACATGTAGATCTATTCACCCCTCCTCTCTAGATCAGCCATTCCCACACAACACGTGGTATCAGAGCCAATCTGTCATGATGGGGTCCAACGACCTTGAGAGAAATGGTGGAATGGCATCCAAGGGTCTCATGCCCGAAGGACATTATGTTAACATACCACCTTTCTTCACTGGAACTAACTACCCATATTGGAAAAACCGTATGCAGGTGTTCATCTGCGCTCAAGACTATGAGCTCTAGCGAGTTGTTAGCAAATGTCCCTATGATCTTCCAGAAGATGAGGACACTTGGACACGGGAGCAGATAAGGAGATCCACAGTCAACTGGAGTGCTAAGCACATAATGCCGTGTTCTCTCCATCCTGTGGAGTTCTCAAGAGTATCAACATGTGCAATAGCCAAAGAGATGTGGGACCGTTTAGAGGTAATATATGAAGGCACATCTGAGGTACGTAAGACCAAAGCCAACATGTTGATTTCAGAATATGAAATGTTTAAAATGAAGCCTGATGAATCCATTTCAGATATGTACGCTCGTTTAACTCAGCTCACTAATAGTCTAATTGGTTTAGGAAAGAGTTATTCTGAGCAGGAAATAGTATGAAAAATTCTTTGATCACTAACCCCAGCTTGGCATACCAAAGCCACTGTGGTTGAAGAATCCAAAAATTTGTCAACCACCAAAGTTGAAGAACTCATAGGATCCCTCATGACCTATGAGATAAATCTTAAGAACAAGGAAGTAGAGGTAAGCAAGAAAAAGCCTCTAGCTCTGAAAGCTGGACCTAGCAATCGTGGAACGTCCAAGGAAGGTGAGTCATCCACTAGCAATGAATATGATGATGAAGTAGCTATGATCACTCGGAAGTTTAGAAAATTTCTAAGAAAAGAAGGTAAAGGCCTCAGAAAAGGGAGGCCCCAGGTAAGGAAATCATTCAGATCAAAATATGAAAATGTAAAGAAATCTGATAAGATTGTGTGCTATTCTTGCAGGAAGCCTGGGCATGTAAAATCTGAATGCCCTGAAGAAGTGAAGAAATCATCACCCAAATAGAAAGGAAAGAAGAACAAGGCTATGTTATCTACTTGGAGTGACGAAGAAGAAGATAATGATGAAACAAGCTCCACGGAAGAGGAAAAGATAGATTTCTGTCTCATGGCTAAGGGAGATGAAGAATCAAAGGTACACTCTCCCTTTGATCATTTTTCAACTAGTGAATGGGAAGAGGCTTATTCTGAGTTGATAGATAAATATGACATGCACAAAAAGGAGAATAAAGCTTTGAAAAAGAAAATTAACACTATTGTGCATGATCACACTTTAAGTGAAAAGAATGCATCACTGGAATCTGAAATTCTAAATTTGAAGAAATTGGTTGAAAGTCTGGAATACGGAAGGAGTGAATTGAAAGATCTAGAAGTTGAAAATGAGAGCTTAAGAGATGAGATTGATGATGCAAAATCAAAGATGCAAAAATTTGAAAGTGACATCAAAATAACAAATGAAAAATATGAAGCCATCAAGGAAGTCAATACCAAACTCCAAGAAAATGTTGAAAATCTCCAAAAGGAACTAGAGGATAAACAAAAACTGCTGGAGAAGTTTGTGGATGGGAAAGAGAACTTAGATGCTTTGTTAGGAACAAGAATGAACTTTAACAAAGAAGGGCTGGGATACAATCCCACCCAAAAGAAAGAGATTGGCATGAAAACTATCACCTTTGTTTCTTCTTCAGATGCTTCTTCCTCAAACACAAAACCCATCCAAAGTCAAGGAAAATCAAACAATAAAGGAAAATAAAAAATGGAAGAGCCCCTAAAGAAAAACCCTGAAATCCCTAGAAAAATGCTCAGAAATTCCAGTCAGGTCGATCTGATCCTCAGCCCAGGTCTACACACACTCAGAGTAGAAATGGTCTAAAGGGCAGCACAGGTCGACACTATCCTCAGCCAAGGTCGATGCACCCACCAAACAGAACCCGTTATGGATGGGTAGAATAGGGGAGAGGTCGATGCACATGTTACAGGAGGTCGACACACCCTTCAAACAGAAGCAGTTATCACTATGTCTTTCAGGGTACAGGTCGACGCAGTTAGATGGACAGGTCGACGCAGTCATATAGTAGGTCCTACTATACCTCATATATACATGACCTAGTCAAACTTATTTCCCTATGAACCACAAGACTTTCTATCAATCAAAAATAAATAATTGGAACCAAAGATAAATCTTTTCAAACATCTACCATAAACCAAATGCTGAAAAACAAAAGAAGAATGTGAAGGTGGAAAATAAGAATAAAAATTTAGCAGCAAGCAAGAAAATCAAAAATGGGAAGAAAGTTTAGATTCCAAAGGGTATGTTAACATGTCTTATAGAATTGAATGGTTTGATGGGACCCAAATATGGTTGGGTTCTAAAAATTGTTGCTTAATTTATCTTGCAGGAATGTCTTGCAGCCGTACATAACCGTTGGTATCTCGATAGCCACTGTTCAAGACACATGACAGGGGACAAAGTCAAATTCTATCTTTTGGTGGAAAAAGAGAGCGGACGTGTTACATTTGGAGAGAACAATAAAGGAAAAATCATTGGTACATGTAATGTAGGTAAGAATCTCTCCAATTCTATTGAAAATATCTTGTAAGTTGAAGGGTTGGAATATAATTTGTTGAGTATAAGTCAATTATGTGACAAGGGACATATAGTGATATTTGACTCTCATGAATGTAAAATTATGGAATCAAAATCTGATAAAATCAAGTTTTTTGGTAAGAGAGTCAATAATGTATACATGATTGACTTCAATGATCTAGCTCATTTGAATCTCTGTCTTGCTGCACCAAAATCTGAATTGTTGAGTAGTGGACAGCGGATCTAGAGGGGAGGTGTAAATAGATCTGCCCCTCTTTTCACAATGCAACCCTCTGTATAGCTAGATAAAATAAATTGCAGCGGAATGTAACTAGCTTATCGAAGAACACTATGATTCGCTTGGCAAGATGAGCAACTAATATATCGATTTGAACCTAAGCATGCATCTAGAACGAAGCAATCACACAAACAAACCACAACACAAAGAATTTTAAGGTGGCTCGGACTGAATCCCCAGTCCTACGTCTACCCCTCACCAAATCCGGTGAGGCTCCACTAGTGCCACGCACTGAACCGCAAATCGGAAAGACCTCCGATTGCCTTCCTACTAATCGCAGGTAGGGACGTCAACACCGTAGATCGGACAACTTCTGATTGCCTTCCTACTAACCACCGGTAGGGACGATCCTCAGTTCCAAATGTTTATATGAAATGAAAAGAGAACAAATATCAAGCTATTCAAATAAGATATGAAATATGCTCAAAGAGAAAAGATCTTGTCTGAGATTGCTGAAGCTTGAATCTGATTCTTCAATGGTATCTTCTTCCTTGTGACATGGTCTTCCTTGGATCACCTTGAGTTAATGAAGAAGATGAAGGATGCAGATTTGATCTCCCTTGAAAACGAGCTTGCTTGGATGGCCTTGAGTTGATGAAGAGGTGTATGGATGTAGATTTGATCACCTTTGAGAACCTTGATTGCTTCTAGCTTCCTTGGAGGTTGCTTGCTTCAGATCTAAGCTTGAATCACCTTGGAATGGATGAAGAACTCCAGCCCGAAGCACTGTTCATGGAGGTGCTACAGTACCTGCGAATCACCTCCTCTAGCCTCCCTTGATCTCTATTGTTCCAATTGAAGCATTAGGGTTTCTAACCCCTTATGTGTTAGTTTTATAGACTTTGAATGGTCCTTGGACATCCCCCAGACCAGATCCACATTTTGTGGGTGATTGGGTGACTTTAGGATTAAAGAAATCCATGGAGAATGGCCCTTCTCGAAGTGGAAAATAAAGTCAACATTTGTTGGCTCGGGGCTAGCGTTCGACCTGCAGAAGCTGGCGGTCGACCGCTACTCAGAAACGCTGTAGAAATTTAGTCCCTGGAATTTCCGATCGATCGCTACTGGGCTGGCGGTCGACCGCCACTGTGAGTGCTGTAGATAGTTGTGACGACCCAGAGTTCAGGATACCGATATACCGATAACATCGATACACCTATACCAAGAACTGGGGAAGCCATCCAAGAGGCTGATGAGGCCCCTGAAGGGTTAGTAGGGTTTTGTCGAGGGGATGTATAACGAATTGCAATTTGGAACGCGCATATTACAATTAAGTATTAAAATTAACACAAGTGCGAAAGCAATTCAAAATAACCAGAGTGATATATATATATAAGCTAGTCCAGAAGAGCAAGAGTACTAGTCCACAAGGTACAACTACACGGGGCATACCCTGGTAAAAGTACTACAACGCCTCGAAAGGCGACCCGTCCACTCCAGGCAGCTAGGCACGGTCTCCAAAATAGCTCACGAAACACCTGGCGACGGCGGGTGCGGCTCGCCTGAAAAGAGAAGGGTGAGTCACAGCCAGACTCAGTAGGGGTCACGCGGATCCCTACCTCACACTAAACATGCATACATGCAGAAGTAAAGGCAATTAGAGCATGCATTTAAATAAAATAACAGGCATTGGCATAAGTAAACTACTCAAGTAAAGCTGTAAACTCTAACCAAGCAGGTATAACAGCTAACATATGCCAATAATAAATAAATGCAAGCAACTAAAACTAAATCTACCAAATAGAATAAGCCTTAACTAATCCAAGCAGTAGGGAGTAGGACAACCACTGGAGCAGAAACCAGATGCGTCCACTGACGACTTACACTGCGTCTCAAGCACTCGTAGTCGGTAAACGACACGCTGAGCGCGTAAACATTACCAAACCAAGTGACCAGTCGGAGTGGCACCCGTCGGTGTCAGTCCACAGTCTCCGACCACGTGTGCACACACTGACTCTAGCCTGAGCCAGGCCCTCTAGCTAGTTTTCTCCCTTGGTAGGACGCTACCATTGGCTGGGAGCCCACGGAACTAGCTTACAAACCGTGTACGGGAAACACCCCTCCGCTATCCCCAAGCGGGTCGGCACTCAACAGACCTTAGGGCAACAACAGTGGCTCCATTACAAGGAAAGAAAAGCTACTCTATTGGGATATAGAAACATGCCATTAAATACTAAAATAACGTAAACTTGGCATATATATATATAGAATGGAACGCATAGCGAAAAGGCTGGCAACTTTGAACCCAACAGGCAAGCGGCGGTCAACTGCCCACGCGTTACAAGAAAGTAACGGTCGGGGGCTGGCGCGTTATATTCAAAACGACGCGTCTGTCTCCATCCGTTACTTCCACCAGAGTTCCAGCTCAAAGGGCCCAAAAGGGAATGTAACGGTAGGGGCCCAGCGCGTTACATCGATGCAACGCGTTGGATCACCGCCGTTACATCCACCCGAGGCCAAAAATCAACGTGCCGCGGTCAAAAATCCACAGCAGGCGAAGTAACGCACTTGCCTAGGCGCGTCGGGTAGACTTGATGGCTGGCCGACTGGCCGTCGGGTTAACCACCTGACCGGGTCAACGCAAACCAACGAGAGAGTAACGGATGGGAGCCCCACTGTTACTCTTGAAATAACGCCCCCTCAACGGGCCGTTATAAAGAAGCGACGCGTCCTCCAAGGACCGTCAGGCGTGTGACGGTTCCTGGCAGGACCATCACACCTCCTGGGACACGGGCGGGTTCGGTTTGAAAACTGGAGCCCTCCCGGACGATGGAAATCATCGGGTAACGTCGAAAAACCTGTTTTCCTATCAATCCATACAACTCAAACAACAATATAACACCTAAAAACATCACATGCAATGCCTATAAAGCATTAAACTCAAGAAATCAAGCATGAACACCATAAATGGAAAACTACCATTTAGCATGCTATAGGCGCCTAATCAAGGAAACGAGCTACAGGAAATGATCCTAGCAAGCTCAGGATTCCATCCCCCTACCTCTCGCGAGCCGAAACGGTCGAAAAGGCCGCATGCAAAGAGGAAGGGTCACGGAGCCTTCATGCTCCACCTCGCTCCCACGATCACCGAACCACGCCGAAATGGGTACCCACGCGTTCCTCTCGACGCGAGGAATCCAACGGCGCCAACCACGCCTCAATCCGACCTCGTTCGGCCTGCAACCCAAGAGAGGGGAAGAGGGCGGCCGCGGAGGAGAGAGAGTGTGAGGGTGAGAATGAGATCGACGGGGAGAGAGAGAGAGTGAGGGATTAAAAGAAAATAAAAAAATTAAAATCTTATTAATTTCTAATAACCCTCAATTAACTCCAAATAAATCCAGAAAAATACCAAAAAATTCCTAAAAATTCAAAAAAATAGCTGGAAATTCCAGAACAAATACTAGAACAAAATCCGTTAAGGATCCATTAAGGCACGGGCCTTACAGTCCCTTCCTCCTAATAAAATTTTTGCCCTCGAAATTTACAACACTAAGGATAAGGAGGAAAACTGAGAAAGGACATATACCTTACTGGAATAAGAAAGGAAAAAGCTGACGCATCTCATCTTCGGGTTCCCAAGTAGACTCATTACCAGAGTGACGCTGCCAAGCAACTCTTACCAGAGGAATAACCTTATGTCTCAACCGCTGCTCACGACGGTCTTCAATTCTGAGAGGAAACTCTGGCGTAGACAAATCAGTAGTCACCACAGGCCATACTGAATCATCAAGAACATGAGAAGCATCAGGCACATATTTCCTCAACTGAGACACGTGGAATACATCATGAATAGCTTGCATGGCCGCTGGTAGTTGCAGGCGATAAGCCACTTGACCAATAGCTTCAACGATCGGAAAAGGGCCAACATACAGCGGACTAAGCTTCCCACGCTTCTCAAACCTGGAAACACCTTTCATCGGAGATATCTTAACAAACACCATATCTCCTGACTCAAATTGTAGTGGACGTCTGCACTGATCTGCATAACTTTTCTGTCGACTCTGAGCCGTCAACAATCTCTGCCTGATCAGACGAACCACATCCGAACACTGCTGCACCATGTCAGGTCCCGTCAAAAATCTGTCTCCGACATCAAACCAGTTCAAGGGAGTACGACAAGGACGACCATACAGTGCTTCATAAGGAGCCATTCCAATACTGGAGTGAAAACTGTTATTATAAGCAAATTCAACAAGTGGCAAATGCTGACTCCACGAACCTTGCCAGTCAAGGCAACACAATCTCAGCATGTCCTCCAGAGTCTGAATAGTCCTCTCCGATTGTCCATCTGACTGTGGGTGATACGCTGAACTGAATGCTAACTCAATGCCCAAAGCTTTCTGGAAACTACGCCAAAAGCCGGAGGTAAAACGTGGGTCACGATCTGACACAAGTGAAACAGGAACCCCATGCAGTGGCACGATCTTCTGCACATAAAGGTCGGCTAACCTCTGCACATTCCAGGCAACTTTAATCGGCAACAATCTGGCAGTTTTAGTCAATCTGTCGACAAGCAACCAGATACCATCAAAACCTTGAGAAGTCCGAGGCAAACCCACCACAAAATCTGTAGTAACATGGTCCCATTTCCACATCGGAATCTCCAATGGCTGAAGCAATCCACCTGGCTTCTGATGTTCGGCTTTAACCTGCTGACAAGTCAAGCACTTAGAAACAAATATAGCCACGTCTTTCTTCATACCTGGCCACCAGAACTGCCTTTTCAAATTTTGATACATCTTGGTGACACCGGGATGAATAGCAAAACGGGAACCATGGGCTTCACTCAGAATCTCATGCCTCAAATCATCATCAGCGGGAACATACCAACTGCCCTGGAAACTGGCAACCAGCTCGTCATCAAATTCCACATCATATCTTGATATAACACGGGCCAAATTAGAATCAGCTTGCTGAGCTTCTTTAATCTGCTGATATAAAGCTGAACCCAAAACCAAGCTAGCACAGACTGCCATCCTCGGATCGGCAGGGATCTCAACACTGAATGCCTCGCTCGGAAGCCGTTCCCACAATTTCCATTCATGAAGTAATAAATGACTGACCTTCACTTTCCTGCTCAGAGCATCAGCAACAACATTCATTTTGCCCGACTGATAGGAGAGTGTAACGTCAAAGTCTTTCATGAGTTCCATCCATCGACGCTGCCTGAGATTCAGATCTTTCTGGGAGAATATATACTGTAAAGTCTGGTGATCAGTAAGAATCTGAAATTTCTCACCATACAGATAATGTCTCCAGATCTTTAAGGCAAAAATAACTACAGCTAGCTCCAGATCATGAGTGGGATAATTCTCTTCATGTTGTTTCAATTGCCGAGATGCATATGCGATAACTTTTCCATGTTGCATCAGCACTGCATCCAAACCTACTCGAGAAGCATCAGTACAAACAAGAAAACCACCTGAGTCGGAAGGCAAAGTCAACACAGGAGAAGAAGTCAATAGCCTTTTCAACTCAACAAAGCTAGCCTCACACTGATCCGACCAGACAAAAGGTACATCTTTACGAGTCAGTCTAGTCATCGTGGCTGCAATCTTTGCAAAGTCTTGGATGAACCTTCGATAATACCCAGCCAAACCTAAAAAGCTTCTTATCTCTGTCACAGACCTCGGTCTCTGCCAACTCAAAATAGCCTCAACCTTTGCAGGGTCCACTGCCACTCCATCGCCAGAAATCACGTGACCAAAAAAATGAATTTCCCGAAGCCAGAATTCACATTTACTGAACTTCGCATAGAGCTCGTGATCTCTTAGAGTCTGCAGAACGATCCTCAAATGCTGCACATGATCTTCATCAGAGGCAGAATAGATCAATATGTCATCAACAAAGATCACCACGAACTGATCAAGAAATGGATGGAAGATACGCTGCATTAGGTCCATAAAAGCTGCTGGGGCATTAGTCAAACCAAACGGCATCACCAGAAATTCAAAGTGACCATATCGAGTGCTGAAAGCCGTCTTCTCCACGTCAGATTCCCGGATTCGCAATTGAAAATAGCCAGACCGGAGATCAATCCGTGAAAAGACAGTAGCAGACTGTAACTGGTCAAACAAATCATCAATCCTGGGAAGCGGGTATTTATTCTTGATAGTCACCTGATTCAGCTACCTGTAATCAATACAAAGCCTTAGGCTTCCATCTTTCTTTTTCACAAACAACACTGGAACACTCCACGGAGAAAAACTGGGGCGAATATAACCTTTCTCCAGCAATTCAAGTAGCTGTGCTCGTAGTTCTTTCAATTCAGCTGGAGCCATTCGGTACGGTGCCTTTGCTAACGGGCCTGTACCTGGAATCAGTTCAATCACCATCTCTATCTCTCGTTCTGGGGGCAAGCCTGGCAACTCGTCAGAAATACATCAGGGAACTCACAAACAACAGGAATCTCACTGACTTCCCATCGTGGTTTTTTAACAGCAACCACAGAAGCAAGAAACCCCTGGCAACCTGCACTAAGCAACCTATAGGCTCGAATAGCAGAAATAATCACACGAGAAGATCGGGATCGAATACCTTGGAAATAAAAAGCTGATTTTCCCTGTGGCTGAAAATAGACTTTCTTCGATCTGCAGTCAACCACAGCTCCATAATGCTCCAACCAATCCATTCCCAGAATAACATCATAATCTACCAGCTGCAACGCATACAATCTCGCCGGCAACTGGTGATTATCAATCATCACCAGAGACTCTTCCAAACACAGAGGTGTAATCATGAAATCTCCCGAAGGCATCTCAACATACATCTCACAAGTTATCTCTGAAGTCGGTTCCTCAATACATGCCATAAAATCCTCAGAAATAAAAGAGTGAGAAGCACCAGAATCAAATAAGACACGAGCTAAATGACCATAAAGCATAATCGTACCTTCCACATGATGGGACGCAACAGCATCAGCTCTAGTCATATGAGTAACCTTGCCTTTCTGCTTCTTCGATCCGGCTGAGGATTGCTGAGAAGACGCCGACGCTTGAGAGAAGAATTGTTGTTGAGCTTGCAGTGCGGGAGGAGGTCTGAATTGCGACTGTTGAGGTTGAGAAAACTGAGGAGCTTGCAATTGCTTCGGCCTCAGCGGGCAATCCTGAACCACATGACCCGGCTGGTCACATCGAAAGCACACAACAGGTAGAGAACACGGCTGGCCCTTATACTGACCACCGCATCTCCGACACGTCCAGGGCTGACTGACAGCTGAGCTCTGACGAGTTTGAGTAGAAGGTGCTGTCGGCTGCTGAACAGAATCTGTACCGGACGGCTGCTGGAAAAACTTCTTCTTCTTCTTAAATCTCTTGAACTTGGTCTTGGAAGGAGAGGAAGCACTGCTAACCTCTGACTGGACTGGGGGAACGCCTGGCACTGGCGGTCGGTAAGCCTGCTGAGACTGCATTGCCGGCTGAACTGACCCTGCCTGAGGATACCCACCCAGTCTCGTCATCTCCAGCTCAAGTGCCACAGCTGTCTGGCACGCACCATCTAGATCTGCAACACGACTTGCGATCAAGGGCATCTTCAACTCTGGCCTCAAACCTCGCAAGAATTGCTGTGTCTTCAATGCTTCACTAGCCAGCACATGGGGCGCATACTGACCCAATTCCATAAACTTATTCCGATACTGAAGCACCGTCATACTGCCTTGAGTCAGCTCCATGAATTGATACATCTTGGCCATCTGCAAACATGCAGGAGTGTAGGCACGCTCGAAAGCAGCTACGAACTCTGCCCATGTGATCTGTCGAAGAGGTCTAGAATGAAAAGCGATCTGCCACTTGGCTTTCCACCAAGTGATGGCTGTACCCTAGAGTTGAAAAGCAGCAAGCATAACCTTCTCGTCTTCAGCACATTCCATCGATACAAACACGCGCTCGATCGCATCCAACCATTGCCTCGCAACCTCTGGGTCAACTTGACCATCGAAAGCAGGCGGGTTAAACATCAGGAATTCTTTTAAAGCCTTGCCTCTACTGCCAGGCACTTAAACCTGAGGAGCAACAATCGGCGCTGGAGGAGCAACTGGAATAACAGGAACAGCAGGAACTACAGGAGGAGGTGCAGAACCACAATCTTCCCTGGGCGCATCTCGAGGAGCACGAGGAACTCGAGGAGGTCTTCCTCAACGAGGCGGCATAATTACACTGCCGAAAACATAAATCAACAGTAAATACATCTGACACGCAGAAAACACCCTAAGCCAGCAATAGACGACACCAAGGACTAGCTCTGGACAAAGCAAATTCCAATTCCTTACACCATTCCTCAACTCACGCTCTGATACCAACTGTGACGACCCAGAGTTCAGAATACCGATATACCGATAACATCGATACACCGATACCAAGAATTGGGGAAGCCATCCAAGAGGCTGATGAGGCCCCTGAAGGGTTAGTAGGGTTTTGTTGAGGGGATGTATAACGAATTGCAATTTGGAACGCGCATATTACAATTAAGTATTAAAATTAACACAAGTGCGGAAGCAATTCAAAATAACCAGAGTGATATATATATAAGCTAGTCCAGAAGAGCAAGAGTACTAGTCCACAAGGTACAACTACACGGGGCATACCCCGGCAAAAGTACTACAAGGCCTCGAAAGGCGACCCGTCCACTGCTGGCAGCTAGGCACGGTCTCCAAAATAGCTCACGAAACACTTGGAGACGGCGGGTGCGGCTCACCTGAAAGGAGAAGGGTGAGTCACAGCCAGACTCAGTAGGGGTCACGCGGATCCCTACCTCGCACTAAACATGCATACATGCGGAAGTAAAGGCAATTAGAGCATGCATTTAAATAAAATAACATGCATTGGCATAAGTAAACTACTCAAGTAAAGCTGTAAACTCTAACCAAGCAGGTATAACAGCTAACATATGCCAATAATAAATAAATCCAAGCAACTGAAACTAAATCTACCAAATAGAATAAGCCTTAACTAATCCAAGCAGTAGGGAGTAGGACAACCACTGGAGCAGAAACCAGATGCGTCCACTGACGACTTACACTGCGTCTCAAGCACTCGCAGTCGGTAAACGACACGCTGAGTGCGTAAATAGTACCAAACCATGTGACCAGTCGGAGTGGCACCCGTCGGTGTCAGTCCACAGTCTCCGACCACGTGTGCACACACTGACTCTAGCCTGAGCCAGGCCCTCTAGCTAGTTTTCTCCCTTGGTAGGACGCTACCATTGGCTGGGAGCCCACGGAACTAGCTTACAAATCGTGTACGGGAAACACCCCTCCGCTATCCCCAAGCGGGTCGGCACTCAACAGACCTTAGGGCAACAACAGTGGCTCCATTGTAAGGAAAGAAAAGCTACTCTATTGGGATATAGAAACATGCCATTAAATACTACAATAACGTAAACATGGCATATATATATAGAATGGAACGCATAGCGAAAAGGCTGGCAACTTTGAACCCAACAGGCAAGCGGCGGTCAACTGCCCACGCGCTACAAGAAAGTAACGGTCGGGGGCTGGCGCGTTATATTCAAAACGACGCGTCTGTCTCCATCCGTTACTTCCACCAGAGTTCCAGCTCAAAGGGCCCAAAAGGGAATGTAACGGTAGGGGCCCAGCGCGTTACATCGATGCAACGCGTTGGATCACCGCCGTTACATCCACCCGAGGCCAAAAATCAACGTGCCGCGGTCAAAAATCCACAGCAGGCGAAGTAATGCGCTTGCCTAGGCGCGTCGGGTAGACCTGACGGCCGGCCGACTGGCCGTCGGGTTAACCGCCTGACTGGGTCAACGCAAACCAACGAGACAGTAACGGATGGGAGCCCCACCGTTACTCTTGAAATAACGCCCCCTCAATGGGCCGTTATAAAGAAGCGACGCGTCCTCCAAGGACCGTCAGGGGTGTGACGGTTCCTGGCAGGACCGTCACACCACCTGGGACACGGGCGGGTTCGGTTTGAAAACCGGAGCCCTCCCGGATGATGGAAATCGTCGGGTAACGTCGAAAAACCTATTTTCCTGTCAATCCATACAACTCAAACAACAATATAACACCTAAAAACATCACATGCAATGCCTATAAATCATTAAACTCAAGAAATCAAGCATGAACACCATAAATGGAAAACTACCATTTAGCATGCTATAGGCGCCTAATCAAGGAAACGAGCTACATGAAATGATTCTAGCAAGCTCAGGATTCCATCCCCTACCTCTCGCGAGCCGAAACGGTCGAAAAGGCCGCATGCAAGGAGGAAGGGTCATAGAGCCTTCATGCTCCACCTCGCTCCCACGATCACCGAACCACGCCGAAATGGGTACCCACGTGTTCCTCTCGACGCGAGGAATCCAACGGCGCCAACCACGCCTCAATCCGACCTCGTTCGGCCTTCAACCCAAGAGAGGGGAAGAGGGCGGCCGCGGAGGAGAGAGAGTGTGAGGGTGAGAATGAGATCGACGGGGAGAGAGAGAGAGTGAGGGTGATGGATTAAAAGAAAATAAAAAAAATTAAAATCTTATTAATTTCTAATAACCCTCAATTAACTCCAAATAAATCCAGAAAAATACCAGAAAATTCCTAAAAATTCAAAAAAATAGCCAGAAATTCCAGAACAAATACTAGAACAAAATCCGTTAAGGATCCATTAAGGCACGGGCCTTACAATAGTGGTCTACTGGCAGGGGCTGTCGACCGCCCCTGGGCTGGCGGTTGACCGCCAGCTGGGCAGAACCCGGGTTACCCCGGTTCAGTCCATTAACCGTTTAGCTCCGTTGCTTAAGTCCTTTAGCATCCCGTTCTCATCTGTGGCATCAACCTTGACAGTCTTAAAGATTTGTATTGATTATCTGCGTGCGAGGGCACAATCATTGAGCTTTCACATTTGCCATCTCCACTCCATTCCTTGTCCATTTATTGGCTTATCTATCATGAGCAAAACATCACGTATGTCAGTCATATGAGAGTGGAAAACAACAATGACTTATAGTGTTTAGCCATTATCAAAACTGTGAATATCAAATAACTCAAATGTTCATAGGGGCACAACATGAACTTGCTTGGTTATGGCATCATAGACTAGGACATGCTTGCTACAATGTATTGCATAAACTTGTAAAACATTCAATGGTGAAAGGACTGCCTGAACTCTCCTTTAACCAAGATAATAAAGTTTGTGACGCATGTGCCCTAGGGAAACAAACTAGAAAATCTTTCAAAAATAGATCTGAAAGTCTATCATCTAAACCACTTGAACTAATTCACATGGACTTGTTTGGGCCAACAAGAATTGCTAGTCTAAGTGGTAGAAGATATGGCTATGTGTTAGTGGATGACTTCTCTAGGTTCACATGGGTATTCTTTCTTACACATAAGAATGATGCTTTTGATGAGTTTCAGACACTTTCCATGAAGATAAAGCAAGATAGTGAGTTCAAAATTTCTAATATTCAATCAGATCATGGTGGTGAATTCGACAATGCTGAATTTTATGATTTCTACAGGGCTGAAGGTATATCTCACAGGTTTTCATCACCAAGGATCCCTGAATAAAACGGGGTAGTTGAGAGGAGAAACCGAACACTCATAGAGATGGCTAGAACGATGCTTGCTGAACGACAACTCCTAAGGAGATTTTGGACCGAAGCGGTAATACAACATATTACATCATCAATCGCTCCATGGTAAGGCCATTCACCAAAAAGACTCCTTATGAGTTGCTCAAAGGTAAAAAGCCTTTTCTCTCTCACATAACAGTGTTCGGATCCAAATGTTTCATTCATAGCAATGATAAAAGATAATTGGATAAGTTCGAGCCCAAGAGTGATGAAAGTATATTTCTTGGTTATTCTGAGCGATCTAGGGCTTATACAATTTACAATATCAAGAGTCAAGTTGTGGAAGAATCACCCCATGTTACTTTTGATGAATTAAATGATGAATCTAACAATGACAAGCCCTGCAAGAAAGATGACGATGGGGAGTTCCTGAAATCAAACGAAAAACATGATCCTCTACAAGAGGAGACAAGAGAAAATGATGACTTGGGAGAAGCAAGCAATTCAAGGGCTCCGACTACTGGTGAAGGTAATGACATTACTGATGTTAGAATTCTTAAAGATCATCCCTTGGAAAATGTAATTGGGAGCTTGAATGATCCACCTAGTACCAGGTCACATTTTAGAATAGTTGAAGAATTGGACCAAATTGCTCTTGTCTCACAAATTGAACCAAAAAATATTGAAGAAGCTTTGAAAGATGAAAACTAGATAAACTCCATGCAAGATGAATTAAACTAGTTTGAAAGAAATAAAATTTGGCACCTTGTTCATAGACCCTCAACAAAATCTATCATAGGTACCAAATGGGTATTTAGGAACAAACTTAGTGAAGATGGCAAGATAATAAAAAATAAGGCTAGATTGGTGGCTCAGGGCTACAACCGAGAATTTGGAGTAGATTTTGAAGAATCTTTTGCCCCTGTAGCTCGACTAGAAGCCATTAAGATTTTGCTTTCATTTGCATGTTCACACAAAATAAAACTGCATCAAATGGATGTTAAAATGGCTTTCTTAAATGAGATTTCTTAAATGGGTTGATAAAAGAGGAAGTCTATGTGGAGCAGCCACCCGATTTTGAAAGTTCTGATCATGAAGATTATGTGTACAAGCTGGACATGGCTCTTTATGGCTTGAATCAAGCACTTAGAGCTTGGTATGAAAGGCTAAGCTCTTTCCTCACCGAAAACGGATACACAAGAGGTAAAGTAGATCAAACACTCTTCACCAAAAAGCAAGGTAAGAACATCTTGATTGTTCAAATTTATGTTGATGATATTGTGTTTGGATCTACGAAATCTAAAATGTGTGAGGAATTTGCTAACCTTATGACTAGTGAGTTTGAGATGAGTTTAATGGGTGAACTTCAATTCTTTCTCGGCTTGCAGGTTAACCAAGGTGTAGATGAGAACTTTATAAGTCAAGCCAAATACATCAAAGAGCTGCTGAAAAAGTTTGACATGAAAAAATGTAAGCACATTGCAACTCCTATGGGGACTAACACATCACTGGATGCAGATGAGAAAGGTAAATTTGTGGATGCAAAAACTTATAGAGATATGTGTTGACACCCATTTTATACCCAATAAGTCGGGTCATCTCCTTATTTCATTCTATATGATGCTCCGAGTTGTTCACTCTTCATTGAGTCTCTTGATCAGTTGAGGCCTGTTTCTTGGGTCTTAATTCCTGGATTAAGAATTGGCTTCTGGTAGCATTTCGTTGGCAATAGCTTAGCAACCCTTTATTGCTATTCTTGAAACTCAATGGTAATAACGGTCTGAACCAGGCGCGTTGTTTCATTATAACGCATGGGGCCTGGACTGTTACTCTTTGAAGAGTCCTAAGGCTTAAGGCCTCGTTTTCAGTGCTTATCCTTTTGATTCCACATTTGTAATAACGGTCTGTCGAGCAGCCGTTGTTTCATTCTGACGCCCTATGCCTTGGCCGTTGCTTCCTTGAAGAGTCCAACTTGTTGGGTCTTCTTCCCGTCGATCTTATCTTTTAGGGATAAGGTTGATAGTAACGGATGGTTCTTGATGCGTTACTTCCAAGTGGCGGTCTGTCGTGCAGCCGTTACTTCCTTCCGAGAGTCCTGGCAGTTCAGGCCTTTTCTCTGCTACTCCGTGGTCGAGATAAGGGTTTTAGATTGATGATATCTCTTTCAAATCTGATCCTCAGGACCTTCCGTTCGATTCTATGGACTCTTGGTGATATTATCTTCAAGGATTTGCTAAAGAGTTATCTCTTTATCTTGCTGAATTATCCTCTGCTCGACCTGAGAGTTTGAGGGTCTATAAATAGAGCCCTTGACTTCATGGCCCGGGGGGGAAAGATTTGGAATTCACGACGAAGTGCTGCCAAACTCAGGAGCCATCTTCATCCAAGAGGAACTGCTTCCCACGTCCATCCATCTCATAATCAAGGGAGTACTTTGGTTTTGGTCTTTCAAGTTCATCATTGCATGCTTGAGTTCTTCCCTGGTTTTTTCTCAATCAAAGCATTATCCCTCCTCTTTCTCCACGTTTTTCACTGTCCTCTAAGCATATAAACATCTTCCCAAACTTTTAAAACACCCAGAGGGGTTAAAAAACCAAAAACTCCCCGGTAATCCACTCTCCTTTTGATGATGTTAAGTCCTTTGAGAATTGATGCTATGCTTGTGAAAAGGACTAATTGAGGTTATTGTGTTTTGTCTTTCTACATCTTTGGTAGGTTTACAGGTTCATTGACATGAGGCCCAGGTCTTCTAGCCGGCTGGAAGAGTTGGAGTTAAAAGAATTCAAGCTTTGTTACTGCAGGTTATCTGACGGCCTTGTGCAGGCGCGTCACTCTCTTCCGGCGGTCTATCGTGTGGCCGTCACTTCCAAGCGACGCACGGGGTTCTGGCCGTTACTTCTAAGTTAATCTGCAGGCTTTCTCTGGTTTTCTCTCCCGTGGGCGGGTGTTTCATCCACCTATTTCCAAGGTATATTCAGGTTTTTTGACTTGTTTTTACTTTGGTGGCAATCACATCTTTCCTTGGTATTGGGCATTAGCTGTCTTCTTCATCATATCTTTCTATTTTCCTTGCTTGTTCCACCTTCACGGTGTGTTTTTATTTATTCCTTGCTCCACGCCCCGACGTGTGTTTTCCTTTTCCTTAGCGTAGTTTGATTGAGATAGCATGCCCATGCTAGAGCTAGCTATGATTGCCTAGGTTCATGATCACATGTTCATAGGTTTGAGTAGATCTTTGATTGTTTGTTTGTTATCTTACCATATCACTCTTCAAACCTCAAAAGAAAGATAGAAGATAGACAAATAAATATCAACAGATAATTTTTTGGCGATCACGGTGGGACAGCTTGTGCCAATCGTGCTTTTGATTCTTGTTTAAACCTGCCATCATCTGCTTGTTGAGTTGCCTTTTGTTTCCCCTTTGATTACTGCTCATTCTGGTTTTCTGAGTTCTCTGACAGCCAGGTGTCCCCGCGTCACAGTCCTCTGACGCAGGGGCATTAGATCGCCGCTTTGGTTCTGCTGTGTGAGCTTCCACGGGCTTTCCGATTACTTCTGTCTGGTTTTGGTTCCCTGGCTCATTCGACGGTCTCATCCCCCTGCGTTATATATTATCTGGCGGTCCGGCCTTTGACCGTTATTGTGCTCTGACGCAGGGTCCTTCGACCGTTATTCTCCTGGCAGGTACACATCCGAGGTGCATTTATTTCCGTAGTTTTTGCTGTGATTTATTGCTTGGGCGATACTTGACCTCCTCCTTGCTTTGCTCATATCTCCATATCATTGTGTGCACCATTGATTGTTAGATTCTAGGCTAGACTTTGCATGCACTCCGATGCACATAGGGTCATTCATCTTTTCATACATTAGATTGTATTTTCCTACCTTGTTGTGAGGACCTCTCGTCTCCATATTCCTTGGGGCCGACTAGGAAATCACAGCCGGGACCTCCGTAAGTCCCCGCGAGCCATGGATTCCCACACGGACGCCGGGCTGGTTGTACCTTTCCCACCCCGTGTCTAGGGTTGCATAGGTGAAGGAGTGGTTACACTTAGAGTCAAACCAAGTCCCATATCCATCTCCTACTAGGAACCCATTGTTGAGAGCACATATCAATCAATTCACTAAAGTTCCAAAGGAGAAATCATAAGAACCTTGTTGCATCATCTTAAACAACTTGGTTGATCTTTGAGTGTCTTCATCTTTTATCACTTACATCTTGTTAGAATCACCTAAGTTTGGTTGCTTATTGAGTGTTTTTTGTGTTGGTTATTTTCGCATTGTCAAGGTTGTCCGTTGCATGTGGAGTTGTTTTCGTCCTTCTGAATCATCTTCTTGAGTCCGTTCCTTCTTCACGTTCTATTCTAATCCCCTCTTCGAGTCCACCATGGCATCCTTCAATCCTCCTCGCTCCCAAGAGGACTCTCTTCCTCAAGGGCTCCTTGAAAACCCCCCTAGGGTTATTACATTTTCCTCTGGAGAGGGGACTGCCCCTCTCCCATCCTCCACCTCTATGGAAGGTAGTCAAGTTACCCCTTCTCTCTCTACTCCTTCCGCGGGCTCCGTCCTTCATATGATGGCCCAATTGGATCCGACCCAACTCCAAGTTTTATATCAAGCTATGCAAGGGTCCAATACTTCTCCCTCTGCCACTATCCAAGGTCAATCTCATCCTTCCATTATTGGGCCGTCAGTTCAGCCCACTCCGATTGATCTCACTCCGGTCCAACTCCGGACCATCACTTTTGCTGGCATGGAGATGGGCCAGTCTTCTAATTCAGCCCATCAATCTTTCTATAAAGGGAAGACACACATCCCTTCCTTTGTCCAGTTGGATCATCACAACTCTGGTTCGGTAGTTCCGCAGCTCCTTATGAACCCTTCCGATTTCTTACGCCCTCAGCAAGGAGTGGCCCAAAATCATTCTAATCCGGGTCTATCTCAGGCCCAACATCCTTCTTACGGGCCGCCTATTTCCACTGTCTATCCTTCCACTCCTTCTTACGGGCTCCCGCTTGTTGCTACAGCCATTCCATCTGCCCCTCAAATACAATAAGCATCCTTCACTACCCCTGCTCCTTCCCGAGAGCAGGACTTGCTTGACAAGTGGGCCACCATGCAGCAACATCTCGACTTTCTCCAGAAAAGGGTTGGCCCACAATCCTTGGCCGATATTCCTATTCCGAGCTTCCAGAATATCCGGTTCCCTCCGCAATCAGAGCTCCCCAACTATCGCAAGTACGATGGGAACAGCAATCCCTTCATCCATGTGAGGGATTTTCTTTATGAATCGGCGCAGTTCCAATATGATGATTGCCTCATGGCGTACTTATTCCGCCGATCTTTGGACAGTGTTGCTCTAGAATGGTTCTATTCTCTACCACTGGAAGAGGCCGAGAGTTTCAAGGTAGTAAAAGATAAATTCATCCAGCGGTTCCAAGACAGGGTCGGCCCTGAATATTCATTTACAGATCTAGTGGCCGAGAAGATGAAGTCGGATGAAGAGTTCGCCACCTATGCAGACAGGTGGAGACAAATGGCCGCCAGAGTACCGGGCCACATTCCGGAGGAAGAGAAGGTCAAACTGCTGATTTCCAATGCCACCCCGACCTTCCGCAACATCCTGGCAATGAATGGCATAGCCAACATGCATCAACTCTATAGCTAGGCGCGCTTCATCCAGACTCAATTCAAGGACTCCCCTATCCATTCCCTCTTCGAAAACCAAAAACCCAAGTACCACAAGAAACCACAAGGGCCGGTTACTGAGGGAGTCCAAACAAATGAGCAAGTACAAGCCGTTGCTTTTCCATATCAGGCCGCACCTTTCCGCTACAACCAAAACCCCCGCAATTCACAAAACGCCGCTCCGCAAAACTTCCAAGCCACTCCACAAAACCCTCCCCCCGCCTTCACCATTCCACAAAACACCTTCGCCACACCACAACAACCATCACCACCACCACCACAATACCATAACGTCTCTCCACCCAACGGCTACAACAACAACAATCCAAATAGCAAGCGCCCGGCTCCCAGGAGAGCCCAGTATCCTCCGTTGCCAGAGACGCTTACAGATATCTTCTCGGCTCTCATGTCAGTAAATGCAATCCAACTTCCTCTGGAACGGCCTGTTTGGAACCCGGCAGTCGATCAGACTAAGTATTGTATGTTCCACCGGCAGCCGGGCCATACCATAGAAGGATGTTTTCAGTTCCGAGATCTGGTATATGACCTTCATGAGGGGCAGAGAATCGACTGGGCCGAAATGCATAGGGCCATTGTTGAGATTAAAGAAAAGAGAAGGCAACCGCAGGGGCAGCAAGTGCAGCAGCATCAAGCACCACAGCCGCAGCAGCCATCACAACAGCAGCAACCACAGCAATTACAAGACCTGGGCATCCATCAGAACCCGATGCCGAATCATCCACCCGCTCCTCAGCAGCAGCCGCCAGCACCAGTGCAAGTAAACATGGTCCAGCCACCGGCCCCCAACGCCGGATGGTCTTTCGATGATGATGGCGCCACACCGCAGGTCATGGCCCTCCACCATAACCACCGCAATCCTCCCTTCATCATCCCTGCACAGCCGACGCCCTCTCAACTCGTCCTCCCATTCACACCCGCTCCAGAAAATCCTCTACCACTCTCCATTCCATCATACCCTCCATCACCCACTCCCATCACCGCCATCACACCACCATCCAATCCCCCACCCATTCTTACCCATCCGCTAGCCTTCCCTCCACCCGCATCAACATTCATCACCACCCTGCCTTCCACCCATCCTTCACCCACCATCTGCGCACCGCCCATTAACCTCACCAACCCTACGCTCCACCAAACCGCCTCCCCCGCACCACCTGTTCCATTCATCCCTCCCGCAGGGCCCATCATACTATCTTCAGATGCCACGGCAAACTGTGCTTTGAGGAGCGGGAAGATGTTCCATCGGAATTACGTTACTTCCAATCCCCAGTCCTCTCAGCCGGTGGCCGAGCAAGAAGAAACTGGACCTTTGCCGGGTACTCAATATGACTTGCTGCATCATCTGGATCGAGTGCCCGCCAAAATATCTGTGCTGGAGCTGATCAAAAGGTCCACCCTTCATCAGGATGCACTGAGGGATTTCCTACAGAAGGTAATGGTTAGCGAAGACATGGCAGTTGATAGCCTACCAACGGCACTGGCAACTATCTCCAAAGGGCCGGCAATCACGTTCTCTGAAACCGAGCTTGCACCTCCGGGGGCTCGGCAAATGCCGCTCTGTATAACAATTACCCTAAACAAAGTCGACATTGAAGCAGCGCTGGTTGACACAGGGGCCTCAATTAATGTTTGCCCACTCAGCACCCTCCGAGCATGCAACATATCTGAAGAGTTACTACGGCCTACCCCCACTACTATAGCGGCATATGACAACTCAAGGCGAGCATGTCACGGAGTAGTCACCATTCAGGCAGAGCTCGGGCCCCTTACTATGGCCGTGGAATTCTATGTTCTTGATATCGACCCTATGTTGAAGGCTATCTTGGGTCGTCCCTGGATTAACACACTCGGCGCCGTGCCCTCCACCGCACATCAGTGCATTAAATTCCCCTTCCAAGGGAGGGTCGTCAAAGTTAAGAGCTTATCCATAGTACAGTCAGTAAAGGCTATTTCAGAGCAGGTTCTTCCCACGCTTTGGCCAAGCAGCCGGCCCGTTCTGTCAGTATTGGATTTGAACTTTCCTTGGGCTTACACCTCCCCTAAGCCCGTCGCTACTCCAGTTAATGTCAAAGTGAAGCCGCAGATTTGAGATTCAAAGGGGTGGAACATTATATTGAAACTGGGCTATCAACCGGGGAGAGGCCTCGGTGCGCAACTGCAAGGGATGACTAAGCCTATACCTAAGGGAAGAAAAATGGGTAGGAGAGGTCTCGGCTACAAAGAGACATCATTATCTATGATAAGTGATTCTGGGCCGCTCACCTGGGATTATCGTCAGCATTTTGTCAAAGGGCCTCTCCAGCCTGGCACATTAGCTCCAAAGCCGGTTCAACAAGAAAGGAATACAGTTTGTCCAATTGCCAGTCCGCCTCCCTTGCCAAGAGGGTCAGATGATGACATGCTCGACTACAGTCAGGCCTTGCAGGGGCTCTTTTATGAGGAAGAATGTCAGAAGAAGCAACAAGAAGTTCGGCTTATGCAGTGGAGGCCGAAGAAGCAGCTTATTGTTGATCTACAGAAGGAGGAGAGCTCCCCAGTTGTCTGTTCTTGTTCTATCTCACGCTTCTAATCTATCTTTCAACAAAAGGAGTTCGTACCCCGCCTTCCTCCTGTCATGATAAATTCATCTTTCATTGATCCACCGGAGATTCTATTCATTCCTTGTGCTTGCGGGAAATGTCCACGCATTGATCTATCCACTATGTTTACTCCTCCTCCTCCCAACGCTCAGCTCCACGAGATGTGGTTCTCTTCTTCTGATCCCTTCTTTGATTGCATCTTCCCCGAGCTGTTTCCTATGCAGCTCCCACCTCCTCCATCTTGCTGTGTAGTCTCCGCTGATCTCCAAAAAAAAACGTCAAATTTGAAACGGAGATTTCAGTGGAAGATTACGCTATCCTGTCTCCATCCTCCTCCTCCCAAGGGCACGAGTCCCCTGCTCCTCCCCTTCCACTAGGTCTTCTGTCCCCTAGGTTAGGATTAGGGTCCGTCGAGTCTAGAGGAGTAGAGTTCGTTAGGTCTAGAGAAGTAGGGTCTTGTTCTGGGTCGTCTAACCCTTCCCATTCTGAACCGCGCTCGCTTGCGCATCCTTCCCGATCTGTTCCTGATAGGTTCTTGCAAGATCTAGCTCAGCGATGTCATGCTCTTTTGAAGTGTCCGGAATTCGTCGCTACAGCAATCGTGATTGAGGATGAAGAGGAAATAGAAGGGGAATGGAGCGACGACGGATTAGGCGTCTATGAGGTCTTGGATGAGAAGGATCCAATAGATGAAGACAGCAATGTAGATAACACTGTCGACTTATATGCACAAGGACTAAAGAGATTCGACCAGCCGTCGACGGCAGTGGATGAACCTACAAAGGAAATCAACTTGGGAACGGAAGAAGACCCAAGGCCCATCATTATTTCTGCTGATCTCCCTTCACAGGTAGAAGAAGATCTAATTAAGGTATTAAGGGAGTATAGTGATTCTTTCGCCTGGTCTTATGAGGACATGCCAGGTCTTGACCCCTCCTTAGTGGAACATTGACTCGTGCTTAAACCAGGGGCAACACCTGTGAAACAACGGTCAAGAAGATTTCACCCCCACATGGCCTTGAGGATCAAAGAAGAGGTCAACAAACTATATAAGGCCAGGTTCGTCAGAGTGGTTTTATATCCTCAGTGGGTGGCGAACATAGTCCCTGTTCTCAAGAAGGATGGACAAGTGCGCATATGCATTGATTTCAGGGATCTAAACAAAGCATGTCCCAAAGATGATTTCCCGCTACCTCATATAGACATCCTAGTGGATAACACTGCCGGGTATGAAGCTCTGTCATTTATGGATGGGTACTCGGGCTATAATCAGATCCGTCTCGCTCCGGAAGACCAAGAGAAAACTTCCTTCACCACGCCCTGGGGCACGTATTGTTATGTAGTTATGCCATTTGGTTTGAAAAATGCAGGTGCCACCTATCAAAGGGCGATGATGGCCATTTTCCATGACATGATGCACATATACATGGAAGCTTACGTGGATGACATCTTAGTGAAGTCAAGAACAAAAGAAGAACACCCCTCTATCCTGGCTAAGGTGCTGCAGAGAGCCAGGGAGTATAAGCTTAAGATGAATCCGAAGAAGTGTGTATTCGGAGTCTCCTCAGGGAAGTTGTTAGGGTTCATAGTGAGCAAACGGGGGATCCAGATTGATCCTAATAAAGCACAGGCCGTCATGGACATGCCTCCGCCAAAGAACATTACGAAACTTCAAGGATTGATTGGTAGACTGCAATTCGTTAGAAGATTTATATCTCAGCATTCTCAGAGGTGTCGTCCGTTTTATGAGTTGCTTAAGGCGGGTGTCAAGTTCGAATGGAATCAAGATTGTCAGAAGGCCTATGAGGACCTCAAAGAGTATCTGTCCAATCCCCCGGTTTTGCAACCTCCTGTCCCTGGGAAACCCCTAATCCTATACATCTCGGTTATTGAGGACTCCCTAGGGGCGGTCTTAGCACAAGTGGATGATGAAGGAAAAGAGCGGGCCGCATACTACCTCTCTCGACTGTTTAATCCAGCTGAATCCAAGTACACCGCTATGGAGAAGACTTGTGCCGCCTTAGTGTGGGTAGCTCAGAAGCTTAAACATTACTTTCTTGCCCACCCAGTTAGGTTGATCTCTAGAATGGACCCGATCCGTTATCTCTTAGAAAAACCCGTCCTTTCTAGTAGGTTAGCTCGCTGGCAGAGCTTCCTCTCTCAGTTCGACATCACCTTTGTTGTTCAGAAGGCAGTCAAAGGATATGCCATTGCTGAACATCTTGCACATCTCCCTATTCCTCACACCGATTCTATTCAGGATGATTTCCCTGATGAGCATCTCTCTGTCCTTTCTCATCATCCCTTTTGGTCTCTGCACTTCGATGGTGCACTCAACTCCTAAGGCCAAAGGATCGGTGCTGTCTTGCTTACTCCAGAGGGAGTAACCATCCCCTTCGCTTATCAACTTCGATTTCCTGCTACCAACAACATCGCTGAGTATGAGGCTCTCCTAGACGGCTTGAAGCACGCCTATCTCCTAGGCGCGCGCTATTTGAACATTATAGGAGATTCTCAACTCGTCCTACGGCAAGTTCTGTCCACTTACCGTACTCGTGACCCCAAGCTCAAACCTTATCAAGATTTGGTCACGCTCATTGCTAAGCGATTCCGTAAGCTGATCTATATCCATACTCCCCGTTCTCTGAACATTCTAGCTGATGCTTTGGCATCTCTTGCTTCCTCCTTATCTTTCCCTCTCAGTCGTAGTACTGAGACCATCATCGTCCAGGGATTGGACGCACCTTCTCTTCAAGATCCTTGGTTCATCAACCTCGGGAAATCTGTAGAGGCAAGAGTTGAGAAGGAAGATCTCAAGGAAGTTTCATTAACAGAGCTAGAGGAGATTCTGGACGAAGAAGAATTGCCTTGGTATCATGAAATCGAGTTGTTTTGCAAAGAAGGGTCATTCCCAGAAGGGGCAAAAGCCGAGCAGCGTAAAGCAATAAGAAGAGCCGCCGCAAGGTACACTATCATTACAGGAGAACTGTATAGGCGCGCTACTAATGGAATGCTCATGAGATGCTTGGATGATGTAGAAGCTTGGAAAGTGGCTGAAGCGGCCCATTCTAGTGAGTGTGGAGGTCATGTCAATGGCCAGGCTCTAGCGAAGAAGATCCTTAGGCAGGGCTACTATTGGCCCACTCTAGAGGAAGATTTCTCTCTCTATGTCCGGAGGTGTCTTAAATGCCAACTCCATGCTGATAAAATTCACTCTCCAGCTTCGTCTCTCCATCCTATGACTGCTCCTTGGCCATTCTCTATGTGGGCTTTTGACGTCGTCGGCCCGCTTGGGGATCCTAATTCTCAGATCAAGCAAAAATCCTTCATCCTCACCGCAACTGAGTACTTCACCAAATGGGCCGAAGCCGAGGCGTACGCAGAAATCAAAGCTACAACGGTGTGCCGCTTTATCATGAAGAATATCATCTCACGGTTCGGAGTGCCAAGCAGCATCATCACCGACAACGGACCCCAGTTCGTCTCCCAAGAGCTTAAGGACCTATGTAAGAAGTTCAATATTGCACTACATCATTCATCTCCATATTACCCTCAAGGCAATGGTCAAGCCGAGGCCACTAATAAAACCCTTCTTAAAATCATCAAGAAAACATGCGAAGCACATAAATTTTCTGATTGGCCTGAAAGATTGGTGGAAGCTCTGTGGGATTACCGCACCTCCGTCCGTACCCCTACGGGGCAAACTCCCTATTCCCTGACCTATGGGATGGAGGCGGTGCTCCCATATGAGATCTTAATCCCTTCCCTTAGAGTGCAGCTCGATAAGGAACTTAATCTCGATGAACGTCGGGAGGCGTTGCTGGTCCAGTTGGAACTCTTGGATGAGAAGAGGATGAATGCGGCTGATCATGTTTCTGTTTATCAAAAGAGGGTTTCGCGTTATTTTCAAAAGAAGGTGATTGAACGTAAGTTTATGACGGGTGATATTGTTTTGAAACGTAAATTCATTCGGTCTGCAGGTCCTAGGTCTAAATTACAACCTAACTGGGAAGGGCCGTTTGTAATAAAAGAAGCTTATCCAGGGAATGCTTATCGTTTAATAAATGCGGAAGGTGAGGAGCTCTCTCACCCGTGGAATGGGTTGTATCTTAAGCGTTTCTTTCCTTAGAGTCTAAACCACGTGCTTTCCCGGCAGCAAGATCTTCCTTCCTATCTTCAAAAGAAGAGGTCCCGAGCAAGGCAATCACACACCACACGACATCTCTGGTCGGGCTCCTTGTTTAAAAGACACCGTTTCTCCTTGGCCATGCTTTAGGGGAAAGTTGAAGTCCCTGTCCGCTTCATTCTTCGGCTGAATCCAGGGGCAAGGAATAAGGAGGCGACGACCAATCCAAACACCCTAACGAGAGGAGGTCTCAAACAGGGGCAAGTCCGTTATGACCTGACGCCACAAGCGAGAAAGGAAAAGAAAAGAAAAGGAGTGCTCTTTACGACAAAATCAAAAGCGTTATCTCAAAGGTCTACAGATTCTGAATTTCTGAAAAACTCCAAGGAGGAAAGAAAGCTAGGCATGACAAGAGTGGCAGTACAGTTCCCCGTGGGACGTTATGAGCCCGGTCGCATGCATGCCTAGGGTGGACAAAGGTTCGATGACGGACGCAAAAAAAGGCCCCGGCGCAACAGACCAAATCTCTGATAGGATTGTTCGGTGAGAAAATCAAGTCCTAAAACTCCCATATCTGGCCTAAGCTTACCCCCGTGATCTTTTTTCCTTTTAGGACTAAGATTAGTACCCTGAGTATGGCATTGGTAGAAACACCGTCATGATGATTAGGTCTTGGCCAGGGGTTGTCACACTATTACACGCCAATCTCGGGACTCAATCTAAAACAAGGAAGGGTTCACGTTGCTAGAGAGGCACCAGTTTTTCAAAATCCAAAAACATCAAATATTTCAAAATCCAAAAACATCAAATATTTCAAAATCCAAAAACAACAAATATTTTCAAAAATCCAAAACAAAACAGATATCTCTAAAAATCCAAAAACATTAAATATTTCCCAAAACTCCAAAAAAAAAACCATCATGTGCATAGCATGCATTGCATTTTCATTATGTTTTCGCCTATTTAATAAAGGCTCCACCCCTTGACCGAATATCAAGGAACGGTCATTATCTAACTCGCTTCAAGGCAAGGGGTTGAGTCCAAGAACAGATCTAACTTGATTCATGTTTAAAGTGTGTGTGCAGACACCAGAGCACTTGATTCATGTTTAAAACTCCATTGGTCATCATTCATGGTGCGGACACCAGAGCACGCGAGAGGCACTAGCCGGCAAGCCACCAGTACCGTATGCGGAGCACGACTCGAGCCACCTCAGCATCCATCTGGCTCGGAGACAGCCTGGAGACTCCCCCTTGAGTCCCAGCATTTATCATATTTAGTTAGACTTTATTTGTGTGTAATGTGTGTTTATTTCATTTTATTCGGTATGTAATTTTGATTGTAAGAGGGGTTTATTTGTAAAATGGGACCCCCGGGTCCCATGGGCCCCCCAGGCCCCCTCCCATTGATCCACCTCAGTCCTAGGGCCCCATGTGGGGTCAGTCAACCATTCAAATGGTGGCTTCTAGAAGGGTGGGCCAAGTGGGGGACATTGGACCAAGAATGTCAACAATTCCACCCACCCCCACCTACCTTGTTCCCCCCTAGTCAAAGGGCCGCCCCCTTATTTTTTTAATTGTATTTTTTGTGGATGGTCACATGCAATCCCAGCCCTCCATCTCCCATCCCTAGATCCAACGGTGGAGGATGGATTAGATATGTGACCTATATAAGCTTGTAATTTCCATTTTTGATAGAATTAATGCATTTGAAATCTGGAATTTGCTTGGAGCAGCCCTTGGGCGCACCCCTCCTCTCTCCTCCCTCTCCCCCTTGCAGCTGAGATGGTTGCTCTTCTGAGGTGTGACGCCTCCCCTATCAGTTTCGGCCGCCGCCGCCGCCGCCACGTGCCGCCATCGCGCCTCCACCATCGCCACCGGTGTTCTGTCCATCCAAGACAGAGGTCTCTTCTCCGAATTCCTGCTCTCCACCCCGTTGTGTTCTTGATTTGGGATTTTGAGGGGATGTTATAGGGATGTCAACCACACCACAGAAAATTCGGTTGGCCTTCTAGTTCACGTTTTCCAATTTTCCATTTTCGTCCACTTTCAATTTCAGTTCTACTAGTTTTCAGATCTGATTTCCACCTTTCCTGAGTTTCCAATCTTCGACCACCCTTTTGATTTTTTCTGGAGCTCACAATTTTACTGGACGTTATTTCCATCAATCCCTCCACCCAAGATTTTCCTTGATTTTTTATCAGCCTTCCATCCATTTTTCAAAAATCATTTTCAGAGTCATCTATAGTGCTGTCAACCAGTTCCCAGATCCGACCACCCTCCAGTGTTAAAATCATAACAATTCGTCGCCTCATCCAATCCTTCCACACAAAATATTTCCATTTTCCTTGTTCAATTTACTACAACGTTGATGAAGAGTCCAGGAGCTGAATCTGACATCTTCCTGGCGGTCAACGGCAGTTATCAGACAACTCACCTGCAGATCTGAGAGTCTGGGCACTGTTCAACAGAAGCTTCAAAATTCAGTAAAGTCTAAATCCGGGCAGATCCAGCAGATCTCTCAGGGTTTAGATTGTAGTATTTCAAGAGAGATTTCCAACGATAGCTCATGTGTCCCAATACAACATCGGGATTGATCGCAGCGGCCGTTCTCACCGGAGCGCGCGCCGGAAAATAGAACCTGAAATCCGTGGGCAGCTAGTTCAAGAATTGGAGATCGGGGCCGATCGACCACCGATCGGCGTTTTCGGCCGACCGCCGTTCGAGGAGGCGCGCCACCAGGGGTCTCCATCACATTGGGCCCCACCCCAGCAGGCCGAGAGGACAGCGCCACCCGTGGGCCCCACGGACCTGTAGAACCCGCCTCCGGACAGCTCGAAAACGCGGAGTTCGGCACCGCCGGGCGACATCAAGATGCTGCCCGTCAACCCAATTCGCGTGATTCCCGGGCCCTGCATGTGACCTTTTACCTCCCTGCGTGGAGTGGGTCAAATTTATTGTATTACCGTAAAACTGTTTATCCGGGAGTCCGTGATTGGCCGGGGTCGTCTTCCCCACGCCGGGTGCGTGGAGGTAATGATCTCACCTTCTTGGCATTTACTTGCTTAGCTGGTATACGGTCATATGCCGCTGTCGAGAGTGTAGGCTCCTAGCCCGTGTGACCATGTCACCGCTGTGAGTGCGAGAGTGACCCGTCCCGCGACTCGATCCGAGTCCGGAAGTTGAGTCAGACTACCTTGAACTCTGCCGGTTCCTTAACCGCGCACGATCCACGCTTTCCCTAGCATAGGACGACGAGTGAGTTTGCACTTCTGTTAGCGATGTGTAGCCCATAGGAGCTCTTAGTGTCGAGCCGAGGTCGCTCTAGTAGTCGTGTCGTTGCTGGTCGAGTCGTGTCCGTCTCATATAGCGTCGTCTCCTCAGTCCATCCCGCATCAATTCAATTAGCCAGCTTCACATGACATTCATGCTCATCTTCTCTAGCATCCTATTGCTCTTTCCTTGTGCCTATTTTGCCTTAGGGGGTTGGTTCACCGGTACAACTTTTAAGATATTTAAATAGTATAATTTATATATACTATTTAAATACACAAAAAATCAGAATTTATAGATAGTGTAGGAACATAAAGTCCCTGATTCTTAAACTTACCATTACTATTTGACTCGGACCTATTTTGAAAAATTCGAGATATTTTGAATTGTTTATATATCTGAATCTACATGAACTTAATGGGCCATGGTTCGAACTATTCATCTTAACTTCTTGAGAAGCCTTCTTGAAAATTCACTGGGTCATTTCTGATTTATACTTATTCTGGCTGTTTTGATCACATCCTTGAACTTCTGAAATTCTGATAGGTTCCAATCTGGATACCATAATCATAAAACAAAGTGCACTTCAAAGTACGAATCTTCTATTATATGATCTTATGTTCATCCACATAATAAGCTGGTTCAGTTTTAATGACTTCATTGTGTATTGATATAAATGTCTTGAAATCATCTATGTTCAACATTTAATAGACCTTAACCAGTGTTTACATGTTCTGCCCTGAATAACTCTTTCTGCAATCTGCAAATTCTAATTTCATGGCTATTTTGGTTGAGACATGAAAATTAAGTATTATTTTTAAACATAATGAAAATATGCAATTCCTAATAGCTAAATTTGCTAGAGCAATGACATTAGTTTACTGAGAAACCATGTCTTCTTTCCACGAAGAAAGATGGGCTGCGTCATGAGGTACCTTTGTTAACTCTGCAGAAAATTAGAGTAATATTCAAGGTAGAGCAATGGCATTCTTACTGAGAAATATGTCCCCTCATCAATGAAATGAGGTCCGATATGTCATAAGGTGACAATACTTTCTCTGTTCAAATTTGAGGCATGACAGTCAGTCATACCAAGTACCTAGGGATACTGGCGTCTAAACAACGTGTATCCTCAAGATACAAGGCATGCACTGGACTTAATTATTTGTAAAATCTTCTTGTGCTCAAAGAAAAATTATGAGTCATATAGCAAAAGATCAAAAGAAAATTGCTGAAACTCTGGAATTCCATAAGATCTTCATGCTTGTTTAACCTCAATACTAGTTTATGTAACTCCTAAAGGAGTCAATGCAATTGAGTGAGTGTTGTACCTGGACTATTTCCCAACAAAAATAACAAGGAGTAAGGGTTCGGGCATTTCCCCGAACACCTTCCAGGCACGGGCTATCTAGCCCTTTCTACAACCCTACGGGTCCCTACAAAGGTCCTAACCAACTTGCCGTGACACGCAGGGACACAAACAATTGTCCGGGGTCAATCCCGGCCACTCACATGCGGGCTTTGCCCGTATCCTACATGGCCGCCCGGGACCACCCGGGGGCGCCCCGACGTTAAGCCACGCCACGTGGCACCCAGCGAAAGGGCCACGGGCCCACTCCGAGACACTTCTTTCAACCCTCCAAGGTCAAAGGGAGACCCGAGCAAGCCAACCACAGACTTTGGAGGCTCGCAGTACGTGCATACAGCTCACACACGCGTGTTCGGCATATTTTCGAATAGCTTGTGGGCGCACATGTTCTAGCCTTTCTACACAAAACCACGGGCCACCCCGTGGTTCCAGCACACTAATGGGATCCTACAACGACCCCCCAGTAAGTCAGGGCCACCCCCGACCCTCAGATATGTGGCGACGACCCACTCAATTTCAGCACTCGGGCCAACCCGAGGCTACCCTGTCAACCAGCCGTGCAACGTGGCACACAGTCCGAGACATAACTCACGTCCACAAAATGCCCCCTCTTAGCTCCCACGAGCTCCTATCTTCAATCCAAGGTCCGCCGTGCGGCCCCCCAGCCACCTACCTGAGTCGTTCGGTAATTCAGGGTGTGTCGGGCATTTACCCGAACACCTTCCGAGCGACTACGACAACCCGAAGAACAACGGCCCCCACAGGCCCATTCCAACTTTCTGGAGTTCAGCATCCATCGAAGGACAATCCTAAACAACACAAGAAGAACCCCGGGGGCCATCCCCCGGGGTTATGGCCAGCCCGGGGCCAGTTCACCCCGGGGCATGGCCACGCGCCCCAGGGAGGGCGAACTCCTTGGGGGCCGCACCCTCCCTCCAGCCCGGTGGTCCCACGACCCCACTCAGCCCATGTTCGTCCGATCTACTGTCCTACGACGTAGTTCACGTGCCGTACCAGTTCGAGGAGTCAACGCACGGAAGCATGGAGCGACAGCATGACGGGTTCGCCCTCCGGTCAACGCGTACAAGTCTCGCAAGCTTCCACGTATCCTCCCAAGCTAATTGTCCTTTTCTTTCTTAGTCAATTTAGGAAGAAAATGGCCCAAAAATTGAATTTTATAGGGTGGGGCCATCCCCCCTCTCTCCTTGGTGCCATGCCATGGGGGGGGGGGTTTACGCGGACCAGCTCACCCCCCCTAGCTGGTCCGCGTAAACCCCCATTCAATTAAAAAAATTTAAGTTTTTTTCAAAAAATAAAAAACCAGAACCGACCCGCCTAAACCCCCCCTGGGGTGGGGTTTAGGTGGACCAGCTTGGGCCCCCAGGCTGGTTCGCCTAAACCCCCTAAGGGGGGGGGGGTTTACGCGGACCAACCTAGCCCCCTGGGCTGGTCCGCGTAAACCCCATCCAGGGGGGGTTTACGCGGACCAGCTTAACCCCCTGGGCTGGTCCACGTAAACCACTTCCCCCTCTCTCTCAGCCCGTCTAACCCCAAGCACTATTCACTTGGGTTTACGCAGACCAGCTCACCCCCCTTAGCTGGTCCGCGTAAACCCCCAATGACCCTTCAACTTCCCCTATAAAAGCCCCTTAGGAGCTCAAGGGGTGGGAGATCCGGAATCAAGCATCAAGCCTCCAGAACATCAAACGTCAAGCGTTGGCGTCACCGGCTTCCCTCTAAGGCTTCGAGTGGCCCCAAGCAACGAGCTAAGAAGAATTGTGCGTGTGACTTGTTCGTCGGCCTAATACGCCAGGGGTATGTCGTTCGCACTCCCCTCACGTCGTATGTAGCCGTCACACACAAGTCAACACCCACCGTATGTGAGACGCTACGACATGGGCGAACGTCCCCTCATGCCGTGATTTCCCCCTCGCGTGCCCGTCGGTTGCAACCACACGTGTACCATGATGTCATGCTCTCTCGCAGTCACGAGGCCATGTTCGACCGCTCAAATCGAGTCATGATCGAATCTCGCCCAGACACCGGATCGATGTATCCCTCCAGTCATCCAGTCATAGGCCCCCGTCCGGCATCACGGCCCTGGCCCACACCACAGGAGGAGCCCTCTGTAAAGCGCATATGTGCTCATTCATCACGCATCGACCCGGGGACCGACTAGTACGTCGGAGTTGTCCCGTGGCATGCGCCAATTGTACCTTGGCCATTACGGCCTTCCTGTAAAGAAGTAAACACCTCATTGTAGCACTACCGATTGGACGAGTGCCCTCACACCCATGTTCCGGTCCTCAGTCTTCTATCTACACCACTTGGCATCCGTTCCTAACACCCTAACCCCGATAAACACCCCTTAGTCTAACGCGCACCCCTAGCTGCTGAATGCCCCAGCCCTCTACCCACGGCTTCAGACATATATATAGAATTTTTTTCAGCTTAGAACGAAGGTATTCGGATTCAATCCGATGTAAATAAACACCGGTTACTTGCGGCCGGTGGGGAAAGACGTACAGTACACGATTCCCGCAATCGCCTAACGCACTCGCACATATGGAACCTCTTCTCTCCACGTGTCACCCGACCCCCTGAGCCCACGTGCCGCGTCCTGGCGACGCTTCCCCAGTCAACCCTTGGTTCCATGGGTGATTGTCGAGAAATCGATTGGCACGCCCGCACCCTGTCTAGTTAACCCTTATCCTAACATTCTCGTGCCATTCGACCCTTCCCGACTTTCGTAAAAGGAGAGTGCCCGATACCGCCGTGAGAGGCATGCAACCGTAAGGAGGATACCCGAGATACATCAAACTCCCGTATTTTCCTTCCCCGCTGTATCCCTTCCTTCATGTAGAGACCCAAAATTTATATAAGTATCTTCTAGATTATGTTAATAAATTTTTAGAATTTATTTTAAATTATAAGGGCTAAATAGATTAATAAGTGGATTATGAGACTAATAAGTCATTATAAGGCCCAATTGTGTCAAGTAAATAACCTAACTCATTTAAAAGAAGTCCAAAAGGTTTTAAGGACCAAGCCCAATTTGTTTGGCCTATGTTCTAGAAGGTTAATAAGGATAAATACTAATTATATAGATAATTAAATGGATAAACGAATAAAAGAGTTTTACTTATTTGAAACTCTAGATACGATGACTATAACGGTCTATCGTAAGACCGCCACAGCCGTGTAACGTGGCTAGGTTCGACCGTCACAGCCTGCGACTTCCGTGAGTGAAGGAACTTGCAAAAAGATTGGAACTTGATGTTCCTATCCATAAGAGACCTAATTAGAATGATGTATAAAGACCCTAAGGACTCTGAGAGATTAGGATTTGATAGATTAAAGACTCTAGAATCGATCTAATCATCAAACCCTAACTAGAACCTTATAAATAGGACCTAGTTCTGAACTGCGCGACCCCTACTTTTGCTCGCGTGGAATTAAGGTAAGGAGTCATTATCTCAGGTAAGTTTTTTAGAATAATTTGTTCACAATACTATAGACTAACTCCTCTCAAAATTTCACATCTTTAGGTCAAGAGGTCGTGGAATTAGAGCCTAAGGAAGTTGCTGGAAAGGTCACAGAAGGAGGAAAACTAGGGCAAGATTCCCAACCCAATTCAGAAGCTACAGCCTAAGATAAGAGGTAGGTTATCTCATGAATGGCAAAAACAACCTGATAGGACTAATAGCCCTCTGGTTTGATTGAATTTCATGCATAGTAGAGCATTAATTTCACATTTTACTAGTTCTTATGCATATCATGCATCTCTTAGCCCTAATAGAGAAATTAAAACATGTTATTCATCTAATTCATTGATACCTATGCATGTAGTTGGCCTACACTACATTATCATGTCTAGAGATTCATGGTGTTTTAATTATAGACATGATGTGAGTTGATCTCTTTGTGTTTTACATGGTTTCTGTTAGCAGATACTCTGACGCGTCACAGTAGGACCGTCACATCCATGTAACGGCCTTACTATGAGCCGTCACAGTCTCTGTAGTCTATGAGTTACTCTGTTAACTCTGACGCACCAATACAGACGCGTTACGTTCATGTAACGGCTGTTCTCTGACCGTCACAGTCACTGTGACGCCCCACTTCTAGACCGTAGAGGCTATGTTCTGTCAACTCTAGACAGAACATGATTTGTCAATATTACTTATTGCTAAGCCTAGTTACCTAAGTTTTAGGCCTAATTATGTAACTTCGAGATTATTTAAGCATTCATGATAGGAAATGCATGTTTTGATATCTCACTATTACTTTGAGTTATATTAATTTCATGAACCCCAAAACTCTATAGTTTGTAATTAGAAACAAGATTTTGAATGAAGTATTGATAGAGGTTTTATCATGATTTCACATCGATATATGTCTATATATATTCTTTTCCTATCAATAGAGTCATTCTATAAGTACATGGCACATATTCCGGTATGTTGACCATTAGTTCACATTTTGCACTATAGGAACACAATCTTGAACATGAGGACCTCTCTATTGGATACTCCTTCCAATGGACTAGGAAATCTTGTTTCGAGGCCTCCGTAATTCTCCGCGAGCCTGGGATTCCCACTAGGACGCCGAGTTGGTTGTATCATTAAAGCACATTAACTAGAATACACTATCGTTGATTTCTGGATCTAGTAATGTAACGGCCTTACATTGGACCGTCAGAAGCACGTAACGGCCCATTGCACGACCGTCACATTCCTCTGAGTCTATTTTTATCTTTCTGGACTCGGATCACTGTAACGGCCCACTACTGGGGCGTTACAGGATGTAACGGCCCAGTAGATGACCGTCACACAGCTTGTATATGTTAACCCTAGGTTTGACCATAGGGTTGATTTCCTAAGGTTCTAGATGGACTAATGATAGTCTAGAACTTATCATATTGACCAAGGAACTTAATATGATGAATGAAAAATAAAGAATGTACCGTTATGCTATCAACTTCTTTCCATGAGCATAACATTGTTTAAATCTATTTCTTGACTCATATATTCATATATTGAAGCAGTCACTCATTGATTATTGTTTTCTACATTCTTGGCCATACTTTACTATTATATTGCGTGGAAGTAGCTTAATTTATACCTGAAGATGCGATCGAGCACTGATTGTGTTCAAGGGCTCTATGCTAGTCCCCTCGGCTGATTGCCAGAAACATACTATTTTATAAAGCATGGGGTATGATGCTACTGGCGTCGCATTTCGCTGGGAGTACTATTTCTATAAATAGGTGAAGATCCACGACATGACATGACATTCTTGTACATGACTTTCTTGCTTGATATTCCACAGAAATTCACGAACTATGTACTCAAAAGAGACTAGTGTGATAAATATGTGGCTTGCTCGTCACATGCTTGCTCGTGAAAGGCCAAATATCATGTTCATATTACATTCTTGCTAGTTCATTCTTAATCATTCTATCTTACGTGGTTATCTTGTTACTTTGGTTTAATCGCATGATTGATTCGCATTCGCATGATTTTACCTTATTCTTAGAGCTAAATTGTTAACTACTTTCATAGTGCCTTCATGTTGATGCGAAGATACCTACTGGGTAAGTGTGCTCATTACCTATTTCCAATGTTTTTCAGGAGATGGAAGTAGTTTAGATTCGGATTCGGGCTATACTAGTAGCGGGTCCGGAAGTGAGTGAAAGTCTTGTAAAGCTACGAGCGAAGACTTAGGAAGTCTAAAATGTCTAGATCGAATCAATGTAATTTTCCCATTTCTTGAGTCTAGTAGAATGAAAGATGATGAAAAATGGTTGTATTATGAATACTAATCATTTATGAATTAAAGTTGAAGTTTGATTAAATCCTGTGCAATTGCATTTACTTGTGTGATTGTCTCGCGCTCTGGTCGTTCTTGCTTGCAAGAGGCTTACCATGCCGGCTGTTCGCGCTCCCCGAGCGAGTGTTCCGCTGTAATAAAGGCTCGGGGCATGACAGTTAAGTTGGTTTCAGAGCCTAAGTCTCAGGACTTAGGGAAAAGAGTCATGTCATAGGATAAGTCCAAGGTCTAAGGACCCGTACCTATGAACTGAGGGAGAAATTTTCATACCCATGAGAGAAGTGGGTAGAGCCCGGGATGAGATAGTTATTAGCTTTAAGATTGATCTTCTTTCAGTCTCACGAGAAATAACAAGTTGTTATATTTCTCTCAGGTACCTAATTATTCTTATCATGGCTCATCGCGTAGACTGGAATGGCATGCAACAAACCGTTGCCGGCCTTACTCAGGCATTGCAAACTATGGCCCAGGCAGGGGCAGGAGCACGGGCTGGCGACCTTCATCGCAATTTCCGGAGTCTAAATCCTCCGCGTTTCTATAGATCTTCCAATCCAGACGAAGCAGAAAATTGGATCGATGAAATGAATCGTATATTTGACGTTATTTAATGCACTAATCAGGAGAAGGTTCGTCTAGTAACATTCCAATTAAATAAGGATGCCCGTACTTGGTGGAAATCGGTTCCGGCACCTCCGGCCGATGCACCTCACACGTGGGATGGTTTTCTCACTTTATTTCGTGCCAAGTATTTCTCCGAACATGTGAAGGAAAGGAAGGCTATGGAGTTTGCCTCTCTTCGTCAAGGGATGATGTCAGTAGCAGAGTATGAACTACAGTTTTCAAGACTAGCACCATATGCACCACACCTTATTAGCACGGAATTATTAAAGGTAAATCGATTTATGGACGGGTTACGGCCCGGTTTCATTCAGCAACTTGGGACACAGAATATCCGCACTTATGCGGAGATGGTTCAGAGGGCATATCTATGCGAGAGGACCTTAGAGAAGGTCGAAAAGTTGAAAGGAAAAGGAGAAGAATCTAGCAGGCGCTCAGATCGGCATTATAAGAAAGAGAAGTTTAGCATCACAAAACCCTACAAAAGCCGTGATAACAAGAAAAGGTCAAGAAGTGGGAACGGTGGAAGTTCCCAAAAGAATGATAAAAAGGTTAAGGAAGAGAAGGAGAAAGTCACCACGGTGTGCACTTTTTACGAAAAATTCGGCCACGCGGCTGAAGAATGCTGGAAGCGCCTCGGTGCTTGTTTACGTTGTGGAAGTAGGGAGCATCGTGTGCTAGATTGCCCCCTTAAGAAAGATCAACCAGCTAGTGGAGGACGTAGGAGGCAGGCTCGCCTCAATGCTGTTATAGATGAAGAAGAAGCACCCAGGGATCCAAAGGATGGGCTCATGGAAGGTACTCTTCAAATCTGTTCTCGCCCTGCATTCGTGCTATTCGATACTGGTGCTTCTCATTCCTTTATCTCCACCACTTTTGCAAAAACCTTACCAGTTGCATTAGTTCCCCTACCTTCAGATCTTGCTATTACTACACCTTTAGGATCTGGAACTAAGCTTACCAAGTATTATCCTGATTGTGAGGTAGCGGTAGAAGGACACAATCTCCCCGCAAACTTAGTATGCCTTGATATGAAAGGATATGCTGCCATTTTAGGGGTAGATTGGCTTGTAGACCATGATGCTTATATCTACTACCGAAATAGAATTATATCTTTTCGAAAGCCCGGTCTTCCAAGATTTTTTTTTCTTGGCATTAAATACAAGAAGCATCCTACCATTATATCTTCTCTTCACGCTTGCAAACTTATTTCGCAAGGATGTGAAGCTTTTCTTGCTTCAGTCATTATTACCGAATCTAAGGAAATCGTCTTAGCAAACATTCCTATTGTAAATGAGTTCCCAGACGTATTCCCATCTGAACTACCGAATTTACCGCCCGAGAGGGAAGTAAACTTTACCATTGAACTCATTCCTGGTGCGGCACCTGTCTCTATAGCCCCTTACAGGATGTCCCCCATAGAACTCAAGGAACTAAAGAAGCATTTGCAGGAACTTCTGGATAAGGGTTTCATTAGACCCATCACATCCCCTTGGGGTGCGCCTGTTCTATTTGTCAAGAAGAAAGATGGTTCCCTCAGGCTATGTATCGATTACCGACGACTGAATCAGCTTATAATCAAAGATAAGTATCCGTTGCCGCGTATTGATGAGCTCTTCGATCAGCTTTCGGGAGCTGAGTATTTCTCTAAGATTGACCTCATATCAGGTTATCATCAGCTTAGAGTTAAAGAAGAGGACATTTTTAAAACGACTTTTCGAAGTCGTTATGGCCACTATGAATTTGTGGTAATGCCATTTGGATTAACTAATGCTCCAGCAGCATTCATGCAACTTATGAATAGTGTCTTCCAGCCATATTTGGACCAATTCATAGTCGTCTTTATTGATGATATCTTAATATATTCCAAGATAAAAGAGGAGCATGAAGAACATCTAAGGATAGCCTTGCAAACACTTAGAGAACACAAGCTATATGCCAAACTTAATAAGTGTGAATTCTGGCTCAAGGAAGTCTCGTTCCTAGGCCACATTATTTCAAAGGAAGGTATTTCCGTGGATCCTTCTACGGTAGAAGCTGTCAGAGATTGGAGTTGGCCAACGACTGTATCTGGAGTAAGAAGCTTTCTGGGTTTAGCAGGTTATTATAGGAGATTCATTAAGGACTTCTCGAAAATTACAATTCCTTTAACTAGACTCACAAGAAAAGAGAATCCTTTTGTCTGGTCGAAGGACTGTGAAAAGAGTTTTCAAAGTCTCAACAATCATCTTACCACAGCCCCTATTTTATCACTACCAATGGAGGGTGGTGGATTTGAAGTGTATAGAGATGCATCTGGAATTGGCTTATGATGTGTCCTTATGCAGAATGGAAAAGTGATTTGCTATTCTTCAAGACAATTGAAACGTCACGAAGAAAATTATCCTGTGCATGATTTAGAATTGGCAGCAGTTATCTTCGCCTTGAAAAATTGGCGTCATTATCTTTATGGAGAAAAGTTCATGATCTACTCAGACCACAAGAGCTTGAAATATCTATTTTCTCAAAAGGAGCTCAATATGAGGCAAAGGAAGTGGTTAGAACATCTCAAGGACTTTGACTTTGCTATTCAATATCATCCTGGCAAGGCTAATGCTGTAGCGGATGCACTTAGCAGGAAACCAATGGGTATGTTATCAAGTCTCATGACTAGTGTAACTAACCTTATTCCTTAGTTTGCTCAGTTGAATTTAGATGTTGACATTAAGGAAGAAGATTGCTTTATAGCTAATATCCGAGCTCAACCTACATTGATAGAGGATTTGGCCAAGTTACAAGATGATGATCCAGTTTTACTGGAAATTAAGGCCAATATTGAACAAAGGCCGGATTTTTCTATTTCTAATGATAGAAGATTACAATTCAAGGGCCGAATGTGTATACCGGATCATGAAGATACAAAGAAAGTGATCTTAGAAGAAGCACATAAATCAAAATACACCATTCATCCAGGAGGTACGAAGATGTATCAAGATCTCAAAAGAAACTTTTGGTGGCCCAATATGAAGAGGGAAATAGCTGACTTTGTATCTCGATGTCTCACATGTCAACAAGTGAAGGCGGAATATTTCAGACCTACAGGAAAATTACATCCCTTGAATATTCCAGAATTAAAATGGGAGAGCATAGGAATGGATTTCATCATGGGATTACCTAAGACAAGAGGTGGACACGATGGCATATGGGTAATCATAGATCGATTGACTAAATCTGCACATTTCATACCAATAAAGAGTCGATGGTCTGTGGATATCCTGGCAGCATTATACATGAAAGAAATTATTAAACTACATGGTGTCTCTGTCTCTATTGTATCAGATAGAGATCCTCGATTTACATCGCAATTCTGGAAGAGCCTATAACATTCACTAGGGACCAGATTAAATTTCAGAACAGCCTTTCATCCACAAACCGATGGTCAGACGGAAAGAACAAATCAGGTGGTAGAAGACATGCTCAGGGCTTGTGTCATTGATTTTGGAGGAAGTTGGCATGATCACTTGCCTCTGGTGGAATTTGCATATAATAACAGCTATCAAGCCAGCATACAAATGGCACCTTTCGAAGCTCTATATGGAAAAAGTTGTCGATCACCAATATGTTGGAATGAAATAGGGGAAAAACAATTTCTAGGCCCCGACCTTATCAGAGATTCTACGGAGAAAATCAAGCTCATTCAAGAAAGGATGAAGATGTCACAAGATAGGCAAAAGTCTTACGCCGACAATCGAAGACGTGACTTGGAGTTTCAGGTTGGAGATCATGTATATTTGAAGGTTTCTCCAGGTCGTGGTATTCGAAGATTTGGCATTAAAGGAAAGCTAACTCCAAGGTTCATTGGCCCATTTGAAATTCTGGAAAGAGTAGGTGAAGTGGCTTATAGATTGGCTTTACCTCCATAATTAGCAGGAGTTCATGATGTATTTCACGTCTCCATGCTAAAGAAGTATGTATATGATCCAGATCACATCTTCACTTATGACAATCTAGAGATTCAGAAGGACTTGACATACGAACAAACACCAATAAAGATTCTGGATCGGGAAGTGCGTCAACTAAGAAATAAGGTTATTCCTATGGTCAAGATCCAATGGAAGAAAACATGGCCATATGAAGCAACATGGGAAACAGAGGAATTTATGCGTAGAAGATTTCCAGAACTATTCAACTGTAAGTTCACTCTCCACAATCCATGTATTGAATTTGGGGACCAAATTCTTTTAAGTGGGGGAGGGTGTAGAGCCCCAGAATTTATATAAGTATCTTCTAGATTATTTTAATAAATTTTTGGAATTTATTTTAAATTATAAAGGCTAAATAGATTAATAAGTGGATTATGAGACTAATAAGTCATTATAAGGCCCAATTGTGTCAAGTAAATAACCTAACTCATTTAAAAGAAGTCCAAAATGTTTTAAGGACCAAGCCCAATTTGTTTGGCCTATGTTCTAGAAGGTTATTAAGGATAAATACTAATTATATAGATAATTAAATGGATAAACAAATAAAAGAGTTTTACTTATTTGAAACTCTAGATACGATGACTGTAACGGTCTATCGTAAGACCGCCACAGCCGTGTAACACGGCTAGGTTCGACCGTCATAGCCTGCGACTTCCGTGAGTGAAGGAACTTGCAAAAAGATTGGAACTTGATGTTCCTATCCATAAGAGACCTAATTAGAACGATGTATAAAGACCCTAAGGACTCTGAGAGATTAGGATTTGATAGATTAAGGACTCTAGAATCGATCTAATCCTCAAACCCTAGCTAGAACCCTATAAATAGGACCTAGTTCTGAACTGCGCGACCCCTACTTTTGCTCGCGTGGAATTAAGGTAAGGAGTCATTATCTCAGGTAAGTTCTTTAGAATAATTTGTTCACAATACTATAGACTAACTCCTCTCAAAATTTCACATCTTTAGGTCAAGAGGTCGTGGAATTAGAGCCTAAGGAAGTTGCTGGAAAAGTCACAGAAGGAGGAAAACTAGGGCAAGATTCCCAACCCAATTCAGAAGCTATAGCCTAAGATAAGAGGTAGGTTATCTCATGAATGGCAAAAACAACCTGATAGGACTAATAGCCCTCTGGTTTGATTGAATTTCATGCATAGTAGAGCATTAATTTCATATTTTACTAGTTCTTATGCATATCATGCATCTCTTAGCCCTAATAGAGAAATTAAAACATGTTATTCATCTAATTCATTGATACCTATGCATGTAGTTGGCCTACACTACATTATCATGTCTAGAGATTCATGGATGTGAGTTGATCTCTTTGTGTTTTACATGGTTTCTGTTAGCAGATACTCTGACGCGTCATAGTAGGACCGTCACATCCATGTAACGGCCTTACTATGAGTCGTCACAGTCTCTGTGGTCTATGAGTTACTCTGTTAACTCTGACGCACCAATACAGACGCGTTACGTTCATGTAACGGCTGTTCTCTGACCGTCACAATCACTGTGACGCCCCACTTCTAGACCGTCAGAGGCTATGTTCTGTCAACTCTAGATAGAACATGATTTGTCAATATTACTTATTGCTAAGCCTAGTTACCTAAGTTTTAGGCCTAATTATGTAACTTCGAGATTATTTAAGCATTCATGATAGGAAATGCATGTTTTGATATCTCACTATTACTTTGAGTTATATTAATTTCATGAACCCCAAAACTCTATAGTTTGTAATTAGAAACATGATTTTGAATGAAGTATTGATAGAGTTTTTATCATGATTTCACATCGATATATGTCTATATATATTCTTTTCCTATCAATAGAGTCATTCTATAAGTACATGGCACATATTCCGGTATGTTGACCATTAGTTCACATTTTGCACTATAGGAACACAATCTTGAACATGAGGACCTCTCTATTGGATACTCCTTCCAATGGACTAGGAAATCTTGTTTCGAGGCCTCCGTAATTCTCCGCGAGCCTGGGATTCCCACTAGGACGCCGAGTTGGCTGTATCATTAAAGCCCATTAACTAGAAAACACTATCGTTGATTTCTGGATCTAGTAATGTAACGGCCTTACATTGGACCGTCAGAAGCACGTAACGGCCCATTGCACGACCGTCACATTCCTCTGAGTCTATTTTTATCTTTCTGGACTCGGATCACGGTAACGGCCCACTACTGGCACGTTACAGGATGTAACGGCCCAATAGATGACCGTCACACAGCTTGTATATGTTAACCCTAGGTTTGACCAAAGGGTTAATTTTCTAAGGAGGTTCTAGATGGACTAATGATAGTCTAGAACTTATCATATTGACCAAGGAACTTAATATGATGAATGAAAAATAAAGAATGTACCGTTATGCTGTCAACTTCTTTCCATGAGCATAACATTGTTTAAATCTATTTCTTGACTCATATATTCATATATTGAAGCAGTCACTCATTGATTATTGTTATCATGGAATTCTTGATTTCTACATTCTTGGCCATACTTTACTGTTATATTGCGTGGAAGTAGCTTAATTTATACCTGAAGATGCGATCGAGCATTGATTGTGTTCAAGGGCTCTATGCTAGTCCCCTCGGCTGATTGCCGGAAACATACTATTTTATAAACCATGGGGTATGATGCTACTGGCGTCGCATTGCGCTGGGAGTACTATTTCTATAAATAAGTGAAGATCCATGACACGACATGACATTCTTGTACATGACTTTCTTGCTTGATATTCCACAGAAATTCACGAACTATGTACTCAAAAGGGACTAGTGTGATGAATATGTGGCTTACTCGTGAAAGGCCAAATATCATGTTCATATTACATTCTTGCTAGTTCATTCTTGATCATTCTATCTTACGTGGTTATCTTGTTACTTTGGTTTAATCGCATGATTGATTCGCATTCGCATGATTTTACCTTATTCTTAGAGCTAAATTGTTAACTACTTTCATAGTGCCTTCATGTTGATGCGAAGATACCTACTGGGCAAGTGTGCTCATTACCTATTTCTAATATTTTTCAGGAGATGGAAGTAGTTCAGATTCGGATTCGGGCTATACTAGTAGCGGGTCCAAGAAGTGAGTGAAAGTCTTGTAAACCTACGAGCGAAGACTTAGGAAGTCTATAATGTCTAGATCGAGTCAATGTAATTTTCCTATTTCTTGAGTCTAGTAGAATGAAAGATGATGAAAAGTGGTTGTATTATGAATATTGATCATTTATGAATTAAAGTTGAAGTTTGATTAAATTCTGTGCAATTACATATACTTGTGTGATTGTCTCGCGCTCTGGTCGTTCTTGCTTGCAAGAGGCTTACCATGCCGGCTGTTCGCGCTCCCCGAGCGAGTCTTCCGCTGTAATAAAGGCTCGGGGCGTGACACTTCACCCCGGTGATTCGGCATAAAAACCCGCGCAACAGAGAGGATGGCACGCCCGGTGGGACGTCTCCTGCCTTCCTTCTTTTTGCTGAAGAAAAGTATGTGCCAGCCCTGAAGCCCTGGTGCCCTTTCCTTGTCCTTGTAGGAGAGGCAGAGGAGGGTACTCGTGCGCGCATTCTCTAGCATCTTCCGGTCCACATTTTGATCGTCGAACCGCCCTTGGCGACTGTCAGCAACCGTCGCCTCCGCAGCACTCAGCACTCCAGTAACAATGGTGGTCGTCACTTACGGTCCCAACGTCATCGCCACTCACGCCCGGCTGGGCTACTTGGCGATGCCGATCACTTTTGGCAGCTTCGCCCCTGTTATCGGATTGCCCTACTTCTTGGGTGTGATCCCCGTGAGTGCTCTTCAGCCAACTCTGGTTTCTTCATTGGCTCCCGCGAAAACGTGCCACAGGCACTTCCAGTACCGGTGTCCCGCCTGAGTACCGGATACCGGACTACCACCACTGGCCCCCAGATCAACGTCGGTCCGGGTAAGCGGAAGCTCCCGAGGCCAACTTCATCCGACCTCTGGCGCCGGCCCCATGCCCCGGAGTTCGGTCACTATCTCAGCATCTTCCTTGGGTTCTCAACCCTGAGCCGCAGCCAAGCCGGCACCCAATACAGGCTCCCAGCCCCGGGTCCATGGCTTCCCAGCATCTTCCTCAGGTTCCCAACCCTGAGCTGCAACCAAGCCAGCACCCAATACGGGCTCCCAGCCCCGGGTCCATGGCTTCCGAGCATCTTTCTTGAGTTCTCAATCTCGAGCTCCAGTCAAGCCGGCACCCAACACGGGCTCCTAGCCCCGGGTCCACGACTCCTCAGCATCTTCAGCGAGTTTCCAACACCAAACCCTGGCAAAGCCGACTCTCAATGTGGGCTCCCAGCCCCGAGTGTGCGGCTCCCCGGTATTGCACTCGGGACCCCGGGCCCGAGCTCCAGCTGAACCGGCTCTCCCCGTGGGTCTTCTACCCAGAGGGCAAGGTTCCTCAGCACCCTCCTTGGGCCTTCCGACCCGAGCCCGGACTACACCGGCCCCTACTGCGGGTCTTCGACCCAGGGGCGTCGATACCTCAGCACTTCCGACAGCGTCACCTTCCGGTGCAAGAGCGTCATCTCGAGCATCGGCAACACTTCTATCGGCACGGGCGAAGGCGTATACCCGAGTCGCCCCGTCATCGACCCCCATCGTGGGTTATATATCCTGGGGGCCGATCCCGATACCTCTGACTGACAGCTTCATGCCACCGGTCGCTCCAGGCCGGGTCTTCTCGGTCTACCATCTTGGGGCGAGTCTTCCTCCACTCCTCAGAAGAAGCGTCGCCATGGCTGCAGAGGTAGACGGCCAGCTGCCGCAACCAGCAACTCCGGCAAGACAGTTCTTGTCGGTGACTTGCGGATCCGTCTTGATGGGGGTGAACCAATCATATCCCAGGAACAGACCATTCCCACCATCTCTACCTCCAATCATTTTGACCTCTTGCGGCAAACACGAGAGGACAAGGCGAAGCTCAAAGGAGCGGGTTCCCCGGTGGCAGTCCGAGGGCACCCACCGCAGCCAGACACACGACCTCCCAAGACGCCTTGTCAGAAAGGCGGCGATAAGGGAGACCGGCAACCTGACTTGAGAAGAATCTGGGTCACTCCCGAAGATGCTCAGGCCGTTCGGAGGGTGCGTATTAGAAACCCCCTGCGAGCACTTAGACGCGGCATCAGACGGGATGCGACTGGCCCCATAGTGGCATCGTCTGACGATGCCCAATCGTCTAATATCCCCCGCGCAAGCATGCGAAGGAAAAGGCAAGCCCGTTTCCGGGCCCTCCAGCAGCCTGTCCAGGATTCTCCCCCGACTGATGTCGGAAGTGAGCCCCCTTTGCAACGCACCTCAGTCTTTGATAGACTTGGGGCGCCTATCCGCCCCGAGCGGCACCCGTAGAGGAAGCAGACGGCCTGGTTCTTCAATGACGCGGTCTGAGTGTTCGCGTGTTACACCGCTAGACACCAACCGGACACCCAGTCTGATGACTTGAACCAGCCTTTGTCCCACTTCAGGAGGCCACGCCATTAGGCTCCGCCGCCTCCCCCAACAGGTCACATCGGCACTTCTGTCGGACCGCAAGCGACGGAACGCGCTGAAGAGGTCTCGGTGGAAGACCGCGACCCTCCCATCAATGCAGAACCGGTCAATAACGACCCTCCTGCGAACGAGGCTCAAGAAGTGACCCTCGACACTCTCATGAAGGAGAACCAGCATTTGAAGGCCCTCATGCAAGACCTCCTCCAGGAACGAGACCTTGATCCTCAGCAGCCTGCTAGGCCCCAGGCCGAGGCACCGGCACCCCCGGCGGCCCGCGATGCTGCCAACACCTCAGTGGCAATTGCCCGAACCCCGTTCCCAACCGCGTTCGTCATGCCTCTGGTCGAGACTCAGCCACGAGCCTCCAATACCGCAATGTCAAAAAATCTCCTGGCACAACGCCAGATGATCGAGTGCATTGTCGAGACAAAGCTCACCCAGTATGGTGAAGGGACTATCACGATAGATCTCTATAGTGTACCCTACCCGCTTCACCACCAGCTAAAAAAGCTTCCCCCAGAGTACTCCAAGCCCCCGAAGCTACAAAAGTTCGACGGGTAGGGGTCCCCACATGAACACCTGGCCTACTATGTTGCGGCCATGGGTGAGTTGGCATTGGACGAATCATACCTCCTCCGCTACTTCACTACTTCGCTCACAGGGATGGCCTTCCAATGGTACTCCTGCCTGAAGCCCAACTCGGTCATCGACGGGGTGGACCTCCAGAAGAAATTCCTCGACCGCTTTCAGACGGCCGAGCGAAAGGTCTCCCTAGCTGAACTTTGTTCTCTCAGGCAGAAAAAGGGCGAGGGCGCCCTCGACTTCATCAAAAAGTGGCGAGACCTCAGCATGAGGTGTGTCAATTCACCTGTTCAAGAGGACGCCATCACCATATGTCATCGAGGTCTCGTGGCCGAGGTTAGCGAAAAGCTTCTCGGCACCAATATCAAAGGCTTCGACCAACTCAATTCGGCAGTCGCCAAAGTAGAGATGTTCTTTGCCGATAACCCGAGCTATACTGCAGCCAAGGGTAAGCAAGTGCAAGAACACCAGTTTGGTAAGGAGGTGAATATTATAGAGTTCACCCCTGCTGCCAAGCCCAGTAAGGGGGCCGAATCCAGCGACTCTGATAAGAAGCCAGGGGACAAGCTGGCTGCTCCTTCCTTCTCAGAGTGCATGAAGACACCCATCTCCTTTAAGAAGGAACACACGAAGATGCTCTTCGACCTCTGTATGGCCTAGAAAATCGTCGAGCTGCCTGAAGTCCGCAAGCCGGAGGAGGCCCTGAAGACCGACGATCCCAGTTATTACTTGTACCATCGCATGCTGGGTCATTCTGATGCGGGACGGACCACGGACTCGACTCCGAATGGATATGCGATCCTCGGACTCTAAACAAGCTTGTGATTGCCCCTTAACGAGGGAAGCGTCGGACGTGCGCGGTTGAGAAACCGGCAGTGAACTAGGGTGGTCGGCTCTCTCTTGTGCCCGGATCGGGTCACGGGACGGTCACGCTCTCTCTCGCAGCAATGGTGATATCACAATATATAGCGATCTACGATCCTAACATGATATCTAGCAGCGGCATAAACAAGTATATATGAATAAAGCAAATGCCAAGTGTAGGAGCGAACACGATACCTCCACGCTCTCAGCGTGGGGACGACGAACCCGGCCAAACTCGTACTCCCGGGACAATTAATACAAAATTGTTACAGCAAATAACTACTGCCCACTCCACGCAGGGAGGTAAAGGGCTACACAAGTGGGCCCGGGAGGACCGATTCAGGGTTGACGGGCAGCTTCTTGTGTTGATTCGGATGCACGCGTGCTCGCGACTGCGGGGCCCACGTACTGGTCAGAGGGGCCGTGTGGGACCGGGCGGCACCGCTGTAGTGGGGACGCCTGGAGGAGTGCTCCCCTAGGGTGGCGGCGCGCTAGAACGTCGGTCGGAAGCCGGGCGGCTCCGATCGTCACCCGCCGGAATAACCGGCCACGGACCTGCACTTGCTGTTTTTAGGTGCGCGACCCGGCGAGATCGCTTGCTGCAACCAGCACCAACGTCGTATTCAGGTGAAACCAGCGCCGTTGGAAAGCTGCTTCGAAGTGCTTCAACTTAGTGGCCTTCAGAAAAATTCATCAGATCTGTGTTTCTGATGGACGAATTATGAAAGCTGTTGTTCTCAGTTTCAAATCTGCTCAGGTAGAAACTGAGTTTCCTGTAAATTGGCGTTGACTGGTAGGTATACCTTCGAATCTGAAGTTTGGTTTTTCAGCAACGTTGTAGAGATTCAAGATAGGAAACTAGGGATATTTTTAGATATGGAAAATATGGAAGTTTGGAGTTTCTAGAGAGTTTATACTGGCGAAGGGTCGGATCTGGACTGAGGCCGACAGAACAGATTTGGGAACTTGGATGAATTTTAGAAAATATGTGGATGGCTGAATAAAAATCAAGAAATTTTGTAATGATAGGAGAAGGTGGACATAACTTCCAGTAAATTTGGGAGCTCTTGTAAAAATCAAAAAGTGGTCAGGAGATGGAAAATTCAGGGTTGCTAGCACTGTAGACAGAAACCTGGTAGAACTGGAATGAAAGGTTGGACGAAAATGTAAAAATGGATTTCGAAGACTAGAGGCCAAACCAATTTTTATGGAGGTGGTGGAAATCTCTGAAACACACCCTAAAAATCCCAGCTCAAGAAGATCTCGGAGGTGTGAGCAGAAATTCATGGAAGATGCTACTGTCCTGAATGGATAGAACTCCGACGAAGGCTTCGCGGTGGCTCGATGGCGGCACGAACGGCGGCGGGGGCGGCACAGATCAAAACCTGAGATAGAGGGAAGGGGATAGAAGGGATACCACTCTAGAAATGGGGTTGGGGAAGATGAAACCAGAGGGGGAGAGAGGAGGGGTGCAAGGAGCTCCAAGCATTCAATACTATTTTCTCTTCATTAATTGTTCCAAATGGGAAAATACAAGTATATATATGAAATGGCCAAATGACTCAAATTGCCCTTAGACCTAGGGTTTAGAATAAAATAAGTGTTTCAAACAAAATAAAAAATCCTAATTACTTCTAGTGGAAGGGGGCGCCCCCTTGACCATGGGAATGGGTAGGTAGCCTACCTTTTGAAATTTTGTAACCCTTGTCTCCCATGTGTCTAATTGCCATTCAAACCTTCTAGATGCCACCTAGGATGGTTTGACCAGCCCCACATGGGTGACATGGACCAATGGGAAAGGGCTGGGGGCCCCTTGCTTGGGCCTACTGAAATTTTGCATATAAACCCACTAAGACTTACAATTGCATACCCATATAACACAAGGGTATACATACAAATATAAAAGGACATAAATGCAAACAAAATGCGGACGGTCTTACTTCGATGTCCCCATCAATTCTCCCCGGGTGGGAGGAACTCGACCCCGTCGAGTAGGGGTATGGATGCTCGAGTACTCAGACGGATCCATCACCGTGCCAAGTAACGCGGGTATGCTCCACTCCAAGTGACTGTCACCTGCTCATTCCATATATATTCGATATGCACAAGCTGCTACGGACTAGAGGTGGACACTCCGGGTGGGGCACTCTCAAAGGGGAGGAGATGGCTCGAAGACTCACTAGGAATTACCGCTGGGTCCCTGTAGGTGACTAGATCCGGGTATAGATATAGAACTGATCCCATACTCATCGAGCGAGTCCACTCGCCTCTTACTCATAAGAGATCGACAACGAGCTTGCACAAGATACATGCAGACTCACCATGCACTAACATATGTATGCAAACCGTACAAACAAGAAACGGACTCATACATGACTCTAGACAAACCTATTGTTAGTCCGACCCGTACATGGGTGATGGCGGACCAGGACACCCGAATGTGTGCCATGCATGCATGTTATGTAACCGGAGATGGGTGGCATGGGGAACATCTAAACGTCCAAGTATGACCCAGTCACGCATGGACGGCCCTTTGGATTTGGGAGACTTGAGAGGGCTAGAAGAACCGGATGTTGGTGTATCATGGACGGGCTTGGTGGGTGTAGATGACCCAGCCCGTGGGGTAGGAGTGTGATAGTGGACTCCCCCTAAGAAGTGAAGTATATATGGAGGGTCTAAGGGTCCACTAGGGAATGGGTCAAAGAGATCAAAGAAGATATGACCCCTTGTGGTGGGTTCTCACAAGTCACGGCCCCCGATGTATAGGTCTCGAAGGTGTGGATAGTCACCTTCATGCATTGTAGGTGGAACGGTGATCATGTGTAGGATGTATGGTTCCTCCCTCGGGCGAAAGGGTATAAAGTCGGGTTCGGCCGACATGGGGAGGAATAAGAGAACCTCTGTGGTGAAACAACCCACGGTGCACACTGAGGTAATGGACCCTAAGGCCGGATGTGTGAAGCTAAGACTAGTGGGTTGGTCGAAGCTTCGGGCCAAGGAATGTGTCAACTTCCATTGCGTGTCTAATCCCATAATAAGGTCATCCAATGTATCAATATGGTGACTAGACCGAAAGGTAGTGTGGAAGGAGTTGACGGGCACTATAGGTAAGGTGGGGTCCATAGAAGGGTAAGGACGTGGGACCAAGTCATCCTTGAGCCAACTAAGAAGTGGCTCGGCTATGTATAGTGTCCCCGTAAGAAACACGGGTGGCTCGGGGTGAGGTGGCTCCAAGCATGATGGTTCTGAATGTGGAGTGGGCCACTAGGGTTGGGTTGCTGGACATACGAGGGTACTCGACTGAGCCCTATCCTTAAGGATGATCTTGCCGGGTAGGTAAGGTGGGTATAAGGTGCAAGTCCTCTTGCCCCAGTCAAGATTGGCTTTTCTTTCTCCTAACCACGTTTGCCCTAAAATGATGCATGGACTAGCAAGTGTGTCGATCTTGCACCATGCGCCATCGGAGTAAAGAACGGAGCCGATCTTCCTTTGGAACTCGACACAAGCATAATCACCATCGCGGATAATCTCGCATGTCTTGGAGAGGGACTCCACGATATCAAGAGAAACCCAATTATCCGACTCCCTATCGGTGAAATGGAGTTCTGTTGTGGACCCATTGGGTAGAGTGGCTTTAGTAATGAGAGCGGTAAAATCAAAGGCTCGGGCCATGATGGCATTGAATTGGGCCACAAAGGATGACCACTCGGACGTATAGTCTTGGGGAACGGCCATGGGTAGCGGACATGGACATGCATACACACGGTCACAAGACACTAGACCGACTATGCAAGGTTGGAATGTATGCACACTAAGGACCCTAGACGTAAACCAAGACTCGGTACGTGGCGGAGTTAATCGATCCGAAGATCACTCGCGCAAGTGTGCGGCCTTCCCGATAGGCGTAGCCTAACGTTCGGACAACACCTTTTTATATACCGATTAATGGTATGCAAATGCAACCTAGACTGACTTAGACACTTAGACTTGAATGACACTTTTTTTTTGACACCCTAGACTCAACCTCGCTCTGATACCAAATTGATGCGGGACAGACCACGGAATCGACTCCAAATGGGAATGCAATCCTCAGACTCTAGGTGAGCTCGTGATTGTCCCTTAGCGAGGGAAGCGTCGGACGTGCGCGGTTGAGAAACCGGCAGTGAGCTAGGGTGGTCGACTCTCTCTTGTGCCCAGATCGGGTCACGGGACGGTCACGCTCTCTCTCGCAGCAGCGGTGATATCACAATATATAGCGAGCTACGATCCTAGCATGATATCTAGCAGTGGCATAAACAAGTATATATGAATAAAGCAAATGCCAAGTGTAGGAGCGAACACGATACCTCCACGCTCTCGGCGTGGGGAAGATGGACCCGGCCGAACTCGTACTCCCGAGATAATTAATACACAATTGTTACAGCAAATAACTACTGCCCACTCCATGCAAGGAGGTAAAGGGCTACACAAGTGGGCCCGGGAGGACCGATTCCGGGTTGACGGGCAGCTTCTTGTGTTGATTCGGCTGCACGCGTGCTCGCGACCGCGGGGCCCACGTACTGGTCGGAGGGGCCGTGTGAGACCGAGCGGCACAGCTGTAGTGGGGACTCCTGGAGGAGTGCTCCCCTAGGGTGGCGGTGCGCTGGAACGTCGGTCGGAAGCCGGGCGGCTCCGATCGTCACCCGCCGGAATAACCGGCCACGGACCTGCACTTGCTGTTTTCAGGCGCACGACCCGGCGAGATCGCTCGCTGCGACCAGCACCGACGTCGTATTGAGGTAAAACTAGCGCCGTTGGAAAGCTACTTCGAAGTTCTTCAACCTAGTGGCCTTCAAAAAAATTCATCAGATCTGTGTTTCTGATGGACGAATTATGAAAGTTGCTGTTCTCAGTTTCAAATCTGCTCAGGGAGAAACCGAGTTTCCTGTAAATCGGCATTGACCGGTAGGTAGACCTCCGAATCTGAAGTTGGGTTCTTCAGCAACATTGTATAGATTCAAGAGAGGAAACCAAGGATATTTTTAGATCTGGAAAATATAGAAGTTTGAATTTTCTAGAGAGTTTATACTTGCAAAGGGTCGGATCTGGACTGAGGCAGATAGAACAGATTTGGGAATTTGGGCGAATTTTAGAAAATATGTGGAAGGCTGACAAAAACTCAAGAAATTTCGTGGTGATAGGGGAAGGTGGACAGAACTTCCAATAAATTTTGGAGCTCCTGAAAAAATCAAAAAGTGGTTGGGAGATGGAAAAATCAGGGTTGCTGTCACTGTAGATAGAAACCTGGCAGAACTGGAATGAAAGGTTGGACAAAAATGTAAAAATAGATTTCGAAGACTAGAGGCCAAACCAATTTTTCTGGAGGGTGGTGGGAATCTCTGAAACACACCCTAAAAATCTCAGCTCAAGAAGATCTCGGAGGTGTGAGCAAAAATTCATGGAAGATGCTACTGTCTTGAATGGACAGAACTCCGACGAAGGCTTCGCGGTGGCTCGATGGCGGCACGAACGGCGGCGGCGGTGGCACAGATCAAAACCTGAGATAGAGGGGAGGGGATAGAAGGGATACCACTCTAGAAATGGGGTTGGGGAAGATGAAACTAGAGGGGGAGAGAGGAGGGGTGCAAGGAGCTCCAAGCATTCAACAATATTTTCTCTTCATTAATTGTTCCAAATGGGAAAATACAAGTATATATATGAAATGGCCAAATGACTCAAATTGCCCTTAGACCTAGGGTTTAGAATAAAATAAGTGTTTCTAACAAAATAAAAAATCCTAATTACTTCTAGTGGAAGGGGGCGCCCCCTTGACCATGGGAATGGGTAGGTAGCCTACCCTTTGAAATTTTGTAACCCTTGTCTCCCATGTGTCTAATTGCCATTCAAACCTTCTAGATGCCACCTAGGATGGTTTAACCAGCCCCACATGGGTGACATGGACCAATGGGAAAGGGCTGGGGGCCCCCTTGCTTGGGCCTACTGGAATTTTGCATATAAACCCACTAAGACTTACAATTGCGTACCCATATAACACAAGGGTATACATACAAATATAAAAGGACATAAATGCAAACAAAATGCGGACGGTCTTGCTTCGATGTCCCCATCACATTCAATCAAAGATTGCTACGTCTTCAAAACCCAGGCGCAGAAGGTGATCCGAGACGGCCTCGTCAAAATGAAGAGTGGTCTCGTTGATCCCCCGCAACCACATACGTGGGCCAGGCCAGCTAAGGCAGCACGCGTGGCTCGCCCCTCAGCCAATGTCATCCACATGATGGCCGCATTTTCTCTTTCTGATGACGAGTCAGAGGAGCCCAGCGCCAATCGAAGGGGACGTTCGATCTGGTACCCGGGGTGGAGCCCCTGGCATGATCAGAGACCTCTCTCCTTCCCAAGGGAGAGAACCCGGCGACTCTTCGATATCCTCATCGAGAATGGGCAAATCATGCCTGGCGACTCGCCTGCCGACTACACCCATTGGGAACGTAGTCACCCTCAATACTGCCCCTTCCACACTAGAATTTGCCACCCGATCGAGTCCTGTGAAGAAGTTCAACACCTCATCCAGGAATAGATCCAATGGGAGCAGATCGATGCGGAAGGAAACTCCATGTCGCTCGTCAGGCTTCGGCAAGCTGTCGAAGAGACCCTGAGCACTGCCAGGAGTGCGCCAGAGCGGCCAGAATCCCCTCAAGAAAATGGGCATGGGCTGACTTACCAGCATCCTCCAGAATGGCTCAAGTTCCGGACTGATAACCGAGAGGCGCTCGAGCGATTGCGGAGGCGTAGAGAGCAGGATGCCAGTCAAGAGACGGAGCCGACCGACTTCTCAGTCAACGTCATCCATTCCCATGCTCGTTCGGCCCCTTCGGGCTCTCAAGCATCAGCACCTAGCCAGCCAGTCCCAGCCGGAGCTAAAGTCTCTCCCTTTCCCTGAAGAAGACACCGCTAGGCTCCTCCGAGTCCTTCTCGGCCAAGAGGACATTCTGGTGAGCGAGACGATAACGGGCTCTTCAGCGCTCTCTCGTCCTCCTCCCATCCTATCTCCGTCACTGGCGTCTGTGGATAGGAAGGGAAAGCAAAAGCAGGGTGAGGTCCCGCCTCAGCCTCATCACATTCCCTCAACGGATGGGCCGTCGGGTCCTCTCTGCCCACCCTCTAACATAATCCGAAGTGCAAATAAGACATCTTCAGACTCTTCAGCGGCTTCGATCCAAGTGGAGGGCCCACCGCCACATGGCTCAGCCAGTCCGCAGAGTCGGGATAATTATGCAGAGCGACAATGTCTTACAACGTCGTTAGTCGTCGCCAGACCCAGCCCTCAGCATGATCATAAAGGCAAGGCTAAGGAGCAGGACAACAAGCATACCTCTCAGGCCGCTTCTCAACAAAAGTTGTCGCCACTGTGGCTAAGGCATCAAACTGCGCACACATCTTCGGACACCAGCACCAGCCTACCGACTCCTCGTAGGCTCCCACCGCCACCGCGGGTAAGGCATCAAACTGCGCACACATCTTCGGACGCCAGTCCCAGTATCCCGGCGTAAGGCATCAAACCGCGCGCACATCTTCGGACGCCAGTCCCAGTATCCCGGCGTACCAGGAATTGCCGCTCGAGGTAATCGAGCAGGCGATCAACGCCACCTTCCAGATACAACAAGCGGAAGGCGCCTGGATTGAAATCCGGGCAAGGAAGAGTCATCAACCCCACCCTGCTAAGACACCAGCTCAGAGATATCCTCACCAGGATTTATCAACTCCGGCCCCAGCACCTCTCCCTCCTACTCCCTTGGAGACTACTATTGCCAAGAGACAAGAGAAAAATAGGAGGAAGAACCTCAGAAGGCCGCTCAAGAAATAGGCCGAACAATCGGCCGCCCTACAATCACCAGTCGAGCCGACGCCTCTCCAAAGGCTCTAGCGGCTCATTGATGACCTGGAAGAATACGTTCCTCCTCGTCCTACCAGAGCTCTCCCACTCGACAGCTATAACCCATGGGAGGAAAGCAGAAATGAGCTCGCCTCAGAATTGGGTCCAAGAGATGATCCAAAAGCTCAAGGACGGCGAAAGACTCATGATCCCAGATGAGCTCTCCTTGTGCTATAAAGATAAGGAGATCACAACAGAGTAGCTGGAAGAAATGCTTCAGTGCTGCACCTGCAACATGGTGGCCATTCCCCCCCCTGACAATATCAATACTTCTCGGTGGGGCGAGCCAGTAGTCTCCCGGACAAGACAAAGAACCACTGCTCCTCTTGGGATACAGCTAGCTCCAGAGCACACCGGTCGTGGCCGAGGTCATGGTCGGGGACGCGATAGAGGCCATGGGAGAATCCCCGAGCTACCCATCTCTCCATCCACCTTCGACCTGGAGCGAATCATCCTCTTTCGAGGGGAGGAACCCACTCCCATTCCAGAGGTAGAAATTCGGAAAGGACCCGGTATCTTCGATCCTTCTGGCAGTGACAAGGCTACGGCTAGCCTCCCAGCCCCTGTACCAGTACCGACTTCTGCGACGGAACAAGCGGGACCATCCGGCAAGGATGAGCCAGTCCACCAGTCACACCCAGAAGAGCCATCATTGGCATCCCTGTTCCAGGAGTCCGCTAGTGATCAAAGTCAGTCTGATCCCGGTGATAAGGGCAAGGCAGTGCAACTTCCCAATGGGGAACAACAGGCAGCTCGCAGAAGGCTCAGCCTGATATATTACCCTCTTTAGAGGATGCTCGAGCCCGAGCTGACCGGAAGGTCCTCCACCAGATGAAACGCTTCCCTGCCAGTATTTCAATTTGGGAAGCCATCGCTTGGAGTAAAGACCTAAGAGAAACCCTTATCAAAATACTCCAAGAACCGGAAGTCTATGAAGCACATGCCGCGGAAATGAAGGCAGCTGCCCATGGAGCCTTCACGGCCGCCATCTCCTTCACGAAGAAAGACATGTTGCTCTCCCCTCCGTGCCACAACCGTCCTCTCTACATGAAGGGGAAGTTCAATGGGCATGATGTGAACCGGATCCTGGTGGACGTAGGTGTTGCATGTTAATATCATGCCGCTCAGGACCTTCAAGTCCCTATATCTGACCCCATACCTCCAGATGGTTCAAGCGGTCAAGATATTTGGCTTTAACCAAAACACCGAGGACGTCCTCGGCCGGGTGGATGTTGACATGGTGCTTGATGATTTCACCTCCAAGGCGACGTTCTACATCATCGACTCCAACACATCTTATAAGATGCTACTGGGCAGATCCTGGCTCCATGAAAATTGGGTCGTCCCGTCGACTCTCCACCAATGCATTAAGTATGCCAAGGATGGAGAGCAACACAAGGTGTTTGCAGACCTGTCGCCGTTCACACCAGCTGAATGTAACCTGGCCGACGCTGCACTCTACTTCAAGGGGATTAGTCCCTACCCTGTAATTAAGAGCAAAAGCAACAGTTGGCTCTCAGAGGAAGATGATGATGATCTTTTCTCTGTTGATGAGGAAAAGTCCAAGCTTCATCGGCTGCGCCTCGGCTCCAAGTCAACCCCAGATCGCCCCGAGAGCCGCCAGATCGACTTCGAGGCTAATCTTATTAGCCGAGCTATCGGCAAGAGTATATGCTTGCCACCAGACTACATCCAGCTTTCATGTGCATCCGAGGAGCACAACGTCGAGTCGCTGACGACATTCATTGTCACCTTCAAGCGACAACGCTGAAACAAGAAGAAGGCTAACAGGGACAAACCTATTGTCTTCTATAAGGGTGACATGGTCCCTCAAGCCCCGCCGGATGACGACTTCGGCTGGTCCAGGCAAGCCGATGACACCCCTGAAGTAATTCAGGTGTGGAGCGATTTTTCCCCGCATATTCAAGAAATGTATCTGAAGCAACACATTCCCCTGTGGCAAACTTCTGCACAACAAAGATACTTCCGTCAACTGTGGACCCCTTCCTAGGTCCGGGGGCAACCCCCGTCCTTCCACAAGGATACCAGGGTACTTGGCTATGATCAAGACCCGGACTTTTGTGTCCACTATGCAGTCAACGTCATAGGCTTGGCACAACCAGCCGACGATAGATCTAGAGTCGAAGCCAAATTCGACAGCTCCGGGGATGAGGAAGAGGAAATTCTGATCCCGATCCCCGTCAAAGCTGGCACCCCAGCTCAAGCCATCGAGGAACCTTCCTCGCCTCCCTGCCAAGACAAACGGGGAGAAGAAGCTCCTCTGGTCTCTCACCCAATTGAAGGACCCGGTTCAACCGACCCTCCTGAAGGAGGGGATATATCTGGTCTTGACCGTGAAAGAGTGTCAGCTTCGCCGGGCAACCCCGGGGGGATCTCGGCAGCCCCAGTTGACGACTGCGAGCCAGGGGCCAGCGGTCCAGATCAATCCTCACTGGATCCCAGCAACAACGACTCTACAGTCCCATCGACATCAGCCGGTGGCTTCGAGAACCAAGAAATACCCGAAGCTGACACTGACAACGAGGATTTCATCGACTTCCAACCTGCTCCTCCCGAGCTGGAGGACGGCGGCCAAGCGACCGTGGATGAGCTCGTTGAGATCAACCTGGGCGAAGAAGAAGCCCCTCAGCCTACATTTGTCAGTGCTCTCCTCACCGAGGTAGAAAAGCAGGACTATAGGTAACTCCTGTTCGAATTCAAAGACTGCTTCGCCTGGACATACAAGGAGATGCTAGGGCTAGATTCCTCCGTAGCTGAGCATGACCTCGCCATCTCCCTTAGTCGCTCCGGTCAAGCAACCACAGCGACGCATAAGCCATGAGCTAGAGCTCCAGGTCTCGACCGAAGTCCATAAAATGGCGGAGGCCGACTTCATCGAGCCGTTCATCTACCCGATCTGGCTCGTCAATATAGTCCCAGTCAAGAAGAAGAATGGTCAAGTCCGCATCTGTGTCAACTTCCGGGATCTCAGCAAAGCCTGTCCGAAGGACGACTTCCCAGTTCCAATCACAGAAACAATGGTCGACATGACCACCGAACATGAGGCCTTGTCTTTCATGGATGGGTCGTCTGGTTATAATCAAATCTGGATGTCCCTTAAGGACAAGAACCACACAGCCTTCAGATCTCCCAAGGGGATTTTCAACTACAAGCGCATGCCCTTCGGTTTGAAGAATGCTGGCGCTACTTACCAAAGAGCCATGACCAAAATATTCGATGAAATGCTGCACAACACCATCGAATGCTATGTTGACGACCTCGTCGTCAAGACCAAAAGGTGAGAAGACCATTTGCGCGACCTTCGCCAAGTCTTCGAGCGTCTCCGGCAATATGGGCTCAAAATGAACCCCATGAAATGCGCCTTTGGCGTATCCAGTGGCAAATTTCTCGGCTTCGTCGTCAGGTACCGAGGAATCGAGGTGGACCCCAGTAAGACCAAAGCAATCCAGGAGCTTCCACCACCCAGCAACATCACCGAACTTAGGTCCTTCTAAGGGAGGCTGACCTACATTCGGAGGTTTATCTCTAACCTCTCCGGTCGGTGCGCGCCTTTAGCAAGCTAATGAAGAAAGACGCCCCGTTTACATGGGACTCGGAATGCCAGGCGGCTTTCGAGCAAATCAAGGAGTACCTCCTTACTCCCCCAGTCCTGGGGGCACCAATCAAGGGTAAACCCCTCATCCTTTACATTGCCACCATGGACGCTTCGCTAGGAGCTCTGTTGGCGCAAATCAATGAAGAAGGTAAAGAGCAACCCCTCTATTACCTCTGCCGGAAGCTAATCGGTGCCGAGTACCGCTACTCCCCTATGGAGAAGGTTTGCTTGGCATTGGTGTTCGCGGTTAAGAAGCTGCGGCATTACCTCCTATCCCATCAGGTCGAGCTTATATCCAAGCACGACCCCCTGAAGTATCTCCTTCGACGACCTATCCTCTCAGGCAGACTGGGAAGGTGGGCTCTCCTATTGATGGAGTATGACATTACTTATGTCCCCAGAAAAGCAATTAAGGGACAGGGTATGGATGAATTCTTGGCAGCCCATCCAGTACCAGACGACTCACCCTTCAACTCGGAGCTCCCGGACGACGAGTCCCTTGCTGCTCAATCACAACAACCAGTTGAATGGAGCGGAGATGTCTTGCATTACTGGCAGCAAAGCGCTCTTACAATCACTATTGCTCAATCACAACAACCAGTTGAACAGAGCGGAGATGTCTTGCATTATTGGTAACCAATCGCTCTCACAACCAGCGTGCCTTGCTGGGAGCTCTACTTCGACGGTGCTTCCCGAGGGATCACCCGGAGCAACAAGGATCCAGCCACCACGGCAGGTGCCAGCATTGTTTTCCTGACTCCTTAAGGCAGAGTTTTATTCAACTCTTGTGCCCTCATAAAATTTCTGACCAACAACGAAGCCGATTATGAAGCTCTACTCATTGGGCTCCAGATGGCTCTTCACATGGGCATTAAATGTCTCAAAGCCTACGGGGACTCCCTATTGATAGTTCGACAAGACCTCAACATTTATGACGTGTGAAAGCCAGAGTTGGTTTCATACCATATTGCTGTCGCCAGATTAATCCGAAAGTTCTATTTCTTCGAAATAGATCATATTCCCAGAAGCAGCAATGCTCAGGCGGATGCCTTAGCAAAATTGGCAGCGGCCATCAAGCTCCCGCCCGAGGGCGAGGGCGACATCGTCATCAAACATAGGAGGCTGATGCCAAGCTTACTCGAAGGCAATATCGGTCTCACCATTTACGAGGTCCACGACCTTGACCGGAACACACCTCCAGAAGAAGATGATTGACGTGCGCCCATCATCAAATTCAAGAAAGGGTGGCTCCCCCCTGACCGAGCTCAAAGAGTCCAATTACTCCGCCGAACAACCTCCTACGAGTTGATCGGCGACTCTCTATATCGGCTCGTCCATGAGAAGGACAAGTCAATTCTCCTAAGATGTGTCTCCCTCACGGAGGCTTGAGCCGTCATGCAGGAAGTCCACTCCGGGTTGTGCGGCGCACACCAGGTCAGAGACCGAATGAAGCACAACATCAAGCTTAAAGGCTTCTACTGGCCAACCATGCACGCGGACTGCATCCAGTATGCCCATACATGCCATCAATGCCAAGCTTTTGGCCCGGTACCCAGAAGACCTCCCAATCCACTACCTCCCACAGCCCCCACCTGGCCATTCGTTGAGTGGGGCATGGACATCGTGGGGCCTTTCCCGCCATCTTCCAAGGGCCATAAATACATCTTGGCCGCCACTGACTACTTCTCTTATTGGGTGGAGGCTCTGCCTTTGCGAGAGGTCACCGGCGAGGTGGTTTCCAGATTCGTCCGGCACAACATCATATACCGATTCAGTACTCCCAGTCGCATAGTGTCTGACAACGGGACACCATTCAAGAATAAGGCTATATACCAGTTAGCAGCCAAATTCCACATCGACTAAAGAATCTTTTCGGGCTACAACCCCCAGGCTAATGGTTTAGCGGAAGCCTTCAACAAAACCCTCTGCAAGCTCCTGACTAAGATGGTTAGCCACCGGAAACGCGATTGGGGTGAGAAGGTCTTCGAAGCATTGTGGGCCTATCGGACGGTCTACAAAACCCCCACGGGGTGCTCGCCGTTCTCCCTTGCTTACGGGACAGAAGCAGTTATCCCCATCGAAATTCAGTTAGCTTCTTACCGTGTGGCGATCCATACCAGCCTTGCCGGCCCTGACGAAAGTGAGTACCAGGGAAGGCTAGAAGAGCTCGCTGATTTAGAAGGCAAGCGACTCGAAGCCTACAAACACCTGCAAGTATACTAGGCCCGCATGGCCCGGGCCTACGATAAGCTCATCAAGCAGCGAGCTTTCAAGCAAGGTGACCTTGTCATGATCATGAAAAAGGAAGTCATGGCAGGGCGCTCCAGCGGAAAACTATAGCCAAATTGGCGAGGTCCGTATGTTATCCAGAATGTCTACGAGGGTGGGGCTTACACAGTTATCGACCACAAAGGTCACAGACCATTCCCGCTTCTCAACGGCAAACATATGAAGCTATATTATGCACCGGAACACAAGTTCGCGTGCCAGCCAGACTAGGGCGCACATCCCAGCTACTACCAGTAAGGCCGGTCCTTCCCCGTGAAGGATCTAACCGGCCAGTCCTCCCCGTCTTCAATTCCCAGTCAACCAGCCAGCTCAGCTCTTCGGAACCGCCGCCAGGCATCCGCGGGGACTAATCTCTTGCCCTCATTCCCGTCACCACGGGAGCACGGACACTTCTACACCAGCACCAGTCTAGACGCCAGGCTCACAGGTAAGTCAAATAATAATAATAATAATGAAATAAAATAAAAAAGAAGAGAGGGTTAAAAATAGAGATGCCTCGGTAGACCCAGTCATCCTCACCGCAATAGGGTGACTGGGGGCAAAAAGGCCAGTAACCCGGCCGAGGTGGAAACCCGAAAGGGCTCCTCGGGCAAAACTGGGAAACCCCTCCACGTGAAAACCCGCAAGGGCGCGTCGGAAAAAGCTAAAGGGTGTCGGCTCTAGCGAAAACCCGAAAGGGCGGTAGAGTCGATAACGAGAAAATCTTCTCCTCCCCACCAGTCAGAATGGCCTTCCACCTATTCTTTGGTGGGCCGTTAGCCTCATCCAGAGCCACTCTTCAATCCATTTGCACTGCTACGGCACAAACCCCCAAGCTCTAGTTGGCCTTGCATCACTCCCACTCAGTTTGGCCAACTTTTGGCCCTTGCTTCGACAACACAGATAAACCAGTCCCTGTGACAGTCGAGCTCCCAGTCACCATCTCAGTAGACTTATATCCCGGCACATTCCCAGACACTTATCATTTTATGCCACTATATCCTACATGCCCTGCAAATCCAGAGCCTTCGAGTTCGTTATAATCCCAGTTCTCCCATACAATCCCTGATCCACCAGCCATAACTCTAGTCACATCTTGCCATGACAAAGTGGCCCTTCGCCACCATGGCATGAGGATTTCTAACAACCCTTCTTAATGGCAGAACGACACCCAACCATCCACACCTCCCAGTTTCAGGTTACGTCGCCTGACAACAACACGCTACGGACGATAGTCTCAAAATAATAAAAAAATAGGGTTGAAAATAGAGATACCCCGGTGGCCTCAGTTAATTCCTTTTATAGGATTACTGAGGGCAAAAATTGCCACCAACCCAGCTGAGGTGAAAACCCGAAAGAGCACCTCAGGCAAAATCGGGTAACCCCTCGGTGTGAAAACCCGCAAGGGCGCACCGGAAAAAGTGAAAGGGGGCCAGCCCTGGTGAAAACTTGCAAGGGCGGTAGGGCTAGTAAAGAGAAAAAAAAACTCTCTCCCTCTCTACTCTTCACTAATGAAAGTCGTCGACCACGACACCTCGCTGACGATGACCTTCATGTCATTCTACTACAATGGTGGCCATTACACCCCCGAGGGTCGGTCATCCCGAGTGCCAATTCCAGTTCCAGTTCCCAATTCCAGTCTTCGACTACGATGCCTTCACAGAACAGCCGCCAGCTTCCAATCCCAGCCGGCTACAATGCCTTTACAGGCCAGTCGCCAGCTTCCAGTCCCAGCCGGCTACGACGCCTTTTACAGGCTAGCCGCCAACCTCCAGTTCCAGCTTCGGCTACGACGCCTCTACAGGCCAGTCGCCAGCCTCCAGTTCTAGTTTTGGCTACAGCACCTCTACAGGCCAGCCGCCCAGTCTCCAGTTCCAATCTCCGGCTACAACACCTTCACAGGCCAGCCGGCCAGCTCCTGTCTCCAGTTCTAGCCTCCGGCTACAATGCCTTTACAGGCTAGCCACCAGCTCCCAGCTCCAGTTTCGGCCACGATTCCTTCGCGGGTGGGCCAACCAGTCCCAGCCCCGATCACAGCCCTCGGCTGTGATACCTTCTGAGGCCATTCGGCCGGCTCAGTCCCATTTTCTCAAGCCCAGAAGAGCTACATTACCAGCTAACGACATACAAACAACCAACACCCAGGCGCCAACCTACGACCGATACATCCCAGAATCAGTTCCCTACCTTAACCAAGTAGGCCGCCACGTCTTGGTGGGCCTACGCCAACCCTACACTAGGGGCCTTTTCCCTACTTCCCAGCAACTAGCACTCAGTCCCCAGTACCCAAAATCCAGTTATACCACTCTCCTCACCCAGTCTTTTATTCCAGCTCCAGTTCGGGTAAAACCCAGTCCCCTGCCCCCTACGTCGGTACGTGGTAAAACAATCAAGCGCGACCGACGGTAAGTGGTAGCCATCCCTTGTACCCAACCCTATTCTACAGAGTGGGGAGAAGAACAACTCAGCAAACAACAACACCCAAATCCGGAGTTTGTCATTGATACTCTATAAAAGGGAGCCCAAGACATGCCCATGGGGTAACAAAAAGACATATAGCCCGGATAACAAAAAGAAAGGAGAAAGGGAGGTGATACAATCATATCTCAGCCTCGCCCCTCTCTAGTGCCGTCAGGCGAGACTCCGCAGCCGTGAGCTCAGCCTCCAAGGTCAACGCGAGCTGAACACTAGCCTCGGCCCCAGCTTCGACAGTCCGCCACTCAACTCTAGCAAGCTCTACGGATTGCCGTTGCTCCTCTAAGGCCTTCTGTAGGGCCTCAGCTCTGCTGGTCACCTCCCTCAGTTGCCTGGCACGGTCCTGAGCAAGAGACACGGCCACGTCGGAAAGCCTCCTTTGCTCGGTCGCAGCTGACGCAAGCTGAACACACTGCTCCTGCACCTCCCGGATGGCTGCCAGTTGCTGTGCCCGCTGCTCCTGAGCCTCCAAAAGCCGCTGGTACTCCGCCCAGATGCCAGCCAAGCCAGACATCCAGGGCCCACGAGGGAATCCAAGTGATGTGGCACAGCCCAAAGACCACTAAATATGATGAGATGACCCTAGGACTTAGACCCGCAAGCATACAAGCGCTCAATGATTCTCACGATGACGATTTTTGCTCACCCGATTCACACGTTCACCCGGTGGGTCCGGGAGATAATGATGAAGGTCCGAGGCGGGACCCAATTGTTCTAATGGACTTACAATGCTAGGGCTGACCCCAAATGAGTCTAGGATACCCAACTTTGTGGGCGGCTGGCCCGCAGGGCGGGGGCTTGGTGGCACTCACTCACGGTCCGCGGTGGACACTAACAAACTAGCATGCAAGTTCGAGCCCTCTTCTCACCGCCGACGAGCAATCAAAGCAATACTAAACTAGCAGGAATAAGGGTACTAAGGATAGTATCAGAAGCTCACCTGATCGGTGTGAAGACACCGATCCCGATCGGAGACGAGGGCGCGCCGGGAGGCGAGGGTATGCACCCGATCGCCGCGGCGATGTAGCTTGACCTGAAATTGCAAACGGTACAGCACTACTCCTCACGCAGGAGGGGTGATCTTGGGGTGGGGGTTATGCTTAATACATTCAAAACTACCTCCACGCAGGGAGGGGCCTTCAGCCGGCCAAGCGGGGTGGGGAGAGATGCAAAGGAAACCGAGTTTCCGAGCTTCGCCGATTCTGTCTAGCTTCTGTAATTCTGGACAGGGAGTCGATGTTGATGCAGCCAATAAATCCACCGAGCTCAGAATCTGATGAGACTTGCGCCAAAAGATTGCTAACCGGAGAGGGGTGCGGCTTGAATTTTTGGATGACGTTCTGATCTGGGGGCTGACTGCTCCGGTGACTGGAAGATGGATGCAGCTCTGGTCTCTCGGCGAGCTCAGTCTGAAACAACAGGTGGCAGAAGCGGCCACGGTCGCTCCTGAGCTCCAAATCTGGCACCGCTGGACTCGTTGGAATTGTATACGAGTCTACTTTGCAGCAAAACAAATGGGGAAGTCTTCTAATGTCGGAGATGAGCTGGATGTCCAGAGAAGTGGACGGTGGTCGGGACAGACTGTGAGGAGGCAGACCGGCGTGGTTGTGGTAGAAAATTGGTATCTCTGGTTGTCAGATGCCGAACGGGATTCTGCCTTCTGTTCCTGGACGCTGACAGAGGGAGGAAGAACTTTGTAGAAGACCCTGAAGGCTGGTTCCTTCAAAGTTCGTCGTGGGAGAGTCTTCTCTGCCGCTCTGGCTTCTGGTCTGAGAAGTTCTGCACAGTCGGAGAAGAATGGTGGTTGCGGACAGCACCGAGCTCGGATGCCGATGAAACCGCCTCGCCTTGAAAGCTGACTTGCAGACGAATCTAGAAATGTAGGTCTCGCCTCCTGAGTCGTTGAGGGATGACCGTGGCCTCCTCTGCAAGTGCTGTAATCCTGCTTCCTAAACAGGGCGGGAATGAAGGGAAGATGAAGTGGTGGGGAAGGGAATGGCCAAGAGAGAAAGTGGTGGAAGGTGGTTCTACTGGCTATGGGAGGAAGATGAGTGGTGTTTGAGGGGTATTGGAGGCTATGGAGATGGAGGTGGGGGGGGGGGGGGGCGAAGTGGGGCTGAAGAGAATATGGTCTGCTAGTGAAGGTGGTGGAGGATGAGGGTGCACAAGAGAGAGGGGTGAGAGGGAGATGGTGGGGGCGAACTTGGTTCAAGGGAGGGGGTTGAGGGGCGGTCAAGGCAAGGGAGGGAAGGTTCAAATTTGAAATGGGTCTAGGGAGGGGTGGGATTTGTGTGGGGAAGTGGTGGATTGTGTTGGGAGGTGGAGGATTTGCTTTGGGACAAAGAGAGGGGAGTAAATGAGGGGCTTGGGGAAGTGGAGGGTCTTAATGGAGGTGGGTGAGGTAGTGGAGGTGGTTGGGGGTTGGAGTAAGTGAGGGGGGGGGGAGGAGGAGAGAGGGTGGGGGCGAACTCCCCTTGGGAGAGAGAGAGAGTGAGAGAGAGAGTGAGGGAAAGAGAGTAAGAGAGAGAGATTTAAGAGGTAAAAGGAAGTGGTTTTTTTCAATATCCAAAAAGTGAGTACAAGTGGAGAGATGGGGCCTATATATAGGCAACCACTCTTTACATGACCAAAATGTCCCTGACAATAGGACAAAAGACCGAGCATAACCTAGACTCAATCCTATGGGCCCATAACTAAGGAAATAAGGCCCAATTAAGCAAAATAAGGGAAATGGACTAGAACCACATGACTCAATAAAGGAAAATACATAAGATAGGACTCAATAAAAGGAAAATACATAAAATGAACCTGGGAAAATGAAGATAACAAGTGGAGACCATGATCAATCCATATCAAGAGTGTGTAGACGACCAAAGCTAGAGGGAGTGTCGTGAGATGCCCTCATCAAATCCCCCGGGGTGGGGAGAACTCGACCCTGTTGAGTATGGGTCTGCCTGACTGTCGTACTGCTCCATCATGTCGGGGTCCAGGCGCATCAAATCCTCCCGACTCACCCATGCATCCTCGGTCGGGGGACGGTTCTTCCACCTAACCAGATAGCGCTGATACACCTTGTGCCTTGTAATGATACTCTGCTCATCCAGTATTGCCTCTACCTGCTCTTGTCGGTCCCTCAAGCTAGAAAGTGGAGTCCCTCCGGGGGTGTCTCTCATAAGGGGGGGTAAAGGCTCAAGCTCCTCACTAGGTTCCACCGCGGGGCCTTTGTAGGGTACCAGGTCCGCCACGTTGAAGATAGGGTGTACCCCATAGCTCTCTGGTAGGTCAAGCTCATAAGCATTGCTGCCAAGTCATCGTAGAACTCGAAAGGGTCCCGACCCTCGTGCCCTCAACTTGGAGGCAGGCCCGGGAAGGAGCCGCTCCGTCCTCACCATCACCGGGTCCCCCACTTGGAATTCACAGTGGCGCCGGTGAGCATCGGCCCGTCTTTTGTAAGCCTCATTGCTTTTACCTATATGCTTGCGGATGTCATCATGCAACTCTTTGATATGCTGTGCAAAGGACTCAGCTGAGACTGACACTCTAGCATGTGGGGGAAGGGGAATGAGATCCGAGGGCTTTCTAGGCCTAAAACCATGTACTACCTCAAATGGACTCTTGCCTATGGACCTATTGACAGAATCATTGTAGGCAAACTCGGCTTGAGATAAGAGGAGATCCCAATTCCCAGGGTGATCCCCTACAAGGCATCGGAGCAAGTTCCCAAGGCTTCGGTTGACGACCTCAGTTTGGCCATCGGTTTGAGGATGATAGGCAGTGGAGAATTTGAGGAGGGTCCCCATCAAGTGCCATAGAGTCTTCCAAAAATAACTAGTGAACTTCACATCTCTATCGGACACAATAGTCTTAGGTAACCCATGGAGTCGGACTACCTCATCAAAGAATAACCGGGCGATCCTAGAGGCATCAGAGGTCTTGGAGCAGGGGATAAAGTGGGCCATCTTTGAGAACCTGTCAACCACTACAAAGATGGAATCATGTTTGCGCAAGGTCTTTGGTAGGCCAAGAATGAAATCCATGCTCAAATCCTCCCATGGTTGGTCGGGTATGGGTAGTGGTGTGTAAAGCCCGGTGTTTTGTCTTACTTGCTTGGCGGATGCACATATGCGGCATTGTCCCACAATGTGGGCCGCATCCTTCTTGAGACTGGGCCAGTGGAATTGCCTCTCAACCAACTCTATGGTTTTGTGGACCCCAAAGTGACCAGCTAGGCCACCACTATGTAACTCCCAAACTAGGAAGTCCCTAAGTGAAGTCCTAGGTATGCAAAGCCTATCCCCTTTGAACAGATATCCATCTTGAAGTATGAACCCCTTATACTCCTTGAGTGGCTGGGTGGAAAGGGTGTTGTAGTGAGTCCCAAAGTCGGGGCAATGTGGGTATTCCCCTTTGATTCTCTCAAATCCGGTTACCTCCACTTGGACGGTGGAGAGTAAGGCTACCCGCCTACTTAGTGCATCGGCGGCGCGGTTCTCACTACCCATCTTATACTTGAGGACAAAGGTGTAGGCTTGAATGTATTCTACCCATCGGGCATGGCGGGCATTGAGCTTTTGTTGAGTGTTGAGATATTTCAAAGCCTCATGGTCCGAGAAGATCACAAATTCTTTGGGTAGGAGATAGTGCCTCCAATGCCGGAGGGATTGAACCACGGCATAAAGCTCTTTGTCATATGTGGAGTATCTCGTCCTAGCCTCACAAAGTTTTTCACTAAAGTAGGCTACCGGGTGACCCTCTTGGCTAAGGATACCTCCAATCCCTACCCCGGAAGCATCACATGTGACCTCAAAGACCTTTGAAAAGTCGGGTAGGCAAAGGACCGGGGCTTGGGTCATTTTCTCTTTAAGCTCTAGGAAGGCTTTGGAGGCTGCCCTAGTCCAAACAAATGTGCCTTTCTTGAGGCAATCCGTGATAGGAGTGGTGATAGTGCTAAACCCCCGGATGAATCTCCTATAGAAGGTGGCTAGCCCATGGAAGCTTCGGGCGTCATGAATGGTTTTGGGCTCGGGCCACTCAAGAATAGCTTGGACCTTTTCGGGGTCCATGGATACTCCTTGGGATGAGACAATAAATCCTAGGAAGGCTAGTTGATTGGTCAAGAAATGACACTTCCCGGGATTGGCAAAGAGACTCTCTTTCCTAAGGATGGTGCACACTTGTTTGAGGTGATCGAGGTGGGCTTCCTTGGATTGGCTATATATGAGGATGTCATCAAAGTAGACAACTAGAAAGATGCCAATGAAGGGCCGGAGGACCTCGGTCATGAGACGCATGAAGGTACTTGGTGCATTAGAAAGGTCGAAAGGCATAACAAGCCATTCATAGAGACCGTCCTTAGTTTTAAAGGCGGTTTTCCACTCGTCCCCGGGCCTAATGCGGACTTGGTGGTAGCCACTTTTGAGATCAATTTTGGAGAAGATGGTGGCTCCCGCTAGCATGTCTAGCATGTCATCAAGCCGTGGGATGGGGAACCTATATTTGACCGTTATCTTGTTGACGGCTCGGCTATCTACACACATGCGCCAAGTCCCATCCTTTTTGGGTGTAAGAAGAGCCGGGACGGCACAAGGGCTTTTGCTAATTCGGAGGAAGCCCTTCTTGATGAGTTCTTCAATTTGCCTCCGAAGCTCGGCATGCTCGATGGGGTTGAGTCGGTAGTGTGGGAGGTTGGGCAAGGTAGCCCCGGGCACGAGGTCGATGGCATGTTGCACATCTCTCATAGGTGGTAGTTTGTCCGGAAGCTCCTCGGGAAATACATCATGGAAGTCCTTAAGGAGTTGATGAATTTCTAGGGGGTGTGGATCGGTTGGGGTGGATTCCCCTAGACAAATGACAATGGCACATACTTGATCCCCTTGGTTGACTTCTTCCTCAAACTCTTTCCTAGTGACAAGGTGTAGGCTCCTAGGAGGCTCTTTGATGTTACTAGGACTAGGACTTGATGGGGTGGGGTTTGTTGGTGTTGGGATGGGGGGAAAGGTAGTGGGTCCCTCAAGGGAGGGAGAGGCCTTCTTAGGTAGAGTGCGGGGTGGAGATGGGTTGAGTTGGATCTTCTTCCCCTCATGAATGAAGATGCAAGCGTTGGTTCTTCCTAAGAAGGTGGCATCTACATCGTAGATCCAAGGCCGTCCTAAAAGGATACTCCCAACTTCCATTGGAAGGATATCACACCACACTTGGCCTTGATAGGATTGGAATGTAATTGGGACAAGGCAACGGGCACTAACGGGCATGGAGGTGGTATTAATCCATGCTACCCTATATGGGTGGGGATGTGGGGAGGTGGTAAGGCCCAAAAGTTTAACGGTGTCGGGTGACACCACATTCACACTACTTCCATTGTCCAATATGACCTTCCTAATATGGCTCCCTATTCTTATGTAGGTGTGGAATATGGTGTTTCTTCTCCAATCATGCTCTTGGTTTTGAGTGAGGGTGCATCTAACCACCCCGAGGTGGGATTCGGTGGGTGGAGGAGGTTGTTCTTGGTTGCTCTCTATGTAGTGGTTCTCATACTCCTCCTCCCATTCAAGAGAGGGTTCATATACCTCAATCTCTCCTTCAAATTCAGCTTGGGGTTGGGGGTTGGTCTCCTCTATGAGTAAGTTTGATGCTCCCTTGGTGGGGCATTGATTGGCAAAGTGTCCATACCCATAACACCTAAAGCATTGCTGCCCACTTTGATGGTTTGGGGTCACCTTAGTGTGAGGGAGAGTGGGTGTCGAATTGGGCCTATTGGGAGTTGTGTTTAGGGGCCCACTTGCGGGGCGGAATGGTGGATTGGCATTAGGAGGGGTGACCCGTGTGGGAGGAGTTCCCATGGGTGTAGGAAGGAGACCTCTTTGGGGTGGTGGGGGGTTGGCCCGAGGTGCCATGGCTCTAGGGTCCATTCCCCGAGGGGGAACCATTCGCGTGTACCGAGAGAATTTCTCGGCATCCCGAGCTACTTGGTAGGCTTGCTCTAAAGTTGTTACTTGACGCATGAATAGTTCCTTTTTGATATGGAATTGAAGCCCATTCCTAAAGCGGGAGAGTGTGACGGAGGGGTCCTCTTGGACTCCACATTTGAGGAGGTAGTAGTCAAACTTTTCAATATATTCCATAACGGTCTTTCCTTCTTGAGTCAAGGCTTGCCATTCATCTAGGAGGTTTTGATGGTAGGAGGGTGGGACATATTTGAGTTTGAGTTGGTCTTTCATGGCCCCCCATGTGGTGATTGGAACTTCCCTCCTAACTATCCTTAAGGCTTCAACATTCATCCAATGAGTCTTGGCAAGTTTGGTTAATTGCATCTTTGCAAGTCGGACTTTCCTATCCTCGGTCATTGGGTACCAATCAAAATATTGATCCATGGCTGCCTCCCAATCTAAGTAGATGCTCGGATGATGAGATCCATCAAAAGTGGGAGCATCGACTTTCACAAGTCTCATTAGTTGGTCATCCGGGTTGTCCCGGGGAGGCCTCTCATTCCTTCTAGGGGGTGGGTCCCTTTCCGGTTCGGGAGGGGGGTCAAGGTTGAGTCCTCCTATGGCTGGCTCCACATGTGGAGGGGGATCTCTCCTATCTCCTTCCCTTGGAATAGGTCTATTTTCCTCAAGTTGTTCAAGCCGGGCCGTAATACCGTCAAGCCTTCCCATAATTTCGGTCATGTAGTCCACAAGAAACCTCATTTGGTCGGGAAGCTCATGCTCATTGTGAGGGGGATTTCCTTGGGGATTGGGATTCATGGTGTTATTGGAAGAAGATGGATTGCCTTGATAATGAGTTCCACTACGGGTGGTCATGCAAGGTTGGGTGGGCTATGCAAGGGTGTGCGAATGCACCTAAGAAAGACTTAGTGTGACCCAAGACTAGACTTGTAAGGACAAGCCTATGACCGCTCTGATACCACTTGATGTGGCACAGCCCAAAGACCACTAAATATGATGAGATGACCCTAGGACTTAGACCCGCAAGCATACAAGCGCTCAATGATTCTCACGATGATGATTTTTGCTCACCCGATTCACACGTTCACCCGGTGGGTCCGGGAGATAATGATGAAGGTCCGGGGCGGGACCCAATTGTTCTAATGGACTTACAATGCTAGGGCTGACCCCAAATGAGTCTAGGATACCCAACTTTGTGGGCGGCTGGCCCGCAGGGCGGGGGCTTGGTGGCACTCACTCACGGTCCGCGGTGGACACTAACAAACTAGCATGCAAGTTCGAGCCCTCTTCTCACCGCCGACGAGCAATCAAAGCAATACTAAACTAGCAGGAATAAGGCTACTAAGGATAGTATCAGAAGCTCACCTGATCGGTGTGAAGACACCGATCCCGATCGGAGACGAGGGCGCGCCGGGAGGCGAGGGTATGCACCCGATCGCCGCGGCGATGTAGCTTGACCTGAAATTGCAAACGGTACAGCACTACTCCTCACGCAGGAGGGGTGATCTTGGGGTGGGGGTTATGCTTAATACATTCAAAACTACCTCCACGCAGGGAGGGGCCTTCAGCCGGCCAAGCGGGGTGGGGAGAGATGCAAAGGAAACCGAGTTTCCGAGCTTCGCCGATTCTGTCTAGCTTCTGTAATTCTGGACAGGGAGTCGATGTTGATGCAGCCAATAAATCCACCGAGCTCAGAATCTGATGAGACTTGCGCCAAAAGATTGCTAACCGGAGAGGGGTGCGGCTTGAATTTTTGGATGACGTTCTGATCTGGGGGCTGACTGCTCCGGCGACTGGAAGATGGATGCAGCTCTGGTCTCTGGCCGAGCTCAGTCTGAAACAACAGGTTGCAGAAGCGGCCACGGTCGCTCCTGAGCTCCAAATCTGGCACCGCTGGACTCGTTGGAATCGTATACGAGTCTACTTTGCAGAAAAATAAACGGGGAAGTCTTCTGATGTCGGAGATGAGCTGGATGTCCAGAGAAGTGGACGGTGGTCGGGACAGACTGTGAGGAGGCAGACCGGCGTGGTTGTGGTAGAAAATTGGTATCTCTGGTTTTCGGATGCCGAACAGGATTCTGCCTTCTGTTCCTGGACGCTGACAGGGGGAGGAAGAACTTTGTAGAAGACCCTGAAGGCTGGTTCCTTCAAGGTTCGTCGTGGGAGAGTCTTCTCTGCCGCTCTGGCTTCTGGTCTGAGAAGTTCTGCACAGTCGGAGAAGAATGGTGGTTGCGGACAGCACCGAGCTCGGATGCCGACGAAACCGCCTCGCCTTGAAAGCTGACTTGCAGACGAATCTAGAAATGTAGGCCTCGCCTCCTGAGTCATTGAGGGATGACCGTGGCCTCCTCTGCAAGTGCTGTAATCCTGCTTCCTGAAACAGGGCGGGAATGAAGGGAAGATGAAGTGGTGGGGAAGGGAATGGCCAAGAGAGAAAGTGGTGGAAGGTGGTTCTACTGGCTATGGGAGGAAGATGAGTGGTGTTTGAGGGGTATTGGAGGCTATGGAGATGGAGGTGGGGGGGGGGGGGGCGAAGTGGGGCTGAAGAGAATATGGTCTGCTAGTGAAGGTGGTGGAGGATGAGGGTGCACAAGAGAGAGGGGTGAGAGGGAGATGGTGGGGGCGAACTTGGTTCAAGGGAGGGGGTTGAGGGGCGGTCAAGGCAAGGGAGGGAAGGTTCAAATTTGAAATGGGTCTAGGGAGGGGTGGGATTTGTGTGGGGAAGTGGTGGATTGTGTTGGGAGGTGGAGGATTTGCTTTGGGACAAAGAGAGGGGAGTAAATGAGGGGCTTGGGGAAGTGGAGGGTCTTAATGGAGGTGGGTGAGGTAGTGGAGGTGGTTGGGGGTTGGAGTAAGTGAGGGGGGGGGAGGAGGAGAGAGGGTGGGGGCGAACTCCCCTTGGGAGAGAGAGAGAGTGAGAGAGAGAGTGAGGGAAAGAGAGTAAGAGAGAGAGATTTAAGAGGTAAAAGGAAGTGGTTTTTTTCAATATCCAAAAAGTGAGTACAAGTGGAGAGATGGGGCCTATATATAGGCAACCACTCTTTACATGACCAAAATGTCCCTGACAATAGGACAAAAGACCGAGCATAACCTAGACTCAATCCTATGGGCCCATAACTAAGGAAATAAGGCCCAATTAAGCAAAATAAGGGAAATGGACTAGAACCACATGACTCAATAAAGGAAAATACATAAGATAGGACTCAATAAAAGGAAAATACATAAAATGAACCTGGGAAAATGAAGATAACAAGTGGAGACCATGATCAATCCATATCAAGAGTGTGTAGACGACCAAAGCTAGAGGGAGTGTCGTGAGATGCCCTCATCACCAAGGCCATGGTAGCCGTGTGTGCACTCCCTCAGCTGCTGCCGAAGCTCCTCTGGAGAAGGCAGGGGATCACCCCTACATATCCCCGGGCTCATTGGAGCAAGGCCGCACCTACGCTGGCGTCCAGCAGCGGCTCCGGTGGTGAAACAGATGTAGGCCACTCGATCCCTAGCTCGAGAGAGGAGTGACCCATCTCAGCCAGCACACCGGAAGGACATGTACAACCCCATCGAACAAGAAATGGGTCAACAATGTTCAGGGCTTCCCTATGACAAGACAAGGTGAAAAATTTGAGAAAGGCCTTGACTCTCACCTGGTGTGGCTCCTGCGACTTTCTCGCTCGAGGTCGGTGAGGGTAACCTCTCCTCTACCCCGACAGTGTCCCCTGCTGGAGTCGGAGAAAGTAGGGACTCCCATGTAACCCGGACCTCTCCAATGGCCATTGAGGTGACAGAGGGCTCCCCTCGACCCTCCTCGACGGGAGCTGGCGCGTGCTCCTCCTCAGACTCCAGTCCTGAACATAACACGTTAATGTCAGCACTCTGCCATAAACTCTGTATCAAAGCCAATGCGGAGGCAAGGAGAAGCCGCATATACCTTCCAACGCTGCCTCCATCTCGGCATCCCCGGTAGAAGAAGCCTCGGAGGAAGAAGAGCTCGAGCTGGAGATCTTGTCAGTCTCCATTGTGGTGCTGCCACCCCCTGAAGAATCGGACAAGCTCTCTAATGAACCTCCGGCCGTGGGCAAGTCAGGGGCACCTGTACGTCGGGAAGCCAGGTTAGGCTACTATCAAGTCCAGCCTCACAGGAAGATAGCTCCCTAGTCGAAGGTGCTAGAGAAGAAGCTCACCAGTCGGGGCGTTCCCTTCGGAAACCCCCTCAATGTCGATGAACTCCTTGTCGCCCCCTGCAGTAGCTGCGACGGGAGGCTCGTCTCCTGATAGCCGGACCGTGTCCTAAGGAAGCTCTCCTTCCTTCAGAGGGGAAGAGGTACCTGCAATCCATCCCAGTCAAAGCTCAGCACGGGTGGGAAGGCCAAATAATCCACCCTAAAGTGACCAAGTGCTCAGTTACATACCTGATGGTCCCACACTGAAGGACTCCACCAGCCCCACCATGTAGGCCGACACCACGGTCGGCAAGGGTGGGAGAGGCACCTTCGTCAGTAGCGACGGTGGTCTACTCAACGTGTCCTCAACGGTGGCTGGGGGCACGGGAGTCACCGGTCTGGGCTCATCTCCAAAAGATGGCAGGGCCACTAACGGGCCGGCATCCGCCAATTCCAGGATCATCTCCAGGGTAACCGCCGCGTCCTCACCTGCCAAACTAGCAACATACATCAAGTCAATAATTCTGGCTTGCCTAAAAAAGAGTTCAAAAACAACGGGAAGACCCCCTCGACGGCAGTCGGGCACTCACCCTGACAACTACTGGCCATCGTGGGCCCCGGCTCGTGGGTCTGGCCAGGCACTTCACCCTTTGCCCCAGCAGGGGCCCTGGCCCCTGATGCCTCTGCCTCCCCTGCGTAATCCAGATGGTCACAACGAGCAATCAGAGGCATACCAAAGTGGCGGCATGCGCCCAAGGTTAGAAGCTCTTACCCGCGCGGGCTCCTCTCGTAGCTTTCCACGACTCGAAGTTGTGGAAGTCCTCCATGTTGGGAAGAGGTTCGCTCATCAGACGCATAAGCTCCTCTATGTCAGCCTCCCCTCTGGTTCCCTCTTCATGTGGGGAGTCTGCCTCCTGGGGGGGCGAGAAGGTCGCCTCCACGCCAGTTGCCTGCGGAGCTGCAACCGACAGAAAAGTCCAACAAAATGGAATTAGTCAATCTTACTGGCTAAACCAAACAAAAACAAAGGGGTCGGGGTGACACTTACTCAAGGCCGTCTCCTCCTCAACTTGCTCTCCAGTCTCGGGTCCCTCAGACGACCCACCAGTCTCGACCGCTACATCCTCCACATGAGGGCATTTCCTCCGGGGCTGCAAGCTCTCATCCCCACTCCCTGAGGATGTTCCCGTGGAGGGCTGGTCCCCCTCTGCCACAGAACCTGCCGACAAACACAACATTATACAACACCTCAGTTCTGTACCTAAGAATTACAGAATGAAAGGGAGAGAGTAGGCTAAAGAAGGAAAGCCTAACCTGGAGCCCCAAAGGGGGTCAATGGTAAAGGCACCAGCTGCTCCAACCCAACGCCAGGGCTCGGGCCGCCATCGCCACGGCCTTCAGAATATCCCGTGGAGTGCGCGCGCACTCAACTTGGGACACGAACTCCACAGGTCCAGCCGACCCGATCGCATGGGTGATGTGCCATCTCCAGTCATCAACCGTTGTATCGGCGAAGTTCCCATGCGAGAGCTTCCGCCAGCTGTAGACACGCTAAAATCGACACTTTGTTGAGTAAATCTCATGTCACCACGTGATGCCCCAAAGTGGACTTCAATATTGACTTAATATGAAGTTTTTTTTAATTCATTTAGAATTTTTCTATCATATTTGTAATTCATGACTAGTAGCGGGGCGCCATTTAATTGACGGCGTCATCGGTGGCGTTATTTCAATATTCAACGACCGAACACGCAGGCGTCATTTCTTAATTTTACAAAATTCCATTCAAAAATAAATGAAAAGAATTGACGTCAGTTTCTAAGGCGTTTGTTAATTAACGCCATTCCAGAAGGAGTCATTTACCATTTTTAAATATGGAAAGTCATTTATTTCTAACAATTGATCAAGGAATCAGCGGCTGCATGCGCGGTCGTCATTTTAATTGGCGACCACCCTGAGGTCGTCATTTCAGCTTCCGTCTCCGTTTCGTCTGCTACCTTCCCGTGAAGCATCCTTCTTCATTTTAACACCATATTCGATTGGGGAAGGGAGATCCTTGCTAGAGGATTGCTATCCTTGTTTTAATCCTATTAGAATAAGGATTTTTGGCCTTATAAATACCTCACGGCTTCCTTCGCGTGCGAGAGGTTACACATACAACACATAGACGAACAGAGAGAGAAGAGAGCTTCTTTTGCTAACAGTTTCTTTGCAGGTTCTTCTGCGTTTTTCTTCCACGGGCGTTCTTCCTCTCAGGGCGGGGTCTTCCTTAGGCGCTTCTTCTTACGGCTGAAGCTCTTTCCTCTCCCTTTGCTGCTGCTAGCAACAACAGAAGGGCGTCCCTCCTCCTCCTCTTTTAGTTCTTTCTTATTATTAATCTCATCTCACGCATCCCTCTCTCTAGCTCTTTTGCTAGAGACATTATCTGCATATCATATTACGTATTGCATCCATAGCATACATATTCCCCACCCTTTTCACTCCTTTTAGGGGTTTTAAACAAACACACAAGGTGTGTTCATGCTTATGTTGCATAGTTTTATCTCTTTAGAGCATTAATACTACACTTTGGCTAATTCATATTGTGTGTTTGTTGTTTTTTGCTTATCTTGCAAGGATAATCAATATAAAAACCCCCTTCATCGGCCTGCCGGTAGAAGGAGGAAGGAAGAACTCACAATCTCATCCGCTTTCTCACAAGGTACATGCGATCATCCTTTAACTTTTGAGGTAACCCCTCTGGCGATCACTCTCCTTAGAGCATCACATGCTCCTTTTATTCTTTTCTTTGTTTCCACATCATGCATGCTTAATTCTATCCATCCATCTTTTTTTCCCTTAATATCTTTCCCCTTCTCTCTTAAAGAAATTTTAAATTTCTTTTCTTTTTTAAAATATCTATGTGACACGTTCACAAATTGGCGATCACGGTGGGACCCTTGATATTTTTATTTTGATTACCCCTCCATCGGCACCCACGCGTGCCCCCCCCTTTGGCACCCACTTGTGCCCCTCCCTTTGGCACCCTCGCGTGCCCCTCCTTTGGCACCCACGTGTGCCCCTCCTTAGTGCTCCACGTAGCACACTCCCCTTGTGCACCACGTGCACATCTCCCACTGGATTAGCTAATTTTTGAATTGTCCATAACATTTTTAAGAAAAGGAATTTGATTTCTGTCAATTTTCATCAGTTTTTGTTCTCTGGAACTGATTAGCAACTGCCCTGCAGCCGCTATTTTATCATTCAGCGACCGCTCACAGAGGCGCTGTTTCCATTTATTTTCCAATATTTTCATCATTTTTATAATCAACGCCCCTCCAGAGAGGCGTCATTCCTGCATTCAACGCATCACACCAAGGCGTCATTCGATCAGTTACTGTTGTTTCTTGGTTTCTCAGTATTTTCATCATATCTATAATCAACGCCCCTCCATAGAGGCGTCATTCCTGCATTTAACGCCTCACACCAAGGCATCAATTCTGCCGTTACTGTTGATTTTCTTACTCTGGTCACTGTTCACTGATATTTGATGCACCTTCACAGAGGCATTATTTTCATATTCAGCGCCTCACCCCAAGGCGCTATTTTACTTTCCTGTCCACTGTTTGCCACTGTTTACAGTGATTAGCGACTGACACCTAGTTGCTGTTTATTGATACCGCGACTTCTGTCAGGTCGTCATTTTGTTCTGTTTTCACAGAACCTTGGTTGTTGCTGTTACCTTCATCTGTTGGCTTCATTTACTGATTGATTGATTATTGCTGCTTGATCTGCCCGCATTAGCTTGCATTCTAGGGCATTTGGTTGAGAGACCTCCTCTCTCTACACTTCTAGGATTCCACACCCTTTTCTTGGAATTGGAATGACTCTCCATTGAGCATTCCGTCCCTTTGGACTGAAAATTCCTCTTTCAAGGCCTCTGTAAGTCCTCGCACCCGTGGATTCCCTCACGGATGCCGGGCCGGTTGTACCATTTGAAGTACCCGGAGTTTAGTTAACCCATACATTGGTAAGGAGAGAGAAAGAACTTAGTTTGACCCGGAGATTACACCCAAACTTGGAACTAGGACCCACATTGAAAAGTGAGAATTGATTACACATTTAAAAATCTACTTTAATCTCAAAAGAAAAACTTAAAACTTTGGGTTCATTACAACTTGAGTGAAAAATTTGTTTGATTGGGTGATTATCTCTTACTTATACTTGTTGGTTTGAAATATTTTACTCTCCTTAAAAATGCAACTCCGTTCAGGTAAAATCATTAACATGGCCAGCTATGGGTATTCCTATGATGGTTATGAGGAGGGTCAATTTCACCAATCCTATGAGGTTCCCCCTCAAGATTCCACTCATTATGAGGGAAATTATGCTCCCTCTCATGCTTATTATTCACAAGTTCATGTGGTTGATACCACTTCTCAAGAGGTTGAGCCTTCCTCCCAAGCTCAACCTACCACACAAAACACATCTTGGGACGCTGCCCCATCTTTTAATCTTAATGATTTGATCCATGCTTTATCTCAATTGGATGATTCCCAATGACAGGCGGTCCAGGCCACCCTAAAAGGGAAATCTTTCCCTTCATCTTCAAACCCCCCTCCGGCCGCGGGTGGCCATCCATCTCTTAATGACCAGGCGGTCTCACAGAAACTTCCTTCACGTCCACCGACTCCTATCATGGCTATGTTGGCTCAACCGGCAAGCCACTCAGTGGTTAGGCCCCAATATCCTCCACCTCCCCAAATCTTAAAGAGGCCTATGCCAAATACGCTCCCTTCTAATCCGGCCCCAGTCGAGTCCGACACCAACACCATACTCCTCCAGAAGATAGCTAGTATGGAGGAGTAGCTTAAGAAAGTCACAGCACCGAAGAATGCTCCGGAGATTGCTCTCCCCACATTGCCAGTTTTTCACTTGCCTCCTTCCGAGATGCTGAATTTCCAGCGCTACAATGGAACGGGTAACCCGTTCATTCATTTGAAAGATTTTATGTATGAGACTTCATTCTGGCAGGACAACAAGATCTCCCTGGCTTATTTATTTAGAAGGTCTCTAGATGTCCCGGCACTTGAATGGTTCTATTCTTTGGAGCCGGCCGAAGCTGGTGATTTTGATATTGTTCAGCGGAAATTTTTACAGAAATATAAGGACCGTGTGGGTCCGTCTTTATCAGTCACATATCTGGTTGCTGAGAAGATGAAGCCCGAGGAGGACTTCATTCTGTTTGCCGATAGGTGGAGGGCTATGGCCGAGAAATTAAAAGACACACTTTCAGAAATGGAATAGGTTAAGATGATTATATCAAATTCTACTCCACAATTCCGTCATATTCTGGCCATGAATAGGCTAAGCACTATGGAAGAGCTCTATGAGAGAGCTAGATACATACAGACCCAGATGAAAGACTCGCCCATCATGGGCATGTTTGAACAGAAACCAAGACTGGTCAGGAAGACCACCAATGTTAACAATAGTGGTGGCATAACCGAGGGTACCGTGACAAATGAGCAGGTGGGCGTGGTTGGCAACCCCGCACCTTTCCGCCACCCTAACCCAAGACCTCCACAACCTCCACAACAATTCCCCTTCTTTAACCCTGCCCCACAAGCCAACAGCACCCCTCGACCCTTCCATCCTCCTCCACAAAGTCAAGCCATCCATCCAAACCCACCGGTTCCTCAACAATACCATCAAGTGCCACCACCCACCAACTATGGTCCCCAGCAGCCAAGAAGACCACTAGGCCCCAAATGGGCCCAATACCCTCCGTTACCCGAGAGCCTTCCTGATATCTTTAATGCACTCATGGCCACCAACCTGCTCACCTTGCCAAAGGAAAGAACGGCCTGGCCCGCTAATGTGGACACCTCTCGGTATTGTGTTTTTCATCGACAGCCTAGTCATAATATAGATTACTACTTTCATTTTAAAGATTATACCTATGACTTGAATGATCAAGGTGGTATCAATTGGGATGAGATGAGGCAGTTCATTGCAACCTTAAAGGCAAGAAGACCTCCTCGACAGCAATAGGCTCAGCAGCCGCCTCAGCAGCAAGTTCAACCTCCTCCTCAACAGCAGCAAGCTCCCGCACCTCAACCGGACATGGGGATTATCCATAATTCATTACTGGAGCACCCTCCGAATCAGCAAGTAAATCATGTTACCTCCTTCTATGAAGTGGAAAGAGGACAAGGATGGCACGAAGAGAACGCCTCTGTCGGGGCTTTAAATCAAACTCCAACCCAACCACCCCGTCTATTAAGAACACCTCTCCATCCAACGCCTTCTCCCCAACCCTCACGTCCCCTTTTACGCACTCCTGATCAAGTTCCCCCCGCTACAACTAATCCCTTACCAACTAGGCCACTCCTCATTCGACCTTCACCATCTTCCATACCACAACAAACTCCCCCTCCCGTCATCAATTCCCCCCTCTTGCCATCTAGGCCACTCCTTATTCGCCCCTCGCTGACACCTAATCCCTACGCTACCACCAATCCTCCGCCACCCACAAATCCTTCATTTTTACCTAGACCCCTTCTCATTCGGCCTACACCTCCCTCAACCGTTCAGGCACCTCCTATTGCTCCCGTTACCACTACCTCCTAGCCAACAAGGTCCCTCATAAGGGTTCCTTCTTTGGTCACTCCACCAACACCTGTCAATCCTAATATCCCCTCTTCCTCTTCCATCAACCCTCCACCTACCCACAACCCGACAGAAGCGCGATCGTCGCAAATCACGGTGCTCCGCAGCGGACGGATGTTCCATCGTGTATTTTCCCAAAGGGAACCGGAGCCCGCACAGGGGAAAGAAGAACAAGAGCAAGAACAGGAATCCATACCAGGCACACAATATGACTTGCTAAAGCACCTAGATAAGACCCCGGCAAGGATTTCCATTCTAGAGATGATAAAGAGATCCACCGTTCACCAGTAAGCTTTGAAAGAATATTTACAAAAGGTGATGGTTAATGAGGGCATTCCATCTGAACAGATTACGTCAGTTTTGACACCGGCATGTGGTCAGCCAGCTATTATTTTCCACGAGCATGAGTTAGCTCTGAAGCCAGCCAGGAAATATGCCCTATGTATCACAGTTGACATCAATAAAGTGACAGTTAAACAGTGCTTAGTGGATACTGAGGCGTCAATTAATGTGTTGCCGCCAAGCACTTTGAAGATGTGTGGCATCCCGGACAGTCAGATTCGGCCATCTAGCATTACAGTGACTGCCTATGATAACACAAAGAAGCCACCTTTGGGCATGATTACTTTAAAAGTTGGGCTGGGTCCAATCTCGATCACATCGGACTTCCATATTCTGGACATGGATCCAACCTTCAATGGTATTTTGGGCCGCCCTTAAATTCAAGAGCTTGATGCTGTGCCCTCCACTAATCACCAATGCATAAAGTTTCCTCATAAAGGGCGCATCATCAAAGTTACAAGCATGCCTATTCTGCCATCAGAAGATATACACTCAGCAACATCAGTACCTTCCATATGACCTTCCAATAGGCCTTTGCTCTCAGTGTTAGATGTTGCCGACCCGCGGTAGGATTTGTTAAGGCCTCCAGTCACAACACCTGCATTGGCTCTGATGTCTCCCCTACCTTCCAAGGGGAAGAAGAAGAAGAATATGATGAATACCCCAGGGTGTGATATTTTAATGAAAATGGGGTACAAAACCGACAAGGGCCTAGGTGCAAACCTCCAGGGTAGAGTGAATCCCATTAAAAATTACAAGCTCGTTCCACGAGGTGGCTTAGGGTACAAAGGGCCAGGCAAGGAACATGGTAAATATGAAGGAGAGCCATGGGCTGTTATGACCTCCACTCTCAAGATAGATAGATAGCCTCTCACATGGACCCTACAAACACACTTTGTAAAAGGGGGTACTCAATATGATGAGCAGACCACATTAGTTACTTCCATGTTAGATCATCAAGATGTACATGCACGGCAGTTTGCTCGCCATATAGCTCCGCTGGTCACATACAAAGCTCTGGAGTCTTTAAGGCCTGATAAAAGAAGAAAGATGGATGACCCGGAATGTGACTGGTACATATGGTTTGATATGAATGATATCGCCATTGCTCTAAGCCATCTATTCATGCCGACTGATCTGGAATGGCCGCCGCTTATTCGTGAGTTAATAGAAAAGTCGACGTAATTACAGACAAGAGGCAGCTCTTAAGCAACTATACAGATACTGGAGAGCCAGATGTGCCGTACGAAGAAGGCTTCAATGTGGATAGGCTGTGGGCCGGCCTTTTCTCTCTCAATTCTGTGCATCCGTCACTTATCACTCTCTGGTGCTCCAAGATGTTGTTCCCTGATATTCTAGACCACCCGTGGTCTTGATTACTCTTTCTTCGGATTTCTTTCAAGTTTCTTCAATTCCTCCTTTGCTCCTCGAGTAATTTTCCCAACTCTCCATTGCGCCCCCGCATGGGCAGTCTCTTCTCCAATCTTTCTCTAATCTTTCAATCTCAACACCACCTCCTACTCCTTCCCCCCATTGCTTTATTCTTGAAAACGAAAAAAAAATGCCAAAATTCAAACTTTCCAATCTTCCATCTCTATTGAAGAGACCTCCTATCTTGCTCAAGAGTGTGCCCCGATCCAAGGGCCACTCTTTCAAGGTTCATTAGCGGACCTCCTTTTCTCCTCCGGTGAGGAGGCCTCTCCTGTACCTTCCTCTATATCCATTGCGTCTTCCTCTTCCCCTCCTCTAGGTCAGGGTAGCTCGTCTAGTTTGTCATCTTGTTCCTCTCCCTCTCCCTCTTCTTCCAAGAGTCTTGGGGTAGATACTCATAAGAAAGCCAAGGGTAGACAGATTCCCCATAGGTTCTTGCTAGATCTAGTTAGAAGATGCCGGGCATGTTTAGCTCTTCCCGAGTTTCTAGAGGATCCAGTCCTCCTACCGGATTTAGAATGTGAGGATGTGTGCTCTATAGATGAAGGGTTTGGTGTTTATGAGATCATGAGTGATGAAGACCCTATTGAAGAGGGGGATGAACAATACGAAGAATATGAGGACGAGGCTGATGCTTTTGCTAGTGGCATGAGGAGATTTGACGAACCATCAGCCTCAGTAGAAGAACCCACCAAAGAGATTAATCTGGGTACCGAGGAAAACCCTAGGATTGTCCTCATTAGTAAAAATTTGCCGCCTTTCGAAGAAGAGGCGTTGATTCAAGTACTTCAAGAATACAAGGACACGTTTGCATGGAGTTACGAGGATATGCCGGGTCTAGACCCTGCCCTTATTGAACACCGTCTCACACTTAAGCCAGGATCCATCCCGGTCAAGCAGCGGTTAAGACGTTTCCACCCTCACATGGTGTTAAAGATGAAAGAAGAGGTCAACAAGCTTCATAAGGCTAGATTTATTAGAGTCGTCCTCTATCCCAATTGGGTGGCTAATATTGTCCCGGTAATGAAGAAGGACGGAAGAGTCAGAATTTGTATAGACTTCCAGGACCTTAACCGTGCGTGTCCTAAGGATGATTTTCCCCTCCCTCATATAGATGTGCTGATTGACAATACGGCAGGGTACGAGACCCTCTCTTTTATGGATGACTTCTCTGGTTACAATTAGATCCGCTTGGCTGAGGAGGATCATGATAAGACCTCTTTTACTACACCTTGGGGAACTTACTATTATGTGGTCATGCCATTTGGGCTCAAGAATGCCGGAGCCACTTATCAAAGGGCCATGATGGCTATCTTTCATGACATGATCCATATTTTTATAGAGGTATACGTTGATAACCTGGTAGTGAAATCAAGAACAAGGATTGAGCATCTCGGGGTTCTGACCAAGGTCTTGCAAAGAGCAAGGGAGTATCAGTTGAAGATGAACCCCAAGAAGTGCGTATTTGGTGTTTCATCAGGAAAATTGCTTGGATTCATAGTCAGCAAGAGGGGTATTGAGATTGATCCCAATAAGGCAAGGACAATAAGAGATATACCTCCTCCCAGGAATTTGAAGGAAGTTCGAGGATTGATCGGGAGGTTGCAGTTCATTCGCCGGTTTGCCTCCCAGCATTCACAAAGGTGTAGGCCGTTTTACGAGCTTACTAAGCCGAGAGTCAAATTTAATTGGGATGACAAGTGTCAGGCAGCCTTTGACGGACTAAAGGATTATTTGGCCAATCCCCCTATCCTGAGGCTGCCAATTCCAGGTAAACCGCTTGTTCTTTATGTTTCTATCCTGGATGACTCTGTAGGTGCTGTCCTAGCGCAAGTTGATGAAGAAGGAAAAGAGAGGGCAGCCTACTACTTGTCTAAGCTTCTTAACCCCTGTGAGCAGAAGTACTCAGCCATGGAGAAGACTTGTGCTGCTTTAGTCTGGGTAGTGCAGAAGTTGAAGCATTATTTCTTAGCTCACGAGGTTCACCTCATAGCTCGTATGAATCCTATCAAGTTTCTCCTTGAAAAATATGTCCTCACTGATCGATTGGCACGATGGCAAAGCTTCCTTTCTCAGTTTGATATCATCTACATTCAGCAGAAAGTAATTAAAGGCTATGCCATAGCAGAACATCTTGCTCATCACCCTCTCCCTAGATTTAACACTGTTCACTCAGAGTTTCCAGATGAGGAACTAATGTCCGTCAATCAGTCTGATTCGATGTGGACGTTACATTTTGATGGAGCTCGAATTCACAAGGAAAGGGGATCAGCATTGTTCTCCTATCACCTGAGGGTATCACTATTCCGCTTGCCTCTCAGCTCGCATTTCCAGTTACAAATAATATAGCTGAGTATGAGGCTCTTCTGGTCGGTCTACAGGCCGCTCATCAATTCGGTGTAACCCAATTACGGATTGTAGGTGATAGTCAGCTTATTCTTCGCCAAGTGCTTACCAAATGCCGCACGCTCAATCCTAAACTTAAACCCTATCAGGAATTAGCTTCTACTTATGCCAAGCTTTTTACCAAATTAATCTTCGTCCATGTTCCTCGAGATCAGAATATTCTAGCCGATGCTCTTGCTTCTCTTGCATCCTCTTTGGTTTTCCTTCCCGAAAGGGACTTCCATTCGATTATTGTTCACAAGCGTCTCACTCCGCTATTAAAGATCCAGCGTTCCTTAGTGTTAAGGAGGAGGTGCTCAAGAAGGTTAAGGAAGGAGGAATTATTGAGAACAAGGAGATTATGTTATTAGATTTTAGGAAGAGTCGGATGAGGAAGAGAAGCCGTGGTATTACAAAATTGCTAAGTATTGCCAAGATCAATCTTACCCTGAAGAGGCCACGGCTGAAGAGAAGAAATCCATTAGAAGAGTTGCTCAGAGATACACCCTGGTTGGAGGTATGCTCTACAAAAAGGGTCTCACTGGAATCTTGCTTAGATGCCTCGACGATGATGAATCTTGGAAGGTCGTGGAAGAGGTGCATTCAGGGTGTGTGGTGGTCATGTCAATAGCCAGATGCTAGCTAAGAAAATCCTTAGATTAGGCTTCTATTGGCCCACTCTAGAAGAGGACTGTTCTATCTATGTTCGAAGGTGTGTCAAGTGCCAACTGCACGCCGATAAAATTCACTCTCCTGCTTCTTCACTCCATCCTATGTCTTCCCCATGGCCTTTCTCCATGTGGGCTTTCGATATCATTGGACCTCTTGGTGATTCAAACCTCCTCACAAAACTGAAATCATTTATACTCACGGCCACAGAGTACTTCACCAAGTGGGCGGAAGCGGAAGCGTACGCGGAGATCAAAGCGTCAACCGTCTGCAAGTTCATAATGAAGAGTATCATTGCAAGATTCGGCATCCCGAATACCATCGTCACCGACAATGGACCACAATTCATCTCTCAAGAGCTTCAGGACCTCTGCAACACGTATAACATTGCATTGCATCATTCATCTCCTTATTATCCGCAGGGCAATGGACAAGCGGATGCAACAAATAAAACTCTAATCAAAATCATCAAGAAAACGTGTGAGACTAATAAATTTGTGGATTGGCCATAAAAGCTTGTGGAAGCTCTTTGGGCCTACCGCACTTCCATTCGTACTCCTACTAGACAAACCGCTTTTGCCCTTACTTATGGAATGAAGGCGGTAGTCCCTTATGAGATTCTTATCCCCTCTCTTAGAGTACAATTGGACAAGGAGCTTTCTATTGATGAACGTCGTGAATCTCTCCATGCTCAATTGGAACTCTTAGATGAGAAACGTTTGGCCGCCGCTGAGCATGCGCACGTTTATCAAAATAGGCTTTCACGTTTTTATCGAAAGAAAGTAATCGAGAGAAAATTTAAAGTTGGTGAAATGGTAATCAAAAGAATTTTTGTAAAACCTGAGGACCTCATTCAAAACTCCAACCGAATTGGGAAGGGCCTTACGTAATAAAAGAAGCTTATCCTGACAACGCTTATAAATTGGTTAATGCTGAAGGGGAAGAACTGGCTCACCCTTGGATCGGTTTGTATCTGAAAAAATATTACCCTTAAGTCTTGAAAAAAGAAAAATAGAAAAAATAGAAAAAATAGGAAATTGTAGGCTGGCATGGTGCATAGGCCGCGTGACCCGAAAAATCGAAATCCTTAATTCATTCTTCAGTCTTGATGGTTTAACTTGGGGTCAATACCTGCACACACCACACGTTTTGCTCTTAAACTCGAGCGGCTCAAAATTGAAGGGAAGTCAGAGCCAAACTAAGAGTGTAAAAACTTTACATATTCTCTTCTCTTCGGTTCACGAGAGGGAGTAGGAGTCAAGGAATGTTAACCAAACCTACCCGCCGCCCTAGTAGGTGGAAGTCAGGACCCAAAAGGGAACAATGCTATAAAGCCCAAGTACAATTAGGTCTTTATTTTGCTTAAAAGAAAAAAAAGAAAAAGAAAGGAAGTTCGAAGTTACCAAAGAAAAGCATGACAAGAGGGCAAAGTCCCCGCAGGAAAAACCCTAGTCGTAAGCATGCATGAATAAGGGCAAAAATGTAATAAAATTTTTCTAAGCCAAAGACCGAACCCCAACAGGCACTAGGGGAGGGGAGGGAAGCTTCCTAGTTCTTTGAAACCTCTCGTGAGCTTCCTCAACTTGTTCTTCACTTCCCCCTTTGTGGTATGTTATAAGCTCGAAGGATGGCGAAGACCGACTAAGAAGGATGGGCCGCAAGAGGATATGAGTAAAAGCACAAGTTATCAAGCACATTGAGCTTTTGTCAAGTCATTTAAGAATGATTAATGAATTTAAGATGATGATTATGTAAGGTTTAAGATCTTTTGTACCATGCTAGGCTTCATAACAAAAAAATGGTTTTTTAATTAACGCCTCCATGTGGGGCGTCATTTCAATAATTAGCATCAGTCTATAGGTCGTCATTTTCATAATAAATAAAAATAAAAAATGGTTTTCAATTAACGCCTTTATATGGGGGAGTCATTTACATAAGCAGCGTTAGTCACTCTGTCGTCATTTTGAGGTAATTGTGTCAAGGATTCAAAACTCTTTGGTGCCATGCTAAGTCTCACAAAAAAAATAACGTCCTCTTTAGGGACGTCATTTACATAATTAGCGTCAGTCAACATGTCGTCATTTTCAAAAAAACAAAAAAAAAATAAATAAATGATTTTTTTTCAATTCACGCCCATGTGTAAGGGCATCATTAATTTAATTCACGGCATTGTTCATGTCGTCATTTTCAAAACAAAAAAATGATTTTCCAATCAACTCCCGTGCGCGTGGGCGTCAATTATATAATTAACGGCTTTTGTGGAGTCGTCATTTAAAAGAAAAGAAAAAAGAGAGGAAAAAATTGAAAAGAAAAAAAAGAAAAGAAAAAAAGGGAAAAGAAAAAAGGAAGAAGAGGAGAGGAATTTCTTGAAGAAGTCCACTGCTCTTCCTTTTGCCATATCATTTGCTTGGTTGCATTATTGTGTGGGCATTCTTTTATTTTCAAGTTTGCATTTGCTTGCTTGCATGTTGCATCTCCTATATATTTGTTATTTGCCTTGATTAATTGAAGGCTTGGCCCCTTGACCAGTCGTCAAGGTCAAGTAGTGACAACCCCTTGCTTATTTGAGCAAGGGGTCAAGCCGAACGGATGAATTAATCTGTTTATTTAAGTGATTGCAGGCGTGAGAAAAGAAAAGCAAGTCAAGTACACAAGTGCTCAACTCAACAAACTCAGGTAACATCAAAATATCATATATATATATATATATATATATATATATATATATAAATATCTGAGTACAAAGCATGCAAGAGGAAGAGTACAAGTCTCTCTAGCTCTCGCCTCCACCCTCCTCTCTCCTACTCTCTGCCTCTCCCTCGTCTTGGTGACGAGCCCATGGAGGGGGCATGGACCCCCGGGAAGTAGCTGAAGCTCGAGGATGCTCCTCCGCCTCGTTCCTCAGCCTCGTCGAGGAACCCGCCAAGTACGTCGTGCTGGCAAAGGCGCTGGAGTGTCCCACAGCTCGCATCCGCTCTCGGCCTCTCTGGAGGCACTCCTCTATCACTCGAAGCCGCTCCTGTGAGGCGTCCAACTACGTCCGCAGGTCCGCGAGCTCGTTCTTACGGCCATTCTCTCCTCCCTCTCACGGGCACGCTCTCTCCTCTCCATCTCTAAGAGGAGCCTCATCTCTGTCACCTCACGCGGCAACTCTCCGTGCTGCCTCTGCGCTTGCTCAAGCTCCGCCACACGTTGATCACGGATGGCGACCTCGGTGTACGCTGGCGCTATCTGCCTCCTCGCCTCTGCTAGCTCTGTGACCTACATGCATCATATTATATTAATATCATTGAATTTGTGAAAGTAAATAATGCACATGGATATTGTTTTTACGAACTAACCTATGCAGCCAGGTCACGCTGTCCTGCCTCGACGCAGGTAATCGCGGTTCGGAGCTCCTCAGTATGTAACAACACAAGTTTTTATGCACACACATAATGATATAATCAAATGCAAATATGAGTTTGGTTTTGAAATTACCCCTGCTGTAAGGTCGCGCTCCGCCATCTCGGCCCGAGCAACTGCTCCCGCGAGCTGCTCCTCTAGTGCAGTGGCCTCTGTACTCGGCCCCCTCGAGCTGGATGCCCCTCCTGCACCTCCTGCCACCGCTCCCTGTTGGGCATGCTGCATTCATTAAGATTGTTAGCGGCTAATCATCAATAATTCAGGAACCATTATATAGATAATGGCACTCACCAAAGTCTCCAGATCCGCCCGTGTGGCTGCAAGCTGGGCCTTCAAGCTGTGAAGATGGACTTGCATGTCCATCGCCGCTACATCCCGTGCATCGTGCATTCATTACATGTTAGTTGCATAATAGACATATATCATTTACAAAAGAGAAAAAAAGAGAAAATGCATTCATACATACCCCTGTGACCCTCATCAGGGGTCGGTCGGCGTAGACCTCCCAGTAGCGCCAGAGGTACTCTGAACTGTCCGCCGCCTGTGAAGTGACCCGTGTCTCGTCGTGCTGCCAGTCGGCGTACTGGTCCGTGAACCGGATCCTCCAGTCAGTCGCCTTTGTGCGTCCGCGGGTCTTTCACCCTATCCCACGAGGCTCTCCAACCTTGACCCACTCCTGGTGTAGGCCGAGGGTCCTCATCACCAGCCTAAGCCGTAACGGCTCGATCTCGTTCAGGCAATGAACCCAAAGCTCACGCCCGAAGCGAGGTCGGCCTGCCACAACCCAAGGCTGACCCTCCTCGGTCCAAACCACATGCATAACATTTGCATCATGTCATCATATATCATTCATATGCATATCATTTCATCATATTTCATAAAGCCAGAAATGAAAGGAAATTGCATCATATTTAACATACGTACCAGTGAGGCAGGGTAGTCACGGAACTCCCGCCGAAGAACACGCAACTTGTAGGCGTATGGCGCTCCAGTCACGAGTGGCAACCACCGTCGTGCTAGTGGGAAGGCCCCCTCATCTCCAGGTCGGGGATCGGCACGGCCCATCGGCATGTACAAGTGGCTCCACACCTGTATCCATCAATTGCATTAGTAAACATTCATATGCATAATCATAAGCATTTAACTAAATAGACAAAAGGCATGCATACCTGAAGAAAAGGTGAGAAGCCACTGACCGTCGTCTCTCAGCCTGTCCCCGTGGACAGATCGGCCATCAGGTGCGCCAGTAGGGCGGCTCCCCACACGTACCTCCCTACTCCCTCCAGGTCCTCGAGGATGCCCAAGAATCTGCAGTTGATGATGTCCCCCTTCGTGCCCAGCAACAGCCTCCCAAGCATCAAGAATAGAAACCTCCTCAAATCTTGGTCCACTCGCTCCCTCTGAGCCGGGTCCTGGCAATAGGCAGCCCGGGCTCTCCCAATCAACCTCTGTGAAAACCGCTCCAGGGACTCCCTCAGTCTCTGCCTAGAGTCCCCCAATCCCATGGCTATGGTCAGGTCAGTGCGGTAGATGGTCCTACACTCCCTAGGGGTCTCTGCTATCGTCTCTAGCCCTAACAGTCTCTGGGCTAACTCACCGTAATCTGGAAGGGTCACTCCACTGACTGCCTCCCCATCTACTCTCAACCCGGTGATCCGGGTGATGTCCTCCAAACTCGGTACCATGTGCCCCCACGGCATCAGAAATGCCCAGCTAGTCCTATCCCACCTCTCTGTCAGAACCTGGATCAAGGGTAGGTCGGGGCGAATGGGCTCAATGTCTAAGAAAAGGGCCAAACCCCATTGCCTCTATCCTATCTCTCTGGAAGTCTGGTAACCCATAATAAGCTACCCGGACTTGGACCCATGAGATCCGAGTCCGCATTAATCCCTGCCAAATAAGAGGAACATAAATACATTCATATATGCTAATGGAAATTTATTTGCTGTTGAAATCCTTTCACTGTCTGAATTGACGACCACGCTATGGCCGTCAGTTGATGAATTGACGCCCCTGTGGGGGGGCGCTATTTCTGAGGGTGTTTCGGTTTTAATGATTTCCGTGATAAAAATAAAAATTGATGACCACCCAAGTGGCCGTTGTATGCTAAATTGACGCCCCTGTGGGGGGCGTTGTTTTTCATGGGGTGTTTTGAACCGACAATAAATAAAAAAAGCAATGAAAAAAATATGGATATATTAAAACAAAAATGGCAGGTTAACATGTTGAACGGAAATGATAAATAAAAATGGGCTTTTCAATTAACGACATGCGTCAGGGCGTTATTTCGTGAATTATCTATTTTCAGAAAATAACAAGGAAAATGAATTGACGACCTGATGTAGGTCGTCGTTTGAATTGGCGACACCGCTAGGGGCGTCATTTCTCTGGTTTTCTGGTTCATCATCCCCCTTCACTGAGGGCTATGGAAATTTTAAAGAAAAAATGAAAATAAAAAAATATGAAAAGACCTACCTTGCTTCGCTCCGGTGCCATCAGCCATCCTCGCAGTGGCTGGCGAGGATGAGGAACTTCTGCCACCAGCGCTTCTTCTTCCCCTTCATCTTCTTCCTCGTCATCGTCTTCCTCATCGTCTTCCCCGTCGTCATCATCATCGTCATCCTCGTCTTCTCCTTCTTCTTCTTCTTCACCCTCTCCGTTGTCTTCTTCTTCATCTTCTCCTCCTCCTTCTTCAGCTATTTCTTCTCCTTCTCCATCGTGCTCCGCCGGTGGAGCTTCTCCGGCCGCCGCGGGAGGAACTTCCTCCCCGACGGGTTGATCATCGCCGAGATCCACGACATCGGGGGCCATGGCCCGTTGTCGTTTGCCGGGGCCAGCCATGGGATTGGGGTTAGAATGAGAGAATGGAAATGGAAGAGGGAGATGGAAGATGAAAGCACGGTTAGGTTTCGGTGGAGAGTAGCAGAGAACGGAGGAAGAAGAAGAAAAGGTGTAAACGGAGGAAGGGGAAGGAAAATAGGAAAGTAGGGCGGTTACGTTCAAAAAGAATTGACGCCATAAGGAGCATCGTCATTCCAAGATTTGACGGCGGTGTGCGAAGGCGTCATTTTAACATTGCATGGGAAATTGAGCTGTCGTCAGAGCATTAATGGGAGAATTTGATTGATGTAATGGGAGTAATCATTACTGTTTATAATTGACGGCAACGCACGGAGGCGTCATTTTATTAAGGCACGACTTCTATTGAGGCGTCATTTTGTGAAATTAACGGAATATCTGAAAAAAGATTTAAAGGCATCAACGCCCATGTGTTGGGACGTCATTTAATCAACGCCTGTGCATGAAGGCGCCAATCATGGTTTTTAATTTATTGTTAGAACATTGATTAAAGTGATTGACGACGTGGCTGAAGGCGTTGTTTTATGAATTGACGGCGGGAGGTATGTCGCGGCTCAGAACAGAAAGACAGAAACTGATTGAATTAAGAGGGATTGATCATATAAAATGTTTTCTTGGGCTCAAGTAAGGAAAGATCCTTTATTTCATTAAAAGAAAAGCATTATTACATCAATGAGCCACCTTGGGTCTCAATCCCCTAAGAGCTATTACATAAGCTTTCCATTGCTCTTTGTCTTCCTCAACCCTCTCCATGGGTTGATGTAGCTTGTTGATCTTCCATAGAGCTTGGATAGTCTTGATCTCCTCCTCATCTTCATTAGAGCCAAGATACCTCCTCTTGATAGGTGGAAGATGAGATGCCTCTTCAAAGTGATGACGTGGGAGGCCGATTTGTGGTAGACATCGGTGAGCGTTGTAGAGGATGAGCTTGGTGGCCCCCACTAGCCGAAGTTTCACTCCGGATGAGAGCCTTGTGCGGATGTTTTGTGTCTTGAGGAACCTCGGTGCACATGTGAAGAGGTTCTTAGGCATCACCTTTAGGTGCTCTCTCCATTCCACTCTCTTCTTCACCTTTGGAACCCGGTTCACCACTCTCTCACACAATGCTAGTGAGCCCGTCATATAGTGGAGTGGGCTTTTAGAGAAAATCCTAGAGGCTTGTTGGGCTTCCTCACAAGGGTCAAACTTTAGGTGGAGATCTACCCAACTAGAAAATAAGAGCATAGATCCATATAGAGGCCTCCCCATAGCCGCCGAGGTGAGCCCACTATAGAGATAGGCTAGCACCGCCGATCCTATTCTCTCCCCTTCCCAAATGCTAGCAATAGCACTCAATTGTGTTTCTTCTAGAAAATCTTCTAATGAGGGGAATAGAAGTGCCCCCGCCAAGCATATAACAAAAGCTTTTGTTACCTTCTTTAATTCATCCTCCTTTGCTTGATCCATTCTCTTGTAGACCCATGCCGCAAGCTTCATGAGGTTGATTACTTTTGTAGCTTTGATTTGGTTCACCATGTTGGAGCTTGGGATCAAACTTGATAGCATCTCATGAGCACTTATGCTCCTTGGCATGATGGCCATCTTCCCTTCATCTCCTTGCTTCATCCTCTTCAAGCCTAGGAGCATCTCCACCTCTTCTAAGAGTATGGTAGCTTTAAAGGTGGAGAATAAGAAAGTATGAGTGGTAGGGTGCCATATCTCTATAAGGGCTCCCATGGCGTCCCAATCTAAGTGTACATCGTCATAGTGCTTTGCATGGGTGACTAATCCTAGGAGGTGCCATCTAGAGAGGTAGGATCTCATGTCTAAGGAGAGTTTGGAGAGAAGAAGGGGTAGCCACTTGTTCTTGGTGTATCTTCTTGCACCCGGTATGTTTGGGTAGTCCTGAAGAATGAAAATAAAAGAAAAGAGGAAGAAAGAGGAGATTATGATCAGAATTTTAGAGAAGGAAGGGGTAGATAGAAGTTCAATTCAAATCTTCATACTTACTTGATTCATGGCGATTCTTCCATTAATATGACCTGCAATTTCAAAAAATTTGGGAAATGCCATTTTTGATTTCTTTGAAGGCCTTTGCATAATTCTATCCATCTTCTTCTTTGGTTGAAAGAAAACTTCTGTTCTGTTGCTATTCTCTATTTGCTGTTGATGTTCGGCTAACAGGAAGCTTTCAGTTTGATGGGTTTAGCAGAGAGGCCTCCCCTTTTATAATGTTTGAGGCCCTGGCAACTGTTCGAACAACGAAGTTTAAGTTCGCATGGAATTCAGCTTTTGGAGTTTTGTTTCCGAATAGGGAACGGAACGCCGGGACTTACAGTCAATTGACGACGAAGCTTTTGGCGTCATTTTATTGAATATCGACCCATTCAGTGTCATCATTTATTTAACGTCCCTCGTGCAGGCGTCATTTGCATTCCGATTCCAAATTAAACATTGACAGGGATTAGCGACGTGTCTGCTATCGTCATTTGTGTGTTTAACGCTCCTTTGCGAAGTCGTCATTTCTTGAGCTATATGATTTGAATATTTTATGGCTTTGTGGATATTTGATGAACTTGCACTCTATATCTTATCATATGATCCTTGTTGAGTTAATGAACTTGGTTGAGCTAATGATCTTTGAGCGTAGAAAAGAACAGGTTATGCAGGTCTCGAGGCGCTCGGGTCTGGTAACATCATTCCTTCCTGTATGCATTGTTATTATATGGTATCTACTCTAATATAGCATATCAAGGACCTTGTGGTTCTGATGAACCTGGAATTTGAGTTCCCCTTCATCAAAAATAGTGATAGTTCCAGGGAGTCTTGATCACACGGATAGGCCGTTGGGTCATCTAAGGTTTGGGATGACGGTTCCACTTTTCTGAGTTGATGCGTGGATAAACGGGCTTCGACTTAGTGTCAGCTTAGAGATCTGATTCCTGACCAAGTCTGGATGGTTTAGCAATATTATCTTTGATTATTTCCTATTTTTTAGTTTGTTTTAATTTTCTTTTAAGCCCAACATGCATCATGTAGGACTTTGAGCTTCAATGATGAAAATCCTCATATTAAGCCAGTAATGAGGGCTGCTTACTCTTAATTTGAGTTGACATGAGATATTTCATTCAAAATCGAGTACTGTGTTCTCCTTGAAGCCGCTCAGGCTGGTTCCTTGAAAACATTCGTTCATTGGATTCCTATCTCACTTCACTTTACTTTTATGCAAACTCACCTTGGTTGTAGCACGTCCACATTGGCTGGTAATAGCTCTCCAATAGTGTCTTTCCTTTTGTGCTCGTATGCACATTTCGTTCATTAGTTTAGTTCTTTCATCCAGTTGATTGTTGCTTTCTCGTAATCATCCGAGGTTGTTTCATTCAGAATCCTGGAAAGATTTCCAACGCTTAGTGTCGGAGGCGTGTCACATCACACCTTCGCATCTACTTTTCAGTCCGTTCCCACTTCATTTCTGCTTGTGGCACTTTCACCTCATTCCGTCTCACTCCCCTGCAAAGCAGACGCCAAGGCGGGGCAGCTGTAGACACGTTAAAATGGACACTTTGTTGAGTAAATCTCATGTCACCATGTGATGCCCCAAAGTGGACTTCAATATTGGCTTAATATGAATTTTTTTTAATTCATTTAGAAATTTTCTATCATATTTGTAATTCACGACTAGCAGCGGGGCGTCATTTAATTGACGGCGTCATCGGTGGCGTTATTTCAATATTCAATGATCGAACGCGCAGGCGTCATTTCCTGATTTTACAAAATTCCATTCAAAAATAAATGAAAAGAATTGACGTCAGTTTCTAAGGCGTTTGTTAATTAACGCCATTCCAGAAGGTGTCATTTACCATTTTTAAATATGGAAAGTCGTTTATTTCTAAAAATTGATCAAGGAATCAGCGGCTGCGTGGGCGGTCGTCATTTCAATTGGTGACCAACCTGAGGTCGTCATTTCAACTTCCATCTCCGTTTCGTCTGCTACCTTCCCGTGAAGCATCCTTCTTCATTTTAACACCATATTCGATTGGGGAAGGGAGATCCTTGCTGGAGGATTGCTATCCTTGTTTTAATCCTATTAGAATAAGGATTTTTGGCCTTATAAATACCCCACGGCTTCCTTCGCGTGCGAGAGGTTACACATACAACACACAGACGAACAGAGAGAGAAGAGAGCTTCTTTTGCTAATAGTTTCTTTGCAGGTTCTTCTGCATTTTTCTTCCACGGGCGTTCTTCCTCTCACGGCGGGGTCTTCCTCCGGCGCTTCTTCTTACGGCTGAAGTTCTTTCCTCTCCCTTTGCTGCTGCTAGCAACAGCAGAAGGGCGTCCCTCCTCCTCCTCTTTTAGTTCTTTCTTAGACTCTGCCGAACAGGGAGTTCCCTCTGACGGGCATACAGTACAAGGGCAGGGATACCCACCTTCTTGCAGCGGCCTGGTTGGACTTTTACTATCGTCGGGAGTCGGAGCGATTCCCGATGTCGGGGCAGGGATGTCGGGGATGATTTGATGAGCACTATTCCCGGTGGTGGTTTGAGCACAGTCACCTCTACCGACAGAAAGCAACCGCGATCAGGAAGGCGGAGGAGAGTCGCTTGCTGAGAGAGGATCTGCCCCCTATTGCACTAGATGAGGGGTACCTGAGGACCCATGTTGCTAGGAGCAAAAGATACACCTCGTGTCGGGGGCATATGAAGAGAGTACACTCCATCCCGGGGGCATAAGGAGCAGAAGACCCACTCCACCCTGGGGGGCATATGAAGCGAAAAGAATGCACCTCGACCGGGGGCAAACGAAGAGAAATATACCCCACTCTGGGGGCAGAAGAAGCAGAAGAATCTACCCCGACCTGGGTCACAACAAGCAACAAAGATACACCCCGCTCTGGGGACATATGAAGAGAAGCACTCCTCCGCCTTCAGGGGTAGACAAAGCAGAATTCACCCCTGCCATGGGGGGTATAAGAAACAAAAGGCACGCCCCGTGCTAGGGGCATATATAGAGAAACTCACCCCGCCATGGGGGCATAAAAAGTAGAAGAACTCACCCTGGCTTAGGGGTATTTGAAGAAGAAACATACCCCACCTGGGGGCATAGAAGCCGTGAAGAGTATACCCCGGCTTGGGGGCATTTAAGGAGAGGTATATCCCACCTTAGGAGCATAAGAAGAAAAGAGTCCACCCCATCTTAGGGGCATTTGAAGAAGAAACATGCCCCACCTGGGGGCACAGAAGCCAAAAAAAATACACCCCGCCTGGGGGAATAGAAGTGAAGAAGCAAAACACACCCCTCAAGGGGCACATATGAAATAAAGCTGCACCCCAACCTGGGGGTACATTAAGAGAAATACACTCCAGCACAGAGGCATTAATGAGAAAAGAAGAGCAGAATAAAGAAAAAGAGAGACGTGAAGCAGACGTGGTCCTCGAGCCCGCCTCGTCACACAAAAGAAGAAGAGAAGGAAAAAAAGAGAGAGAGAGACATGAGGCAGACGTGGTCTTCAAACCCGCCTCTCCACACAAAAAGGAAGAGAAGAAAAGAAAGAAGAGTTACGAGGTAGACGTGGTCTTCGCACCCGCCTCTTCATACAAAGGAAGAAGAGAAGAAAGGAAAGAATGTCCCGAGGCAGACATAGTCTATTACCTGTGGTCTTTGGCCATCCACCCAATAAACCTCTCACATGATCGGCGTCACGACCTTTCATCCGAATCGAGGATATTCAGCCATCGGGGCTTCAACCGAAAGATGTTCAGCCATCGGGGCTTCAAACCGACAGATACTCCGCTATCGGGGCGTTACACCGAAAGATATTTAGCAATCGGAGCTTCAATCGAAAGATGTCCAGCCATCGGGGCTTCAAACCGACAGATACTCCGCCATCGGGGCGTTGCACCGAAAGATATTTAGCCATCGGGGCTTCAACATAAAGATATTCAGCCATCGGGGCTTCAAACCGACAGATACTCCGCCATCGGGGCATTGCACCGAAAGATATTTAGCCATCGGGGCTTCAACCGAAAGATGTTCAGCCATCGGGGCTTCAAACCGACAGATACTCCACCATCGGGGCATTACACCGAAAGATATTTAGCCATCGGGGTGTTAACCGACTAAACCTTCCGCCGACGGGGCGTTAAACCGACCAAACCTTCCGCCGACGGGGCGTCAAACCGACCAAACCTTTCGCCGACGGGGCGTTAAACCGACCAAACCTCCCACCGATAGGGCGTTAAACCGACTAAACCTTCCGCCGACGGGGCGTTAAACCGACTAAACCTTCTGCCGACGGGGCGTTAAACCGACTAAACCTTTCGCCGACGAGGCGTTAAACCAACAAAGCATTCCGCCGACGGGGCGTTAAGCCGACCGATGGCAAGCCAACAAGCAACTCCACCTGCGGCCTTTGGCCACCCAACAGAATCAACCATTCACTTTGGTTCGGATCCTTTCCCAACCAAAGAATCAAAGAATCAGCCTTTCACTCTGGTTCGGGTCCTTCCCCGGCCAGAGAATCAAAAGAATGAACGCTTCCACTTTGGTTCGGATCCTTTCCCGGCCAGAGAATTAAAGAATCAACCTTTCACTTTGGCTCGGATCCTTTCCCAACCAGAGAATTAAAGGATCAACATTTCACTTTTGTTCGAATCCTTTTCCGGCCAGAGAATTAAAGAATCAACCTCTCACTTTGGTTCGGATCCTTCTCCGTCCAGAGAATCAAAAAAGAGACCCTTCTCTTCAGCCTCACACGGCTCGCTACCCAACTCCTCTTGGCTCAGCCATTTCGGTCAAGGCCCACTACCAGGATTAATCCATCCGGCCCATCGCGCTCCCAATATCTCTTGGCTTTTCAGCCTACTTTTTAATATCCCAACTTTGGCTCTTGTAGCCCGCTTCCCTTTGGCCTTCGTGGCCTGCTTCCCAACCTTTGGCCTTCGCGGCCTGCTTCCAAATTCTGGCTCCCGTAGCCTGCTTCCCTTTGGCTTTTATAGCCTGCTTCCCAACTTTGGTTCTTGCAGCCTGCTTACCTTTGGCCTTCGTGGCCTGCTTCCCAATTCTGGCTCTCGTAGCCTACTTACCTTTGTCTTCTGTAGCGTGCGGCCCATAACTTCGGCTTTTGTAGCCCGCTTCCCAATATCTTCAGCTCTTGCAGCCTGCTTCCCAGAATTCGGCCTTCACGGCCCGCTTCCCAGAATTCGACCTTCACGACCCGCTTCCCGTAACTTCGGCTCCTGCAGTCCGCTTCCCAACTTCAGCTCCTGCAGCCTGCTTCCCATAATTTGGCTCTCGCAGCCTGCTCTCCTCGATTTTTGGCTATTGTGGCCTACTTCCAATATCAACTTCGGCTTTTATGGCCTGCTTCCCCAATTTCCTTTCGGCCCTTCGCGGTCTCCTTCCTCGGCACCTTGGCCGCTGCTTTGATTCTATATGCACATACAAGATACATATACGTAACGATAGTATGTTCTTACGCAAAAAAAAAAGAAAAAAAAAGAATTGCTTGGCTAGCCTGCTTGCATGTTTGCTTAATATAGAATAATGCACCTCCTTAAAATTTTCTAGGACCTTGCTTCCTTGCTAAATAATAATGCCCCGATTCCGGATGCACGTGCGTCACGGCATACGCTCGAAGGGAACCCAATTATGGCGGGTGCACACGTCAAGGGGAGGAGTCATGGCTGAATTGCTAAGCCCAACTCACAAAATAAACCTGAGACAACGCTCCCACACTTCGCACTTAATGTGTTCAATAGCCTTCGACTATAGGGATTGCCTGAATTTCTTCTTAGCACTCTACGGAGACTTGAATTCTTGCACTCGCGTGAAAGGTAATCGTGAGGAAAAAGCTGCCTACCCCCACTGTAAAAAAAAGAGAAAAAAAGGGGGGAAAGAGAGAGAGAAAAAAAGAAAAAAGAGAGAAATGTGGAGCCGAGTAGTCGGGAATCCCCACTGAAACAAATAAGGAGACTCGCGCGAAATGGTGAAGCGAATCACGATAAGGATGAAACCTATTAGCCGGGAATCCCCATTAAGACATATGAGGAGACTCGCGTCGAACGGTGGAATCTGCAATAGAATCATAATAAGGATGAATCCTAGTAGCCGGGAATCCCCATTGAGACACACGGAACGGTGAAGTCCGCTACCAAAATAAACATATGGGGACTGTGCGAAAGCTACCAAAATCGAGAGCCTGAAACCTATGTGTAGGCGCTAGAGTGACCCTCGAGTGTCACTAGGAAAACCTGCATATCCCTATGATTAGGGCCCTTTGTTCACACATTTGCACTATCATGCCACAGAGAATTGCCTCGGGTGAAATGCGTGAATTTAGGCTATGCATGTAAGACATGCGATATCCTCTTGACGGGTGCACCACCCCTCAATTGTGCCTCGTGGCCCGCACCGTGTCTATGAATTTTGGGCGATGTCCCTATCCTATCCCCTATAGAGGGAGCTGCCTTACGTATATTTACGTTATGCCTGCTAATGAATGCCTGCATGCTTGAATAAAAGAATATATAATAAAAAATAAAAAAAATGTGTGTATACAATAAACTCAATTTCGGCTATCGCAGCCTACTTTCCCAGCTCTGGCTCGGAGAGCCCAATCTTGGCCCTCACGACCTACCTCCTGCCCTCACGGCTCGCCAATCTCTTAACTTTGGCTTCTCTAGCCTGCTCTCTCAATTTCGGCTCCGTGGCATGCTTCCCAATTTCAGCTCTCGTGTCCTGCTCCCCAATTCGGCCCTCGCAGCTCGCTTCCCATACTTTGGCTTGTCTAGCCTGCTCCCTCAATTTCGGCTCTTATAGCCTGCTTCCCAATTTTGGCTTTTACAGCCTACTTCCCCTTGGCCCTCGTGGCCTGCTTCCCAATTTTGGCACTCGTAGCCTGCTTCCCTTCGGCTCTCGTAGCCCACTTTTCAGTATACTTCGGCCCCCGTGGCCCGCTTTCTCAATTTTGGCTCTGGTAGCCTGCTTCCCAAATTTCGGCTTTCGCAGCCCGCTTTCTTGATTTCGGTCTTCACGACCCGCATCCCGATTTTGGCTTTTACAGCCTGCTTCCCAACATTTGGCCTTCGTGGCCTGCTTCCCAACTTTGGCTCTTTCATAGCATGCTTCCCAACTTCGGCTTCTTGCAGCCCGCTTCTCAACTTTGGCTCTTGCAGCCTACTTCCCGATTTTGGCTTCGGTAGCCAGCTTCCCGATTGCGGCTCTTGTAGTCCGCTTCGTCAATTTGGGCTCTCATAGCCTGCTCCCCAATTTTGGCTTTTGTAGCCAGCTTCCCGAGTGCGGCTCTTAAAGTCCGCTTCCCTGATTTCAGCCTTCACGGCCTACTTCGGCAACACCGATTCTGGCCCTTGCAGTCCACTTTCCTTGGTTCGTATTTTACAGTCGGTGCTCCCGGTGCATTAAAGAACATCAAATCCTTTCACTCTAGATCGGACCTTCTGTCCGGCTAGAGAACAAAAAGACTCTTCACTCTAGATCGACCTTCCGTCCGGCTGGAGAACAAAAAGATCCTTCCACTTTGGTTCGGACCTGCCGTCCAGCCAGAGAATAAAAAGATTTTCTCCACTCTAGATTAGACCTTCTCCCCAGCTAGAGAATAAAAAGATTCCTTTCACTTTGGTTCGGACCCGCCGTCTAGCTAGAGAACAAAAAGATTATTTCCACTCTAGATCGGACCTTCCGTCCGGCTAGAGAATGAAAAGATCCCTCTCACTTTAGTTCGGGCCTGCCGCCCAGCTAGAGAACAAACAGACCACTCCATTCCAGATCAGACCTTTCGCCCGGCTAAAGAATAAAAAGATCCTTTCACTCTAGATCGGACCTTCCGTCTCGTTAGAGAATAAACATATCCTTGTCACTTAAGCCCGGACTCTCCACGCATCCGAAGAGTAAGGGACTCTCTTTCTCTAATCTGGCTCGTAGACCTTCCGTCCAATTGGGGAACTTAAAGAGTTTTCTTGGCCGGTTCCCTCGGCATGTTAAAGAACAAAACAACCTTTCTCCCTGGCCCGAGCCTGCCGTTCGGGAAAGGAATCATCCCCTTTTACTTGCGCTAACACTAGCCCGTGTCAGCGACTTGACCCTCTCTCCGTCCCTTCGGGTGACGAATATCCCTTTTGATTTGGACCTTCCGTCCAGATCATGGAATCAACAAACTCTTCTCTCCGTCCCCTCGGGTGATGAATATCCCTTTTGATTTGGACCTTCCGTCCAGATCATGGAATCAACAAACTCTTATCTCCGTCCCTTTGGGTGACGAATACCCCCTTTGACTTGGACCTTCCGTCCAGGTCATGGAATGAATAAACCCTTCTCTCCGTCCTTTCAGGCGATGAATATCCCTTTTGAATCAACAAGCCCTTCCCTCCGCCCCTTTCGGGTGACGAACACCCCTTTGACTTGGACCTGCCATCCAGGTCATGGAATCAACAAACTCTCCTCTCCGTCCCCTCGGGTGACGAATATCCCTTTGACTTGGACCTTCCGTCCAGGTCATGAATCAACAAACTCCTCTCTCCGTCCCTTCGGGTGACGAATATCCTTTTTTCGGTTCGGGCCTTCCGCCCAAGTCATCGAATCAACAAACTCTTCCCTCCGTCCCTTTCGGGTGATGAATACCCCTTTTCGATTTGGACCTGCCGTCCAGACCTTTAAAGAAATAAACCCTTCTCTTCGGCCCACGTAGCCCGCTATCCACAACCTCGGCTTCTATAGCCCACTTTCCAATAGCTTCAGCTTTCATGGCCCGCTTCCCGGGATTCCGTCACACGTGGCCTGATTTCTCGACCTTAACTTCGGTCCGCGGACCCGCTCTCCCCATCATGTTGATGAATCTCTCAGTCGGTCTGCACCCGTAGGCCCCGCTCTCTCATCCCTCTCTCGCGCCGTCTACGGCTGGGGGGCATTTGTGGACACTAAAAATTCTCACCCCATGTTTACATGCAGGGCAATAAAGAAGAGAAGAAGTGAGAAGAGAAGATGAAAAGAAGAAAAGAAGAAAAGAAAAACACCCTGAAGTGCCCCAGCGGCACACTCCCAGTTGCCCCCAGCGGCACGCTCCTGTGCCTCCAGCGGCACACCCAAATAAGCCCTTCAGCGGCGCACACTCGAACGAGCCCTTCCAACGGCATAGACTTCATGCCCCCAGCGGCACACTCTGGTTGCCCTCTCAGCGGCACACTCCCAGTTGCCCCCAGCGGCACACACACACTAGTGCCTTCAACGGCACACCCCCAGGTGCTTTCAACGGCACACCCCCTGGTGCCTCCCAGCAGCACACCCCTTTGTGCCTCTCAACGGCACACCCTGGTGCCCTTCAACGGCACACTTGCACCCCCTTCCAGCGGCCCACCCTCCTCAAGCCCTCCAGCGGCACACCATCAACGCCCCTTCCAGCGGCACAGTCCTCCTGCCTTTCTAACGGCACGATGGTTGTGCCCTCCGGCGGCACAGTCTCTCTGCCTCTTCAGCGGTACACTCCCTCTTGCTTGCCCAGCGGTACAAGCCGACAGAAGACACAACGGTCACTGCGTGGGACCCTTGGCGCGCAGCTTGGCCACCTCGGAGCCAGCTAACACCTGCCACGATGTCGCCCCCTGGTTCGAGCAGGAAGAGCCCCACCTGACAAGGACATGACCGGGGTCAACCTCGGACGAAATGGTCATCATGCGTCCCCCCCCCCCCCCCGTCAACGTGGCTGAACATATAAGAACCCCTCATGATGAAGAGAACGGGGGCAAGAAGAGAGAAAAAAGAAGTGGAGAGCTCTCTCCGGCAGGCTGGCTCTCCACAGAGGCAGAACGAGGAAGGCAGAAGAGAAGAAGAGAAGAATAGGGAAAGGTCTGCTGTTCGACCACCACCGTCTGTGTGAAGAAAGAAGAGAAGAAGAGAAGAAGAGAAAGGGGGGTGAGTGAGAGAGGAGTCTAGCCTAGGAGGGGAGGAGCTAGTGCTCTGTCTCCCTCCCCCACTATGTATCATCCCTTTTCCCTCTTCCCATTTCGTTTCCTCTGTTCGCCATGAACTTCTGTACATTTCTTTCGCAAGGAATAAAAGAAGGGTTTTGAGATGTGTTCATGCTTTGCATTTGTGCATCCCCTCTGTCCATCTTCCTCTGTGTTTCCTCGTGAACTTGATTTCTGGAGCATCTCAGCTGGCCTTAGCTATGCCATGTGTCCCTGCAAAAGTTTCATTCTCACCACATTCCAACTAGCCTGTTGGAGGGGTCCATGAGACCCTGTCTGAACCCCCTCCACCTAGCCACGGTTTTCCGAAGTGTTGACGCCTCTGCCGGTCCCCGGTGCACCCGTTGCGCCCTTCGCCCAGCACACTCATGCCCTAGCTACCCGGCACACTCGTGCCCGCGCTCACCCGGCACACCCCGTGCTGCCTTACCCCAGCACACCCGCAGGGTGCCCCACCCGACACACTCCCAACGGCCCTTGGCCGGCACACTTGTTAGCATGTGCCTTGGTCGGCACACTTCCTAGCCTACGTTGCCTGGTGCACCCACCCTGCCTTAGTCGGTACACCACCCAACCTTCCTTGGCCGGCATACCCTTGGCATGTTCCTACCGGCACACTTAGCATGTTCGAACCCAGTGTCTTCCGTTCGCTGGTTTCTCCGGGCTTTCCGAAGTTTCCTTAAAGGTGTCATTGCCTTGGCACACACCTCAGATTGTCGAGTTCCGCCACTCCTTGTGGGCGCGTTCCCTGTATCTCCCTTACCGTCTGGGTCAAGGGGAGATGCTGCCGAATTTTCGTCAAAACTAATGAACCCATTAAAAGACAAAAGGAAGCAACAAATAAATAAAAGAAAACCCCCTCATGTATCTGATTTGTGCTTACGTACCGTGAATTAACCCATAAACCCAACTAAGCCGCTTGCATGCCTGAATACGTGTGCGCAACCTCTACATTTAGCCTAAGCAAATTAAACATAAAGTCTATGCATTTCATGAATAAAAGAAAACCACGAATAAAAGAAATTCCTCACATGCATTTCATGAATAAAAGAGAATCAAGTCTAAACTCCTCACATACGCCTCATGAACAGAGGGAACTTCCCCAACCCAGCCTCAGCTGCATTGACCTTGGCAAACCTTACCCTCCACACATCCCTAATGTGCATAGACCTTGGCAGACCCTGCTCCTTACCCGGCACACTCGTGCCTCCTCGCCCGGCACACTCCACCTTCGCCCTGTCCGGCACACTCGTGCCTCCTCCTCCGGCACACTTCTTGTGCCTCTATCCGGCACAGTCTCCACTGCTTCCAGCGGTACACCCGTTCCACTGCTTCTAGCGGTACACCCCTCCACTGTTTCTAGCAGTACACCCCTCCACTGCTTCCAGCGGTACACCCTCTCCACCAACCTTTCAACGGTACACTCCCCACCACCCTCTCCACACACGTGCCAAATGCAACAAATAATAATAATAATAATAACGGACTCACAATAAAAAGGGGATAAATAATAATAATAATAATAATGAAATTATAATAATAAAAAGGGGGTAAATAATAATGATGATAAACTCAATAAATAAATAATAATAATAATAAAGAAATAAGTAATAATAATGATGGACTTACCAATAATAATAATAAACTTAATATATATAATAATAATGAATAATAAATGAATAAACAATAATAATAAAAATAATAAATAAGCAATAATAACAACAAACTCACTCCAAAAAATATATAAAATAACAAATAATAACGATAAAAATTTAAATAATAATAAAATGATGAGATCCACTCCCGAGCCTCGTTCTCCTCGAGGCCCGGTATAAAGGGAACATTTACGCCGCCTCTCCAATTCGGGTTCGGACCCTGGGAGCCATCCCAATATGGCTGTAATCCGACATTACTCTGGGCCGATAGTTTGTCAAATCGGACTCATTCCCATTGGGATTCGTTTCTGCTCTTTCATTGAAATTGCCGTAAACTCGGCATACATTTGTACGAATTTATTTCTGTTTGCGTCGTACCTTCAATGCGGACTTTTGTCCGAACATAAAGCTGTCCATGAATGACCGACAAAAATCTGAATGGAACGAGAAGGCTCTTGTCATCCCTGGACCCTTTGCATGGGAATATTGATAAGACCTTCCTAGGTCATGCGTAGACCACGGGTTCGCCCTAATCATGGTCATTGCCCGACCCATATCCTAGGCCTACAGCCCGCTATCTTTGAATACGTCTTTGTTTTGGGATCTAGTTCCGGAACACCTTCCCGCCGCCCTTCGGCACCGAAAATATTAATGATGCCCATGCAAGTCTCGTTCAGACCGCGAGAGGCGCCCCCGGTATGCTTCTGACTTGATCTCGCACCGGGCTAATAAATTCACTGGTTTCGTGCTACACTAACTGGAATTCAACCGAATGTTTTCAGTTCCTCGGAATAGTAAATTTGCCGTACCCCGGCATACATATGTTCCGGGTCTGCCCTCGACAATGACGATATTCCCAAGCAGGACACCCGTCCGAATATTAAACGGTCTCCCGAATGACCGACACGTTTCGAACTTCCGCTTCCCTAGACACATGGCTTTTCAGCCGATTCAAGGGATATTCCCTCGTTGCCCCTTGGCACCGGAAATATTAATGACGCTCATGCAAGTCTTGTTTCCACCGCGGGGGGCCCACCGCAGTATGGTCGCAGCTTGCTCTTGCACCGGGCCAACAGATTTACTGGTTTTTGATCGCTCCAACTGAGGCACAGCCAAACGTTTTCCGCTCTTCCGAAAAATAAATTTACCGTACCTCAGCATACATGCGTTCCGATTTTCCCACGACAACCGTGATTTTCTCGAGCCGGACATTCGTCTGAACATTAAATGGTCAGTACACAACCGACATGATCGCGAATGGTTTTCTTCTCGCCCTCACGTGAGGATTTCAATATCTCGTAATAGACCTTTCATGCAATTAATTTCTTGGCCATGAGGCCCTGATTCCCAGCTATTAATCAAGGGTGTTCTCTCGTATGGGGGATGTAAATGACGACGTGACCTTATGGCACGGCGGGTTTTGGTCTTGACACAAACCACACAATCGTCTGACGAAGTCTGATCGAGCGCACAATGGGCTCTTCGGAGCCCGAATAAATTGTCACTTCGGTGACTGGCACGCCCACGCACTTAATAGACGAACCACTTGAATAAGTGAATTTTAGTGCGTCCACAGTGTTCTAACAGATCGATCAGCTAGTTAGAGAATTACAGGGGTTGATTTAAGTTCTCCCATCCCAAACTTTTGATACACTGATGTTGGCAGAAGATTCACACTAGCTCCCAAATCCAACGGGGCTTTTTCAAAGGTGACACCCCCAATGACACAAGATATGAGTGGGGCGCCAGGATCCTTCATCTTCTGAGGGAGTTGATTTAGTAAGACATCGCTTACATCTTCAGACAAAAGAATCCTTTTGGGATTTATCTTTGGTTCCCTCTTTTGAGTGCACATATCTTTGAGAAATTTGGCATATGCAGGCACATGTTGGATTGCATCTAGAAGAGGAATGTTAATATGGACTTGTTTAAACAACTTCATCAATTCCTCATTTTGAGCTTGGATGGTCTTCTTCTTCTTTTCTTTTCCAGCTTCCAAGGCAGTGGGGAAGGGAATCTTGGGCGTGTAAGTTTCAGGTGATTCATCAAATCTTGCCTTCCCTTTATCTTTATTGACTCCCTTACTATCCACTATGGGAGTGGCAATGGATTCTTCTTCTTCTTGGGCTTGACTAGATGAGGCTTGATCTGATTCATCGGTCTGGTATGGATCTGGCAAAATTTTACCACGTCTTAAGGCCGAGATGGCCTTGACATTCTCAAATTGTAGGCACTTTTGAGGATTTGGGCCTTGGTGAAATTGCCCTTGAAGAGCAGGTGGAAGGGGCTGTTGTTGAAAACCTAGAGGATAATTTCGAGGATTGGGCATGGGTTGACTAGGAAGTTGGCCCGGTTCTCTCCTCATGTTGGTTTCTGTTGTGTCCTACGTTTTGATGATGTCAACGTTTTTATGATGTCAACCATTATGACCATATTTGACTGAAAATTAGAAAATGGTGAAGTATGCCGAATTACTTGAATTGAATGATGATGATGTTATAAGTGTTGAGCTGTACTTATTTTCCTGTGCATGATGTCAGAATTGTTGAATGATTCCTTTGATACATAAGTCGATGCACATACTGACTACTTTGCTTATAAGGTCGATGTTAATGTAGACCACATGCATAGTAAGGTCGATGTTAGTTGCCTGAGCGTGAAGCATATAGTCTACGCACATTATACTAAGGTCGATGCTTCTTCAGTCTTTGCAGAACAAAGGTCGATGCACATCGACTAGGCGCAGGACAAAGGTCGAGGCACATCCAGTCTGCACGGGACAAAGGTCGATGCACATCCAGTCTGCACGGGACAAAGGTCGAGGCACATCTTGGCAACGAAGAAGAAAGGTCGATGCACCTTGGTGATTTCAAGATGAAAGGTCGGTGCACATTGATTAACTCTGAAGAGAGGTCGGTGCACATTTGAGCAACTTCAATAGGAAAGTCGATGCACATCTGTCAACTCTGAAGAGAAGTTGGTGCACATTTGAGCAACCTCAAAAGGAAGGTCAATGCACATAGGTTACCTCTGAAGAGAGGTCGGTGCAACTTTCTCCAATCTGCCAGTAAGGTCGATGCAGATGCAGAACTTCTTGCTATCAAGGTCGGTGCAACTGAAGGTGTAGCGACCCAAGAATCTGATTACCGGGAGAGACCCGATGTGTAATGCTCCGGATTTTTTGGAATATTTTAGTGGGTCTCGGAGTGTATTTTGTGATTTACACGTGTTTTTCCCTGATGTGCCTTCGGAACTCTGTGCAGGGCGAACCGTGACGTTCTTCGACTCTGGGACAGTACCACTGCGTTGTGTTCCTTCCTAGGATCGCGGAAGTAATTTTTCGTAATTTTCTAAATTTCTGTAATTTTTGGATTTTTCTATATATATTAACCCTTTTCTCTCTCCCCTCTCATTCTCTCTTTCTCACTCTCTCTCATCTCTTTCTCTCCCCCTCTCCCCCTCTCCCCGGGCGGCCGACAGTGGCGGAGGAGGGCGAGGCGGCGATGGCGGGAGGCGAGGAACGGGGAATGGGTCGAGGATCGAGGGCCGGTGTCGCGTGGAAGCTCGGCCGCGGGTTCGAGAAGCGACGAGGGTTTCACGGCATTTTCTTCGTGGATCGGCGAGCTCGGGGCGCGAAATCTTCGATGGAGGTAGGGAGATGGACCCCCAGCTCGTGCACTTCTTTTCCAGCGAGTTTTGTAGGCCGTGGTGAGCCGAGCGGGCGTAATCGGGGATTTTTGGGAAAAATCTATGTTTTAGGGCTCGTGGGCTGATCTCCAGTTTCATTGCGTTTTTGGCCGATCCGAGGCCTTAGATGCATGTTAGGGGCTATTTGGGGGCTTCCCCCTTGTTTTCCCCCTCTCCCGTGGAGGTATGGGGGCGTGGGACATTTTTGGGACGTTTCCTGCCGTTTCGCGCTCAGACGGGTGTGACGGTCCTTCCAGTGACCGTCACAACCTGTGACGCCCCCGAGTGGGTGCGTCACAGGGCCCGTTAGCCTTTTTATGGTTTATGGGTGTGACGGTCCCACGATAGACCGCCACGGCGCTATGACGCGCCTGGGTTGGACCGTCAGGGATGATCTGACCGTTGGCTTTCGGTCGTTGGTTTTGACCGTTCGGGGTCAAGGCCTGTCACGCATCAAGGCTGGCGCGTCACAGCCTTGTAACGCCCCTGTGTGGGCGCGTCAGAGCAGACGCGTTCCCACCTTGTAACGCACCAGAGTTGGTCCGTTACAGCCTGTGAGGCACCGAGCGGGACGCGTCACAATTGGTTTCATTTTGTCTTGTGACACATCAGGGCTGGCGCGTCACAGACTGTGACGCACTAGGGTTGGCGCGTCAGAGACTGTGACGCACCAGGGTAGGCGCGTCACAACCGGTTTGCACCGAGCATCTGACGGCCCTTTGTTGGTGCGTTAGAGTGGTTGTGACGGTCGAGGCTTGGACCGTTACAGACTATGACGGCCCAAGGTTAGACCGTCAAGCTCTGTGTTGCGCCGAGGTGAGTTTTCGTGTTATCCGCCTTGTTCCGCGATGTGTGGATCCCCGGTCGACCCGGTTGGGACCCAGTGGTCGACCTGCGGTCTCGTGAGTGCCCCAGGCACCCGTGGGATTCTGTGTCCATGTTTTAAGGGTGTTGGGAGGACCGTGCTACCTCGTTTAGCATGCTCGTGGGTTTGAGAGTCCGGGTGACTTATCGCGTGTCGGGCTTTCGTGTTACGCTAGCCCGAGTCACCGTGTGTCGGTGGGGGTGCGATGGGGTCTCCCCCGCATGCCGTGAATTTTCCTAGAAGATGATTCCCGAGTGGGCCATGTGTTTGGCCTTGGACTGTGAGTCCAGCTATCAACGTGGCAGCTTGTGCGTTGCCCTGGGAATCATGCTTCTGTGCTTTCGGCGTGGGCCATGCAGGTGGCCTTGGACTGCGAATCCAGTTGCCAGCCTGGGGCTGGAGGGTTCCCGCCTTTCCATGAGAGTGTGATTTGGTTTGGCGGCCTGTGAGCTGCCTTGGGAACCATGTTTCTACGTTTCTGCGTGGTCGAGCGTGCGGCCCATGGACTGTGAGTCCTGTTTCTTCTCCGACTGTGGTCACCGTGCGATGGTGCTGGTACGTGGGACGGTCCCCGTACTTCATCGGGTTCGGACGTTATTTTCCGTTGTCTTGAGAGTCTACTCTCTTAGTGACCCTCCACTAGTCGTAGCCTGCTTACACGCGAGTGGTCCTACTAGAGAGTGGTGGAGAGACTACCCTTAGAGACGGTTTGTGGACCGGTTTTCGTCGGGCCCCGTGTCTAGCAGCCAGAGTCCGGCTGAGGGGAAAACCGGTCAGAGGGCCAGACCAGGGATGGACGGTCTGTGTGTGCACACGTGGTTGGGGGCGGTTGGACCCACGTCGACGGCGTGACCCCAGCTAGTCACTTGTTTGTGGTTACTTGTACGGTGTCTCAGTTCCCGCTGGGCCGGAGGGAGACACTTGAGGCGCGGACTAAGACGTTAGTAGACGCATTCGGCCTTGCTTCTAGTGGGAGGTACTCCTGTTCTGGACAGAGAGTGACAGACTATCAGTTTTCGTGACTTTGACCTTCGGGTTTTCGGTCGTGTTGACCGTTCAGTTTCGGTTGTTTCGCCGTGGCGCGTGTGTCGGTTTTCACGCCGTGAGACTAGTGCTAGTGGCCTTACCGAGGTTGCGTCTTGTCATGCGGTACCCGTGACCAGGTGTCAGGGTTGCACTTTGGACAACGTGTCCAGGTTGGCCGTGTTCTGGGAGACAGGCCTCTATGGCGTGGTTGCCGTGGATTTTTACTTCGGTAAGCGGTACTAGTGTAGTTCGGTAGCGCCCGACCGTGAGTTCGAGGTGTGTTTCTGGTATAGTAGGAGTAGTTGTAGTGCCGGGTTTCGACCGGCCACCGGGTTTACTGTTCCTACTGTTGTGGTTGCTCTTGTAGCCTTCCTTTCCGCTACCGCCGTTGTTTCTGGTTGGGGTTCCGCGGGATCCCTGCTGAGTCTCTGTTTTGGAGACTCATTCCCTACTTTTCAGGTGTGGCGGTTCTTCTTCCTCGAGGTTCTAGGGTGCTGTTCGGAGGTTCTCAGTTGCCAGCTCGCCGGGCCGAGTGTTCACTTGGCATGTGGTACGTTTTTACTGCTTTAGACTGTACTTTCTGTTGGACTGGACTCTGTTGTAACTGTAGTTGTTTATTTATTTCTGCTAATTGTCCTACTTTATTTCCTATTTCTTTGTGCCTCCACACTCCTTTTTGCCCTTCCGAGCCCTCCCGGCTCGTGGGCGGTGGTTCGAGTCTCGGGTTATCGGGCCTTCCCCGTAATCGGATTCTCGGGTCGTTACAGCTGGTATCAGAGCAGAGGTTGTGGACGTACATAGAAATTCAAAATATTACAGTGATCAGAGTCCATAATGTCCAGTACAGTCGGCAGTTGGCTTAGGGTTTTGTGTTCGCTTTCCGCCTAGTTTCTCGCTTGAGAGCTTGAGTGCGCTGTGCAGCGATGTGAAGGTGGTTGTTGTCCGCGACTTTCGTGCCAGCATGGGGTCTAAGGATCGAGGTCGAGAGCCTTCTCCCTCATTGGTGGTGGCCCTGGTCGTGCTGCGTTGGGAAGAGGTTGCTGGCAGGCGTGAACTCGCGGTGCTGCGTTCGAGGAGTCTACAGCGTGATCAGGTGGTTGGAGAGGATTGTTCGTGGTTAAGTGGCAGTGAGCGTGCTTCGAGGGAGCTGCTGTCGGTTTTGGCCACTCCAGCTTGAGGTTTGTCCAGCCCCTAAGGTGTTCTGATCGAGAAGTGTGCTCGGGAGAGCGGAATATCTTCTCGGTGAGCTGCTGTTTCGTCAAGCCTGATGTTCTTGTCGTGCTCTGTGGCGTCAGAATGACGTGTCGGTCCCGATTGTTCTGCGGATTTCGAGTCAGGATTTGGCAGAGATGTCCCGGTAAGTCTTTGCTCCTGCGTTTCTCTCAGTGGATGGGTTGTGTTCGCCCTGGAGTTGGCTTGAGATGTGAAGGCTCCACGGCGAGTTCGGGACTCGAGGATGAGCGTCGGCGGTTGTCGTTATGGCTCGTGTTGCGACTCTTGGCGTGGTGTGTTACAGTTCGAGGAATTGTAGCGGTGGCGCATCGAGAGATGCTGTGATTGTGGTCCGACGTGACACTCGCCGAGTGTGTCGGAGGCACTGACCTGACGGAAGCGATGGTTTTCCTTGGTGCTAGATGGTGCTGTTTCCGACATGCGCGACGTTCGAGATCAGGTCGAGTGTGGAGTCCTTCCGTTGGTCGGAAGTGCGTTTGGTTTCTCCTTTGGTTGGAGAGATTGTGTTAGGCTAAGGTTCGTCATCTTGCATGGTGTGCCCGGATTGGTTGGCCTTGTGTGCCATGAAGTCCGTGCGAGACGTGCTCCTTGTCTTGGCAAGGTGGTTGCCTGTGAGAAGCTGTGCCCATTCCCTTGTCGTGTGAGGGTGTGCTGGCACTGTTCCAGAAGGACTAGTGCCGGTTGGGCGGTGTTTGCTTTCTCGGTTGTGCGCGCATGGATCGGAGTGCGCAACGGAAGCGTGGTGGGCTTGTGACCCACTGGTTCAGGATCGTAGCGTTGGTTACTACGGGCGGATTTCCTGAGTTTGCGTTGAGCATTGGAGGATTGGTTCCTCGGTGTGAAACGTGTTGTTGCCGTGCCGTTGCTCGAGGTATTATGATTCTTGGCACTGGCAGGATGGAGTGTTGGGGAATGTGCTGGCTAGTGCGCCGCATGAGTACCCTGTTCCTGTGGTGGAAGCCGTGTCAGGCATCGGTGTTGGACCCGGATGGGGTTGTTGAGGATGTCGCCTGACGATGGTCGAGGACGTGTTGGTCAGAGTCGGTAGCTTGGTGCCCGACTTAGTCGTGTCCTCGGATGAGATCATTTTTGGAGAAGTGATCTCTGGCAGTCTGTGGGTTCATGTTGGTAACTGCGAGTGACTGGTGAGGCTAGTCTCGTAGCCGACCACGGTGAGATGTTTGTTGCTTTGGGACCCATGAGCACTGTTCAGGTGGTGTCCCGTGGCTCTGGGGTAAGGGCGGAATCGGGATTGGCAGGTGTCCACTTGGATTGATCGAAGGATTTGATGAGACCAGATGGATGAGTGACGCCTGTGGGCGGAGGCCTTTTTGTGAGATTGGCGTCGGAGGGTTGTCCTTGATGAGACGTTGGTGTCGCAATAGTTATCCCTGGTTCGGCGACCAGCATGGGATGGTTCCCTTGTGAGCCTGAGTCGAGTGAAGTGATGACTGAGGACACCAGGACCTTGTCATTTGGTTTCGTCGTGCTCCCCGAGAGGGTCGAGTTGGTGCGATTTTCGAGCTCGGATGCGGAGTCCGAGAGGAGTGTAGCTCGAGACGTGGCATCGGTCTGTGTATGAGTCAGCGGATGGCCTACGGTGAGTTAGATCGTGCCTGTTGGGCCGGTGGAGGTTCCCCGTTGACGCGTATCTGGTGACCAGTGGATGGTCTTTTCACAGACAGAAGATGTTGTTGGTTGTGCATCGTGAGCGGTGAGGGCCGTGTATCGGTGAGACCTTTGGTGGTCGTTTCCATGATGTGCCTTCCCGGACGGGATCTGGGCTATGTCGAAGTTTGTCTTCTGGGCTTTGGCAGAGTTAGCACAGTGATATGTCTGGCTTTCAGCTTGCCATGTGTGAGGTGATCCTTGGCGTTGAACCGATGAGCTGGTTGCGCTCTGTTGAGATGGCTGCGTGAGCTGGTGGAGGCTCTGTATTGGTTGTTCCCTTGAGAAGGGTGTGCGACCTGTCAGCTGGTTGTGAAGCTGATGTGCGATTTATCTGCCGACCATAGGATGGATCGGTAGCTGTTTCTCGTGTCGAGGGTGTGTTTCCTCGATGGGCAAGATGGTGGCAGCGGTGCCATGAGTGGCTTTCGTTGTGACTGAGGTGACGTCGGACTGTGTCCTCTGGTATATGCCTGCTCCGATGGCCGGTGTGAACGGCGCGCGGAGCGAGGTGTTGTTTGTGATTGTAAGTCTGGCTGTGTCCCTCAGGATCGGTGCTTTCGTGAGAATCGAGATTTTCTGTGCTGGGGCTCTGACGGCGTTGTCAGTTGGTTCAGTGTTCTTCCCCTGTGTTCCTGTCTTTGTTCTGAATTTCGAGGATGAAATTTCTTTAAGGGGGGAGGGTTGTAATGCTCCGGATTTTTCAGATTATTTTAGTGGGTCTCGGAGTGTATTTTGTGCTTTACACGTGTTTTTCCCTGATGTGCCTTCGGGACTCTGTGCAGGGCGAACCGTGACGTTCGTCGACTCCGGGATAGTACCACTGCGTTGTGTTCCTTCCGAGGATCGCGGAGGTAATTTTTCGTAAATTTCTACAATTTTTAGATTTTTCTATATATATTTACCCTTTTCTCTCTCCCCTCTCATTCTCTCTTTCTCACTCTCTCTCATCTCTTTCTCTCCCCCTCTCCCCGGGCGGCCGACGGTGGCGGAGGAGGGCGAGGCGGCGATGGCGGGAGGCGAGGAACGAGGAACGGGTCGAGGATCGAGGGCCGGTGGCGCGTGGAAGCTCTGCTGCGGGTTCGTGAAGCGGCGAGGGTTTCACGGTGATTTATTCGTGGATCGGCGAGCTCGGGGCGCGAAATCTTCGGCGGAGGCAGGGAGATGGACCCCCAGCTCGTGCACTTCTTCTCCCGCGAGTTTTGTAGGCCGTGGTGAGCCGAGCGGGCGTAATCGAGGATTTTTGGGAAAATTTTATGTTTTAGGGCTCGTGGGCCGATCTCCCGTTTCATTGCGTTTTTGGCCGATCCGAGGCATTAGATGCATGTTAGGGGCTATTTGGGGGCTTCCCCCTTGTTTTCACCCTCTCCCGTGGAGGTATGGGGGCGTGGGACGTTTTCGGGACGTTTCCCGCCGTTTCGCGCTCGGACGGGTGTGACGGTCCTTCTAGTGACCGTCACAGCCTGTGACCCGGGTGGGTGCGTCACAGGGCCCGTTAGCCTTTTTGTGGTTTGTGGGTGTGACGGTCCCACGATAGACCGCCACGGTGCTGTGACGCGCCTGGGTTGGACCGTCAGGGATGATCTGACCGTTGGCTTTCGGTCATTGGTTTTGACCGTTCGGGGTCAAGGCATGTGACGCACCAAGGCTGGCGTGTCACAGCCTTGTAACGCCCCTGTGTGGGTGCGTCAGAGCAGACGCGTTCCCACCTTATAACGCACCAGAGTTGGTCCGTTACAGCCTGTGACGCACCGAGCGGGACGCGTCACAGTTGGTTTCATTTTGTCTTGTGACGCATCAAGGCTGGCGCATCACAGACTGTGACGCACTAGGGCTGGCGAGTCAGAGACCGTGACGCACCAGGGTAGGCGCGTCACAACCGGTTTGCACCGAGCGTCTGACGGCCCTTTGTTGGTGCGTCAGAGTGGTTGTGACGGTCGAGGCTTGGACCGTTACAGACTGTGACGGCCCAAGGTTAGACCGTCAGGCTATGTGTTGCGTCGAGGTGAGTTTTTGTGTTCTCCGCCTTGTTCCGCGATGTGTGGATCCCCGGTCGACCCGATTGGGACCCAGTTGTCGACCTGCGGTCTCGTGAGTGCCCCAGGCACCCGTGGGATTCTGTGTCCGTGTTTTGAGGGTGTTGGGAGGACCGTACTACCTCGTTTAGTGTGCCCGTGGGTTTGAGAGTCCGGGTGACTTCTCGCGTGTCTGGCTTTCGTGTTACGCTAGCCCGAGTCACCGTGTGTCGGTGGGGGTGCGGTGGGGTCTCCCCCGCATGCCGTGAGTTTTCCTGGAAGATCATTCCCGAGTGGGCCATGTGTTTGGCCTTGGACTGTGAGTCCAGCTATCAGCGTGGCAACTTGTGCATTGCCCTGGGAATCATGCTTCTATGCTTTCGGCGTGGGCCATGCAGGTGGCCTTGGACTGCAAGTCTAGTTGCCAGCCTGGGGCTGGAGGGTTCCCGCCTTTCCCTGAGAGTGGGATTTGGTTTGGCGGCCTGTGAGCTGCCTTGGGAACCATGTTTCTGCGTTTCTGCGTGGCCGAGCGTGCGGCCCGTGGACTGTGAGTCCCGTTTCTTCTCCGACTGTGGTCACCGTGCGACGGTGCTGGTACGTGGGACGGTCCCCGTACTTCGTTGGGTTCGGACGTTGTTTTTCGTTGTCTTGAGAGTCTACTCTCTCAGTGACCCTCCACTAGTCGTAGCATGCTTACACGCGAGTGGTCCCACCAGGGAATGGTGAAGAGGCTACCCATAGAGACGGTTTGTGGACCGGTTTCCGTCGGGCCCCGCGTCTAGTAGCCAGCGTTCGACTGAGGGGAAAACCGGTCAGAGGGCCAGACCAGGGACAGACGGTCTGTGTGTGCACACGTGGTTGGGGGCGGTTGGACCCACGTCGACGGGCGTGACCCCAGCTAGTCACTTGTTTGTGGTTACTTGTACGGTGTCTCAGTTCCCGCTGGTCCGGACATCAGTGGACGCATTCGGCCTTGCTTCTAGTGGGAGGTACTCCTGTTCTGGACAGAGAGTGACAGACTGTCAATTTCTGTGACTTTGACCTTCGGGTTTTCGGCCGTGTTGACCGTTGAGTTTCGGTTGTTTCTCCGTGGCGCGTGTGTCAGTTTTCGCACCGTGAGTGATGCGGGACGAGACCGCAGACACGACAAGCTCGTGACTGCCCCTTAACGAGGGAAGCGTTGGACGTGCGCGGTTGAGAAACCGACAGTGAGCTAGGGTGATCGGCTCTCTCGTGTGCCCGGATCGGGTCATGGGACGGTCTCGCACTCTCTCGCAGCAGCGGTAATGAATAGATAAAGCGAGTTAGATATTCCTACACATGCTCTCTAGTAGCGGCATAAACAAATATATATGAAGTAAGCAAAATGCCAAGTAAGGGAGCGAATGCGATACCTCCACGCGCTCGGCGTGGGGACGACGGACCCGGCCGAAACTCGTACTCCCGGAACAATAATACATGGAGATTACAGCAATACAAATCGCTGCCCACTCCACACAGGGAGGTAAAGGGCTACACAATGGGGTCCGGGAGGACCGAATTCGGGTTGACGGGCGGCTTCTCGCGCTGTTTCGGCAACACTCGAACACGTGACGGTGGGGCCCACGTGCTGTCCGGAGGGGCCGTGTGGGACCCGGTGGTACCGCTGTAGTGGAGGATGCCTGGAAGGGCGCTCCCTGGAGTGGGGGCGCGCTGGTTCGCCGGCCGGAGGCCGGGCGGCTCCGATCGGCACCGGTCGAAATAACCGGCCACGGGCTGCAACTTCTGGTTTTCAGCGCGCGTCTCGGCGAGAACGGGCGCTACGATCAGCCCCGATGTCGGATCGACACAAGACTGGAGCCGTTAGAAAGCTAACTTCAAATCCTTCAATCTAGGCCTAGAGATCTGGCCTGGATCTGCACGGATCAGGACTTATGGAATTTCAAAGTTCCTATTGTACAATTCCTGAAATCTCAGATCAGCAGAGAACTTTCCTGTGGATTGCCTTTGACCGCGAGGTAGATGTCCGAATCTGGAGTTGTGTTCTTCAGAAACGTTGTGGGAAATCAAGCTACCAAATCTGGATTTGGGGAAGGCTACGAATTTCTATGATTTTTTCCCTAGCAGTGGGTCGGATCTGGAATCTGGCTGACAACACTGTAGTTGAGGAAGAACACGAATTTTTAAAAATAGATAGAAGGCTGATAAAAAAGTACGAAAATTTGTGGATGTAGGGGGTGATAGACAGAACTCCCAGTAAAATTGGGAGGGTTTGGACTAATAAAACGATGGCCGGAGGTGGGAAACACAGAGCTATTGTCACTGTAGACAGAGACAGGACAGATCTGGGAATGATTAAAGACCAAAAATTTAAAAATAACAAACGATGGATTTTGGACCTGGAATTATTTGTGGAGGAGGGGATAGAAGGTAGGAACACACCATAAAAATTTCAATCCACGAAGAGGCCGTGGCTGATAGCAAGATTTTCGTGAAGATACCTTTGTCCAGCAGGACAGAAAACCGAAGTCGGATTCACGGCGGCTCGAGGGCGGCACGAACGGCGGCGGCGGCGGCACCGACGATCACCGGAGATAGAGGGGAGGGGATAGATATGGTACCACTCTAGAATGGGATTTTGGGAAGAGGAGAACCAGAGGAGAGAGGGCTGGGGCGTAGCTAGCTTCAAGCTTCATAAATTTTTCTATCATTAATTCACATAAAATGAAAATACAAGCCATATATAGTTCTACCTAATTGACCCACATGACTCCAAATCTGGGGTTACGGATGGGGCATACAAGGGGTTGGACATTGGTCAAAAAAACACACAATAAAAGCCCATTAAACTATATGGTTCGCCCCCCCCCCCCCATAAAGAAGATAATTTTGATTTGTCTTCTTTAATTAAATCTAGGTCCAAGTCCAAGGTTGGACCATGGGCCAGCCCCCTTGGGCCCGGGAGTCCAAGTGGACCAATAAGGAGGAGGGAGGGGGCCCCTGCAGAGCCTACATGCACTTTTGCAAAGAAACCCAATGGCCTTTTGCAAATAAACCCACTAAGACCTACAATTGTGTACCCATATATCACAAGGGTATACATACAAATATAAAAGGACGTAAATGCTAACACAATGTGAGCGGACTGACGTTGATGTCCCCATCAGTGAGACTAGTGCTAGTGGCCTTACCGAGGTTGCGTCTTGTCGTGTGGTATCCGTGACCAGGTGTCAGGGTTGCACTTTGGATAGCGTGTCCAGGTTGGCCGTGTTCTGGGAGACAGGCCTCTACGGCGTGGTTGCCGTGGATTTTTACTTCGGTAACCGGTACTAGTGTAGTTCGGTAGCCCCCGACCGTGAGTTCGGGGTGTGTTTCTGGTACACTAGGAGTAGTTGTATTGCCGGGTTTCGACCGGCCACCGAGTTTACTGTTCCTACTGTTGCGGTTGCTCTTGTAGCCTTCCTTTCCGCTACCGCCGTTGTTTCTGGTTGGGGTTCCGCGGGATCCTTGCTGAGTCTCTATTTTGGAGACCCATTCCCTACTTTTCAGGTGTGGCGATTCTTCTTCCTCGAGGTTCGAGGGTGCTGTTCGGAGATTCTCAGTTGCCAGCTCGCCGGGCCGAGTGTTCACTTGGCATGTGGTACGTTTTTACTGCTTTAGACTATACTTTCTGTTGGACTGGACTCTGTTGTAGCTGTAGTTGTTTATTTATTTCTGTTAATTATCCTACTTTATTTCCTATTTCTTTGTGCCTTCACACTCCTTTTAGCCCTTCCGAGCCCTCCCGGCTCGTGGGCGGCGGTTCGAGTCTCGGGTTATCGGGCCTTCCCCGTAATCGGATTCTCGGGTCGTTACACGATAACCCGAGACTCGAACCGTCGCCCACGAGTCGAGAGGGCTCGGAAGGGATAAAAGGAGTGTGGAGGCACAAAGAAATAGGAAATAAAGCAGGACAATTCAACAATTAACAGAAATAAATAAACAACTACAGTTGCAACAGAGTCCAGTCCAACATCAAGTATAGTCTAAAGCAGTAAAACGTACCACATGCCGAGTGAACACTCGGCCCGGCGAGCTGGCAACTGAGAACCTCCGCACCGCGCCCTCAAACCTCGAGGATGAAGAACCGCCACACCTGAAAAGCAGGGAATGAGTCTCCAAAACAGAGACTCAGCAGGGATCCCGCGGAACCCCAACCAGAAACAACGGCGATAGCGGAAAGGAAGGCTACAAGAGCAACCGCAACAGTAGGAACAGTAAACCCGGTGGCCGGTCGAAACCCGGCACTACAACTACTTCTACTGTACTAGAAACACACCCCGGACTCACGGTCGGGGGCTACCGAACAACACTAATACCGCTTACCGAAGTAAAAACCCACGGCAACCACGTCGTAGAGGCGTGTCTCCCAGGACACGGCCAACATGGACACGCTGTCCAAAGTGCAACCCTGACACCTAGTCACGGGTACCGCACGACAAGACGCAACCTCACTAAAGCCACTAGCACTAGTCTCACGGTGTGAAAACCAACACACGTGCCACGACGAAACAACCGAAAACTCAACGGTCGACACGACTGAAAACCCGAAGGTCAAACTCACAGAAACTGACAGTCTGACACTCTCTGTCCAGAATAGGAGTACCTCCCACTAGAAGAACGACCGGAAGCATCCCCTGACGTCTTACACCGCGTCACAAGTGTCTAGCTACAACGCCCCGGGCGTGAGATTCAGACACGCAATAAGTACCACAACAAGGACTAGCTGGGGTCACGCTCGTCAGCGCGTGTCCTAAGCCCCCAACTACGTGTGCACACACAGACCATCTACTCTAGGTCGGGTCCTCTAGCTGGTTTTCCCCCCCACCAGACTCTGGTGGCAAAGGCAAGGGGCCCTACGGTAACCAGCCTAAAAGCCGCCTCTCACCGGGTCTCGCTCTCCACCACTCCCAGGTGGGTCCGCACCCGCGTGCGCAGGAAGCTACTACTAGTGGACAGGTCACTGAGAGAGTGGACTCTCAAGACAATGGAAAACAACGTCCGAACCTGACGAAGTACGGGGACCGTCCCACGTACCAGCACCGTCGCACGGTGACCACGGTGGGAGAAGAAACGGGACTCACAGTCCACGGGCCGCACACCCGGCCACACAGAAACGCGAAAACAAGGTTCCCAAGGTAGCCTACAGGTCGCCAAACCAAATCCCACTCTCAGGGAAAGGCGGGAACCCTTTATCCCTAGGCTGGGCAACTGGACTCGCAGTCCAAGGCCATACGCATGGCCTACGCGGAAAGCACAGAAGCATGATTCCCAGGGCTTTAAACGCACAAGCTGCCACATCGATAACTGGACTCACAGTCGAAGGCCAAACACGTGGCCCACTCGGGAATCATCTTCTAGGAAAACTCACGGCATGCGGGGTAGACCCCACCGCACCCCCACTGACACATGGTGACTCGGTCAAGCATAACACGAAAGCCCGGCACGCGAGAAGCCACTCGGACTCTCAAACTCACGGGCACGCTAAACGAGGTAACGCGGTCCTCTCGACACCCTTAAAATAAGGACACATAATCCCACGGGTGTCTGGGGCACTCGCAAGACCGCAAGTCGACCACTGGGTCACGACCGGGTCGACTAGGGACCGACACAAAGCGAAACGATCGCGGAGAACACGAAAATACACCTCGGTGCAACACAGAGCCTGACGGTCTAACCTTGCGCCGTCACAGTCTGTAACGGTCAATGCTGGACCGTCACAGCACTCTGGCGGTCCAACGCAGGAGCGCCACACGAGAAGGGAAACAACGGTTGTGACGCACCCATGAGCGCGTCACAGGGTCATGTTTTGTCGGCAGGGCATCAGTGGCTCTGGCGGTCTTACGATAAACCGCCAGAGGGTGTGATGTGCCAGGGTTTGACCGCTACGTGCCTTCTCGTGTTTTCAGACCGTTGGGGTCACGAGTCTTCTGATGCGCCTAGGTAGGACCGTCAGAGACTGTGACGCGCCCGAATGGGAGCGTCAGAGCTGACGCAGCCCATTCTTATGACGTGCCCAGGTAGGATCGTCAGACGCTGTGACGCGCCGAGGGGTGAGCGTCACAGCCTGTGTTGTTCTGTCTTCTAACGCACCAGGCTTGGTCTGTTAGAGAAGGGCTCCATGAACTGAAGGTCTGAGCACATGTGAATTACAAGGTCAGTGCACATATACTTTGTGCATGAAGGTAGATGCACATGTGCAAATGAAGGTCTGAGCACATGTGAATTACAAGGTCAGTGCATCAACACGTTCAAATATATAAAAGCCAACTAACAAGGTCTTAGCATACTCTAGTGTAAGGTCAGTGCACTCAGAACAGGCATTTCATCAAACAGGTCTGGAGATCTGAATCTCAGTATTCGATTAACTTAAATCAGACCCTATCAGAAAACTATCTCTAGCGAAAGAATGGCACGTGATCCAAGATGAAGTGGCACGCTTTTTCAGAAGTTTCCAGAGGAATATTCTAATGCCAGGTGGACCAATGGAATGTCACTAGGTTTTTCTGCCTCATCTTTACGGAGGCTCTGTTCTATTTAAAGGCCTCCTCGTCCTCGCTGAAGGCTGTTGAAGCTGCCAGAATTACCATTGCATATTTGGAGAGAGAGCCACCCCCAGAAGAAAAAGAAAGAGAGCAACTCCAGAAAGAAGAGAGAGAGTGAGAAGCTCATTTCGAAGAAAGGGAGAGAGAAAATAAAATTTGAGAGCAGCCAGCGGTTGCATCTGAAAGTGCTTCATCGAAGCTATATTCTATCTTTACTTTCCGTTTTCTATTTTTCGTTTTCCACTTTGTTCTTCCGATTCTCTGGTTTGAGGTTGGGTTCCTCCTGTGGATTCGGGAGAAGGGAGAGTGATCTCCAGTTTCCCTCTGGGTTTTAAAGGAAGGGAGACTGTGTCTCTGATCGCAAGTGGCGGGGTGTCATTCGTGGGTTCCCTCTGGTTCAGAGGAAGGGAGGAAAGATTCTCTGGTTCTGGACTTGTGGTTTGCAAGGCCAGGGTGTAGGTTCTGTGGGGTACAAGACTTGGGTCGAGGGATTTGTCTTCCTCAGGGCAAGCTATCAGGCAGCGTTGTGTTGCAGACTGAGTTTGCTTCTTCTCCAGCATTTGCTAGTGAAATCATCGTTCTGTGTAAGCGAGGGCTGGACGTAGATTGCGGTTGGCAATCGACCCACCTAAACAAACGCAGTCTTGTCTTGGTCAGGCTTGTGCATGCTGATCTGATGGTACCCAGAATAGGCGTCGAGGAAGCTCAGCATCTCGTGCCCGGCCGTAGCGTCGACCAGCTGGTCGATCCACGGCATGGGGAAGCTATCTTTGGGCGTGGCCTTGTTGAGGTCGGTGTAGTCCATGCACATCCGCCACTTACCGTTGCTCTTGGGCACCAGGACCACGTTGGCCACCCAGTATTGCAGCTTTTCTCCTACTTGCTCCCGGATGATGGCATGCCGCTCGGGGTTGCAGCGCCTTCGACGTTGATGCACCGGGCGACAGGTGGGATCCAATCTAAGTTGGTGTGTGATGACCTCCGGAGGGATTCCGGGGAGTTCATCCTCGGACCAAACGAACACATCCTGGTTGGCCGTGAGGAAGCTTGCGTATGCTCGCCTATCGTGCTCGACTAGGGTAGCGCCGATCTTCAATGTTCTACTGGGATCGTCCCCAATTTGGATGAGGTATAAGTCCTCAGCCGGCGCGCTCGTGCTCGGACCTGGGTCTTTGGTCCTCGCCTTCTTCTCCGGTGGCACTTCTTCGGGACGTCAATCACGGGTGGAGATAAGGTAGCACCTTCTGGATTCCCTCTGATCACCTCGGACTTCCCCTACCCCTCGGGGGGTGTGGAACTTAAGCTTCTGGTGGTAGGAAGAAGGAACGCCCCGAAGCGTGCCGAGGATCCCTCGGCCGATGATAGCATTGTACCCTGTCATTGCACGAACCACGGTAAAGTCGACGAGGAAGGTTACCTCTTTCGGCGTAGTTTCGAATGTGATCGAAAGTGAGATACGCCCTTCCGGGTGGATAGTCGTGCCGGAGAACCCGTACAACGGTGTGTGCAATGGCGCGAGTCGTGACATATCCACACCTATGAGTATAAGATAGTCGTACGCAATAACGTCGGGTCCGCTTCCATTATCTACCAGAATGCGATGCACAGTACATTGGTTGATGGTGGTCGAAACCACCAGAGCATCAGAATGGGGCGTGGTGACACCTTCCAGGTCATCCTCGGAGAAAACAATGGGGTCTCCTAGATGACCCGAGGGGGAGAGCTCACGTGGGGTGCCGTCGCCTTGGTCTACCGTGTTGATGGTCGTTGTGTGCCATCGCCTTCTGCTTGCGCTATCACCCCCCGTGGCGGGCCCCCCAGAGATCATCATGATCTCCTTTCCGTTGGGCCGATTGTCGATCGGGGGAGGTGTATTTTGTCGCCTCTCGGCGGCTTTGGCGAGGAACTTGCCGAGGAGTCCTCTGCGGATGAGGTCCTCGATGGCATCTCTTAGGTTGATGCAGTCGGCGGTGTCGTGACCGTGGTCTCGATGGTAGTGATAGTATTTCTTCTTGTTCCTCAAATTCGGATTCGACTTCATCCGTGGAGGCCACTTGAGGAATGGCTCCTCGCGGATCTCCATCAAGATCTGGTCGGGTGGGGCTGTCAGGGGCGTATAGTGGCGGTAGCCACCCCTTTCCTTCTCGGAGCGGTCACAGCGGTCCCCGTCACGTCACTCCCGTTTACTCCGACCCTCTCATGGTGGGTCGGCGGCTCTCTTTCGGTCGGGCTGGTCAGTCCTGGCTGCGCGGCGCAAGGCCGCGATGTTCTCCTCGCAGTGTGCGTGCTTCTGGGCTAACGTGAGGAGGTCTGGAAGAGTCGTCGAGGCTTCGATTCCGAGCGCGCGCCAGAGGATGTGGTCCCGTGTCCCCTGGGTGAGTGCCGTGATGGCGATGCCGACGTCGAGGTGGGGAATGCGAAGCGCCTCCGTGCGGAAGCAGGAGACGAAGTCCCACAACGTCTCTTCTTTCCCCTGCCTGAGAGCGAGCAGGGTCACAGTAGACTTGGCTACCTTTCAGCAGCCCACAAAGTTCTCCTTGAATGGCTTCTTGAGTTGTTGGAAGGAGGAGATCGTCTCGGCCGACAGGGACTCGAACCATGCTCGGGCGTTCTCCCGGAGGGTCGTGACAAACGCCAAGTATTTTACGGTATCCGAGACATGGTGAAACACCAAGTGAGACTCGAAGCCGTGCAGGTGGTTGGCCGGGTCGGTGGTGCCGTCGTAGGAGGTGAATGACGGCAGCTGGAGCTTTGGCGGGATGGGGGCTTCCATGATCTCCCTAGAGAAGGGAGCGTGGAAGTCCAGGTCGTTGTCGATGAGGCCGCGATTCTTGACGGCCAGGAGGACATCATCCAGGTATCGGACCTTGTCCTCTATCTCGTCGAACCGTTGGAGCCGGCGGTCCATATCTGGTTGGAATGGAGTGGGCTACATACCTTTGGTGTAGGTACACTGCGTGACCGTCGGGTCCTTGTGACAGAGGCGTGGGATGCCTCCCGTACTTGCCGGAGGTTTTCTCCGGTCTGGTCTCTTTCGCCCTCCCGTCGTTCGGGTGGGGCGTACTGGGGCCTCGCCCTCTGGTCCCGAAGTTCTCGGCAGAATTCTGCCATGGCCCGGACCTTTTGGAGGAGCTCATCTAGGTCACCTGAGGTGACCTCTTGTCGGGGGTGAGCGGAAGAAGCTTCCTACGATCCCCGGCGGGAGTTGGGTTCTTGGTGGGAGCCCCGCCCCCGGTTGCTGGCGTTGCAGAGGCTTCCACGGGATGCCATAACCTTTTGCTCTAATTCCCACATACGGCGCCAAGAAGTGTAGTGGCGGGAAAATGGTTCCTAGGCCACGTACCACCTTCTCTATTTATTTGTTGGGGAAGTCGTCTCGCGCCTGTGGAGTCCTGCGAACACCAAAAAACCAAAGAGGCGTCAGAAGGAGTCCCGGGTGTTATCCCAGGGGACAACCCTCTGATGCTTAAGTCAGCAAGGGATCAATGAGCAATAGAGAAGAGGGAAGTGAGAGAGAAGTAGAGTTCATAGTAGTTGATCCGAGAGATGTGTATGTCCTCTACACGCGTGCTCGCCGCTCCCAGTGGGTACTCGGGGAGTGCTCGCTGGGTGGTAAGGCCGTGCGGGAGGGGGTTTCTCTCTAGACGTAGCGGGTAGCCTCTCTGTCGTTGTAGTAGGTCTGGTTGCTCTATTCTCAGTAGGAAGCTCTTATGGCAGACGTATCCACCTCTCCTTCTTCTCCTCTGTCGATGTCCCTTTTATATGGGCTGTCCTAGAGCGAGGGGCCTTATCCCTTGAGAGGGATGGGTCCGCTTAGTAGAGTAATGTTCCCCTACTATGTCGGCGAGAGTTTCCCATTGGGGGGCGATAGCCTCGGCGCCGGTCGGTCCCTGGGCGAATCTTACAGCTCTCATGGGGCGTGCTCGCTCGTTACGGGGTCAAGGCCGACGTCGTGGGGGCAACGGTCGGTCGTCGGAGTGTTCTCCGGTGAGAACTGCGCTTCCCCTTACTGTAGAACCCAATGTTGGGTCGGATTGGGCCGCTCCTTGGCGGGCCGCATATGTCGGTCGCTTATTGAGTGCGCTTATCGAGAGCTCTTTGGCATGGGTCGATCGTTACTGGGCCGAATGTGGGCCAGACTGGATTTACCCTCCTCAGTTTTGCATAAAAAAATTTTAATAATAACTTCAAGAATTCATCAAAAGACTAAGGAAGCCCATTGAGGTGAGCAAAAAAGAAATAACAAACAAAATAACAACACAAAACAAAATAAAAAAATGTATCTTGCTCAGGGTGGAGTCGACTCGACCTTGGCATGGAGTCGACTCCCCCAGTTGGCCCTTGTCGTCTTTTTGCACTAAAATTCAACAAAAGGAAAAAAAAGAATAAGGGTGGAGTTGACTCCACCTGCCTTGGAGTCGACTTCGCTCACCTTTGTCACCCTTAGGGCCTATTTGTCACTCTTAAGACCTATTTGTCACCCTTATGACCTATTTGTTACCCTTAGAGGCCATTTGTTACCCTTAGAAGCCATTTGTCACCCTTAGGGTCTATTTGTCATTCTTAGAACCTATTTGTCACTTTTGTCACTCTTAGGACCTATTTGTTGCCCTTAGAGACCATTTGTCACCTTTAGGGCCTATTTGTCACTCTTAGAACCTATTTGTCACCCTTAGGACCTATTTATTACCCTTAGAAGTCATTTGTCACCCGAGAACCTATTTGTCACCCTTAGAACCTATTTGTCATCCTTAGGGCCTATTTATCACTCTTAGAACTTATTTGTCACCCTTAGGATCTATTTGTCATCCTTATGACCTATTTGTTACCCTTAGAAGCCATTTATCACCCTTAGGGCCTATTTGTCGCTCTTAGAACCTATTTATCACCCTTATAACCTATTTGTCACCCTTAGGACCTATTTGTTACCCTTAGAAGCCATTTGCCACCCTTTAGGGCCTATTTGTCACTTTAGAACCTATATGTCACTCTTAGAACATATTTGTCACCCTTATGGCCTATTTGTTACCCTTAGAAACTATTTGTCACCCTTAGGGCTTATTTGTCACTCTTAGAACCTATTTGTCACCCTTACAACCTATTTGTCACCTTTATGGCTTATTTGTCACTCTTAGGACCCTTAGAAGCCATTTGTAACCCTTAGGGTATATTTATCACCCTTAAAACCTATTTGTCACCCTTAGGGCCTATTTGTCACTCTTAGAACATATTTGTCACCCTTAGAACCTATTTGCCACTCTTATCATCCAATAACAATAAAATAATTACGAAAATGATAAAAAATCCATAAAAATGATAATTAATGAACGTGACAGCATAACAATAATAAAATAATTACTAACATAAAAAAACTTTGAAAATGATAATTAATAAACATAACGGTATAATAATAATAAAATAATTATAAAAATCATAAAAATGATAATCAATAAATATAATAATAACAAAATAATTATGAAAATAACTAAAAATATAAAAATGATAATCAATCAATATAACAATGATAAAATAATTATGAAAATAATAAAAAGTATAAAAATGATAATCAATAAATATAATAATAATAAAATGACTGTGAAAATGATAAAAATGACAATTAATAAATATAATAATAATAAAAATGTAAAAATGATAAAAAAATCCCATAACGGATGAAAAACTCATAAAAATACCCCTACTAAAAGATTTAACGGCGAGTCATTCGGATTCCTTCCTTTTGACCCCGAGTGAGGGAAAATATCAATGAAGCCCTTGCAAAGCATGCCCGGTTCTCGAGGCCTGCCCCCGTTATGGCCGTCACATGACCTGACACCGGGACGATAACCTACTAAATTTGACACGTTTGAACAGGATTTTACCGTGTTTCTCCATTTCTTCAAACAACAAGTGCCCATAGTTACTAATACAAAATTTTACAACATTTGCAGGTCATCATGGACGGACGACGTCATCCTGCGTGGGAGTATGGTTACACTGTTGAGGGTGATCGACATGTGCACTATAGATACTACGGACATCGCGTCATGGACATACACATATTTACAAAGCACCTTGCGAGAGTGGGACGAGATTACCGTGCATGCTCATTAGTTCTAGAGGATGTTCGAGATTACTTTCGGACACAGTTACGGGAGAGATATGTTTCTCGTAGCAGAGCCGGGCATCGTCTTCTACGTCTAGGGTACCCCCACCACCAATACCGGGTGGATCAGAATTTTCCTCCACGTCTAGAGTTCGAGCAGCACCAACACCAGTCGCACCAGTAGCAGATGATAGACTTGAATGTATAGATGTAGTTAGGGCTTTTTTTAGAGAATTTCATGTATCGTCCACCGCTGCACATGACATATTATTTGTGTAGATGGTTATATATTTTCAGGCTCACACACATGCACGCCCACCCACTAGGATATAGTTAGATTATACGGGTCATGCGTCTCATGTATCTGATTCTTATTGGGATTCGGGTTTCACAGATAAGTCAGATGAGTGAATTTTAGCATTTTGTACTTTATGAGTGGAGTTGAATGATGTCATTATTATGTATATGTTTGCTTTAACATATTAAGGAATCTTTTTTTGTCTCTTCAAATGAGATGTTTAATTAAGAGATGTAATATGTTATTTTTATATAATTAATTATATGTAAATTAGTATGGATCTATGATTACAAAAAAATAACTCAACATTCTAATATTTTTAAATGTATATATTATTTATAATTTAAACAAATATTTATTAAATATTTATTTTTTAAAATTAAAATTTTAAATTTTAAAAAATTTGAAAAATCACGTCGTCTTGCCGGCCGTACCGGGACGCTGGGCGTTCCGGCGTTCCCAGGCCGTGACCGAGACGGCCGAGACGACCGGGACGACAAACCTTGTTTGGTAGTTCCAAGCAGGGTTTTCCAAACCGTTCCGGGACGGCCCGAACCGGCCGTCCCAGCCACAGACCGGGACGACCGGTCTGTGGGACGCAACCGGGACGCGTTATATACTATTTTAATTTTTTTATAATAAATACATTTTGTAGGCCGATTGATTGAGGATCTCATGTTTGAACGTGAGATCCCGAGTTCGAAACACCACGCACATGACCAAGTTTTATAACAAGGAGGGTTTGAACGTTTGAACATTGAAACAACCACACACATGATCAACTGAGATACAAATATTTTTGAGTTATATTATTCTATAACATATATATATATATATATATATATATATATATATATATTATAACTTTTTTATCTTGGTACGTAACGGTACTGACCCGTCCCATCCCGTCCCAGTGAAAAATCAAGATAGACGGGACGAGCGGTACGTCAAACCCTGATTCCAAGTTCACAGACACCTATTTTAAATTCTTGGGTGGCGGAAATGAAAGTGGTAGAAATGAATAGAAAGTAAATTTAAATTTAGTACTCTGAAGCAGGGTTTGCCAGCTCGATCGTACCGGCCGTCTCAATTTTCTACTAGGACCGTACGGTACGATATTGTAGCATTTTGTTCCGCTCTGTCTCGTAAGTTTTATATATATATATATATATATATATATAATACGTAAAATATTATAAAAAAATTATAGCTCGGGTAAGTGATCTTAGACGAAAATAATAATAAAAAAAACACATAAAGTGGGGCGCGGTAACGTGTATCTACCGTTGCAAATATTCCAAAGATTTTTTTTTCTTTTTTATTAAGCTACTTGTGTTTATTATGAAATGACCATCGCAGGGAGGGGGGCGGAGATCACGGGCTCGCTATGGCCACCAGCGGCGAGGGAAGCTGTAATCGCACGCGTGGGTGGTCCGTGTTCGACGGCGTGAACTCCTTCCGGCCTGCCTCCATTGCCAGCGCGCCACCGGAGACCCTGATGGCGGATATCGACGCCGCCATCGCGGCCCTCGAGCACGCCCGCTCCACCGACCTCCTCCGGCCCTTCACTATCAGGAGGCCTCGGAGTATGGACCCCGGGGGGGTGGAGTCGTCGTCGTCATCTTCCTCTTCGTTGGCGGCAGTCGGTCGTAGGATGACGGGCCACGACGCAGCGGGGTTGGCCGATGAGGCGTACAGGTCGGCCTGCGCGTCCCTGGCGGCGGGCAAGCCCGACTCGGCGATGCGGTCCCTCCGGGTGGCGCTGGCGAGCTGTCCGCCCGACAAGGCCTCCGCTATCTCCAAGCTCCGTTCCCTCGTCGCCTTCGCCGCCTCTCAGGCTCAGCAGCAGCAGAAGCAGCAGTAGTAGCACCTCCTCTTCCAGCAGCACTAGTCCCCTCCCTCATGCTGATCGGCGTCGGCCCAAGCCCGAGATGGCCCTGGACGAAATGGTTGGTTGTTCCCCTCTTTTCTTCCCCCTTCCCCAACTGCGCCCCCCCACCACCCGGTCTTTGTACGCACGCTTCCTTCAGCTGTATTGTCTAAGAAGTGCAGTGAGTTGCGCCTCTAAAGATGGTGAAACCTTGTCAGTCAGAGTGGTAATGGCTGTAACGTTTCGCTTATATCATAAAGTGAGTTTGTTGAAGATACCTAGACAAAGAAGACTATACGATTGCATTCTACGGTGGAATTTCAGTAGAAGCAGGGATGATGGATTGGGTTGGTGCATAGTGCCGCTCATTTGCGGGTATGTGTGAAGAGAGGGACAAAGGACTGGGGCTTGCATTTGTGTTGGAATGGAGGGGCATCGTTTGAAAAGAAGAGAAGAAATTTGAGAACTTCTGATTGAGCAAATGGAAATTTCAATTGGGAGAATTTACGCAAAGGCAACTTCTGACAGCTGGAAATGAACCTGTTGAACGGAGTGATACCTGGGGTGCTTTCTCATATGAGGTGCATATGTGTCGGTTTCGACCTTTAGAGTTAGAAAATTGCATGACCTGTCTGGATTTCACTATATAGTGTACGTTATGGGATCACATATCCTGGCATAATTGTTGCTTCCTGAGACATGGAACTTCATGGATGGGTGGGTGGATCAAGAAGGTGGGTATCTGGTGGGCCAAACTTGGATGGCAGACGGAGGTTCAGGGTTGCAGGTCCCAAACAGTCCACAAGAGGGCATGAAACCAACCGACATGGTGACTGCTGGGGCAACTTTTTGTTATGACTCTCTGATTAGGTGAACATTTCCTACCTATGGTTGGGGTCTTGAGTTCTCTGTTGGAAGCAGCAGATGAGGATATTGCATGGGGGGTCATAGTGCATGGGTGATTTGCAAGTATGTGCCTTCCAAGGAGGTAGCTTCTATTGGGAATCGTCCACTGATGAAGAGTAGGGCAGTGTGGAACCACTGGTTTAGAAACTCCCGGGCAGAGTGAGTTGGCCATCCCTCTTACTGTAGGCGAACTGCCTAGGTAGTAAGGTGGGGCCGAGGCGATTATTTTTGAAAATATGGTCTCTACTAGTTGATAATGCTGTGGACAATAGACACCTCATATTTAATTATATAAGAATCATAAAAAATCCGGTTATCGAATAATAACTGTCTTGAAAAATAGTATAAGATGCATTAAAAAAACATAATATGGTTCTTCTATCACTATTAACTAATGAATGAGGGTATAATAGTCATTCAACATGCTAGTAACTTGTCAATAAAAAACTTGAGAAATACAGAGGCAGAAACCACCTAAGCCAAAAGGGCCATGAATTGTCTTGGCAGATCACCTAGTCACCTAGGAAGCTGATTTTTAAAACATTGTGTGGCATAGTCAGTTGAAGCTATACTTGTTTTTGAAAGTTGTTGGAGCTATACTTGTCCAGGGGACCTAGGTGAGCAAGGGGATGGCGTGCTACCTTTTGCTTAGGTGACAAGGCAAGGTACTACCCAAAGCCTAATTTTGCAAAATTGTGTATGATGTATACCTTATTAATACTTGTCATGTTGGTTGGCTGAATAGTTATTTTTTCATGGTTTGATCCTTTATTGGAGAATAAAAAGGCTAACTAAATAGCCAAAAATGTTAATTTTGCAATTGTTTTGAGGTGACTTTTGAAACATGCAAATGGATGTGTTAGCACTCTCTCTCCAATTTCACATGACATTAACAGATGGGCCCTAAAAATTTAAGTTTAATGGGACAATCTACACCTCTCTAGTGCTACCGTGCTAGTGTCGATTTGAAACCTTTGTTTACACAGAAAGAAAATGAGAGAAAATAAGGATTAAAGGACACTCAAAATTGATGAGAAATTGCTTCAACATCATTAACCTGGATCCGAGCCATTTACTCCCCTAATAGTGAGACAGTACAGGTACTCATGTGGATCTGATTATATGGTGCTAATTTCATGGTATACTATATGTGGCTTCAGGAATGTGGCTCCAAAATGGTATGTGGTGAATTTTTATGATAATTAGTATAATTTTATGCTAACTGTAACAAATTTGTCAAATTGTTACCCTAAAAAATCATAAGATCTAAGCACTAATTAGTATGCATTAACATATGCCAATCAACCTGTTTTATGTTAAAATACATTAATGTTAGATTTTATTAAGTATTCATGGAAGAATCATATTCCGGTGAAAATGGTACCTGTCTCTATGAAAGTTTACACCTTTCTACAAGTGGTGATTATTATTCTATACAGATAATATATACTCAAATAACTAAAGATTCCACTAAGTTTGAGCACTTGGAGATTTCTCTTGAACACCCTCAATGGCGTTTTTTATGAATTCAATTATCAGCACATCTGTCAGCTGCTGATACACCCACCAAAGAAAAATTGCTGGAGATGTAGTGCAGATGAAGAAGGTAGCAATCAACCTTGATATGCCACATCCACTTAGAGAAGACCAAGCTACACTGGTTGTCACACTATAAAGGTATAAGGATAAAGTGACTCTAAGTCACAAAGAAAAGGTTGCAGCTAGGCAATCTCACAACATAACGAGTGGAACCACTGACTAAACCAACTGTCTGATGCATTTGGTGAATCTGCAAGAGCTGAGTGGTAAACTTGCTGAGTGACCAACAAGGATAGATCTAGAGCCATGACAGAATAGTAGAGGAAACTACTGAAGATCAATGCTCAAAATCAATAACAAAATTAATAACAACAGCTATAAGGCATGGAATACATGAGCTCTGAGAATGTCAGAGTAGTGAGATATCTCCCATGTTGACAATGTTGGAATATTGGACATCTGTGGAGCAAAAATAGCTATTCGACCAAGGGGTAAAGTTGGACTATTTATGAAGGTCGCAATAAATGCAATAGAAACTGGCTGACTAAAGGAGACGCCCAGTGGAAGTAAGGCCCCATAAGATGCTTAAAGGAAGTTCCAAATAAAGAAATAGACTGCTGCAGTGAGATCAGTATGCTATAAAGCATTTGTATGGGTGTATTCGATGATAAGTCTAGAACTAAGCCACCATATAGCAAAACTAGTCCTTGGTACCTCATGAATGGCACACCAAACAAACAGATGGATGGTGCCTGAGCTGCCAGCATCTTGAGATACCGTTAGATGGGTATATGCTATGCGAACAGTTAGAAAATGGTGACCGGACAGTGAAACATCCTCTGAAATTTTAAAATAACACTGACAAATGAGGCACCACATGAGAAATGGACCACATGGTTATGAGTTGTGACCAGAATGTCACGGTGAAGATGTTCACAGTGAGGTAGCACTCCCACATCAGTGATGGCACGATCATCCCGAAGGCTCTGATTCTAGAAGTTCTGATGCAGTTGTATGAGGTACCCTTGGATCTTTTATTTTTACTTCAAAATTGTAGTTAGTTTTTGCTCCTTCAAAATTGTAGTTAGTTTTTGCTCCTTTGTGGTTTTGTTTTTGGTTATTTTCTTGTAGTGGGTGCGGAATCTCTCCTCTGCCCTTGATTGTGCTACCTTTATTTACTTTTCAATGAAATTGGTGGTGTAAGCCACATTCTTTTGGAAAAAATGGTTGCAACCAGAATGCCAAAAAATCTTGGGTGGGTGTTTGTACGAAGCTGACGTCAGCAAGGCTGATTAGGATTTTAATGTGGGAACCAGCAAACCAAATAATCTTGAACCAGTAGCCAGAGGGGTTGAACTGGCGGTAAATAAGAGGCTGAACTGAGTCTCAAACTGGCCTTGAGGAAAGTTGGTGGGGACACCGGGTCCACTACCGGACCTACTACTCGGAGCCGACGCCGCACTACCCCGACACCGAGTTTGTGGCTCGGAGATTCACTCGAAGACTCGGTATCTTGAGTATTTTATTTATGTATTGAGTATTTGTGTGTATGTAAGTAAAATACATGTATTCCTACATGTATTTTTACTTTCGTCTTATTAGGCTAGTCATAGTCAATAAACATGTGTGTTTTGTGTATTTTATTTTCTTAAAACCCAAGAGTCAAAAGTTAGGTAGGTGAGCTTGTTTTATTAGGCTAAGGACATATGTGCTATTTGTAAAAGATTGATGGTGTGGTTGCTATAGCCTCCTCCTATATAAAGGAGGCTCATGTAATGGTTTAGACATGATGAATGCTTAAGAGATTTGATATCACGTAAGGAGCCTTGCCCCTTGGTGCCTTCCCTTCCCTCTTTCTCTTTGTGAGTTTGAGTGTGTCGCCCGGTGTGAGACCGTCCGGCGTGAGGCCGAGCTGCGCGAGGTAGCAACCTATCCAGTCCCGTTCGTGATTCCGGAGTTGCCGTCGATCCTTCCCCCGACCGTCCGCGTCAAAAGTCCTGAAGCAGTCGTAAAAGAAGGGTTTGAACTGGAGGAGACTGTGAAGAGAACTAGTAGAAAACATGGAGGACAATGAGACTGGCGATTAATTGACATAACGATGGTGAAGACTGATGGAAGGCAGAGATCGCAAGGACAGAAATCAGTGCAGACCACTGCCTTATCCACCCATAAGACCAAAAAGAGAAGACCTAGAGCTGTCTACTTTGCTGTTACTAACCCCCTATTCTCTAAGGGCCAGTTTGTTAACGGGGTGGGGTTAGCGTATTCGACCGCAGAGGGTCGAATGCGCTAACCGACCCCAGGTAGTGGGTTTGTGTGTGAGAAGAAGACGTGGGGCCCACGTTTCTCTCTCTTGGGGTTAGATATCCTAACCCGATAACAAACTGGCCTAATGTGCTTGCACACCGGCTGGGCTATCTTGTCAGCATCATGGGCGCTTGAAAATTCTGCCATTTCTTTCGCCCCAAAGGGCCCCAAAGGTACCGTGTAACACGAGCCACAAGATTGGACTATCTTCCTAGCACGGCCATCTTCTATGACAAAGCTGCATGAGCTTCTTGACGGGGCCACTGAAATGGAGAATGCAATGGAATTTTGACAGAAGGTGCTCCCACACTTCCTTGGCAAAGACACAATCAATAAAGAGATGCTCTAGGTTCTCTTCTGCATAACCACACAAGCAGTGAGAATTCACAATGTTGTCCATAAAACAAGGCAACCTATCACAATTGGGCAATCTTCCGTGCGAAATTCTCCACATGAGAACTTTAACCTTGAGAGGACTAGCTGGCCTCCACACATGAAAATGCAGGGAATGAGAAGTACCCCCCATCCCGAATGAAGTTATATGCTGACTTGACAGAGAAGACTAAGATCCCACCTCCATTCCCAAGTGTCCTGGTTGATTGGGTCCAGCCTGTACTCCTGGAGCTGAAGCAACAAATGCGCCACCTGTATCTTCTCTCAGCCGCCTGCGAAAGGAGGGAGCACACCCTCCTCCGATAGGGTTGTCATAAAAGGCCAAAAAATTGAGGACAACGGTTGAGAGGCAATAGGAACTAGGCTTGGGAATTGCTCAGCAAGCTGTCTATTCCCACACCAAACATCCTTCCAAAATAGACATGTCTGACCATCCCCAATTCGAACCCGAACGCTAATGGAGAAGTCTGCTGAGAGAAGAATACCCTTCCAAATATGTGAAATGTTACCGGAGCAGGTTGGAGTAACATCCCAAACTCTACCTTTGTTTTAGGATTTGCCCTTGATCACATCCAGCCACAAGCCTGAGTTACTAGTTCCAAGCTTCCACGTCCACTTTGCAAGCAAAGCAAGGATGAAATCTCTCAGTTCTCTGATACCCATTCCTCCATTCTTCGTACTCATACACACCCTACCACAATTATCATGCCCACCTCTAGGATTATCACTACAGCCTTTCTAGAAAAATCTACTTTGAATGCTTTGTAAATGATTGGAAAAAAATGGGGAGATTGTCCAACACCGATTTACATAAGATCAATCTACCCCCGTGTGAAAGGACCTTCCCCTTCTAGCCTGCTAAACTAGTTTCAAATTTCTGAATGACAGCCTGCCAATCCTTATAAGATATAGCTCCCCCTGAGAGGGGTAAGCCTACTAAGTGATTGGAAACTCCCCTCTGCCACAGCCCAAGATGGTGACAGCCCTATTCAAGACAGAATCTTCCATGTTAATCCCAATGAGCTTACTTTTCAGAATATTTACTCTAAGGCCACTGACTTCCTCAAGCATTTCTAGCGTAAATCTAGCCACAAAAATTATTCATCCTCATCGGAAAAGAAAAAAGTTGCATCGTCTGCATATTGAAGATGGTTGATGAGGAGGCTAGTGCCCCCAGACTGAAACCCTTAGATAAGCCCTGCTATTTCTGCTCTCCCTCACATCTTGCTAAAAATATGAGCTACCAGGACAAACAGACTAGGGGACAAAGGGTCTCCCTATCCTCTCCCTCTGTGGAAGGAAGAGGTGGGTGTACCATTAATCAAAACAGCAAAGGAGGCAAAAGATGCAGGCCCGAATCCATTCCACCCACTTATTGTCGAACCCCCAAACCACAAGGACCCTGGGAAGATAGTTCTAGTTGACCCTATCATATGCTTTCTCGAAGTTTAGTTTCAGCACCAAACCCTGCTTCCTGTGAATCTTCATTGAATGGATGCTTTCATGAGCAACAAGAAATTTTTTCTGGATATGCCTTCCAGCCCTTCCCTTAAATAAAAGCACTTTGATTGCAGTTGATTACTTTATCAATCACTCTCTCCAACCTCATAGCCAACAATTTGGATATAATCTTGCACAACCCATTGAGGAGACTGATGGGCCTGTAGTCCTTGAGATTATCTGCTCTTGCCTTCTCCAGGATTAAAACAAAAAAAGTCTTGTTTATACCACAAAGATGGGCCTTAGCCTCCTGAAACTCTGAATTGCCGAAACACAGACTGCTTCTAAGATCTCCCAACAATGCTAAAAGAACAACATGGGAAAACGATCCAGCCCAGAAACTTTATTACTAGCTAAAGAGAAAACCGCCTTCTTAATTTCCTCAGCTGAAAAGTGAGTAGATAATTGACTTCTATCCTTGAAATGTTAGGCAGCAAATCCTCAGCCAGGGGCAGTCTCCGCTCGTCCTCTTCAGAAAGCAAAGAGGCATAAAAGTTCTTAACATGCTCCTTGATGGAATCCTCTTGTGAAATAATGCAATCCCCATCATGAATACTCTTGATGAAATTCAATCTTCTCCTACATGAAGCAATCTTTTGGAAAGAGGTTGTGTTTCTATCACCTTCCTGAAGTAATCTTTCCTTGGATTTTTGCTTCCAATAATTTTTTTCCTTAAGAAGGATTTCTTCATAGTCCTTGAGTTTATTTCTCCGCACTCTTTCATCTTCATCTAAAAGGCCTATCTCCTCCAAAGCATCCAAGCATGAGTTCTTTGTAGAATGAGGTCCTTGGCTGCCCTTCCTGTTAGGGTCTTTGAAGCCCCTCAAGCTGAAAGAACCCAAGCAAGTTACTTCAATTTGAGTACAACTGTGGCCATTGCTGAGGGGGTGTTTCTAATACCAGCCTAACCCCTCTGCACTACATCCAAAAGATCTTCTTCCCTTAGCCAAAATCTTTCCACCCTAACCTATGGCCTTCCAAAAGATCTGCAATTAGTTTTAAGGAGGATAGGTTTATGATCGGAGGTTGCTCTAGGCAAACACTCCGCCTGAAGATGTGGGAAGTGGTCTTTGCAATCCATAGAAACAAGAAATCAGTCGAGTCTAGAACATGATGATTCAACTTTGAGGTTGGACCAGGTGAAAAAACCATGGGAAGTCGGGATGCTGATGAGAGTTGCTTCATGAATAAACTCACAAAAATCCTCCATCACCCCATGAAAGGGGTCATGTCTTGTCCATTCTCCCTCATTCATTACAACATTAAAGTCCTTAGCAACACACCACAGCCTGCGAGAAGCTTGACGAAACTGGAGTAGTTCCTCCCAGAGAGATCTTTTATCATCTCTATAGAGAGGACTGTAAACATTAGAGAAATCCCAAACAAAGCAATCGCCGAGGGACTTGAAGGTGAGTGAAATAGCTGATTTGCCGACCTCCTTATTATCCACCATCTCCTCTGCAACAAACTTGTTCAATTCTTTTTTGCAAGTGGGTAGTTCCACTATTGTATTAAAAGTACAAAAGGGGTGTAACATGTGTTCAAAAGTTTCCAAAAAATCCCTATATATAGGGAAGGCCTACACCAAGACGGTGTGGCTCCACTATTCTCCCAACAAAACAAAAAGAGATGAGTTGTGAGCATCCACATTACTGAGGAGCCTTTCCCATACTCTCACTCTTTCACAAATAAAGGACATTAAGCTCTCCGTCGTTCTGGACTCTCCCCTAAAGGTCCTGTTATTTCTCTCACCCCAAATAGCCCTTAATGTAGCATGCAGAATGATCCACCAAGTGTGATGATCGTCTTTAGGTTCCATCTCTTGCCCCAACTCTCTATTAGAAAGTGCACGTGGCTAGGAAGGCTGATAGCAGTCTGTGTCTGTCTAGCGAGCTCAACCCGAACATCATGTGTGTTGTAGCAGCCAACAAACAAATGGTGCAAGGTCTCCTCCTCTCTACATAAACAACAAGTGGTGGTTAAATCTTGTAGAAAACTAGCAAGTCTATCCCTGGTGTGAGACACACGGAAAATCTAACCTTTTTATCGTAGATGAAATATAGATTTGTTCTTTTTGAAAAGAAACATCCCCCCCTATGTGTAGAGGGTTATTCCGTGGTTGCTCATCGTATCAGACGATTTGGATTCGAGTGCTGGACCTTTTCCCACTGACCGTAGTCAGTGTTGATTTACATCGGCCTAACGTCCGAACACCTTTGTTTAGCTGTCAAAGAAATCCCAAAGTCCTCTCCTTAGGTTTTGATGTGGAGGGCAGGCTCACTCAAGAGACTCTCCATGACCACTCGTTTACCACCGACATGTTAATAGGGTTAGGGCTAAGTCTGAGCAAAACCCTAAGAGTTAGGAGTAAGGACGCAAATATGCGGAAGCCGTAGGCATTTTTTTAAAGTAGAGGGAGATTTTTGAACCCTGAGGGTATTTTGGTAATTTTACCAACCCAGGGGTATTTTGGTAATTTTCTCAGGTCAGGGGTATTTCTGAAATTTCTGGGCTGAAATGGAAGTAGGATCGGGTTCCTGACTCCCCAAGGCGCTGAGGCTCTTTCTGGAGGATTTTAGGGGCTGCTACGCCATTTCTAGGTCACGGGTATTTTGGTGATTTTACCATACCCTACATAGACCCAGATTTGGGGTGGCATCTGAGTGTCGGATTGCGTTGACAATGTTTTTGGACCAAAGGAATGACACGGGGCTTCGTGGAAGACACAAAATGTCAATTCGGTCGAAGGAGGGGTATATATGCAATTTCTACAAGTCGAAGGGTTTTCTTGTAATTTTCCTGATCGACGTACAAAGACAATATGTGGAGTACATTGGATATTTTTATGATCCAACTGGATACAAGGGTTGTCGGCGAATTGTCGACTGTACAAGGATCCGCACTAACGCGGGAGACAGGGGCGTAGCCCCAATTACAAGAAGTTGCAGGGTATAACTGCAAATTACAGGACCTTTTTCTCTTACGGTCCCGGGAAGGACATTTTTTGTAATTTCATCATTATAGGGGCAGAACCACGTAACTTAGTCGTCCTGGGACGTAAAGACTTACAAACATGGCCCGCTGAGGGGCATAATTACAAACATGGCCCACTGAGGGGCGAAATTACAAAAAGCACCCCTTAGGGGCATATCCATAAGGCCCGGGGACTTACCCCTCACAGGTCAGACAAACAAAACAAAACTCCTTGCGCAGGCGGTCTTCTTCTCGTAGATGTCCGATTGTTGATCTCTGTGTCTCCACTTGGACCCTTGGGGGTCTGTTTATAGAAGGCGGGAGGACCCAGGTTGACAAAACCGTGGAGAAATGCCTCAATTCTGTCAAGATGGGGTGCAAAAACCCCTATTTCTGTCAAGATGGGATGCAAAAACTATTTTTTGACCCATCTGCTTCTTTTTTCTCTTTTTTGGTTTTGGCACACGGGAGAATAACCCCAGAGGGGTCAAATGACCCCCTGGCTACCAGAGGAGTCAAATGAGGAAAATTGCCCCGGTTCTAACAGGGTGAGGTGCAAAAACCCTTTTTTCTGTCAAGGTGGGATGACAAAAAGTATTTTTGACTCCTCTCCCTCCTTTTTCTTCTCTTTTTTTTTGTTTTGGAACACGGGGACCTGAAGGGGTCAAACGACCCTGCGGGGTGGGAGGACCCAGCGGGGTCAGGCCCGCCGGTGACACCACCCAGCGGGGTCAAATGACCCGGCGGGTGGGCGCGACCCGGCGGGGTCATTTGACCCCGCTCGGGCGCGCAAGCCCCGCGGGCCCCTACTCCCGGGCTGCAGGCCTAGATGGGTCATTTGGCCTCCGAGCACCCTTTTTGACTCCTCTCGGCGCCGTTTTGCTCTGTTTCTGTCGACTTGAGTTGAGAAGAAGCCGTGGTGGAGCGTTTGTAGCCCGTGGAGGCCCGTTCTTTGCCGCGTGGCGGCCGTTCATCGGTGAAGACTTGCGCGGGAGCGGAGGACCGTCTTGTTTGTTGTTGAGTTGTGCGTCGCCGCGTGGGGAGGAATCTTTGCGCCCGTCCTTGCCGTGTGATACACTTGCTCGGCTACTTTGACAGGTGTGCATGCATGTCTTCCTCTTGACTTTCCTTGCTGCGACGCCACTTGTGATCATATGATCGGGTCGATAGACCCTAAACCACGGAGGTACTCCGCAGTCCGACGACATCGGCGCTACGCCATATCTTTTTCGTCGGTTGTTTCGGAATGAAATTCTCGAAATATTTCGAGCAAAATTTCGGGTGCAACAAATGTCCCCCACGGGACATCCGTCGAGGCCGGAGGCAGAGGCGGACGGTCCGTGCCCTTTGTAGTATTTTTGATATCTCATGAGTCTTCATGACATGGGAAGATTGTTGTAGGACTACACCTCACTGCTTCATTGCTTTCCAGAAAGCTGAGAGTTGATGCAGGCTTGTCTCAGTGAGACCCACCAGTCTGGAAGTGACGTAAGTCTACCTCGGCGAGACACTTTGAACCTGAAGCTGATGTCGACCAACCCTTAGGGTATATTGGCCAAAACTAATGTACACCGTCCCCTAGGACATATTGGCCTGAAGTCGGATGCTGGCCAATCTTTGGGGGTGCATTAGCGAAAATTGATGTGGACTGGCCCTTTGGGCATATTGGCCCAATGTTGATGCAGGCCTGCCTCAGAGAGGCTTGCTGGCCTGGAGTTACTGTGGACCTGCCTTGGCGAGGCTTGTTGGCCCAAAGTTGATGTAGGCCTGCTTCTGAGAGACTTGTTGGCCTAGAGTTGATGTAGGCCTGCTTCTGAGAGACTTGTTGGCCTAGAGTTGATGTGGACCAGCCCTTAGGGCATATTGATCCGAAGTTGATGCGGCCTGTCTCGGCGAGGCTTGTTGGCCTGAAGTTGATATAGGCCTATCTCGAAGAGGCGCATCCATCTGAGTTTTTGTTGATTGACTGTTGAGTTGTGATAGCTTGAAATTGACATTGGCCGACCCTTGGGGGTGCGTTGGCCAAAAGTCGTTGTGCCGGCTGACCACTGAGGTATGTCGCCGAATATTGAAGCTGGCTAGTCGTTGACTCGTGATAGCCAGAGTTGACGTAGACCAGCCCTTAGGGCATGCTGGTCTGGGTTGATGTCGGCCGTACCCGGGCTGAGGCAGATACCATCCAGTACAGACTCAAGTGCAGTGCCACCCTTCAGGTGGTGAGGCTTCATAGCTGCCTCAGAGTTTCCCGGCCCTTGGGATGGAGTGGCCGAATGGTCCTCAACTTAGTGTAGCATTGCCAGATGCATACATTTGGTCTCCCTCGGGACACCTGGATGACTGAGCTTGCGTCTTTATGGGAGGAGTTCGCCCACCTTCGCGCTATTTAGGAGCGGAGGCGGAGGACTCAGCTGACGATTCAGCAGGAGGAGGAGCAACTTTGCAGACTTCGGAGAGCCTAGGCTGAGGTGGGCGCCGAAGTCAAGGCCACTTACGAGCGCGAGCAGATGGCCTCCCGAAGAGTGGAGGAACTCTTGTAAGAGGTCCAGGAGACCAAGGAGGAGCGCAGTCTTGCGCGCGCCGATGTAGATTCTGCCATAGGCTTGAGGGGGCTCCAGGAACTTTTGCGAGAGGTCCAAGAAACCGAGGAGGAGCGCAGTCTTGCGCGTGCCGATGTAGACTCTCCGCCGTAGGCTTGAGGGCCCCCAGGAGGAAGCTCTTCAGAGAGAGACTCGCCTTGCTGACCTGGTACGAAGCGAGTCTGATGCTTGATGGGTTTTGGTACATTCTTGTACACAGGGCTTTCGTATTTTGCCCATTCTTGTCTCAGTCATCCTGAGAGCTTGTCTCAGGCTCCCTTTTCTGACGACATTGATGAATAAAGGATAGAGCTCAGCAGCATTTGTGTCTATCCTCTTGCATGTATGCTTTTTTTCTCTTTTTTGTGTCACTTTACCTGCCCTATCGCCCTTTCGGGTTTTCGCCAAGACTGGCCCCCTTTAGCTTTTTCCAGTGCGCCCTTGCGGGTTTTCACACTGAGGGGTACCCATTTTTGCCTAAGGCGCCCTTTCGGGTTTTCACCTTAGCCGGGTTAAAGCCTTTTTGCCCTTGATTGCTCCCCTAACAGAAACAACCAAGTCCGCTGGGGCATCAATATTTTTAACCCCGTTTTTTTTTGAACCTATAATGCCAAAAGGCAAGGAGAAAGTGGCACTCCCGTAGGGACGTGTGTGCCGCATAGGTGGGACAAGGTGGGTGGATTTGACAGTCCTAGTGGGACACGATTAGCCAAATCCAAAAGTCGAAGTGCCGAAGGTCGAACGGGTTGGCAACCTGAAAGGGGTGTATATACGCCAAGCCCGATTGGGACAGCAAAGGAGTATGTTTAATAGTCCGAAAGGGACATGCGGGTTAAACTTGGAGGCTGATAGGCGAGATGGGTTGGCAGCCCGAAAGGGGCATGCATTGGCCAGACCCGAAAGAATGAAAGGAGGGGATTTGACAGCCCGGGTGGGACGTATGAATCAAATTCGTGAGCCGATAGGCAAATAGGGTTGGCAGCCCGACAAAGGGCATGCAGAGGCCAAGCCCGTGGAGACAAGGAATGAACTTGACAATCCCGGTGGGATAGATGAGTTAAGTCTGAAAGCCAAGAGGCGGGATGGGTTGGCAGCCCGAAAAGGGGCATGCATAGGCTAGACCCAGAAGAAGGAAATGATGGATTTGACAGACCTAGTGGGACGTGAGAGTCAAACCCGAAAGCCGACAGGCGAGATGGGTTGGCAGCCCGAGAGGGCGTACTGAGGCCAATCCCGATGGGACAAAGATAGGTCTTGACAGCCCTAGTGGGACGTGAGAGTCAAACCCGAAAGTCGATGGGCGAGATGGGTTGGCAGCCCGAGAGGGCGTACTGAGGCCAATCCCTAGAAGGTGAAATCAGCTGAAAGGCAAGATAGGTTGGCTGCCCGAGAGGGCATACTAAGGCCAAACTCAGGAAGGTAAAATGAGTCGAAAGGCAAGATAGGTTGGCAGCCCGTGAGGGCATACTGTGGCCAATCCCTAGAAGGTAAAATGTGCCAAAAGGTGCGATGGGTTGGCAGCCCGAGAGGGCATGCTGAGGCCAATCCCAAGAAGGTAAAATGAGCCGAAAGGTGAAGTAGGTTGGCAGCCCGAGAGGGCGTATTGAGGCCAAACCCTAGAAGGAAAAAAGTGCCGAAAGGCATGATGGGTTGGCAGCCCGAGAGGGCGTACTGAGGCCAACCTCGAGATAGTAAACAGAGCCGAGAGGCATGATGAGTTGGCAGCCCGAGAGAGCATACTGAGGCCGAACCCGAGATAGTAAACAGAGCCGAGAGGCATGATGAGTTGGCAGCCCGAGAGAGCGTACTGAGGCCAATTCCTAGAAGGAAAAAAGTGTCGGAAGGCGTGATGGGTTGGCAGCCCGAGAGGGCATGCTGAGGCCAATCCCAGAAGGGATAAAAAATTGCCGAAAGGCATGATGGGTTGGCAGCCCGAGAGGGCATACTGAGGCCAAACCCAGTGGGACAAAAGGAAGGATTTGACAGCCCGAATGGGGCATGATGGTCAAACCCGAAAGTCGATAGGCAAAGATGTGTCGGCAGCCCGAAAGGGGCATGCGGAGGCCGAACCCTGTGAGACAAAAGAGGGGCGCCACGGTGGGACTAGATGTCGCAGGACGACGTGGGAGATACGGCCAAAGCATCAGTATAATGCCTCTGCCATTAAAGGGTGGAGTCGCTGACGTGAAACCACCCATAGAATAAGCAGAGAGAGGATTTTTTTTTCACATTATCAACCTCACCGCCCTTTCGGGTTTTCGCCGAGGCTGGCCCCCTTTAGCTTTTTCCGATGCGCCCTTGTGGGTTTTCACACCGAGGGGTTGCCCATTTTTGCCCGAGGTGCCCTTTCGGGTTTTCACCTCGACCGGGTCTATGGTCTTTTTGCCCTTAGCCATCCGTTGAAGGATGACTAAGTCCGCCGGGGTATCAATATTTTTAACCCCATTTTTTTTTGAGCTTGAACCTTCACTGGGTAGAGGTAATGTCTTGTGAGGATTGCGGTAGAAACTCCTACGGTGGCGCATGATAGAGCTTCATATGCTTGCCGTTGAGAGGAGGGAAGGGATTATCTCCCTTGTGGTCGAGGACCGTATATGCCCCTCCTTCATAGACCTTCTGAATGACATAAGGCCCACGTCAATTAGGCTGGAGTTTGCTGTTGGATCTTCTCGCGAGAACCTCCTTTTCTTTGACCATGACAAGGTCACCTTTCTTGAATGCCCTTTGCTTGACCATCTTATCATACGCACGTGTCATGCGGGCTTGGTACACTTGTAAGTGCTTGTAGGCTTTGAGTCTTTCACCTTCAAGGTTTGACAACTCTTCAAGCCTCCTTTCTATCTCGGACTGGTCTTGGCAGCAACGCGATAGGATGCCAATTCGATCTCCACAGGGATCACCGCCTTGGCTCCATAGACCAGGGAGAATGGGGAACATCCCGTAGGGGTTTTGTAAATAGTCCGATAGGCCCGTAGGGCTTCGTGGACCTTCTCGCCCTAATCCCGTTTGCGGCTACCTACTATTTTGGACAGTAGCTTACAAAGGGTTTTGTTGAAGGTCTCGGCCAACCCGTTGGCTTGGGGATTGTAGACCGATGATGTCCTCCAGTCAATATGGAATTTGGTCGCCAAAGCATAAACAATCTTGTTCTTGAATGGCGTCCCATTGTCGAATATAATCCGGCTGGGGGTGCCGAATCTATATATGATGTAATGCCTCACAAAGCGGGCAACTATCTCTCCTGTAACTTCCCGTAGCGGGACAGCTTCTGTCCATCTGGAGAAGTAATCGGTGGCGGCCAGTATGAACTTATGGCCTTGAGATGATGGTGGGAATGGTCCCACAATGTCCATGCCCCACTCTGCAAATGGCCAAGTAGGCGCTGTTGGATGGAGCGGGTTAGGTGGTCGCCGAGGGACTGCGCCGAATGCTTGGCATTGATGACATGTACGAGCATATTGGTTGCAATCTTTGTACATGGTGGGCCAATAGAACCCCATGAGCTTGATGCTATTCTTCATCTTGGCTCCTGCTTGATGCGCGCCGCACAACCCGGAGTGGACCTCGTGCATCACGGTCTTGGCCTCCTTAGATGAAAGGCACCGTAGGAGGACCGATCGGTCCTTTTCGTGGACGAGCCTGAAGAGCAGACCGTCAACCAGCTGGTAGGACGCCGCCCTACGTAGCAGTTGCACCCTCTGAGCCAGATCAGGAGGAAGCCAGCCGTTCTTTATCTTTATGATCGGCTTGCGTCAATCCTCTTCTTCGGGAGCATTCTCCTCTTGAATGTTGTCGACCTCGTAGATAGTGAAGCCGGATTCTTCGTCGAGCACACTTGGCATGAGCCTTCGATGTCTGACAGTGATATTCAATTCTCTCTCAGGCGGGAGTTTTAAGGCCGCTGCCAACTTTGCAAGAGCATCAGCCCGGGAGTTACTGCCTTTGGGGACATGGCCTATTTCAAATAGGTAGAACTTTTTTTTGAGCCTCATGACGGCTGCATGATAGGGGACGAGCTCCTTTTTCCGGACATCATAGACGCCCAGGACCTGACGGATGACGAGCTGAGAATCCCCGTAGACTTTGATGCACTTAATGTTCATCTCTAGTGCCAGTTGAAGCCCAATGATCAGTGCTTCATACTCTGCCTCATTATTAGTCAGGGACTTCATGAGAGCGCAAGAGTTGTGGAGGATGTCGCCTTGTGGAGATACAAAGACTACCCCCGCGCCCGAGACATAGTCTGTGAGGCCGCCGGCCCTTTTGATTGTCCGAGAGGCATCATCAAAATATAACTCCCAATGTGGGAGGTCGAGGGTGAGGACACCCGGCTCCATCTGTGGTGGGACTTTTTCAGGATGCTCTCCGGTTTCTTGAGAAGGTACCAGCACCTCTTCATCGGGTAGCTCGAAGTTGAGTGGGGAATCTTCTGGCACAGGGTGTGCTGCTAAGAACTCCGCCATTCCTTGTCCCCTGATCGCCTTGCGTGGGACGAAGGTGATATCGAACTCCATGAGGATAAGTGCCCATTTGCCGAGCCTACCGGAGAGGACGGGCTGACTGAGCAGAAACTTGAGTGGATCACACTTGGAGATGAGCTCCACCCGGTGAGCTAGAAGATAGTGCCTTAGCTTCTTGACGGCGAATACCAAAGCTAGACACACCTTTTCCATAGGTGCATATTGGTGATCAGGCCCGATCAACTTCCGACTGAGGTAATACAATGGCTGCTCTTTGCCCTCGTCATTGATCTGGGCTAGTAGAGCCCCCAAAGAGGCATCCATGGCAGCAATGTAGAGGATATGGGGCTTCCCTCTGATGGGTGCCCCTAGAACAGGAGGAGTTAGTAGATACTCCTTGATTTACTCGAAGGCCTTCTGACGGTCTTCATCCCATATAAAGGGTGCTCCTTTCTTCATTAGTTTGCCGAAAGGTAGACATCTTCCAGAGAGATTAGAAATAAACCGCCTAATATAGGTGAGTCTTCCTTGCATAGATCTGAGCTCTGTCAAGTTCTTGGGTGGAGGTAGTCCTCTTATGGCCTTAATTTTGTCAGGATCGATTTCTATGCCTCGGTACCTGACGATGAAGCCGAGGAACTTGCTGCTGGAGACGCCAAAGGGGCACTTCATTGGGTTCATCTTGAGTTGGTATTGTCAAAGCCTTTCAAAGACGTGACGCAAGTCGACCAGATGATTCTCTCGCCTTTTTATCTTGACGACCAAGTCATCGACGTAGCATTCAATGAGGTCATGCAGCATTTCGTCGAAGATCTTGGTCATTGCCCTTTGGTAGGTTGCACCGGCATTCTTCAGACCAAACGGCATCCTTTTGTAGTTGAAGATCCTCTTAGGAGATCGGAAGGCCGTGTGGTCTTTGTCTTTGATGACCATGCGAATTTGATTATTGCCCGACGACCCGTCCATAAAAGACAAGGCTTCGTGACCAGTGGTCATATCAACCATTGTCTCAGTGATTGGGACAGGGAAGTCGTCCTTCGGGCATGCTTTATTCAAATCCTGAAGTCGATGCAGACTCGGACTTGGCCGTTCTTCTTCTTGACAGGGACGATGTTAGCGAGCCACACAGGGTACATGCAAGGCTCTATAAAGTCCACGTCCAGCATCTTGTCAACCTCAGTATTGACCTTCAGCTCCAGCTCACGGCGCATACGCCTTTGGGCTTGCTTGATTGGCTTGACTGTTGAAAGTATTGCCAGCTCGTGTTCAGCCACAGAAGTATCGAGCTCGGGCATTTCTTTGTATGTCCAGGCGAAACAATCCTGAACTCTTCTAGGAGCTGTCGATACGACTGCCTTTCTTCCTCGCTGAGGAGGGCACTTATGAGGTGGGACGACGGTCATCTTTGCTTCGAGATTAATCTCGATCAACTCGTCCACAGTTGCTTGACCACCGTCTTCAAGCTCCGGTGGAGCTGGTTGGAGGTCGACGAAGTCTCCCTCATCCTCAGTGTTTGCTTCATAGACTTCAAATGCTTCGAAGCACTCTTGCCCATGGCCTGAAGTCGAAGGACTTGCTTCATCTTGCCGATGGTTAGCAGGCTGGGCTGCTCTTCCCTCTGAAGGGTGGTTGTTGTTGACTCCCGATGAAGGTGATGGTGTCATTGACACCTCACCGGACTCCCTTACTGAGTTGCCGATCCCAGGCTTAACTTCAGTTTGCCCGTGAGGGGGAGATAGCAGCCCTATGGTGTTGACTGCACAGTGGACCTCGAAGTCCCTCTCCTGGTCATAGCCGAGTCCCCGCGTGTCTTTGCGGGAGAAGGGAGATTGCCCACGGACCTGCGGAGGGTTCCACAACTGATGGAAATATGCCACTCGTGCGGGGTCCTGAGCTTGTGGGATGTGTTGCTTTTTACACATCTCCTTGATGTGCTTCGGCATATCGTCCATCTCCTGGACTGGCTCTGGTGCCACATCGGCGATAGTATCCCAGCCGAAATCATCTTCAGGAGGGCCCAGTGGGACTAAGTCACCTTTGTAAAAGATGATCGGCTTGTCCCCCTTGCCCTTGTTGCGTCTTCTTCTCCGTTGATAGGAGACTGTGAAGGTCTTCAACTGCTCCACCTCATACTCTTCCCGTTAGTATGAGAGTTGGAGGCACTTGGGTGGTAAGGAGATACTCCAATCAATGACCCGGCTGATGAGGTTGGCTTCAAAATCAACACTTCGCCTCTCCGGCTGAGTCGGCTTGGAGGCGGCGTGGAGGCTTAGCCTGTGCAGTTTTACCATGTCTTGGTTGACAGTAAACAACTGCCCTTCCTCAGCTTCAAGATCCACTTCTTGCTTCCCTTTGTCCTTTACAGGTTCGGGGATTGCTAAAGTGGGCTTCCCAAAATATAGTGAAGCATCGGCCAGATGGCACTCATTGGGGTGGAATGGAGCTTGATCTGCAAAGACAGTATGTTGCTCCCCTCCTTTGGCATATTTAATGCACTGGTGCAAAGTTGAAGGAACCACCCAATTCTGGTGGAGCCAAGGCCTCCCAAGCAGCACCTTGTATGATGTGTCGGCGTTGATAATATAGAATGTTGCCCGGGTGACAAAATCGCCCAAGGAAAGCTTGACTTCAACCCGACCAAGCGCCTCCTCGGACTTCTGATTGAATCCCGAAATTTGGACCGCGCTCACCTTTTGTAAATAAGGTGCCAAGTATAAAGACTTGAAAGTCTTCAAAGGCATGATGTTGTCGGCTGCTCCGGCGTCAACCAGGATGCGATTCACCTCATACCCATTGATCGTCCCCCTCATATATAAGGGCGCGATTGTGGCACGGAGAGGACATCAACATGTCTTTGTCCGTGGAGGAGATATTGGCTGCAAATGCCTCATATGCATGGGCTTGCAACTCTGCGACGTGGGCTTCTAGGCCTCTGGATCTTGAAGTATCTTGACAAGAGCCTCCCTGAGATCCTTGCTCCAAGCGATAGCTTCCCAAATAGTGACATTTGTAGGAAACCGCTTCATGTGATGAATAATTTTACGGTCCGCCCGAGCACGGGTCTTGTCAAATAACGGGATGATCTCCGCCAGGGTCTTCAGCGCCTGGCGAGGTTTCTCCCGTTTAGAAGGGCGCTCCTCATTCTGACCCTCCGCATTTTCTTGGAACAACGGTGCCAAGGATCCCTCCGAAGGTGGCAAAGGCTCATCATGTTGGTCTTCATTAGAAGGACCGGCCGGGCTTGCGGGTTCGACCCTGTTGGAGGGGACGGCCTGCTCTGACGCCTTCTCGCACACTGGCGACTTGGCTGGCTCCTCTTCTTCATCAGAAGAGGCGATTATAAAAGGGACGCCGCCCGGCTTAGCCGTTGAGATGGGGCCTGAACCCTCTGAGGAGCTGAGGATAAAGGGGATTCCCCGAACTTGAGTTTCCGGGACAGGACCCGGCTTCTCCCCTCTGAACGGTATGACCCGGTCAAGAGTCAGGGGACCTTCACGTCCACGTCCTCGGTCACGACCTCGGCCACGTCCCCGGCTATTTCTTGCCGAGCGACGTTGATAAGTTGCCATAGGAGCCTTGCCTCCATTGCTATCAGCCGCATGAGAGTTAATATTGTCGGGCGGCGGAATCACCACCATGTTGCAGGAGAGCTCTTGCAACATTTCCTCGAGCATCTCGACAGTGAGCTCCTCATCTTTATAGAATAAAGAGAGCTCCTCCGGGATTGGGAAGTCTTCACCTTCTTCAAGACGCTGAGCCATTTCCCGGAGCCATTTCAGAAGGCGGGCTTTTCGCCCAAGCTTGTCCCAAGGAATGTATTCGTCCAGAGTGACGGTTCTGGTGGGACGAGGGGGGATGTATTCCTCCAGCTCGTCTATGAGCTTTTGTAGTCTTTGCAGAGGAGTTGGCTCCTTAGGGGCCTCTATAGCAGCTGCTTGCTCAGCTTGCTTCTTCAACCTCCTCTTTAAATTCTTCCTGCGATTCTTCTCTTGCTTCTTTTGACGTGCTGCCTCTTGAGAAGAAAGGGGACTTTGCTTCGAAGGTGGGACTTGTTTGCCCCCAGAATTTTACTTTTTGCTCTGGGCTGTCTCCTTAGGAGCTTTAGTGCCACGGCTCTTTTTGGAAGTGACCTTAGTCCAGTTGGCCTCTTCCGGTTGCACCTGGAAGGTGGCATTGATTGCCTGAGCAATTATTTTAGGAGGTAAATCTTGGAACTTTGCCAGTCCACAGTGGGGCCATTGGGGGCGTTGTGACTCCACCGCCTTTGCTTCGACTGGCAGTTTGGTTTGCTTGAGCTGTTGAGGCCTTTCTACAATTGGCGGCCTCACTGGCTTGACAAGGGCTTTGGCCGGAGGCTCCCTCACCTTCGCCTTGCCTTTGTTGTCTGGCGAGGGGTTTCCCATTATGACAATATCGGGCTGACTCGGCCTGGGGCGGGGCTTGGGATCCTCTCCCATGGCTTGGCTTTTTGGGCTCTGGGCCTTAGGCCCTTCGCACGTGACCTTGCCTTAGAGTCTAGTCGAGGTTTGTCAGTCCTCGCAGGTTCACTCGGTTGGGCTAATTGAGAGAAAGTCTTAGCCTCTTGTCGAGCTTATTGGAGAGTCTTCTTGATGGCCTCTTTAAGACGCCACATTGGAGAGTCTTCTTGATGGCCTCTTTAAGACGCCACTATCGTCATAGAATTCTCTTAAGCATCGATCTTTCCTCTCTGAATGAGGACTTCAATGCAGTCTTGGACTTCTGGGCATTACTGAGTAGGGTGAGACACCCTGGCATGATATTTGCAGTAGTAGGGATGACTCTTGGCCGTCTCGTTGTAATAGGACGGCGGATCATGAGTCAGCACCCGACCATCTTCCATGAGCTTGTCAAAAATCTTCTCAGTGTCTTCCTTAAGAAAAGAACACTGATGGGAAGGTCGCCATCCTGGATACCACAGCGTGGATTTAGGTGGCTGGGAACTGCCTCCCTCTTCTTGGGGCTTAGGGAGCTGGAAGGCGGCTGCGGCATGTATGACATTGACGGAGAAGTGAAGACTCGTCTGTGCATGCGGCTACGGTGGGTCGACCAGGAATTCACCCATATTGACCCTCCTTGCCTGATTAAGTCTTCAGCAATGTCCTTGAACGGCTCGCAGTTGTGGATGATGTGGCCTATCACCTCATGATATGGGCAATAGCCCTGATGAAATGCAGCACCTAGTGTCTGCTCCATAGGCGATGGGCTGATCAATCCTGCTCGCTGGCATGCGAAGAAAATGTTCGGGGTCTTCTCCCAAGAGAAGGAGTATAACTTTTCTGGCTGCTCAACTTGAAGCGGAGCCTCCTCGCCTTCCGGTGGGTCCTCCTCGTCTTCGGATGAATCTGAGGATTCCTCGGAAAGCCAGCCCCTGGGGAGAGCCTGGCCGGTAGGTGATACACCTGCCTCTCGTATGTGGGTTGGAGCTAACCCCTTGGCGAATGGGCCAAAGGGGAAGGTGGACAACTGTTGATCAATGCTCTCCAAGAACTAGCAGATGCCTCTGTTCCAGTCGCAACTGTTGGATTTCCCCTCGGATCCTCCGAATAGCCCTCCGCAGCCCTAGACATTCCGGGAGTGAGGATGGGCGGCTCTGGGACCGCCATTGGGCTGTTGATTTGAGCGCCCGGCCTCGGAAGCATTGAGCTCGAAGCCATGGCCACCATATAGACCGCATTAGCCGACCGGTTCGATCGACTCCAAGTATGAGGCTGTGGCGGGTCGACTGCATGGCCCAACATATTTACTAACCCCTTTTGAATGAGCTCTTCTGCAATGTTTTTGAAAACATAGTAGTCCCCGATGGTGTGACCCAACCTCCGGTGATACACACAATAGGTAGGATCGTCTGTCTTGTCCACCTCTGAGGGCTTTCGCGGATCTGGCAGAGTAATGAGCTTCTCTTTCATGCAGCGATCAAAGAGCATTTTAGTATGCTCTTTCCTGAAGGAATAAGGCGTCTTCATATTCTCTGCCAACCGAGACGCGCTCGCCTTGGCATCAGGCTTCTTGCCATTGCCTTTGGATTTTGCTTCTCCTTTATCTCCATTTGTCGGGGAGAAGTCGACGGCATTTACCTCCTTGTCGCTAGTCAGACGGTCTTTGGAGGATTTGCCTTTGGCGGAAGTTTGGACAGGATGGTCAGCGAAGAACATTTCGATCTCTGCCACCACCGTATTGAGCTGGTCGAAACTTCTGATGTTTGAGCCCAGAAGCTTTTCACTGACTTCTGCCGAGAGACCCCTACGGCAGATGGTGATTGCGTCCTTAGGCGTCGGAGGATTATCGCAGCGCATGCTAACGTCCCTCCATCGCTTGATGAAGTCCAACGCTGTTTCACCTTTCTTCTGCCGAAGAGCACAGAGCTCCGCCAGGGAGATTTTGCGTTTGACCATCTGGAAACGGTCGACGAACTTCTTTTGCATATCAGCCCAATCAGCTACAGAATTGGGCTTAAGTCTGGAGTACCACTGGAAGGCGGTGCCAGTCAGTGACGTAGCAAAGTACCGCAACAAATATGTCTCTTCCAGCGCCAATTCACCCATGGCCGTCATATAATAGGCCAGGTGTTCATGTGGAGAGCCCTGCCCATTGAACTTCTGGAGCTTCGGGGCCTTTGGGCAGTCTGGTGGAAGCTTCTTGAACTGATGATGGAGGGGATATGGCACGCTGTACAAATCAACGGTAGCCACACCCTCACCATGTTGAGCGAATTTCGCCACCACAATTCGCTCGATCATCTGCCTCTGCGCCATGAGGCTTTCTGCAGCAGGGGTGGCCGATGACCGGACATTGGCTTCGTGGTGTGGGACTTCAAACTCCACCGCCAATGGTAATTTCGCCGCGGTGACGGAGGCGTTGGCCGCGACCGGAATGGGGGAAGGCTGGTGTTCCACCTCAGTGGGTGCCGCCTGAGGTGGGGCATGAACCTCTTTTTCACGCAATAGCGCTTGTAAGAGATTCTTGAGTTCTTGATTCTCGCGTCGGAGCTCTTTCAACGCGGGAGTGTATGTCTCTTCCCCCAGTTCTTCCTCGTGCCGGGGGTGGCTGTCCCCGTCGACACTATGGACGTCTTCCTGGCGCTCTTCTTGCCGTGCCAGCTCGGGCTGAGATTTACCAGCGGCTGGCGCCTGTTGTGTTTGCTCCAGGGCACGGGACACAAGCCTCGACTTCCTCAAATATTGGAGAGGTTGGTTGAGCTCCCCCGAGGTACCCTCGGGCTGTTTGTCGCCGGAAGTGGCGTACTTTGACAGTGTCATTGGTCACCTGGACCACCCGTTTCTTCCTAGGTGGTTGTCGATCCGGCTTGGGCGGCCTCCCGAGTCTGTCAAAGATAGACACTCGGGATGTAGAAGCTTGAGGGGAACGATCCTCCTTTGTGTGCGTGGAACTGGCCCACGGGGAGGTCGGCCGCACCTTCTTGCCGATTCCTCGGCGCTTTTGCCCTCGTAGGGGTTGAGTTGTAGACCTCGGAGAGGTTGAGGCCTCAGTGCTTGTCGGACTCCGTATTTGTTGCAGATCCGACATGCGGAAGGGCTCTTCCGCCCTTGCGCGCCTTATAATTTGGGCCTCCTCTTTGGTGACCCAAATCTTCTTCAAGTGGAGCTGACGCTCCTCAATTGGGTTGCCCCCTGATCGCGATCGGGGAGCGGGTGGTTTAGGCCGTCGTACTGGGCCCTGACTAGCCGCCGGTATGGCAGGTTTCTTCTTTTTCGCTCCATCTTCCCAGACTTTTCGAAGAAGCTCGAAGCGATTGGAGGTGGAGACGGTTGGGACGTGTCGGTCCCTAGGCAGAATCGGCTCGCCTCCATCGAGCCGGATGCGAATGTCTCCGACAATTATAGTTGTGCCTTAGCGAGATGCCGTCGCTGCGGGTTTTGTACCCTTGCGGCTGCGGCGTTGCCCCCGTTGAGCAGGAGCAACGTTGGTGACGCCTACTGTAGGCATGGCGTCGTTAGGGCGACGCCGCTGCCCCCATTGAGCAGGGGCGGTACCTCTGAGGGTGGTCGCAGTAGATCTGGTGCCGTTACGGCGACGGCGTTGCCCCCGTTGAGCAGGAGCAACGCCAGCAGTGACTTGATTGACCGAGAAAACTCGGCCAATAGTTGGGGCAGAAGGCCTGACACCTTCGGCCGTTGACATGGCAGTCGAGGAAGCTCGGCTGGTTGTCGGGATGAAGGGCTTGACACCCTTAATAGTTGAAAAGTTGACCGAGCGAAGCCGGACGGCTGCTACAGTAGAGGGTCTGACACCCCCAATGGTGGTCTTGTTGACCGGGCGGACCCAGCCAGTTGATGAAGCAGAGGGCCTGACACCCTCGGTGGTTGTTGTCGCAGACGCGGCTGAGGCGGCCTCAACCACGGGTACCACGCCCAGGAAGAAGGACGAGCCGACGACCGTTGGGAAGTCGCCGAAGACCAGTGGGGTCGCCAGGTATCCGAACCTGGCGTGGTTGGCGATGACCTGGGGGTCGTAGGTGACGGCTGCCATCGTCGTTGTAGCTGTTGGTGGTGGTGCGTAGCACGAAAGGAGTGACGTGCGGGTGCACGAAGAGCTCTCGAATGAGTGGAGAGTTGTACCCTCCTCTTCTCGTCCTGTAAGAGGAAGAGGAGGGAGATCAGAACCTTGAGAAAGGGTTTGAAGACTTTCTTTGACAGAAAGAAGAAAGGCGGGAAAAGTCTCACCGGGCGTGCCAGTCTGTGAGACACACGGAAAATCTAATCTTTTTATCGTAGATAAAATATAGATTTGTTCTTTTTGAAAAGAAACATCCCCCCTATATGTAGAGGGTTATTCCGTGGGTGCGCATCGTATCAGACGATTTGGGTTCGAGTGATGGACCTTTCCCCACTGACCGTAGTCAGTGTTGATTTACATCGGCCTAACGTCCGAACACCTTTGTTTAGCTGTCAAAGAAATCTCAAAGTTCTCTCCTTAGGTTCTGATGTGGAGGGCAGGATTACTCAAGAAACTCTCCGTGACCACTCGTTTACCACCAACACGTTAATAGGGTTAGGGCTAAGTCTGAGCAAAACCCTAAGATTTAGGAGTAAGGACGCAAATATGCGGAAGCCGTAGGCATTTTTTTGAAGTAGAGGGAGGTTTTCTGGACCCCGAGGGTATTTTGGTAATTTTACCAACCCAGGGGTATTTTGATAATTTTCCCAGGTGGGGTATTTCTGAAATTTGTGGAAGTGTACGGGTTCTGGTGCTCCGAAGTGTGGATCTATCCTGCGGGACGGCGATACGCCGAATGTTGAGCCCCGCGTGGTAATATTTCACGGAACGGCGATACGTCGCATATTGACCTCGATCAATACGAGGGTTTATATTTTGTAGAAATACGTGGGCTATGAAGCCCTACAATAGGGAAATATCCCATGGGGAGGCGATACGCCAAACATAGAATCCCGTATGGAATATTTCATAGGGCGGCAGTATGCCGAGTAAAAGACCTCGCTGAAACGAGGATAACACTCCAGAAATTTCTGAAATAAATGCGGGTGCAACGAGGCATTAGTATAATGCTCTTGCCATCATAGGGTGAAGTCATTGACTTAGAACCACCCGTAAAGCATGGTGAAAGAGGATTGTTTTTTTTTTCACATTACCAACCTCACTGCCGTTTCGGGTTTTCGCCGAGTCTGGCCCACTTTAGCTTTTTCCGATGCGCCCTTGCGGGTTTTCACACCGAAGGGTTGCCCATTTTTGCCCGAGACGCCTTTTCGGGTTTTCACTTCGACTGGGTCTAAGGCCTTTTTACCCTTAGCCAACCGTTGAAGGATGACTAAGTCCGCCGGGGTATCAATATTTTTAACCCCAATTTTTTTTTTAAGCTTGAACCTTCACTGGGGAGAGGTAATGTCCATTGAGGACTGCTGTAGAAACTCCTGCGGTGGCGCATGATAGAGCTTCATATGCTTGCCATTGAGAGGAGGGAAGGGATTATCTCCCTTGTGGTCAAAGACAGTATAGGCCCCTCCTTCATAGACCTTCTGAATGACATAAGGTCCTCGCCAATTGGGTTGGAGTTTGCCGCTGGATCTTCCCGCGAGGACCTCCTTTTCTTTGATCATGACGAGGTCGCCTTTCTTGAATGCCCTTTGCTTGACCAGCTTATCATAGGCGCGTGTCATACGGGCTTGATACACTTGCAAGTGCTTGTAGGCTTTAAGTCTTTGACCTTCAAGGTTGGACAATTCGTCGAGCCTTCTTTCAATTTCAGATTGGTCTTGGCCTGGCAATCCGGCGTGCACAGCAACGCGGTAAGATGCCAGCTCGATTTCCACAGGGACCACCATCTCGGCTCCGTAGACCAAAGAGAATGGGGAGCAACCCGTAGGGGTTTTGTAAATAGTCCGATATGCCCATAGAGCTTCGTGGACCTTTTCGCCCCAATCCCGTTTGCGGCCACCTACTATCTTGGATAGCAGCTTGCAGAGGGTCTTGTTGAAGGCCTCGGCCAGCCCGTTGGTTTGGGGATTGTAGACTGATGACGTCCTCCAGTCAATATGGAATTTGGCCGCCAAAGCATAAACAGTCTTGTTCTTGAATGGCGTCCCATTATCGGATATAATCCGGCTGGGGGTGCCGAATCTATATATGATGTAGTGCCTCACAAAACGGGTAACTATCTCCCCTGTAACTTCCCGTAGCGGGACGGCTTCTGCCCATCTGGAGAAGTAGTCAGTGGCGGCCAGTATGAACTTGTGGCCTTGAGATGACGGTGGGAATGGTCCCACAATGTCCATGCCCCACTTTGCGAACGGCCAAGTAGGCGCTGTTGGATGAAGCGGATTGGGCGGCCTCCGAGGGACTGGGCCAAATGCTTGGCATTAGTGACACGAACGCGCATATTGGTTGCAATCTTCGTACATGGTGGGCCAATAAAACCCCTTGAGCTTGATGCTATTCTTCGTCTTAGTTCCTGCTTGATGGGCCCCGCACAATCCGGAGTGGACCTCGTGCATGGCAGTCTTTGCTTCCTTGGAGGAAAGGCAGCGTAGGAGGACCGATTGGTCCCTTTCATGGACGAGCCTGAAGAGCAGACCGTCAATCAACTGGTAGGATGTCGCCCTGCGTAGCAGTTGCACCCTCTGAGCCCGATCTAGGGGAAGCCAGCCACTCTTTATCTTTATAATTGGCTCGCGCCAATCTTCTTCTTCTGGAGCATTCTTCTCTTGAATATGGCCGACCTCGTAGACAGTGAGGCCAGATTCTTTGTCGAGCACACTTGGCATGAGCCTTCGGTGTCTGACAGTAATATTCAACTCTCCCTTAGGCGGGAGCTTTAAGGCTGCTGCTAACTTTGCCAGAGCGTCAGCCTGGGAGTTGCTACCTCTGGGGACATGGCCTATTTCAAATAGGTAGAATTCTCCTTTGAGCCTCATGACGGCTGCATGATAGGGGATAAGCTCCTTTTTCCGGACGTCATAGACGCCCAGGACCTGTCGAATGACGAGCTGAGAATCCCCGTACACTTTGATGCACTTAATGTCCATTTCTAGTGTCAATTGGAGCCCAATAATTAGCGCTTCATACTCTGCCTCTGGGGACATGGCCTATTTCAAATAGGTAGAATTCTCCTTTGAGCCTCATGACGGCTGCATGATAGGGGATAAGCTCCTTTTTCCGGACGTCATAGACGCCCAGGACCTGTCGAATGACGAGCTGAGAATCCCCGTACACTTTGATGCACTTAATGTCCATTTCTAGTGCCAATTGGAGCCCAATAATTAGCGCTTCATACTCTGCCTCATTATTAGTCAGTGACTTCATGAGAGCGCAAGAATTATGGAGGATGCCGCCTTGTGGAGATACAAAGACTATCCCCGTGCCCGAGACGTAGTTCGTGAGGCCTCCGGCCCTTTTGATTGTCCGGGAAGCACCATCAAAATACAACTCCCAGTGTGGGAGGTCAAGGGTGAGAACACCCAGCTCCATCTGTGGTGGGACTTTTTCAGAATGCTCCCCAATTTCTGGAGAAGGTACCAGCACCTCTTCATCGGGCAGCTCGAAGTTGAGTGGCGAATCTTCTGGCACAGGGTGCGCTGCTAAGAACTCCGCCATTCCTTGTCCCTTGATCGCCTTGCGTGGGACGAAGGTAATATCAAACTCCACGAGGATAAGTGCCCATTTGCCGAGCCTGCCAGAGAGGACGGGCTGACTGAGCAGAAATTTGAGTGGATCACATTTTGAGATGAGGTCCACTGTGTGAGCTAGTAGGTAGTGCCTTAACTTCTTTACAGCAAATACTAAGGCTAGGCACACCTTCTCCATGGGAGCATACCGGTGCTCAGGCCCGACCAACTTCCGGCTGAGGTAGTACAACTGCTGCTCCTTGCCCTCTTCATTGATCTGGGTTAGCAGCGCCCCCAATGAGACGTCCATGGCAGCAATGTAGAGAATAAGGGGCTTTCCTCTGATAGGTGCCCCTAGGACAGGAGGAGTCAGGAGGTACTCCTTGATTCGCTCAAAGGCCTTCTGACAGTCTTCGTCCCGTATGAAGAGTGCTTCTTTCTTCATCAATTTGCCGAAAGGTAGGCATCTTCCTGAGAGATTAGAAATAAATCGCCTAATATAGGCGAGTCTTCCTTGCAGAGATCTGAGCTCTGTCAAGTTCTTAGGCGGAGGTAGTCCTCTTATGGCCTTAATTTTATCAGGGTCGATTTCTATGCTTCGATACCTGACGATGAAGCCAAGGAATTTGCCGTTAGAGACGCCGAAGGCACACTTCATGGGATTCATCTTGAGCTGATACTGTCGGAGCCTTTCAAAGATGCGACGCAAGTCAACCAGATGATCCTCTCGCCTTTTTGTCTTGACGGCCAAGTCATCGACGTAGCATTCGACAAGGTCATGTAGCATCTCGTCGAAGATCTTGGTCATTGCCCTTTGGTAGGTTGCACCGGCATTCTTCAGACTGAATGGCATCCTTTTGTAGTTGAAGACTCCCTTAGGAGATCAGAAAGCCGTATGCTCTTTGTCTTTGATGACCATGCAGATTTGATTATGGCCCGACGACCCGTCCTTGAAAGACAAGGCTTCGTGACCAGTGGTCGTGTCAACCATTGTCTCAGTGATTGGGACAGGGAAGTCGTCCTTCGGGCATTCCTTGTTCAAATCCCTGAAGTCGATGCAGACTCGGACTTGGCCATTCTTCTTCTTGACAGGGACTATATTGGCGAGCCACACAGGGTACATACAAGGCTCTATGAAGTCCACATTGAGCATCTTGTCAACCTCAGCATTGACCTTTAGCTCCAGCTCGTGGCGCATACGCCTTTGGGTTTGCTTGACTGGCTTGACTGTTGGAAGTATTGCCAGCTCATGTTCAGCCACAGAAGGGTCAAGCCCGGGCATTTCTTTGTAAGTCCAGGCGAAACAATCCCTGAACTCTTCTAGGAGCTGTCGATACGACTGCCTTTCTTTCTCGCTGAGGAGAGCACTTATGAAGGTGGGACGACGATCATCTTTGCTTCCGAGATTAATCTCGATCAACTCGTCAACAGTTGCTTGACCACCGTCTTCGAGCTCCGGTGGAGCTGGTTGGAGGTCGACGAAGTCTCCCTCATCATCTGTATATGCTTCACAGACTTCAAATTCTTCGAAGCTCTCTTGCCCGTGGCTTGAAGTCGAAGGGCTCGCTTCGTCTTGCTGATGGTTAGCAGACTGGGCTGCTCCTCCCTCTGAGGGGTGGTCATTATTGACTTCCGATGAAGGTGATGGTGTCATTGACACCTCACCGGACTCCCTTGCAGAGCCATCAATTTTGGGCTCAGCTTCTGTTTGCCCGTGATGAGGAGGTAGCAGCCCTATGGTGTTGACTGCGAAATAGACCTCGAAGTCCCTCTCCTGGTCATAGCTGAGTCCCCGTGTATCTTTGCGGGAGAAGGGAGGTTGCCCACGGACCTGCGGAGGGTTCCACAGTTGATGGAAATACGCCGCTCGCGCAGGGTCCAGAGTCCGCGGGATGTGTTGCTTTTTACACATTTCCTTGATATATTTCGGCATATCATCCATCTCCTGGACTGGCTCTGGCGCCACTTCGGCGGGCGTATCCCTGCCGAAGTCATCTTCAGGAGGGCCCGGTAAGACTAAGTCACCTTTGTAAAAGATGATCGACTTGTCCCCCTTGCCCTTGTTGCGTCTCCTTCTCCGTTGATAGGAGACTGTGAAGGTTTTCAAGTGCTCCACCTCATATTCGTTCCGTTGGGACGAGAGTTGAAGGCACTTGGGTGGTAAGGAGATACTCCCGTCAACGACCCGGCTGATGAGGTTGGCTTCAAAGTCAACACTTCGCCTCTCCGGTTGTGTCGGCTTGGAGCGGCATGGAGGCTTAGCCTGTGCAACTTTACTATGTATTGGTTAACAGTGAACAACTGCCCTTCCTCGACTTCATGGTCTACTTTTTGTTTCCCTTTGTCTTTTAAAGGCTCGGGGACTGCTAGAGTGGGCTTCCCAAAATATACGGAAGCATCGGCGAGGTGGCACTCATTGGGGTGAAATAGAGCATGATCTGCAAAGACAGTATGTTGCTCCCCTCCCTTGACATATTTAATGCATTGGTGCAAAGTTGAAGGAACGACCCAATTCTCATGGAGCCAGGGTCTTCCAAGTAGCACCTTGTAGGATGTGTCGGCGTTGATGATATAAAATGTCGCTTGGGTGACAAAATCGCCCAAAGCAAGCTTGACTTCAACCCGACCAAGCGTCTCTTCGAAGTTCTGATTGAATCCCGAAATTTGGACCGCGCTCACCTTTTGTAACTAAGGTGCCAAGTATAGAGACTTGAAAGTCTTCAAATGCATGATGTTGACGGCTGCTCCGGCGTCAACTAGGATGCGATTCACGTCATGCCCATTGATCATCCCCCTCATATATAAGGGGCGATTGTGGCACGGAGAGGACAACAACATGTCTTTGTCCGTGAAGGAGATGTTGGCTGCAAATGCCTCGTATGCCTGGGCTTGTAATTCTGCAACATGGGCTTCATAAGCCTCTGGGTCTTGGAGTATCTTGACAAGAGCCTCCCTGAGGTCTTTGCTCCAGGCAATGGCTTCCCAAATGGTGACATTGGTTGGGAACTGCTTCATATGATGGATGATTTTGTGGTCTGCCCTGGCACGGGTCTTATCAAATGGCGGGATGATCTCCTCCAAAGTCTTCGGCGCCTGGCGAGGTTTCTCTCGTTTAGAAGGGCGTTTCTCCTCATTCTGGCTCTCCACATTTTCTTGGAACAGCGGAGCCAGAGACTCCTCCGACGGTGGCAAAGGTTCATCATGTTGGTCTTCACTAGAAGGACCTGCTTGGCTCGCGGGCTCGGCCTTGTTAGAAGGACCGGCCTACTCTGACGCCTCCTTGCGCACTGGTGACTTGGCTGGCTCCTCTTCTTCGTCAGAAGAGGCGACTATAAAAGGGACGCCACCCGGTTTAGCCGCTGAGATGGAGCCTGAACCCTCTGAGGAGTTGAGGATGAAAGGGATTCCCCGAACTTTAGTTTCTGGGGCTGGACCCGGTTTCTCCCCTATGAAGAGTATGACCCGGTCAAGAGTTAGGGGACCTTCACGCCCACACCCTCGGCCACGACCTCGGCGACGTCCCCGGCTATTTCTTGCCGAGCGACGTTGATAAGTTGCCATAGGAGCCTTGCCTCCAGTGTTATCAGCCGAATGGGAGTAAATATTGTCAGGCGGCGGAATCGCCACCATGTTGCAGGAGAGCTCTTGCAGCATTTCCTCGAGCATCTCGACAGTGAGCTCCTTGTCCTTGTAAAATAAGGAGAGCTCCTCCGGAATTGGGAAATCTTCACCTTCTTCAAGACGGTGAGTCATATCTCGGAGTCATTGCAGAAGTCGGGCTTTACGCCCAAACTTGTCCTAGGGAATATATTTGTCTAGAGTGACAACCCTGGTGGGACGAGGGGGAGTATACTCCTCCAGCTCATCTATGAGCTTTTGTAGTCTTTGTAGAGGAGTTGGCTCCTTAGGGGCCTCCATAGCAACTGCTTGCTCAGCTTGTTTCTTCAACCTCCTCTTCAAATTCTTCCTGCGATCCTTCTCTTGCTTCTTTTGGCGTGTCGCCTCTTGAGAAGAGAGAGGAGTTTGCTTTAGAGGTGGGACTTGTTTGCCCCCAGAATTTTGCTTTTTGCTCCGGGCTGGCTCCCTAGGTGCCCTAGTGCCGCGGCTCTTTCTGGGTGTGACGTTAGTCCAGTTGGCCTCCTCCGGCTGAACCTGGAAGGTGGCATTGATTGTCTGAGCAATTATTTCAGGAGGCAACCCCTGGAACTCTGCCAATCCATAGTGGGGCCCCTGGGGGCTTTGTGACTCCGTCGGTTTTGCTTTAACTGGCGCCTTCGCGAGCTCAAGAGGTTGAGGCCTTTCTGCAATTGGCGGCCTTGCCGGCTTGACAGGAGCTTTGGCTGGAGGCTCCCTCACCTTCACCTTGCCTTTGTCGTCTGGCGGAGGGTTTCCCCTTATGACGATGCCGGGTTGACCCGGCCTGGACAGAGGTTTGGAACCTTCTCCCTCGGCTTGGCTTTTTGGGCTCCGGGCCTTAGGCCCCTCGCACCTAGCCTTGCCTTTGGGGTTTGACTGAGGATTACCACTGCCCGTAGACTTGTCCGCTTGGACTTGTTGAGAGGTGGGTTTGATCCCTCGCAACTTGGTTTGCTCCTGTTGGATTTGCTGGAGAATCTTCTAAGCGGCATCTTTAAGACGCCGCCTAGTAGAGTTCCCCTACGCATCGATCTCCCCTCTTTGGATGAGGACTTCAATGCAATCTTGCACTTCCGGGCATTCCCGAGTGGGGTGAGACACCCTGGCATGATATTTGCAGTAGTGGGGGTGGCTCTTGGCCGTCTCATTGTAGTAAGACGGCGGATCATGAGTCAGCACCCGACCATCTTCCAGGAGCTTGTCAAAGATTTTCTCAGTGTCCTCCTTGAGGAAAGAACACTGATGAAAGGGTCGCCACCCTGGGTACCACAGTGTGGATTTAGGTGGTTGGGAACTGACTCCCACCTCCTGCGGCTCCGGGAGTTGGAAAGCTGCTGTAGTATGTATAACATTAACGGAGAAGTGAAGACTCTCCTACGCATGCGGCTGTGGTGGATCGACCAGGAATTCACCCATATTGACCTTCCCTCGCCTGATTAAGTCCTCGGCGAGGTCCTTGAACGGCTCGCAATTGTGGATGATATGGCCAACAACTTCATGATACGGGCAATAGCCCTGATGAAATGCAGCACCTAGTGCCTGCTCAATGGGTGACGGGCTGATCAAGCCTGCTCGCTGACATGCGAAGAAGATGTTCGGGGTCTTCTCCCAAGGGAAGGAGTATAGCTTCTCTGGCTGCTCGCCTTGAGGCGAAGCCTCCTCGCCTTCCGGTGAGTCCTCCTCGTCTTCAGATGAATCTGAGGATTCCTCAGAAAGCCAGCCCCTGAGCGGAGCCCGGCCGGTAGGTGATACACCTGCCTCCCGTATGTGGGCTGGAGCTAACCCCCTGGCGAATGGGCCAAAGGGGAAGGTGGACAACTGTTGGTCAATGCTCTCCAAGAACTGCAGCAGGCGCCTCTGTTCCAGTTGCAACTGGCGAATCTCCCCTCGGGTCTTCCGAATAGCCCTCCGCAGCGCTAGACATTCTGGGAGTGAAGGATGAGCAGCTCTGGGACCGCCGTTGGGCTGTGGATTAGAGGGCCCGGCCTCGGAGGCATTGGAGCTCGAAGTCATCGCCACCAAATAAACCACATTAGCCGATCGATTTGATCGACTCCAGGCATGAGGTTGTGGCGGGTCAACCGCATGGCCCAACATATTTACTAAGCCCTTTTGAATGAGCTCTTCCGCTATATTCTTGAAGACATAGCAGTCTCCCATGGTATGACCCAACCTTCGGTGATACACACAATAGGTAGGATCGTCTGTTTTATCCACCTCTGCGGGCTTCCGCGTATCCGGCTGGGTCATGAGCTGCTCCTTCATGCATAGGTCAAAGAGCATCTTGGTATGCTCTTTCCTGAAGGAATAAGGCGTCTTCATGTTCTCCGCCAACCGAGACGCGCTTGCTTTGGCATCAGGCTTCTTGCCATTACCTTTGGATTTTCCTTCTCCCTTTTCTCCATTTGTCGAGGAGAAGTCCACAACATTTACCTCCTTGCCGCTAGCCAGACGGTCTTTGGAGGACTTGCATTTTGCAGGGGCTTGTACCAGGTGGTCAGCGAAGAACATCTCAATCTCCGCCACCACCGTATTGAGCTGGTCAAAGCTTCTGATGTTTGAGCCCAGAAGCTCTTCACTGACTTCTGTCGAGAGACCCCTACGACAAATGGTAATTGCGTCTTCGGGCGTCGGAGGATTATCACAGCGCATGCTGATGTCCCTCCATCGCTTGATAAAGTCCAACGCTGTTTCACATTTCTTTTGACGGAGGGCACAGAGCTCCGCCAGGGAGATTTTGCGTTCGAACATCTGGAAACGGTCGACGAACTTCTTTTGCATATCAGCCCAATCAGCTACAGAATTGGGCTTAAGTCTGGAGTACCACTGGAAGGCGGTGCCAGTCAATGACGTGGCAAAGTACCGCAGCAAATATGCCTTCTCCAGTGCCAATTCACCCATGGCCGTCATATAGTAGGCCAGTGTTCATGTGGAGAGCCCTGCCTGTTGAACTTCTGAAGCTTCGGGGCTTTTGGGCAATCCGGTGGAAGTTTCTTGAATTGATGGTGGAGGGAATATGGCACGCTGTACAAATCAACGGTGGCCACACCCTCCCCATGTTGGGCAAACTTCGCCTCCACGATTCGCTCGATCATCTGCCTCTGCGCCATGAGGCTTTCTGTAGCAGGAGTGGCCGATGATCACGCATTGGCTTCAGGCTGCGGAACTTCCGACTCCACGGCCAATGGTAATTTTGCCGCCGTGACGGAGGTATTGGCTGCAACCGAAATGGGAGGAGGCCGTGGTTCTACCCCAGTTGGCGCAGCTTGGGGTGGGACAGGAACCTCTTTTTCACGTAATAGTGCTTGCAAGAGGTTCTTGAGTTCTTGGTTCTCGCGTTGGAGCTCTTCCAACGCGGGGCTCCGTGCCTCCCTCCCAAGATCTTCCTCCTGTGCGGGGTTACTATCCCCATCGATGTTGTGGACGTCCTCTTGGCGCTCTTCTTGCCGTGCCGGCTCTGGCTGAGATGTCCCAGCAGCCGACGCCTGCTGCGTCTGCGCTAGAATCCGGGAGACTGGCCTTGACCTCCTCAAATATTGGAGAGGTTGGTTGAGCTCTCCCGAGGTGTCCTCGGGCTGTTTGTCGCCGGAAGTGGTGTAACAGGTGAACACTTTGACAGTGTCATTGGTCACCTGGACCACCCATTTCTTCCTAGGTGGTTGTCGATCCGGCTTGGGCGGCCTCCCGAGTCTGTCAAAGACAGACACTCGGGATGTAGAAGCTTGAGGGGAGCGATCCCCCTCTGTATGCGTGGAACTAGCCCACGGGGAGGTCGGCCGCACCTTCTTGCCGGTTCCTCGGCGCTTTTGCCCCTGTAGGGGTTGAGTTGTAGACCTCGGAGAGACCGAGGCCTCAGTGCTTGTCGGACTTTGCATTTGTTGAAGATCCGACGTGCGGAAGGGCTCCTCCGCCCTTGCGCGCCTTATAATCCGGGCCTCCTCCTTAGTGACCCAGATCTTCCTCAGGTGGAGCTGGTGCTCCTCCACTTGGTTGCCCCCTGTCCTTGATCGGAGAGCTCGAGGTTTGGGTCGCTGCAGGGGACCCTGAGTTGCCGCCGGTACGGCGGGCTTCTTCATTTTCATTTCGTTCTCCCGAACTTGTCGTCGGAGTTCGAAGCGGTTGGAGGTGGGAATGATCGGGACATGACAGTCCCGTGGCAAAATCGGCTCGCCTCCATCGAGCCGGATGCGGATGTCTCCGACAATTACAGTCTTGCCGGAGCGGGATGTGTTGGGATCGGTGCGATGGATTCAGAGGGGGGGTGAATGAATCTCCCCTTAAAAATACTCCCAATTAAAAACTATAACAATCAGAGATGCGGAATTAACACAAATAAGTGCCTTGTATGACACAGGTGCTCTTTTCGAACGAAATGGAAAGATCAGATAGACTTAACTTCTGATCTACTCTATATGCGCTAGTGTGCAAACCCAATTCCAATCAAATATGTGGTGTGCGAATAAACCACTCACTAGATGAGAGAACACATCGAACCTAAGCATGCATCTAGCGAAACACAATAGACAATCAAACCACTGCACAGAAGATTTTTAAGGTGGTTCGGTCCTCCAGACCTACGTCCACCCCACACTCAAACTAGAGTGTGGATTCCGCTGATACACAGCTTAAACCGCTGAGCTTCACAGCTTGCTTACAACCGCTGACAAACAGCTTGAACAGCTGGGCATTACAGCTTCGCCGACCAGCGGATACCACACCTCTGCAACCGCTGGGGATTACAGCTTAACCCGTCCAGAGGAATCTCCTCTGCAAACCGCTGAGCTTCACAGCTTGCTGTTCGAGGTATCCACCTCGCCCGCTGACAAACAGCTTGAAGAAAGGTTAAAAATGAAAGCAGGGAACAAGAAATAACAGCGACTGAAAGCGGTAATCAATGAAATGCAAATGTGGCTCCCATGGAGCTGACTGGATTGGATTTGATCCAGATTCCAGTGAAGACAGATCTTCTGATGGAGCTTCTCTTCTTCTTCTTCACGAACTCTCTATCTCTCTTTCTCTTTCCTTTTCTCTCTTTTTCTCCTTCTGCTGATCTCTCTTTCTCTTCTTCTGAATCGTGCGGGCTCTCTCTCTCTCTGCTTCTGCTCTTTCAGATGGGCTCCCCTACTTCGATCACTCTTTTTCACGATCCTCTATCTTTTTCTCTCTCTCTTCTCTCTCTTTCTCTTCTCTCCTGATCGTTTCTTTTCTTCTCTGCTACTCTCTCTCTTTCTGTTTCTCTTCTCTCTGGATCGTGCAGGCTCTCTCTGTTTCTGCTCCTCTGAAGTATATCCACGATCATCTTCTCCAGATGGAGAAGTCTTCCTTTTATAGCAGCAGCAGATAGGTGGGCGTGTGTCCTCCACGAATTCCCGCCCTAGCGCCTTGAACACGTGGCAGCATTTCAGCCTGCTGCACTACACGTGTCACGATCCTGGCACTTCCTCTATTCTTGGATCACGTGCCCTTCTTAAGCTCCTCGAGCAGCAGTCCTGTCAGATCAGGCTTGTTATCAGTGTGAGTTAATCTGAAAGGAAAGAGAGGATGCATCGAGTAAATTTGATATTTGAACTGAGCCTGTACAGACTTGATGCACAAAATGCAGTGTGCATATAAGAAAGTATGTACAACAAGAATGAATGCACGGACATTTCATCCACGAGTGTACAGACTTTGAATGCATGTAATGCATTTTGCATATGGAGAAGTATGCACAATGAAGGTGAATGCACAGGCATGCCATCAAGGAGTGTATGGACTTTGCGTGCATTCGACAACGATGTATAGACTTGCTGGTGTGATGATGCATGAACTTGAATACTCATACCAGCAGCGGTATACACACATGCACAATGAACATGGATTGCACTGACTAAGCCATGAGCTGAGCTAACGGATGTATAGACTTTCTGTGCCTACGACAAGACGATGTACAGACTTTGTGTATGCGTGAAGCACAACGATGCAAGAATGTATAGACTTGCTAAGTCATCAGGGCACCCGTGTGCAGACTTAGTATTCATGCACGAACATTAGGTGTGCAACAGAATGTATAGACTTTGAATGCCGGGTGAAGAATGTACAGACTTTGCATGCATGCGACAAGACGATGAACAGACTTGCTGATGAAATGATGCATGGACTTAAACAAAGCAATGCACTGAAATCATCTTCCAAACAACGTGGTATGTTAGTATAATGCATCGACTGTATATATGTATGACTTAAGACGATGCACTGAGTATGTCGAGAGTAGTAACATGGGATGCACGAACATAGATGCACTGACCAACATCATACTTAAGTGGTGACTCATTGATTTGTCATCTTATGTGGTGACTCCTTGAGTTGCCATCATCAAAACAACAACACCCTATCATCAAGGCACACGGGGCACAACAGGATGCTGCCGCTGCAGGCCTGGTACTCTTGCGGCTATGGCGCTGCCCCCGTTGAGCAGGAGCGGCGTCGGCGACTCCTGCCATAGGCTTTGCGTCATTGTGGCGGCGACGCTGCCCCCGTTGAGTAGGAGCAGCACCTTTGAGGGTGGCCGCCGTAGAACTAGTGCCGTTGCGGCGACGACGCTGCCCCCGTTGTGCAGGAGCGGCGCCTACAGTAACCTGGTTGACCGAGAAGACTCGGCCACTTGCTAGGGCAGAAGGCCTGACATCTTCGGCCGTTGTCGTAGCAGCCGAGTGAACTCGGTTGGTTGTCGGGATGAAGGGCTTGACACCTTAAACATTTGAAGAGTTGGCCAGACAAACCCGGCCAGTTGTTGGAGCCGAGGGCCTTACACCCCCAAGAGCTGTCTTATTGACCGGGCGAACCCGGCTAGCTGTTGGAGCCGAGGGCCTAACACCCCCGATAGTTGTCTTGTTGACCGGGCGGACCCGGCCAGTTGTTGGAGCGGAGGGCCTGACACCCTCAGTAGTTGTTGCAAGGCGTGGCTGAACTGGCTTCAGCCACGGGAGTGACGCCCAGGAAAAAGGGCGAGCCGACGACTGCTGGGAAGTCGCCAAAGACGATCGGTGTCGCCAGGTTTCCGAACCTGGCATGGTTGGCGATGAGCTGAGGGCCGTAGGTGACGGCTGCCATCGTCTTGCTGTTGTTGTTGGTGGTGGTGGTGCGTGGCACGAATGGAGTGGTGCGAATGCATGAAGAGCTCTCAAATGAAGAGAAAGATGTGCCCTCCTCTTCCCGTCCTGTTAAAGGAAGAGGAGGGAAATCAGAACCTTAAAGAAGGTTTAGAGACTTTCTTTGACAGAGAGAAGAAAGGCGGGAAAAGTCCCACCGGGCGTGCCAGTCTGTGAGACACGGAATCTTTCGCGTAGGAAAAATCTGAGAATATAAATGTTCTTTTTGAAAAGAAACATTTCCCTATATGAGTAGAGGGTGATTCCGTGGGTGCGCATAGTATCAGACGATTTAGGTTCGAGTGTTGGACCTTTCCCCACTGACCGTAGTCAGTGTTGATTTACATCGGCCTAACGTCCGAACACCTTTGTTTAACTGTCAAAGAAATCCTAAAGTCTTCTATAGAGGTTCTGATGTGGAGAGCAGGCTCACTCGAGAGATTCTCCATGACCACTCATTTACCACCAACATGTTTATAGAGTTAGGGTTAGGTCTGAACAAAACCCTAAGATTTAGGAATAGAAACGCAAATATGCGGAAGCCGTAGACATGTTTTGAAGTAGAGAGAAGTTTTCTGGACCCCGAGGGTATTTAGGTAATTTTACCAACCCAGAGGTATTTTGGTAATTTTACCAGGTCAGGGACACTTCTGAAATTTCTGAGCTAGAACGGAAGTAGAACCGAGTTCCTGACTTCCCAAGGCGCTGAGGCTCTTTCTGGAGGGTTACGGGGGCTGGTAGGCCGTTTTTAAGTCGCATGGGTATTTTGGTAATTTTACCATACCCTACACGGACTTAGGGTTGGGGTGACATCTGAGTGTCAGACTGAGCTGACAACGTCCCGAGCTGAAGGAGTGACAAGGGCTTCATAGAAGGCTCATAACTGTCAACTTGGCCGAAGGAGGGGTATATATGCAATTTTGTGAAAGTCGGGGATTTTCTTATAATTTTTCCCCGAGGACATACATAAAACATGCTGAGTGCTTTTATAGTCCAAATGAGTACAAGGGTTGTCGGCGAGTTGTCGACTGTACAAAAGTCCGCACTAACGCGGGAGATAGGGGCGTAGCCCCAATTACAAAAGTTGCAGGGTAAAATTGCAGACAACATAACTTTTATGTTTCTCGGACCCCGGGGAGGACATTTATGCAATTCTCCCATTATTAGGGCAGAAACATATGACATAGTCGTCCCGCGACTTAGAAACAACGACACGGCCCACTGAGAGGTAAAATTACAAATATACCCTCATAGGGGCACATACACAAGACCCGGGGACTTAGCCCTCGCGGGCCAAGACAAACGAACAAAACGCTTCGAGTGTGCTTCGTAGACTGTAGATGCTTTTTCCTTTTTTCTCTAGACCCTTTGGGGGTCTATTTATAGAAGTGGGAGACTCCCCGGGGTCGTTTGGACCCATACGGGTTGAATGGGGTGAAAATGACCTCGGGGAAGTCTTTTCCCTCTTTTTTTCTTTTTTTTTTGTTCTCCCCGCGCGGGAACGGGGCTCCCCGGGGTCGCGGGACCCACCCGGGGTCGGATGACCCCGGGCAGGCCCGGGCGCGACCCGCCCGGGGTGGGCCGGCCCCGGGAGGGACCTGCCCCGGGGTGAGCCACCCCGGGCAGGCCCGCCCAAGGTCGGCAACCCCGGGTGGGTCCCTCCCGGGGTCGCTCGACCCCGGGCAGGTTCTCCCGGGCCCGCGAGACCCCGGGCGGGCCCTGCCCACCTGCGTGCGACCCCACATGGGGTGGTCCGACCCCGTACAGGTCTCCCCCACCCCGTACGGGTCTGCTCCAGGGATTTTCTAATAAAAAGGGTCTCTCGCCGCCTTCTCTTGTCGTTTTCTGCGCAGCAGCCCCATGTAGAGAAGGAAAATCGCCTCCTTTTGTTCGTTGTCGTCTTTCTCGCGCCGTAGGCCGCAAGAGGGAGATCCGTGCTTGTCGGGACAACGTGGTACACACGTGCTAGGCTCCGTTTGAGGTGCATAGACTCCGCTTTTGCATCCCTTTTTTTTTCTTGTAGGCGCTTCTCTCGTACATAATTGTACGTTCGGAGGAGGGAAATTCCATCCCTTTGATTTTCTTCCCCGGGACCACGCGATCCTGACGATCGCGGTGGGTTTGACCCGGTTCCAGACCGCCTTGTTTGCTACGAGGGGTCCATAGCTTGTAGAAGTGTACGGGCTCTGACGCTCCAAAGTGTGGAAACATCCTGCGGGACGGCGATACGCCGAATGTTGAACCCCGCGTAGTAATATTCCACGGAACGTCAATACGTCGGGTACGACGATACGTCGCATATTGACCTCGATCAATACGAGGGTTTATATTTTGTAGCAATACGTGGGCTATAAAGCCCTACAATAGGGAAATGTCCCGTGGGATGGCGACACGCCAAACATAAAATCCCGTATGGAATACTTCACAGGGCGAAAGATGCCAAGTAAAAGACCTCGCTGATACGAGGATAACACTTCAAAATTTTCTAAAATAAATGCGGGTGCAACAATGACATAGCCAAATCTTTTTCCACTTTAGCTAGCTATTCTAATTGGTCCAAGTAAATCCATATGAAGTAGTTCAAAAGGCATGGATGACATAGGTTCATTTCTTATTTTGAATGATTTTCTTATTTGTTTTCCTAAAGAGCATGTTTCACAAACTTTAGTGTTTTGTTTAAAGAATAATTTGGGCAAGCCTCTAACCAAGTTATGTTTGACAAGTTTGTGTAAGACAGTATAACTGACATGTCCTAATCTACGTTGCCACAGACATACATTATCAGTTTGATTAGCAGTTAAACACAAATTTTTATTGAGGGAATCATCTAAGTCCACTATATAGACGTTATTCACTCTGTGTCCTATAAATCTGATGGAATCAGAATTTATTTAAAAATTTTGACATTTTTCAGCATCAAAAAGAACTTTGTGACCTTTGTCACACAATTGACTAATGCTCAATAGATTGTGTTCTAAACCTTCAACCAACATGACATTCTCAATAATGTTTTCAGAGTTCTTACCTATAGTACCTGACCCAATTATTTTGCCTTTGTCTTTTCCTACAAATTTCACTTGTCCGGCCTCTTTCTTGGTCAGTTGATTGAATTTTCTTCTGTCTCCTGTCATATGTCTCGAGCAGCCACTATCCAAATACCACCTACTGTATTCAGTTACTAGGCATTCCTGCAATCAACATATCAAGCAGAGTTTTGGAACCCATGGAAGCTTGGGTCCACAGTCATTGTTCACTTCATTTAATAGGTATTTGGGTATCCAAACTTATCTAACATTATGAGGTTTTTTTACTGAACCAGCATTGTGAACTTGGATGACCTGGTCTGCCACAATTGTTGCACGCAAACATTTTGTGGCATGAAGGAACAGTATGTCTTTTCAGATTATGTTTTCTGAATTGATTGCTATTGTTCAGGTGGCCTCCTCTGTTGAACCTGTGGTTGAGGTTGCTCTTAATGTTCCAGCTTAGCTTAGTTCCTGAATAGGTCTAATTTGACCTTCTGTTCCTTTGTGAATTAAAGTCAAGGTAATCGTTCTATTGGACTCTGGGCTGTTTTCTGTTCAGGTTATGTGTGATAGAACCAAATTGAGTTTTTCTGTCTGTCCTTGATCTAAATGTCTGAGTTGGATAAACAGTTCTGGGACAAGTGGCTTGTTTCTGATTAGCACGCAGATAGCCGCTCCCCTGTCGACTTGGTGTGGTCTTTTTGTTAATTTGGGTGTTTATTTTCTGTTTGGGGTTGACTTGTGTGACCACCTTAACTTTTGATTTTTCAGGGGTGAATGATACAGTTTTCAATTCAAATTCCTTTTTCTTTGTGGGATTAAATCCTAAACCTTCTTTGTTGAAGTTAGCTTTCATCCCTAGCAAGATATCTAGGTTTCCTTTTCCTTGCACAATTTTTTCAAGAATCATTTTCTTATCTTATAGTTCTTCTGTCTTCTCCAGATTCTTTTGAATTTCAGCATTAATAGTTTTAATTACTTCACATTTTTCCAGATTTAGCTTATTTTCTCTTTCACTTTCTTGATGTTTCAGTTTGAGTTCTTCTATCTCCTTTTTGACAGTTTCATTTTCTGACCGGAAATTTTCTAATTCAGTTATCAAGTAATCAGTTTCCTCAACCTATTTCCTAACGTTTTCATTTTCAGTTTTTAGACTTTTCAACTTCTAGAAATGGTGTTGCTATAGTAATAGATAAAAACGTAAAATATAGAGTTGTAGAAGTTAATAGATTGGGGGATAGATTGATGTTGATTAAACTTATCTTAGGTGAGGATATTTTGAATATAATTAGTGCATATGCACCTCAAGTAGGATTAGAAGAGAGCATTAAAAAGTAATTTTGGGAGGCTATTGATAGTTTGATCCAAAATATCCCTAGTGAAGAGAGAATTTTTATTGGAGGGGATCTTAATGGTCATGTGAGTAAAGATAATAGAGGTTATGAGAGGATTCATGGAGGGCTTGGTTTTGGCAATAGAAATGATATGGGTTATACTATTCTTGATTTTGCTATGGCCTATGATCTAGCAATTACTAATACCTTCTTTAAGAAGAGGGATGAACACTTAATAACTTACAAGAGTGGAACACATATAAGTCAAATTGACTATTTTCTTATTAGGAAGGTCGATAGAGTTTTATGTAAAGATTGCAAAGTTATTCCTGGTGAGAGTCTAGCCCCTCAACATAGGTTGTTAGTAATGGATGATTTTATCCCTAAATTCAAAAGAAAGATCATTATAAATAATTGTTCTAAGATTAAATGGTGGAATTTAAAAAGTAAAAATTTAGAAACATTTAAAAATCATCTATTAAAAGAAAATATTTGAATTTAAAACAAGAAACCAATGTAATGTGGAATAATGTTACAAATTGTATAACGAGTGTAGTAAAACAACTCTTAGGCGAATCTAAAGGTAAAAAGAATTTAGAAAAAGAGACTTGGTGGTGGAGTGAGGAAATCCAAAATACCATTAGAGTAAAAAAGAGTGCTTTAAAGTTTGGCAAACTAACAAAAATAATCAAACCCTAGAAGCTTATAAAATTGCTAAAAAGAGGGCTAAGAAAATAGTTAGCGAAGCTAAATCAAAGGCATTTGGAGATTTATATAATAAATTAAGAACCCGAGAGGGTGAAAAGGACATATATAAACTTGCTAAATTAAGAGAAAGGAAAACTAGAGATTTAGATCATGTTCGTTGCATTAAAGGTGAAGATCAAAGGGTTTTAGCTAAGGATCTTGAGATTAAAGAGAGGTGGCATAGTTATTTTCAGAAGTTACTTAATGGAGATTGTGTCAATGATTTTTCTTTAGAAGGTACCCAAGAGTCCACAATATTTGATAAATATCAATATTTCAGGCGTATTAAGATGTCAGAAGTGGAGGATGCTCTAAGGAAAATGAAAGTGGGCAAGGCCTTAGGACCAGATGGCATACCTATTGAAGTATGGAAAAACCTAGGAGACATTGGTATTCAGTGGCTAACTAAACTTTTTAATAAAATTTTAAAGGAACGGAGAATGCCAGAAGTTTGGAGAAAAATTCTTGTAGTTCCTTTTTATAAAAACAAAGGAGATATTCAAAGCTGCAATAATTATCGTGGAATTAAGCTTATGAGTCATACTATGAAACTTTGGGAAAGAGTAATCGAAAAACGCCTCCGATATATGGCTACTGTATCAGAAAATCAGTTTGGTTTTATACTGAATAGATCTACTACATAAGCTATTTTCTTACTACGGCAGCTAATGGAGAAGTATAGAGAGATGAGAAAAGATTTGTATATGGTTTTTCTTGATTTAGAGAAGGCGTATGATCGAGTACCGAGAGATTTAATTTGGTGGACATTAAGAAAGAAATGAATCTCTCAAGTATATGTTGATTTGATTAAGGATATGTACTGTAGCACCCCCGATGCGGTAATAGAGAAATCAAACTTCTTTATAAAGAATCTACCTAAAGACCTTACATAAAGAATCCAACCTCATGAGGACTATAATATAAATATACAAGCCAACCTTACTTTATGCCATAAAGAATCATGAAGGCCTTATGTAAAAGAACCAAAACCTTATGAGGACTAGTATGTAAATGTACAACCCACTTTATGCATAGTACGTAATGTACTCTTCTTAAAAGAATCCTATATGGAGGCTTTGTTTAAAGAACTAAACCAGAGAAGGACTAGCATATAAATGTGCAATCTAACTTTATGTACATGGGTGGTACGTAGTGGGTTTCCACCTTGTCCACCACCAAGAGAATTGGCGCCCCTGACCAGGGCGCCAATTACCAAATTGAAGACCATATAAGGAGGCGCCATTTCCCTTGGGACCCCATCCCATTATGATATTAATATATATGTGTACACCATGAAGGCCAACACGTGAGAGTGGCAGTTTTGTCTAACAGTTAACGCCCTCTTGCAAGGACGTCATTCTCATGAATAATGCCACCCAGATTGATAGACGCCCTCATGCAGAGACTCATTTACATGAAAGTACCACCTAGATTAATGGACGACCCCTTACAGAGGCGTCATTTAAATCTATGTTTCTAGAAGGTTGAGACACGAACAACCCCATTTAGCTGGCAAAGACCATGCCTACTCAGCAGGACCCGCAAGACAATAAACCAATGCTTTGCGATTCCCTATAACTAATTCCCTCCGTAGCACTGTCAGAGACTACTGCCATCGTTCAGTGCTGCTTGCAGAAGGGAATATTTCCCTTCGTTTCTCGAAAAACGTGAAGTCTACGTCCTGCTGCTGAAGCTTTACGGCGGCGGGGAAACGTGTGGCTTCATCCTGTCATCTGTACCTCGTAATCACTTCAAAAGGTAGGTGTTCTCAAGATCTGGCTAAACTAGTAGTTAATGTAGGTTAACATGCATGCTAGTTAAACTTGTCTTAGCTTAGCTACATTCTGTCAGGAGTATATCAAAAGGCTTAGTGGGAAAGTTAGGCTACGCCTATCTGGAACACTAACCCTTGTGTTGAGGAGATCCTCCGCCAAGTACTCCTTTGTACAGCATACAGTTTAGTATAATTGTCATTAACATGTCCTAATTTATTGCATATTGATCCATTTTTAAAAATTAAAATCAATGAAATTAAACTCAGAAATTATTGCATGAGCTTGATCTTACAGTCCTGCAGATTTTCTGTCTATCCATGCATTTATTTCTTGATTCTGTGAACATGCTGTAATTCGTGAATAGTGAAATCACGTAATTAGTAGCCACCATGTTCAGACAATTATATCTTTTTAACCCAATCATGAAACTCCTGCATGAGCATGGTTTTGGAAATCTCATATTTTTCTCTATTTAACCATGTACTTAATTCTTGATTTACTGAAAATATTAAAAATGAATAGTGTTTGAATAGTAAACCGTAACTCATACTTCCCAGCCACCATGTTCAGACAATTATATCTTTTTAACCCAATCATGAAACTCCTGTATGAGCATAGCTCTGGAAACCTCACATTTTTCTCTATTTAACCATATACTTAATTCCTGATTTACTGAAAGTATTAAAAATGAATAGTGTTTGAATAGTAACCCGTGACTCACTGTTTTTTTTTTTAAATCCAGCCCTCAGCTGAATAGTGCCCCCAGCCAGGGCGCCATTCACTAAAGAGGCGCCCCAATCCAGGGCGTCATTTAATTGAAGACACTTCACAGTGTCATCAATTCAATTTCCAGCAATTTCTAGAAATTATTAAATCAACACATTCAAAAATCGATATCTATTGAATTAAACCGTGAAAATTCTGCATGAATATATTTCTGTGATCCTGACATTTTTCTCTACCTGCCCATACCCTTACTTCCTAATTCAGAGAACTTTTCAACTGATGAATAGTAAACCACCCAGTGTTAATGGCGCCCCTGACCAAGGCGCCATTTACCAAAATGAAGGCTGCGTACAGGGTCGTCATTTAAATGAAGACCCCCCTGCGCAGACGTCAATTCCTTTTACCAAAATTTTTAAACACCGAGATAGAAAAATTAATATAAATAATACTAGTCCACAATAATTTTTCATAAACATGTTTTTGAGATCCCGAGAATTTTCACTACCTGTTCATGTCCTTACTTCCTGTTTCTAAGAAACTTTTACAGTATGAATAGTGTTTGAATAGTGTTTTGAGTCACAGAATGTTTGAGTCACAGAATGTACCTGCCCGGTGTAAATCATCCAATTTATTGAATAGTGAAACCCAACAATTTTACATGAGCATGATTTTGAACTCCCGAGAATTTCCTCTACCTGTTCATATCCTTGCTTCCTATTTCTGAGAAACTTTTACGGTATGAAGTGTATGAATAGTATTTTGAGTCACAGAATGTACCTGCCCGGTGAAAATCACCCAAATATAAATGGCGACCCAAGCCAGGGCGCCGATTACATGAATAGCGACACTCCGGTGTGTCGTCAATTAATTGAAGACTCTGTAAAGAGTCACTATTTAAAGAGTCACTATTTCAATGAACAGTGTCACTTTTCTAAATAAAAGAATTTTTTTGAGACAGATACGTAGATAGGTAGAGAAAAATATAAGGAATCTAGCGGTATGCTCATGCATTAGATTAGGTATCATGATTTACATTTATTAAATTTTTAGCATGGATGATTTATATAATAACTTAGAACACGACTGTTTATTCAGTCGTGCTTCACGTAAATGGCGCCTTAGTAAAGGGCGCTATTTGGGGTGAATAGTATTTTTGAATAGTAAATGAATAGTAAGTGAATAGTAATGAATAGTAATCTAAATAGTAATTGAATAGTATTTTTAAATAGTAAACTCTATTACGTAAAGGGTGGCATATTTGTATAATGGCCCTTATAGGATGTTCTAACTTTTGTTTAACCTTACTATAGAGTTATCTAGAGTTTTTGTTATTTAGGAAAAAATATATGTATATTAATATTTTTTCCTCATTGTTATCGTGGTTTGTACCGACGCAACCCTAAGTCATTTTCCTGCATATTATGAGTCCTTGAATTCCATTCCATAAAAAAATCTACCTTGTATATCCTACTAAGGTAACCCTTGAAACTCTATATTGGCTATAAAATGAGAGTGGATGTCAAAAGTAATACATGAATGCCGTGCATATAGGGCCCGGTCTGGTCCTGAGAGGAGCACCCGAAGGTACTTGTGCCCATAGGAGTTTATTGACCACGGTGTTTGGCATTGCACCGACTACTTGCTTGACTTGACTTGTTTGACCCAGAATGGGCAATACTTGACTCGAGGCCCGCAGAAGGGCGAGAGTATTTGCTTGCTTGACTTGAGACATTCCACATTTACTCTCTCTCTACTTGCTTGACTTGACTCGCGTAGCCCGAAAAGGACAATTACTCGCTTGAATGAAATAGCCAATTCTATTGACACGTACTTGATATTACTTGCTTGAACACGAACTTTTACTTGCTTGAACATGACTCTTACTTACTTGTATAATTCTTGCTTGCCCAAAAGTGGCATCTACATCTACAAAGTCCTTGATATACTGCTTGTCAAATACTTGCATTCACGCGATACCTTCTTTATACAGTTCTTGATCTCTCATTGTTCATCATGCATAGATTACCGGTATACCTGCTTTTTTTTTATTACTTGTACATCATGCATAGCCATACTGGTAATTGTAAACTGTACATCACTTAAAGATTGCTCGAACTTGAGATGTAATTCCTACTGAGCGATTCGCTCATTCAGTTGCTTCCTAACATTTTCAGGTAATTCGGATGGCGACATCCACGTAAATGGGAATGAGACCGATTGAAGAGTACTAGAATCACCGCCAGTTGAATCATCAACTAGTCGCGTCTTTCGAATTTACTTGAGTCTTTACCTTGTACTCCAGTTATGTCAGTTTAATGTCTAGACCTTGTTAAGGCATGTAGCCTAATGTTTGGATTTTTAATTTGGAATTGTCATGGACTATCTTTATCTCCTTTGTTAATCAAATAATTATCACTTTGGACTATTGGGATCATTTATATTTTTATTAGTCTTTTGCGCACTCAGTAATTATGTATGTCAAATTTTATCGCTCTAACGACACGATCTATATAGACGCGTCACGCATTCGTGTATCTTCCGCGCTCGGGATGTGACATGTACAACGGTGCTATTACTAGTGTTCGAACTATTGCTGGAGAGACTGGTGAATTTCCAGTTTCTATAGGTTTGCATTAAGGTTCTGCACTAAGTCCGTATCTCTTTGCCTTAGTTATGGATGAAGTAACAAAACAATTGCATGAGGATATCCCTTGGTGTATGTTATTTGCAGATGATATTGTCTTAATTGATGAGAGTATTGATGCTTTAAATGCTAAGTTAGAGCGTTGGAGAGATACCTTGGAGTCTAAAGGTTTTAAAATTAGTAGGAGTAAGTCAGAGTTTATGCATTGTAATTTTAGTAATGGGAGAGTGGTACAGGAAGAATGTTCTAATTGATGGGCATAACATTCCGAAGAGTAGTAGTTTTCGATACTTAAGGTCTATCATACAAGAGAATGAGGAGATTTATGACGACGTTACACATATGATTAAGGCAGGCTGGTTAAGATGGAGAAACGCATCAGGAGTCCTCTGTGATCGTCGTATGTCTGTGAAACTCAAATGGAGATTTTATAGAACGGCTGTGAGACCTGCTTTGTTATATGGTACCGAGTGTTGGGCAGTACGAAAGGAACACATTCACAAAATGTGTGTAGCAGAGATGAGAATGTTGAGATGGATGTGTGACAAGACTAAGAAAGACAAAATTAGGAATGAGCGCATCCGTAAGGATTTAGGGATAGCCCCAATTGATAGTAAAATGAGAGAAAATAGACTCAGGTGGTTTGGTCATGTGCTTCGTCGCCCTAACTCAACGCCGGTTAAAAGATGTAACCGCATCTTAGTGGATGCTAGTAAAAGAGCTCGGGGAAGACCTAAAATGAGATGGTGCGATGTTATTAGGAAGGACATTAGTTTCTTGGGTTTAAATATGAATATAGCACTTGATAGAAATCTTTGGCGGAACAGGATTCATGTAGCCGACCCCAAATAATTGGGATAAGGCTCTGATGATGATGATGATGAGACTTTTCAACTTCTCATTACCATGAACAAGAGTGTTAATCTTTTTCTTCAACATCTTATTTTCTTTTCTAAAACCTTCACATTTATCTAATAAGTCAGCATATACATCTTCCCAGTCTTCAATTGAAAAATTCTCAAAGGGGGAAGTTACCCTTCATCCTGATCATTTGCCATCAAACATAGTTTGTCTTCATTCTCTTCTTCAGAGGAGTCCTCATTCTCTTCCTCATCATCACTCCAGATACAGATCATGGCCTTGGACTTCTTCTTCCCTTTGACATTGGTGATCTTCTTGAACATCTCGGGGCATTCTCCTCGCATGTGCCCTGATTTTTTACATTGATAACAGATAACTTTGTCAGTCTTCTTTGTTTGATCAGGTTTAAAGTTTGAAGCTCTGTTTACCTAAGGTGATCTCTTCTTCTACTGATTCTTACCTCACCTTCTTAGAAATTTCTTAAATTGCCTGGTGAGAAAAGCTTGGTCACCTAGGCTGTCTTTCTCAAAGATGTCTTCACTGTCCTCATTGGACTCATTAGAGCTCTCAGTGACCTTGAGAGCCACATGCTTCTTCTTCTTAAGATCTTCCTCATTTCTTCTCAAGTTAAGCTCATAAGTCATGAGCGATCCAATTAGCTCATCAACTGTCATTACTGACAGATTCTTCGAATCTTCAATTACAGTGGCCTTGGTGTGCCACACGAGGGTAAGCGATCTCAGAATTTTCCTGACCAGTTCACTGTTAGACTACTCCTTACCAAGTGACTTCAGACTGTTGGTCAGCTGGGTAAGTCTAGCATACATCTCTGAAATAGACTTATCGGGTTTCATCTTGAACATTTCATAATCAGAAATAAGCATATTGGCTTTAGTAGCCCTTACCTCAGAAGTGCCCTCATAAATCAGCTCCAACTTGTCCCACATCTCCTTTGCGGACTTGCATGTGGAGACTCTCGAGTACTCGTTGGGGTGAATAGCACACTGCATGATATTCATTGCTCCCCAGTTTACTGTGGACATTCGAATATGCTCCTTTGTCCATGTGTCTTCGTCAGCTGGGAGTTTGAACGGCCCACGGCTCACAACCCTCCATATCTCATGGTCCTGCGCCCGTAAGAAAACTTGCATTCTATTCTTCCAGTAACTATAGTTATTGCCATCAAAGAATGGCGATCTGTTTATGGAATGGCCCTCAGCTAAAAAGCTTCGGGGTTGTATTCCATCGAATCTCCCCTGGTCGTTGGACCACATTGTAGGGAACCCGCTCTGATATCAATTGATATGTGACATTAGCGGATTTAGAGGGGGGGTGAATAGATTAGCTCTACAAAATTTTCGCCCAAATAAAACTTTCCAAATAATAAGAAATAGAAATACTCGATCAGATTGGGATTGTCCTTACACAGGACAACAAACGATTACTCGGTGGGTGTGTGTGAAACGTATTCAAGGTGAGATGCGAATTAGGAAGACAACAGCCAAATCAAAAACGCCTGTGAATTGAGGTAGAATAGATTGATTAATCACACTCAAACAAACCACTGCACTTAGATTTTTAGGTGGTTCGGTTGCAATCTTGCAAATCTACATCCACCCCTCACTAATTAGTGAGGATTCACTCTGCGCAAGAAAATACACAACACACACGCGGATCAGTCCGCTAACATCAGCTGACTCACAGCTTGAATCCGAGGAATAGGATCCTCACACAACGCTGGCTAACAGCTTGGACACACGTACGATCCCAAAACAGGGACCCGGAAACTGTGCCCACACGGCACAACCTTGAACACCGTATCAACTTGAGAATAAAAGAAACACAGCAAGAAAAACAAAAAATCGAATTCAAAGAGACATAATGTAGCTCCAAACTATGATCTAAGAGCTTTTCTGATGAGGAACTGGGCGGATCTACACCTTAGCAGCTTCCCTAGGTTACTCGGGCAACAAATCTAGAAATGGGAGGTTTCTCTCTTCGAATTGGCTCTAGATTTCTTCCTTCTAGCTCTCAAATTTCTCTCAAACTTCTTCTTTTTCTCTCAATTCTGCTTTAGGCTCTCACGAACTCAGCACTAAGTGTTCTTGTTTTCTCTGCTTTTGCCCTTCTTTTGAACTCGCAAGAAACAACCTATTTATAGGTTAGACAGGGACGAAATCATCCTTTTCTTTAATTCTGTTAATGATTCCATCTTCCAAGAATATTCTGTCCTTGGATGATTCTGGAAACGAGGTATAACAATCCTTGGATCACGTGCAATGATTGGAGAGAGAGAGAGAGAGAGATCACGTGATTGGAAGTGCCCAGCTTAAAAACTCACGTGCTTGTACGGCTGGCCTCTGGTCTGTCGACTGAGTACTCAGTTCAGTCGACTTGATACACTGGCTTATAATAGCTTAGCAGAGTTGATTGCCTGACGCAGTGAGCTGAACAGAGTAAGTCTGTCAACTTCACTTGTAGGTTTGTCGACTTGACTTGTGGGTCTGCCGTTCTGATGCCTCACACATGCTGACTTGATTCACAGGTCTGTCGACTTGACTTGTGGGTCTGTCGACTTAAACCTCATATATGTTAACCTGAAATTCAGATACTTAGTCAGAATTTTATAGCATTTGACTTCATGACATTTGTCTGACTTTTATGTGATCGGTGAGAAGACTCATCAATGAGTCATAGTTGGACATCATCAAAACACAATTCCCAACATGTGTGTGTGTGTGTGAGAGAGAGAGAGAGAGAGAGAGAGAGAGAGAGAGAGAGGCATACCGGTGGCATAGTTAGCGGACCACAATGGTTGGCAGTGGAAGAAAGACTAGTTGCGAAAAAGAGATGGGCCTGCGAGGACTGTGGTGGAAGACGATAGCTCTGGTGGCTGAGGACAGTGGCGCCGGCGGTGGAAGATGCCAGCCTGACGGCGGAGGATTGTGGCTGTGCGGTGGAGGACGACGAAACCCTAGGAAGGGGGGAATGGGGCTCAGGGAAGGGATCGAAGGTTTAAATGGGGGATCCGGTTTGTCCGAATACGGGCAGCGGGCATGCCTTGGGCTGATCGCGGGTCTGCTAAGCCCAAAGTGACTAAGCGGGCGCTTGGCCTGCATAGGTACCACCCACCTTCGTCGCCTTTTCAGCTTGCAAGAAGGTGGTCCGACATCTTGTTATTTGAAAGATGCCTTGTCACCTAGGCGATGCCTAGGCACCCACCTTGACAACCATGTTTAGGTGTGATGCTCCGACAGAAATCTGTCCTTAGACCCATTCGTAATAGCTTCCACGAAGGTCCTAGGTCTTCTAGCAAACCTTCTGTTGACTGGCATGGAGTAGTAACGCCACACATGGCCCTTATCTCCGCATGCCAAGGATCACAATCTCCCCCTACATATGCTAACAAAATGCCCCCTCTATGAGCTGCAGAAGAAACAGGGCCTACTCCCTTGAAACCCAACAACTCCGTAAGATCAGGGGGATGCCTGAACCTCTTCTGTTCGACCAAGCCTCCGGAGAACTAGCCTCTTGCCGGCGAGGGATGCCTTTACCCGAAAGCCCCCGATTGGCTCTTGATTCCATGGCCGTTCCTGATTCCTCTTAGGGGAAGCTATCACCAGAACTGGTTGCCTGGTGTGCCGCCTTCACAGTTCCCATCAGCTCGAGGGAGCGCCTTCACAGTTCCCATTAGCTCGAGGGAGCACCTTAAGAGCAGGACTCCTGTTCCCATGCCAATTGGTGCTTGGGGGCTGCCTCTGGTTCTTCCCGGAGTCGCCTCCGTCTCTGGTGACCGGAGCTAGGGTTCGTGGGCAGGTCGCCCAACCATACAGGTTCAAACTTGTATTAAAAATGATACAATGTGTATCGTAAGTCCGAAAATAATCTCTCGCCCCTTCCTTCACTATTAGTTTTATTATTTTTTCTTCAATTACAATGCTTGATTTTCCTTCTATATGAATGTTAATATTGATATTCAATACTCTAAAGATGTTAACATTGAAAGCTAATACTATATCAAAATAATATTCCAACCAAACAGGGCCTTAGAACATAAGGACTATCATCCAATGAGTCTTTTTAATGGATCCTATAAAACTGTTTGCAAAAGTTATGGCCACCAGGTAAGCCGTATCTCTATAAGCCGTTATTGAACATAACCAATGTGCTTTTATAAAGAGCAGATGGCTGCAGGACACTTTTTTAATAGCCTGTGAGTTGGTGTCTTCTCTTCATAAGCTCAGAAAGAAGGGCATTGTGTGTAAACTTGACTTTTGTAAAGCCTGTGACAGGGTTTCTTGGAAATGTTTGCTTAAGCTTTAGATGCATCATTTCCTTAATGGCTGGATCAAAACAGTGAAGAATTGTGTCTACAGAAAAATTCTCTGTTATCGTTAATGGCAGTATTCATGAATTTTTTTCCCACCATAAGAGGATTAAGACATGGAAATCCATTGTTTCCTTTGTTTTTTGTTGTTGTTGTCAATGACCTCGGTTAAATGTGCAAGAGGGCAGAACAGGAGGCCTGGATTCATGAAGTGTGCGCATCATGAAATCCCTGTTAAGCCTGTTTGACCTGCAGTTTGCTGATCTGATCTTCCTAGAAGGGTGAAATGGACCAACTAAGATCTCCTTGATTTATCCTTGAGTTATGCAAACATGTTTCAGGCCTTCAAATTGAGAGTGTTGTATTACTGGTATTAACATGCTGGAGCAGGAACTTAAGATTGGGGCTGAAACCTTTTTAGTTCAGGCTGGAGATTTCCTATTTATTATTTGGACCTTCCTCTGCATTATGGGTCCATTAAAACATCAGATTGTGACTGTCTTGTTGCCTAGATGCAGAAGAAGTTGGCTGGTCCTTTGCTGAACCCTATCTTGTCCTCTATGACTGTACTTCTTGTCCATTTTTATCATGCTTTTGAGTGGTGGAAAGGCGTTGATAAAATCAGCGGGAAATTGTTATGGGGTGGCATGAATGAGAATTCCAACAACATTTCCCTTGTTATGCTTTTGTAGACTATGAATGTAGCCTTGGCTGGAAAGTGGCTTTGGGAATTGTGTTCTGATGAAAAAGCTGTGGAAGATGGTCATTCAGCATAAAGATTATAAATACTTTTCAAACTTTTATCTTTGGGCTGATGACAATACTCCAATATGGAAGGGTATTTTGAAGTCAGCTCACTTGGTGGAGAGAGCTGAGAGTTAAAAGTAATGGTCCTGACACTCTTTTCTAGTGGGAAAAGTGGGCAGATGGCTTTTGCCTTAGGTATTCCAATATTTTCAGAATCAGCACTATAAATGGTAGTATGCTTGTGATTGTTTTATGATTGTCAATGGGGCTGTGCACGGGAGTATTACTTTCCTTGGAACTCTTAAAGATGATGAATTTGATGAATATCTTTCTTTCTTAGAATTACCGAGTAGTATTCGCATAGATGTTGTTCACGATCAAGTGATTTGGGAAAGAAATGGTTGTATATTTTCTGTTAAAGCTTTGTATCAGCTCATTGGAGGTAACCGTGAAAATTTCCAGCACTTTGGAAGGAGTTGCAAGGTCATATCTCGTTTAAAAGTTATGGCATGTATGTGGTTGTTGACACAGAGGCATATTGTTACAAAATTGTACTACAGGAAATGGATTACTGGTTGTCATGTTCAATGCACTTTTAGCACTACTTGTTCTGACTCAGTGGACCATTTGTTTTCCCGGTGTGGTTTCAGTAGACAAATTGTGGGATATTTTTGTCAAACTGACTGAGTCTTTTACCTTTGGGATTGTGGAAAACATGTTACTTTCCAGGGCCGAAGACTAACTTTGGTAAAGGAGATGCAGTGAAGATCATAGCTTTGCTCCTCCATGTGATTTGTTGGAGTATTCGGTAGATTTTATTTAGTCAATATCTGCCTTCAATTTTGTCTTATCTCCATGCTTGGACTAGTTATATTTTGCATGCTAGTGTGCAATCTTGGAAGAGTGTAATCCAGGCTATGTAATCTTCATTTGACTTAGGTTTTTCTTTTTCTTTTTAAGGTGCTAGAGGACCCTCTCCTCTACACTTTTTTGTTTGTATTTATTACCTCTGCAATAAATTGGTGGTATGATCCCCTCATTTTCTAAAAAAAGGCTTTTGCTTTGGAGCACAGGGCTGCTTCAGCTTGGGTTTGGGCATTTCTTTTATTTTGACTTGCTTGAAACCAGGGAAGAGAAAAGGAACATAAAGGAGGGGAATAGAAGAGGAAGAGGATGATGGGAGGAAGATCATGAGGACGATGAATTGAAAGAGGAGCAAGGAGAAAGAGCCCGATTCTTCCATTTTCCCCTGCAAGCAGACGGTTTTATCTTCTCTTTTGCAGTTTTCTACTCCCTGTTTTCCTTTTCTCCTATTTTTTTTTTGCCTTTTCTACCTTTTATCCTTGTTATCCCTTTTCCTATTCTTTATTTATCTAGTTTTTGTCATTTTTATATATCCTTTTCTTTGAAGATTTGGGATCTCCTATCTTCATTCAATGAAGTTTATTTGGTCAAATTGTCATGTCTCTCATTTGGGATCAGGCAGGCCAATTCTAGGGACTGGTCCAATCTTGCATCCCATGGAGTGGTTTCTCAACAGAAAGTTGCCTTTCTGGAGGCCTTGAGATGAGGAGCTTGTTATTAAGTTGGATTCTTGTCTAATTACTTGGTGAGGGATTTTATGTTTGGAGAGGTGTGAATGCTATAACAGATTTGGAATTTTATGGAGGCCAAATCCTGCCTTTTTTTTCTACTGGTAAGCATCTACCGCGTATTTTTCAAACATCGCAATAAAGTTCAGGCAGAAGTAACAGCGTGATTGAGGTGGATGTTCAAAATCTTTTTCCTTTTGAACTTAAAAGTTGAGGATGCGGAGAGTTTGTACCATTCAAATCTTCATGCTCGGTCAGAAGTGCATTTGGGAAGAGATTCTGTAGGCCCACTATGCATAGGGCCAGCAGAAGCTATGGTTGTATGAGGTAAGGGGAGTTTCAGTAGTTGGGGTAACTTTGTGGACGTGCACTTGACCTGCGCATGATCCTAAATCATCCGTCCGTCTGTCTGTGTAAAGTTTTTCAAGTACGGACGAGGCGAGGGAAGTTTTCATCCTGTAAAAGGGGAGATGTGTGTTGCTCACTTGCTCTCGTCTGGGATGTTGCACGGCAAGCAGTGAGTTTATGGGAAAACTTTAGTAAAGAGGCAGATGACGTTTGGGTTAAAATTGATTTTGAATTTTATTCAAGGGATTCTAGGTGATGTTAATGTTGGTCCTTCATCTTGTTCGCTGGCTTGAGTGGATCTCTTGGTTTTCAGGGGATTAATGTGACGAGCGTGCTCTTGGGAACGCCTTTTAAGTGCAAGCGTTTACCGTGGTGATTGTGCCGTGGTTCTCAAGTACGGCACTTGTGTGTGTGTGTGTGTGTTTTTTTTAGGGTTTTTTAAAGCTTGGATTAGATTGTTCTTCGGAGCCTTGGGCAGAATCCAACGCTCTGATGCTAGTGGTTTTGGTTATGATGAAAATGATAATCGAGGAAAGATAATGGTTATCGATTCTTGCCGATGTAAAATGTCGAAGTTACTGGTCGAGCATCGAGTGTTTGGAAGTCATTATCCCCGGCATTGTGAGGGGTGCCTTCTACAGAAATGGTTTGGGGATTCCCGACATCTGTGTACGGGGATGCATATTCAAATTGATATAAACACCCTAAATGTAGGGGCTAATATTGAAGGATTTTTTTGCATATATGCCCCTGTAAATAGCGATTATGTCAAATAAATTCCTCGTGTAAGTATATTATCAAAAATATCTTTGAAATAGTTCGAATGTTTACGGTTATGTTCACGTGATTCTTTGCCATCTATGCCTGGCGAAAAAGAATATATCACGAGTCGTTATGCAAAATACTCAAAATATCCAGGTAGAGAGAGAGAGAGAGAGAGAGAGAGAGAGAGCCCACTTCTTCCCATCCGATGAGCACCCTCTTCTTAGTCCCCCCTCTCTCTTCGGCAAGCCCCCTCCCCCTCCATGCTCTCGCATACGTCGCCTAGGCCCACCCCAGGGTCAGTGACCCTCCCGCCTAGGCGGTCTGCCTTCTCCCACCCCCATTCTGACGGCATTGCTCTCCCCCCTACCCCTCGATGCTCTCGGTCCCTTACCTAGCAGGTGTAGATGGCGGAGGCCCACCCTTATGCAAAAAACCCAATGCTAAACCGGGGAGTTACATGGTCTGATCTCATGGACTTGGTCGGGTGGGTGAGTTTTACTCTTAGTATTGAACAACAAATAAAAGGAGGTTACATAAGGATACAAAGTCAAGGATAAAGATGATAATGTTATCCTTATCTTTTTCTTATATTTAAGAATGTTATATAGGTTGGCATATTATAACATGAGAAATATTTTATGAGAACACTTAAAAGAACTTCGACAAATATGGATGGTGACGTGGATTGCTAATCCGGACTTGTATTGTTCCGTCCCTAGTGCCGTAGGGTACTTAAACAGAGATAAAAGTGGAGAGATCAAGGAAAGTTGTGATCAATATTTGACAGCGTCTACAATGTTTTACGTCAAAACAAACAACCTCTTGTCAGAGCCTTTATCTCTGTGATTCACAGCATTACTCGTGTCGTGTCCTCCTCCATGAATTTTGGGGGGAATTTCAATCCTTTCCTTCTGTCACCTGGCCTAACAGGGCGAGACCGCTAATCTAGTGGACCCTACTAGCTGTCAGATATACCAACGAAGATCAACTCTGTACCGGCCGACTTTATGTGCATCCGTTGTTTTAACTCAAAAGACAACGGGCAATCGTTTCATCCACCGGCTTCTTTTATCTTAAAAAGTGAATGGAGGACTCGCTCATTCATTGTCTTTTGTATTGAAATGTATAATCCATTATGGTGGGGGTGGAGGGTCATTCACGCGTTAAGTGGAGGATCCACTTGCATTGCGAGGAGCTAAGTAGAGATCTTTCCTACAGGGAATGGATGGTCCTCGTGACACTCAGAAATTAAATAATTCATTAGAATGAATCATCCCATGTAAAATTACGTTAACTATATAGTTTAAGAACATCTGGTCTCTGTCTGGAGATTTGCTTAAATAATTTAAGGACAGCTAATAATAAGAAACCTATGCTGTTGTAATAATGGCCAAGATCTATTGTTAGAAACATGTTTCACGGTCAACCACCGCCTTTTAAAAGAGCTAGTCAATATGTTAGTCAAAATGCAGTTCTACTAGTTACTAATTGATACAATTCATTAGTTGTTATGTTACAGAGAAGTTTATTTGCTAGAGGGGAGATTGTTATGCTGGTATGTCGTTTCTCATAGTAAATACCCACAGTGTGGTTTAAAAAGAAATTGAAAATTGAGACAAGAATGAGAAAATTTTGCATTATAAATTGTTAGCAATCTCATCTTTTAATTAATTAAGGGTTTACAATCTTTCCTCTTTTTAAAATTTTCCCCAGCAGAATCTGTTGCAAGCAAAAGATCTTTCCGCTTCTACCATGGAATTTCTAATGGAGATAAAAAGTTCCAGCTGGCTTCTAGTGTTTCCTTTCACCGACGGCAAGACGGACACCACTCATATTTATCCACCAAATCATGACACATTTTGGTTCTACTTTGGATTGTCATATGGTAGTCGGTATACACACTCAGAGGAGTTGGGAGCTCCCTCCAACATGTTACATGTCATGTTTCACCTGATTAGAAGGTTGAACAAGGATCTGAATCCGAAAACTCAAAAATCTCAACATTTTGGATGTAGGTGAAGATTCAAATGCCCAGGTGATTTTTTTTGATCCGTATCCAAAACCTTATTATCATATCCATTGTCAGGGTTTTTGATATCACCGAGTGCTAGGTAGGTCCTATGCTACTTGACAAATCTAATGCTGCAAAGCCCCCAAGATTATGTTCCTACGTCTGGCTTCTTGTTAAAGGCTTGTTAACATCTTCTGGGCGGTGAAACGATGAAACAGCTCACAAGCATTTCCCAAACATCTCCTTGGACCAGCAGCTATTAGCGATTGTAGCACGAGTACTTTCCATATCTTATGTTAATTAACTACTGTGAGCTTATCATAATTGACGTTTATCATTCAACTGAATGATATTTTTCTAGGGCTCAACATTTTAAGTTATACCTAACTTTTGCTTGTGAATATACTTTATGAGCAGCTGGGTGATGCCTTCTCATTTTCACAATCAGATCATATTCCTCCTGCGGTTTATCTCGGTCTAATGAGGCATCTAATTTGACATCCTTTTCCAACTGACTAGCCTGTCTGATATCAAACCCTCCCGAGAGTATCTTGTCAAGAAAATTTACAGGACTTAAAAAGTCCTCTGAGAAATTGAGAAGATGCCATCTAGAAGGAAAAGCTTCTAGTTTATGAATGCCAAATTTGATCCTTGCTTAGAATGTTGGTATAATTGCAGAGACAATCTTCTTACATGTAATAATCTCATTATATCAATATAGTGCCAAAGATACCCCTCATAAAGTGTTATTTTGACCGACATACACACACCCACACAGAGAGAGAGAGAGAGAGAGAGAGAGAGAGAGAGAGAGATTAGGGACATTTTGGCCCTTTCAAAAATTTTGTTAGAAGCTAACTAGGTCAAATAAAAATTTTTAATGCAATACTAACTTGGCTAGTGAAGGATGGATTTTTTTGCAAGTATTGCAATGTAGTTAAATTATTTAATTTTTAAAAATAAGAATAACAGTTTTGTAATTATGCATGTAAAAGGTTATTTTGCAATTATCCCTAGAGGGTTCTCTAGCTTTTTCCCCAAATGTACCCACTAGGATTAGGATCATTTAGCAGAATTTTCTAATCGGTGAATAGCTCATTCACTTGATAGATGTTTATTTTGTGCTTCTCCCCAGACTCAATTCACTTGACAAATGTTTATTTTGTGATTCTCTTCTAGAAACCACAAATGACTTGTTCATGCAATCAGTCATATGTGCTAATGTCAGTGATCTTAAGTTCGAAATTACCATTTGTTAGAGATCTGGTTGATCTTCCCATGTCACCTACACAGGTTTGATTCCTATGATTTTGAGCATTCCAGCAATTTGCTTCTCAAAGATTACAAGCATTTTAGGAAGTTAGATATAGAAACATAATCTAGGCTCTCCGCAGTATTAGTTTTGATTACTACAAGAGCTGGCATTTGCGATATCAAACCTTGATACTGGACACTATAATCAAGTTTTGGATACGGATTTAAAATCACCTTAACATTTGGACCTAGAACCTGATTCATAATGTTGAGATTTTATCCCTAATTTAGGATTCAGATTTGATAAGATGGAACCCAAACATGCCCCATTTACACACACTACCCTCCCCCCCTTTTTTTTGAAGGTGGCAAGTCACATTCAATTATAAGGTAATGAAAAAGTACAAGATTATGAAGGGGAGACAAATCATTGAATAAGGTAATGAAAAAGTACAAGATTATGAAGGGGAGACAAATCCCTGATGAGCATACTATGAAGAAGATAAATGTAGCAAAACACAGAAAAAAGAAAATGAACCGCTCGAAAGAAAAAACACTGGCCCCCAAGGATACAAAATAAAAGGAGCCACTCAAGGAAACCCTTGTCCCCCAGTAGAGGCAAGGCCCAGCAAAGTGACAGGAGAAGGGCATTGTTTCAAGACATGAAGAAACTCTACATTATGAGAAGACAATAACCCATATAAGGATGCCCAATCTTCAATCAGGCTGACAATTTTCTTTAGGATGCTTATAATTCCATGTCAAGTCTCCCTGAAAATTATAGAATTCCTTTCACCCCAAATTTTCCATTGGATTGCATAAGGAATGGTACACTAGAACTTCTTGCAATCTGTCGGGCACTGACATCTCCAGCCTTAGGGCAGATCCAAGACATTCCCAGGATCCCACCAGACCAAGTGAAGCATCTTAACAACGATAATCCACACCAACTTGGTGACACCACAATGTAAGAAGATATGTAGGTTAGTTTCTTTAAAAAGACAAACCTCTCCTTGATAAGAGGAAGCAATCTTATGAGTCTATCCCCAGTTAGAATTCTACCTATTAGATCCTTCCAAGCAAAATTCTTACTTTATTAGGGACCCTAGCCTTCCAAACCAAATTCTTCCATGTGACTCTTCACACATGACCAGATAGAGAAGTCTCCTTGCTCCCCCCATCTCCACTTCCTACCATCCTGCACATTATTCTAAAAAAGGAAGACTATCCGGGCAGTCTATGAGATAAGCACACTTCACAATTGCAGTTTTTTGTCAAACTTTTGCTGAAATGCAGATCCTAGGACCTCCTGTCTCCTCCGATCATGATAAAACGAAAGATCACTTTCCCTTTAAGTTGATAGAGGTCATAGAAATTGGGAAATAGGGTAGCAAAGGCCCAAATATCCTCCCAAAACCTAATCTTGATACCGTTACTAAAGGAGAAAGTAATAGAAATATTCACAAGATCAGAAGTTCTGTAGGTGTTTCTCCAGGGAGAGTTTGGCTATCCAGTTAGACTGGAGGGTCCAAGGACTATAACTAGTGTAATATTTGGCTCTCACTATATCCTACCATAGAGACATTCTATCATGTCCCAATTTTCATAACCATTTGGCCAACAATGTCTTATTAAAATATGTTATTTGAATAAGCCCGCCACCACCTGTCATCCTTCTGCAAACCCTTTTCCATCGAACTAGGTGCAAACTTTTCTGCTTGAGATGTGTCCCTTTCTAGAAGAAAGAGCTAATCATCGCTTCAATCTTTTTAACTGTCTTGGGAGCCAACAAGATTGACATAACCAAGGAGGACAAACAGTCTTGGAGAGGACCCATCTACCTCCTACAGATAAAAGCTTTACTTTCGAACCGTCCATTCTATTGTTAAAACTCTGAATAAGACCAGACCAATCCTGAATTCTCAAGGGCGCATCTGAAAGGGGGGGGCCCTAAATACCTAATAAGGGAGGAGCATTTACATCTAAAAATTTCACCTGCTCTTTCATCATCCTCTGACATTCGAATACCAACAACCTCATACTTCAAGTAATTCACCTTGAGGCCTGTGGTAGCTTCTTGCAGGATTAACAAATTCCTTAGATTAATAAGCTCCTCCTCCTTTCCTGAGGTAAAAAGAAGTGTATCATCAGCATACTACATATGTGTGATAGAAAGGTCATCTCTGCCCCACCTGAATCCCTTGAACCAAACCATACGCAAAAGTACGACTCCACATCTTATTAAGAACCTGGTTGACCAAAATGAATAAATAAAAAGAGAGATGGTGTCTCCTTATCATAGCCCTCTAGACGTATGAAAGAAACCACATGGATCACCATTAGCAAAGATAGAGAATTTAGCTGTAGCAATGCAAGCATAAATCTAATGAATCCATCTTTGTTTAAAACCCATAGGGTAAAGAACTCTATTGATGCAGTTCTAGTTAACCTGATCATAAGCCTTTTCAAAATCAAGTTTGAATACAACACAATTCCTCTTCCTCATCCTTTGATCATGCAAACACTTTTGAGTTGCCAAAATATTAAGGATAGATCTGCCTTGAATAAAAGTCGTGTGATTTCATCAATCAGCTAATCAGTGGTGGCTTTGAGTCTAATAGTGAGGGTTTTTGTAATAATTTTGTAACATGTTTTTATAAGCTAATAGGTCTAAACATGGAGAGCTCCTCAACCCCCCCGGCTTTTGGAATAAGAACCAATGAGTGGAGTTGAATTTCATAATATAAAGAGGATTATCTTCAAATTCCTTCACCATGGCAAGCAAATCTTCCTTAATCACATCCCAGAATAGTTGATAGAAAGTCATGGGGAACCCATCTGGTCCTGGTGATTTGTCTCCATCCATACTGAGAACTAAGGTTTAATCTCTTCTTCCGTGAAAGAGGCTTGTAAGATCAAAGCTACCTCATTGATTTTGGTCAATAGACCATCTGCAACCTGAGGTCTACAAATTTCCTCTTTTGTAAACAATCTAGTGTAGAATTGAATAATATGGATCTTAATTTAATCAATATTGTGAACTTCTAAGCCATTGATCTTTGAATGATTAATTTTAAGAGCTCGATTCTTGACGCAAGCTACAACATGAAAAAAAGTCGAGTTGTTATCTCCTTCGTTCAACCACTTTTCTTTAACCCTTTGCTTTTATTTAATTTCATCTCTCAACAGCCACTCCTTGCATTATGCTTTTTATGTTCTTTTGTGAAGTTTTATCTTCCTCTGAGAGAGAACCCTATTCCTCTTGTAGTTAGAAATATTCCAATTTCCTCGGGAGTTCTTGTCTGTTCCGTACTGACTTACCATAAACCTTTGTGTTCCATTCTTTAAGTCTTTGTCTCACCCATTTGAACTTTATCTGAAATGCAATTCCAGCAATTCTTTCATTTTGCACCTCTGACCATCATTGACTGATTAAATCTTTAAACCCTTCTTGTTTGGCCCAAGTCTGTTCAAATATGAAGACCCTCTTATGATTACTAAAATTATCAGTGTAGATAGAGATAGGATTCAGATCTAAAACATGTTTGGGGATTCCCTTGGTCTCCACAAAAGGAAACAAAAATTGCCATTCAGTAGAAACTAGAAACAAAGAACCTATCTAATTTAGACAGACTATTACTTCATGTCTTGTGATTTGACCAAGTGTAGAGTCTATTTAGATTGGGAATTTCTATGAGATTGCTATCCCTAATCCACTGACCAAATAGATCCCTTTGTTGCTTCCACTGATCATGCCCCTTCCTATCCCAAGGGTACCTGACACAGTTGAAATCACCACAAATGCACATGCTTCCAAGACAATATCCATCATCTCAGGAGCTCCTCAAAATATTCTACTCTTTGTTGAGTCTTCATGTGGACCATACACTGAGGTCATTGTCCATTCCTTGATGATCCCTCTCTATCTTATTTTGAAGGACACTATTATAGACAATCTCCCTTCACGAAGTTTAACACCTGTACACCTGTCTGTAAGCTCATCCATGTTTCATAATATTAAGATTCCACCCTTTTGGCCAATTGATTATTTAACGGCCCATCTAGTAAGCTTCCTGCTGCCACAGGATCTAATGAAGTGGTGATCTACATTAGAACTTTTGATTTCTTGTAAGCAAAGCACATGCAATTTATTGTCCATAATGAAGACCCCACCCTTCTCCCGTTCTTAGGCCTTAAGCTCTCAAGTTGCACATTATGCCGAACAAGCTTGAGCTCTCTCCTTCCTACCTTCCTTCCTCCATTCTCCCCTCTCCTTTTACTACACTGGGCAAAGACCGTGTCTCTTCTCATTTTCCTTAGACACATTGTCACAACTTCCACTTTCCCCAGAAAAGAGATCCCCACCAAGTTTTCAAGTAGGATGATGCCATTGGTCAGCCAGTCATGCCTCTCCTGTGGAGAAATGGCCGACAAAGGAGGTACTGCTTCACCTAGTTCCATAAGGGCACAATGATCCCCCTATGACTCCACATTGCCCCCTTCATCATCATTTGAGGAGCTTCCTAGATCCCACTCCTCTTCCACAGACAAGGAGGGGAAAGAAGAAGGCCGGTGCGAGGAGAGAGGAACTAGAGAGGCAAGGTGAAGGACACTCAAATACCTCATCTGCACTGCAAGTCACATTGGGGCCCCTCGAGCAGCAGGTCCTTGAGCCCCCTGGCTGAAGGGAGCCTCAAGCAAGGCATTAGAAGCAGGCAAAAGTGACCCTAACACTTGTACGACACCGTCGAAGCTGCTTGAATTCCCGACAACCAAGATCTTCCCCAAGGAGAGAGATGACTGAAGAGGGATGGAGGAACCCATCCCCCTATCCTGAAGTCAATAACAGGGAAGGACATGAAGGTTGTTCACCCTCAGGCCACAACAAGCTAGACACTGGGGAGCAGGTAAGTTCTGGGTCTAGGGAAATCGACCCGACCCTATGAACTGGCACCCACAAGATGGAGGGAATGGACCCCCATCCTAGGACAGAAAGAAGGCCTATTGAGCTGCTGGCTGCGACTACGTGGAGCTTGAGGTCTCCCTTATGGAGAACAACAGGCTCCTTGGGTCCCAAGATTCCCTTCTGAGTGGGGAAGAAGATGTATAAGTTGCCCTTGGTAGCCTGCTTGGAGGTTCACAAGGCCTGATGATTGCACCCTAAAAGCACCTCAACCGAATCCCTTAACGCATTGGCAGATGCACTAAACTTCTAGCTCGGCTAACTTGCAAGGGCGTGTAACTCAACTGGCTTCTTCTCCACCTCCTATTGGGCCAGGCTCTGGACATCCTTCTAGTGGACTTAGAATTGCTTGTAAGCCGCCACGACATCCCTCCACAAGGGGCTCTCCCTCAGAGACGTATCTCCAGCTAGACTAGGGCCTCCACAGAGATGTTAATGAAGAAACATCTCCCATTAACACCCTAACAAACTGGAGCACTTCTCCTTCAACCGTCTCCATATCCACCTTCCAAATCTCCCCGAAAGCTTGGATGATCCCTTGGAATGTGGCAACATTCCAATAGCGCAAAGGGAGTCCAAACAACTTACACCATACTTCCCTACCTCCATACACTGGATAGGCCATCGCCTTGTCCATGCAGTGCCTGAAACTAACCCTGCCGCTCTCCAACTTCACAGGTGACTGCTATCCAATTTTTCCCCACTTTAACATCTCCAACGCACACTAGGCACAATCTTTGTCGGTATTCTTAATCCACCATGATAATTCACTGCATTAGGAGCTGAGAAAAAGGATGACCTCACTATCCAAGCTCTTATCCCAGCTTCCTACCACACAGCTCTGCAGACTCTTGTTCGCCTCCATCACCTCTAGGCTGTAGGGTATGTCTAAAGGCCTCCCCTGCTTCCACACGACTTCGGAATCCCTCATAACCTCCCCGGAGGAACTCTCAGAGAAAACACCAGAGGCCACATCTACTCTGTTTCTGACTTCCGGACAAGCCTTCCTCCAATGACCCACTCTACTACACACCGTGCACTTGACAGCGCTCCTGCATTCTGAAGCCCACTGACCCTCTTCCAAGCATCTCCAACATTGGTTAGGGTAAACGAAGGCCTTCTTCACAGGGGACGGAAGTCTCTGCTTACCTCCTATCCTTTGATCTCTCTAAATTCTCAGCAACCTTATTCTTGTCGCAAACCTGCAGCCAAAGTCCTCTGCCCTCTCTTTCTCTGTACACCCACTACTCTAACTAGACAGAAAAAGTTGCAAAACACGTTTCCACTTTTTGCGGTATTTTATTAAGATGACCCTTAAAATGCCCTCAACGTTCTCAAAAGAAGAGACCATCGACAAAATGGATCTCTCTCCCTCTCTTGGGCATGGGATAACCTGTGAGAGAAGGTGACGATGGCCCTCCATAAACCCTGGTGCGCGGACTCCATCCACCATCTTTGATGAATGGTTTTAATCATTTACATCTATAGTTAAAAGATTAACACTGGGGCACAATTAAGAAAAAAAGGGAGCAGCACAGCTTTTACATAATTATTACCATAATTTGAACCCTTTTATTGGGTATCAATGTAGAAAAGCAGAAATATCAGCTTTTGTACAAATAAAGAATGACATACTGGCTAATGCAACACAGAATGAGTCAAGCATAATACAAAAACAAGTCTAACAAGCTACTGTATAGACACACCGAAGTGGCATTAGACAAATAAAATAATCAGATTATAATACAGATGAACAAAGAGCAGCATTAGGTGAATATTTGCTGGATAACAGTCTCTGCGTTCCCATTATACTGCACAAGTAGATGAATCGCATCAGCCCTTGGCAATGCAAGAAATTCCTGCACAGAATCAAGGACGACAAAATCAGGTATACTGATTTTTTTTTTGAAAGTGGGTAGTACCGGTGTATGTATTAAGTGAAAAAGAGCATATACAAGTGTAACCAAAGAGCTCCAAAAAAAAGATCTTGTACAAAAGGTCACACCAAGCGGGTGTGGGACATGCTAAACTCCCAACAAAACAAAAAGAGGAGACGTGAGGGCATTGATATTACATAGCAACACCGTCCATTCCCTCACTCTAGTACAACCATAAGAAACATTAGATTCCTCCACTCTAGCCTCCCTCCTAAATATCTTGTTGTTCCTTTCAATCCATAAGGACCATAGTTGTCAAGGCGACAAGGCGACCCAAGGCGTTCACGGGGTCCCTAAGCGCTTAGGCGACAAGGCGTCCGCTTACGCGTCGCCTAGGCGACACTTCGGCCACTAATTAAAAAATTTAAAATATATGTACTCTAATATATATATCAAGAATAAAAAATATGAAAAATATAAAAAAATTACATGAAAAAATTATTGTAATTAAATTATGTCAGGATTCATCCACAGAAGAAGAGTAAATGATGCTTCTCTGCAAGGCTCATGACATTTCATTTTCCCTCAAACAGGGTAACAAAATGATGGTGGCATGCTAATTAGTTTTCAATGAAGCTTGTGAAAGAGTAGTGTGGCAGAGCTTGTGGAATATAATATCCATAGTTGTCAAGGCGCCGCCTAGGCGCCCAGGCGCTCTTGAAAGGACAAGGCGCTGCAGCGCCTTATTCACACTGGAAAAGGCGACCTAGGCGGGCTAGGCGCCAAGGCGGGCGCCTAGGCGCCAAGGCGGGGCCAACTTTGACCTGTCCGAATCGGATCCGACCTTGTTATATACATTTAACTCTTTCTTTTTTATAATTTTCTTGATGTTATTATATTCTTTTGTAATTTTTCTAAACTTTTTACATTTACTTTTGAATCTTTTGCATTTACTTCTATAATTTTTTGTAATTTGTTGATACAACTTAGTTTTCTATAATTGTCACATAATTTAATTATAATAATTTCTTCATGTAATTTATTTTTTTATATTTTTCACATTTTTATTCTTGATTTATATATTGGAGGATATATATTTTTAATTTTTTAATTAGTGGCCGAAGTGTCGCCTAGGCGACGCCTAAGCGAACGATTTGTCGCCTAAGCGCTTAGGGACCCCGTGAACGCCTTGGGTCGTCTTGTCGCCTTGACAACTATGATAATATCCAATCATGAGTTTCCTGTGCAGTGAATATCTTGGCTGAAAATTTGCATATGTATAGTTTGATTCACTGTTATTATGGAAGGGAATAAATATGGACTTTTCCAAGTCTGATCGAACTAGATCAGGTGATTCCCTATCATCACAACTATTTGTGTTAGTTGCCAGTGTGGCAAGTAAGATATGTAAGATTGCTGAGCAGCAAGGTTGGTTGCATGTTGTCCAAGTCAGTGGTCAATATTACTTTTCATACAATATGAAGATGAACCATTAATGCTTGTGGAAGGCAACTTTGACCAAGCAAGGACTCTCATCTTTATACACAAAAAGTTTTTGAACACTGTTCTACGCTTAAGATAAACTTCCATAGGAGCTGTATCTTAGAAATTCATATGGAAGAACATATGGTGAGCTAATAGTTTTCATGGGCTGTAAGACAGAAAAGTTTCCTATCATATGTTTGGGCAGAAAAAAGGTCTCTGTTTTGAACGCTGAAAGCCTCTCTCTGGAGGGAGGATCATGTTACTCAAATCTGTCTCTCAAGCTTGCCAGAACATTACATGTCTGTTTTCTTTATGCCTGTCAATGTTCAAAGACAACTGGACCGGATTAGTAGAAACTTTGCATGTGTGGGTGGGTGGGTGGGAGGGGCAAATGCAAATTCAACAGCCATTGTCTGTCCACCAGCAAAGGACGGGGGGAGTGGGACTTGGCATCAAAATTTTACGTTTGATGAACTTGGGCTTTCATGGAAAGTGTCTATGGGAATTGTTGTCAGAAAGGAATGATCTATTTGAAAAAAGAAAGGAATGATCTATTTGAAAAAAGTAAATGTAAAAAGTTTAGAAAAATACAAAAGAATATAATAACATCAAGAAAATTATAAAAAAGAAAGAGTTAAATGTACGTATCTAGGTCGGATCCGATTCGGGCAGGTCAAGGTTGGCCCCGCCTTGGCGCCCGCCTTGGCGCCTAGCCCGCCTAGGCGACCGCCTAGGTCGCCTTTTCCATTGTCAACAAGGCGCTGCAGCGCCTTGCCCTTTCAAGAGCGCCTGGGTGCCTAGGCGACGCCTAGGCGCCCGCCTTGACAACTATGATAAGGACCAAAGAGTGGCATGCAGAATGAGCCATCATACAATGCAATCCCCTCTAAGGGCCCACTTCCTCCCCGAAGCCCCAGCACCTGATGAAATAGTGGACGTCCGAGCGTCGGCCAATTACACCACGAGTTCTCGCCGCCAACCCGTCCCACACTGCTTGCGAATAGGAGCAGCCAACGAACAAATGGTCCAGATTTTCATCCTCCAACCCACACAAACAACAAGTCCACTGGATGTCCGTGATGAAATGACAAAGCCTGTCTTGAGTAGGAAGCCTTCCGTGAGAGATCTTCCAGGTCAAGATCTTCACCTTCAGCGGGCTCCTAGGCTGCCAAATCTAAGAGGCAAGGCTATGACGCACCCCACCGTTTGCGATGATGGAATAAACAGACCTGACAAAAAAGATCCTCTCCGAGCTCCATCCCCACGTCCACACATCCTCGCTAGTGGGATGTAGGTCAAAGTCACGAAGGAGGAGGAGAAGGGCCTCGAGCTGATCCATCTCGACACTCCTGAGGTCCCTCCTGAAGGTCGGTACCCAGGTGCTCCCTGAAAGGAGGGGGTCAAAAGCCCGGGTGACCGACTCAAGAGGATCAACAGAAATGGCACAAAGACTGGGGAAGAGTGCCTCCAAAGTGAAATCACAATATCATTTGTCCTTCCAAAAAAGGCATTGGTTGTGGTTATGATGGGCTGAAGCGCCGCCATTGGGTTTCTTGGAATGACATAGCCAAACCTGTGGAAGGAGGTTTGGGGGTTCGGTCTCTCTGTGATGTTCAGATTGCCATGCTCATAAAATCCATATGGAATGTTTGTTATGGAGACTCGTTATGGTCTACCTTTGTCCGGGCTAAGTACTTGCAGGGATGTCTTCGTGATGCTTTTCGGTCTTTTCCTACAGATACCCGAGCTGCTTTTTTCAATATGGCCAGACAGCATATCCTGGATAACACTGGCTGGGTCGTTAAGAGTGGGCAGCAAGCAAATTTTCTTCACGATATTTGGCTTGGCCAGAAGCCATTACTGAGGTATTGCTCTGATCTCCCTCCGGATAGTGATGCTCATCATTTGGTTGTATCCTCGGTGATTCATTGCCTAGATCACCCGGTCTGGAATATGCTTAGTCTGCCGGCTGGTATGCAGGACCAGATCCGCTCTACGCCGCTTGTTTCAGCCCCGGACATTAGATTTGGCGTCCCTCTGCAGATGGGGCACTTTCTTTCAAGTCTGCTTATGATACTTGTAGGGCCAAAAACCCTGTCAGGCCGGGGATGGCCAAGATATGGCACCAGCGTATTCCTCCTCGCGCCTCTCTCTTTTTGTGGAAGCTATTCCAGCAGGCAGTCCCGGTTGATGCTGTAATTAAGGGGTGTGGCATTCCACTGCCTTCTAAGTGTTCTTGCTGTTCTTCAACCATGATTGAGACTGTGAATCATTTGTTCCTTAACAGTGATATTACTGCTGCTACTTGGACCTGGACTGCTCAGTTTTTGGACCTGCGCCCCGGCATTGGGCCTAATATTCGCACTAGGGTTTGGCATATTATCCAATCTGCCAATATGAGCAACCCGTATGGTTTTGTGTCCATTTGTGTTATTGCTTTACTTCTATGGGGCATATGGAAAACTCGTTGTGCAGCTAGGTTTGAAGGCAAGAATTTCTATGTGGGTCGTTTCATTTCATCTCTTATTGTGGATGTTAACCATTGTCTCCAGGGAGCAGTCTTCAAGGTGCAGCCGTCGCCCATCCAGGAGGCTCAATTGCATCAGATGGGGTTCATTTACAGATCTGTAATCAAAATGCCTAAACTTCTTTGCTGGTCTCCTCCGGCTTATGGTCTATCTCTGCATGTGGATGGGGCTTCCAAAGGGAACCCAGGGATATCTGGCGGGGGAGGTTGTTTCAGGTACAGGCAGGGTAAGGTCCTTTGCGCCTTTTCTCATTGTTATGGTCTTGGCTCCAACTTCATTGCAGAGGTCCGGGCTCTTGTGGATGGCCTCCGTATTGCCACTATACACTGATTCCCCATCTCTGTGGTTTATATTGATTCTCAGGCCCTGGTGCAATTGATCAACAGTAATAAACCTCCTCCTTGGCTTGCTCTTCATTGGTGGGACAGCATTTTATATCTCATTCAGTATTGTCACTGTGAAGTGAAGCACACCTATAGGGAGTGTAATCAGGTAGCAGATTCGCTTGCCAATCATGCATGCTACTCCAAGGCAAATGTCGAATTCTCTAGCTGGAAGGAGATGCCTATTCAGGCCAGAGGCCGAGCAGTGGTTGATGCTGCTGGGGTTCCTATTATTAGACTGTAGCTTCTACTTTTTTCCAGTGTAGAGTTTATTATTTTCTATACATTGGTTTGTACTTCAGGGGTACGCCCCGTGCGACATTGTACTTCTTATTTTCATTGATAATAAAATAGCATCTGGGTGTGTGTGATAGCATCTGGGTGTGTGTGACGGTGGAGTGGGTCCATTCCCTTCTGCTGGAAGGGGGTGAACTCTCCTGTCTACCCTAGGTGTCTTTTTGCGATAACAAAAAAAAAAGGCATTGGTTGCCTTTCCCTAGATGGACCCGAACGCTGGAGGAGATGCAGTCCCTGGAGGTAAAGATGCTGCACCAAATAGGAGACGTCTGGGATGGAAGAGAATAGTCCAAATCCCAAACTCTCCTCCTACTGTAGTACCTCTGCCCGATGACCTGTGTCCAAAGTCCTTCATCCCCTCCTCGCAGCCTCCATAACCACTTGCTCGAAAAAGAGAGGTTGAAATCCCCAACATCCTTGATATCGATACCCTCTTGTTCCTTGGTAGCAGCCACTCTCCCCCACTTGATGTCACGCCATCCCCTACACCTCCCCCCACTCCCATGGCAGAAAAACCTGGCCTGAATGGCTTCAACCTTCTTAGCCACCATCTTCGGGATACGGAAATTGGATAGAAAATAGGTTGGTAGACTGTCCAACATAGATCTGCAAAGCACCAACCTGCCCCATAAGAGAGCAGCCTCCGCCTTCCAGCCAACTAATCTATCCTCATACCTTTGTACAAGAGGGGACCAATTAGCACACCGAAGAGCCCTTGGAGATAGAGGGAAGCCCAAATAGGAAATAGGGAATGTTCCTATTTGGCAGCCCAATAAGTACCCCGCCCTCTGTAGAGATCTGTCTTCCATATTAACCCCAACAAGCAGGCTCTTGCTGACGTTAACCTTCAAACCAATAGTCTCCTCCACTAGTTCCAGCAACATTCTTGCCACATACATCTTCCTCTCATCCTCGGCCAGGAACAGAATGGTATCATCAGCATACTGCAAGTGAGAGATGGACAGTCCACCTCTCCCAGCCTGGAATCCCCTGATTAGACCTGAAGACTTTACTCTCTGCTAAACCCTACTAAGAACATTGGCCACCAACACAAAGAGGAGCTGTGACATAGGGTCTCCTGTCGAAGCTCCCTGCCACTGTAGAAGAAAGGAGTTCTCTTCCCGTTCACAAGAACCGCGAATGAGGTAGAGGAGATGCAAACTCTAATCCAACTAATCCACCTATCCCCGAAGCCCAATTTCTCCAGCACATCAAACAAACAAGCCCAATTTACCCTATCATAATCTTTTTCAAAATCTAGCTTTAACACCACTCCTTTCTTTCTTTGAGACTTCATAGCAAACAGATACTCATGAGCCACCAAGAAGTTATCCTGGATATGACGCCCTTTAATGAAGCCCCCCTAAAGGCAACTCACCATCCTCGACATGACTCTCCATTCTCCCTGCCAACACTTTAGTGATGATCTTGTAAGTGCCCTTTAAAGAAGCTGATAGGCCTGAAATCACCGAATGTGTGGGCTCCATGTATCTTTGGGATGAGGGAAATGAAGGCTTTGTTAATACCTCCCGGGTGAGCCCTCCCCAAATGAAACTCCTTAATAGCTTCCAGAAGATCACCTTTAATCACATCCCAACATTGTTAGAAGAAGGCCAATGGGAAGCCGTCTGGCCCTGGAGCTCTATCCCCTGCCAGAGAAAAGACTGCACTGCAGACCTCCTCCTCAGTGAAGGTTTGGGAGATGTCATCCCTCTCCTCAAAAGAAAGACGGGGAAGTAAGACATCAGCAATCCACGATTTGAAGTGGTCCTCCTCTGAAAATAACTCGGAAAAGTGGTCTCTGGCCAAACCTCTAATCTGCTCATCCGTAGAGAAGGAAAGTTCACCCATTGTAATGCAAGTAATCACATCCCAACACTGCTGGAAGAAAGCCAATGGGAAGCCGTCTGGCCTTGGAGCTTTATCCCCTGCCAGAGAAAAGACTGCACTGCAGACCTCCTCAGTGAAGGTTTGGGAGATGTCATCCCTCTCCTCAGAAGAAAGATGGGGAAGTAAGTCATCAGCAATCCTCGGTCTAAAGTGGTCCTCCTCTGAAAACAGCCTGGAGACGTAGTCTCTGGCCAAACCTCTAATCTGCTCATCCGTAGAGAAGGAAAGCTCACCCATTGTAATGCAAGCAATGGTATTCACTCTCCTCCTCCCTAAAGCTGTATGCTAGAAGTAAGCCATATTAATGTCCCCTTCTTTTATCCATTTGTCACCCGATCTACTTCCAATAGGTCTCTTCCCTAGAAAAGATCTCCTCAAATTGACACTGATAGAGTCTCTGAGCCTCCTGTCCTCTGCATCCATAAGACCTACCTCCTCCAAGCTATCTAGGTCCTTAAGCTATTGAAGGATTCTATCCTTGGCAATCCTCCCTGGGAGGGTTTTATCAGCCCCCCAAGACTTGAGAGCATGAGCAGTATTCCTCAGTTTCGTGACAAGAATGCCCATATTGATTATTACAATCCCAGGATAAAATAACTCCCAAGAAAGGTAACAAGCTTGGGAAACAAGCAACCATCTACTAGGTATCTGTTTGGACAATGAGATCATCAAAACCATCCAAAGTCGCAGATTTCAAGAACTCTGTCATTTCATTTGGCATCCACGAGGCAGGGTCACATCAGCTATATTGAACTTAGCATCAGACTGTCGTCTTTAATGCACAAGAGCTTGACGACACCGTGAAATAAGAATGCTTACACTTCTTCCTATGTCTTGGGCAATTACTTGAAATTTTCATATACAAACTATCATTATAACAAAAAATGCAGAATTATCACTTCTGTATTTGAATCTACAGATAGATTATTAAGAATGATAATGGTATGCAAAAAGTTTAACTCCTACATTGAATTTTATACATACACTACTAACAAAATGGTGGGCAGAAAGACCTCTTTTGCACACAATTGACATTCGTAAGTATACGTGTAAATCCAAATACAACAATGATAAACATGCAATTTTCATTCTCAGAACAATTTACATACAAAAACCTCCAACTAATTATCAAGGACACAAGAAGAATAGTGTGAGACGTTTGGCCTTCCCATGGCTTGTGCTAACGATCCATGTGAAATCAGTAACACTTTTATTGTGTCATCTTGTTCATGCACCCTACTCACTTCATCTTGAGCTTTGTCCTATAACGATCTATGTACACCTTTGACACAGCTGATTAACCAGCTATTTGAAGATCTATATGCCACCAAAACCATAATTAATGTTTCATTATGATCTAAAGCTCCACTAATGCCCTTACAACCAAAATTTCCTACATGACATGTTTTCTGGAATGATGTTGCACTTGCATATACATTTCTTACAAAATCCTGACAGCCGAATCAATGCACTATGTTCCTTGCTAAAATTTGAATTTGTTCATTTTCCACATAATAATCCATCTGAGAATCCCCCGAGGTTACAAGTATAAGGTCAACATGGATACAAGAGTTTGGTAATAATCTTTTAAGTCCAATTCCAATCTCATTCAGTATATAAAAATGCACGATAGAGATAAAACTAGCCTGACTTGAAACCAAGTTGTTATCTTGAACTAAACCTGCATCCGCAGCACCGATTTAACTCTACAGCCAAATCCAAGGTGCATATTGTCTGCTGGAGTCATAGATGTCAGTATCGGCCGAAACCGATACGTTTCGGCCGAAATGTATCGGTTTCGGCCCATACCGAAACCGTTTCGGACCTGCTCACTATAGCAGGTCCGAAACAAAAAAAAAATTAATGGTTTCGATCTAAAACCAGACCTGCTCACTGTATTTTTTGCCTTTTGAATGTTTTGAACTGGTTTCGGCCGAAACCCAAACCGGTATGTTTTGATTTCGGTCCTGGCCGAAACCAGTACGTTTCGGTTTCGGTCCTGGCCGAAACCGATACCGATACCGAAACCGGTACTGCCATCCTTGATTGGAGTGCCTTGTACACTTTGAATGTTCTATGAACACAACCCTACACTCTTCTTCCCTTCTTTTTGGGAAAGTCACCTTCAAGCAGTTTCATTATTTGATACACATAAGACAAGTAGGATGGCCAAGAATTTTTTTCTCTTTTTAATAGAAATATGATAGGAATCACATGGATCAACATCCGCAAAGCTTGATTTTCATTTCTTTCTGCCACAACAGATAGCCCTTGTAGCAACATGTCTATTACATTCTCTTTTATGAATATGGTCTGCCCATTATTCCAAAAACCAGAGCTCACGAATGAGAGAGCTTCATGTTTACATATCTATTTTACCCAACAAGCCTATTGCTCTGAGGTCACCCTTTATTTTCCCAATTCATACAAATATTGATTCTAAATATTTGAGATCACATTGTCTATTGTCTAGCCAAATGTTCCCCACTGCTCCAAAAAAATAATAAATAAATAAGAAGACACCAATATCCACTTGCATACTATTCCTTGGGAAGTACATGTGAACTATGATACATCTAATTAATTGCCTCTGGATTCTAGCTTACCAAGAGCTTTGTAAAATAGAAATATATTTATTCTTCAATATTGGAGACACTCACCCATGATAGAAAGCTTTTCTGGAGGAAATAGGCAATTCAACAGACTCAGTGGCAAGCATATTGTTCGATACAAATTTCACGTGCACCTGTCGTATTCTTACTAAACATGCAAATAAGATAATGCCTATGTTTGTTTTCTGCTATTATCAGATTAAGCAAGTTTGATAATCACAAGCAAGTTTCAGTAGGGCAGTAAATGACACACATAGTTCATGTTGACCTTTATATTGAGTAAAAATACTATCAGATCACAAGGCACATAGACAGGTATTGATTAGTATCACTCGCAAACCGAAATTTAGACCTAAGGGGAAAAATGTTGAAAAGAAAATGAATGAGATAGAATTTCGCAGAAGAAAGGATTAAAGGATGGAAGCCTCACGTAACTTACCATAACTTTCAGTATTGCATTTTCATTGCAAATAACATCCCCAGATGACACAGAAGCAGGACTGCTACCATCTTCTAGTAATCTGTTATTAGATGATACTGAAAATTGGGATCCATGAGTGCAATTATCCATAAATGTCCTTGATGCAGAATCACTGAATAGAGTGGCATCAGCATCCTTCAAGGAATCTATCTTCAGAAGCCCTTCAAAGTGATCTTTGCACATTTGGAGCTTAAACCATTCATTATGTGAATGGAGAGTTGCCCTCATTATTTTCATTAACTGTGGTTCTTCAATGCCAAGCCTTCGTCCCAGTGCAATCTGTAAAGTTTGTACTTGAGAATTATTATGTGGAAGGGTCTGATGCAATAGACAAAGAAATACACATATGCATAACAGACAGGTAGATCATCTGAAAATGGACACTCGTATTCTTTTCCCCTCTGTTCTAAGATGGGAAAGAAGACTTTATTTTCACACAGCCTCAATGAAGCAACCAAACCAACATAAGGCAGAAATACAAACTCACTTTAGTTCAAGAGAAATCTAAGTTCCATGCAGTTTAATTTGTAACTCAGATGATAATTAATTTACAGAAGCCATAACGTATTACACTTCATGGACTAGAAAATTCTAGAAATAGTAAAGGTGTTGCAGGATATGCAGTTACCAAAGGCTGAATTCCACAGAACTGAATTCTACAGAATTGCAAGTATTGTAATTTAGTAAAAAAGAAACCTTCATGCATCCACTTCCTTGTGGATAAGCTATGAAAATCAAACTTGCATAAGATCATACAATATGTCAACATATATGACTATCTTGCCTGCAGAGAAGTTGCAAGTGCAGGTAGGGGTATGCTTTTAACCATCGCATCATTAGGTTTAAGAAGAGTGAACAGGGTCTCCTTCAAAGGTTTGAGCAATTCAGAACTTTTGGCAGCCATGGGCCCTAAGTAAGAGGATGCAACCCTTAGTGCCTTTGCATGATCACCATCATCAACATGTTTGAGAAACTCAACCTGAAAAACCAGAACTACAAGAGCATTACAAACTACAACAAAGTCCATGACAACAACACTCAATATACAAGAGAAAGGAATCACCTGCTTAAGATGAAACAGTAGGACAGGGTTCTGCTTGAAGAAGTTGGGATCCACGGTATTTATTTCTTCCACAACTTCTGCAGCCATCCCCTTGCTAGCTAGGTCCCTCAGCCCTAACACAGTCTCATACTTGTTTTCCTTATCATCTATGTGCTCTACAGAAGAATGGTTAAGAGAGGCCTGGAGGTCATTAAAAATAAAACGATGAACATTCAAGGAAAAGACCAATGGAAAACCATGGAAAAGTTTTTTTTTAAGAAAACATTATAATGAGTGAAGTACCTGTTCTTCCTCCAATGTAACTCCATTGGCACTCATATTTGTATGCATATGCCCTTTATTGTTTTTTATGAAGGAAATGGGAATATCAGGTGTAGCTCTGAGCCTCTCAATACGTCCTTTCCATCTCTTGTGTCTGCTATGTTGTCCAACTCCATGACTTCTGATCCTCCGACCCCTACAACTGCTAATTGTCTGGTTCACATTGCTTGTGCTACAGTCTTCATTATTGTTTGATACTTCATGTGAAAATCTCACTTCAATTTCATTACCCTGCATACTTGCATCAGAGGTTTCACTGTCAGAAAGTTTGCCAGTTCCAGAGTCTACATTTGGAGAGAAACTATCTTCTGAAATACTCGGTCCAGGATCAAGCTGATGAGATCTTGAACAATTGCTAGGTGTCTGAACATCTGGTAGTGAATGAAGCAACATGAGGATCAGAAGAGGTGACAGAGTATACACATAGATAATCCAATTAGAATCACAACATTAAATAGAACAAGCATTCCAGAAGTGAGATGCCACCTGATGATGGCATATGACCATCCACTAGTCCCCTATAGATGCAGTATTCATGAACAAGCTTGTCAAGCATTGCAACATCCAATTGCATCCGGCAAAGTTCATTCTGCAGGTAGGTGGAGATGTTGAGAAGAAAGTTAAGGTTAACAAACCTAGTTGACAAAAAAATGTCTATCAACCATCCAGACAGTGAAATTATTTTCATAGCAGGTGGAACTCAGGATACAAGAACAGATGGCACCATGACTCATAAAGGAAGGGAAAAGTAAGTTATGGTGACAACTTAGATCTTGCATCAGAATTCCATGACAACCAACTTTTATCCAGGTTCTGAAACTACAGGGCCCATATAGAGAAAAAGTAGGAACTAAGTCAAAAAAGAATTAGTACAATGCTTAATTATACAAGAATGCCATTAGGCAGGAGTATGTATATCTTTAAACTGACGAAGCTATGCCATGAATCAATGGCCCTTCAAGATGACTTGTAAGATTACTGTTGAGCCACTTTGTTAACCCCTCAAAATAGATAGGGGAAAAGGCATCCACAAGTGGTTAAATTCCACAATACATGTGAGTGAAATGGGTTAGGAAGGGAAATTCATTGGTATAAAAAATTCCCCACCTAGCACAAAATCACCAAACCACCACACACGTGGGAAACATCAATTTCCCTCTCCTCATGTGAAAAATGAACAGTAGAGGGGCTATTTATAGGAGAAGTCACCCTTTTTCCACCCATTTTTGAGGTTTAGGACCGGGTCCACCCCCTTTTGGGGGGTTTACCCCGGGTCCATCCCCTCCTTGGGGGTTTGGCCCGGGTCCACCCCCCACTTGGGGAGTTTGCCCTGGGTCAACCCCCTCCAAGGGGCTTTGCCCCGGTTCCAACCCCACAAGGGGTTTTATCTGCCCCGGGTCCACCCCATTAGCCCATGGTTTTAAAAAAAAAAAGGAGGCAAAGCAAGGGATGGGGTTTGATGAAGCAATCAAGACTTTTACAAATTACAAGGCTTTGGAGATTGACTGTGTCATGCAGAAGTCTGCTGAACATTATTGCAAGTGCAATCCAAAGGCTTTTAGTGCAGATACAGCATATGTCACTGCATATTTTGTTATTGTGCTCAACACTGATGCCCACAATGCCATGGTTAAGAACAAGATGTCACCAGATGATGTTATAAAGAACAATCATGGAATTGATGATGGTAAAGATCTACCAGAAGCATATTTGAGACCCTTATTTGAATGGATATCAAGGATGAAATCAAGATGGAAGAAGCCAACATGCTATCTTTGGATAGTAGGGTCATGGACCTTAGTAGCAATCAGATTTCATAGGGACGATTTGTTTTTTAAGAAAGTCTGGATCTATCAGTTTTCCCAGTGAGGTAGACTGCAACACAGGATCCTTGTGAATTCCCAGGGGTTATGGTCTTCGTCATTCTGCTGAAAATGCTGATAATAGGAAGTTTAGTGGATGCTCAAAACCTATCTGTGCACATTCTTCAGAAGAATGTTCAAGCCTAAAGGCTGTTATTGAAGCAAAGTGCAGCAGCAACATTAGCTCAGTGGCAGCAGCAGCAGCTCAAGAGCTGCAGCAGCAGCCAATGGGGACAGCAGCGACCCAGTGACAGCAGCATAATCTCAAGGGCTGCAGCAGTAGTCACAGCAACACATGAGTAACAGCCCACACAAGCAGCTAGAACAGCAAATCTTTTGATTGTCGTCTCATTGAGGATTCAAAATGTATTCTTATCAATCGACAACAACCAAGAAATAGTGCACACTGGACTGGTTTTGTGTGTGTGAAGTATGTAAACAAAATGATTGAGAATGGACCTTGCAAACCAAAGCTATCCTTGGCCTACATTGGCTGGCATGATCCACCACTACCAGGAAATGATCCAGCCAGCTACACACTATCTTGGCAAATCACTAGGAGTGGATAAACAATATACTGATTTTCTAACAGAGGAGTTGATTAGAGCAGCATTTCAGGAGCAACACAAATAGCTCAGTAGCAGCTGCAACAACCCAATGGCATCAGCTCTGCAGCAGCAGCAGCAGCAGCAGCAGCAGCAGCAGCAGCCGCCCTGAAACAGCATTATCAGCAGCTCAAGGGCTGCAGTGGCAGCTCAGAGAAACAGCACTGGAATCACAACTCTTTTATCAAGGGGAAAATTCACCCAATTTGGAATATAAGGGGTAGTAAAGCCTGCATCCACCCACTTTTGGGGGTCTACCCCGGGTCCACCACCCTTCTGGGGGTTTGCCCGGGGTCCACCTTATGGACGCACTTTCGGAACACTTCTTTTTTTTTCGTTTGTTCGTTTATTTATTCGTTTATTCGGTTTATTGAGTGCGAGGGCGTACCAGTCACATAAGTGACGATTTATTCAGACTTCAAGGAAGCCCTTGGTTTGCAAGACGAAAAAAACAATAAACCCGCCCTTGGTTTGCAAGACAAAAAACAATTCAAGGAAGCCCAATGCGGGGTCAGACGATTGTGTGTGTCGTGTCAAGACAAAAACCCGCCGCGCCGTAAAGGTCACGACGTTAATTACATCCCATTGGAGAGGGGAAAACCCTTGATTGATTGTCAGGAAAAGAGGCCTTATGGCCTAAAGTTAATGTTAATGAAATGAGACAATAGAATCTCGAACTGCGTTTAGACAGACCCCGCATTGGGGCGTAAATGTTCAAAGTATGTCGGTCACTCGTGGACCATTCCATGTTCGGACGGAAGTCTGCATTTGTAGCATAAAAAGACGGCGATAAAACCGCGCAAGTGTTTGCCACGTATACGGCAAGTTTAATAAGAATGCAGGATTGGATCACGGTAGAGACGGGTCAAGTTTGATGAACTATCGGCCCGAGGCAATGCCGGATCATGGCCACGTCGGGATGGTTCCCGAGGTCTAAATTCGACTTGCCAGGGCATCATTTTATATTCCTTTTGCGCCAGGTCCGAGGAACTAGAGGTTCCGAAGCAGACGTTATTATGTTCCCTTTTTATTATTATTATTAGGTTGTTGGATTTTCTTTTATTTATTTGGGTGCATGGACATCCCCTTTTTTTGGGCTTTCATATCTCTTGTTTAGTTAGTTTTTTTTGTTTTGGCTTGCGCCATTCAAATCTGAATTGAACGCCGTTTAATTCTTTTGATGGGGGTGGTTTTATGAGTTCCTTATCATTTATAGTATTTTTCTTTCATTTGTGCAATTATTATTATTATTTTTATATTTATTAATTATCATTCTTATGGTTTTTATCATTTTGACAATTATTTTTATTATCATTGTATTCATTGATTATCATTTTTATGGGTTTTTGTTATTTTTATAATCATTTTATTGTCATTGGCTCATAAGGGTTATAAATACATGATAGAGGTGGTAAACGTATGGCTAAGGGTGAAAAATACCTTACATGGGTGACAAATGAATGGCTAAGGGTGAAAAATAGCCGAAAGGCGACGGCTTGTTAGAGGAACAAATGGGTCGGCTGGGTGATAGATGGATTGGGAGAGGTGAAACGGCGTGGGAGGAGAGAGATGGAGAGAGAGAAGGAGGTGATACGGCGTGCCAGGGGGCGCGCCAGTTCACTCCACCTCTTGCGTTTTTTTCTTTTTTATTTTTTAAGGGGATGAAGGGTGAAACGGCGTGAGAAAGAGAGGCGCGATGACGCCGGTTCGCTGGGTGCTGGAGGAGTTGACTTCACGGACGCGGTGCGTCGACGCAAGGCGGGGGAGCAGAGCCAGGCGGAGGTTGGGTTTGGTAAAGGTGACAAATGGATAGGTAGGGGTGAAAAGTGGGCAGCTAAGGGTGAAAAATGCCTGTTAGTGGTGACAAATGGGTGAGGTGTGCTGTGGGTTAGTGAAGGGTTAAAACGGCGCGGGGATGAGAGAGAGAAGTGGGGAAGAGGGCTCACCCCCTCTTCATGAGTTTTTTTTTTTTAGGATTATTATCGCCAGGATGACATTTTTGTTTGTTTGATCACTTTCCCCATTTCAGTATCGCTCTTGATGAGCATCGTTCTTAGTTCAGTATTGTCCTGGGTCCCTTGTGTCTGATGTATCTATATCAACATTGTGTCCATTATTCGTGTTGCTCCTTTGCATCTGACGTGCTTGTTTTAGCATTAAGGTAATTGCTCAGCTCATTTTTTCTTAGCATTAGCTCAAGTTTTCACCAAGTCCATAATTCTAAGGAAAATTGGGCAACACCTCCCCCAGACCCTGGGTTTGCGGGGTGCAAAATAGAGAGCCGTCAATCGGAATGCTCCGAGACAATCCCCAAAATTTAGATGAGCTAGAGACAACTATTTGGTGACCTAAAGATGAGCATAGAAGCCTGAGGACTAGCCTTCAAGGGATCCAAGTGGCTCACGGGCCGTTGCTTCAAGAAAGTTTCTGGGGCATCCGCCAATATGTCGTCAAATGTATGACTGTCATTGTTCACCTTGCAAGTGGGATCCCCAGAAGGCATACTATGAGGGAGTAAGCTTCCGCCGGGGCCCGAAGTGATCAAAAAAGGAGATCAGAAAATCAAGGGCAGGAAATGGGAAAGCATCTTGGCTGGTGAAGGGAGGAACACCGGTTCCATTGGACCTGGAGAGAGATCGACAGAATCTCCAGAACTCATGGTCGAGAGTGAGAAGATATCCGTCACCTCCATAGCAACCGACGCATATATACGTATATGTATCTATATATATCCATATATTCATGGAATGTAGTAGTGTATATATGCACAGGAAAAGGGAGACCCGTCTGGGCCAGAGAGAGGGAGAAGGCGAGACAAAAGCTACGAAAGGCACAACAAAACTTTTCTTTTTATTCGCCATCGAGGCACCCAATCAAAGGGGAAATACACATAGCAGCGGAAAAGAAAACATAAGAGGGGGAAGAGGTAGCAGAAACAGGAAAAGATACAACAATGGGGGTTTGCCCTGGGGCCAAGAAGAACAGGAAGAGCAAAAAAAAGGAAAGGAATACAATGGAGGGAGGGGGACGGAGCATGGGCTCCCCCCCCTTGATCTCACCTCTTTTTCCCTCTCCTCCTCACTCTTCTTTTTCTCTTCTTGGCTTCTCCAAGTGGCCCCTTCTCCTTTCTCTGCTTGCCGAACCCGCTTCATCGACGGAGCCTGGGCTCCTTTTATAGAGAGGGGGAGGTGAAGCCATCGAAGCCCCCTCCTTCTTCTCTTTCTTCTTTTCCCTACAGGGGAGGCTTCAGATCCTGACGCAGGGTGGCAGGCAGTGAAGCGGTGTCTTGCTAAGATTGGCCGAGTACAACCGATGCGACGTCGACGAGCTCTGCTGATGGTTCGCAGGGGAGAGCCTGGAGTTTGCCCGCCAGGTACTTGCCATTTCTACCTTCGATCCGGTGCGGGAAAACAGAGTACCAGAACTTCGAAGGGACGTCCCCCGCGACGGAGTTTCAGTGGAGATGGGATCTTTTTGCGCGCCGTTTCAAATGGCCAGCCTCCTCACGCCGATTCAAGAGGCCATGGAGAGGGTGGAGGCCACGCTGTTTATCATAGAGCAAGAAGAGGCGCGCCGGTTTAATGGAACCAAGGCCGCGCCGTTTCAAGTGGCCAAAAGGGGCCATGGTCGCGCCGTTTCAAAGGGCCAAGGGAGCGCCGTTTCAGATGAGGGGTTTCCTCGTTGGTTCACTTGTGGGCCGAAGAAGGAGCGCGCCGGTTTAGGGAGGCAGTGCCGCGCCGGTTTAGAGAGTTGAAGAGAAGCTCGCCGTTTCAAGGAGGAGGGGTGCGCCGTTTTCATGGCAGTAGGGGCCGCGCCGTTTTAACAGCCAAGGACGCTCTTGCCGCGCCGGCTCAACACCGCGCCGGCTCAAGTGGCTCTTTTGGCGTGACCACGCCGTTACAAGGGGGATGACGCCGGCTTAATGGCTTTGTCGACTTCGACCTGGCTCGAATGAGTGTTTGACGTCTGGCGCTGCCTCAGTTTTACTGCACCGCTCCCGGAGTGTTTGTTTTGAAGATCCCGAGCTTCGGCGCGTGATTCCGAGTGAGACTCGACACGTGTCGAACCTGTGTTAGCTCACTCAGGTTTCGTCTTGATTTGGCCTTCGGCACTGTGAATCGTGCCCTCAGGCCTGCTCCCTGCCTATGGAGAGTATCTTCATCGAGTGGGCAACCACTGAAAGGGTTTTCGTCCCCATTGGGCAGTTCTTCGACCTCCCACGGACCTTTCCGGCATACCGTGTGTCCTTATCGGGTCACTCGGGTTTTACGCCGATATTGCCTTCGGCACCCTATTTCGGGGGACCAGGGATATTTCTTCAATCCGGAAGGCTTCCTTATCAGGTGGCGGACCGCCAAGTATGTTGTCATCCGGATCGGATGAGATATAAGGCTTGTTCGGCTCGACGATACCCGGAGTTCTTTCTCGTGAATTTTTGGGTGTCTACAAATGCCCCCTACTCGCAGGTGTCGCGACCGAGGGACGAGGGAGCGAGTCCTACGAGTGACTTCCTGCTCAACAGGCGGCTGATATCAGGGCAGTGCAGCTTTGAACATTTTTCATCAGCTATGCTTGGATGCTGATGGTTGACGATCTTGAACATTTTCTTTTCTTCTTTTTCTTTTTTTTTCTTCTCTTTCTCTCTTTTCTTTCCTTCTTCTTTCTTCTTCTCTCTCATTTTTTCCCTTTTTTTTTGAACAACTTTGGACAGGTGCTTGCGTGGACGCCGATGGTGAGGTGATGTTGGCTTGAATGCCAATAATTGAAAAGTTGTCGGCTCGGGTGCCGATTATAGAAAAGTTGTTGGCCTGCACGCTAATGGCTAAAAATGTTGTCGACTTGGACGCCAATGGTTTGAAAGTTGTCGGCTTCATTGCCGATAATTGGGAAGATGTCGGCTCAGATGCCGATAATTAGGAAGCTGTCGGCTCGGATGCCGATAATTGGGAAGCTGTCAGCTTAAGTACCGATAATTGGGAAGCTGTCGACTCGAGTGCCGATAATTGAGAAGTTGCCGGCTTGAGCGCCGATAACGGGGAAGCTGTCGGCTTAAATACCGATGATTAGGAAGCTGTCGACTTAGATGCCGATGATTTGAAAGCCGTTGGCTCGAATGTCGATGGTCTGAAAGTTGTCGGCTTAGATGCAGATGGTTTGAAAGCTGTCAACTTAGGTACCGATGGTTGGAAAGTTGTCGGCTTAGATACCGATGGTCGGAAAGCTGTCAGCTTGGATGTCGATGGTTTGAAAGCTGTCGGCTTAGGTACCGATAGTCGGAAAGCTGTCGACTCAGACGTCGATGATTTGAAAGCTGTCGACTTGGATGCCGATGATTTGCATGTATTTTATCATCATCTCTTTTTTTTTCCTCTCTTCTCTTTTTTTTTCTCTTCTTTCAACATCATCGCCATTTATTTTGTTGCATCATTATCATTTATTATCATCCCTTTTTTATTCCTTTTTTTTAATCATCATTGTTTTCTTCTTACTTCCTTTTTTATTACCATCATTTTATCATTTTTCATCATCATTCATTTTTATCTTCTTTTTTATCACCCCTTTTTTTTACCTGAGAATGCAAGCATTCACTAACATCAAGCATAAAATAGATATATAGTATATCCCCTATATCAGGAATAGGATAGGGATGAAGCCCCAGATTCATAGACTGCGTGCGACCCACGAGTCATAACTAAAGGAGCTTTGCATTCGCCGAAAGGACATCGCATAGCCCATGCATATAGCTTAAATCACGATTTTCACCCGAGACAATTTCTCTGTGGTGTGGAAGTGCAGGTATATGAGTGTGGACGACGGGATCGTACCAAGGAGAGAGAAGGAAAGGGGGACGTAGATGAATTACAGGGTGGTATGAGAAAGGAATTGGTAAACACGACCTGAAGGAAGCGTTCTAGTGGAACACGAGAAATCTAGACTCCCACCTTCCGGTACGGGCCGGAGATCGAGATCCAAAGGTCTTCTCACACAAGCTAACTTCCTCCTCAACAGGCGTAGCGTGTTGTTTCGGGAGTAGCTTTAAAGATACCGGATGTTAGGATGGGATATGCTGGGACTCTAGGAATGAGGGGCAATCAAAATAGGAATACCAAATTACAACAGAATGTGGCTCATCATGAAATAATAACAATAATACGAACAAAATGAACCAGAATTATAGCAAGATATCACTTAATGGGAGAACATAACAGTAATATAGAAAGAGCGAACCACCACAAGACATTGGTCTTTGCGGGGTTTTTATAGCAATATATATAACAATAAATATATATACGTTCAACAAACCACCACTAGACGTTGGTCTTTGTGGGATTTTTATAGCTAAGATAAAAAATAATGGAAGAGAATGACAGCATGAAAATTATGAAAGGAAACCTCCGCGAGGAACTTGTTCCATCCAGCGGGGTTCGAGTGAAGATTATAAAATAAAACCGCCACGAGGAACTAGTTCCGTCAACGGGGTTCGAATGAAAGACAGAAGATAAAAACACCGCGAGGAACTAGTTCTGTCAACGGGGCTTGAATGAAAGACAGAAGATAAAATCACCGCGAGGAACTAGTTCCGTCAACGGGGTTCGAATGAAAGACAGAAGATAAAACCGCCGCGAGGAACCAGTTCCGTCAACGGGGTTCGAATGAAAGACAGAAGATAAAACCGCCGCGAGGAACCAGTTCCGTCAACGGGGTTCGAATGAAAGACAGAAGATAAAACCGCCGCGAGGAACCAGTTCCGTCAACGGGGTTCGAATGAAAGACAGAAGATAAAACCACCGCGAGGAACGAGTTCCGTCAACGGGGCTCGAATGAAAGACAGAAGATAAAACCACCGCGAGGAATTAGTTCCGTCAACGGGGCTCGAATGAAAGACAGAAGATAAAACCACCGCGAGGAACTAGTTCCGTCAACGGGGTTCGAATGAAAGACAAAAGATAAAACCACCGCGAAGAACTAGTTCCGTCAACGGGGTTCGAATGAAAGACAGAAGATAAAACCGCCGCGAGGAACTAGTTCCGTCAACGGGATTTGAACAGAAAAGAAATAACAGAAAGAAGGGGAGGGGAAGTGTGATCGCCAGGGCTGAGAACCCCACAGGAAGTGTTCTGATCGCGTTCGCCGCCGGAGCGGGAGCAGTGCGAGTCCTCTCTTCCTCTTCTGTCGACCGGCCGACGAAGAGGGCTTCCTTCGGTTACCCTGATTTTGTTATTCTTTCTTTTTTCCTTTGTTTTAGCTTTTGTTGTTTTTTTTTTTTTGTTTTTGTTTGTGTTACCTTTATTATTTTTATTCTTTTATTTCTTTTAAAGAGACATGAGAAAATGATGAGAGAAATCGAGATGTAAAAGATAGAGAAAGAGAGTGAGGTATAGAGAATTAAAATTATTAAAGACCACTAGGAAAATATATATATAGAGAGAAAGACTCTTTTTTAGACAAAAATAGAGAGGGACGGGGGTGGAGACTTAACAATAAATAACAATAGAAAGAGAGAGAAATATAGTAAAATGGAGGGCGGACGGTTGGATATCTCAAAATAGGAGGGAATGATCCCTTCTCATCTCCGAACTGAGGAATCACGTGAGTTCTCTCCTCTTCCTTCGGCTGGCCGAAGGAGATAGTTTCCCTTTGATGGTTCCCCTTGCAAAAGAAGACGAAATAATAAATCAGGATAACGACAATGCAACATCAATCCCTTGTGATGAATATGATGAAGACATGAACAAATACGTACCTGGTCGATGTTGTTTTAAACCCCTTTTATACACAAAGGTAGGCAGATGATATGATGAATGATCAAGTGAGGGCCTCTCAGGGAGAGAGATGCAATAGGGATGAGAGATAACGCATGCAATGCAATGCAACTAACAAAATAAGAACGAAAATAAGACGAAGAAGTGAGGAAGCTTATTGAGAGACGATTGGCGGGCTCGAAGGAACTTCTCCGGGACGAGGATGGTGCGAGAGCACGGTGGAGTAGACCAGGTTCTCCCGTATGCGCTAGGACACCCGGGACTTGACCTTCTTTATTTCTTAGGCTTCACACAGATCGGACTGGAGCATCTCTTTCCATTCCATACAGACGCATACACGCACTTACACATACACCTGCAAGAACACTCACGCATACACACCTATATATACATATATAAGAATATATCTATGAAAGGGAGATTGAAAGAGAGAGGGTTGGAGAGAGAAAGGAAGAGGGAGGGAACAACTCTTCCCCCCTTTTTTAGAATTTTTTTTATTTTAGTTTTACATATATAGTATGTGTATATATGTAGAGAATATATAGGAACTATATAAGATATATATATATAGTATATATATATATGTTATATATATATAAGAGAGGGAGAGAGAGAGAGAAGCAGATGGAAGAGAGAGGGGGAGAGAGAGAACCGAGAGGGGGAGAGAGAAAAAGAGAGAATGAGAGAGAATACGTGAGGGAGAGGAAAAGAGAGGGTGAGAGAGAGAGAAAAGATAACAAATAAAAAGAAAAAAAGAAAAAAAAGAGAGGAGATCGAGAGAGAGTAAAAGAGAAGGGGAGGGGGAAAGAGAGAGGGAGGGACGCTGGGGGATAAAAAAAAAATAATAAAAAAAAGGTGAGGAGAGGGTGACGGCGAAGGCAGAGAGAGGCAGGTGGAGAAAGAAGAGAGAGAGAGGATAAAATAAAGGGTAAAAGAAAGTGAGAGAGAGAGAGAAGAATAAAAAAATAGAAAAAGTGAGGGAGATCGAGAGAGAGTGGAGACGGAGGGAGAATAAAAAAGAGAAAAGAAAGAAAAAAAAAGTGAAGAAAGGGGGCGGCGAGGGCAGAGAGAGGAAGAGAAAGTGAGAGGGGGAAGAGAATAGAGAGGGGAACAGAGAGAGAGAGAGGGCGAGTGGGAGGGGGAGAAAAAAAATAATAAAAAAATGAGAGAGATCGAGAGGGAGGGAGAGAGAGGGAGAGGAAGAGAGAGAGAAGAGAGAGGGAGAGAGAAAACGCGAAAGTCAGAGAGAGAAGAGAGCAACGGGGAGGCGCGAGAAGAGAGAGAGAGAGATCTGCAAGGAGAGGAGAGAAAGAGACGCCGCGTGTGGGGCGACGGACGGCGACGACGGGAGGTGGAGGCAGCAGCGGCGGCACCGGCGGCAGACGATCGGGGGCTTCGCAGTGGTACGGCGTGCGGATGGAGCGGCGTTCGCGCGAAGTCGACGGGGCTCCCGATGGGACGGCGACGACAGCGGCGAAGTGGCCTGCGGACGGCGGCGAGGGGCTCGGACGTGGCGAGGTGGCTGGAGGAACTGTGGTTGCGGCGTCCGGTGGAGGGTGGCAGCAACGACGCGGTGGCTAACGGAGGACGACGATGGATGCAACGGAGGTCGTCGGCGTCCGCGGCAGTGCGGCAGGGACGACGGTGATGTTGGCCGTGGGTGTGAACAGTGGCTTCACGAGGTGGCCGGACGGGAGCTTGCAACGGCGGTGTTGAGGTGGACGGCGTTGGCGGTGCCGAGGAGGTGGACGGCGAGGGGAGCTTCACGACGACGCGGGGGCATGCAAGGGGGGTAGCCGGGGTCGTATGAAGGTGGGGGTGTTGACGTTCCGGCGGACAGACGACGGGAGGATACTGCTGGGGTGTGGAAGCGTGGAGAGGCAATGGATATTTAACAAAGTGAAGAAAGGGAAGGGGAGAGAGAGGGCTCACGATGGTCGCATGGGTGTTTGTAGCAGGTTAGAGAGAGACCCGAAGAGATGGAGGTTGGATGGGAGGTGTGCATGTAGGAGGGTGGTTCTGGGAGTGAGGAGAGAAGGGGTGGTGGCATGCGGTAGCAGAGGTTGCCGTGGAGGTGAGGCCGGGATGATGTGGCCGAGACGATGGGCAGTGAGTGGGGAAGAGAGGGGGTGGAGGCGGACGTCGACGGTGGACGTGGATGGCGACGAGAGATAGTGGTGGAGTTGTCCCGCGGCGGTCCGACGGCGATGACAGCGGCGGCGTGGAGCTCGGACGGTGCATGCAAGGAGGTGCCCCGGAGGTGGACGGCGACGAGGACGGCTGTGGCGTCGAGGGGGGGCGCTGCGGCAAGGGAGTTGAAGAGAGCGACGAGATCAGAGTGAGGGAGAGAAGTCTGTAAAACCGTTGAAAGCGGAGTTCCGATAGAGATGTGTGTTGATGTCTGGTGGTTGAGAGAATCGAGGGGGGAGAGGAGATGGGGTTCTTCTGTGTGTTTTTGTCGTGGGTTGGAGAGTGGGCTCTCGGTTCACGTGGGTTAGAGAGGAGAATCATCGAGAAAAGACAATGAGGGAGATGAGAGTGTAGAGATAAGATGAGGAGGAAAGGGTGACATTTCAGAGGGAGATTCCTCCTGTCGGAGGGGCTGAGTGTACAAGAGAGAGGGTGATAACGAAAGGAGAGACGTGTGTGGTAGAGAAGAGATAAGAGTGAGAGGTGGACTAGGATTAAGATTAATTAGCATAGATTAGTAACAATCTAGTAAATATTAGATTAAGGATAGTATATATATCATTATACATATTTTTATATTTTGTTGTATTGTTTCTTTTTCTGTTTTGTTTATATACACACACATATCTCTTTTTTTATATATTTTTATACACACACAAATAAAATTATCTCAACTTTTTAAAAGCTTTTTAATTAAATTTTTTTGTATTTTATTTTTATAACATTTTGAATTTTTTTATATTTTTTATGACATGCTATGAATTTTTCCATATTTTTATGACCTTTTTCCCATTTTTTTGATATTTTTTTATAAGCTTTTCTTAATTTTTTTGGTGTATTTTTTTATAACCTTTTTTTGAATTTTTTGTATTATTATTATTTTTATGTAAAAAATGACTAATCACCCACATAAATCAAATGTGTAAGCCACTTTGAGGCATCACGGTGTAATACAAGATTTACCCGTAAAAAATGTGAAAACAGCGTGTCTACAATGAGCAGCGGGCCCTAAACATAGGGATGAGCGGGAGTTCCAAGTGACGCTAAGGGATTGCTCTACTGCCTACATATGCATTTCAGGCTTTTGACTTTCGGTAGCTTCACACAGCCCCCTTGTTTATTTTGAAATCTGGACTTCACCGTTCGGCGCGAGTTTCCTCATTTGTTTCAGTGGGGATTCTCGGCTACTAGGATTCGTCCTTTATCGCAATTCGCTTCACTATTTTCGCGCGAGTCTCCTCATTTGTTTCAGTGGGGATTCCCGACTACTTGGATCCACATTTCGCTTCTTCATCATTTTTCTTTTCTCTCTTTTTTTGAAAGGGGGCAAGCAGTTTTTCCTCACGATTACCCTTCATGTGAGCGTAGGAAATTCGAGCATCCACAGAGTGTTAGGAAGAAATTCTGCGATCCTTACAGTTAGAAACCATTGATCGCATTGTATGCAAAGTGTGGAAGTATTGTCTCGATATATTTTGTGAGTTGTGCTAATAACATAGCTATGACTCTTTCCCCTCGACGTATGCACTTGCCACGATGGGCTTTTCTTCCTTAATAGATGCCATGGCGCACACGCATCTGGGATCGGGGCAGCATTATTTATTCAAGGAGATATAGTCCTAGGAGATACAGTCCTATTAGATATATTATAAACAATCACGCAAGCAGGGCGAGCACACATTCAAAGTTAAACTCATGTAGGTTTCTTTGTTTTGTTTTTTTGTGTGTTTTATTTTGTTTTCTTTTATCCATTCATCATTTTTTGCTTTGTTCTATTTTTTTGTCATTTTTTGTTTTCTCTTCCTCCTTTTTGTATTTGTGAATACGTGTTGGCACGGACGCCAACGGTTGAATATATTTGGATAGCTCTGAATATCTTTGATATGTTGTGGGCTCGGACACCAATAATTGACATGTTGTTGGCTTGAATGCCAATGAATGGAATGCTATTGGCTTAAACGCCAATGAATGGAATGCTATTAGCTTAGATACTAATGGATGAAATGCCGCTGGCTCAAATGCCAATGGATGAACTACTGTCGGCTTAAATACCGATGGATGAAATGCTGTTGGCTTAAATGCCAATGATTGAGATGTTGTTGGCTTAAAAGCCAATGGCTGTAGTGCCGTTGGCTTAAATGCCAATGAATGGAATGCCGCTAACTTAGGCGCTAATGAATGAGATGATGTCGGCTTGAAAGCCAATGGGTGAAATGCTTGTTGGCTCAAGTGCCAATGGGTGAACTGATGTCGACTTAAATGCCGATGAATGGAATGCTGTTGGCCTAAACGCCAATAGATGGAATACCTCCGGCCAGAATGCCAATGATTGAGAAGCTGTTGGCTCAGAAGCCAATGGATGAAATGTTGTCAGCTCAGGTGCCGATGGTCGGGAAGCTGTCGGCCTCATTGCCGATAATTGGGAAGCTATTGGCTTAATGCCAATAATTGGGAAACTGTCGGCTTAGCTGCCGATAATTAGGAAGATGTCGGCTCGAATGCCGATAATTGGGAAGCTGTCGGCTTAAATACCGATAATTAGGAAGCTGTCAGCTCAGATGCTGATAAACAGGAAACTGTCGACTTAGCTGCCGATGATTAGGAAGCTGTCGGCTTAGCTGTCGATAATTGAGAAATTTTAGCATCTTTGAGTGTTTGCCGACCCGATGCCAACGGTTGGGGGGGCTTAGTCTTTTTTTTTTTGAATATCTTTGAACAGCTATTGGTTAAGATACCGATGGTTGAAGAGCTGCCGGCTCAAATGCCGATGATTAAAGAGCTATCGGCTCGGATGCCGCTGATTAAAAAACCTGAACATTTTTTAATATTCTCAAATAGCTGTCGGCTTGGATGCCGATGGTTGAGGAGCTGTCGGCATGAACGCCGATGATTAAAGAGCTGTCGGCTCAGACACCGATGATTAAGAAACCTGAATATTCTTCGAAAAGCTGTCGGCTAGGATGCCGGTGGCTGAAGAGCTATCGACTTGGGCGTCGATGGTTGAACAGCTTGGATATATTTCTTTCTTTCTTTTTCTTCCCTTTTTTTTTGAGCATCTCTGAACAGCTGCCGGCTAAGACGCCAGTGGTTGGGTATCTTGAGTATCTTTGGATGTTTTCGTATATACCTGTTGGCGTAGATGCCAATGCTTGGGAAGCTGTCGGTTCGAGCACCGATGGTTGAGATGTTGTCGGCCTAGCTGCCGATTCGCTTCAACATTTGCCCCCAGAGCAGGGCACCACTTGTATCTTGGTTCCCCTTCGGCTTCCCGCCATAACTCAAGAGGCTTGAGACGTCCCTCGGGGTACATTGTTCTTCAGCTGATGGGATGAGGCTACGTTGACCGACCTCCCAAGGCTGGGCATTTGATGGGGCCGCGACGGGTCTATCCTGTGCTCGCCCATTTGTATTTCACCTTTTTGTATTAGGCTTTCAATAATATCTTTGGATATATAACAGTCCTCAATGGCATGCCCCCTCTGTTGATGGTAAGGGCAGAATTGGGGATCATCTTTCCATCTGGCGTCGCTCGGCCTTTTGGGCTCCGAGAGGACGATCTCGCCGCATTCGCGGGCCCATTCGAACAACATTTGAGTTTTCTCCTTAGGGAAGGAATAGGGTTTCCTCATCTTGTCCCTCAACGAGGGTTGTTGCTTGGCAGACGTGGCCGAAGAAGAGCTAGCTGCCTCTCTTGCCTTCTGCCTTTGCTTTGCAAAGGTCTAGAAATCAGTGTCTTGCACTTCTTTTTGCTTCGGCCGTCCATTAGTCGGCTCGTTCTCTTGACTTGAGGTAGCCGCAGTCGGGCGATATTTTGCCAGAAAGGCTTCAATGTCAGCTGTCACGCCCCGAGCCTTTATTACAGCGGAAGACTAACTCGGGGAGCGCGGACAGCCGGCATGGTAAACCTCTTGCAAGCAAGAATGATCAGAGCGCAAGACAATCACACACATAAATGCAATTGCACAATATTTACTCAAACTCCAACTTTATTTCATAATAATCAAGTATTCAAATACAACCACTAATTCAACTTATTCCAATCTATCAGACTCAAGAAATAGGAAAATTACATAGACTCAATCTAAACAATATAGACCTTCCTAAGTCTTCACTCTCATCTTGACAATACTTTCATTCGCTCTCGGACCCGCTACTTGTATAACCCGAATCCGAATTCGAATCACTTCCATCTCCTGAAAAGATTGAAAATAGGTAATGAGCACACTTGCCCAGTAGGTATCTTCGCATCAACATGAAGGCACTATTAAAGTAATTAACAATTTAGCTCTAAAGAATAAGGTAAAAATCATGCGAATGCGATCAATCACGCAATTAAACCAAAGTAACAAGACGATCATGTAAGTTAGAATGAGAGCAAGTACGAACTAGCAAGAATGTAACAAGAACATGATATTGGCCTTTCATGAACAAGAATGTATCGAGAATGTACCAACAAGCCACATAATCATCACTCTAGTATCTTTTGCTGATGAGCAAGTACTTCGTGAATTTTTGTGGAATATCAAGCAAGAAAGTCATGTACAATAATGTATGTCATGCCGTATTGTGAATTTTTACTTATTTATAGAGAAAGTACTCCCAGCGCAATGCGACGCCAGTGGAATCATACCCCATGGTTTATAATAATATGTTTCCGACAATCAGCCGAGGGGACTAGCATAGAGCCCTTGAACACAATCAGTGCTCAATCGCATCTTCAAGTATAAATCAAACTTTTTCCACGCATGTAACAATAAAGTATGGCCAAGAATGTAATAAGTTCAATAAGCTCATGATAACAATAATTCAATGAATGAATGCTTTAATAAGAATCATGAGAAATCAAAAATGACTTAAGCAAGGTTATACTTATGGAGATAAATCGACATCAAAATGATACATTCTTTATTTTCCATTCATTATTTTAGGTCTTTTGATCAATATGATAAGTTCTAGATCATTAATAGTCCATCTAGAAATCTTGGAATATCAACTCTTGGTCCACCTTGGGTTAAAATACTCAAGCAGTGTGACGGTCGTGTACTGGGCCATTACATGATGTGACGCTCCAGTATTGGGCCGTTACATTAGTCTGAATCCAGAATCAAGAAATCGGACTCAGTTGAATGTGACGGTCGTATATTGGGCCGTTACTTGTGCATGTCGGTCCAACATAGAGCCGTTACATTACTGATAACCAAAAACATCGATAGTGTAATCTAATCAATGGGCTTTAATAGTACAACCAACTCGGCGTCCTAGTGGGAATCCCAGGCTCGCGGAGAATTACGGAGGTCTTGCAACAAGATTTCCTAGTCCATTGGAAGGAATATCCAATAGAGAGGTCCTCATGTCCAAGAATAATGTTCCTATAGTGCAATGTGAACTAATGGGCAACATACCGGAATATGCGCCATATACTTAAAGAAATGACTCTATTGATAAAGAGAACGTGTAACGATGTGAAACCATGAGAAAACTCCGTCAATACAACATTTGGAAAATCATGATTTAAATACAAAACTATAGAATTTTGGCACATGAAATTAACATAACTTAAAATAACCTAAGACACATTAATCATACAATTTGATTATGAATCAGTAATTAAACTTGAAGTCATGATAACAGGTCCAACTTAGCTATCTAAGCTTATTTATAAGTAAACTTAACTGGTTATTATTCTGCCTTGGGCTGGCAGAACACAGGAGTCTGACGGTCTAGGATAGGCGCGTCACAGTGCTTGTGACGGTTTATCAAGGGGACGTTACAGTGGTGTAACGCTCCTGCTAGGGTGCGTCAGAGACAATAGAACAATAAAACACAACAGGGTGTGACGGTCTATCGTAAGGCCGTTACATTCATGTGACGGTCTTACGTTGGTGCGTCATAGAATCTGCTGGCAGTAAACTAAGTAAAGGTTTATGAAAACATAACATGCCTGGAAATCAAAATACTACCACTGTCCTAGTCATGATAACGAAGTATAGGCCAACTATATGCATGGGTTTAGTGAATAGACATGATAATATCTTTAAATTTCAATTTAGGGCTAAGAGATGCATGAATGTATAGAACTATTAGATCATGAAATTCTTAGTCTAGAATGCATGAAATCAAGCACAACCAGAGGGCTTTTATTCCTAACAAGTTGTTTTTGCCAATCATGAGATAACCTACCTCTTTTAAAACCTTTAAACTTCAAATTTGATGCTAGGTGCTACCCTTAGTCCCTTGTACTTCTTGTGATAAATCAGCAACTTCAATCTGCTCTATTTCCTCAGCCTCTTGACCTAAGGATGTGAAATTTTGAGGGTAAGAAGATGAAACTATTGGGAACAAAAAGTTCTAAAGGATTGAACTCTAATTACCTCGTTTAGACGTACTAATCTCTGGATCTTCAGGGAACTTGAGTTCAGATTCCTGGGTTGCTAAGGTTGAATGAGCAACTTTGGAAGCTTCTATCTCCTTGGTTGCTTGATCTCCTAGCACGAAATTTGGAGAGCTATTAGTCTAATGTATTATAAACAAAAAGTCGTAAGGAACTTACCCGAAATTATGACTCCTTACCTTGATTCCTCACGAGCCAAAAATAAGGGTCGCTCAGTTCAGAACTAGATCCTATTTATAGGGTTTTGAAGATTAGATCGATTCTAGAGTCCTTAATTTGCCAGAACATAATCTCTAAGAGTCCTTAGTAATATTATAAGCTCTCCCAAGTCGATCTCTTGTAGATAAGATCCCAAAGTTCTAATCTTTTTGCTCGTTCTTCCTTTCACGAAACTAACAGAGTGTAACGCATCCAGCCTGGTGCGTTAGAGGGCTGTGGCGGTCGCCCGATAGACCGTTACATTCAACGTGTATAGAGTTTCAATTTCATAAAACTCTTTTATTCGTTTATCCACATAATTATCTTATATAAATAATATTTATCCTTAAAATACGTGAATAAGTTAATTACCCTTCTAGAATATAGGCCAAACTTGATGGATTTGGTCCATTAACCTTTTGGATTATCTTTAAATAGGCTAGGTTAATTATTTAACCTAATTGGGCATTATAATGACTTATTGATCTAATATTCTATTTATTAATTTATTTAGGCCTTTATAAATTCCAGAAAATAATTAAATATTCCTAAAATAATTTGTAAAAATTCTGGGGTCTTACATCAGCCACCATATTATTCAGCCGACTGAAGGATTTGACTTCAAGGCCGACCATCCTTAGCAAGACTTCTATCTTCAAATTGCACTTGCATATTTGGACAGCGTCTTCATAATTGAGCGGATGCCGGCATCTTGCATAAAGATTCCCCCATCGTCGGACATAGTCCGGAGCGGACTCGTCATCTCTTTGCCTGGTTTCATATAATTCTGCCTTGGTGACTTCCCCCACGGCTGACTTGTTTCAGCTGTCCGCTCCATACTTGGCTCATTCAGTGCCGGTGGAGTTGTTGGATTTGGATGCGGGTCGGCTAGGCCCAAACCCATCTCTCTCATTTTTTTCTTCATTGTTTCGATTTCCTGGCGTAGCTCCATCATCATAGCGAGCGCAGGCTGGTAGGGGCCAGGGAAGCTGCCTCCCATCTTGATTTCAATTGGGGCCGATGGCACCCCTGCACCCTTGTCGGGTGCATTCAGCCCTTCGGAGGTTGAAATTCTTGCCCCCACACCCATGCGCGAGGAAGTGTGATGGCACATATCCTCATCGAGCAGTGGAGGATGCCCCGAGTTCTCCCGGGCTTCATGACCATGACCGGAATTAGAAGCCCCAGATTGATTCGGCCTCGGCGACACGAAGCATATTTCTTCATTTTCTTCTTCTTCCGCCGTTCGGCTTGTGTCGGACGATGCCGACAATGTATTACAAGAGAGGGCAACGCCTCTTTTCCTACTTCTTGACTTCTTTTTCTTCTTCCCGTCCGCGGCCGGCATGTGCCCCCACGATGGGTCATCTTGTAACTGTCGGTGTATAGACACCATGTTGACAGCTTTTTTGAAGTCGGGAAGCTCGTGAGGACATGGAGGATTCACTCTGGATTCGCCCATCTGGAGCTCTCCCCTCTTGATCATACCTTCGACAGTGTCTTTAAATACATAGCAGTCTTCAATAGAGTGCCCAAGCATTTGGTGATATGGGCAAAAGCGAGGGTCATCTTTTCTTCTAATGTCACCCGGCCTCTTTGGCTCCGGCAAAGTGACCTTGTTATATCTGGTGGCCCATTCAAACAAGAGTCGGGTCCTATCCTTAGGAAAGGAGTAAGACTTCATCATTTTGGCCCGCAAGGGAGGCCCCTCTTGTTGCTCGACAGGCTTGGCCGGAGGAGGGTTGGCAACGCCGTTATCTTTATCTCTTTGCCGCTCGAACGTCCTGAAGTCGACTGTATGAACTTCTTCAGGCGCGGGCCGTTTGTCGGCTGATTTGGCCTCCTGGCCTGAGGCCGTAGGGGCAGAGGAGAGGAAAGCCTCAAGTTCTGCCACCACATTGTTTAGTCGGTCAAAGGACCTAATTTCGATTCCAATCATCTTTTCGAGAATCCCCCGCTTCAAATTTTGTTTGCAGATTTGCACTGCGTCTTCTTGGTGTAGCGGCCGCTTGCATCTCATGCTGAGATTCCGCCACCTTTTAATATATTCCAAAATAGCTTCATCATTCCTCTGCTTGGAAGCTATTGCACCCGGGATTTATTCCAACCAAAATTGACATGGCTGCCATATTAACCTCGCATTGGTCGAGGTCTACAAGTATTTAGCGTATCGCCTCTTCATGGAGTATCTCCACACACGGGTTTAACATGGGGCGTATCGCCTCCCCCGTGGAGTACCTCCATACATTTGAGGCTTCATAGCCTACCTATTGCTGCAATTACAGACCTCTCGCAGCAAAAAAGGAGTGGTCAAGAATCAGACTAAACCCATCACGATTGTCAGGGTCGTGTAATGCCGGGAAAAATCCCTACAGGATAAAATCTCCTTCCTTTGGACGTATACCTACGGATAAAAGAAGCTCCAACAAGAAGACGGAACACAGAAACGAAGGTCTACGCACCGCAATCGAAGTCCCTCGCGCGTGTACCACGAAGCACGGACAACAACAAGTCTCCCCCTTACGGCCTACGGCACGAGGAAGACGACAAACGAACAAGGAGGCGCTTCCTCTCTCTCTTCTCCACGAGGCACGACGAGAAAACGAGGCTTCAAAGCCCCCAAGACCTCCTTTTATTGAAACCCGACGCGGAGGAGACCCGTCCGGGGCCGGGGGAACCCATACGGGGTCGCCCTCACCCGGGCGGGTTCGCCCGGAGGCGGGCAGGCCTGCCCGGGGTCGCGCGACCCCGGAAAGGTCCTCCCGGGGCCGCGCGACCCCGGGTGGGGCCCGGGGGACCTCCCACCCCGGGGAGGTCCTCTCTCCCGTGCAGAAACCAAAAAAAAATTGAAAAAATGACCTCCCCAGGGTCATTTTCCTCCCGTTTAACCCGTAGGGGTCTGGACCACCCCGGGGAGGTTCCTACTTCTACAAATAGACCCCAAGGTCCCAAGGAGGAAGAAGACTACTACAACCTACGGAGCACACTTGGAGCATTCAGTGTTCGTTTGTTCGTTTGTTCTGGCCCGTGAGGGGTAAGTCCCCGAGTCTTGTGTACCCCAATGAGGGTATTTTTGTAATTACGCCCCTCAGTGGACTATGTTTGTAAGTTTCTACGTCCCGGGGTGACTAAATTAAATAGTTCCACCCACACAGCGGGGAATTACAAAAACGTCCTTCCCGGGGCCCGAGAAACAAAAATGTCATGTTCTTTGCAGTTATAGCCTGCAACTTTTATAATTGGGGCTACGCCCCTACTTCCCACGTTAGTGCGGACTTTTGTACAGTCGACAACTCGCCGACAACCCCTGTACTCATTCGGACTATAAAAGCACTCAGCATGTTTTATGTATGTCCTCAGGGGAAAATTATGAGAAAGCCCCCGACTTTCACAAAATTGCATATATACCCCTCCTTCGGGCAAGTTGACAGTTATGTGTCTTCTATGAAGCCCCTTGTCATTCCTTCGGTCCGGAAATGTTGTCAGCTCAGCCCGACACTCGGATGTCACCCCAACCCTAGGTCTGTGTAGGATATGGTAAAATTACCAAAATACCCCTGTGACCTAAAAACGGCCTACCAGCCCCCGTAATCCTCCAAAAAGAGCCTCAGCGCCTTGGGAAGTCAGGAACCCAGTCCTACTTCCGTTCCAACTCAGAAATTTCAGAAGTGCCCCTGGCCTGACAAAATTACCAAAATACCCTCGGGGTCCAGAAAACTTCTCTCTACTTCAAAAATGCCTACGGCTTCCACATATTTGCATCTTTACTCCTAAGTCTTAGAGTTTTGCTCAGACTTAGGCCTAATTACCAAAATATCCCCGGGTTGGTAAAATTATCAAAATACCCTCGGGGCCAAGAAAACTCCCTTTTACTTCAAAAATGCCTACGGCTCCCGGATATTTGCGTTTCTATTCTTAAATCTTAGGATTTTGCTCAGACCCAGCCCTAACTCTGTTAACATGGTGGTGGTAAATGAGTGGTCATGGAGAGTCTCTCGAGTGAGCCTACCCTCCACATCAGAACCTCTATAGAAGACTTTGGGATTTCATTGACAGTTAAACAAAGGTGTTCAGACGTTAGGCCGATGTAAATCAACACTGACTACGGTCAGTGGGGAGAGGTCTAGCACTCGAACCCAAATCGTCTGATACTATGCGCACCCACGGAATCACCCTCTACTCAGATAGGGGAATGTTTCTTTTCAATAAGAACATGCCAGTTGTTTATTTTTCCTATGTGAAAAGATTCCGTCTCATAGACTGGCACGCCCGGTGGGGCCTTTCCCGCCATTCTTCTTTCTGTCAAAGAAAGTCTCCAAACCTTCGTCAAGGTTCTGATTGCTCCTCTTCCTTTTACAGGACGGGAAGAGGAGGGCATACACATCTCTCTGCTCGCTTGAGAGCTCTTCGTGCATTTGCACTTCTCCAGTCGTGCTACGCACCACCACCACCAAAAGTAATAGCAGTGATGGCCGCCGTCACCTACGGCCCCGAGATCGTCGCCAACCACGCCAGGTTCGGATACATGGCGACCCCGCTCGTCTTCGACGACTTTCCAGCAGTCGTCGGCTCGCCCTTCTTTTTGGGCGTCACGCCTGTGGTTGAGGACAGCTCAGCCGCACCTGCAGCAGCTACCATCAAGGGTGCCAGGCCCTCTACTGTTTCAATTGGCCGGGTTCGCCCGGTCAACAAGGCAACTGTCGGGGGCGTCAGGCCCTCGGCCCCATCAACTGGTCGAGTTCACTCGGCCAAGAAAACAATTACTGAGGGTGTCAGACCCTCTGCTTCATCAACCAGCTAGGTCCGCCCGATCAACAAGACCACCGTTGGGGGTGTCAGACCCTCAACCGCAGCAGCCGGCCGGGTTCGCCCGGTCAGCAAGACAACCGTCGGGGGTGTCAGGCCCTCTACTTCAGCAGCCGGCCGGGTTCGTCCGGTCAACTCTTCAACTGTTAAGGGTGTCAAGCCCTTCATCTCGACAATCAGTCGAGCCCGCTTGACCGCCATGTCAACGGCCGAAGGTGTCAGGCCTTCTGCCCCAGCTATTGGCATAATCTTCTCGGTTAATCAAGTCACTGCTAGCGCCGCCCCTGCTCAACGGGGGCAACGCCGTCGCCGAAACGGCACCAGATCCACTGCGGCCACCCTCAGAGGTACCACCCCGGCTCAATGGGAGCAGCGCCGTCGCCCTAACGACGCCATGCCTACGGTAGGCGTCACCACCGCTGCTCCTGCTCCACGAGGGCAACGTCGTAGCCGCAGGGGCACAAAGCCCACAGCGGCAATATCTCGTTCCGACAAAACTGTAATTGTCGGAGATATTCGCATTCGGCTCGATGGAGGCGAGCCGATATTGCAGCGGGACGAGCACGTCCCAACCGTCTCCACCTCCAACCGCTTCGAACTCCTTCGACAAATCCGGGAGGACGAGGCGAAAATGAAGAAGCCCGCTGTATCGGCAGCAAACCAGGGCCCGGTGCGACGGACCAAACCCCGGGCTCCCCGACCACGGTCAGGGGGCAATTCAACCGAGGAGTGCCAGCTCCACTTGAAGAAAATTTAGGTCACTAAGGAAGAGGCCCGAATTCTAAGGCGCGCAAGGGCGCAAGAGCCCTTCCGCATGCCGGACCTGCAACTTATGCGAAGTCCGGCGAGCACTGAGGCCTCGGTCTCCCCGAGATCCACAAATCAGCCCCTACGAGGGCAAAAGCGTCGAGGAGCCGGCAAGAAGGTGCGACCGACCTCCCCGTGGGATAGTTCCATACATACGGAGCAGGATCGCTCCCCACAGGCGTCCACATCCCGAATTTCTGTCTTTGACAGACTAGGGGAGTGGCCCAGGTCAGACCGACGACCGCCGAGGAAGAAGCGGGTGGTTCAGGTGACCGATGACACTGTCAAAGTGTTCACCTGTTACGCCACCTCCGGCGACAAGCAGCCAGAGGATACCTCGGGTGAGCTCAACCAGCCTCTTCAATATTTGAAGAGGTCAAGGCCGGTCTCCCGGATTCTGACGCAGACACAGCAGACGTCGGCTGCTAGGACATCTCAGCCCGAGCCGACACGGCAAGAAGAGCACCAAGAGGACGTCCACAGCATTGATGGGACAGCCACCCCCGGCACGAGGAAGATATGGGGGAAGAGACACACACTCCCGTGTTAGAAGAACTCCGCCGCGAGAATCAGAAACTCAAGAACCTCTTGCAAGCGCTATTGCGTGAAAAAGAGGTTCATGCCCCACCTCAAGCTGCGCCAACTGGAGTAGAACCACGGCCTCTTACCATTCCAGTTGCGGCCAACACCTCCGTCACCGCGGCGAAATTACAATTGGCCGTGGAGTTTGAAGCTCCGCAGCATGAAGTTAACGCGCGGTCATCTGCTACTCCTACTGCAGAGAGCCTCATGGCGCAGAAGCAGATGATCGAGCCCATTGTGGAGGCGAAGTTTGCTCAGCATGGGGAGGGGTCGGCCACCGTTGATTTGTACAGCGTGCCATATCCCCTCCATCATCAGTTCAAGAAGCTTCCACCAGATAGCCCAAAGGCCCCGAAACTTCAGAAGTTCAACGGGCAGGGCTCCCCACATGAACACCTGGCCTATTACATGACGGCCATGGGTGAATTGGCACTGGAAGAAGCATATTTGTTGCGGTACTTCGCCACGTCATTGACTGGCACCGCCTTCCAGTGGTACTCCAGACTTTAGCCCAATTCTGTAACTGATTGGGCTGATATGTAAAAGAAGTTCGTCGACCGTTTCCAGATGGTCGAACGCAAAATCTCCCTGGCGGAGCTCTGTGCCCTTCGGCAGAATAAGGGTGAGACCGCACTGGACTTCATCAAGCGATGGAGGGACGTCAGCATGCACTACGATAACCCTCCGACGCCTGAAGACGCAATCACCATCTGCCGCAGGGGTCTCTCGGCAGAAGTCAGTGAAAAGCTTCTGGGCTCAAACATCAGAAGCTTCGACCAGCTGAATACAGTGGTGGCGGAGATTGAGATGTTCTTCGCTGATCATCCGACACAAGCCTCTGCAAAAGGCAAGTCCTCCAAAGACCGTCTGGCTAGCGGCAAGGAGGTAAATGCTGTGGACTTCTCCCCGACGAATGGAGAAAAGGGGGAAGGAAAATCCAAAGGCAATGACAAGAAGCCTGATGCCAAAGCAAGTGTGTCTCGGTTGGCGGAGAACATGAAGACGCCTTATTCCTTCAGGAAAGAGCATACCAAGATGCTCTTTGACCTATGCATGAAGGAGCAGCTCATCACCCCGCCGGATCTGCGGAAGCCCGCAGAGGTGGATAGAACAGACGATCCTACCTATTGTGTATCACCGAAGGTTGGGTCACACCATCGGAGACTGCTATGTTTTCAAGAACATAGCAGAAGAACTCATTCAAAAGGGCTTAGTAAATATGTTAGGCCATGCGGTCGACCCACCCCAGCCTCATGCCTGGAACCGATCGAACCGGTCGGCTAATGTGGTCCACATGGCGGTGATGGCTTCAAGCTCCAACGCCCCCGAGGCCGGGCCTTCAAATCAGCAGTCCAATACCGGACCTGGAGCCGCCCCTCCTTCACTCCCTGAGTGCTTGGCATTGCGGAGGACTATTCGAAAGATCCGAGGAGAAATCCGACAATTGCAACTGGAACAGAGACGTCTGTTGCAGTTCCTAGAGAGCATAGATCAGCAACTGGCCACCTTCCCCTTCGGCCCGTTTGCCAGGGGGTTAGCTCCGGCCCACATACGGGAGGCGGGTGTATCACCCACTAGCCGAGCTCCGCTCAGGGACTGGCTCTCTGAAGAATCCTCAGATTCATCTGAAGACGAGGAGGACTCACTGGAAGGAGAGGAGGCTCCACTTCAAGTCGAGCTGCCAGAAAAGCTATACTCCTTCCCTTGCGAGAAGACTCCAAACATCTTCTTTGCATGCCAGCGGGCTGGACTGATTAGCCCGTCACCCATGGAGCAGACACCAGGTGCTGCGTTTCATCAGGGCTATTGCCCCTACCATGAGGTGATAGGCCATATCACCCACCCCAGCCGCACGCACGGAGGAGTCTTCACTTCTCTGTCAATGTCATATATGCTTCGGCAGCTTTCCAATTCCCAGAGCCACAGGAGAAGGGAGTCAGTTCCCAGGGAGTCGATTCCCAGCCACCAAAATCCACACTATGGTACCCAGGGTGGCGACCCTCTTACCGGTGTTCTTTCCCCAAGGAGGACACTGAGAAGATCTTTGACAAGCTCCTGGAAGATGGTCGGGTGTTGACACATGATCTTCCGTCTTACTACAATGAGACTGCCAAAATCCATCCCCGCTACTGTAAGTACCATGCCAGGGTGTCTCACCCCACCCGAGTGCCAAGAAGTCCAAGACTGCATTGAAGTCCTCATCCAAAGAGGGGAAATCGATACCCAGGGGAACTCTATGACGAGGCGGCGTCTTAAAGATGCCGCTAAGAAGATTCTCCAGCAAGTCCAACAGGAGCAGGCCAAGTTGCGTGGGATCAAACCCACCTCTCAACAAGTCCGACCGGACAAGTCTACAGGCAGTGGTAATCCGCAGGCAAACCCCAAAGGCAAGGCTAGGTGCGAGGGGCCTAAGGCCCGGAGCCCAAAAAGCCAAGCCGAGAGGGAAGGTTCCAAACCTCTGCCCAGGCCGGGTCAACCCGGCATCGTCATAAGAGGAAACCCTCCGCCAGACGATAAAGGCAAGGCCAAGGTGAGGGAGCCTCAGACCAAAGCTCCTGCCAAAGCTCCTGTCGAGCCAATAAGGTCGTCAATTGAAGAAAGACCTAAACAGCTCGAACAAGCAAAGCCGCTAGTCAGAGCAAAATCGATGGAGTTGCAATGCCCCCAAGGGCCCCACTCCAAATTGGCAGAGTTCCAAGAGCTGCCGCCTGAAATAATTGCTCAGGCAATCAATGCCACCTTCCAGGTTCAGCCGGAGGAGGCTAACTGGACTAAGGTCACTCCCAGAAAGAGCCATGGCACTAAAGCTCCTAAGGAGCCAACCCGAGCAAAAAGCAAAATTCTGGGGGAAAACAGGTCCCACCTCCAAAGCAAACTCCTCTCTCTTCTCAAGAGGCGGCACGCCAAAAGAAGCAAGAGAAGAATCGCAGAAAGAATTTGAAGAGGAGGTTGAAGAAACAAGCTGAGCAAGCGACAGCTATGGAGGCTCCTAAAGAGCCAACTCCTTTACAAAGACTTCAAAAGCTCATAGATGAGCTCGAGGAGTACACCCCCCCTCGTCCTACCAGGATCGTCACTCTAGACGAATACATTCCTTGGGACAAGCTTGGACGAAAAGCCCGCCTTCTGCAATGGCTCCGGGAAATGGCTCACCGTCTTGAAGAAGGTGAAGACTTCCCAATCCCAGAGGAGCTCTCCTTATTCTACAAAGATGAGGAGCTCACTGTCGAGATGCTCGAGGAAATGCTGCAAGAGCTCTCCTACAACATGGTGGCGATTCCGCCGCCCGACAACATTAACTCTCATGCGGCTGGTAGCACTGGAGGCAAGGCTCCTATGGCAACTTATAAACGTCGCTCGGCGCGGGGACGTGGCCGAGGACGTGGACGTGAAGGTCCCCTGACTCTCGATCGAGTCATAATATTCAGAGGGGAGAAGCCGGGTCCTGTCCCAGAAACCCAAGTTCGGGGAATCCCTTTTATCCTCAGCCCCTCAAAGGGTTCAGGCCCCATCTCAGTGGCTAAACAGGGTGGCATCCCTTTTACAATCACCTCCTCCGATGAAGAAGAGGAGCCAGCCAAGTCGCCAGTGTGCGAGAAGGCGTCAGAGCAGGCCGGCCCCTCCAATAGGGTCGAGCCCGCAAGCCCAGCAGGTCCTTCTAATGAAGACCAGCATGATGAGCCTTTGCCACCTCCGAAGGAATCCTTGGCTCCACTGTTCCAAGAAAATGTAGAGGGTCAAGATGGGGAGGAGCGCCCTTCTAAACAGGAGAAGCCTCGCCAGGCGCCGAAGACTCTGGCGGTTATCATCCCGCCATTTGACAAGACCCGTGCTCTGGCGGACCGCAAAATTATTCATCATATGAAGCGATTCCCAACCAATGTTACCATTTGGGAAGCCATTGCCTAGAGCAAAGACCTCAAGGAAGCTCTTGTCAAGATACTCCAAGCAAGGATGGCAGTATCGGTTTCGGTACCGGTTTCGGCCGGTATCGAAACCGATACGTACCGATTTCGGTATCGGTTTCGGTTTCGGCCGAAACCATTCAAAAAATTAAAAAAAAATAGTAATTCTCTCTGGTTTCGAGCGAAACTGGACGGTTTCGGACCGAAACAGGTCAGTTTCGGCAGAAACCTTTAATGGTTTCGTCCGAAACCATTAAAAAACTAGTATTTAATAGGTTTCGGACCTGCTACAGTGTTAGGGTCCGGTTTCGGATCGGTACCGGCCGAAACGTATCGGTTTCGGCCGATACTGCCAACCATGACTCCAAGACCCAGAGGCCTATGAAGCCCATGTTGCAGAACTGCAGGCTCAGGCGTATGAGGCACTCACAGCCAACATCTCCTTCACGGACAAGGACATGTTGCTGTCCTCTCCGTGCCACAATCGCCCCTTATATATGAGGGGGACGATCAATGGGCATGACGTGAATCGCATCCTGGTTGACGCCGGAGCAGCCGTCAACATCATGCCTTTGAAGACTTTCAAGTCTCTATACTTGGCACCTTATTTACAAAAGGTGACCGCAGTCAAGATCTCGGGATTCAATCAGGGTTCCGAGGAGGCGCTTGGTCGGGTTGAGGTCAAACTAGCCTTGGGCGATTTTGTCACCCAAGCGACATTCTATATTATCAACTCCGACACATCCTACAAAGTGCTACTTGGAAGGCTGTGGCTCCATGAAAACTGGGTCGTCCCTTCAACTTTGCACCAGTGTATTAAATATGCCAAGGGGAGTAACATACGGTCTTTGCAGATCAGACCCCGTTCCACCCCAATGAGTGCCATCTGGCCGATGCTTCACTATACTTTGGGAAGCCCACTGTAGCAATCCCTGAACCTGTAAAGGATAAAGGGAAACAAAAAGTGGATCTTGAAGTCGAGGAAGGGCAGTTGTTCACTGTCAACCAAGACATGGTAAAGCTGCGCAGGCTAAGTCTCCAAGCCGCCTCCAAGCCGACTTATCCGGAGAGGCGAAACGTTGACTTTGAAGCCAACCTCATCAGTCAGGTCATTGACCGAAGCATCGCCTTACCGCTGAAGTGCCTCCAGCTCTCGTCCCAACGGGAAGAGTATGAAGTGGAGTAGCTGAAGACCTTCACAGTCTCCTATCGGCGAAAAAGAAGGAGCAATAAGGGCAAAAAAAAGGGACAAGCCAATTATCTTTTACAAAGGTGACTTAGTCCCACCGTGCCCTCCTGAAGATGATTTCGGCTGGGATACTCCCGCCAATGTGGCGCCGGAGCCAGTCCAGGAGATGGACGATATGCCGAAATACATCAAGGAAATGTGTAAGAAGCAGCACATCCCACAAGCTCAGGACCCCGCACGAGCGGCGTATTTCCATCAACTGTGGAACCCTCCGCAGGTTCGTGGACAACCTCCCTTCTCTCGCAAAGACACGCGGGGACTCGGCTATGACCAGGAGAGGGACTTCGAGGTCTATTATGCAGTCAATGCCATAGGACTGCTACCTCCTCATCAAGGGCAAGTTGAAGTTGAGCCCAAAATTGATGACTCTGTAAGGGAGTCCGGTGAGGTGTCAATGACGGCATCACCTTCTTCGGGAGTCGACAACGATCACCCCTCGGAGGGAGGAGCAGCCCAGTCTGCTAACCATCAACCAAATGAAGCAAGTCCTTCGACTTCAAGCCACGAGTAAGAGCGCTCCGAAGAATTTGAGGTCTACGAGGCAAATACTGATGACGAGGGAGACTTCGTCGACCTACAGCCGGCTCCACCGGAGCTTGAAGACGGTGGTCAAGCAACTGTGGACGAGTTGATTGAGATCAATCTCATAAGCAAAGATGACCATCGTCTCACCTTCATAAGTGCTCTCCTCAGCGAGAAAGAAAGGCAGTCGTATCGACAGCTCTTAGAAGAGTTCAGGGATTGTTTCGCCTGGACTTATAAAGAAATGCCCGGGCTCGACCCTTCTGTGGCTGAACACGAACTGGCAATACTTCCAACAGTCAAGCCAGTCAAGCAAGCTCAAAGGCGCATGCGCCACGAGCTGGAGCTGAAGGTCAACGTTGAGGTTGACAAAATGCTCAACGTAGACTTCATAGAGCCTTGCATGTACCCTGTGTGGCTCGCTAACATTGTCCCTGTCAAGAAGAAGAACGGCCAAGTCCGAGTCTGCATCGACTTCAGGGATTTGAACAAAGCATGCCCAAAGGATGACTTCCCTGTCCCAATCACTGAGACAATGGTGGATATGACCACTGGTCACGAAGCTTCATCCTTCATGGACGGGTCGTCGGGCTATAATCAAATCCGCATGGCCGTCAAAGACAAAGACCATACGGCTTTTCGATCTCCTAAGGGGATCCTTAACTATAAAAGGATGTCGTTTGGCCTAAAGAATGCCGGCGCAACCTATCAAAGAGCAATGACCAAGATCTTCGACGAGATGTTGCATGACCTTGTCGAATGCTACGTCGATGATCTGGTCGTCAAGACAAAAAGGCGGGAAGATCACCTATCCGATCTGCGTCAAGTCTTTGAAAGGTTTCGACAATTTCAACTCAAGATGAACCCAATGAAATGCGCCTTCGGCGTCTCCAGCGGCAAGTTCCTTGGCTTCATTGTCAGGTATCGAGGCATAGAAATCGACCCCGACAAAATTAAGGCTATAAGAGGGCTACCTCCACCTAAAAGCTTGACAGAGCTCAGATCTCTTCAAGGAAGACTCGCCTATATTAGGCGGTTCATTTCTAATCTCTCAGGAAGATGCCTACCTTTCGGCAAATTAATGAAGAAAGGAGCACCCTTTATATGGGACGAAGACTGTCAGAAAGCCTTCGAGCAAATCAAAGAGTATCTATTGACTCCTCCAGTCTTAGGGGCACCCGTCAGAGGGAAGCCCCTTATTCTCTACATTGCGGCCATGGATGCCTCTTTGGGGGCACTGCTAGCACAAATCAATGACGAGGGCCAGGAGCAGCCGTTGTACTACCTCAGCCGAAAACTGATCGAGCCTGAGCATCGGTACGCTCCTATGGAAAAAGTGTGCCTGGCTTAGTATTTGCCGTCAAGAAGCTAAGGCACTATCTCCTAGCTCACCGTGTGGAACTCATCTCAAAGTGTGATCCGCTCAAATTTCTGCTCAGCCAGCCCGTCCTCTCTGGTAGGCTCGGCAAATGGGCATTAATCCTCATGGAGTTCGATATCACCTTCGTCCCACGCAAGGCGATCAAGGGACAAGGCATGGCGGAATTCTTAGCAGCGCACCCTGTGCCAGAAGATTCGCCGCTCAACTTCGAGCTGCCCGACGAAGAGGTGTTAGTGCCTTCTCAAGAAACTGGGAAGCATTCTGAAAAAGTCCCACCACCGATGGAGCCGGGTGTCCTCACCCTCGACCTCCCACACTGGGAGTTGTATTTTGATGGTGCCTCTTGGACAATCAAAAGGGCTGGCGGCCTCACATACTATGCCTCGGGCACGGGGGTAGTCTTTGTATCTCCGCAAGGCGGAATTCTCCACAACTCTTGCACTCTCACGAAGTCGCTGACTAATAATGAGGCCGAATATGAAGCATTGATCATTGGGCTTCAACTAGCACTAGAGATGGACATCAAGTGCATCACAGTCTACGGGGATTCTCAGCTCGTCATTCGACAAGTACTGGGCGTCTATGACGTCCGGAAGAAAGAGCTTATTCCCTACCATGCAGCCGTCATGAGGCTAAGAGAAAAGTTCTACCTATTTGAAATAGGCCATGTCCCCAGAGGCAGCAACTCCCAGGCTGATGCTCTTGCAAAGTTGGCAGCGGCCTTAAAACTCCCGCCTGAATATCACTGTCAGACACCGAAGACTCATGCCAAGCGTGCTCGATGAAGAATCTGGCCTCACTGTCTACGAGGTCGACAACATCCAAGCGGAGAATGCTCCCGAAGAAGAAGATTGGCGTGAGCCGATCATAAAGATAAAGAACGGCTGGCTTCCTCCTGATCGGGCTCAGAGGGTGCAATTGCTACGCAGGGCGACATCCTACCAGTTGATTGACGGCATGCTTTTCAGGCTCGTCTATGAAAAGGACCGATCGGTCCTCCTACGCTGCCTTTCACCCAAGGAAGCAAAGATCGTCATGCACGAAGTCCACTCCGGATTGTGCGGAGCACACCAAGCAGGAGCCAAGATGAAGAATAACATCAAGCTCAAGGGGTTTTATTAGCCCACCATGTACGAAGATTGCAACCAATATGCTCGTACGTGTCACCAATGCCAAGCATTCGGCCCAGTCCCTCGGCGACCACCTAACCCGCTCCATCCAACAGCGCCTACTTGGCTATTTGCAGAGTGGGGCATGGACATTGTGGGACCATTCCCACCATCATCTCAAGGCCATAAGTTCATACTGGCCACCACCGATTACTTCTCCAGATGGGCAGAAGCTATCCCGCTACGGGAAGTTACAGGATAGATAGTTGCCCGCTTTGTGAGGCACTATATCATATATAGATTCGGCACCCCCAGTCGAATTATATTTGACAATGGACGCCATTCAAAAACAAGACTGTTTACGCTTTGGCGGCCAAGTTCCATATTGACTGGAGGACGTCATCAGTCTACAACCCTCAAGCCAACGGGTTGACCGAGGCCTTCAACAAGACCCTTTGTAAGCTACTGTCCAAGATAGTAGGTGGTCACAAGTGAGATTGGGGCGAGAAGGTTCATGAAGCCCTATGGGCCTATCGGACCATTTACAAAACCCCCACGGGTTGCTCCCCATTCTCCTTGGTCTATGAAGCCGAAGCAGTGGTCCCTGTGGAGATCGAGCTGACATCTTACCGCGTTGCTGTGCACGTCGGATTGTCAGGCCAAGACTAGTCCGAAATAGAAAGAAGGCTCGAGGAATTGTCCAACCTTGAAGGTGAAAGACTCAAAGCCTACAAGCATTTACAAGTGTACCAAGCCCACATGACACGTGCCTATGATAAACTGGTCAAGCAAAGGGCATTCAAAAAGGCGACCTCGTCATGATTAAGGAAAAGGAGGTTCTAGCGGAAAGATCCAGCGGCAAACTCCAGCCCAATTGGCGGGGACCTTACGTCATTCAGAAGGTCTATGAAGGAGGGGCCTATACGGTCGTCGACCACAAAGGAGATAATCCCTTCCCTCCTCTCAACGGCAAGCACATGAAGCTCTATCATGCGCCACTGCAAGAGTTTCTGCAGCAGTCCTCACAGGGCATACCTCTCCCCAGTGAAGGTTCAAGTTAAAAAAAAATTGGGGTTAAAAATTCTGATACCTCGGCGGACTTGATCATCCTTCAATGGTTGATTAAGGGCAAAAAGGCCATAGACCCGGTCGAGGTGAAAACCCGAAAGGGCGCCTCGGGCAATAATGGGCAACCCCTCGGCGTGAAAACCCGAAAGGGCGCACCGGAAAAAGCTAAAGGGGGCCAGCCCCGGCGAAAACCCGAAAGGGCGGTGAGGTTGGTAATGTGAAAAAAAAAACAGAGAAAATCCTCTCTCTGCTCGTTCTATGGGTGGCTCTAAGTCAATGACTCCACCCCATCACGGCCGAAACATCATATTGATTCCATGGCTACGCCTCACATGTCATTCTATGACACTTAGTCCCATCAGGGCGTCCCGACATTGTCATACTCTGTCCCATCGGGATTCCCCATAGGCTCGGATCCCGTGTCTCGCCGGGCTATCAAATCTGTCCTTCATATGTCCTATCGGGCTCGGCCTGTGCATGCCCCTTTCGGGCTGCCGACCCATTTCGCCTATCGGCTTCCGGGTTTAGTTCGTATGTCTCCTCCGGGCAGTTAAACCCACTTATTTGTTTGTCCCACTGGGTTTGGCCTACGCACGCCCCTCTCGGGCAGCCAACCCACATCATGCCTTTCGGCTCATTTTACCTTCTTGGTTTTGGCCTCAGTATGCTCTCTTGGGCTGCCAACTCACCATGTCTTTCGGCTCTTTTTCCTAGCCCGAGCTTGGCCTCAGTGTGCTCTCTCGGGCTGCCAACTCATCACGCCTATCGGCTCATTTCATCTCTCGGGTGTGGCCTAAGTATGTCCCTCTCGGGCTGCCAACCCACCTCTTTGCCTATCGACTTTCGGGTTTGACTCTCACGTCCCACTAGGGCTGTCAAACTTATCTTTTGTCCCACTGGGTTTGGCCTACGCACGCCCCTCTCGGGCAGCCAACCCACATCATGCCTTTCGGCTCATTTTACTTCCCTGGGTTTGGTCTCAGTATGCCCTCTCGGGCTACCAACCCATTATGCCTTTTGGCTCATTTTACTTTCCTGGGTTGGCCTTAGTATGCCCTCTCGGGCTGCCAACCTACCTTGCCTTTCGACTCATTTTACCTTCTAGGGTTTGGCCTCAGTATACTCTCTCGGGCTGCCAACTCAATATGCCTTTTGGCTCATTTTACTTTCCTGGGTTGGCCTCAGTATGCTCTCTCGGGCTGCCAACCTACCTCGCCTTTCGGCTCATTTTACCTTCTAGGGTTTGGTCACAGTATGCCCTCCCGGGCTGTCAACCCATCTCGCCTCTTGGTCTTTAGACTTGACTCATACATCCCACCGGAATCGGCAAGTCTATTCCTTTGTCCTTTCGGGCTTTGGCCTCTGCATGCCCTTCTCGGGCTGCCAACCCTATTTGCCTATCGACTCATGGATTTGATTCATACGTCCCACCCGGGCTGTCAAATCTCCTCTTTTCATCCTTTCGAGTCTGGCCTATGCATGCTCCTTTCGGGCTGCCAACCCATCTCACCTATCGACCTCCAGGTTTAACCCGCATGTCCCTTTCGGACTGTTAAACCTACTCCTTTACTATCCCAATCGGGCTTGGCACATGCACACCCCTTTCGGGTTGCCAACCCGTTCAAGCTTCGACTTTTGGATTTGGCTAATTGCGTCCCACTAGGGCAGTCAAATCCACCCATTTGTCCCACCTCTGCGGCACACATGTCCCTACGGGAGTGCCACTTTCTCCTTGCCTTTTGGCATCAAAAAAAAATGGGGTTAAAAATATTGAGACCCCAGCGGACTTGGTTGTTTCTGTTAGGGGAGCGACCAAGGGCAAAAAGGCTTTAACCCGGCTAAGGTGAAAACCCGAAAGGGCGCCTTAGGCAAAAATGGATACCCCTCAGTGTGAAAACCCGCAAGAGCGCACTGGAAAAAACTAAAGGGGGGCAGTCTGGCGAAAACCCGAAAGGGCGGTAGGGCTGGTAAAGTGATCAAAAAAAAAGAAACAAAAAAAGGCATACATGCAAAAGGATGGAATCAAAAAGATGTTGAATTCTGTCCCCTATTCATCAATGCTATCCATGGAGCCCGAGACAAGCCCTCGGAGGTAACTCAAAAAAAAAAAGAATGGGGCACGAAGGCCCTATCTACGAGAGGGTATCAAACACTAGACTCGCTCTTCCTCGGGTCAGCAAGGCGAGTCTCGCTCTCAAGAGCCTCCTCCTGGAGCTCTCCAACCCGATGGCGGGACGCCTCCACCACAGCCTGTGTGCTCAACTGCTCCACCTCGGCAGCTCGAAGATCCCGCCGCAGCTCCTCAACCCGAAGGCGGATCCTCCGACTACACTCCTCGTCCCTCTCAACCTGAAGGCTCGCCTCAGCCTGGGCCGCCCGGAGCTCGCTAAGCCGCTCCTCCTCCTGCTGGATCATCAGTCGAATTCTCCGCCTCTGCTCTTGTGCTATATAAAGGCGGGCGAATTCACTCCATATGGCTCCCAGCTTCGCGGCCCATATATCCTGGGGGAGACCCATCATGTGATAACCCCGGGTGAAAACCTCTAAGCTACTCCTCAAAGCCTCTACCGTCGGCAAGGAGTCGACCTGAACCAGGTGATCAAGGCCGTGGAGGAGATGGTCAGCCATGGTGGCATCCAATGCTGCTCCGGGCGCAGGGGTGTCAGGCCACCCCACTCCAAGAACAGGAAAGTCCACGGGCACCACAGCCACCCCTCCTGCCGGTCCTGAGTAAAAAAAAAAGAGGATAATATGAGTGTACCACCACAATGAAGTCACCAGAATAAAAGTTCAAAGTTGTAAATCGCGATGGCTTTTACCTGAGGCGGCTAGGCCCGAGAGAAGACCCCTCCTCCAGGACTGTAGAAGAGCTATTTACAAGCGTCGATCCCTTTTCTGTGGGCGGCACAGGTGTAGCTGACCTTTCTGCATATAAAGCAAAGAATGGAAAGTCTCAATATTCCCGCGACACCAATAATCACAATGTGCACTTTATAGTGACAAAGACATACCAGTCTCTACAAGCAGCTCCTCCTCAGCTGTAGGTGTGTCGACCCCTGTCGTGGGCTCCATAGAAGGAGAGACAGCTGAAAGAGGACACCAGCACATAAAATGGTGATCAATATCACAGAAGAAAGAAGTCTTGTTGAATGAATGGCGCAAGTTCCTAGTTCAACAACATACCCGGAGCTGATAGCTTAGTGAAGGCAGCGACCTGGTCCTCAGTGTCTCGCTCCTCGGTGGGCGTCTGGCCCGAGCCTGCTATCATGTCAACCCCTGTAAGCTGATGGGAACGTCTCTCCTCGGGGGGATCGTTAGCTGTTCGAAACAGGAGCATTATATAATGTCAATATGCAGTAAGGCATGGCAGAGGGACTATACAAAATATTTTGTGCATACCTGAAGTCGGAACCTCACCAGAGCATCGGCAGTACCTGCTGATGGCCCCATGGCTAGGGAGACGGCTCCCCCATCATAGATTTCGACCCCGGCGATCGGAGCCCTCACATCCTCGTCATAAGCTGGCAGGTCAGCGGAAGACCCTGTTTCCATGAGCCTAGAGAGCTCATCCAAGGAGGAGGTCGTCTGTGCGGCTATGTAATGAAAAAAAGGGGTCAAAAGGAGAGTTTCATAACTCTATGCATGAAGAAAATCTGGCCTTAAATTACCTGGGCGCATCCTGATCTCTCCCTCCTCGGAAGAACTCGAGGAAGAGGAAGAAGAGCCCTCGCTGGAGGAGGTACAGGAGGTCCCTGTACTCGATGAAGTACCGGAGCTTCTCCCGCTGGGAGAATCTGATGGCGTGGAAATCTCTTTATTTCCAAGAGACTTTCCCCTTTCTTCAACGATGGGGAGAATACGCTGAGCTCTGACTGTCTCTGTGGCAGGCAATATAATATTAGCCAAGACACATATTTCTCTCTGTTTGAAAAAGAGGGGAAGAAGGGTTATGTAGGGAAACATTTACCTGAATCTTGAATAATGGAGATCCCTCCCACATCAAGCGCGGGAGAGTCGCCGGTCACAGGCGTATAGTCGTCGGCGAGAGGGTCCAACCCCTCAATGTCCACACTAATGTCAGGAACGGACTCGTCCACCTCCAACCCCGCCTCTGTGAATGCATTCCCGGGGCGGAGAGAAAAGCTCACGGCAGCCCGAGTCTCAGGAGGAGCTGCATCAAAAAAAACAAAAAGGAGGGAAAACAGTCAGGCTACAAAATCACATAGACAGGTTGTAGTGCTGATTTGGAAATAAATTTCCCTCGCCCTTACTAGAAGCTTCTGCCGGGGTAAGAGATGCCTCCTCAGAACGCAGACGGGAGGTAGGCCGCGGGTCACTCTCTCGGTCTCCAGCTCGAGGCCTCTTCTCATGAGCATGAGCCTCTGAACCACTGGTGTGCTCTGCAAGTGAGAAAAGATTGCATGAAGTCAGTGTCTTCAATGGCAGAAAAAAAAAAAGAAGAAGGGGCAGTGCTAAGTAATTTAGCATATACCTGGTTCCCTGATAATCCTCTCGGGTTTCAGAATAATCTGCTCGGATTTCAAGCCAAGTGCCCGAGCAACTTTATTGACAATCGCCAAAAGGGTATTGGGGGTGGCAGCCACCTCCAAGTCTGAAATGTATTCTATGGGGCCCGCGCAGCCCACAACATTGATGATGTAGGCCCTCCAGTCAGTAAAGGCACTACCTGCAAACGCCCCCTCTGGAACAGCCTCAGATAGCTGGGACTTGGTCTTCAGACCACACGAGGCCTTCAAATCCTCCCACCAGGAATAGGGCGCTGAAGACCCAGGGGCTACTCCTCAGCGAGCAGATCTGGAAGTGCAAGCTGCAGTGGGTGTACTCCTCAAGGGCTTCAAAGCCCCAGTGTACTAGCTCCTATCGACAGGAACAGGAAGTCCCTCCTCCCTCCAGCGGGTCTCAATCTCATGAATAGCTCTGGCAGCTCCAGAAAAATGAGATCTGATAAACTCATAAGCTAATGACAAGGGAGGCAGGTCATCCTTCTTCAAACGTTGCTCCTCAGCAGCTCGAATAGTGTCAGCTCGCTGCCTGAAGATGTTGCTGACTTTAAACCACCAGCGCGCATAGTGTATATCAAAGAAGCCTCTGCATGTCTGCTCTGGAACAAGGTACTCCTCTTTCACGCCACGGAAGAGGAAGCTATGCCATGAAGCTGCTACCAGGTGTATGTCCCTCTGTCGGTACTGCCTAAGTGTCAGGGAAAAATCAGCATTTGGGGGTATGGCCTGATCATACCCGAAGTTCCTGGCAAACCTGTGTGGATAGTATGGCTCAAGAACCGCTGTGCTGGAACGGCGGTAGACCAGAACTCCGGGCCGTATACAGACAACCCAATCGGCCAGTGCATGGAGGGAAGGCAGGGCCCAAGAAGACAACCTGCAGACAACAGTGTCACCCTGCCGCTCCGAGTAGGGATGATACGAGCGAGAGCTGCGACCAAACTCCACACTCTCATCCCTCCTAGTATGGAGGAAAGACAAAGCACGGCGGGCACTAGCCAACTGCAAAACCGCATCCTGGTCCGGGTGACCCGCAAAAGCAAAAACCAGTGGTGCAGCTGGATTGTCTACTGGCGTCCTCTGTGATAGCTCTGGCAACAGCTAGCCGGCCCATGTACTCAGATAATGGGTAGGCATCAAGATGTGCTTGTCTCTGGGCGATGAATGTGAAGTCAGGGCTCCAAAGCAATGGTAGATATTCACCAGTGCGGCCGGAGCAATGGCAACTTTGCGACCACATGCCATCAAGCATGCTGGGTAGATCACCTCTGCCCGCAGAACTCCTTCCTCTCCATGAGGAATCACAAAACTGGCTAGCCAGTAAGCCAAATACGCCGCCAAGTACGTCAACGGCGGTATTCCCCTCGAGTTCCACCCCCGCGATGGGGCGGGCAGGTGGCGAGGGTGTGAAGCAAATCGGAGCTCCACCTCTCGGCACTGCTCCCAAGTCATACCTGAGGAAGCAAACTCCTCGTAAAAGCAATAAGGACCACTGTAGAAGTGTGTGACCCTGGCATTCAGGGTCACCCTCGGCGTCCGTGCAGCCCTCTCCTTGCCTACAAGGGCCAAATCTCTCCAGATCTTCATCAAATACCTGAAGTAGTACGGTAGGAGGTATCGACCTGCTCCGTCTGAAGCACTCAGATACGTATCGTCCAGAGACAACTCCGTATGGTTGTCCGCAAACAGGGAGGCCAGAAATCCTGTGGAAGGCCCACAGGTCCAGTGAAGTCTCTCCCTCTGCAGTCATAAAGGTGTTCCAGCGCCTATTGAACCTCTTGGCTAAGGCCTGGATCAACCCTGCATGGCAAGGATATGAGTACAAAGCTGCTGTCACTGCATGGCGTATACCTGCCCTGTCAAGTACTGCTCTGTAGACTGTCAGTACACCCCACAGCCACTCTGTGGCACCACGACGGTAGCAGTGGGAAGGAGTGACGGACCACCTCCCATACCAGCTGGGGGCCTTCTGGGCCAAGATCCGCGCCAATAAACAGTCATGGTCATAATAATCATGAGCAAAAGCCGCGCTAGAGGGAGTATGAAACATCCCGTCGATGGAGACGTCCGCGGCCCTATGATGCCCGGCCAAATGCCAAACGGCTGGTGAAGACGGCACCGCTCGGACGGTGAAACTGTCAAACTCCCTGAAGAAACCCAGACTCCTCTGGTCAGGGTACTGCTCCTGCCGCACAAAGCCCTCTGGGAAGCTTGGATAGGAGAAACTGCAAGTGCCATGCATGTTGTCCCTGCCAAGCAATATGGCCCGCTCAAGACGACGCCTCCCTCCCGGCAGTCAGGAGTCGTCGGCCTCTACTCCGGGTGGCACAAAACTCTGGATGAAAGGCAGGAGATGACGATCCAGTGGGAAATGTGATGGATAACTGCCCGAGCGATCATAAAAATAGCCTCCTTGCCTCCTCGTGATCCGGGAGACATCCACAGTGCCCTCAGAGATAGTAGTCTATTCTGTCGGGCCCGCCGCGACCCAAGTAAACCCGCGGTCTATTGCATCAAAACTCTCTGGAGTGATGCTGCGAGGAGGGAATGGTGGCATAGGCCTATCCGTCCTCCGCACATAGTGGTCGTCAGAACCGCTGGCCCTGGACCTCCGGGAGGTCTCCCTACTCCGGCTAGGGCAAGCCATGTCTGCAAAAGTTGCAATGCCAATACCGGAAAGACAAAGATCAGCAATGAAGCTCAGTCGAAAGCTAAATCAGTCAAAGAACAGCAATAAAATTATTAAGCAGTCCTACAAGGCCCTTCGTTCCGTCAGGGAACTCAGGGATAAGCAAAATTCATGGAAGACACGGGCCACCCGTCCCCCTCTTGCCTCCGGCGTTGACGGATGTCCCGTGGGGGGCATTTGTTGCACCCGGGATTTATTCCAACCAAAATTGGCATGGCTGCCATATTAACCTCGCATTGGTCGAAGTCTACAAGTATTTGGCGTATCGCCTCTTCATGGAGTATCTCCACACACGGGTTTAACATGGGGCGTATCGCCTCCCCCGTGGAGTACCTCCATACATTTGAAGCTTCATAGCCTACCTATTGCTGCAATTACAGAACTCTCGCAGCAAAAAAGGGGTAGTCAAGAACCGGACTAAACCCATCACGATTGTCAGGGTCGTGTGATGCCAGGGAAAATCCCTACGGGATAAAATCTCCCTCCTTTGGACGTATACATACGGATAAAGGAAGCTCCAACAAGAAGACGGAACACAGAAACGAAGGTCTACGCACCGCAATCGAAGTCCCTCGCGCGTGTACCACGAAGCACGGACAACAACAAGTCTCCCCCTTGCGGCTTACGACACGAAGAAGACGACAAACGAACAAGGAGGCGCTTCCTCTCTCTCTTCTCCACGAGGCACGACGAGAAAACGAGGCTTCAAAGCCCCCAAGACCACCTTTTATTGAAACCCGACGCGGAGGAGACCCGTCCGGGGCCGGGGGGACCCGTACGGGGTCGCCCCCACCCGGGCGGGTCCGCCCGGAGGCAGGCAGACCTGCCCGGGGTCGCGCGACCCCGAGCAGGTCCTCCCGGGGCCGCGCAACCCAGGGCAGATCCTCCCGGGGCAGCGCGACCCCGGGTGGGACCCGGGGGACCTCCCACCCCGGGGAGGTCCTCTCTCCCGCGCAGAAACCAAAAAAAAATTGAAAAAAATGACCTCCCCGAGGTCATTTTCCTCCCGTTTAACCCGTACGGGTCTGGACCACCCCGGGGAGGTTCCTACTTCTATAAATAGACCCCCAGGGTCCCAAGGAGGAAGAAGACTACTACAACATACGGAGCACACTTGGAGCATTCAGTGTTCGTTTGTTCGTTTGTTCTGGCCCGTGAGGGGTAAGTCCCCGGGTCTTGTGTATATGCCCCTATGAGGATATTTTTATAATTACGTCCCTCAGTGGCCTATGTTTGTAAGTTTCTACGTCTCGGGGTGACTAAATTAAATAGTTCCACCCACACAGTGGGGAATTACAAAAACATCCTTCCCGGGGCCCGAGAAACAGAAATGTTCTGTTCTTTGCAGTTATACCCTGCAACTTTTGTAATTAGGACTATGCTCCTACTTCCCGCGTTAGTGCGGACTTTTGTACAGTCGACAACTCGCCGACAACCCTTGTACTCATTCGGACTATAAAAGCACTCAACATGTTTTATGTATGTCCTCGAGGGAAAATTATGAGAAAACCCCCGTCTTTCACAAAATTGCATATATACCCCTCCTTCGGCCAAGTTGACAGTTATGTCTTCTATGAAGCCCCTTGTCATTCCTTCGGTCCGGAAATGTTGTCAGCTCAGCCCGACACTCGGATGTCACCCAAACCCTAAGTCTGTGTAGGGTATGGTAAAATTACCAAAATACCCATGTGACCTAAAAACGGCCTACCAGCCCCCGTAATCCTCCAGAAAGAGCCTCAGCGCCTTGGGAAGTCGGGAACCCGGTCCTACTTCCGTTCCAGCTCAGAAATTTCAGAAGTGCCCCTGGCCTGGAAAAATTACCAAAATACTCTCGGGGTCCAGAAATTTCAAAAATGCCTACGGCTTCCGCATATTTGCATCTTTACTCCTAAGTCTTAGGGTTTTGCTCAGACTTAGCCCTAATTACCAAAATACCCCTTGGGTTGGTAAAATTACCAAAATACCCCTGGGGCCCAGAAAACTCTTTTTTACTTCAAAAATGCCTACGGCTCCCGCATATTTACGTTTCTATTCCTAAATCTTATGATTTTGTTCAGACTCAGCCCTAACTCTATTAACATGGTGGTGGTAAATGAGTGGTCATGGAGAGTCTCTCGAGTGAGCCTGCCCTCCACATCAGAACCTCTATAGAAGACTTTGGGATTTCTTTGACAGTTAAACAAAGGTGTTCGGACGTTAGGCCGATGTAAATCAACATTGACTACGGTCAGTGGGGAGAGGTCCAGCACTCGAACCCAAATCGTCTGATACTATGCGCACCTACGGAATCACCCTCTACTCAGATAAGGGGATGTTTCTTTTCAATAAGAACATGCCAGTTGTTTATTTTTCCTACGTGAAAAGATTTTGTCTCACAGAAGCATATAATTCGGCCATGGTTATTCCTCTTTCGGCAACGTGAAATCGCTCCCGAAACTTCTTTTGCATATCTGACCAGTCGTCGATAGACCCCGCCGGTAAGTTCGAATACCACTCAAAAGCGAGTCCTGTGAGGGAGGACCCAAAGAACTTGAGTAGGTAAGACTCGTCAGCTGCCAGGTCGCCCATCACGTTGACGTAATATGCTATATGTTCCTTCTGCGATCCTTGTCCGTTAAATTTATCGAACTTCGGCGGTTTAGTGACGCTGGGAGGTAGCCTTTTAGCCACGTGATGGACGGGGTAAGGTACCTTGTACACATCAAAAGCGGCATAATCGTCATTGCCCCTGTCGGCCAGCTTCTTCTCGATCATTTGTTCTATCATCATTTTATTCGCCATCACCTGGTCGACCGGGCCTGGGCTGGGGTGGGCATGTTGCATCTGCGGCGTCGCCATTGTTGCTTGAGGTGTAACAGCAATCCCCTGGTATGGAAAAACTGGGGGTTGCGTTGTAGCGATATATGGTTGCTGGGAGGGGGTGCCCCCTGCGTAGCTAGGCGCCAACTGAGGTGCGACTGCCTGGGGCAAAGCTTCAAGGCTGTGGCCGTTATTTCCCGGTGTCCCAGAAGGGACTTCGACATGTCTGGAGGTAGATGCATGTGCATTCTTTTCATTCAGCTGCTTTTTCAATGTTTCAACCTCCTGCCGGTATTCTTGCAACAACATCAGTACCGCAGGGTCATGCATGGAGGGGTTGAGGGTGACACCTCTTTCCTCATCTGGCGTTTCTTCAGATGACGTGGATGGCCTCCCACAGTCGTCTTCAGCCGCGATTACATTGACGGTGACGACCGCCACAGTCTCGTCCCGGCTGGTTTCTTAAGCAAGGGTCCGCAGCGCCTCGCCGGCTTGAGTTAGGCACCCGAATATGCTTGAATCTGGTTGGCTTCGGGGCCAACCCCCCTTTGATTTGGACTCGAAGCGGTCCAGTTTTTCTTGGGCCAGTGCTTGGAAGGAGTTATGTACTGGCACCACTGGAATCGCCCTATCGGGCGTGATTTTGGCCTATCGGCCATTCAGAAAGACCCGGACGCCTCCGATGAGTACGGATTTGCCCGAAGTCGATAGTCGGCTTTGCAATGTGCCAGCGTTCTTCTTGGCCACCCTCCTGGCGGCCGGCGTACGCTTCTTGCTGACGGAGGCCCGAGAATGAATGTGGTGAGCGTAGCAACCCACCGCAGCAACATCAATCGGGGTCGCCTTTGCAACGGCAACCGATTCCATCTCCTGGATATGCAGGAGCTCTACGAACGCGACCCCCAAGAAGTTGGGGAAGCCAACGACAGCAGGAAAATCGCCAAACTTAGTCGGCACCGCCAAATAACCATGCTCAGCATGGCTCGTGACGACAAGAGGTCCAAATGTCACCGCCATCACCGCCGTCGGAATGCAACCTGCAAGGTTAAACCAGACAGTTATAATCTTAAGAAGAGGCCGTTGGGCCCCTAATCCTGGCAAGGAGATGAAGGGAAGCCTTGTCCCACCGGGCGTGCCAGACTTGTGGACGCACTTTCGGAACACTTTTTTTTTTCGTTTGTTCGTTTATTTATTCGTTTATTCGGTTTATTGAGTGCAAGGGCGTGCCAGTCACATAAGTGACGATTTATTCAGACTTCAAGGAAGCCCTTGGTGCACTCGATCTGACTAATCAGACGATTGTGTGTGTCGTGTCGGGACAAAAACCCGCCGCGTCGTAAAGGTCACAACGTTAATTACATCCCCTCGAAGAGGGGAAAACCCTTGATTGATTGCCAAGAAAAGGGGCCTTATGGCCTAAAGTTAATGTTAATGAAATAAGACAATAGAATCTCGAACTGCGTTTAGACAGACCCCGCATTGGGGCGTAAACGTTCAAAGTATGTCGGTCACTCATGGACCATTCCATGTTCGGACGGAAGTCCGCATTTGTAGCATAAAAAGACGGCGATAAAACCGCGCAGGTGTCTGCCGCGTATACGGCAAGTTTAATAAGAATGCGGGATTGGATCCCGGTAGAGACGGGTCAAGTTTGATGAACTATCGGCCCGAGGCAATGCCGAATCATGGCCATGTCGGGATGGTTCCCGAGGTCCAAACTCGGCTTGCCAGGGCGTCATTTTATATTCCTTTCGCGCCATGTCCGAGGAAGTGGAGGTTCCGAAGCAGACGCTATTATGTTCCTTTTTTTTATTATTATTATTAGGTTGTTGGATTTTCTTTTATTCATTTGGGTGCATGGACATCCCCTTTTTTTTGGGCTTTCATATCTCTTGTTTAGTTAGTTTTTTTTTTGTTTTGGCTTGCGCCATTCAAATCTGACTTGAACGCCGTTTAATTGTTTTAATGGGGGCGGTATTATGAGTTCCTTATCATTTATGATATTTTTCTTTCATTTTTATAATTTTTATTATTATTATTGTATTTATTAATTATCATTCTTATGGTTTTTATCATTTTGACCATTATTTTTATTATCATTGTATTCATTAATTATTATTTTTATGGGTTTTTGTTATTTTTATAATCATTTTATTGTCATTGGGTCATAAGAGTTATAAATATATGATAGAGGTGGTAAACGTATGGCTAAGGGTGAAAAATACCTTACATGGGTGACAAATGAATGGCTAAGGGTGAAAGATAGCCAAAAGGCGACGGCTTGTTAGAGGAACAAATGGGTCGGCTGGGTGATAGATGGATTGGGAGAGGTGAAACGGCGTGGGAGGAGAGAGATGGAGAGAGGAGAGAAGGAGGTGATGCGGCGTGCCAGGGGGCGTGCCAGTTCACTCCACCTCCTGTGTTTTTTTCTTTTTTTCTTTTTAAAGGGGATGTGGGTGAAAAGGCGTGAGAAAGAGAGGCGCGATGACGCCGGTTCACTGAGTGCTGGAGGAGTCGACTTCACGGACGCGGTGCGTCGACGCAAGGCGGGGGAACAGAGCCAGGCGGAGGTTGGGTTTGGTAAAGGTGACAAATGGATAGGTAGGGGTGAAAAGTGGGCAGCTAAGGGTGAAAATGGGTAGCCAGGGGTGAAAAATGCCTGTTAGTGGTGACAAATGGGTGAGGTGTGATGTGGGTTAGTGAAGGGTTAAAACGGCGCTGGGATGAGAGAGAGAAGTGGGGAAGAGGTGATCCGGCGCGCCCATAGTGGGTAAGAGGTGATCCGGCGCGCCAATGGGCGTGCCGGTTCACCCCCTCTTCATGAGTTTTTTTTTTTAGGATTATTATCGCCAGGATGACATTTTTGCTTGTTTGATCACTTTCCCCATTTCAGCATCGCTCTTGATGAGCATCGTTCTTAGTTCAGTATTGTCTTGGGTCCCTTGTGTCTGATGTATCTGTATCAACATTGTGTCCATTATTCGTGTTGCTCCTTTGCATCTGACGTGCTTGTTTTAGCATTAAGGTAATTGCTCAGCTCATTTTTTTTAGCATTAGCTCAAGTTTTCACTAAGTCCATAATTCTAAGAAAAATTGGGCAACACCTCCTCCGGACCCGGGGTTTGCGGGGTGCAAAATAGAGAGCCGTCAATCGGAATGCTCCGGGACGATCCCCGAAATTTAGATGAGCTAGAGATAGCTATCTGGTGACCAAAAGATGAGCATAGAAGCCCGAGGACTAGCCATCAAGGGATCCCAACAGCTCACGGGCCGTTGCTTCAAGAAAGTTTCTGGGGCATTCGCCAATATGTTGTCAAATGTATGACTGTCATTGTTCACCTTGCAAGTGGGATCCCCAGAAGGCATACTATGAGGGAGTAAGCTTCCGCCGAGGCCCGGGGTGATCAAAAAAGGAGATCAGGAAATCAAGGGCAGGAAATGCGAAAGCATCTTGGCTGGTGAAGGGAGGAACACCGGTTCCATTGGACTTGGAGAGGGATCGACAGAATCTCCAGAACTCATGGTCGAGAGTGAGAAGATACTCGTCACCTCCATAGCAACCGACGCATATATACGTATATGTATCTATATATATCCATATATTCATGGAATGTAGTAGTGTATATATGCACTGGAAAAGGGAGACCCGTCTGGGCCAGAGAGAGGGAGAAGGCGAGACAAAAGCTACGAAAGGCACAACAGAACTTTTCTTTTTATTCGCCATCGAGGCACCCAATCAAAGGGGAAATACACATAGCAGCGGAAAAGAAAACATAAGAGGGGGAAGAGGTAGCAGAAACAGGAGAAGATACAACAATGGGGGTTTGCCCTGGGGCCAAGAAAAAAAGGAAGAGCAAAAAAAAGGAAAGGAATACAATGGAGGGAGGGGGACGGAGAATGGGCTCCCCCCCCCCCCCGTTGATCTCACCTCTTTTTCCCTCTCCCCCTCGCTCTTCTTTTTCTCTTCTTGGCTTCTCCAAGTGGCCCCTTCTCCTTTCTCTGCTTGCCGAACCTGCTTCATCAACGGAGCCTGGGCTCCTTTTATAGAGAGGGGGAGGTGAAGCCATCGAAGCCCCCTCCTTCTTCTCTTTCTTCTTTTCCCCGCAGGGGAGGCTTCAGATCCTGACGCAGGGTGGCAGGCAGTGGAGCGGTGTCTTGCTAAGATTGGCCGAGTACAACCGATGTAACGTCGACGAGCTCTGCTGATGGTTCGTAGGGGAGAGTCTGGAGTTTGCCCGCCGGGTACTTGCCATTTCTACCTTCGATCCGGTGCGGGAAAACAGAGTACAGGAACTTCGAAGGGACGTCCCCCACGACACTATTTCAGTGGAGATGGGATCTTTTTGCGCGTCGTTTCAAATGGCCAGCCTCCTCACGCCGGTTCGAGAGGCCATGGAGAGGGTGGAGGCCATGCTGTTTATCATAGAGCAAGAAGAGGCGCGCCGGTTTAATGGAACCAAGGCCGCGCCGTTTCAGGTGGCCAAAAGGGGCCATGGTCGCGCCATTTCAAAGGGCCAAGGGCGCGCCGTTTCAGATGAGGGGTTTCCACGCCGGTTCACTTGTGGGCCGAGGAAGGAGCGCGCCGATTTAGGGAGGCAGTGCCGCGCCGGCTTAGGGAGTTGAAAAGAAGCTCGCCATTTCAAGGAGGAGGGGCGCGCCGTTTTCATGGCAATAGGGGCAGAGGGCGCGCCATTTTCATGGCAGTAGGGGTCGCGCCGTTTTAACGTCCAAGGAGGCTCTTGCCGCGCCGGTTCAACACCGCGCCGGTTTAAGTGGAGCTTTTAGCGTGACCACGCCATTTCAAGGGGGATGATGCCGGCTTAATGGCTTCGTCGACTTTGACCTGGCTCGGATGAGTGTTTGACGTCTAGCGCTGCCTTAGTTTTACTGCACCGCTCCCGGAGTGTTTGTTTTGAAGATCCCGAGCTTCGGCTCATGATTCTGAGTGAGACCCCGACACGTGCCAAACCCGTGTCAGCTCACTCGGGTTTCGTCCTGATTTGGCCTTCGGCACGAATCGTGCCCTCAGGCCTGCTCCCTGCCTATGGAGAGTATCTTCATCGAGTGGGCAACCACTCAAAGGGTTTTCGTCCCCATTGGGCAGCTCTTCAGCCTCCCACGGACCTTTCTGACATACCGCGTGCCCATATCGGGTCACTCGGGTTTTACGCCGATATTGCCTTCGGCACCCTGTTTCAGGGGACCAAGGATATTTCTTCAACCCGGGAGGCTTCCTTATCAGGTGGTGGACCGCCAGGTATGTTGTCGTCCGGATCGGATGAAATATAAGGCTTGTTCGGCTCGACGAGACCCAGAGTTCTTTCTCGTGAATTTTTGGGTGTCCACACACCCCTCCTTGGGGGTTTGCCTCGAGTCCACCCGCCCTTTGGGTGCGTTTGCCCCAGGTCCACCCCCAAGGGGGGGTTTTGCCCCGGGTCCACTCCCCCCTTTGGGGGATTTGCCCCGGGTCAACCCCCACAAGAGGGTTTTGCCCCGGTTCCAACCCCACAAGGGGGTTTTTGCCCCGGGTCCACTCTGAACACTTGATTAAAAGGCTTTGAGGTCTAATTAAAGCCCAAATGAGGCTAATTAAACTTTTTTTTTTTTGGTAACGGGGAATCTAGCGGAGTGGTATGGAGAGATGAGCGATTATTGGGCCACCCGAGTTCGAGTCTTACCCTACGCATCTTGCCACCCCTTTTTTTGTACCGCCGCCATAAAACCCCGGGCTCACATCCCTCGAGGATCTGATTAAACCTTGAATAAGCATTCTACCCTTGTTAGTATGTAGCACATTGGGTCCTTAATTAAGAATAATTATAAAGCATGCTAACATAGGTGCCATTAGTAGCATGAGAGCAGCAGCTCTGCTACAGCAGCAGCATCACCCATGGGTGACAGCAACACTCAAAGGCAGCAGCAGCTCTGCTACAGCAATGTAATAGCAGCAGCAGCTCTGCTACAGCAATGTAATAGCAGCAGTACCCAGGGATGGCAGCAGCAGCTCAAAGGCAAGGCAGCACAATAGCAGCAGTACCCAGGGGTGGCAGCAGCAGCTCAAAGGCAATGCAACACAACAGCAGCAGCCCAATTGCAACAACATCTCAATGACAATAGCTGCAACAGCAGCATGACAAAATTAATTACAGCACAACAATAACAATAGTTGCAATGGCAGCAACAATGCAATTAGCAGCAGCCACTGCTAACAAAGATAGCAATACAGCAACCAGCATTGAGTCGACCCAGCAAAGCCTCAAGTCGACTCATGCAATGCAACAGCTGCAACCGCAGCAGACCCAGTTTGGACAGCAAACAAAATTATTGGCAGCAGCAATAACAACCCTGTAATCAAGGGAGAAAGTTAACCCAATGTGAAACAAGGTTGTCAGTATCGGTTTCGGACTCGATTTCGGTCGAGTCCGAAACCGAAACCACTCGGTCTTAGTTTCGACCGAAACCGACCGAAACCCAGTGAAAAGGTTATAAAAAAATCAAAAAAAATGTAAAAAATTCAGAAAAATATAAATAATCACATTAAAAAACAGAAAATTCATTACACATGCATTGTAAAGAAATTGGATTAAGTGCATTACACATGAAGACTAATGGGTTCAAGCATTGAAGTTATTAAACAAATATTGAGTACATATTAAACATGAAATAGGTTCAAACTGTTCAATAAACGTGATCCTTACCTAAATGATGATGCACCAATATGGATAATAACTAGAAGAACCTTCTCCCTCATCGTCTGACTTTTCATGTTCATACCCATAAGAAGGTTGCATGTATGGTCTATATTCACTATAACCAAACAATAAGGTAGCCAAGTCCTGCATCCCTCTTTGGATCCCTCTTGAAGTGTTTGGTTAGCTTGATTGGAATCCAGTATCAGTATAAGAATCTTGAGGAAGAGAAGAGGAACTGGTCGGATATGGATGGAACTGGAATGCTGGTTCATGACCCCACCCATAAATGACTGCCTCCTGTTGGTCACCTCCATAACCTAATGGATGCCCATATTGAGTATGTGAATCATATCCTCGCTCACCCTGACTGTATCCTCTGCCTGTGTCTGCGTGGAAGGAGAAAGGACAACCAGCAATGCCACTGCCAATAGTAGCACCTGCAGCTGCACTGGGATCATCATCATCATTATCAGACCCATAGTTGTCAAGACGACAAGGCGAATCAAGGCGCTCACGGGGTCTCTAAGCGCTTAGGCGACAAGGCGTCCGCTTAGGCGTCGCCTAGGCGACACTTTGGCCACTGATTAAAAAATCTAAAATATATATCTCCTAATATATAAAATAACAAAAAATATATGAAAATATTATAGAAAAAATACAAAAAATTCATAAGCACGAAGAAATTGCAGTAATTAAATTGCATGACAATTATAGAAAATTAAATTGCATCAAAAAATACAGAAAAATCTAAAAATAATTCATAAAATTACAAAAAGAACATAATAACATCAAGAAAATTACAGAAAATAAAGGCCAAAGGGTTAAACACACTAACCCGTGGGATACATTTTTTTAGCTTCATCTTTTTATTAGCTCCATCCTGAAAGATATTAGACATAATATGGAAAACAAATCCTACCAAACATAATAAATTATTAACAAATATGAAATAACAAATCACATCATTAAAAAAGAATCAAATAACAAATAACAAATATGAAATAACCCGTGTGACATTAACAAGTATGATATAAGATAACTAGTTAACTACTAAGAAATGTTCATGTCTAAGCGTCTTAACATTACATGAAAGACTAAATCCTAAAACCAAATGGCACTTCTGTTGGAATGGCCTCATCATGATTGTCATTCTCATCATCTTCTTGGTGAGCAGCGTGAGCTTGACCTTCTTCACTAGACTCCCATGGAGCATCATCATCATCCTCTTCAGATTCTTCTTCTAGCAATTCTCCATCATCCGACGGATCATCATAATCTCTTGGTAGTGCTCTACTTCTTGTTGGTCTTTCATATGATGCTTCCATAGCAAGCTTATGATGCTTCCATAGCAAGCTCAACATCTGCCCAAATAAGATCTTCATCATCATGAACTAAATTCTTTGACTTTTGAGTCATCCACTCACTCCCCCAATGTAAATCTGGTAGACAAATGGGATCATATTTTTCTGGATGATTTTTCCTCTCTTTGAATCTCTCTTGAAGACGACGATTATATTTAACATATACAAGATCATTCAATCTTTTATGTTCCAAGCGATTCCTCTTCTTGGTGTGAATCTACATGCAAAGAATACAAGTGGATAATGTTAAATAAGAATAATATTAATCAATGTAAAAGAAAATTTTGAAATTAGATGAGTTTGTTAAACTTACAAATTCAAATGTACTCCAATTCCGTTCACACCCAGAAGCACTACAGCAAAGTCCCAAAATTGTTATCGCAATATTCTTCAATTCGGAAGTTTCCCCACCATATGTTACCCACCACTCAACTATAAAAAAAATAACATGTCAAAATATTGTTATTTGGAAAAATACCAAGTAAAATTTAAAAATTATAAAAAAGATACACTTACTTGGCATTCTCCTGTCGCGAGCTCTTATGGTTAGTTCTCTTCCGAACATCCCTCTTTCATTCAAATACATTGTAACTTGATCACCTATCTTATCTTAAAGGTCCAAATCTGACACCATTCTTTCAAGACATGTAAAAAAACCACTCTCAAACTTCCCACATGAACTAACATCTTTCTCTCTAGCTTTGAAATATAAGCTGGGATTTAAGAAAAACCCCGCCAAATGTAAAGGACGGTGCATTTGATCTTGCCATCTTTTATCAACTATCTTCAAAATTGACTGAAATTTTACTTCCTGCATATATATGGATGATGGAGTTTAAAGCAAGGTAAAATTTTAAAATAAGCAAATTAAAGCACAGTAAATTTACCTTGGAGCCAAAATTTTGAACAATTTGCTCTTTTGCATACTCCATGACAGCGTATATATAAGGCATTGCAGGTTTTTCATCTCCATCAACCAATCTTAACACTTGCAAAATTGGTTGAGAGGCTCTCAAAACATCTTCAACACCATGCCAAAATCTCACCTGAAAGACAATACTTGAGGCATTCTTCCCTGCATTTGTTGATGACCAAATACTCTTATACCAAACTTCAGAACTAAATAGTCTCCGAAGAGCCCTTTTTATTGCATCATCATTCAACCTCTCCAATGTAAGAAATGATGTGGCAAATCAAGTCACACCACATCTGACCAATTCTCTACCCTTGGTTTCCTTTCTCATGTGTTCAAGAAGGCGAGTGTGAGTGTAAATATAAGCTGTCAACTTCTTAGCTTTTGTAATTACACTTTTGTAACCCTTTAACTTACCAATATCTTCTAACATGAGATCCAAACAATGTGCAGCACAAGGTGTCCAGAATAATATTTTTCTTTTATCCATCAACAAACGACCAGCTGCTACATTATATGATGCATTATCAGTTACAATTTGCACCACATTTTCTTCTCCAATTCTTTCAACCATTTTATCAAGCAACTCATATAACAACCCTGCGTCTTCCTTCTTATCAGAAGCATTAACTGACTCAACAAAAAAAATCCCTTGCGAACAATTGACTAGAAAGTTGATTAACTTTCTTTGTCTTTTATCGGTCCAACCATCACACATTATTGTACAACCATATGTCTTCCAATGCTTTTGATATTCCTCATACATCAAGTTTGTCTTCTCCACCATGTCCTTCAAAAGGGACACTCTCAACATGTGATAGCTTGGGGGCTTATACCCTGGTCCAACCGTCCTATAGCCTCCACTGCATGTTCAAAGCATTTTAGACGGGCTACATTGAATGGTATGCCACCTTCATAGAACAAAGTGACAACATACTCATCAACCATCCTTTTGTTTTCTTTGTTCCATCTATTTTCTAACGTGGATTGAATTTTCTTCCCACTTCTCCTAGCATCAACAAAGTCTTCTATACTCATTCTTGCAAAGGCATCAATTGGCCCTTTGGATTTAGCTGTAGGTGGTTTGCTCGTCCCCGAACTCTTTGCAGAAGAGTCCAATGTTGTAGAACCTTGCCGGGACTTTTCCACATGTCTCTCCACTTCATGTTCATCATCAGAATCTCCTTCAATCGGAATACTCTCATTTGGCTTTCTTTTTTTATTTTTGTTCATCCAATTGAGCATCTCTTCGGCAATTTGTCTATTAGTATTTGGGCATTTTTTCACATCCCCAAAACCACCAATCAAATGTTCCTTTTGTCTTTTGATGCCCCCATTAGTAATCAAGCCACAAAGATCGCACTTGACCTTGTTCTTATCATTTTTGTCAGGCCAATATGCATACTTCCATCCCGGGTCTTTTGACTTTGCTTTTAATTTTATCTCGGTCTCAGCCGTGGAACTATTATCTGCCATGATCTACACGCAAAACAATAACTAATAATGAAAATTATTTTAATTTCAATTTAAAAAATTAATCTAAAAAATTAATCTAAAGAACTATAATCTACCATGGGGGTCGGGGAGAGGAGGGAGACAGAGAGGGAAAGTCGGGAGACAGAGAGGGAGAGAGACTGAGAGAGAGGAGGGAGACAGAGGGCCCCTCTCTCTGTCTCCCTCCTCTCTCTCAGTCACTCTCTGTCGACAGAGAGCGACTGAGAGAGAAGAGAGAGACAGAGAGAGGGGCTCTGTCTCCCTCCTCTCTCTCAGTCGCTCTCTGCCGACAGAGGGTGACTGAGAGAGAGGAGGGAGACAGAGAGAGGGGCCGGAGGGGAGAGCGGAGAGAGAGAGAGAGAGAGAGGAGGAGGAGGGAGAGTGGGAGACAGAGAGGAAGAGACTGAGAGAGAGTCGAGAGAGAAGGGAGACAGAGAGAGGGGTCGGAGGGGAGAGAGAGAGAGAGAGGAGGAGGAGGGAGAGTGGGAGACAGAGAGGGAGAGACTGAGAGAGAGTCGAGAGAGAAGGGAGACAGAGAGGGGCCGGCCCGCCGGGGGGTTGCTACGGTGAGAGAGAGAGAGGAGGGAGACAGAGAGGGGTCGGGGGGATTGCTCCGGTGAGAGAGAGAGAGCGGAGGGAGACAGAGAGAGGGGTGCCGGAAGGGAGAGCCGAGAGAGAGAGAGAGAGAGGGGCAGGGGGGACTCACCGGCGGCGGAGGAGGAAGACGCCGGAGCCCGCGGGGGAAGCCGTAGCCGGGGAGGACCGGAGGAGGACCTCGCGTCGTTGCCGCGGCGGCGGAGGACTTGCAGGCGCGGAGGAGGAAGACGACAAGCCCGCCCGCGGGGGAAGTCGCAGCCGGCGGGGAAGAAGATAACGTCGCCGCGGCGGGGAGGTGACGCCGGGGCCCTCGATGACGACGACTGCGGAGGACCGCGGAAGAGAGCCTAGGGCACGGCAGTCGAACGGGACGGGGGGGGAGGAGGTCAAGGAACGGGACGGGGGGTTGACCATCGCGGGGGTGAGGGGGTTAAGTGTTAACCCATGGGATCGGACTCGCGCCCGCGGGCGGGTTACCGGGTCGGACTCGCGCGCGCTGAGCCAAGGCGACCGGGCGTCCGCCTTGGCGCCCAGACCGCCTAGGCGGTCCGCCTGGGTCGCCTTTTCACCATCCTGAAAGGCGAGAGTCTGCCTCTCACATTCAGCAGCGCCTAGGCGACGCCTAGGCGCCCGCCTTGACTACTATGATCAGACCCAACCGAAACCAATCGCTTTTTAGCCTTTGGGGATGCTTTTTCTGTTTTGGTGTGATTTCTTCAGTCACCCTTGACATGGATCCTTTTCCCCTTGATTGGCTCGCCCCCATCAAGCCGGATGTGAATATTACCAACAAGAATTGACTTGCCAGATTTAGATGCGATTGAAATGGGCTTTCTGCCTTTATGCTGACGGCATTGCCCCGATCAGAAGGAGCGACTTCAAAGTGGATTGTGTTGACCGAAGGCTCGGGGATTAGGCTTGGGGCTTGATGCCCCCAGCAACAGCATATGTTGTCAGAGCCGTTTCAGTGACAGGGACCACCCCTAAGAAGGGGATCCGGCCACTGCTGGGAAGTTGTCGAAGATGATCAGTGTTGCCAGGTAGCCGTGCCTGGCATGGTTGGCGACGACGACCAGACCATAAGTCACAGCAGCCATTATCATCAAAAAGTTTTGGTTATTTCTCCCCCTGCGAGAGTACGAAGTATGTCACAACCTTTGTAAAGGTCGGAGTATCCTTTGACAGAGAGATGAAAGGCAGGAAACATCCCACTGGGGTGCCAGTCTATTTTTACATGCGGAATTATTCGAAAGTATAGATGCACATTTGTAACTATTTAAGTAGCATGTGCATTATTAATTCCACGAATTTAAGTTTATCAGATGATTTAGGGTTCGAGTACTGCACATTTCCCCATAGACAGCAGTCGATGTTTATTTATATCGACGTAAAGTCCGAATACCCTTGATTAACTGTCAAAGATACTTTTCTCGACCTCTACAATATCCACTGTGATATTGAGGGTTTTATCCAATGGATTCGACCAAACAGATCGTCCATTAGAGGTACATGTCTGCAGAAGAAAATCGGATATGTCATTCCCTTTTACGCTTGTTTGCTATTTCAAATCCTTTTTGGGTTCATTTGCGATTTCAAACCCATTCTGGGTTTATTTACAATTTAAAACCTATTTTGGGGTTTATTTGAGATTTTGAACCCTTTCTGGATTTATTTGCAATTTTTCCTCGAGTAGGGGTTTGTTTTACAACTTCTGGAAAAGTTCATGGATATTTGTATAATTATGGACAAACCAAGAGTATTTTTTATAATACCTAGATTGAACAAAGATTTTTTTGTGTAATTTTATCATAAGGCACAAGTCCCTCCTTGGTCAAGATGCACCAGGCAAGAACACTTAAGAGATTGCTTCTCCTTCTTAAGCTCCCATGAACTGTGATTCATCTCCACACGTCCGTCAGCGCATCGCCGCGGATCGACCTACGCGGGAGGAGTTTCTAGGGGGCTCGCTCCCCGAAAGAAAATTTTCAATATGGTCCCTCTCCAAGAAATGGCGCAAGGAGTATTTCTGTAATTTTGAAAATTATAAGTTTTTCCCAAGAAATTTACATGGCCGGGGGCAAATTTGCCTAAGTGCCATCACAAGGGTGTTTTTGTAACATACCCTAGACACAAAGCCACAAAACCACAAATTTTTTGCCCGGAGTTGTACGTCCGGGACCAGAGTTGTACGTCTGGTGTCTTCTTTTTCTTCTTCTTCTTCTTTTGCTTCTTTGTTGTTCTTTTTTTTGGACCCTTGGGGAGTCTTCTATAGGGCTTAGGATGAGGGGGTCTACCCGAACTGGGTAACCCCTTGGGAGGTATACTCGGACCCACCTGACCGAGAGAGAGAGAAAGAAGGGCCGGGCCCACCCATTTTTCTTTTTTTTTTTTGATTTTTTGTTGTGCTCTTGCCACGCGAAGAAGAAGACGATGCCTCCGGGGTTGCTTTTTGCTCCGTCTTTTGCGCTACTCGTGCCGAGATTACTTTCGCTCTTCCCGTCACCACTCCGTAAGTACCACAGAGTATCCCCATGGTGGCCCGCTTACTGCAAGACCACATTGCTTCATGTCGTCACTACGGCGGGACGACCGGGACCTGTATTTGATCCGGGTATCGTAGTGGCCTCGGCTATGTGCCGTTCCTGGCCTTCACGGGATTGATTCCCCCTTCGTTTACCTTGATTATTTCAAAAAAATAAATGGGTGCAACAACGGTTCTCGTGTCCTTCCCAATGGCAAACCAGACGTGGCTTCCCGACGGGAGGGAGTCAAGATGTTTCCGTTGTCTCGAACGAGGACACCTTGCCTCTTCCTGCTGTAATGCCGTCGTCTCTTGACATTGCCATGGTCTCAAGCATTGGAGTGTTCGGTGTGCGCTCAGCATTCCCTCTATGCCGAAGCACGGGATAGGTGATAAGGAAGATCCAGAAGAGGGACGGGAGCAACATGCAAGGGTGACTCATCAGCGGGATGGTCATGTCCTTCATATTCCTTGATTTCACAAATACCAACTGAAAAATGAACTTCTTCTCGCACGGTGTCGTGGCGGAGGGGGGTGTATGGGATGCTTCTGTGGGGGATGTTATCAACATTCTCAGTCGAAGCTGGCCGACCAAAAATTCTTGAAGGCTGCATGTATTAAGGGGTAATACTTTTATTATCTTCTGTGATAATCAAGACTTGTTGCAGCGGTTACCGACGGAAGGGAAGATCGGTGATCCTTTCTGCCTCGAATGTCAGGGCTTGGTCCCAGTCTGTGGGGGCTACACCGACAGAGAAAGGGGAAGATAGGTGGTGCAGGGTTTATAGGCATCCACACCCGCTCTGGGTCGTAGAGGCCTATCACACATTAGTGTCATTAGGAACCCTGTTGGAAGTTGATTACAGAACAGCCTGCTGGGGGAGTTTTGAGTTCACTAGGCTGCAAGTGGAGATTGACGAAGGAAGCCCATTCCAAAACACTTGCAGATCGTTAGGGTGGGCAACGGTTCTAGATTGATTTGGATCTAGAAGATGTCTCTCTCAAAGCCCCCAATTGGATGTATAAATAAGTGGTTGAAGCTTATCATCAACACAGATCCTCAGAGCTCTGGCACGAGAAGGAAGATGACCGAGTTGAGCAAGTCAACTCAGCCTCATCGGGTTGAATTGGAGACAGTGCCAATGGTGGTCCCCCAGTTTCAAACTGGTGAAGATCCACCACCTCACAGTGGGGCAGCGCCAAGTTCTAAACCGAGCAGGGCACAGGGCAAGAAAGTCATTAATACCCCTGTGCCTATGGCAGCTACTCACCTTAGCAATCCTCGACAATGTCCTGGATGTTCAGTGGTGAATGTTGCTGTCTACCCTCACCTCTCAGGTGGTGCGGGGCATTAACTAGGGCTTATGGAAGGAGCGCTTCAACCTAAAATCCGGGGCGGCAGCTAGGGAGACGAAGAGCTGATTCTGAGGAAGGGTTTTGCAAGGGCCAACAAGGATCTTGCTCATCCCCCAAAGGTATGCTCACACTCATGCCTCCCCCCACCCCAAATTCCCCTATTCCTCTTTCCCCTTCTGCAAGGGCTGGCTTTGAGAAAGAAGCCTCCCATGATGGCAACTTGCCTCAAGATATTGAGGGCATGGATCATCCGTAGAATCCAGGAAAATCAAGTGGTGCACCTACCGAGGAAGGTATCCCGGCTATCTCAGCCAAGGATCAGCTATCACAGTGGAGCAATGAGGAGCTCCTTGCTGAAGTTTCTGTGTTGGGTCTTAAGGTTCAACAGGCAAGACAGTATCGAAAGCTATGGACTGAGCTAGCAGAACCAGCGGGTGGTGTGGGGAAGAAACAGAAAGGGTGCCGTGAGCTCGGCAGTCTTCCTAAGTATGTCAGCAACTTGTGGACAGCACTCTCTCTGGCACCAGAAGGTCTAGGGCTCCAGACAGGAATCATGATATTACTCCCTTGGAATATCAGAGGTCTGAATGATGGTCGCAAGCAGACTGCAGTCAAAGTGCTAATCCGTTCAAAGAAAACTCAGATTGTTTGCTTACAGGGAACAAAAATTGAGCAGTGCACCGTGGAACTGGCCCACTCTTGGATGGGTTTCTTTGAAGTGGATTTTGTGTTCAGGAGGGCGGCAGGCCAATTTGACCTATTCTTGTATGTTGTAATACTGGCTTTGGCAAGGCAATGTTCCAGCTATTGGGGAATTTTCTGTTACTGTGTGAAATTTGCCTCTTCTTTTGATTCAAGCAGTTGGATGTTAACAGTGGTCTATGCACCTAGTTCGTACACCGCTAGAAAAAATCTGTAGGACAAACTTAAGCAATGGCTGGCTTAGTTTAATAAACCATTGTGTCTAGCATGTGATTTTAATGAAGTCCAAATGCCTTTACAGAGAAATAGAGGTACTCAAATTCCTTCAAGTATAAAGGAAATCAATGCGTGCATTGGTGCCCTCGCCCTCATTGAACTACCCCTCCATAATTACAAGTACACTTAGTCTAACGGTCGACAATGCCAACAATGTCTAAGCTTGACAGATTCTCTTGTGATGATTGATGGGAGGGACTCTTTTCTATCGCCAGAGTGTTTGCTTTACCAAGAACTGTCTCCGATCATAATCCCCTTATCTTGGATTGTTCAAATGTGAGCAAGCGAGGCAAGCTTTTCAGGGTTGAAAAGGCTTGGCTGGGTAATGAACAGTTCAATGAACTTATTCAGATGCATTGGCCGACAATTGATCTTCATTCATCTGCTGTGAAAAACGTGGCCCTGAAATTGAAAAATACCAAGGCAGCAGTCAAGAAATGGGCTTCTGATTAGGCAAAAGCACATCAGCAATAGCAAGAAGAACTTACAGAATGCTTGCATAACCTGGATATTATTAAGGAGCAGAGACCAGTTTCAGAGCAAGAACAACAACAACGAGTGTTGTATAAGGAGCAGTTAGCTGCATGGTTATATGAGGAGGAGGTCAGATGGAAACAAAGAGCCAGAATTACCTGGTTAAGTGAAGGGGATCTCAATACCACCTTTTTTTTCATAAAGTGGCTAATGGTTGACAGAAAAGAAATTTTATCTCCATCCTCCAAAAGGATGATATGTTGTTAAGTTCAAAGGACATTGCTGCGGAGATTCTCTCTTTCTATTCTCAGATTTTTCCCCCCCTAAAAAGCACAGGTGGTTTCCATTATGGGAAGATACCAGCATTAACAATTTATTGCCTGAGGAACACCAGTTACAGATACAACCTGCTCAGGAGTCAGAAGTTCAAGCAGCTACCTTCAGCTTAGAGTGACAAAGCCACCAGGCCTGACAGTTTTCATATGTCTTTTTACCAGCACTTCTGGGATGAACTGCACAACAACGTTGTCAAGTTTTTTTGCTTTCTTTTTTTTGAGAAGTGGATGGTACCACAAATTGTATAACAACATTGTCAAGGTTGCTCAAGAGGTCATTGATGGGGGGGGGGGGGAAGCTGTCGACAAATTTATCACACTTTTCTTGTGCTGCTACCCAAGAAGGAAAAAGCGTTGGAGCTCAAAGTTTATCGACCAATTAGCCTATTGAATGGCATATATAAAGTCTGCACAAAGGTTATAGCCAACCGACTGAATCATTTGTTACCTCGGTTGATTGGTGAAAATCAATCTGCTTTCATTCCTGGAAGGCGTCTGAAAGATAACTTCCTCCTGGCTCATGAGCTGATCTTCGCTGCCAAAAGGAGTCATAGACCACACTTGCTTTGTAAAGTTGATTTTAACAAGGCCTATGATAGGGGAACTGTTTATGGTCAATTATGAGGGTGCATCTCTTTCCAGCCATAACTCTGCCATGGCCGGTCCCAAACCCGGATGAGAAAAGAGGAGGGTTTGCGTTAGGTCGACAGCCAGCAGTAAAATTTTGTCACATCTCCAACATGAATTCTGATCCAAATACATTATGTGCTAATGCTAGGGCGTTCCCCGTAAGCGACGCGTTACATCGGAACCCGGATGGAATGACAAGTGAGCAAGGACTAGCTAGGGCGTTCCCCGTAAGCGACGCGTTACATCGGAACCCGGATGGAACGACAAGTGAGCAAGGGCTAGCTAGGGCGTTCCCCGTAAGCGACGCGCCGCAATGGCGCCCGATTGCGGTGTCAAATAGACAAGGGTTCTCGTGTGGGGTTGGACGCACACGGGTAAAGAAGCAAGTCCAAAAACATAGGATCCGTCTAGCTACTTGGAATATAGGAACTTTAACGGGTAAGAGTTTAGAATTAGTTAAGTTAATGAAGGACAGGAGGATTAACATAGCTTGCCTACAAGAAACTAGGTGGAAAGGACATAAAGCTAAAGACATTGATGGATATAAAATTTGGTATACAGGTAATTATAATTCTAGAAATGGTGTCGCTATAATAATAGATAAAAACTTAAAAGACAGAGTTGTGGAAGTAAATAGATTGGGGGATAGACTAATATTAATTAACCTTATCTTAGGTGAGGATACTTTGAATATAATTAGTGCATATGCACCTCAAGTAGGATTAGAAGAGAGCATTAAAAAGCAATTTTGGGAGGCTATTGATAGTTTGATCCAAAATATCCCTAGTGAAGAGAGAATCTTTATTGGAGGGGATCTTAATGGTCATGTGCGTAAAGATAATAGAGGCTATAAGAGGATTCATGGAGGGCTTGATTTTGACAATAGAAATGATATGGGTAACACTATTCTTGATTTTGCTATGGCCTATGATCTAGTAATTACTAATACCTTCTTTAAGAAGAGGGACGAACACTTAATAACGTACAAGAGTGGAACACATATAAGTCAAATTAACTATTTTCTCATTAGGAAGGTCGATAGAGTTTTATGTAAAGATTGCAAAGTTATTCCTGGTGAGAGTCTAGCCCCTCAACATAGGTTGTTAGTAATGGATGTCACTATCCCTAAATTCAAAAGAAAGATCATTATAAATAATTATTCCAAGATTAAATGGTGGAATTTAAAAGGTAAAAGTTTAGAAATATTTAAAAATCATCTATTAAAGGAAAATATTTAGAATTTAGAACAAGAAACTAATGTAATGTGGAATAATGTTACAAATTGTATAACGATGGTTGCAAAACAACTCTTAGGCGAATCTAAAGGTAAAAAGAATTTAGAAAAAGAGACTTGGTGGTGGAGTGAGGAAATCCAAAATATCATTAAAGTAAAAAAGGAATGCTTTAAAGTTTGGCAAACTAACAAAAATGATCAAACCCTAGAAACCTATAAAATCGCTAAAAAGAGAGCTAAGAAAATAGTTAGCGAAGCTAAATCAAAGGCATTTGAAGATTTATATAATAAATTAGGAACCCGAGAGGGTGAAAAAGACATATTTAAACTTGCTAAATTAAGAGAAAGGAAAACTAGAGATTTAGATCATGTTCGGTGCATTAAAGGTGAAGATCAAAGGGTTTTAACTAAGGATCTTGAGATTAGAGGGAGGTGGCATAGCTATTTTCAGAAGTTACTTAATGGAGATTCCGTCAATGATTTATCTTTAGAAGGTACCCAAGAGTCCACAATATTTGATAAATATCAATATTTCAGGCGTATTAAGATGTCAGAAGTGGAGGATGCTTTAAGAAAAATGAAAGTGAGTAAGGCCTTAGGACTAGATGGCTTACCTATTGAAGTATGGAAAGGCCTAGGAGATATTGGTATTCAGTGGCTAACTAAATTTTTTAATAAAATTTTAAAGGAACGGAGAATGCCAGAAGTTTGGAGAAAAAGTGTTGTAGTTCCTTTCTATAAAAACAAAGGAGATATTCAAAGTTGTAACAATTATCGTGGAATTAGGCTTATGAGTCATACTATGAAACTTTGGGAAAGAGTAATTGAAAAACGCCTCCGATGTATGACTACTGTATCGAAAATCAGTTTGATTTTATGCCAAATAAATCTACTACAGAAGCTATTTTCTTACTACGACAGCTAATGGAGAAGTATAGAGAGATGAGAAAAGATTTATATATAGTTTTTCTTGATTTAGAGAAGGCGTACGATCGAGTACCGAGAGAATTGATTTGGTGGACATTAAGAAAGAAAGGAATCTCTCAAGGATATGTTGATTTGATTAAGGATATGTACGACGGTACTATTACTAGTGTTCGAACTATTGCTGGGGAGACTGGTGAATTTCCCGTTTCTATAGGTTTGCATCAAGGTTCTGCACTAAGTCCGTATCTCTTTGCCTTAGTTATGGATGAAGTAACTAAACAATTGCATGATGATATCCCTTGGTGTATGCTTTTTGCAGATGATATTGTTTTAATTGATGAGAGTATTGATGCTCTAAATGCTAAGTTAGAGCGTTGGAGACTTGCCTTGGAGTCTAAAGGTTTTAAAATTAGTAGGAGTAAGTCAGAGTTTATGCACTATAATTTCAGTAATGGGAGAGTGGTTCAGGAAGACATGGTTCTAATTGATGGACATAACATTCAGAAGAGTAGTAACTTTCGATACTTAGGGTCTATCATACAAGAGAATGGGGAGATTTATGATGACGTTACACATAGGATTAAGGCAGGCTGGTTAAGATGGAGAAGTGCATCAGGTGTCCTTTGTGATCGTCGTATGCCTGTGAAACTCAAAGGGAGGTTTTATAGAACGGCTGTGAGACCTGCTTTGTTATATGGTACCGAGTGTTGGGCAGTACGAAAGGAACACATCCACAAAATGTGTGTAGCAGAGATGAGGATGTTGAGATGGATGTGTGACAAGACTAAGAAAGACAAGATTAGGAATGAGCGTATCCGTAAGGACTTAGGGATAGCGCCAATTGATAGTAAAATGAGAGAAAATAGACTCAGGTGGTTTGGACATGTGTGTCGTCGCCCTAACTCAGCGCCGGTTAAAAGATGTGACCAAATCTTAGTGGATGCTAGTAAAAGAGCTCGGGGAAGGCCTAAAATGAGATGGTGCGATGTTATTAGGAAGGACATTAGTTTCTTGGGTTTAAATACGAATATTGCACTTGATAGAAATCTTTGACGGAACAGGATTCAAGTAGCCGACCCCAATTAATTGGGATAAGGCTCTGATGATGATGATGATGATCTCTTTCCAGCCACTTTTATCCGGGCGGTTCAGAACTGTGTTGTAACTGCTTCATTCTCAGTATTATTCAATGGTAAAATTTCTGGTTTCTTCTCCAGTTCTAAGGGTCTTTGGCAAGAGGACCCTTTATCTCCTCTATTCTTGGTTTGGTAGCAAATGTTATGAGTAGAATGATGAGTCAGGCCGAACGATTGGGCTGGCTTTGTAGTGTGGAAATCTGTAGAGGGTTGAGGATTATCTCCCAATTTACAATTCGCGGATGATACTTTCATTTTTCTAGAAGGCAAAACGGAACAGGTTGATTCTCTGATTCTTGTTTTGAGAAGTTTTGAGGCAGTTCCACGGCTCACTATCAACTTTGATAAATCTTGTCTGGTGGGTATCAATGTTCAAGAGGTGCATATGCTTCGGTTTGCTTCTTTCATGGGATGCCAGGTCATTTCCCTACCCCTATCATATCTGGGTTTGCCCCTGCATTACAGGAGTATAAGCATTGCCGACTGAAGTCCCTTAATATTCAGAATGCAAAAAAGGCTGGCCGCCTGGAAGGCACGTTATTTATCCTTAGGGCGTAGAATCACTTTACTAAACTCAGTCCTATGCTCTATGTCATCGCACTATATGTGATGCGGAACAGAGTCGGGATTAGTTGGCTGACGCCCGATCGAGCTGCTGAAGAGTGGGTGTAAGTCAAAAATTACGCATTAAGATTTGGTGGGGAGCGCTGAGTGGCGGGCTCCCCCTTCTGTTGCGGCTGCTAGGGCTTCGGCGGCGAAGGGTCAGGGCAGGCTGGCCCTAGAGGCACTGTGGCCGGCTGCGGCAGGGGGGCAGGGCGGCCGGGCCGGTCAGCGGATCAGCAACAGCGGGGGGCATGAGTGACCATGGCGCTAGATGGGAGGGCCGCAGCTGTCCAACAAGGCTGCACGGACCAGTACAGACCGCGAGCTCGGCAGCGAAGGAGGCCCTTGCCGGTTGTGGGAGGTGGGGCGCGGTTGACCGGGCTGGTCGCTGGCGGTGTCATCATGGAGGGCGGTTGGGCAGTCGGCAGTTGTGGGGTGCAGCCGCAGCGGGTTCTGCTGGCATGGGGCCGGCAGCCCGGCAAGGCAGCATGGGGGGGAGGGGTGAACCCAGGCCTCTTGCCCACCCTCTCTCAGGGTTCCGCTCTCTCTGTCAGAGACAACATAGTGGCGGCGGCCAAAAGGTTTTTTTTTTCTTTTCTTCATTCTTCATCCATCCAGGTACAAAGGAGACACCTTTATATAGGAAGCCTCGCATTTAACCCTAAACAACTTTACCCTTGTAAAAACCTACAAGTGACCACTAAGGGCCCATTAACATCTATGGCCCATCAAAATACAACCCTATCACAAATAAAGTACTTAAAGACTAACTCAACTATAACAAAAATAGAAAAATACAAGATAAAAGGAAAAAAATAATGAAACGTTTGTCAATCATCTTCCACCGTGTCTTCATTGTGAACTCTAGAGCAAGCTCCATTTGCGGACGATATTGATCTTGCTCCCACATCAATATGTCAGTGTTTCTCATGTCAGTCAATGTATGCAAGAAGATTGATATCATCTGCAAACAGTTTCTTTGGGGGGGGCAGACTAAACAATAGTTCTGAGATTCCTCCTATGGAGTGGCATCTGGTTTGCAGACCTAAGAGTGGGGGGCTTGGTGTGAAGAACTTACAATAGATGAACTTGGCTTTATTAAGCAAATAGTTGGGGGATTTGCTAATTGCTGCAGGTTGATCAGTCACAGTGGAAGTCTGTTATATTATATAAACATTATAGGGTGCATAAAAAATTCTATCTGCCTAAGGAGCACCAATCCTACACCTCTATCTGGAAAGGAATTCTCAAGGTTGGCCCGCTCATGGAACAGGTTATCAGAATTAAAGTCGGGAATGGCCAAACAACATTCTTTTGGCCGGAAAAATGGTGTAGCTCACAGCCTCTACAGGTTCTCTTCCTATAATTTACCAATTGGCCAGAGAGAAGCAGAGCTTGGTTGCCTAAAATTATTATTTTTGGGGAGAGGTAATTCATTGGTCTATTGCTATGCAGCAAGACCCCAGGGAGGAGGAGCAAATTGAATTTAATAACTTACTAGTGTTGCTGCACGATGTGCCTATCAATCAACAGGAAGAGAATGTTTTTTTCTGGAATAGCCCTATAAAGGTGTTTTCAGTAAAGGGTTTTTAACTTGATGGAGGGACAACATCCATGTCATGATTTGTTTCCCCAGGTATGGAAAGTGAAGAGCCCACTTAAAATCCAAAGCTTTATATGGCTTGTGTCTGCGAAAAGGATCATTACCTAAGTATACCGGAGAAAATGGCAGCCAGATTGTGAAGTTCTCTATTCCTTTTGTTGGCTGGATGCTGAAGATGTTGATCATCCAATGGTTGCTTGCCCTATTAGCCAGGAGGTGAGGCTAGCTCTCAGTCGGCTGTGGCATCACTTTTGGGCACCAAAGGAATGCTTCCAGAGATAGGACCCGGAGACTCCTTGGTATTATTCCACATGCAATTGCGTGGAGCATTTGGAGGGCACAGAATGAAGTCATCTTCAGGAGAAGTAAATTTTACATTGAGAATATTTCCCTTAGATCCATTTCCTTTATCTTTCAGTGGTCTAGGCATCCTTTACATATCTCTATAGATGATTTGCAGAGGGTTGTATGATTGCTGCAGCATAGTGTAGCCCTGCAATCTACTTTTATTTTGTTTTGTTTTCTTTGTTAGAAGGTGAGAAACCTCTCTTCACTTCTGCTCTTTGTACTGCCTCTATTTAGCAATAGCATCGGTGGTACAATCCACAATTTCTCGAGAAAGAAAATGAACAGTGTTAAGCGTATTTACATAAATAAAATATGTAAAAGGTCATAAGTGTAATATAATTTAACATTAGGATTCCCAATCGAAAAAAGGGATGGAAGCACTGTGCCACATTGAGTATACAAGCCAGAGTATTAGGACCAGACAAAGTGTAAGTGAACCATACCACCTTGAGCGTCTTTATCTTCCCACCCACCCACTGTTTTTCTCTTGAAAGTGATATTTATCTTACCCATTTAACTGTTCCTTCCTTACCATCTCGTGGATTGTCCTCTTTGTTGTTGAATCATGGCATCAAAAACTTAGGCATATTTCTGCACCCCATCCCAGATCTTTGTTTCAAACGGTAGTCCTAAGTTCTATCTTTTTTACCCATTTTATCTGCATGACAAGTTAAATGTTAGGAAAACACCTAGCCCCTCATTTTTATCCTTACGAACCTACATCCACAGTTCCTTTTTGACTTTGACATCACAACATTTGGAGTCCAGCTGCTTTGCCTTCTATGACAATATTCTATTAATATGAGTTTTGTTGAAAACTTTCCTCAATTTTCATGAGTGAAGTCTGCCTAATGTGTCAACAACATGAGGTTGTTAGCATTTATTGTCAGTCTATTATCACAGTTCCAATGCTATTCCAGAACCTATCAAGGCCCTGGGGTTTGACGTGCTCAGAAATATCTTACTTGTTCTGTAATCTCCTTTCCTTCCATGCTACTCTTTCTCAAAAATCTTCTCCCACACTCACAAATAACACCATATTCACAAACAACATACTGCTGTTGAGAAAGTACCACCACATACATGAGATTACTCGTGCTCTTCTCATCTCTGGCTCGGTTACCTTGCACCCTTTGTTGTAACTGTACTTCAGTCAACCTCACCAGCATTAATCCTTTCTCCACTTTCCCCAAATGTTCCCCTTACCGCCTCTCTCCTTCTGCTCTACAGTACAGCATCCTTTTTACCTTCTGTTATACATGCTTTATGCTCTTTCCTCCATATGAACACACCGAAAACCCTCCTTGGACCAAAAAGCCTATTCTTCTTGAGGACAGCTGTCAGCATATTAGGCTATCTGTAGATTGGTACCTTCACATCTCCCACCATGTCATTTTTTTCAGGGAGTCCTATATCATGCTTCTTCCTAGGAACTCTCATTTCTTAATGATTCTAATTTCTGCTTTCTACATCCTAGTCTTCTATTTCCCACATCAGCTAGTACCACCTAACATGCTGAAACTACCTCATCACCCTCTGCCGAGACTAGCTTTCCTTCACCTGCTGAGTTTTTTCATTCTCCTACAAAGTCCAATTCCCTTTGGCATACTCACCCTCCTACTAGCCAAGTCTGTCTCAATGACCTTGTTACTGGATGGCCTTTTTGATGCTCGAATAGATGCTCCATCTGGTATTTCTTTTTCTTCACTTTGTCCTACCTCTTCTAAGGATCTAGCTCCTCGTTACCACAGGAAATTTGGCATTCTACCAACTGCTCTCGTTTTGCCATGCTTGATTCTTATTCTCCAGTCTCTACAACATCATGTTCTCCTTGAAGCCATTCACATCCATGAAGAACCCCAAACATATTTCTGAGACAGCTCAATCTCTTCAGCAGTAGCAAATTGTGTAAGAGTGACTTCAAACTCCTCAAGAGACTCATACTTGGCAATCCTGTTTCCCTTCTGATTGGCAAAGTTCATGTTAACTGCAAGTAGATTGACAAATTCACAACCAAGCCAGATAGATTCATTAAGCAACACAAAGCATAATTTAAGGCCCATGGTACCACTTAAGAGTATGGAATTAACTACAAGACCTTTACTCCTATAGCCAACATGAGTTCCATGCGCACCCTGATTACTCATGTCTATTCTTGGATTACCTCTCTATCAGCTAGACATAAAGAATGCCTTTCTTCGTACCGATCTCTCAGCAGGCCTCTCCTCAGCCCTTTTGCTCTAGTTCAGCATTTGTGGTCTTTGCTGACCTTCTCCAATGTGCTTCTCCATCTAACTCTTAGACGGCTCAGACGCTAATAGAGCTTTACTTGAAGTATCATCCTACAGATAGTGATATCCCGGCAGATCTGACTCGCTATCAACAACTTGTTGAGGCTCTAGTATTCTTGACTATCTACCGCTTCGATCTTGCTCATACAATGTGCTATGAGCCAGCTTGTTAATGCTCTCATGTCTATCCATCAAGTAGCACTTCTTTGTATTGTTTGATAGGCTTGTGTCATCATAGATGCTCTTATTCTATTTATTGATTTTTCATTCCATGGTGAGGACAAGCCTAACTTACCTCTACAATGATAAGAAAGCAAGAAGAAAGTAAAAGCAAGGGAGACAGGGAAGCAGGGTATCCTTATAGAGGTGGGGCAATTCCCACACACTTGTATGAATCCTCTTCTTTTCATCTACACTATCCAAGGTTCTTGGGTGGTAGGAAAGGTAGGAGAAGCATTAATAGAAAAGAATTTGTTTACTACATGTAGAGAGGGAACGTAGCCACTTCAAGGTTCACTTTACAGCTCAGTCAGGTGCATGAACCAGAGACAACAAATGAGAAAATTGAGAACCACGGATCATGTAAAAACTTACGTAAATATGTCATTATATGCAACCTGAAGATTATACCCAATAAGGATGTGCCCATAGGAATGCATATACAAGCATTGTACTGCTCTTGAACAAAAGTGGACTAAAAAATGAAACAACTTCAAATGGGTACCTGAAATGCTTGGTACAGATTGCCTTTGGCAAATCTCAGACTATCCACAGCCCCTTGTCTTGTTAGTTCTACTGCATGTGCAAGGGCTTGTATATCAACCTGAATGTTGAGAAGTAACAATCATATCCACTAAGTGACATGTAGTTATACAGATATAGATTATATGTGAATCTACCTCATTAAACGGAGGTGCCTCATATAAAATTTCTTGGGGAATTCCTGGGGGATCACGATCCTCAAAGAGAAGCCTCTCAGTAAGGTCTGAAATGGGAGATGTAATTCCTTGACTAAAGCAGAACACTTTGTGTATGCTGCATATTGGTCAATAAAAGGATAAAAGATTTATTACGTACCACTGACAATTAGACACCACAAACAAGATACATTAGTGAGCAATTAAAAAAATGAGGAGGTGCACCTTATTAAGTATCTCAATGTCATTGAAAAGACTGGATCATAGGCATGTAAATGAGCTCTCAAAACAGATGAAAGCAATCCCGCTATATCAAACCTCCTCCTTTCAGACCACTGAAACAAAAGACAACCTTAAGAACCCACTGGTGCCCACAAACAACTCGCTATAAATAAATTGATCAATCTCAATATGTGCAACATAATATTGGATGGGAATGGCATGATCATCAATATGGCTAATGCCTAAGCTAAGTAAAAAGATCTAGAAAAATATTAAGCAGATTCAACTGTTGATTATATTGTCAGATATCATCCATCATGTTTACTTTAGTTCAACAATAAATAGTTTCTTGATAATTGATATTGACACAAGTCCTACATAAAATTATCCAATGGCAAGTCCCACATTACCTCATCAAGTCCTACATAAAATTATCCAATGACAAGTCCCACATTACCTCATCAGCCACAGGAGAGGTCTGATCTTCTTTGTCATATATTAGTGCCAGAAGAGCATGCTTGAACTCTTCATATGCTTCCTTTATGATAGATATCATATATTAGACCACAGAAACAAAAAGAAGTTAATAAATAAGCTGCATGTTAAAGAAGCAGTCATAAACAAATAGTCATTTCCACCGATAAATAAAAATATTGACTGAAAATACACCCACAAATTTAATAGAAGTGGATGGTACCAAAAATGTGGTAATCTTCAAAAAGTAGGTGATGTACTGGCATAAATAAGTGCCCAAATTCCTCTATACAACAAAACAAAATCACACTACCAAATTGGTGAGCTTTCCAGCCTTTCTCTAGTACAACCTCCCAAAAAAAACAAGAGAGCTTTATACACAAAATTAAAGCTTGCCTAACCGAAATTGTAAAACAAATGTTTCTTATGTTTAATACTGTTAGGTGCAACATCATTCTAAGGGCACGTTATTTCTATTCTCATAATGCAGAATTGCTCTCATAAAATAGTTGATCGTACAGATGATGAGAGAGATGCATTGAAGCTTTGGACAGCTCCCTTCTTTCTCATCCATTTTCCGGACGGTTGTTTCTCATAGGTGAGGAATATCTCCCCACCTTGCCCTGACTGTACTTCCTCTATTTATTAATAAAGTTAGCGGTACAGTCCACTTTCATTTGAAAAAATCCAATTTCCAGACAGTCCAACAAATGTGGCACTACTTCAAGACTGTGAAGACTAATCAAGGTTCATGCACAAGAATGAAGATCATTAGTCTTCTTCCTCATGCATTGTGCTGGAGCATTTGGAGAGAGTGCAATGGTTGTATGTTCAGGGAAGCATTGCTTATGTAAAAATATTTGTCATAGGTCAGTAGCTTTTCTTTAAAATTGGTGCAGACATATTTTACATATTTCCGTACATGACAGGGAGAGGGAGATCATTTGTATTTGCAGCAGTTGCATTTTTTATTTTCTCTTGTGCGGTAAATGAATCTCTCCTCTCCTCCTTATGATTGTACTACCTCTGTTTATCTAATAAAATTGGTGGAACAGCCACTTCTTTTGAGCGAGGGGAAGGGAAGATAACATACAGATGAAAACAAGACACATAGATTCAGGCTCCCAATATTCATCTTGCTCAGTCATCCTATCCTGTAGCATAATCAAACCTTGTTTTAGATGCTTCTGCACCTATAAATTTGAATAGAACATTTTCCCAAAGAGAATTTCAAGTTCAGAACTACTTGATGAAAGAACAGCATACTAAACTGGGTAATCTGTAAAACATTTTTTGAAAGTCAAAGCAGTTTATCTAACTAGGTTGGATTTGATAAAGCCATCTTTACTTCTTATTGTGTCATACTTTTTTTAGAAGAACTGGATTTCACCACCAATTTATTAAAGAATAAACAGAGGTGATACAACCTGAGAAGAGGAGAGGTTCCTCTTCAAAGAAAATAAAAAATAGGTACATTCTTAACACTCCTCAGCAGACAAGTGATTCAGAAATCTAGTTCATATGTAAAAAAAAAGACAAACTATGAAGGCATATTTCCAACATATAGTCCCACCCACTTTCAAAAAAAACATATAGTCTACTTCCCCGAAATAGCATATCATTACAGTCTCGCAATATGCCCAGCATTCCCCGGTATGCTTTGAGTCTTGTATCTCAGAATACGAGAATAGCCCCACAAGTCTTCCAAAGTTGAAAATGACACGTGGAAATCTAGCACCTTGCCAAATATTTTCCACACCTGCTGACTGGTATCACAAGTAATAAATAAGTGATCCACAGTTTCATGTTGATCCGAGCAAAACACATAGGAAATATCACAAGCTGGATCCCATTTTCTTCTGTACAGCTTGGTAAGGACTCTCTTCTCAAAAAGCAGCCATATGAAAACATTGATTTTCAAGGGACCTTAATCTTCCAAGCCTCTTTAAAATTTGCAATACTGCAAACATTGCATATCCATGAAGTTGTAGAAATTCTTGACTAAGAATCCTTTTTGCCACTATCCCACAAGAGAACACCCCTTTGTAACGTTGAAATTGTTATTCTATTGAGCATCTGGAGAAGAAGAAGGTACTCCTCAAGGCACCTTCACACATGGAGACATGACTAAGCAACATCAACTTGACCTTGATAACAACCCTTGACCCTGATCCATTTTGTCCACAGCCAAGCTGAAGATTTTAGAATAGCTATCCTTTAAGGGGATGTCCCCTCCCCATTTGTCAAACCGGAAAAATGTATGTTCTTCATTCCCTATTTTCAAAGAAACACCCTGCTGAATCCATGCATGCCGCCTTTCCAGAGTGGGCTCAAGTGTCTTTCACGGCACATCTGCAAATAAAATCTATGCTGGTTCTCATAGTGTTACTGCTGTATAACTATCTGTTAGGGACTGATCTTCCATGTGCAAATCCCAAAGCCACTTCCCTAATAGAGCAATGCTCCTAACCTCCAGGTTCTTGATCACAGCCTCTCCCATTTAACAAGAGGAACACCTTGTTGTGTCATACAAACATAAATCACGTTCCTATGAAATCGGTATATTCAGCATATTGCTTTTCACAATCTGACGCAAATTGGGTTGGAAGGAGTTGATGTAAGTCCGTTGCTCCTTTTTTCCCTCATTCAGGTGGGAAGATTTTGAGGCACTCTAATGTAGGTTTATAGCTGTCGGCTATGCTGTATGTGATCTTGTTTGTCCGCAGCTATAACTTGTGGTACAATGCAAACCTCCAAAAGAAAGGAAAAAGGAACAAAAAGATGCTAAACATTTTAAGTTACACATAGATGCACTTGCATCTGGCCAATTTCCATAGGCTACTGGATACTTGTTCATGCCCAAACCAACCAACCACCAGCCTTCACATAAGTGGATTAGCTGATTCAAGACATTCAAAACCCTGGAGGAAAGATAACACAAGACTAGCTAATAACCTTAAGAAATTAAACAGATTCCATCAAATGAATAGTAAATATCATCATACAACCACAAATTCACATCTATGGCATATGCACCTGCTTTTTTCAAAACTTCACGTCGAAAAGAGGCAAATAGACATTGTAACACAGCACAAAAACACAAGATAATAATAATAATTTGACAACAAACTCACGGGCCCCAAGTTAGGCTGCCACTGGAACCCAATGGCAGCCTTATGGAGCTGTGGTTGGGTCCAAGCAGCAGCCTCCAGGGCTTGCCAATAGGTTGCCTTTGCACCAACAAAAAGGCAGGCAGTACCTGCAGGCCCCCTCCCTACCATGGTCCAATACAAGTGCGCATCTGCACTAGATGGAAGACATGTGGACCAACCAGACGAGACCGTCAAGTTGACCAGTCCAGAGGAGACATGTCAGATGACTCACCACAAGCAGTCAATGAGAAAACAACACCTGGCGGTCAGAGGGCAGGGATGCCCAGAGGCCCATAAGTAAGGGCACTTTGACAGCCTTTGTTTTTCTTCTCTTTAGGGGGGGTCCTTGCCCCACATATCCCAGCATTGCTCTTGGTGCATCATGGAAAAGTACATGTACTTTCTTCAGGTCGTCAGTTGCATACAGTGGTGATTCATGTGTTGTTCTTAATGTCACAGGTGGCCTATTAGTTCTTAATGCCACTGCTAGTGCAAGGCAGCAGTCCATACTCACATTTAACATCATCACTAGTGCAGAGTGGTGTTGGGCCCAAAAATTTTAGACTGCTGAGAATATTTTTCAGTAAAGAAGGAGAATGAAAGGCCATTTTTCCAGCAAGAAAGGAGCATAAAACAAATTTCCCAAAAAATAAATTGCCCACAAATTATTGAGGAAAAAGCAGGAAACATTTCTGGACTTGCAGGCATGATTCTAGCATGTCAAGAACTTTTCTTGAGCAAAAAAATAATTTCCAGATTTTTGGGGACGAAAAATAATTTTCATAATTTCTGGTGATAAAAATTAATTTTCGGATTTTCATAAACTTTCTCTTTAAAATACGATTTTTTGGAAATTATCTGACAGAAAAGTAATTTCCAGAAATTTTCAGGAAAAAAGGATAAATTTCCACTGCATAACCCAGCATTGCCCTTGGTGCATCATGGGAAAGTACATGTACTTTCTTCAGGTCATCACTTTCATGCAGCGGTGGTTCATGTGTTCTTCTTAATGTCACAGCTGGCCAATTCGTTCTTAATGCCACTGCTAGTGCTCAGCAGCAGTTCATACTCACATTTAACATCAACATTAATGCAGAGTAGTGTTGGGCCCAAAAATTTTAGACAGCTGAGAATATTTTTCAGTAAAGGAGGAGACTGAAAGGCCATTTTTCCAGCAAGAAAGTAGCATAAAACTAACTTCCCAGAAAATAAAATACCCATAAATTATTTTCAACAAAAAGCAAGAAACATTTTTGGAATTAAGAACCGGTACTCAACCAACTCGATGGTCATGTTCCGGCCGAAGAGGCCGGCGAGACCCCCTGCATAAACCTCCCATACCAGACACATAACCTATCCCCACGAAAAAAGTAACCCTCCTGAAGGATGTAATCATTGTACTCTCTGGAGGCTCAAGATTGGAGCGCCCCGTGGATCGAACCAAGATCTAGGCAATCGGGGTACTCCTCTCGAAGTCTGTCAAACCTCGAGACCTCCATGTGGATGACGGGTAAAATGGAGGATCGACGGCTCAGCGCGACTGCCACACGGTTCTCTACACCCGCTCAATGCCTAAGGACGAATGTGTAGGTCTAAAGATACTCTACCCATCGACTGTGTCAGGAGTTGAACTTCTTCTGAGCGTGGAGAAATTTGAGGGCCTCATCATCTGAGTATAACACAAACTCCTGTGGTAGCAGATAGTGTCTCCAATGTCTCACAGTCTATACTATAAGGCCATCTTTGAAAACCGGGTAGGATAGGCTTGTTCCACCGACAATGTCGAACTAGCGCGGATAACCGCTTGTGTGTGAGGGGGGGAGGCGGCCCGCCCCACAAAGCGGCCGACCGCCCCCCGACAAACCGGTTATCAAACCGGGCCTAAAACTCTTTATCATAGATGGAGTACTTCAACTTTGCATCATTCAATTTCTCACTGAAGAATATAATGGGGTGGCCCTCCTGACTCAACACTCAACCTATGCTGACACCAGAAGTATCACACGAGACCTCAAACACCTTTGAAAAATCAGGCGAGACCTCAAACACCTTTGAAAAATCAGGCAGTTGAAGTACAAGTGCCTGAATCATCCACTCCTTGATGTCACGAAAGGCCAAAGCAGCGGCCTTCGTCCAAACAAAGACTCCCTTCTGAATACAGTCGGTGATCAGAGCCGTAATAGTGCTAAACCTGCGTATAAATCGACGGCAAAATGTAGCAAAGCCATGGAAGTTGCACACATCATGAATGGTCTGCGGGTCTAGCCACTCCACGATTGCCCTGACTTTCTCCGAGTCAACGGAGACACCATCTCTGGACACAATAAATCCCAAGAAGGTAATATGATCTGCCATGAAAGCGCACATCTTGAGGTTCCCATATAGACTCTCACACAGAAGACCAAAGCACACATGGTGCAGGTGGCCCACATGGTCATCCCTAGTGCGGCTGTAGATAAGAATGCCATCAAAATATACAACCAAAAACACCCCAATGAATGGTCGCAACACTTGGGTCATCAATAGTGTGAAAGTACAAGGGGTGTTGGACAGCCCAAAGGGCATGACCAACCACTCATAATGCTCGTCCTTCGTCTTGAAGGTCGTCTTCCACTCATCTCCAGGTCGGATCGTGACCTGTTGATAACCACTCTTCAAATCGACTTTCAAGAACATTGTGGCTCCCGTCAGCATATCTAACATGCCATCCAAGCGAGGAATGGGAAAACAATACTTCACCGTGATGCGATTTATCGCACGACTATCCACGCACATATTCCAAGTGCCATCTTTCTTTGGAGGTAACAGTATGGGAACGGCGCAAGGGCTCATACTCTCTCTCACATAGCCTCTCCTCAGATGCTCCTCAACCTGCCTCTGTAACTCAACATGTTCAGTCGGGTTCATGCGATAGTGTGGCAGGTTGGATAACATGGACCCAAGAATCAAATTAATGACGTGTTGGATGTCACGCATTAGAGGCAATCCATCCGGAAGGTCCCCAAGGAAGACATCTCCAAACTCCTGGAGGAGTGAGGCAACCTCAACGGAGGGCTCACTCGGTGCCTCCTCAGTCTCGTCCGTAACCTCCCTCCCCACTAAGGCATAGATAGTATCACACTTGGGAAGCTCCTACTCAAACTCCCGAGCAGTGATCAGCTGTAAGGTCCCGGAAGCTAAGGCACCAAAACAGAAACACAAGGTATAGGGGTGCTACTGGACTAGGGAGCTCTGGAGGTGGAAACAGTGCCCTGCTGTGTGGTACTGGGTATAATAGTGGTGTGCGGCTAAGATGAGCCAGCAGCAGTTGGGGCGCTGACTGGGGTGCTCTCCTGTGGGGTAGAAACTCAGAGTCAGGAGGGCTGAATGGTCATACACTGGCCGCCATGCTTAAAGCCACATGTGTTGGATCGATTGTAAAGGGTCGCATCCACATCATAAATCCATGGCCTGCCCAAGATAATACTCCCGACCTCCATAGGTAAGACATCGCACCAAATCTGGTCCTCATATGGGTACCAATAGAGATTGCATTAATGCAACTCCCACTATCAATGATTACCTTACACACTTTACCACCTAGGCCGCAGTAGGTATGGAAGATCACAGTGTAGCACCAATCGTCGCTCTCCTTCAGCTGGGTCAAAATATAGTGAACAACCCCAAGTCTGTCATCACCTAGCATGTCCTCAATGGCAATCGCCCGGATACAGCCGACTACACCCTCCACCAATTGAAACTCGTCGGCCATATCAACTCCAGCCTCATAGCTCACATCCTCTGGGGCTGGTAGGGAATCCTCTGAATCAGCGCTCTCGATGGCTAGGGTCCTAGTGGGGCAAGAAGAAGCATAGTGGCCAAGCCCCTGACATCGACAGCAACAGTTAGAGGAACCACTGACCTAAGGTGAATCTCCCACCATAGGGGCCTTCCCTTTATCATCTCGCCTGATAGGTGGCGCACCAATTTGGGGGCGAGAAGGAGGGGCAAGTAAAGTAGGCGTACCATCTATCTGGGGAGAAGGTTGAGGGCGAAGAGGTGGGGGTTGGTCCTGGCAAGGTGCTTCGGGGGGTCTGATGGCAGGACTCCTCTGGGAAGGTTCGGGGGCGGCACGCTGGTCAAGGGGATCTGATATGTGGGCCTCAACTGAGGGGAAGAGTCCCTCGCAATCTCGAACTGCTCCATCTCACGCATGACCTGGTAGGCATGCTCAATAGGCGTCACATGCTGACTGATCGATTCCTACTGAAAAACCCGACGAAGTCCCCTCCGAAATCGGGAAAGGGTTAGTGTGCCCTCCTCGCGAGCTCCGGACCTCAACAGGTACTCATCAAACTCATCAATATACTCTAAAACAGACCGGGTACCCTGGGTAATGCTCTACCATCTATCAATCAGCCGGTGTTGGTAAGTCGCGAGGACGTACTTCTCCCGAAGCCTCAACTTCATCTCCTCCCATGAATCAATAGGTTCCTCATACCTCTATGTATGAATAGCCTTTGACATTAGACCAAAAAATCTGAGCTCGCCCTGTCAACTTCGTCTTGGCGAAACAGGCTCAAGTGAAGTCAGACATCCCATCTAATCAAAGTAGCGGTTCATACCGGCTTCCGAATCAAGATAAACATGCAGTTCCAAAAAACCATCAAAATTAGGAGCCTTGGTGCAGGTATTTCGAATATCCAGGTCCCGATCTCAGTGCGCCCTTCGCTCATCATCGAACTCATGATCATGCCTCCTATGTCTCCGGGTAGCTAGAGCTCTAGGGTCTCATCCACCTTCTCAAATGACTCTCTCTCAAAATCCTCACCATGATCACGTCGAACGTCAGCACAAATAACTCTAGGAGCGGGTTGGGGATGTGGACAACGAAGATGTAGGTCATGGAGATCCATTGCCCCATCATGCTCCTGGCCCTGGATGGCTCCCTCCAAAGTAGTGATGCGGCCAACCATCCCCTCGACAGTACGATCGGACTCTGTAACCCTGTCCATTAAGCCTGCTAGACGCTTGTCAATCCTCTCTACCTGAGCCATGAGTTTGTACACTAACTCGGTCAAGTCAGGACCCATCGGAGGGTCCTCGTGTAAACCTGACATGTTCGGGTGTGAACCTAACATGTCTAGGTGTAAACATGACATCAGTGCTGACAAGTGGTACTGAGCACCGCTACATGTGGGCATGTGACACAAAACTGGACTAAACTAAGATGCACCAACACACTGTGATGTGATATGAATGCAAATGATCAAACAATGAATGCAAGACATGGAATGACAATGTGATGACTAGCCTAGGTTGCCAACTTGTCTCTGATACCAAAATAATGCGAGACAGAATACGTCTCGATGATGAGCCGGACTGGATGGCTTTCCTAGGCGCGATTGGGCCGATTGTCTGGCTACCCGGACCTCCCTGCACGCTGGTGGGTTGAACTGGTCCTCTTGGATGTTCCCAGGTTGGGGTGGTGTTGTGGACCATTTGGGGGTGACTGGAGGGGGCTTCCGTGTGAGTGGCGAAGGAGGAGGGTGAACAGGGAGGTGGAGGTGGCGGTCAGGGGAGATGGGGGGTGGTAGGGAGAGTGGCAGGTGCAGACGGCATAGGGGGAGGAGGCCGGAGGGATCGGGGTTGGGTAGCGGGGGAGGTGCCGGTGGATGGGGGGGTGGCCATAATGGTGCTAGAGGATTGGTCGTGGCCAGGTAGAGGCGAGGTGTGTGCAAACAGAGGGAGAACACAGCAGGGTGGTCCGGTGGTGGAGCTAGGGTTTCAGGGGGTGAGGCTCACCATGGAGGGAAAGGGGTGGGGGCAAGGGTGGCTCCTGACAGTGGAGGCGGATGTTGGGAGGGCAGTTTGGGTGGCGGTGGCGGTGACGGGCTGGTGAGTGGGGAGAAGGAGGGCGATGGAGGTTGGTTGGTGTAGGCCCCTTAAAGGCAGTGGCGTCAAGAGGACGTGCGGCAGTGGTTGTGGGGGCATTGGCGGCTGGATGAGACCAAGGGAGTCAGGTTCGTAAGAGGTGAACAATAGATGAGAAGAAGAAGAGGGTGGGGAGGAGGAGGAGGAGGGGAAGAGGGGGTACTGCTCTAGCTTCGCACCACAACCTGGGCTTCGTGCCCTGGATTAGGGTTTCGCACCCATCCCTTCACGAGAAGAAGTGGCAGCGGCGGCCACACCAATTTTCCAATCCATTGTCCATTGCCTTCAAAATTACGGTTACATGTACTTTTATTAGGAGCCAAGGCCCCTTACAAAATTGACCCTGAATAACGCCAAAATTACGTCAACACTAAAATGACCCAAGAAGAGGCTCAGACATGAGAGACCCATTAGTCTTCAAATCAAATAGAGAAAGAAAGCCCAAAATAAGATGACATACTATTTTTCCCTTTTTTAAACTCTAAAACTAGACTCAATTCAAATGAGAATACATAAAAAATTGAAAATGACTCGATGCGATTCTGAACGGCCACGTAAATATCGCCATTGTACAACACGCCAATCGAGCCCATTGTCCGACGTCACGAATCTCACTCCGCATCCATCACGAGTCTCGCTCCACATCATGACATATCCAAAACACAGATGATACCGTTCTTTTGGGGGTTTTTTTGCAAATAAACCACTGTTAAATGTATATTTACAAATATATCATCCCTGGATTTGCATTAGCAAAGATATCCTTGATTTCGTCAAAACAGTGCAAAAATGCCACTGTAGTTAACTTCCGTCTATGGACCGATGAATATTCTATAAAGATTCGAATATTCTCTCTATTTGATAATTAAAAGACTAAAATAGCCCTCACGAATCTCAAATTCCCCACACCAAAAGAGAGATGAGTTGTAGAGAGGGAGGGGATGCGAGGGAGAGAGAGAGATGAGAGAGAGAGAGAAAGATGGCCCCAGTGGGGTGGGGGTCAGAGAGAGAGGGGGACGAGAGGGAAGAGAGGGGAGAGGGAGTAGAGAGGTGAGAGCAGGCGACGCCGACGTAGGGCAGGGGCAAAGGAGATGAGACGGGCGGCGCGGCGGTGGCTGGTGCGAGCTGCGTGGAGCATGAGGCGGGGGGGTGGGAGGCAGGGGTGGAGGCCGGAGGCAGCGACGGTTCGCCAGGTGGGGTGAGGGTCTGAGAGAGAGAGGGGAAGAGAGAGCAGAGAGGTGAGAGAGAGAGAGCGATGGCTAGGGTGGGAGGATCTGCGAGAGAGAGAGAGAGGGAGAGAGAGCAGAGAGGTAAGAGAGAGAAAGAGATGGCCGAGATGGGGGCTGAGAGAGAGGGGGGGAGAGAGAGCAGAGAGGTGTAAGAGAGAAAGAGAGCGATGGCCGGGGTGGGGGGGGGTCCGCAAGAGAGAGGGAGAGAGACAGAGAGAGACGAGAGAGAGAGGACCGAAGAGAGACATCAGAGAGATGAGAGAGAGAAAAAAGTCGCACCGTGTGGGAATGACGTTCCTTTGAAGTCGCTCCCACACGGAGCGACTTTCCCCTCTGCCCCTCGCTCCCAAGGATGGCAAACTCGGTTTCAGACTCGGTTTCGGTCGGGTCCGAAACCGATACGACTCGGTATCGATTTCGGTTTCGGCCGAAACCGGCCGAAACCCAATTAAAAGGTTTTAAAAAAAACATATTAATTCTAAAAAATCTGAAAAAATCATAAATAATATAAATAATCACTTAAAATCATGAAAAACAATACACATGTATTTGAGTGTATAAGTTAGTGCAATAACCTTGAAGTAGACAATTACGCATTGAACTTCAAACATTGAACATGTGAAAGTTAAACTAATATTCCATTGTACATTAATACAAGAAGTACAATAAACTTAATTAGACAAAATAAATGTTACAAAAATTCATTGATTCTTACCTAATATCGATAATAATTACTAGAAGAACCTTATCCCTCATCGTCTGGCCCTTGATGTTGATACCCATAGCCAGGTTGCATGTATGGTCTATATTCACTATAATCAAACAATGAGGTAGCCAAGTCCTACATCCCTCTTTGGATCCCTCTTGGAGTGTTTGGTTGGCTTGATTCGAATCCAGTATCAGCATAGGAATCGTGAGGAAGAGAAGAGGAACTGGTCGGATATAGATGGAACTGGAATGATGGTTTATAATTCCACGACCCATAAATAGCTATTTCCTATTGGCCACCTTCGTAACCTGGTGAATCATATCCTCGCTGACCTTAACTGTATCCAGTAGTACCACCTGCAGCACCTGCATCACCTGTACCACCTGCAGCACCTGCATCACCTGTACCACCTGCAGCACCTCCGGGATGATCACCATCATCATCATCACCACAAGAAATTAGTTGCTTTTTAGCCTTCGGGGATGCTTTTTTCTCTTGTGGTGCCAATTTTTCAGTGATCTTTGACATGAGTCCTTTGTCCCTTGGCGTGTGCCTCACATAAATCTGCTTCAACTGCTCAATTGTCGGGTCCTCTCGAGCAGCAGCATTTGTCCTCTCAGTTTGCCCATACACTGATGTACTTCTTCTTAAGGAGACCGGTGGCTTGACCATTCTAGGAGTGACTGGCCTGCTATCTGTATCTGAGTGTCTAGCTGGCTCAAACTCGAACTGCTCCTCAGTGTCATCAACAACCCTAAACTGGTGCGCATGAGTATCTCTAGCCCTCTTTGATGTTCTTTTGAATTCGGGATCTCTTGGGTCATCTTCATCAAGTATGCCCTCTGCCCATGCTCTATCATCAACATCAAAAACGGGCTCATCAACCTGCTCCCGTGTCTCGACCCAAGACTGCAAGGGATTATCATCATCAAACAAGGCATCCACATCAATTTCTGCGGCGGCATCCTCGGCGACGCGTTTGTCTCGCAGCTGTTGTCTCATATTCTTTATTCTCAACCTCATATTGTAGTGGCAGTACACTAATTTCTCTAACCGATCAGCCTTTAGGCGATTGCGAACCTTTGAGTGTATAAGGCTGAACGTGCTCCAATTTCTTTCACATTGGCTTGCTGATGTGGTTTGACTCAACACCATGATTGCAATGAAAGCCAATGCAGAACTGCCCAATTCTCTATTGTTCACCATGATCCACTAGTCAGCTGTTACACCAACCAACCATAAACAAATAAATATCAGTTGTAAATAAAAATCAATTAAGGAAGATGTAATTGCAAAGAAAGCACAAAGATGAAGTATACCTGGGCTCACTCTTCCCACTCCGTATAGCAATTGGGAGTCAGAATACGTCCCAGTTCTCATTCTATAGTTGTTCATCTACAAAAATTACATAATAGATTAGCATAACTACTTAAGTAAATTCTATACCTCTTATTCATGAAATCAAACTCCTCGATAAACGACCAATGACTTTTGAAGTGCCTTGAAGCACCTCGGCATCAACATGTGCATTGACATCGTACATGAATCGAGGGTTCAGAAAAAAACCTGTATTTGTATATAGTTAATGTATGGTCAATAATGTTTGAATACAAATAATCACTCACCGGCTGCATGCAGGTCGTGGTGTAATGTGGTGTCCCATCTATGGTCAATAATCTTCCACCACTTTGCATATTCTTTGGGAAGCGACTCCTGCAACTCCAATTTCGCACGGTCCATGGCCTCATATAGATATCCCATATCATTCTTGTCATCGCCATCCACCAATCTTAGGACCTTCACGAGGGGGGTGACTACTTTCATGTATCGTGTTACCCTGCCCCAGAATTTGTTGTCGTCCACGATTTGACAGACATCCAAATAATCCATCTGAGCATCAACATTGCCCTTGTCGATGTATTCCCGCAGGGTACTGTGGTACATGAAAGCTTTCAACTCATTCTTATACCTGTGCAAAGAAATAAAATTTGAATCAAATACGAATCATAACTATAAGGATAAAGAAGTAATAATTGAGTTCAACAATATACCTATGCAGAGCATGGAAGGCAGTATCGGTCGAAACCGATACGTTTCGGCTGAAACGTATCGATTTCAGCCGGTACCGATCCGAAACCGCACCTAAATACTGTAGCAGGTCCGAAACTATTAAAAATATATTTTTTAATGGTTTAGGACGAAACCGTTAAATGTTTCGACCGAAACTGACCTGTTTCGGTCCGAAACTGGACGGTTTCGGCCGAAACCAGACATGATCATATTTTTTTAAAATTTTTTAAAGGGTTTCAACCGGTTTCGGCCGAAACCGATACCGATACCGAAACCGGTACGTATCGGTTTCGGAACCGGCCGAAACCGGTACCGAAACCGATACTGCCTTCCTTGATGCAGAGACTCCAAAGAAATGAAATTTGAAGCAAATCTGGTTGGCCCTGCACGGATAATATCTCGCCCCCCACTTGCATGCTCCCTGAACATGTTCAATATCCTAGGATGGCCATAAATATACTGGGTAATCTTTTGTGCCCTTTCAACCGTCTTCTTCACATGTTTGTCCTTCCCTATGTCTTCAAGTATGAGATCTAGACAATGTGTTGCGTATGGGAGCAAATATAAATGCCTGCGCTTATGCATCAATTTCCTCCCTCCTGCCTTATAATTGGCTTCATTATCAGTAACAACTTGTACAACATTTTCTTCACCAATTTCGTCTACCATGTTGTCCATCAAATGAAACAAATAATTGGCAGTTTTTTCAAAATTTGATGCATCTACAGATTTTACAAATACTGTACCTTCGATACAATATACCAAAAAGTTAATCATGGACTTTTTCGTGGTACCAGTCCAACCATCGCACATAATAGTGCATCCTCTCTCCATCCATATATGCTTAAAGCTTTGAACCCAGTCATGGAGCTCCTCAACCTCTGCCTCAAGCCCACGCCCGTATATGTCCCGACGTGACGGCGCCTTCAAGCCAGGGCCAGCATCTGCTACGGCATCCAACATAGGTTGAAAATATTCACTTTCAGCAGCATGTGCAGGGACACCTGCATGAAAAAACCATTTACATATGCTTTTAAATGCATGCCCTGCAACTTCTGCAGATTTTTTGACCCCTCTCAATGCACTTTTGATCTTAGGTTGTGTAGCCTGGGGCCTTCTGTGGAGATAATTGTCCATGGGACCTGTTCTATGCGTCTGCGGGGGCGGGGCAGCAACGTCAGGACGTTGTGCAGCTGTACTGGAGTAGGTCCCTCCTGAACCCATGGGTGCCTTTCCTTTCCTTCGAGCGGCTTCTTCACGCTCCTTTGCTTCAGTCAGCTCCGGATCAGAATCTTCAGTGCCTTCCTCATCATCATCCCTCCTAACCCTTCTGCCAGAAATCTCCTCAGCAATTTCCTCCTCATCCTCAGCCCTTTGTTGCATCCTCTCCTTTTTGCCCAGAAGGCACTGGCGCATCTCCTCTCGCACCTCTCGTGGACAGTGGTCGCATTGTCTCACCTCTCCTCGTACCCCTGCCAAATGTTACTTTCCTCTGGTAATTCCGCCATACATCTCCCTACCACAATAATTACATTTAACATTCCTTCTCTTAGCATCAACTAAGGACAGGTGGGCCCACCCCGGATCCTCCTGCCGTTGCTGCTCCTGTGTTTGTTGACGTCTAGACATGATGTTGCATTAAGACAGTAAAAGACAATGTCTTGTAAGTACAATGAAAAAAAGACAATTTGTCATGAAAGAGGTTAAATTTAGTCAATGAATCTTAATTGAGCTTCAATTGAACTTTACTAAACCTAATTAGAGGAAAGCCCCAAAATTAATAATGTCAGTAGGGTTTAATTAACACATATAGCCTAATCACCCTTCATAAAAATTAATTCCGAGCATGATAGAGCTCCAAATTAATTAATGAAGCTTAATTGAGCTTCAATTGAACCTTACTAAACCTAATTAGTGGAAAGCCCCAAATTTAATAGTCTAATTAGGATTTAATTTACAGTTTTAGCCTAATCACCCTTGAAAAAAGGTAATTACCAACATGATAGAGGTCCAAATTAGTCAATGAAGCTTACTTGAGCTTCAATTGACCCTTACTAAACCTAATTAGAGGAAAGCCCCAAAATTATTAGTCTAATTAAGATTTAATTTATAATTTTAGCCTAATCACCCTTGACAAAAATTAATTACCAACATGATAGAGGTTAAAATTAGTCAATGGAACTTAATTGAACTTCAATTGACCCTTACAAAACCTAATTACATGAAAGCCCTAAATTTAATAGTTTAATTGGGGCTAAACTAACATATTTAGTCTAATCACTAAATTAACAGAATTATTTAACAAAATAATCATCTAAGAAATCTTACCTAGCCTTAATCAGAGCTAATTAGGGTGGTATGGTGGGCGGGAGGGGAGCGCGGGCTAGGGCTGGCCGGCTGGCGAGTGCGCGCAGGCAGCACACGCACGCACGCGCAGGCGGCAGGCGGGCGCAGCGCGCAGGGGGGGCTGGGCCGGCTGGCCGCTGGGCGCTGGCGGGCCTGCTGGCCTGCTGCTGCTCCGCGGCTGCTGCTCCTGGTGTTTCCGCCGACGGCTGCGACTGCTACTACATACTGGTTTTCCAGGTGTTTCCGCGGCGGGAGGGGACAGGGTGAAGGGTTTCGGGGTCGGGGGGGCTCACGTGAACTCCAAAGTTTGGAGTTCACGTGTTTCGCCCGAAACCGAATGGTTTCGGGCGAAACGGATATCGGTTTCGCCCGAAACCGATACCTTTACCCGAAACCGTTTTAGCTACAGTAAAATAGGCTTAAACGGTTTCGGGTCCGGCCGAAACCGATACGTTTCGGCCGAAACGGACTACCATGCTCGCTCCCCTCCAGCGACCACCCCCCACCCTCCCCCCCTGCCCCTCTCTCCTCTCCGGCGAGCACCCCCCACCCTGCCCCCCCCCCCTACCCCCTCTCTCCCCTCCGGCAAGTCCCTACCCTACCCTTGCCCCTCAGACGAGCACCCCCCACCCTCCCCCCCCTGCCCCCCTCTCCCCTTCGCCAAGCCCCCTCTCCCCTGCCCCTCTCTCCCCTCTGGCGACCACCCCCCACCCTCCCCTACGCCACCGTTCCCGGCAAGCACCCCCCCACCCTCCACCCCCCCTGAGCCACCGTTCCCGGTGAGCACCCTGACCATCTCTCTCACCCCCCTTCCTCTCTCTCTCTCTCTCCTCCGCTGGCGTCCCCCCACTCCCCCTGCATGCTCTCTCTCTCACTCTTCGTCCTCTCTCTCTCCCCTCTGGCGCCCACCCACTCACACTCACCCTGCACCCCGGCCATCTCTCTCACCACCCGTCCTCTCTCTCTCACACACACACACACCTCACCCGGCCATCTCTCTCCGGCAAGCCCCCTCCCCTCTCTCCCCTCCCGTCCCCCTCTCACCTCTCTCCCCTTCGGCAACCCCCTACTACTTACAAACCAAACCGTAGGTGAGAGTGAGAAAGGAATGAAGTTGGGAGAGAGAAAGGTCTTTTTTTAAAACCAAGGGTATTATTGTCTTTTTCTTAGTCTAGTTAAAGTTAATCGTGGTCAATTTGATGGTGGGTAACGGGAGGTCACGACGATGGCATTTTTGCACTGTTTTGACGAAATCAAAGATATCTTTGCTAATGCAAATCCAGGAATGATATATTTGCAAATACACGCTTAACAATGCTTTATTTGCAAAAGGCCCTTCTTTTTCCTACAACCGAGATAGAGAAGGTGGCAAATCTTCTTGCTTAAGATTCTAGAGGCAGCCACAAGTCTGAAGATTAACTTCAATAAGAGCAACATGGTTGGAATTTTTGTGCCAAATGATAAGGAGACTATTGCTCACATGATGGGTTCAAATTGGACTTCTTTCCCTATTAAATACTTGGGACTGCCTTTAACAGATGGTAGGGTTAGATGTTTAGATTGGGAGGGTGTGCTTAGAAACTTTGACCACAGACTTCAAGGCTGGAAAGCCAAGTTTTTATCTAGTGGTGAGAAATGGATTATTTCAAAGGCAGTTATCTCAAGTCTTGACATTTATTATATCTCTATTTTTAAGATTCCCGCTACAGTTTGTAACAAGCTTGAGTCCATCTGAGCAACCTTTTTTATAGAATGGTAAAGGACCACAAGAGAAAGGGCTCCATCTCATTAAATGGAGGAATGTCTGCAGAAGCAAGATGGAGGAGGGAGTGGGCTGGTCTCCCTTGAAACCATGAGTAAGGCTCTGCTGACTAAGTGACTGTGGAGATTGGATAGGAAAGACAGTGCTCTTGGGTCAGACTAGTGAGACACAAATACCTTCAAAAAGACAGCTTCTGGGTAGAGAAATTAAAGACTTGCACAATTATGTCCCCTATCTAGAGGAATATTAGCAGTAATCTAGACCACTACAAATGCTCCACAGAGATATGAGTCAGCAATGGGATGTCCACTTTGTTTTGGTAGGACACTTGGTTAGATAACAAACCTCTAAAGGATCAGTTCCCTAATTTATATCAACTTACAAGCTCCCCACTTCATAAAATTAGCAACTTCTTCAGATGTACGCATTGGGGTTTGGTATTCTCTAGCAATCTACATGACACAGAAGCTGATAAATTCATCCACCTATTGAAGACATTCTCTTGAATAACATATTGACTCTCTCTCTAGCACTTTCTAGAGAGAGAAGCTCTGGGTTTTCGAGGATTGATGCGGTGGCTGAAGGGCTCTCCGAGGGCCAACCTTCCTCACCCGGGGAACGGTGGTGGGAGCTGGCGCCATTCCACTCCCTCTCGGAGACTGTACGACGATGTGGTTGGTTTTGCATGTGGGAGGAGCATATTTGTCATTTCTGCAGGGCGAACGGGGGACAGCAGGCTCCGAAGGCTGGTGGGGCTGCCGGCGGCTTCCTGCTGAAAGCCACCTTTGCGAATGTTGTTCGAGGGAGGACACCACCTGTGATGGCGACAGACGACTGCTTAGAGGTGGGCAACCTGTTAGGGGACTTGGTTGGAGGCCGGCTGGAATGGCTCCGCCGGTGCCTATGGGTCTCGCCAATCGAAGGTCAAGTGGACGAGGAAGGGATCAAGGCCCTGCTAGAGGCACGGGTCCGGTGATGTGAAATGGGAGGTCTGCCCAGTACCAAGGAGAGGTATTTTAGCCATCACACCCTGCCCGAGCATCACGGAGGCGGCAGTGGAGGAAGGAGTCGTGGTGACAGGAGGGAGGATCCTCCGGCTGCACAAGTGGGCTTGTAGGAAGGTGACCTACCCCAACTCTAGACCTCTCAGGTTGAGAGTCAGATTTCTGGGTCTACCAATCTTCCTGTGTGAGGAGGAGGGGCTGGGTAGGATCGTCGGACGATTTGGCAGGCTGAAGGCCAACAACTTAAGGCTTCTCCCGGCCGGCGATGTCAGCATGGTTAAGGCCTATCTTTGGGCCTCTAGCCCCCAATCCATTCCCCCGGCGATGTCCTTCGCCGTCAGGCATGAGGACTTCATCGTTTGGGTGGTGGTCTTGTAGGAGAACGAAGATTGGGGGCGACGGTGGCCTGACACCCTAGGGCACCCACTAGGGCCTTGTGAGGAGGAGGAGGACCGTGGGGGAGGGCACATAGCAGGCTAAAGGGCCCTGATTCAAATTTGAATTAGGGCAGGCAATGGAGTGGGCCGGGAGGTTCAATTGGGCTGGCAAGCCAGGACCTCATTGATGCAGCGGAGTGTTTGGACCAAGTCCCTATAGGACCATTGGGCCCAGCTGCTGCGACAACGCCCTTACCAGCTCACTTGACCCAGAGCCTGATTGACTTACCCGGATCCGACGAAGGCAGATTTATTGGATCTCGAGGTACTGCTCTTGTGCATCTTCCCCGCCCATTTGCTGATGTAGAGAAAAGGGCTATGGTGATAAGCGAGTGACCCATGCCCGAGGGGAAGTAGCTCAGCCACCCCAACAGGGTGGCTTCCCCGGAAAGGGCCACCGGGGGACAGCCGCAGGGGGGTGAATGGGCTACCCTTCTCAGGCGTTTTCTACGGAGGCAGCAGGTGAAGTGGAAGTTCTGTCCCGGCAGCCGGTTCGGCAGGGGACGCGACCGGGAGTCTTCAGTCAGCCAGTCCCACCCAACGTGAGTGCCAACGAGAGCGGTCGCCTCCGGGCCTCCTTTGTGGGGGTCTAGCCGGTCCCAACCGGCCCTTCCAATCCGTTGTGGTACCGGCCTAGTTTCTTGTGCAGTCCTTGTCGAAGGCGACCGGCCGACATTCCCCCATTGGCTGACCCCGGCTACAGCAAGATCTATGGCAGCCCTCTTCAGGAGCTCAGAGAGTCCTCAAACCTCTCCATTGACCGCAAGGAGCCACGACCAACTAGTTTGAGATCCTCTCCGGACTGCTGTCGATGCCACTCTTACTGGAGGCGGGAGGAAGTGATGGGGTCTGCACCAACAGGGCAATACCATAGCAGGACATCAACGGGCTAGAGATCAAATGGCTTATGGCAGCAAAAGAAGAGGAAGTGGTCCTGGGTACACCTGTGTCGGAGGAGGGGGTATCCGAAGAAGAGCAGGCAGAGGAGAGTAGTAGGCTGGGAAAGGAGACAAGGGAGTTGATTGAGATGGTGGAGAAGATGACAGAGTCTCATATGAGGGACTTGGTGGACAAGATGGGAGTCCCTTTTGATGGGGTGGACAAGGATATCAAGAGGTTGTTTGTCAGGGTCCAAGAGAGGTGGCATATCGCACTAACGAGGGTGGAAAGTTGGGGAAATCACAAAAGATGGTTGTGGGAGAGAGGGGGGAAAGTGAGGAGGAGGGGGAGGGGGATGTTGTTTTATCCTTATGAGGATTCTTTCATGGAATGTGAGGGGGCTTGATGAAAGTGAAAAGCGGAGGGCGGTGAAGGAGTTTGTTAGAAGATGCAAGATTGATATCATGTGTCTCTAAAAGAACAAGTGTGAAGGTGACAGGGAGGGGTACTTGAGGGAGATCGAGAGTGGCAGGCTATCCAAGGGGATGGTCTCACCGGCAGAGGAGAGGGGAAGGCAGGAGACATTATGTGACGTGGAGCGAAACTCGTGACAAACGCGAAGTGAGACTCGTGACATCAGACAATAAATTTGATTGGTGTGTCGTACGATAGCGATATTTACGGGGACGACATTTGGAATTACATCGAGTCATTTTATTTTTATTATGTATTTTCATTTTATTTAAGTCTAGTCTAGCCGTCGTAAGTGAGTAGAATTAAATTTCTAGTTTTCATAATTATTGGGCTCATTTGGAGCTAATGCCGTGTCTTTTTATTTTCTATAATTTTGGGTGCGATTTTCACACTATTTTCTTTAGTCAAGGGTATTTTGATATATGAAAGTCAAGTTAGGGTTAGGGCTAGTCTAAGTATAAAAGGGTCTTGTAATCCTCTTTTTGAAGCAATGATCAAGAGAATGAAATTTTGTGTGACCGCCAACTACTGCTTCTTCCTGTGAAGGGATGGGTGTGAAACCCTAGTCATCTCTGTGAGAGAGACCCCTGGTGGCCCCTGCGAAGGAGAGGGCACGAAGCCTACACCCCCAACTCTATCCCAAACCTTTGCCCCATTTCTGTCCCGCATTAATTTTTATGGGGGGAGAGGGGGGGAGAGTGAGAAGGATGGAGAAGAGCAAGAGGGGGAGGAGATGCTATTTTATCCTTATGAGGATCCTTGCATAGAACGTGAGGGGGCTTAGTGGGGTTGAGAAGAGGAGGGCGGTGAAGGAGTTTGTTAAAAGATGCAAGATTGATATCATGTGTCTCCAAAAGAACAAGTGTGAAGGTGACACGGAGGGGTACTTGACAGGGTTGGCAGTATCGGCCGAAACCGATACGTTTCGGCCGAAACGTATCGGTTTCGGCCGGTACCGATCTGAAACCGGACCAAAACACTGTAGCAAGTCCGAAACCATTAAAAAATACTTTTTAATGGTTTCGGACGAAACAATTAAGAGTTTCGGCCGAAACTGACCTGTTTCGGTCCGAAATCGGACGGTTTCGGCCGAAACCAGATAGGTTCATTATTTTTTTTTAATTTTTAAAATGGTTTCAACCGATTTCGGCCGAAACCGAAACCGATACCGAAATCGGTACGTATCAGTTTCGACACCGGCCGAAACCGGTACCGAAACTGATACTACCTTCCTTGGTACTTGAGAGAGACCCCTAGTTAGGACATAGTATCCGAGGATGGTCCATTGGTTGTCCCATCAATTGGTCTATCCGACATTATGCTATCTAGAGAATTGTCCCCTATCGATGTTGTGTGGCGAGATTTTTGCGCGGCACACAAGAAGCGGCAACCCGAGATCCTTTATATGATTGTCCGCCCCGATCGCTCAAACTATCCTCGTATGCTCGATGATTTTTTTCTAACCGGAGGAGATTGGCGCAAAGTGAGACTCATGACATTAGACTACGAACTCAATTTTGCACGGTGACATCATTTTACACGAATGACGATCAGAGTTGTAGTAGTGTCATGTTTATTTTTATTATGTATTTTATCTTTATTTGAATCTAATCTAGTAGTCATAAGTGAATAGGATAAAATTTCTAGTTTTCATAGTTTTATTAGACTCATTTAAAGCTAATGTTGTGTCTTTTTATTTTTCTATATTTGTTTGTGCGATTTTCGCACTATTTTTTTGAGTCTAAGGGTATTTTCATCTATAAAGGTCATGTTAGAATTAGGGTTAGCCTAACTCCTATAAATAGTCATGTAATCCCTCTTTTCCAATTAATGAAGAATTTCTAGCTGCGATTTTACAGTATTTTCTATCTCTGCGATGGAGATGAGAGAGCCTTGAGAGGAGACATCCCTAGGTGGTCCTTGCAAAGGAGAGGGGACGAAGCATGTACCTCCACCTCTATCCCAAACCTTAAGTGATCTATGTGAGAGGGAGGGCGCGAAGCCTACACCCCCATCTCCCATCCTTCTTCTCTGTCCCGCACAGTTATGATATTGTAGAACCCGTTTGAGGTGAAGGAAGTGGAAGCAGGTAGACAGGTTAGTCAGGGGGCTATCTCCCTTCACTTTCGCTGTGTAAAAGATTGCTTGTCATCAGATTTCTTAGGATATATGACCTCCAATCCAAAGAGGGGAAGAGAGCTCCTTGGGAGGAACTGCTTGTATATCACCATAGCTTGGGTTGGCCATGGTGTTTCGAACATGACTTAATGAAGTGACAGCGGCTTCAGAAAGGACAGGGGGCACCCCTCCCATGGGGGAGACGAAGGATTTCTGTGACTTCATAGAGGAGGCAACTCTCATCGGCATTAGATTGGTGAATGCTCAGTTCACATGGTCCAATTTGAGGACTTCACCGGCTTGCTCCAGGCTTAATAAGTTTCTGGTATCGGTAGACTGGGAAGATCACTTCTCTCATGTGCAGGCATCTTGTTTAGCCAAACCAACTTCCAACCACATGCCCATCTTGTTCAAGAGCAGCCGCAACCAAGTGAGAAAATAGGTATTCAGATTTGAGAGATTTTGGCTCAGAGAGAAAGATTTCGTGGACACTGTTAGGAGGGCTTGGAGTGTACAGAGGTAGACAGGTTCTTGTATGACATCTTTGGTTGGTAACTTGAAGCACTTAGTAGAGGTTCTTAAAAGATGGGGTGCTAGAAAAACCCTACCTGGAAAGATGGCTAAGGAAAGGATCCTCCAACAACTGGCGGGGTAGATTGCATGGAGGAGACAAGATTGTTGGATGACTCGGACATACCATGCAGCGACACTCTGAGAGTAGAATTTGAATAAATCCTCATTAGAGAAGAGATTTATTGGAAGCAGAGATTGAGAGAGAAATGGGTCAAAGAAGGCAATAGGAACACTAAGTACTTTTAGAGGATTGCATCAGGGAGAAGGAGAATCAATTACATAGCTTCCATCAAGGTTGGTGAGCAGGTTGTCCAGAGGGAGGACATCAGGGTGTATGCCAATGATTTATACTCTAAGCTCTTTACTAAAGAATAGATGGCCCGACCTGGCATTGCAGATGGGTTACTTCCCCAGCTCTCTCTAGGTAAGTGTGAGGCCCTCTCCAGCCCTTTCCTGGAGCAGGAGATCAGGTAGGCAGTTTTCTCCCTTGTAAATGATAAAGCTCCAGGCCCAGATGGTTTCCCTATAATTTTCTTCCAAAAGTGTTTGGATATTGTCAAGGAGGACCTGATTAAGGCATTAGGTGAGTTCAAAGAGGGTAGGGCTCACCTAAGGGGCATCAACAAAACATGCTTAATCCTCACCCTTAATAAACAAGGTGCACAGGAGTTTGGGGACTTTAAACCCATTAGTCTACTGAATAGTACCTACAAAATCATCACAAAGTTGCTGGCAAAAAGATCGGATAGGGTGATTGGCAGAGTGGTGAGTGGACAGCAAGTGGCTTTTATCAGGGGAAGACATATCCAGGAGAACTTCCTGTGGCACATGAATGCATGCATGTTACGAAGAGCCAGAGGAAGAGGGTGGATGGTATTGAAGCTTGATTTTGAGAAAGCATATGATAGTGTTAATTAGCAGTGCCTCCTATAGACTTTAGTTAAGATGGGCTTTGACTAGAGATGGATTGGGTGGACCCGGACGTGTATCTGCTTATCCTCCTCCTCAGTCCTGGTGCCCACTTCTTCTTTTCTTAGTAGCAGAGGCCTCCTCCAGGGAGACCCTTTGTTACCTCTCTTATTTTATCCTTGTTGCATAGATTTTAAGTAGGATATCGATGAGGGCTGAAAGAGCAAGTATCATTAAAGGCTTCCAGGCTGGACATCACAGTTTGAACATTACCTATCTGCAGTATGCTAATGACACCATCCTCTTTCTGATAGGCAAGGAGAGAGAGTTCTTTGATGTCAGGCTGATGCTCAGGAAGTCAGTAGGCTGAAGGTGAACTATAGCAAAAGTATAATGGGGGGGTCAACATGGAGGAGAGGCCACTCAGGAGAGTAACATTCATATTGGGATGTCAGATAGGAGACTTTCCTCTCTCCTACCTAGACCTTCCTTTGTCCCCTGGGGGACTCCACTATAGGGATTGGGAGGTGATAGTTTATAGATATGAGTTCAGGCTTGCAAGATCGAAGTCTAGACTCCTCTCCTACTAGGGGAGAATGGTACTATGTAAATCGGTGCTTGACAATCTTCATATCTACTATCTCTCTATTTTCAGGATCCTTAAAATTGTTGTCAAGAAATTGGAGTCCATTCAAGCTAGATTTTTCTAGCATGACAGGAGAGATAGTCGAAGTGGTTGGCATGACATCTCCTGGGGCAGGGTATGCAAATGCAAAGAAGCAGGAGAAGTGGGGTTCAAGAACATTAGAGACTTCAACTTGGCACTCCTTTGTAGATGGTTGTGGAGGCTTGGAGGGGAAGACAGTGGACTATGGTTACATATTATCAGGCAAAGATATTACAGCAGGTCTAGCATGTGAGATTTGATACCAGCCTCCTTGCATAATGTCTCGCCGATTTGGAGAGGAATCATCCAATGTAGTGATATCATCAGAGCCAGTGTCCATGTCAGGCTGGGTAATGGGCAAAGGAGTATGTTCTGGAAGGACAGGTGGTCTGAGGATTTCACACTTGAAGAGCCATATCCAAGGCTTTTTGCTATTGTGGCAGCACCCTTGTCTTCTGTGGCACATTCCTATGATAACCAGCTATCTAGGGGCACCTGGTCACCTACCTTCGAGAGGAATCTATCGCAAGAGGAGATAGACCAACTGGAGAGGCTTTTGTCGTTTCTCATTCACTTCAAACTGGGGGATAGTAGTGATATAGGTGGGTGTGGAGGGGGGAGAAGGTGGAAAGATTCTCAACTAGGTCGGCCTACTCTCTCATTTCAGATGGGGGTATGCGTCACCGCTTTACTCCGCATGTCTGGAACCCCAAGAGCCCACTGAAGGTGAAGCTGTTGATATGGAGAATTTTACATAGCCGACTGCCCACTTGTGATAAGATTGCACCATTCTACCAGGACATGGTCAAATTGTGCAATTCATGTGGAGAGGTGTAGGAGGACCTCAGGTATGGACTAGGATCAGTGTCAGGATTCACCAGCGCTTGGGCCATTTTGACAGTGTGCAGCATCTACTCCTCACTTGGCATAAGAGGTGGGTCATCAAAGAGGACATAATTATTTAGTGGCTCATCCCTCATGCTACTTTATAGGCTGTGGGGCGAAATAAACGGAAGAATTTTTAGAGGGGAAACAAGAGTGGAAGAGAGAATTGTTTCCTTTGTATGTGTGAGAGTGTGTGAGTGGGCCAAACATCTTTGTAAAGTGGAGTCACATAACTTTTCACTTTTCCTTTTGTTGGTGGGTAAATAGGGCTTGCCCTCTCAGCAAGGACTTTTTATACAGGGATTCTTTTAGGAGTTTATTGTTTACACTTGTAAATCCCTCTTTCTTTTCATTTAATATAATAGTGATACTATCCACTTTTCAAAAAAAAAATACAGGATATTGATGATAGAAGGATTTGGCGATGGATTAAAACATGGCCTATTCTCAAGCAAGTTAGCTACCAAGTTATTGTCTTGAGGAGGAATAGAATTTCGGTGAAACAAGAAGCATAGTTGTCACGGCGATCGCCTAAGCAACAGACGACCAAGCACTGATCCAGGCCCAAGGCACTGATTGGAGTGAGAAGGCGTCTTGCCATCTGACTCGACCCTAAACCCAACCTTACCTTGCTTGGGTGCCTTGGGCTGCCTAGCCTAAGCATAGCCTATAGTACCAGCCAAATTTTTTTCGCGCCCCCTGGCAAGGGTCCCCTTGACCCCCCCCCTTCGACTTCACCACATAGGTCGATCTGTGATGCGAGACTGTCATAAGTAGATCAAGCTCCGCACACTCCACCAACTCCTCTCTCTCTCTCTACCCCTCTCTCCTCCTCCCTCTCTGTAAATTTTTAATATTAAAATCTATAATTTTATTCATGTATCTTATCCCAATTTTATTTGTTTTCTTTCTCCCCTTCCAACTTTGCTCTCTTTCCCCTTCTATCCTTTTCACCGACTTCCTTTTTTTTCTTTACTTTAGTATCAGTTAGAGTCCCACTAATATTTACATGCTAGAAATAATAGGCACATACTCTCTCCCTCCACTCTCTCTCTTATGAACTTGCCACCTAGGCACCGCCTAAGCGCTTAGACGCCCGGGGGACCCAAGCTCGCCTTGTGTCACCTTGTCGCCTTGACAACTATGGCAGGAAGGTCTAGAATAAACTTTTACCTACATAAATCATAATCTTCCTGCGGAAATTAGATTACCAACTTCCGATAGATTGAAAAGCTTAAAGATACATGTCTCTCCAAATTGTATTTTCAATGGTCTGCAAAATCGCCAAGTACGTGCCGTATCGGGCGATTTCATACCGGTGTCGGGACGGTTCGGCCAGTTTGGTCCCGCAACAGGCCACTACGCATTAAAAAAAAGAAAAAACCAAACCAGCCGAACCGGGGCGGAACTAGCCGAATGGTCGGTACCCCCCGATTCGCCCCATCGAGACCAGCCGATAACTAGGGTGTTAGTCCTCTCACGGACTGCATTTTGCAGTCCCATGAGAAGAAGACCCGGCCGCAGCTCCTCCATCCCGCAGCTAGCAATCCACCACTCGCCACCGCCACTAGTTGCCCGTCGAAGCTCCCGCAGCCACCAGCAGCACGCCGGGCACCACCGCCGATGATCACCCCACCGCGAACCAGATCTGGCCATCCAAGGACCTCCAAGAGTCGGTAGCCGCACAACACTCACAGGCCGCAACAGAGGCACAGGAACCTAGTGTTGGCCACGAAATTATATGAACATGAATTCATACGGGCATAAGGTGTTCTTTTTGAAAAGAAACATCTTTACGTAAGGGTTTATTCCGTGAGTGCGCATTATATCAGACGATTTAGGTTCGGGTGCTGGACCTTTCCCCACTGACCGCAATCAGTGTTGATTTACATCGACCTAACGTCCGAACACCTTTGTTTAACTGCCAAAGAAATCTCAAACCTCCCACACATGTTCGGATATCGAGGGCCTGCTCACTTGGGCGACTCACAATGACCACTCATTCACCACCGACAGACTGACTAGACTAGGGTTTCATCAAAGGCCTCTTAAGTTCAGGCAAAACCCTAGAATTTAGGAGCATGAATGCAATTTTGCAAAAGCCATAGGCATTTTTGAAGCGACGGGAGGTTTCCTGGACCCCAAGGGTATTTTGGTAATTTTACCTTTCCGGAGGTCTTTTGAAAATTTTACCAGGTCAGAGATATTCCTGAAATTTCTGGGCTGGAACGAAAGTAGGATAGGATTACTGACTTTCCAAGGTGCTGAGGTATTTATGGAGGGTTTTAGGGGTTAATAGGCCACTTCTAGGTCACAAGGGCATTTTAGTAATTTTACCAAACCCTACCCGGACCTAGGTTTGAGACGGCACCCAAATGTCGGACTGGGCTGACAACATCCTTGAGCCGAAGGAGTGACGAAGACTTCATAGAAGACACATCCGTGAATTTTGCCAGAGGAGGGGTATATGTGCAATTCTCGCAAGTCGGGGGGTTCTTATAATTTTCCTCGATTAATGTACAAAGAAACTTTGTAGAGTACACCAAGTACATTCATGGCCCAAGTGGGTATAAGGGTTGTCGGTTGGTTGTCGATTGTACATTACAGAGATCCGCACTAACGAGGGAAATAGGGGCGTAGCCCCAATTACAAGAAATTGCATGGTAAAACTGCAAATAACATGACTTTTTGTTTCTCAAAATCCCAGGGAGGACATTTTCGTAATTCCTCCGTTATAAGAACGGAACTACATAATTTAGTCGCCCCAGGACGTAGAAACTTACAAGCATGGCCCACCGAGGAGCATAATTACAAAAATACCCCTTAAGGGCATAAACACAAGACCCGGAGACTTACCCCTCACAGGTCAAAACAAACGAACAAAATCCTTCATGCTTGGTGGATGCTCAACATCAAGTGTTGGATCCTGGATCCCTCGTAGATGCTTCGTGTCTTGTAGATGCTGGATGCTCGATCGTAGGTGCTTGGTGTCTCCTTCTGGACCCTTGGAGGTCTATTTATAGAAGTGGGGGGCTACCCGGGGGTGTTTGAACCCGTACGGGTTAAACGGGATGAAAATGACCCCAGGAAGGTCCTTTTTTTGCTTTTTCGCGAGAGAGAGAGAGAGAGCAACGGGGTTTATTGAACCCGTACGGGGTCTAAACACACCGGGGTCAATTGACCCGGGCAGGTTGGACCGCCCCGGGGTCGATTGACCCCGGGCATACCTATCCGGAGTCATTTGACCCCGGGTAGGTCTGCTCCGGGGTCAGCCGGCCCCGGGCGGGTCTGTCCAAGGTCACTTGACCCCGGGCGGGTCTGACGTGGGCCCCCCAAACCCCTACTGGCCCGTTTTCTGCTGCATCTTAAGTAAGAGAGGGGTGAGAATTCTCTTAAAATCACCAATGGCCAAGGAGGTGACCGAACCCCCAAGGGGGGAGAGAAGTGGGGTGACCACACTCTATTTGTTGTTTCACCCCAGGGAGGTCCATCCCTGCTGATGTTCCACCCCGGGAAGGTTTCTCACCCCAGAGGGATATTCCTGCTATGGCCTTCCACCCCGGGCAGGTCTTCACCACCCCTGTTGGGTTGCTATTTCACCTGTTGTGGGGTTTCGCTGCTGCACTTGCTGGTGTCCCTACTGCAAGGTTTCACCCCAGGAGGGGTCATGGGCAGTCCACCCCGGAGAGGTCCCTCCTGCTGGTTCGGGGTCCCTCACTCCCTCCTGCTACTGTTCACCCCGGGGAGGTCCACCTGCTGGGCTGCATCCCGGGGAGGTGCTGTTTCACCCTAGGGAGGTCCCACTTGCTGGGCCGATGTTCCACCCTGAGGAGGTACCTGCTGGGCGGCTGCTTGACCCCAGAGAGGTCCCTATTGCTGGGCCGTTTCACCCCAGGAAGGTCCATCTGACTGGAGCAGGCCTACTGGACTGTTGTTCCTGCTATGGGGTTTGTTGTCCCTACTGTAGGGTTTCACCCCGGGGAGGTCATGGGCTACTGTTGCTGGAGGTTTCACCCCGGGGATGTGTGGTATATCACCCCGGAGACCACCCCGGACCGGTCTGCTATTGCCCACCCCGGGGAGGTCCATCCACTATTGCTGCTGGAGGTTTCACCCCGGAGAGGTCTTCTGCCTAGAGCAGTGCTGAGATGGGTGGTCTAGTCACCCCCTTCAAAGCCCCCCCGGAGAGTTCTGGTCACCCCTTTCTGCAGTGGTGAACGTAAGTAATAGTTCACCTTACACATAGGTAGGCAAAAAACATTGTTGCCAACACTTGGATGCCGGCGATAACTGCCAACAGCCGACCCAACTCGCCGTCGACGAGCAGATCCAGAAGCCGACGATCGGATCCGGCCATTTCCTCGCCGAAAAACTCTATTTTCAACTAGAAAAGTAATTTCTTTGCTAAAAACAGTGTTAAATAAAATTATGAAATTACATCTTATGTGTTCTAATTAGGCCATTGGGGTTACCGAGTGCTCAATTGCACTCTGATTTAATGTAAAATCAGAAAATCCTTAATTTGACCACTAATTAAGTTTCTAAAATTGAGACTTTCCTGAAATTAACATAATTTAAATGCAATTGAACATCCATTGCAGCTTATGTGGCCTAATGGGATTGATGAGTGCTCAATTACACTCTGATTAAATGTAAAATCAGAAAACCCCAATTTAAATTTTAATTAGGGTCCTGAAATTGAGACTTTTCTGAAACTAACCTAATTTAGATACAAATGAACATCAATTGCATCTTATGTGGCCTCATTGGGGTTAATTAGTGCTCAGTTGCACTCCGATGTAATGTAAAATCAGAAAATCAACATTTGATCACTAATTAGGGTTCTAAAAATTGGAGGTCTTCTGAAACTAACCTAATTTAAATGCAAATCAATATCAATTGCATCTCATGTGGCTTAATTAGGGTTAATGAGTGCTCAACTGCACTCTCACTTAATTTAAATTGGATGTCATACCTAACGCATTTTAATTATCCATGGGTTCTCTATAGACATGGTAGGCCATGCTGAGGATCTAGTAAATGCAATCTATATGGGAAGAAAATGAGAGAAGGGAAATCTAGAATAAAAGAGCACTTCGGAGCAAAAAGAGGAGATGTTCTACCATGTATTAAAACATCAGATGAGATCGGAAAAACTTTCTAAGACCTTATGAAAGTGAAGCAAAAGGAGAAGAAAGTGCCAAAAACATATGATCAACAAATGAGGGAAGAAATCATAAGTCAAGGTACATGAGGTCAACCAATTAGAGCACCAAGAAGTGGTCTTCATAGAGAAGATGATGTAGAAGGTGAGGATGTAGAATTTAGAGCAAGAATTCATGAAAGCATGAGGCAATTACATGATGATAAGATGCGCATATTTAGGCATGGCACTTAACTTCTATTGTTGACTTGCAACGTTCCAGAAGTATAATAGGAGTAAGAAGGCTATCTTTTTCTAAAACAAACACCATGTCTGCTACTCAAAAGTCCTCTTCACTTGGTCGTGGGGGAGATCTAACATCTCATATTGATCCATCTATAGAACCAATGAATCATTTTTTGTTGAAGAAAGATGATGCTCAACAAAAAAGTATCAAGAATGCTTTAAAGAGATGGAAACAAGTGAAGAAAGTTGCATCACGGTAATGGAAGCACATCTCTAAATGATTTTTCTACATAAATGTTCTAACCAATGCTACTGATAATCCATATATTCAAACAATGATTGACTTTATTGTTAGAGGTGGCTTCTATGTTATCAAAACGCACTTAGGCGCTCGCCTAGGCGGTTTTTGAGACGAGGCGACCCCAAACTGTCTCGCTTTCGCCTTAAACGTCTCACTCCCAGGAGGGCTGGTCACAGGAGATCTTGATTGACTTACCCTATGTATTTTCGCCTCAAATCTTGATTGTTGTTAATTTTATTGAAAACCTTAATTATATATATATATTTTTGTGATATTTAGACAAATATTTATACTTTTTGAATTGTATATATATATATATATATATATATATATATGTATATATATATATATATATAAAATAATAAAATATCTCAAATGCCTAGGTCATCGCCTAAGCGTTTGAGGCATGAGGCGACTCCTTGGTCGCCTCAGTCGCCTCACGTCTCTGACTACATAAGTTGGCTTAGATATTCCTACACCTAAGTCAAAAGACATCTACAACCTTTTGCTCCATGAGAAAGTTTGTGAGCTACAAATATGGATAGACTCATTTAAAAGAGTGTGCGATGAAAGAGGGTGTATCATGATGTGTAATGGATGGACAGAGACCATTAAAAAACAAATGATCAATTTTCTTGTTTATTGTCCACATGGAACAGTCTTTTTGAAGTCATTTGATGCTTTTGATAGTCACAAAAATGTTGAATTTTTATGCAACCTAATGAATCATATTGTTAAAAAAGTTGGAGAGGAGAGAATGGTCCAAGAAATTACTGATAATGCAGCAAACTACAGAAGGGTCAGTCATATGTTGATGGAGAGATGAATACATCTCTATTGGGTTCCATGTGCAGCACACAGTTTAGATCTTATGTTAGAAACTATTGGAGCACAAGATGAAGTTGAAAGTGTCATTCGCGATGCACAAGTTATCAGTACTTTTATTTATAGATATCATCATATCCTTGCCATTTTCAGGCAAAAGACAAGAAATCACAATATCATTAGACCAGGCCCAACCAGATTTGCCACACAGTTCTTGGCTTGGGAGAGTTTATATAAGCATCAAGTGGCAATCAGAGAACTCGTCAAGGAAAAAGAATATTTGAAGCATTTGAAAACTATTGGTCCTAATGCAAAGAAAATTGCAAAAGTTGTGCAAACACTTTTAGAGAAGCAGAGCTTCTAAAGAAATATCCAAAGGTATTTCAGGTTGGTTGAGCCCATTATTCAGATTTTGAGGATGGTAGATGGTGATAATAAAAATGACATGGAATACCCATATAAAGCTATGCATAAGGACAAAGAGAGAATTCAAAAAAGATTCCCAACCATGTATAAGAGATGGTGGGAACATTATTGATACTAAGTGAGAAGACACACTTCACCATGAGTTGCATCCAACTGTCGTCTAGACACTTATCACTTATTATATTTTTCAATAACTTATCAATTTTAAATCTTTAATTCTTGTGATGTGATTGTAATATAATATATGCAAGATATTTCTTGAACCCCTGTTATCAATATAGTGCAAGGTTTCACGCAGATGATGAGGTAATGAAGGGGTTATAAGTGTGACATGCCAACTGTAAAGAAATGAGAACATGAGATTTGAAGCTGAGAATCAAATTGATGAATTCAAGATGAAAATAGGTGGTTTTGGACTATCAGAGATTAAAAATACTGTTATGGGTTATAATCTAGGTATAAATATGGTATGTGATAACTTTGTATTTTTTTACACTATTTTCTAAGCTAAGTTTGCATTTTTCTTCTTTTGTAATAGTTGATTCATAGACAACTGTGAGAAGAAGTATGAGTGTGAATGCATTAGCAAAAATTGATATCTGGGTATTTAGCCAAACTACAGCTGCTTGTGAGTGTGAAAGGAACTAGAGCACCTTCAATCTTGTGCACATCAAATTGAGAAATTGAGAAATAGGTAGAAGACTCAAAGATTAGAGAAGATGGTATTCTGTCATTACAACATGAGACTCAGAATAAAGAATCAACAAAGACAACAAAGACTGTTGCAAAAGAAGGCAGCTGACTATGAGGGGGCAGAAGAAGAAGGGTTTGCCACTGAGGGGCAAATTGACCTGGATAAATTATTTGAAGAGGAACATCCATTGAGTATATGAGTTGAGACAAGAAGTCCTTTAGATAAACATGTACTCGGATCGTGCTTGGGCAGAGGGAGAATTAAATGATGTTGAATTTGATAGGGAATTTGAGGAGGATCCAATTGCTGAGCCTAATGTCCAACCTCACATCCCACGGTGGCATTCTGTATCAATTCCGCGTCCTCGTACCTTCCTACAACATGATGAGCCTGATATCCAACCACCAAGGATGTCTGAGTCTACTATTCCATCCAGAACTTCAGAAAAGCAAAAACAAAAACAATCAGAGAAGGGGCAAGGCCAAGTGTATAAAAGAAAATCAAGCACACGACATCGAGATGAGGATCATCAACCCAAATCACCTCATATGGATAGTCAAACACTTCATAGAGGAGAAGATGAATCAGATGATGATAATAAATGCACAGGACTTGTACAATTTGGATGAGATGGTCCAACTTTTTGGGCAATACAAACTACTCAACAAGAACAAGATGATCATAGTTATGGCACTTATGGAGGTGATGAGCATTGAGACACTCGGGGGCAGCAAGACACAAGACCACAATATCATGGCACAAGCTAACAATCTCATTGGGATTGGCAATCTTAGGGGCAGCAACAACATGGCACAACACCCAAGATCATCGAGGGAGCTCACACTCTCACTGGGATTGTAATGCCCTGGATTTTCGGATCGTGTATCCGCGGATTTCGGATTGTGTCCTAGAAGATTTCGGACTTGAATATTGGTTTAGCGGACCTTTGGATGGCAGATCTGTGAACTATTTTAGGTCCGTGGTGGGCCGTTGAGCGGCCATGCTTTTTCTGGAATTTCTCGGAGCGCTTCTGTGAGTCCTGGATCGTGTTCCATGCTTCACTCGGGTTTTTTAGCTGATTAGCCTGCGGAACCCCGTGGAGAGTGAACCGTTGAGCTTTGAGACTCCGAGACGGCACAGGCGCGATGAGCCTGTTCCGAGGATCCCGGGGGTAATTTTTCCGCATTTTTCTAATTTTTCAGAATTTCGGGCCAAAAATCGGATTTCAGATATATTCGTAATTTCTTTCTTTTCTTTTCTTTTAACCCCTCTCTCTCCTCTCTCCTCCCCACCGTTCTCTCACTCTCTCCCTCGTTCTCTCTCTCTCACGTTCACCCTCTCTTCTCCCCCTCTCACCCGGGCGGCCGACGGCGGCGAGGAGGGCGAGGCGGAGGTGCTGCGGACGACGAGCAGGCGAGCACGGGAGCACGATCGCGGCGGTGGTGGCGCGAGGAAGCCGTTCGTGGAGTTCGTGATACGGCGGCAGTTTAAAGCTCGGATTCGCGTGGAACGGCGATTTCGTGGGGTAAAAGCTTCGTATGAGGTAGGGGGATGAATCCCTGGCTTGCGTAGTTCCTTTCCCCGCGATTTGTAGGTCGTGGCGAGCCGAGTGGGGTTATTTCATGCAAAAAGGGTAAAATCGCATGTTTTGCGTTCGAGTGGCGAATCTTGATTTTTGATTGTGTTTTTAGCGTTTAAATGGTGCCTCTCGGTGTACCAGAGGCGTGAGACTTGTTTCCCTATGTTTTCCCCGTCATTTGGACATGATTGGAGCGTGGAATGGGATTTTCCACATGGTTTCGCGGTTTCGGGCTCGAAACGAAGTAACGATCGTACCAGAGATCGCCATTTGCTTCCGGATGAAGAAACGATCCACCGTGGACCGCTTCTTGAGCCCGTAAGTCGGTTGGGAGTTGCGGTCTCGCAACTGACCGTCTTCTGGAGGTGGTGGTCATGCGTGGACCGCCACTATATTGAGTTTTCCGGCATTCGTGAGATGTTCCCCAGAACGCGGTCTCCTGGAAGACCGCGTTTTGGAGAACGCGGTCTCCCAGGAGACCGCGTTCTGCCCCCTTCTATTTGTTGTTTCTCAGGCCGAGATGGCGGCCTTCTAAGGACCGCCACCTCAAGTAGCGGCCCTGGGAAGACCGCCACTGTCATATAACGGTCATGGGATGACCGCCTCTTGCTTCTTGAGCTCTTCTGGGTCGTTTTATCTCCCGGATGATTTGGTTCGACCCCGGGGATAGCCATTGACTTTGTGATTGTCTCGGATACCCCGTGAGGACTATGAAATGAGTTTTAGGGTCTGCGAAGGTACTGTGTTACCTTGTGTTTCTTCAGGTTATCTCGATTAGCATGCCCGCGTGATCGGAAAGTTCGGATGACCCCACGTGTCTCGGGCTGTTATGGTTTCACTAAGGTCGAGTTCCCTGTGTCTTGGTATGCGTACGGAGGGCGTTTCCGTACCATACTAGTCTACAAAAAGGGTTTCTGTATGGGCCATGTGTATGGCCAATGGTCGAGTCACCTGCGACAGGTGTGTGTGTAACTTGTCGGGTGCTTAGGTGCTTTCTTCGATAGAGTCTCTGTGTCTAGTGAGCCTCCACTAGTCGTAGCCTGACGACACTTCCGTGTCGGCCCACCTAGGAGTGGTGGCGGGACAGTCCCAGTAGAGACGATTTTTAGGCTGATTTCCGAGGGCCCCCTTGCCTTGCCGTTAGAGTCCGACGGGGGGGGAACCAGCTAAAGGCCTGGCTCAAGGCATTGAGCCTGTGTGTGCACACGTGGTCAGGGACGTTGGACCTATGCTGGCGAGCGTGACCCTGACTAGTCACTCGCTTACTTGGTTACTTGGTTACTCGTGTACGGTGTCTCAGTTACCGCGTTCAAGGCGAGGGGGAGACACCTGAGGCGCAGTGTAAGACGTCAGTGGACGCATCTAGTCTTGTTTTCTAGTGAGAGGGTACTTCTGTCACAGGACACATGACTCTTGTGGCTTTCATGGTTTTTCGTGATTCTTTGTGATACGCGTGTTTTCTGACATAGAGGTCTGGGGTCCCCGGTTGAGTTACCGAGTTTCACCCTTAGGTCGTGTTTGGTTCACGACAGTGAGATCGTGACTGTGTCTTCCTACCAGGTTGTCTTGTGGGGCTTTCGTCAGTATAGACGAGCCTTCGCGATAGAGGTGTCGTGGTGTTCTCGGTAGGGTGGTCAGGATTTCGTATCGGTTCGGTAGTTCCCGACTGGGAGTTCGGGACGTGCTATAGTTACCGATAGGAGTAGTTTAGATAGACGAGGTTTTATCGGTGGCTGCGGATACCGTTGTGATACGGTCTGCGTTTCTGTGTTCGTAGCAGTCGTGACTACTCCGGTTGTCGTTACTCCGGTTACTGTTGTTGTTACTCCGGTTACTGTTGTTGTTGTTGTTCTGTTGTTGTTTAGCACTGCTGCTTTACCGCTGTTGTTTTGGTTCCGAGGGTTCGCGGGACCCTTACTGAGCCAATGAGAGGAGGCTCACCCCCTGATTTTCATGTGTAGCGGTTCAGCCTCGGAGTTTGGAGGCGCGATGTGTCGGTTCTTAGCTGCCAGCTTGCCAATGTTGCGAGAGGTACTTGTGTACTTTTATTTTCTGTAGATTGTACTTTAGTTTGGACTGGACTCTCTACTCTATTGTAGTTATTTAATTGAAAATATAATTTTATTTCTGCTATTTTAGCAATCCATAATCTGTTAATTGTTGTTGCTGCACTTATTTCTAGTTTCGATGTACCTCCACACTCCCTTCTAACCCTTCCGAGCTTTCCCGCTCGTGGGTGGCGTCGCAGGATCCAAGTGGTATCGGGTTCGCCCGATGCCCGAATGCTGGGTCGTTACAGGGACTCTTGGCCACAAGATCATAGCACAAGACTGCAAGACTCTTGGGAGCTGCTTGCACAAAAACAAGACTAATCACATTATGTAGGTGGATCTTATTCCTCTCATTGAGAGTCTTGGGGTCAACAGACTAAGCACACTAGAGGTGAAGTTGGAGAATTCAATAACTTCTTGGGCCAACGATATGAAATGGCCGACTTTCAAAAAAATGATATGAAATGGTCAATGCATTATTAAGTTATAGATATGCACCGAGGGACCAAAGTGGGGATGGATCTTCAACTTATCCACATTCATATGACCATTATCTAGTATGTATTCTGAAATCCCAATGAGTCAATTTCTCAATGAAATGCTTTTCAAGTTTCAAATTTCAATGCATTAATGGTGAAGAAATCAGAAAGGAAGCATTTTATGGTTCTAAATTTTCAAATATATGTGTTAAATAACTTAAATTGTTGATTGTGTTCAATCATGTATGATTTTGCATTCTATTAATTTTTTCTTATTTTTTATGATTTGTTTATACTTTTTCCAATTTTTAAACCCAAATATGAACATATATTTATAAGGGGTGGGGGAGGGGGAGGAGGGAACTGTCGAACCGATACCAAACTGACCGGTACCAGTTCGTATCGGTTCCGATATTAGAACCAGCCCTAATCGGAACCAGTTTTGTAGACCTTGGTATTTTCTATGGAAGTTTTAAGAAATCATCGGATCATTTATTTCTTACATGTGGAATTGTTGATTATGTGTCGAGGCAACTCTTTACATTGGTCGATGGTACATGCATAGTTGTCAAGGCGCCCGCCTAGGCGCCGCTTAAGCGGCGCCTAGGCGGGAAGGCAGTTTTTTGAGAACAAGGCGAGCCCACGCCTTATTGGGCTGAACAAAGGCGGGCCAAGGCGCCGCTTTGGCGGCCTAGCTGCCCAAAGCGGCGCCTAGGCGGCCCCCTTCAGTCTTCACTATTTAATTAAATATTTTAAATTTGAATTTTGTATGTCTTATTTTTTTCACAGTGGTCATCTATGGTACTTCCCTAGTTATGTGTTTGTTTACTTTATTATTGATTGTATGTGATAATGGGAGATGTCTTTTTCTTTTGGAATCTGCTTTATATTATATGTATGTTGTTCCGAGTATGATTTGCATATTTTTGGAAAAAATTGACAAACATCAGGTTAGTATTTTATTCATTCTGAAAGTCCAATTTTTATTGTTAATTTTATCTCAAAATAAATTTTGATATTTTATTGCAATGTCATTTCTATTAATTTTTATTTCTATGTTCACCCTAGTATTGTTTCCCATATTTGTAATAATCATGATTAATTTTTATATAAAAAATTACATATGTATTAATGATGATAATTTTTTATGAACTTGACACCTAAGCGCCGCTTAGGCAGGCACCTAAGCGCTTAGGCACTCGAGGACCCAAGCTCGCCTTGGTCGCCTTGTCGCCTTGACAACTATGGGTACATGGCATTCTTTTTTTTAAGTGGGTAATACCACTAATTATATTAAGTGAGAAAGAAAGGGGATGTATAAATATAGTCAACGAGCTCCCAAAAATCCCTGTACAAAATGTCACACCAAGACAATATGAAAAGAGGGGAGTTAAGGGAATTCACATTACAAAACAACTCCGCCCATTCCCTCACTCTAGTACAAATAAAAGATACAAGAGACTCCTTTGCTCTAGCCTCTCTCCTAAAAGTCCTATTGTTCCATTCGCACCACAAAGACCACAGGGTGGCATGCAGGAACAACCACCACACCACTCTATCTCCTTTAAGGGGACACCTTCTGTCCCACAACTCAATGAATTGATGCACCTCTCTGGCGGCCGATGGCACAGTGGGCTCTCCTAGCAAGCCCCTCCCACACCTCAGTAGGTACACCTTACAAATAGGTGGTCCATGGTCTCGTCATCCTGACCACATAAGCAGCAGGTTGGCTGGATGCTTAGGAGGAACTAGAGCAACCTATCACGAGTGGGCAACCTCCTATGAAAATCTTCCAAGTGAAAAGCTTCACCTTCAATGGACTCCACGACCTCTAAACCTGAGGGACAAGATTGTGGCGCACCCCACCGTCAGAGATAATGGTGTAAGCAGACCTCACAAGGTCCCCTCTCTACTCCACCTCCAAGTCCACACATCCTCCCTGTCGGAGTGTGAAGCGTAAGCGACGAGGAAGAGTAAAAGGTCCTGGAGCTGATCCATCTCGTCAATCCTGAGGTCTCACCTGAACAAAGATGGCAATTTCGGTTTCGATAATTCAGAAAAAAAATCTGAAAATCCGAAAAAAAATCAAAAAAATATATAAAGAATCAGAAAAACAACGCTTAGAAACCGGTGCAAATGGAAATATAAACACAGCAGCAATCACATATTAGAACACAGAGATTTTACACTGGTTCGGCCCTGACCTTCAGTCAGTCTTACGTCCAGTCCTCAGCAACTATTGGGAGTTCCACTATCTCAACCAGAGAATAGTACACAGACTATTTTTGATCAGGTGTTCAGCAACACCAAAGGCACTCTTACCCTTAAGAGCCCTACCTATTTTTGATTAGATGTTCAGCCACACCACAGGCACTCTTTTCTTAAGAGTCTTATCTGTTTTAAGTCAGGTGTTCAGCCACATCACGGACATTCTCTCAACTAGAACCCCAATTGATTTCACATATATCAACCAAACCACGGGATACAAACCTCTTGTAGCTCCTCTTACCCTCGAGCAAGAGCTTCTCCCCTCAAAGAGAAAACAACCACTTTACAAGTGGAGTTTACACCGTTTGTGTTGGGCTGATACCTTTATATTAAGTTAATCATTAAGAGCCAGTTTGAGAACGGGGTGGGGTGACTTACTCGCACCCCACCGCGCGAGTAAGCCACCCGACCCCGATTAGGGAAGGATGGGTGTTAGAAGGGCGGGTGGGGCCCACCATTCTCACTCAGCAGTTGAAATATCCCAACCCGTTCTCAAACTGACCCTAAGAGATTGTTGAGCTGAAATCTAGACATTAACTTAAGTCCAGTAATTTTGGTGATAACGAAGCCTTTTTATAACAAAAACTTGAATTAACCATTAAGGATAACAAAGCTTTTATGAACAAAATCCTGCAATACTGAGTGAAAAAAAGTAGTCAGAAATTCATCTAAGTGTAAAATAGGCGCAAGAAAGCAAAGCTAAGTTTATCTTAGGCGCTACTAAATACAGCTAAATTAAAGCTAAGTTTAACTTAGGCGAAGTTACTTAAAACTACAATCACTTGGTCGCAAGACACTTAGGCGCTGCAAAAAGGAGCTAAGTAACATAGACGCTAAAAACTAAAGTTAAGTTTCACATAGTCGATGAACTTAAAGTTATGTTGACTTAGCCGCAGAACTTATAGCTAACTTAGTGGCAAAAACAAGAGCTATTGTCACTTAGTCGAATACCTTTAAGCTATGTTAACATAGGTGCAGTCCTTAGAACTAACTTAATTGACTATCTCAAAAGAATGCCCATCTTAAACAGATAGTCGAAGATACATTGCCTATCTTTCGACTATCTCAAGGCAATCGACTATCTGCATGAAGATAAATTCACATAGGTGCACAAGTTAACATAGGCGCACTGAAAAAGCAAGATAGCCGCAGCTATATTCACATAGGCGCCTATGTGAACCTTTATGCGCCTATGTTAACCTTTATGCGCCAACATAGGCACGTATAAAGTTCACATAGGCGACTATGTCAAACTTATTTTCAATCTCTTGCGCCTATGTGAACTTGATGCGCCTATATTACACTTAACATAGGTGCATAAAAGTTCACATAGGCGCATAAAAGTTCACATAGACAACTATGTTAAACTTAGCTTTTCAGTCTCTTACGCCTATGTGAACCTTTATGTGCCTATGTGAACTTTTATACGCCTATGTGAATTTGATGAGTGATATTCCCATATTGTAGTGCCCTATTTTTCAATGAATAGAGCATGTTGAGGCTTACCTTCCATGTTTTCAGCTACCAGTTGTTGTCCATCAAAAAATAAAAAAAAAAAACGAAGAAAAATAAAAAATAAAAAAAGAGAAAAAGTGAAGAAAAAATATTATAATCTCCCTCTTCCGCCTACCTCGCCCTCCCTCTCTCCCTCTTCCGCCTATCTCAATCTCCCTCTCTCCCCCTTCCGCCTATCTCGCCCTCCCTCCCTCCCCCTTCCGCCTATCTCACCCTCCCTATCTCCCTCTTCCGCCTAGGCGCATAAAGGTTAACATAAGCGCATAAAGGTTCACATAGACGCATAAAAGTTCACATAGACGCAAGAGACTGAAAAGCAAAGTTTAACATAGTCGCCTTTGTGAACTTTTTATGCGCCTATGTGAACTTTTATGCTCTTATGTTAAGTGTAACATAGGCGCATAAAGGTTCACATAGACACAAGAGACTGAAAAGCTAAGTTTAACATAGTCGCCTATGTGAATTTTTTATGCGCCTATGTGAACCTTTATGCGGCTATGTTAAGTGTAACATAGACGCTTAAAGGTTCACATAGACGCAAGAGATTGAAAAGCTAAGTTTAACATAGTCGCCTATGTGAACTTTTTACGTGCCTATAAAAGCTAAGTTTAACATAGTCGCATATGTGAACTTTTTATGCACCTATGTGAACTTTTATGCGCTTATGTTAAGTGTAACATAGTCGCCTATGTGAACTTTTTATGCGCCTATGTTAAGTGTAATATAGGCGCATAAAGGTTCACATAGGCGCATAAAAGTTAAACATATGCGTTCACATAGCTCTTGTTTTTGCGACTAAGTTAACTCTAAGTTCTACGGCTAAGTCAACATAGCTCTAAGTTCAGCGACTATGTGAAACTTAACTTTGGTTTCTAGCGCCTATGTTACTTAGCTCCTTTTTGCAGCGCCTAAGTGTCTTGCGACTAAGTGATTGTAACTTTAAGTAACTTTGTCTACGTTAAACTTAGCTTTAACTTAGCTGCATTCAGTAACGCCTAAGATACACTTAGCTTTGTTTTCTTGTGTCTATCTTACACTTAAACAAATTTCAGACTTCTTTTCACTTAGTATTGCAGGATTTTGTTTATGAAGGTTTTGTTATCCTCAATGGTTAACTCAAGTTTTTGTTATAAAAAGGCTTTGTTATCACCAAAATTATTGGACTTAAGTTAATGTCTGGATTTCAACTCAACGATCTCTTAATGATTAACTTAATACAAAGGTATCAGCCCAACACAAACAACCGTGTAAACCTCACTTGTAAAGTAGTTGTCTTCTCCTTGAGGGGAGAAGCTCTTGCTTGAGAGTAAGAGGGGAGTTCGCATCCAGTTTCGCCTGGTTAAACATAGGCGTATCGAGCCGAAACACCCGAAACTTTTTTTTTCTTCGAACCTGCTACACTGAGCAGGTCCGGTTTCGGATCGTTCTGATCCGAAACTGCCATCCATGCACCTGAAAGTCGGTGCCCAGTTACCTCCCAAAAGGTGGGAGTCAAAAGTCCGGGCGACCGACCGCAAAGGGTCAGCTGAGACAGCAAAGAGACTACGGAAAGAAGCCTCCAACGTGAAGTCGACGTACGATCTGTCCTTCCAGAACAGGCACTTGTCGCCTTTCCCTAAACGGACTCGCACGTCAGATAAGATAATATCCCTGTAGGTCGAAATGCCGCGCCAAATCGGGGAAGTCCGATACTAAGTTGATGCTTCCATATCCCAAACTCTCCTCCTGCTAAAGTATCATGGCCTGATAGCCTACGCCCATAGCCCATCATCTCCAGCGCCCAACCTCCATAACCACTTGCACAAGAGAGCCAAATTAAAGTCTCCCACATTCTTGATCCCTAAGCCTCCCTCTTCATTGCTAGCAACCACCCTACCCCACTTGATATTGTGTCAAACCTTACATCTCCCCCAACTCCCATGCCAAAAGATTCTCCCCTGAATAGACTCAATCTTCTTCGTCACGGTCTTCGGGATTTGAAACACAGAGGAAATAAATAGGCAAATTGTCCAAAATTGATCTGCATAAGACTTATATGATAACAGTCTAGCCTTCCATCCAGCTAGTCTAGACTCATATCTCTGTATAATAGGTAGCTAATTTGCACACCAAAGAGCACCTGGGGTCAGGGTAAGACCCAAGTAGGAGATAGGGAAAACTCCTAACTGATAGCCCAGTATGCACACCGCCCTCTGGAGAGTATTCCATGTTAACACCAACTAGCATGCTCTTGTTGAAGTTAACTTTCAGACCAGTTACCTCTTCCAGCAGCTCCAACAAAAGTCTAGCTACGTAAAGCTCCTGCTCATCCTCTGCCAAGAACAAGATAGTATTATTAGCATAATGCAAGTGAGTGACTGGTGGACATTCTCTCCCAAATTGAAAACCCTTGATCAAACCTGAAGCTTCTGCTCTCAGCCACGCCCTACTCGGTACATGGGCCACTAGCATAAAGAGGAGAGGAGACATAGGGTCTCCGTGTCGGAGCCCCCTCCCATTATGGAACAAAGAAGTCGGCTTCCCATTGACAAAGATAGCAAATGAAGCAAAGGAAATGCACACCTAGACCTAGCCTATCCATTTTTTTTCAAAACCCATCTTCTCCAACACATCAAATAAGTAAAGCCAGTTGACCCTATCATAGGCCTTCTCGAAGTCGAGCTTCATGACCACCCCTTTCTTCATCTCGGACTTCATGGCAAATAGGCATTCATGGACCACCAAGAAGTTATCATGGATATGTCTTCCCCTGATGAAGACTCTCAGGAAGAGACTGACCACCCTGTCCATAACTCTATCCAATCTCCCTGCCAATAGCTTGGTGATGATTTTGTAAGTGTCATTCAGGAGACTAATGGGTCTGAAATCCCAAAAATCTTGGGCTCCTTATTTTTTCGGGACAAGGATAAGGACTAAGAGGGTTCTATTGTTACCTCCCAGGTGAGCCCTTCCCTCCTGAAACTCCCTCACTGTTGCCAAAAGCTCTACCTTGATAATGTCCCAACACTTCTAAAAGAAGGCCAACAAAAAACCATCCAGCCCTGAAGCTCTGTCCCCTGCAAGAGAGAATGCTGCCTGGTGAACCTCCTCCTTTGAAAAACCCTGTGAGACAGCCTCCCTCTCCTCAAAAGATAGACAGGGAAAAAGATCGTATGCAATCCTTCGCCTAAACTGGTCCTCCTCCACGAACAACATGGAGTAGTAATCCCTCGCTAGTACCCTAATCTGCTCATCTGAAGAAATAGAGAGCTCACCCACCCTGATGCAAGTGATGGTGTTAGCTCTCCTCCTCCCTGAGGCAATGCGCTGGTAGTAAACAGTATTCCTATCCCCCTCTTTAATCCATCTATCCCTCGATCTCTGCCTCTAATAAATTTCCTCCCTAGAGAGGATCTCATCAAACTGGCTCCTTAAGGCATCCTTGAGACTTCTGTCCTCTACATCCATAAGTCCTGTCTCCTCCAAATAGTCTAGGCCCTCAATCTACTGAAGGATTCTATCCTTTGCTGCCCTCCCTAGAAGGGTTTTGTCTGCCCCTCAAGTCTTCAAAACCTAAGCAGTGTACCTCAACTTCAACACCAGAGTAGCCAAAGCAAATCTACCAACAACATGTGCATTCCATGCTCCCCTAACCGTGTCCATAAAATCTGTCTCCCTAAACCAAAACTTCTCAAGTCTAAAATTGAACCTCCTATCTTGCTGACGACTGGTCTTCAAAAGAATAGGCTTGTGGTCCAACACAGTCCTGGCCAAAGGTAGCACCTGCACATGAGGATAGTGATCCTCGCAATCTACAGAGACTAAGAATTTGTCCAACCTGGAGCATGAGGCATCAACTCTCAAGTTAGACCAAGTGATGTGCCCATGTGTCATGCCGATATCCACCAAAGCTGCCTCCTCAATGAAGGCAGTGAAATCCTCCACGTCACCTACATAGACACCCTCCCCCATCCTCTCCCAAGGGGCAACCACCGCAGTGAAGTCCCCACCAACACGCCAAGGCCTACCAGAAGAAAGGTGAAGCTAAACCAAGTCCTCCCATAAAAGACGCTTCTCCATCTACTTTGGGGTCGGTCCGTACACCCGGGTGATGTCTCACGAGAAGCCACCCCTCACATTAGTGAAATGAAGAGAGATGACCCACCTGCTCACATGTATGTCCAGCACCACTTCTTCAACCTCACATAGATTCCAGAGGATAATAATTCCCCCGGACCTGCCCTCCACGAGGGATACAACTGGCATTCTAAAAGTCAGAACTTTTGGCTGATTGGAAGAAACTTAATCCAATAAGACAAGAGGAGAGAAGTCTACGTGCTTTACAGCTCTATTGTGGGCCCTATGGAAGGAAAGGAAAATTAGAATTTTCATAGGAGAATGTAGACAACCTATAGAAATGATTAAGAGCTATATCCACTTCATCAAGGAATGGCACTTTAGAAGATCGGGTAGTAAAACAGGGATTCTATACTTTTGAGAAAGTTGTATTCCTGGAGGAGAATTATTTTGTAATGTTTAGAGGGAGGGAGGGGTTTACTGGTTGTTGTTTTTTTTTGTGGGGGGGGTGGGGGGGGGCACTTGTGCTCTATCATCTTGATAGACACTCTTTTCTTATCTTTTTGTTCTAATACTCACTTCTTTTTTATTTAATGAAATTGTGGCCTTTGGTCACCTTCCAAAAAAAAACTTCATACAAAGTACCTCAATGTCAAAAATCGATCTTCACACATGATTCACCATAAGTCTCCAGGGTGACCAGCACCAAGGCTCTAAGCCTTTGAATATGCTTCAAAGACAAATCATCAATCAGAAGCATGTTCCCCACTTTCTCTACCACACTCACACTAGCTACTTTCTCCACAATTGAAAGGCAATATCAATCTGAAATATCTAACTACAAGACCATTGGAGCCGTCACCATTAGTACACATACTCCTCAGTGCCGCATTTCTGTCGTAACCACTAGCGCTATAAATGGGCCAGGTCTGGGTAGGCTCAACCCAGTAGGGCTATACCTGGACCAATTATAGACCCAAAAATGGTAATGGGTAAACAGGTAATTGAGAGCACTTTTGGATCGGCTTTTAGTCCACTTGGGATTGGACTTCAATGGGCCTGACAGAGAATTCTGTCTTAAACTTGCATATAATTTACAGATGGGCATACCTAGACCCTATATTAATGGGTCTAATTGGTCAGGCCACAGGACCCAGACCCATATGACAGCCCTACTAAACACACCATCCACCTCCGACAAACTAGATCTAAGGAGCTCTTCCCATATGCAGATTACAGCAATGAAGAAACCGGGCAGGACCTATCCCCAAACCCTATAGGATCCCTGATCCTTTTCCTCCACGTTGAGCTGCCAACTTGCATAGTACTTGCAAGGATCAAGTCCCAACCCTTTGCTGCACAACGAAGCTAGGATCTCAACACAGCCACCGATCTCTGTCCACCACTACAGCCTAAAGAAGCACTAGTGTCCAGTCTCACCGGCCTTACCTTCCATGGCTATGTCAGCTTTCTAACCGGCCATGAAGAGAAAATTGTTCTGAAATATAACCTTCCTCTGGCACTAGCAGCAAACAAGTTATGACATTCCCTCCGTCGTGCAATGGCCTAGGCAATAGCAACAAACACAGGGTCGAGTTTGCCCTCGGACATTCCTTCCGTCCGCCATCCCCCTCCGAACTCAAGTCATAGGCTAACATTTTGAACGAGTTAATCATAGGATAAAATTTTGAACTGGTTCTTACAATAGAATTGGAAGTTTTATCAGCTTCTATTGTTAATGCTATTCTCTCTTGGTAGCAAACAGTTCGTTAAGTGGTAACTCGACAATATAACTTAAAACTCGGAGTATGAGGATAACAAGACAAAACTTAAAAGAAATAAAGCGGGTGCTTTCCTTGTCCACTGAATAACCAATAAATGGGAGCCGCACAACTTCTTCAAGGAAGAGACCTTACTTTATCTATTAGACCAGTAAACAGAGAAATTTCCATACTGAAAATGAAACAAATCCAAGTTCCAAAATCAAAACTCTGGCGGAGAAAGAAGATGACCAGTTTCCACAACAAAGAGAAGTGCGAATGGCAAAATACCGGGTATGCATCGAGCGCGGACGGTGCCAGTGCCACTCGCAAGCACTCGATTGCAGAGTCGCGATCGCTAGCAGTTCCCTTCCTCAGAAGCTCGATGAATTTCTGACCAAGAAAATCTAAAAATAATAAGCGTCTGAGATTGTCAAGAGGCGAATTTAGAGAAAAGACAATTTCGAAGCCGGGGGACGAGAGAGAGAAAGTGAGAGTAGACGCGAATGGTAGATGAGAAGAAGTTTGAACACCTCACCTGTTTCTGCAGACGAAACAGGAGGCGGTGATCGTCGAGGACGGCTGGCGCGTGTTGGCGGATCATATCGATGGCAGCGTCGATTTCGCCAGCCTCGAGGGAGAGCCGGATCCGGCGTATAAGGAGACGCGACTGGTAGACGGAGGACGACGACGTGGACGAGGCGGTCGACGGTGACGGCGGCGGGGAGGCGGCGGAGGACGGCGGATCTTCAAGAAGGTTCTCGGATTTGGCGAAGTCGACGACGAGTGAATCGAGGGCTTCCCAGTTCACAGGCGTGGAATACATTTCGTCTTCTTCTTTTGTCCCACACCCCGGACCAGAGAAGAGAAGAGAAGAAAAAAAAACAGAGGAGAGGAGGCCCCGACGATGACAGTTTCTTCGGTTCGCGTTGTTCTTCTTCTCGCTAGACGCACCGACGGGAGGGAGTGAAACGAGGGAAGAGGGAAGAGGGAAGTAGAGAATGTATAGGCCGTGTGGCGTGCGCAGCAAAAACAAAACCGGAACGGAGACGGTGGCGTCCGAAAGAGCGACAATCGTACATAAATGTGTTGTTCGGATCATACCGGTTGATGTACCGGTTAGACGAACGCGAACAATGACTTTCCATTTTTATTTTTTTATTTTTTTATTTTTTTTTAGGGGTGGGGGGGGGGGTTCGGTGGGGATGGGGTACTGATCTCTCTATCCTAAAAATTTTTCAAAATAATTATTATACCCCCATCTATATGACATTTACTTTAAAACCCTTCAAATATTTATAAAAATCACATCATACCCTTGTCATCAATGAACTCTCACGGTCAATAACTCAAGATGAGTTATGGGGCGAGAAATTACTAACCTACCCTTGTCAACTCCCCCCCCCCCTCCTATACACGCTCTCCGGTGTTAGTGTAGACCGGCAAATTCATCTTGTTGGTGGTGGGAGCCGGTGGGGAACGAGATGGTGGTGGCAGGGTTGAGCCCGCGAAATGAGACGATGTGAAAAGACAAGGCCAACACCGAGTTCGTCAGCGACATGTCGGTGAGGCTGACATGGAAGGACCTCACGATCACGGTGACGCTAGCCAAGGGGGAGACGTAGAAGGCACTGGGGGGCCTCATAGGGTATGCCAAGCTCGACAACCTAACGGCATTTATGGGGCCGTTGGGGTCGGGCAAGTCGGTTGTGCATGTGTGGAACATGCTTAATTCTATTGTTTTGATGATGTCTGACCATGATTCATTAGTGAGTCTAATTTGTAGTTAATAATGTCAATGTTCATGTAGTACAAGTCAAAGAGTCAGCACTGGCACGTGAATGGCCTCATAAAGATAAGCATTGTGAAGACATCATGCAATGATGCCATGGGATATGATGCATTGAAGCAGCAGGGAAAGATGTGAAGAAGTTCAACCAAGCTCAAAGGCTGCATCGACCCCATCGTTCATTGCGTCGACGCAACCAAGCAGTAAAAGAAGCCGGTCACTCAAGTTTACAACAGAAATCAAGGCAAGTGATGAAAAGCTAAGACATTGCTGGTTGCACAGAAATTGAGGTAGTTAGATGCACGGAAATCAAGACAGATGATGTAGAAGAATGAAACTAAAAAAATAAAGCCAAGTGGAGTTCACCCTCTTGCTCAATCAAATGAAAGATCAAGGCAGAAAAACACATGAGTAAGGGTGACAAATAGCCATACACAGGTGACAAATACCTGCTAGAGGTGACAAATAGATATATAAGGGTGACAAATGGCTCACAGGGCAGACAAATGAGTCACGGCTGAATAATGATCAAAGGCGATGACTCAAGGCTCTTAAGGGTGACAAATAGCTCGTTAAGAGTGTAATATAGCCGATAGCAGTGAAAAACAGTCAATAGGGCTAACAAATAGCTCATAGACATTTCAAGTGGCCCGTGAGCAAAGGCTATGCCAACGCAGTCCCTTCACTGCGTCAACGCAATCAACGCCGACTCCCCATAATATGAAGGATACGTGAAGGCTACGTCGACGCAAGAGCATTGTTGTGTCGACGCCATTGAAGGCTTTCTCTGATAAACCTGCAACGGTTCTATGGGCTTCCAAGTCAAATGAGTCGACTCCTAGTGTCGACACATTTTTTAAGATGTTCTGCCATGCAAACTGCGCCAACGTAGAAGTCACAGGCGTCAACGCAACAGCCCGCAACATAAGCAGCACAACTTCACAAGGCTGCGTCAACGCTGCAAGTTTTGGCGTCAGCGCAGCATGCCAGCCTTCAGCAGCCCAGCAAATAGCGCCAACGCAGTAGCACAAGGCGTCAGCGCAGCAGTAGCTTAAGCAACAGCAAAGGCCAGGCCGAAGATAGATGCATCGACGCTACATGATCAGCGCGTCGACGCATATCCCTGAAACATAACATGTTATAAGGGGTATTCGAAGAAGGCTGCGTCGACGCTATGTGAACAGTGCGTCGACGCATTTGAAGATTCTCAGGCCATTTTATGTCAAAATCACAGATGTTCGAAAAAGGATCCAGTAGCCAAAAATAGGAACCGCAAACCTCCAAAATCACATCTTTTGAGGTCTGAGAAAGTTCCTAGGACAGTGGACTGTCCTCTTCATCATGAGGCTGCAGTACAACCTTTTGGGAGAAACCTTTTAGCAGCTACCAGATTAAGGAAAGGTCAGTTATTCTTATACTATACTTTTTGCAGTCAACCAATGGGATTTCAATCTAAGGAAGGTACCAAGGACAAGAAGACTATACCCCTCTATCCTGGGCCAATGAGAAAGAAGATTTGGCATATCTCCAAGTCCAAGAAGCATCATTTTCTTTCCTACAATTCAAATGGAGGATCTTGGAGGGAAATTTCTGTGCCCTTGCTGGACCAATCAGATTACAGAAATAAGAAGAGTTGAAGAGAAGAAATATCCTATTTCTGTCTTGGACCAATCAGATTTTAGCTTGGGAAAATTATCTTGCTCCTGGCATCAGATGTGGTGTACCAATCAAGAAGAGGTCAGTGTTCAAACGAGCATTTTTCTGGCCAATCAGATCGTAGGATTCTAGAGGGAATTGATTCTACCCAGCCTTCTATATATATGAAGCTCTCTACATGAAGAGAGTTGCTGCTACCTCAAGAGGAAGAGGAAGAAGAAGGCCTAAAAGAAGAAAAGAGAGAGAGCTCGTGCCTTAGCTGATTATCTGAGAGGAAGAAAAAGAGAGGAGAAGAAGAGAGAGCAGCCCAGCACATGGATTCACCCAATCCGGTGCTATAAAGAGATGGAGAGGCAAGCATCCCTGCAGTCAGCCTGAGTGTGAAGAGAGAAAGCATCAGTAGCCAAAGAAGTCTCATTTCCAATCCGTTCGGACAAGACTTGTGGATCAAATCCAAAGTCTTCGTGCTCTATTCAGAGCTAAAGTTTTTGTTTGCATCTTTCTTTGTTTTCTTTTCATCTACTGTGTTCCGTAGCAAGTTGTGAGGCTCAGCAGCAGCAAGCTGTGAGGCTCAGCAGTAGCAAGCTGTGTTGCTCAGTAGTTGTAGGGATTTGTTCCCCGAAGCTGTGGATCAACGGCTCAAGCTGTTTGTCAGCAGAAAGTCTCACCGGGTTTGGTGAGGGGTGGACGTAGGTTGTGGGTTGCAACCAAACCACCTTAAAAATCCTTGTGTAGTGGGTTATACTTTGTGCGTGTGATTCATCTTCTCTACCCCCATTCACAGGTTCTTGTGTTAGCTTAAATGCATGCTATCTTAGTTGCTTTTCAATGAACACACATTAGTTTACTGTCCACACACATTGGGAATCTGTTGAGCAGTCGTTCTACTTGTAGTACAGAACGGGTTGTGTGGGTGCGTTGACCCCACCAATCTACTGCGTCGACGCAGCTTCCCACTGAAGCACTGAACTGTACTGCATCCCTAGAGACTGAGTCGACTCAACACTCGAGTGTGTCGACCTGAGCAATCTGGGTCCAGTATTTTGCTCCAGCCCTTGAACCACTCATGCTAAATCCGTTGTCCTTCATGTTTAAGGGTTTTTATTTGCATCATAGTAGTAGTTATGTTTTATCTAGCTAAGCTTTTAATTGGGCATAATTTGTCACTGGATCTATTCAACCCCCCTTCTAGATCATGTTGCACCCAAGGGACCTAACAGTTGGTATCAGAGCCAAGCTCTGTCACACCCAGATCCAACGATCTGCAGAGAATGATCCCAGTGCTTTTGAGTATCATGAATTCTTTCGTTGATCAGATTTGTATGTTTTCCCCTCTGATTTTCAAAGGTTCTAATTTCAATGACTAGTTGGGAAGACTTTGCAAGTTTGTTAACACACATGATCCTAAGCTCTGGAAGATTATTGTAAATTGTCCCTCTAGCGTGCCTAAGGATAAAGCCAAGTGGAGTGAGGATCACAAGTCCATATATTCTGACAGTCTCACAGCCTTGAATCTAATGAAAGATGCAGTTGACCCCATGTCATTTCCTTTTACATCTACCTGTAGCACATCCAAACAAATTCTGGATGGACTGATGAACTTCCACGAAGAAGAAGAACAAAGGCATGAATGTCTCATGGTCGATCATCCATAATAGTCAAGCGACCCGTCCTCATCTCAGGTAAGCTCTGACTCTGAAGATTTTACATTTGAAGAGCTTATGGATGCTTATGATGAGTTGGCAAAACAATATAAAAAATTAAAATCAGAAAATAAGAAATTAAAAAGAAAACTTGAAAACAACCCTTGTGAAAGCTCCGTGTGCAAAAATTGTTCTACCCTTGAGGAGCTAAATGAAACGCTTATGGAACCCAAATGGCCGTATCCTGTTCTCTGCAGTCTGACTTCTCACAATTTTACTCTCCATGTTGATGGGGCATCGAAAGGCAACCCAGGTAGATGTGGTGGAGGGGGCTATGCTAGGGACTCTTGTGGCAGGCTGGTCTTTGGATTTGCCTTCCACTATAGGTGCGACAGCATCCTCTTAGCTGAAGCAAGAGCTTTGCATGATGGGCTTTCCATTGCAAAGCATGGAGGTTTTAATTTGGCAGCTATTTTCTCTGATTGTGCAATTCTGGTTGAAGCTATTCGGGTTGGGGTGGCTCCCAACTGGACTATCCTTCCCTGGTGGAAGAATATTTTGGATCTTCTCCAAGAATGCAATTGTATGGTGCAGCATGTATACAGAGAGGGCAATCAAGTTGCGGACTCTTTGGCGTCTTATGCTTGTGGTGTTCAGGACAATCAAATTTTTTCCCATGTGAGGGACCTCCCGCGGATGGCTAGGGGGGCATACAGGATTGACCTAGCTGGACTGCCCTCCTTTCGGTGTATATAGTCATGAGGGCTGTAGTTGAGTTTCTTTTCTCTTTTGTTCCTTTTGATCATATAGATATCGGCCCATTTGCCGACCTTGTAAATCTTTCATTGGTTCTTCAGGGGTATGCCCCGAAGCCACTGTATTCATTCTTTTAAATCAATAAAATTTAGGGCTGCAGTCTCAGCCTGGGGGAGTGAGAACATTCTTCCTTTTTGCGGGAGGGTGCACTCGACCAGTTACTGATTCTGGTTGGTCAGTTTGGTAAAAAAACGCTTATGGTTGATTTGGATTTGCATAAAGAACACATTGGGTGTTTAAAAGATGAAAATGGAATTCTACAAGCTGAAATAATTAGGTTGGATGCGATTGTAAGACAACTTCAAGAACAACCGAAGTCTATTTCCAATGATCAATTGCTAATTAATATACTGATCAAAGATAAAAATTTGGCTGATGAAAATGAGAGGCTGATTGAAGAGAATAAGGACTTGAAAGAACAAAATAATGTGTTGTGTGAAAAGCTGGCTGCCTTTGAAAAAGGCAATGACGTTGTTGATGATTGTTCTGGTAAGATGCATGTCTTAGAACAGGAAATCGAGAACTACAGAAGTGTGAACGCCATGCTCAATGAGCAATTGGCTGCGTGTGAGGAGGATTTGGCCAGTTCTGAACTGCACATCTCCTCGTTGGAGGATGAAGTCAAAGACTTAAATGTCTCTCTGCCAAAATTTATGCAGGGCAAAGAAAACTTAGACAAGATTCTTGGTACAAGGGTCAACTTTTAAAGAGAGGGTTTGGGGTATAAACCTGTGAATAAAAAATCATTCAGAAACAAGTTATATACCTCATTTGTCTCTGGCACTCATGGAGCCAGTACACCTAGTGTTCCCCCAAAACCATGTGCAGCTCAGAAAAATCAAGAGAAAAAGAAAAATAAGAAAAAGAAAATGAACCCTGATCAAAAATCAAAAAATAATTTTGTTAACGTTGATATGCATGCTAGGAAACCAAATGCTAAGCATCATGTTTTTCATAAAAAGAGAATTTCATATTTTTATTGTGACTGCTTGGTCATATTATGCATGACTATTTTATTTTGAAGAATGATGAACTAAGAGCAGGTAAGAAAAGAAGAAACAATGCAGAAAGCAGTACCAAGGGACGGGCTATCTTAGGAAGAAAGTATGCTCAACATACTCAGGTTCAAAAGCCCAAGGATGATCCACTGCGTCGACGCACTGCTCATAACTGATGCGGGATGGACCACGAACACGACTCGAATGAGGAATGTAGTCCTCGGACTCTAGGTGAGCTCGTGATTGTCCCTTAACGAGGGAAGCGTCGGACGTGCACGGTTGAGAAACCGGCAAGAGCTAGGGTGGTCAATTCGCACTTTCGTGCCCGGATCGGGTCACGGGACGGCTTCGCTCTCTCTCGCAGCAGCGGTGATATGAAAATATATAGCAAGCTAGGTCCTAAAACATGCTCTCTAGCAGCGGCATATAAAGCATATATGGAAATAAGCGAAATGCCAAGCAAGGAGCGAATACGATACCTCCACGCTCTCGGCGTGGGGACGGCGGACCCGGCCGAAACCCGTACTCCCAGAATAATATTACACACTTGTTACAGCAATGAAGCACTGCCCACTCCACGTAGGGAGGTAAAGGGCGACACAATGGGGTCCGGGAGGACCGAATTCGGGTTGACGGGCGGCTTCTCGCGTCTCTTCGGCAGCACCCGAACTTGTGACTGTGGGGCCCACGTGCTGTCCGGAGGGGCCGTGTGGGGCCCGGTGGCACCACTGTGGTGGGGACACTTGGGGAAGCGCTCCCCGAGATGGCGGCACGCTGGTTCGCCGGCTGGAGGCCGGGCGGCTCCGATCGGCACCGGTCGGAATAACCGGCCACGGATCTGCCGGTTCTATTTTCAGGCGCGCGCTCCGGCGAGAACGGACGCTGCGATCAGCCCCGATGTCGGATCGACACGAAACTGGCGCCGTTAGAAAGCTGCTTCGAATGGCTTCAACCCTATGGGATTATAGAAAAATAAACAGCTCTGTACTTCTTGTTGGCGAATTTTGATAGCTGCTGTTGTACAGTACCCGAATTCTCAGATCAACAGGGAACTTGTCTGAGAACTGGCGTTGACTGATAGGTAGACCTCCGATTCAGAAGTTAAGTTCTTCATCATAGTTGTAGGAAATTGAACAAGGAAGACGGCAATATTTTTTGTGATAGGTTTGAAGGTGACTACGAATTGTTATGATTTGTATACTAGCAGTGAGTCGGATCTGGAAACTGGCTGACAGCACTGTAGATGGCTCTGAAAATGAATTTTGAAAAATGGATGGATGGCTGCTCAAAAATCAGGAAAAATCATGGAGTGAGGGGACGGTTAGAACATCCAATAAAATTTGGGGTTCTTGTAAAAATCAAAAAGATTATCGGAGGGGGGGATTACAGGGGTGCTGTCACACAGATCTGAAACTGGACAGAACTGGGAAATAGAAACACACAAAATTTGAAAAATAGTAAATGATAGAATTTGGATGGGATTTTTTTTTTGGTGGTGGGGATTGAAGATAGGAACACACCATAAATTTTTCAGATCAAGAAAAACTCGGAGTTGATAGCAGGAATTCTGAGAAGAAGCTTTTGCCCAGGATGGGCAGAACACCGAAGTCGACTTCGCGGCGGCTCGAAGGCGGCACGAACGGCGGCGGCGGCACCGGAGATGAACTCAGAGATTGAGGGGGAGGAGATAGAAGATATCCACTCTAGAATTGGGATTTGAGGAGATGAACGCCAGAGGAGAGGGGAGGGGCACAAGAAGCACTATTGATTTTCCAACAATTTTCTCTTCATTAATGCTAACAAATGGAAAATACAACCTTTTATATGCTATGTATCTAATCAAATGTAGACCCTTAGATCTAGGGATGGAGAATGGATGGCCTAGATCAAATGTGAATAACACACAAAAAATAATAAAATAATAAGGGGAGAGGGGCGCCCCCTTGACCAAGGGTATTGGTAGGTGAAGGTAGGTAACCTACCTTGGACTAATTTAACCACTTGTCTCCCATGTGGTCAATTGACATTCAACCCTTCTAGATGGCGACCTAGGATGGTTGACCAGCCCCACATGGTCTAGGTGGACCAATGGGAAAGGGGTGAGGGCCCCCTTGCTTGGGCCTATTGGAATTTTACATATAAACCCACTAAGACTTACAATTGCGTACCCATTTAACATAAGGGTATACGTACAAATATGAAAGGACATAAATGCAAACAAAATGCGGACGGTCTTGCCTCGATGTCCCCATCAATTCTCCCCAGGTGGGAGGAACTCGACCCCGTCGAGTAGGGGTATGGATGCTCGAGTACTCCGGCGGATCCGTCACCGTGCCAAGTAACGCGGGTATGCTCCACTCCAAGTGACCGTCACCTGCTCACTCCATATATACTCGATATGCACAAGCTGCTGTGGGCTAGAGGTGGACACTCCGGGTGGGGCACTCTCAAAATGGGAGGAGGCGGCTTGAAGACTCACTAAGAATTACCGCTGAGTCCCTGTAGGTGACTGATCCGGGTATAGATGTAGAACCGATCTCATACTCATCGAGTGAGTCCAATCGCCTCTTACTCATAAGGGAACGACAACGAGCTTGCACAAGACACATGCAGACTCTCAAACTACACACAAACCATGCAAACAAGCGACTCAAAACACACCACATAAACAAACCACACAAATAAGAAACGGACTCATGCATGACTCTAGACAAATCTATGGTTAGTCCGACCCGTACATGGATGACGGCGGACCAGGACACCCGAACGTATGCCATGCATGCATCTGACGTAACCGGTGGTTGACATCATGCGGAAATCCTAGACCTCCTAAGGTGGACCATGCATGCATATGGGATGTGGATGTGGGAGGACCAAGAGTATTTCCCCTAGATGATGGTGTATCTTGTAGGTGTACGGGCTTGGTGGGCGTAGATGACCCGGCTCGTGGGGTAGGAGTGTGATAGTGGACTCCCTCTAAGAAGTGAAGTATATATGGAGGGTCTAAGGATCCACTAGGGAATGGGTCAAAGGGATCAAAGAAGGTATGACCCCTTGTGGTGGGTTCCCACAAGTCACGGTCCCACGTGTAGAAGTTTTGAAGGTGTGGATAGTCACCTTCTTGAATTGTGACGGGTGGGACGGGGATCGTAGGCAAGAAGTATGATTCTTCCCTCGGACAAAAGGGTATGAATTCGGGCTAGTCCGGTAGCGAGAGAAGTAGAAGAACCTCCGTGGTGACACAACCCACGGTGCACTCGGAGGTAATGGACCCGAAGGCCGGATGGGTGAAGCTAAGACTAGCGGGTTGGTCAAAGCCTCGGGCCAAAAGATGCGTCAACTCCCATTGTGAATCTAATCCCATGACAAGATCGTCCAACGTATCAACATGGTGACGAGATTGAAATGTGGTATGGAATGAGTTGACCGGCACTATAGGTAGGATGGGGTCCATGGATGGAAAGGGAGGTGGGACCAAGCCATCCTTGAGCCAACTAAAAAGCGGCTCGGCGATGTATAGTGTACCCGTTAGAAATACGGGTGGCTCGGGCCTTGGTGGCTCCAAATGAGATGGTGCCGAATCACGTTCGGACATAGAGGGTGGTGGCATTGGAGCTCTCGAGGGTGATGGAGGCGTGGTCTCCATGGTGGGAAGAGGGCTTGGGGATGCTAGAGGTGGGGCCGGGTGAAGACTACCGGCTATGACCTCCTTGGGCTTGGGTTGGAGTAGTGACCTCTCAATCCTATCCAGCCCGTCCGTGAATTGTTTTAAGATCTCGGCAAGGGTGTGGGTTGGAGTAGGGACCTTGGGGTGGACTCGCTCCTCGTCCCTCGGCCTGGGTGTGGTCCTAGGCTCGGCTATAAGCGGGGCTTCCACTCAGTTGGAGGTACTTGAGTGGGTTGGGATGGCGGTGAAGGGGTGGGATTGGGTAGAGGTGTGGCCCACTTGATTGTGGATGAGTTGGTAGGGTTGGTGAGTGGTATGACCCCCGTGGTTGGAGGTAGGTGGGCGGGGAAAGTAGGCCCTCCTAAGCGCTCTCTTCATTTCCCACCATGACTCGATGGGCCTTAGATTCCTATCCTCCCTCCAATATTTGATGTCCCTCCAAGTTTCGGCGGCTTCACCAAAAAGTCACCTTTTGGCAACATCGACTTGCATGGGCCCGTACATATTGTACACCTCGAAGTAGTCGTCCATAATGGCTTCCCACTCTAGGTAGTCACCTAGGTCATCGGACCCGTAGAAGTCCCGAGTTTCGGGCCTAGTGGGGTGATTCGGGTGGTCCTTCCATTTGAGATAGTATCGCCACCATGGATAAGATCCGGGTGTTTGGTAATCCATGGGACACGGGGAAGCTAGAGGATGGCCATGCCGACACTAGTAGATAAACCAACTAGACAATGGACTACAACCCTAGACATGACGACCAAGACTCGGTACGTGGCGGAGCTAACCGATCTGAAGATCACTCGCACAAGTGTGCGGCCTTCCCGATAGGCGTAGCCTAACGTTCGGACAACACCTTTTGATATACCGAATAAAGGGATGTATGCGACCCAAAAGACACTTTTTTTTTGTTTTAAAACAATGATGACCCGAAACACGACTTAGACAATGACTAATGACTATACGTAAATGACACTCTTTTTTTTTGCTTTTAGACACCCTAGACTCAAACTCGCTCTGATACCAAATTGATGCGGGACGGACCACGGACACGACTCGAATGAGGAATGCAGTCCTCGGACTCTAGGTGAGCTCGTGATTGTCCCTTAACGAGGGAAGCGTCGGACGTGCACGGTTGAGAAACTGGCAAGAGCTAGGTGGTCAATTCGCACTTTCGTGCCCGGATCGGGTCACGGGACGGCTTCGCTCTCTCTCGCAGCAGCGGTGATATGAAAATATATAGCAAGCTAGGTCCTAAAACATGCTCTCTAGCAGCGGCATATATGGAAATAAGCGAAATGTCAAGCAAGGAGCGAATACGATACCTCCACGCTCTCGGCGTGGGGACGACGGACCCGGTCGAAACTCGTACTCCCGGAATAATATTACACACTTGTTATAGCAATGAAGCACTACCCACTCCACGCAGGGAGGTAAAGGGCGACACAATGGGGTCCGAGAGGACCGAATTTGGGTTGATGGGCGACTTCTCGCGTCTCTTCGGCAGCACCCGAACTTGTGACTGTGGGGCCCACGTGCTGTCCGGAGGGGCCGTGTGGGGCCCGGTGGCACCACTGTGGTGGGGACACTTGGGGAAGCGCTCCCCGAGATGGCGGCACGCTGGTTCGCCGGCTGGAGGCCGGGCGACTCCGATCGGCACCGGTTGGAATAACCGGCCACAGATCTGCCGGTTCTGTTTTCAGGCGCGCGCTCCGGCGAGAACGGACGCTACGATCAGCCCCGATGTCGGATCGACACGAAACTGGCGCCGTTAGAAAGCTGCTTCGAAGGGCTTCAACCCTATGGGATTATAGAAAAATAAACAGCTCTGTACTTCTTGTTGGCGAATTTTGATAGCTGCTGTTGTACAGTACCCGAATTCTCAGATCAACAGGGAACTTGTCTGAGAACTGGCGTTGACTGATAGGTAGACCTCCGATTCAGAAGTTAAGTTCTTCATCAAAGTTGTAGGAAATTGAACAAGGAAGATGGCAATATTTTTTGTGACAGGTTTGAAGGTGGCTACGAATTGTTATGATTTGTATACTAGCAGTGAGTCGGATCTGGAAACTGGCTGACAGCACTGTAGATGGCTCTGAAAATGAATTTTGAAAAATGGATGGATGGCTGATCAAAAATCAGGAAAAATCATGGAGTGAGGGGACGGTTAGAACATCCAATAAAATTTGGGGTTCTTGTAAAAATCAAAAAGATTATCGGAGGGGGGGATTACAGGGGTGCTGTCACACAGATCTGAAACTGGACAGAACTGGGAAACAGAAACACACAAAATTTGAAAAATAGTAAATGATAGAATTTGGATGGGATTTTTTTTTTGGTGGTGGGGATTGAAGATAGGAACACACCATAAATTTTTCAGATCAAGAAAAACTCGGAGTTGATAGCAGGAATTCTGAGAAGAAGCTTTTGCCCAGGATGGGCAGAACACCGAAGTCGACTTCGCGGCGGCTCGAAGGCGGTACGAACGGCGGCGGCGGCACCGGAGATGAACTCAGAGATTGAGGGGGAGGAGATAGAAGATATCCACTCTAGAATTGGGATTTGAGGAGATGAACACCAGAGGAGAGGGGAGGGGCACAAGAAGCACTATTGATTTTCCAACAATTTTCTTTTCATTAATGCTAACAAATGGAAAATACAACCTTTTATATGCTATGTATCTAATCAAATGTAGACCCTTAGATCTAGGGATGGAGAATGGATGGCCTAGATCAAATGTGAATAACACACAAAAAATAATAAAATAATAAGGGGAGAGGGGCGCCCCCTTGACCAAGGGTATTGGTAGGTGAAGGTAGGTAACCTACCTTGGACTAATTTAACCACTTGTCTCCCATGTGGTCAATTGACATTCAACCCTTCTAGATGGCGACCTAGGATGGTTGACCAGCCCCACATGGTCTAGGTGTACCAATGGGAAAGGGGTGAGGGCCCCCTTGCTTGGGCCTACTGGAATTTTACATATAAACCCACTAAGACTTACAATTGCGTACCCATATAACATAAGGGTATACGTACAAATATGAAAGGACATAAATGCAAACAAAATGCGGACGGTCTTGCCTCGATGTCCCCATCAATAACAGGTCGACGCACCCTAAGGGAGCAAGAGGAAATCATCCTCCTTGCTGCTCCCATTGTGGAAAAATTGGCCACACAGTCCTGTTGGAACCCTGGTTTTGATAATGACATTCTATGAATCATGTTGAGACTGAAATGCATAAATATCTCAATCAAATCTATTTTGTGTCTAAGTATCAGAACACAGGATGTTGCATAACTATTCAAGAGCATATTAAGGTCAGTGCACATTTCCTTTGTGCATATACGCCAGTGCATACATTGTGTGTCTGCATATAAGAACAACATATAGGTCAGTGCACCTTTCTATTGTGATATACAAAGTCAGTGCACCTTTATCTTTTTATGCATATCAGGTCCGTGCACATTCTGATCGGTCAGCATATAGGTATGTGCATATATTGTATACCTGCACATAAGGTCTGTGCACATCTGGTATGACTGCATACAAGGTCGGTGCACGTTTCTGAAGAGATGCACATAAGGTCGGTGCAGTTTTTGTAGAATGCACAGGAAGTCGGTGCATGTTTTGCCTTACGTATATAAAGGTCGGTGCAATTTTTGTAGGATGCACATGAAGTTGGTGCATGTTTTGCCTTACGCAAATAAAGGTCGGTGCACATTTTTCATACACATGTAAATGGTCGGTGCATGTTTTGTCATGTGCATGTTCCTAGTCGGTGCATGTTTATGACTGTGCTTGATTAAGTCTGTGTTCATTTTACATTAGGTCACTAAAGTCGGTACTGTTGGGTTCGGTGCTAGTATTCAGAGGGGGGGGTGAATGAATATGACCCTTTTAAACTCTCACCCAATATAAAATTTCGCTCAAACTAGAACTATGATGCTAACTAGACATATTTACCAAATCTGAAAGCTAATCAACTATTATGTTCGACCAGTTAGCAAACACATGGAGCGCCCCTATGCATTCATCTAGCGGAAGCACAAATGAACAAATCAAACCACAGTGCACAAGGGTTTTTAGGTGGTTCGGTCCTGCAGACCTACATCCACCCCACACTCAACCCGAGTGTGGCTTCCTGCTGACTCACAGCTTGAAACCGCTGGGCCTCGCAGCTTGCCTACAACCGCTGGGCGTCACAGCTTGCCGTCCAGTGGAATCCACCACTGCAACCGCTGGGGATTACAGCTTACCCATCCAGTGGAATCCACCACTGCCCGCTGAGCAACACAGCTTGCTGTCCAGTGGAATCCTCCACTGCAAACCGCTGGGCAATACAGCTTAGCCGTCCAGAGGCAGCACCTCTGTAATCCGCTGACTAACAGCTTGAAAGGAAATGTAAAATGGAAAACAAAATACAAGATAACAGCATCGAAAAGCTGTAAACGATAAAGCACAATATGTAGCTCTAACAATGAGCAACCTCAGATCTGGTTTTGAACCAAAGATCTGAGGAACGAACTCCTTCTCTCTCTCTCTCTCTTCTTCTCTTCACACTCTTCTCGAGCTCTCTGCCTCTCTCTTTTTCTCTTCTGCTTCTTCCCTCTTTCTTTTCTTCTTCTTCTCTTTTCTCTGGATCGAACAGCTCTCTATTCTTTCTCTCAATCTTACTGCCTCTCTTTCTTTCTCTTCTTCTTCTCTTCACACTCTTCTCGAGCTCTCTGCCTCTCTTCTTCTCCTTCTGCTCTTCTTCTTTCTCTTTTCTTTTTCTATCTGGATCGTGGCTCTCTGTATGAGCTTTTCTTCTCGCCAACTCGATCACACTTCATCTGTGGACGTAGACCTCCTTTTATAACAACAGCTAGTAGGAGGGCATCACTGGGCGCGTGTGGCTTCCACATTTCCCGCCCAGAACTTTTGGCCACGTGTCAGCTTTCTGTCAGTCCTTCAACCTCGGATCACGTGCCCTCCTTAAGCTTCACGATCAAAGCACCTGTTAAACAGAGTATCGGATAAGTCATCAGTTTAAAGAACAACTCTGTATAGACTTATCAGAAGAACAGCGTTTTAGAAGAAACCTGGACGAGGTTAGAACGAAACAACACGAAGACAGAAATAACAAAGAAGACTCAGACGCAGAGACATCACGAAGTGAAACGAGAACGACACGAGGTGCAGAGGTGACAGAAACACACACTACACAGAGAACAACACGAAGACAAAACAGAAACCAACACGAAGTGTTGTTTCAACATACGAAAGACACGAGGTCTAGGAAGAACAACACGAAGACATAATACGGAAACGACACGAAGTGAAATAACAGAAACCGTCACGAGTTGAAAACAACACGAAGACGAAAACAGAAGTTGACACGGGTTGAAAACAACACGAAGACGAAAACAGAAGTTGACACGGGTTGAAAACAACACGAAGACGAAAGACAAGGAAAACGACACGAAGTCAAAGAAACAACAGTAACCGACACGAAGTGTGGTTACTAAACAGGAACGACACGAGGTCTACAGGGAAACGACTCGAAGTTCATCAGAACTATTCGAGCTGCCTCAGAAACACGACACGAAGTTAAGTGAGAACAGCACGAGGTGAAACGACACGGGCTGACCACAACAAGGATACAACACGAAGTCATAAAAATAGAAACGACATGAAGTATAACCTCATACAAGTTTTTCCTGTCAAACATGGAAATCAACACGAAGTGTCGTAAGCTCAGACGACACGAAATCTTTTCGTGTTAGTGAGGGGAAACAACACGAAGTGTGACTCAAGTGGCACTGAAAGTAACACGAGGTGAGACTTCACGCTGTACAGACTTGGACTTTGTATATGAAGTGCGCTGTACAGACTTTGACGAAGCAGAAGGCTGTATAGACTTGGAGACCCAAAGCCATTGTATAGACTTTGTTGCCCAAAGACGATGAACAGTGAAACAGTGTATATACTTCAAGTAAAGACCAATGTGTAGACTTGAAGATTGAAGGCGATGTACAGACTTTGATGCCCAACACCAATGTATAGACTTAGGAGCATATGACACGGCTGTACAGACTTCGCCTAAGACGCTTGTAGACACGCCATTCTTGACGTCTCCTGAGAAAGTCTCATATTACTATACAACGCCCCGCAACGGCTTACGCATTTTGAATCGCCCGAGTGCTTCCTTTTCTTGGGTCTTCTTCTACCTTTCTCGGCATCCGGAATCGTCTCATCACGACATTCGGACGGCATCAACATCAGTCGAACGCATCAGGAGGTTCCGGAACCAAGAAGGATGTCTGCCGGGCGGCCGCTGAGTAGGACCCGGGTGGGTCTTAATGGGGGCGTCCAGGCCCCTGGACGCCCCCATATTTTTGATTTTATTTATTTCTTTTCTCAGGGCCTTAAACTAACTAAAATATATATATATTTATGGAGGCGTCCAGGCCTCTGGACGCCTCCATAAAAATAATAATAAAAAATGTTTGTAAAAAAGCCAGTTGGCATAAAAACACAAAAAAATAATAAATAAAAAATATATATTTGGAGGCGTCCAGGTCCCTGGACGCCTCCATAAAAACAAATATAAAAAATCAAAAATGCCAGCCCTGACATAAAAGACAAAAGAAAAATAAAAAAATAAATATATCTTGGAGGCGTCCAGACCCCTGGACGCCTCCATCAAATCCCTCACGGGCGCCGGCCACCGAACGACGGTTTGTCGTGTGTGAAAAAATCCAAATTATAGAGACGTCCGGTCAGCTGGACGCGCCCATTTCTGAATCACGAGACGCCGCTCACAAAACCACGCGTTGTGCTAAACCGCGTGCGGCCGTCGTCGGCTTTCGGTGGACCTGCTTGAGGCGTCCGGGACCCTGGACGCCTCCACAAAAGTATTCCAAAAAAATCAATAGAAATAGAATAAAATATTATTTCGGCCCTGCCACCCTCCGGAGCTCTATAAATAGAGGCCCACCCCCTCAGTTCTGGAAGAGCTTAGAAGTGATCCGATAGGCTGCCGGAGCCCAGAGGCTACGGAGTCATTTTCTAACCCGTGGGTTCTTTTGTAGGTGGAGGTTCTGCCGGCTTCTCGGGTGCTCACGCTCGCGAGAGGAAGGTCGTCTTCATCCACCGCGCTTCCACGTCGTCCCCACGCTGCCGGAGCTCCGCCGGATTTCACCCTCGGCTCATCCAATAAGCCTTTTCTTCTCCTTTTTTCTTCGTAGTTCTTTTGCATTCATCATCTCGCATCCTCTATCCCCCTTCATAAGGGCGCCTCTTCTTTTATACTTCTTGCATCCATCATCTCATTTTCCTCCTACTCGAGTCCGAGAGGGATTTAAAAGATAACACCAACCAGGTGTGTGTCTTGCCATCATTTCGTTATTTTTATCGCAAGGATTTGAATACTACACCTCCATCTTTCTAATCCACTTGTCATTTGTTTGTCGTTATTTTGCAAGGGTAGCCGAGGAAAGCCCTCTCCGTCGGCCGACCGGAGGGAGAGGAAGAAGCAACCCGCCATCTCCCGCTCTTGAGGTAGGCGCGATCACTTTCTTATTTTGGGGTCTTTCGGCCCCTGGCGATCACATCTTATTTTCGAGGCCGCGGCGAGTCACTTCCCCAAAGGCCGTTTAAATTTCCGTTCTTATATTCTCTTTATACTCTGTTATATTCTGCTCATATTCTCGAGGCCGCGGCGAGTCACTTCCCCAATGGCCGTTTAAATTCCCATTTTTATATGTTATATTCTTATCTATTCGTGTTCTCGAGGCCGCGGCGAGTCACTTCTCCAATGGCCATTTAAATTCACGTTCTTATACGTTATATTCTTATCTGTTTGTGTTCTCGAGGCCGCGGCGAGTCACTTCCCCAATGGCCGTTTAAATTCCCGCTCTTTGTATTCTCTCTATATTCTGTCATCTTATTATCTGCTCATATTCTCGAGGCCGCGGCGAGTCACTTCCCCAATGGCCGTTTCAATTCTTGTTATTTAATTTTTGCACCATTCCTGTCCCCCCGAGGCCGCGGCGAGTCACTTCCCGCTATGACCGTTTAAACCCCATATTTTGCTATATCACACTTGTCCCGCTCGCCCCGCCGGAGTAATCTCCCGTGGTGGCCCCTTCTCTCTCTTCTCTTATTTCTGTGTTGCAGCAAACAAACACCAAAAGAAAGAACAGAGGAGCCCGCGCGCGCTCCGCATCCTCTCCGCTCTTCCCCGAACCGCGTGACGTCGCTCACAGATTGGCGATCACGGTGGGACTTCTACTGCTTCCTTTCGGCTACCCTTGCAAGTTCGGCACCACCCGTGCCTCTCCACCTTCGCGCCCGCGCGCGCCCCCGTTGTGCTCACGGCAGCACCGTCAGTTTTGATTGGTTCTTTATTTATTATATGTCTGTTATTTCTGTTGTTTTCCCACTCCATATATCTGTCAGCATTCCATTGCATACATCCATTCCTCTTTTCTATCCTTTTTTTCATTTTTTGATGATCACCCTTTCCCGGTGAAGGAAGGACTCTCCGTTTGGGAATTCCTCTCAACGAACTAGAATCTCCTACACTGGGACCTCCGTAAGTCCCCGACATCGAAGAATCTCCTCTTCGTTCACTGGGCTGGTTGTACCATTGAAGTTCCCCGGAGTTAGTCATTTCATTCGTGGTGAGACGAGAGACCCTAGCTGACACGGCGGTGAAACAAAAACAAACTAGGGTCCCCATTTTGTGTGAACTTCGGATCTCGCTAAAAATACAAAAAAAAATCATCAAAATCAAAACACAAAAAAGGGCGTAAAGGCATCCACTTGTTTGATAATCTCTGCTACCTACTTGCTAGTATATGTTTTTGCGTTCTGGGAAAACTGTGAGCATGTCTCACGAGTCTTTTGAGGAGAACCACCCTAGCCGTGGTTTGTCAGCCGACCCGCGAGTCTATGCTATGGACTCGGGTCCTTCTCATGACCCCTCGCATGAGGTGCAGGTTATTGCCGGCGACACGTCCCCGCCACAGGATATCACTTCCTTACTGGGCATCCTCGCCAACACGGAGCTTACCTCTGAACAGCTCCGGGCCTTCCAGGCCATTCTAAAAGGGAAATCTGTTTCCCCCACGCCCCAGGAGTCAACTCCGGCCATCGCACCTCTCCAAGAGTCCGTGCAGGCCATTCCATCTCCCTCATTGGCGCAAGCCATCCAGTCTCCCTCGCTTCAAGGACAAGCGAGCCAACAACCACCCTCATTCCAGTTCCCATCACAATCTCAAACTCCCGTTGTTCCCCAGACACCGCTTCAGCCGGGGCCAACTGTCGGCGGTCCGACAGCTCCCTCTCATTCTGGGTTCCCCCCTCAAGTCTCCGGGAGACAGTTTCTCCCCCAGTGGCAAGTGCCACCTTCACCCCCAGAGGAGCTCGCCCAATCGCTCCTCAATAGGTTCAACCGCATGGACGAGCAGTTTCAAAATCTAAGAAGGATGGTGGACGTGAAAGCCACCCCGGAGGTTGCTTTGCCAATCCTTCCCGTCATTCATCTTCTTCCCTCCGAAATGCCCACGTACCGCAGATACAATGGTACCGGCAACCCCTTCATTCATCTCAAGGATTTCATGTATGAGTCCTCTTACTGGCAAAACGATCAGAGGTCCCTGGCATACCTCTTTCGGAGATCATTGGATGGTCCCGCGCTTGAGTGGTTCTATTCTCTGGAGCCCCGCGAGGCCGAGAATTTTGAAATAGTCCAGAGAAGGTTCTTGCAGAAATATAGGGATAGGGTCGGTCCCTTACTCTCCATTACCGACCTAGTGGCCGAAAAGATGAAACCCGACGAGGATTTTATCCGATATGCTGATAGATGGAGGTCTCTGGCGGAAAGAATAAGGGATACCCTCTCCGAGCCCGAACAAGTGAAGATGATTGTGTCTAATGCAACCCCACAGTTCAGACACGTCCTGGCCATGAATAAACTTACTACAATGGAGGAACTCTATGAAAGGGCCCGGTACATCCAAACCCAACTAAAAGACTCCCCCATCATGAACATGTTTGAGTCGCCGAAGCCCAAAGTGGTTAGAAAGACAAGCGCTGGTGTCCCGGGCGGAGCCACAGAAGGGGTCATGACAAATGAGCAAGTCAGTGCGGTCAACAATGCCAACTATGCGGTCAACCCAAGGCCTCCACAAATGCCCCGACTTCCCCTTCAACCAGGTCCTTTCCCTCTTCGTCCTCCACCCCAAAATAATCCACCCCAGGATAATATGCCTCCATTGCGTCAACCCCAGCAACAACAACCACAACCTCAGCAACAACCACAACCCCATTCACACAGTGGATGCTATCAACACCTCTCTGCCTTCTGTTTGGCCGTCTCATCGGCCCATATTGTCACTGCTGGACGTACGTGATCCATCTCATGTTCCACTAGCACCAAAGGAGCCGGTCAGGGCAACCACAACATCATGTCTCCCTTTTCACTCCAAAGGTTGGGAGATTATGAGGAACATCGGCTATCAACAAGGAAAAGGTCTGGGTGCACAGTCACAGGGTATGCTCAAACCGCCAAAGGAAATTAGGCCGAACCGCAGGTTTGACCTAGGCTTCAAAGGACCGTTCAAGGCGGATTGGGAGCCCCTCACATGGACTCTATCAAACCACTTCAGCAGAAGACCCGTTGTTCAGATGGGAGATTACCCACGGGAAGCATATGGGGGATCACATGCTGTATATTTGGCTGAAAAATGTCCGAGGATCACCAAAAGAGGCAAGATCAAAGATCCGGAATGCGAATGGGACAAATGGTTCGACATACGGGACATTTCCGTTGCACTAGAAAGGATGTTCTCGTCTCCGCAGCTTGAAGGACCACCATTGATCTCCGAAATACCAGAGAATATTACCACTCTTGCCAAGGTTCCAAACTATCCTCGTCCTCGCCAGAAGGACCCTGTCATCGACGGATCTTCATCCGTCCTTAGCATTGCCGTTGACGGCTCATTAGCCGCCATCTTCTCCATCCACTCGTCTCAGCCTTTGCTGATATCTTCTTCCTGGGCCAGACAATTGTCTGATGATCTTCCCAGGTCCCCTTCTTTGCTTACATACCTGTGCGGGCTTTTCAACCCACGCCAGGTCTTCAACCATGATCTGCTCTATGAGCCTCACAATCCTCTAGCCATAACCCCTTTTCTCTCTCCTCCAATCTCTTTTCACTGCTTTGTCATTAAAAATGAAAACGAAAAAAAAAACGTCAATTTTCAAACTCCCCAACAACACATCTTCGTTGAGGAAACCTCCTACATCTCCCACGGGTGCGTACCGCCTTGCGGACCACCCGTCCAAGGTCCGATGAGCGACCTTTTCTACCCCTCCTCTGAGGGGTCTTCTCCTGTACATTCTACACCATCCTCTTCATCTTCATCTTCTTCTGTAAATATTGTCAGTCAATCTAGGAATGATAGGCCGAGGGTAGTACCTAGGAAGAAGTCCAAGGGGAGGTAGATCCCTCGTCGATTCCTTCTGGATTTAGCCGCCAGGTGTCAGGCCCTTCTTGCCATCCCCCAGTTGTTAGAAAATCCCATCCAGCTACCCGAAATAGAATGCGAGGGCGACTGTGCACCTGATGAAGGGTATGGAGTCTACGAGATCACGGATGAAGAATGCCCCACTGAAGATGAGGGTGAAAAATATGAAGATGCGGCGGGCGCATACGCAAGTGGAATGAGGAGATTCGACGAGCCGTCAACCGCCGTAGAAGAATCCACCAAAGAAGTCAACTTGGGAACTGAGGAAGACCCTAGGATCATCCTCATAAGTGACAACCTACCACCCTCTGAAGAAGAGGCATTAATTGAGGTCCTCAAGGAATATAAGGACACGTTTGCATGGAGTTACGAGGATATGCCGGGTCTGGATTCAACCTTGGTCGAACACCGTTTAACCCTAAAACCAGGGTCCGTCTCGGTAAAACAAAGGTTAAGGCGTTTCCACCCTCAGATGGCTTTGAAAATGAAAGAAGAGGTCGATAAGCTCCACAAAGCCAGGTTCATTAGAGTCGTCCTTTATCCTCAATGGGTGGCGAACATTGTCCCGGTCATGAAGAAAGATGGGAAAGTCAGGATTTGCATCGACTTCCGGGACCTTAACCGCGCGTGTCCAAAGGATGATTTTCCCTTGCCTCACATTGATGTGTTGATTGATAACACGGCAGGCTATGAAACCCTCTCTTTCATGGATGGATTTTCAGGATACAATCAAATTCGTTTGGCAGAAGAGGATCAGGAAAAGACGTCATTCACTACCCCTTGGGGAACATATTGTTACGTGGTCATGCCGTTCGGATTAAAGAATGCTGGAGCTACTTACCAAAGAGCGATGATGGCCATATTTCATGACATGATGCACATATATCTGGAAGTGTATGTGGATGACTTATTGGTGAAATCAAGGACCAGGATGGAACATCCAGAAGTTTTGGCTAAGGTCTTGCAAAGGTCAAGAGAGTTCCAATTGAAAATGAACCCGAAAAAGTGTGTGTTTGGTGTGTCGTCGGGTAAATTGCTGGGGTTCATTGTGAGTAAAAGAGGGATCGAGATAGATCCCGACAAAGCTAAGGCCATCAGGGATATGCCGCCTCCCAAGAATTTGAGGGAAGTCCGAGTTTTAATCGGGAGGTTGCAGTTTATTCGTCGGTTTGTGTCCCAACATTCACAAAGGTGTAGACCTCTCTACGAGTTGACCAAGCCAGGAGTAGAATTCCACTGGAATTCTAAATGTCAGAAAGCTTTTGAAGGGTTGAAGGAATATCTGGCTAGTCCACCCGTTCTCATTCCACCCAAACCAGAAAAACCTCTGATCCTTTACGTCTCAGTCTTGGATGACTCCGTGGGAGCCGTCCTCGCACAAGCTGATGAAGAAGGCAAGGAACGGGCAACCTATTACTTGTCCAAACTTCTCAATCCCTGTGAGCAGAAGTACACCGTCATGGAGAAAACCTGTGCTGCCCTCGTTTGGGTAGTGCAGAAATTGAAACACTACTTCTTGGCTCATGACGTCCACTTGATTGCTCGGATGAATCCTATCAAATTCCTTCTGGAGAAAGCCGTCCTTACGGATAGGCTAGCACGCTGGCAAAGTTTTCTCTCTCATTTTGACATCACCTACATCCAGCAAAAGGCGATTAAAGGCTATGCCATAGCCGAGCATCTCGCTCACCATCCTCTTCCCAAGTTCGATCCCGTCCAATCAGAGTTTCCAGATGAGGAACTAATGTCCGTCAACCAATCAGATGAGCCAATGTGGACGCTATATTTTGATGGAGCTCTGAATTCTCAAGGGAGAGGAATCAGCATCGCCCTCCTGTCGCCTGATGGCCTCACATTCCCATTGGCATACCAGCTCAAATTTCCAGTCACCAACAATATAGCCGAATATGAAGCTCTTCTAGCTGGCCTAGAACTCGCTCATTCTTTTTGTATCACTGAGTTGCGAGTCGTAGGTGATAGTCAACTCATCCTTCGCCAGGTGCTCACTAAATATCGCACTCGCGATCCCAAACTCAAGCCATACCAAGAACTCACTGCTGCCTTTGCCAAACTGTTCGCCAAACTGATCTTTGTTCATGTCCCTCGTCATCAGAATATTCTCGCCGATGCCCTCGCCTCGTTGGCATCATCCATAAGGTTCCGTCTAGGAAGTTGGTTTAAGTCCATTTCCATCTACAAACTTCACGCCCCTGCGATCGATGATGCTTCCTTCGTAAACATCAAAGACAGGATAGCAAGGAAGATCCTGCAGGAAGATATCCTTGAGAAGAGGGAAATCATGTTGGCAGAGGTCGAAGAAGAACTGGCTGATGAAGAGAAACCATGGTTCTATGAAATCGCCAAATACTGCCAAGATCAGTCTTATCCTGAAGGGGCCACCACAGAGGACAAGAAAGCCATAAGAAGGGTGGCTCAGAAATATACATTAATTGGAGGTCTACTCTATAGGAGGAGCCTTACTGGTATTCTGTTAAGATGTCTTGGTGACGATGAGGTTTGGAAATGTGTAGAGGAGACGCACTCGGGTGTGTGCGGTGGCCACGTGAATAGTCAGATGCTCGCCAAGAAGATCATTCGGCAAGGCTTTTACTGGCCCACTATGGAAGAAGATTGTGCTGTCTATGTCCGTAGGTGTGTCAAGTGTCAACTTCACGCCGATAAAATCCATTCACCATCTTCCTCACTTCATCCAATATCCTCCCCATGGCCTTTCTCCATGTGGGCATTCGACATCATTGATCCCCTAGGTGATCCCAATTCCCTCACCAAGCAGAAATCTTTCATCCTTACTGCGACGGAATATTTCACTAAATGGGCCGAAGCCGAAGCTTACGCGGAAATCAAGGCGTCAACAGTCTGCAAGTTCATCATGAAGAACATTCTCGCCAGATTCGACATCCCAAGCACGATCGTCACCGATAATGGGCCACAATTCATTTCTCAGGACCTACAGGACATCTGCAAAAGGTACGCAATTACATTGCATCATTCATCGCCTTATTACCCACAGGGTAACGGCCAAGCGGAGGCCACCAATAAAACATTGCTCAAAATCATCAAAAAAACCTGCGAGTCTAGTAAGTTTTCAGACTGGCCAGAAAAGCTTATCGAAGCCCTATGGGCCTATCGCACTTCAATCCGTACCCCCACCGGACAGACTCCATTTGCCCTCACTTATGGTATGGAAGCGGTAGTCCCGTACGAGACTCTGATCCCTTCTCTCAGGGTACAATTGGACGAGGAATTTCCCCTCGACGATCGTCGTAATTCACTCCTCGCCCAGTTGGAACTCTTGGATGAGAAGCGGCTGGCCGCTGCCGAACACGCGCGTGTGTATCAAAATAGACTCGCTCGCTTTTACCAAAAGAAAGTCGTTGAGAGAAAATTCAAAGTCGGTGAGATGGTCGTAAAAAGAATTTTTGTCAAACCTGGAGGGCCGCGTTCTAAGCTCCAACCCAATTGGGAAGGACCATTTGTAATTCAAGCCATGTACCCTGGCAACGCCTACAAGCTAGTCAACGCCGAAGGGACCGAGTTATCCCACCCCTGGAATGGGCTTTATCTTAAGAAATACTACCCTTAGCACAAAAAAAAAATGATGAAAAGATAAAAACATCAAAAAATAAAGGAATATTGAAAACCACTAAAAATATGGAAAATGCAAGATGCCGATGCCCGGCAGTCACCATATAGTTAAGTCTCTGCATCTAACCTTCATGTTAGGATAGGGCCCATTAAGGCTTGGTAGGCACCGTGTCTTGGTTTGCCAGAACCGTGGAGACCCCTGTCCGGCCACGTCGACCTATGCTCGCTCGAAGGAAGCTAACATGTGTTCACTTATGTATTTTATTCAAAAAAGTTGGTAGCATCACCTACGGTAGGGCCACACCTAGAAGATCTCCGGAAGCTGTAATTTTTATTCTTTTCTCTTCGACCAAATGAGACAGTCGGCGCCCTTAAAACGCTGAGCATGAGAAACCGAAACTCAAACCCCAAGGGCAAGAGTAGGATCCATTTCCTCGAGCATCGATCAGTGCACGAGAAGAGGGCAGTGTCCCCGCAGGCATACAAAAAGGGAGCCCACAAATGTCAAACGACTATATCTCCCTCACAAAAAGAAATACAAAGTCAAAATCAAGAGAAAAGCCTGGTCGTGACCGTGCCTGTTGCGATAAACGGAACCCCTCAAAGCAAAAGTCTGAATCCACAAAAGGGGCCGTGGAATGTAAATGCTCGAGATTTGGTCCGAAGTTGTCCGAAAGGAAAGAGTTAATGGGCCCTTATTCGCTCGCCGGGTTAATGGCTTTGCCGGTCCTCTCAGGAGGTTTATCCCCTACACTCTTCCTTCTCCCTCTAAAGATGAAAGTTCGATGGAGTTTCTGAAGGGTGAAAACTGCCTAGGGTCTGCGACCTTATTTTAATATACACATTTGGTTGCCTACTTTGAAAAGCAAAAGCTATCGCTGCGAAGGAGTCTCTGTGTTTCTGGCTGGTCAAGACCCATGTTTACCGCCTTGATGTCTTCTTGTTTAACCTCGGGCTTAGGCCAATGCAAGCGCGTCACCTATGGGTGCGACGGCGTCTGATTCCGGGTCAGCGTCGCGCGGTTGGTCGTTAGGGTTCCAGGGTGTTCCATCATATACCATCTAGAGTTGTGAGGAAACAGACCCGAGTCGGGCAAATCATTTACCTCGAACACCTTTTGGGTGAATCCCTGTGGTCGGAAGCGACTGGGAGCCTAAGCATGGCATGACGGTATTATCATCAGGGTAAGTCTTAGCCGACGGGATCATCATTCGAGGGGTCTAGAGGCCCAAATCAACCTAGATGTGCACTTAGGATACCTGGGAGGTTAGTAAGAAACCCCTGTTCTCACGAAGGTCAGGTACCATTTGGGTGCTTGCCGGGTGTTAGCAATAAAAAAATCGAAATGATAAAAGCACAAAAAAAATGGAAAAGAGAAAATGCACATATTTTCAAACAAAAAAATCTTTTTATGATAAAACAAAAAAATATCAAATATAAAAAAGAAAACAAATCAATTTTGCATGATTACATTTGCGTGCAGCATCTCACTTTTAATACCGCTTGCATTCGTGTGCTTGCCTGTCGCATTTATCATCACCGCATCTTTCCCTTACCTTCGTTAAATAAAGGCTTGGCCCCTTGACCAGTTATCAAGGACAGTCACAGTGACCATTTGCTTATTGAGCAAGGGGCCAAGTCAGAACAGAAATTCTGATTTGTTTGTTTCAGTGATGTGTGCAGGGATTCAGGCAACAGAAGCATAGGTGAAAAACAAACAAACCGAACCTTGTGTTTTATTCCCAAAACCAAAAAAAAAAATTTACATCAAGTTCCGCCCTCTCTCTCTGCATCACTCGTCCCACTACTCTCCGGGCAAAACACTCTCAAAGGTGCTACTTAACTACGAAAAGCGGTACTCCTACCGCTCTGTACTCCCCTTCCTATTCCCACATCCCGGCGTTGATCCACGGAAGCAGCAGAGAAGCTACCAACACGAAAGCCACGCTCTCGTGCTTTTCGGTAGCGCTCCTCACCATCTCTCAGCCACTGTTCAGCAAGACCAAGGCTGATTCGGAGTTCGAATAGTTGGGCCTCCATGGCCCTTCGTTCCTCCCTTTCAGCCAAACTGTTGGCTCTTTCTCTCTCTGCGTCTCTTTCTCTCTCTGCCCGTTCTCTCTCACGGTCTTCCCTCTCCAACTGGAGAGTGATCCTCAGTTCCAGAGCATCCCTGGAAGAGTCGTCATCAGGATGACGCTGCAGTTCCCTCTCCAGTTCTGCTATCCTAGCCTCCTTCTGCGCAGCTTGGGCAAGCGCTTCTTCCGTCTCCTTTTCCTGCCGAGTGTACCATCTCAGATACGCGATAAGGCGTAAACAAAGAGAACTCAACGCTGAAACTTTTACCTGTATACGGAGCATCCCTTCTGCCTCCGCAGCACGCTGCGTGGCGTGAGCAAGTTGCTCATGAAGCAAGTTAAGTTCGGAGGTAGGAATCCACAAGCTGGAGGAGGTACCACCTACTCCCGTCGCTGGGGAAGCCGCGCCAATCTGGGCATGCTACGACCGCGTGAATTAGCAGCCAACATCTGGAATCTGGGGTTTTAATTAGGAACGTACTGTACACCTACCAAGGCGCTCGTAGCTCCGCGGGCATCGCCCAACTGTTGTTCCATCTCTGCCAAGCGAGTTCGTAAATTCGCTATCATGGCACCCCGGACATCCTGCAGCCTTACAAGTCAGCATTTTCACCAGAAAACCAAAAAAAGGAGAAAGAAGAAAAGAGAAAAAGGGGAAACCTACCTCCACAAGTCCCCGGGGTTGGAGCCGCTCTGCGTACTTTATCCTATATAGACGCAAGTAGTCTTCGCTATCCCGCACCTGCGATTCTACAATCATGCCACCCCGTTGCCAATCTTCGTACTGTTCGGGGAATCGCACGCGCCAGTCAATGCAGGTCGTCGGTCCTCGCGTCTTTCTCCCGACACGAGGTGGCGCAGCTGAATCCACCCATTCTTGAGTCAGTCCTAAAGTCCTCATAACTAATCGTAGCCGAAGCGGCTCGATTTCATTCAGGCAGTGCATCCATAGTTCCCGTCCGAACCGGGCACGACTAGCTAGAACCCACGGCTGGTCGACATCGACCATGTCTGAGTAGGGTCTCCAGTTTACCATCGCTGCTGGGAACTCCTGTAGCTCTCGCCTTAGCACCATCAGTTGGTAGGTTAGGGGTGCCGCACTCATGATGGGTTCCCACCGCCTGGCTAGCGGCACCATCGCAGGTCGCCAATGCCGAGCTCTCCCCATAGGGAGGTAATAATAGCTCCACAGCTGCTCGGCGCAGGCCATCAGAACTTTGCAAAAACACAAAAAAATACAAAACAAGCAAAACCAAAAAAATACCTGGATGAATGGTGTGAAACCACTCACAGTCATCTCACGATCCGTTTCTTGGAATAGGCCTGCAAACAAGTGTGCCAGCATGGCGGCTCCCCAGGCATAATACCCTACTCTTTCAAGGTCTGACAGCAGCTCCAGGAAGCAACATTGGATACCGTCCCCTTTCGAGCTCAGTACCAATCTCCCCAAAAGGAAGAGGAGAAATCTCCTCAAATCTATGTTGCATCTTTCCCAGTCGCCGAAATCTGTGCAGTACACGGCGCGGCATCCTATTTCTATCCTTTCCATGAACTCTTCTGAGGATTCATCATCCCGCCGACGAGTGTCGGTGAGCCCTAATGCATCCATCAGGGACGCCCTAGCTACCGACCTGTTTTTCCGACCATCCAGGTCCAAACCCAGTAACTTCTGGGCACCTTCTCTATAGTCCGCGTAAGTGACTCCGGTCACTGCCTCGCCCTCTACCTTCAGGCTTGTGATCCGGACCACATCCTCCAAGCTGGGCACCATGTGCCCCCAGGGCATCAGGAATGCCCGGCTCACTGGGTCCCATCTCTCACACAAGGCTTGGATCAGGACTAGGTCAAGCTGGATCGGCTCGATCCGAAGGAAGGTACCAAATCCCATCACGTCTAGCCTCGCCTTCTGAAAATCTGGGAGGCCCCTGTACGCTGCTACTACCAACTCCCATAAGATTTGTGATTTCATCACAACCTACACATACAAGGAATGGGGGTGAGGTTTGGTCAGAAGAAAGGAAGAAAGAATGAGAAAAGGGCAAGAAAACTTAGTTTACGAGTTGTGATTGGGCCCTTTCGCTGAAGTGCCCTTCAAGGTCTGAAAGCCTCCTGGAACTACTACCACTGGACCTGCTTCTCTTCGAGGAATGGGAAGATTCGCCCTCCATCCAACTCTCAGAATTTTGAACTCCTCCTCTTCCGTAAGAAATTGTGCTCCTCGAGTTAGCTCTCGATATACCTGGGAGGATAAAAGGGACAAGAATTTATAGAAATGGAAAGAGTGCGGGCCAAGATTGCCTCCATCACCTGTCAATAATAGCCCTCGCAATGAGGCACCGCCCAAGCGGTCCCATGTGTCGCTTCACCGCTCGCACAGGGTGATTGACTGGACGAAGAATAGGACGAATAACCCCTATGTTGTCTAGGGATACCCTATCATAATTTGGAGGACGTCCGCAAAATTTGACATAACATCCGGGAAAGGGAACTAGGGCCGTCATTATTGACTTCAACGGCAGATTCCCGTGGAAAATGGTCACAACAAGATGCGATTCTCTGCTTGGGGTGGAGTCTCGACAGACCTATCACATGGGAACAGTGCAAAGGAGAAGAAGTGTAGGGAAGAAAGAACGCACAAAAGAACAAATAAACAGCAGAAAATCAAATCACTCCATTCATAATTCTACATAAGCTGTCACAAACACTACAATCATAGAGAGGTGGCGGGTCCACTAGCTCGCCAATCCTCACCATCACTCATCTCTCTGGGCACTCTCCTCCTCTCCCCCGAGGTGAGGGTCCCTCAGAAGCCTCCGGGATCCCCGTGCAGTAGCACCTGCCTCGCCTCTGGGCGCCTGCTCCGCAGCAGTGACTCGCTGCTCCTCCCCTGGCGTGGCAAAGAAGCCACTGGCGACAAAGCGACCGGACTGGCGGAGTCGCTCCCCAAACTCTCGCGCTCTCTCGTAGCGCGTCTCCATCCCTCCTAGCCTCTGCACGACGGCCTGAAGGCCCAGCTGGAGCTCCCTCACTTGGGCCTCCAAGGCTCTCCTCTCGGTCAGATCCCGCTGTCGCTCGGACCTTCTCTCGGCTTTCTCTCTCTCTGCCTCTCTCCTCATCATCTGCAGAAGAACCCTTAACTCCAGGATGTCTGGAGAAGGTCTCTCCTCACCGCGATGCCGCAGCTCCGCTACAGTCGTCACCCAGGCATCACGCTCCTCTTCCGCCCGGGTCGCGCGGGCCACCGCACAGGCAAGTTGCTCCCGGAGGGAGGCAATCGCGAGAAAAGGGGCCGAGGAACTGGAAGATCCGCCAGCCACTCCCACCGTCGCTGTCTGCTGGGCACGCTGGAACAAAATAAACAACGGCCGTCAGTGAAACTCCAAAATCTGAAGTTAAAAGTGCGGCACATAACTTACCAGGAGCGACAACTCATGTTGAGCGACGGCCAGCTGCCGCCTAGTCTCTGACAGTTGGGCGCGTGAGCCGCCGATGCCACGCGTGTCCCCAGCTTGGGGAAGCCCCGCGTAACTCTCTCTCTGCCGCCGCAGAAAGTCGACACTGTCCTGCACCAGTACACCCCCTTGCTGTCCAGGGAGACGTACGGGCCAGTCCTCGAGCCTCGCCTTGCCGCGACTCTCCCTCCTGACGCGGCTCGGCTCGTCCGCACTCGCCCACTCATCGGCCAGACCCAGGGTCCTTGCCATGTCCTGCACCAAGAAAGGGGTCCCACATCAGTCAAAAGGAACGCGTCCCCTGTCTAGGACGCGTCCATCATTTGAGTGCAACACTCGCCGAACCCTTTCCCCCTCGCGCGGCTCGCTTCAAAACCCAAAATGAATTAAAAGAGGAAGAGATCGAAGCACCTACCGGACCGTGTTCACCTCCTCCCACGCCATCGGGCCCCTCAGGTCCCTCAGGGGCCCGGAGCGGCCCTTCCTCCTCCATGGACGCCGTTCCGTGCTCGGGCGCGTCCCTCCTTGGGCGAGGGGTCCCGCGTCCCTCTCCACCTTCACCGTGGTCAGGCCCACCGAACTCCATCGATCAAAAGAGGAGGAAGACGAGAAAGGGAGCAAGCGAGTTTCGGCAGAAGGCGGGCTCGTTTGCGGGTAAGGCACGGGAGAAGAAAGACCCCCCGTCGCTTTAAATTTGAAATCAAGGATTAAGACGCGTCCTCGCGCCTGGACGCGCCCAAAAGGGGGAAAAGGAAACAAAATCCCCCCGTGCAAAGCGTAGTTCCCCGCTGTTCAGGGCAAGGTCTCGCGGAGCGTGCCTCAAAGGACAACTCAGTGCAAAGAAGAAAGTATGGGAGAGAGAAAAGTACACACAACACAAAAAAGCCATTTCCATTTCATATAATAGCCGAAAGTACATCATACAGTGAGAAGGGTGACGTACAAGCAACTCTCTAACTCTCACCGTCACCCTCCTGGTCATCTCCTTCCTCCCTCCTCTGACGGGGATCCCTAGGGGGCCTCTGCGACCTCTGTGAACCCTGAGAAGCCGTGCTCGCCTCTCCAGGTGGCACCATGCCAGCCTCCAAGGTACAGCGACGCTGCTCGGCCGAGGAAACTAGAAAACTGCCCACAGAAAAGGAACCGGACTGACGAAGTCGCGCACCGCGCTCCTTCGCCCTCTGACACCGCTCCTCACTCTCCCGAAGTCTCCCCTCCGCCGTGCCAAGACTCAGCCGGAGCTCCGACACCTGGGCCACCAGAGCTCTCCTCTCGTCCCAATCTCGATATCGCTCTGCCATCCTGTACTCCCTTTCTTTCTCCATGGTCTCCCTATCCCTCTCCTCTCTCTCTCTCACCGCCTCCCTCCTCGACAGCTCGAGGGCGATCCGCAGATCCAGCACGTCACGAGGGACCTCCTCAGCCTCCCGTCGACGCTCCTCCTCCAGCTCCGCAATCCGGGCGTCACGCTCTGCCACCCAGGCATCGCGCTCTGCCACCCAGGCATCGCGCTCCTGCTCAGCACGAACAGCATGGGCCAGGGCCTCCCGAATCTCGGCCACCTGTCAAAGCACGCATGCACCGTAAGAGAACAGTGATAGAAGGAAAGCAGCTAGAAAAGGGTCGGGGCCAAGCAAACACTCACTCGAGCCTCGCGGTCACGCTCGGCCTCCTCAGCCCGAGCCACCGCGTGCGCCAGCTGCTCCTGGAGGGCAGAAACCTCCGGAGGAGGGCCCCGCGAACTGGAACCCGCTCCACCAGCCATCCCGGCTGCCGCTGTCTGGTGGGCCCGCTGAAACACAGGGCAAACGTCAGTCAAAGGCTAAGCATCAAAAATCAGGTCACAAAAAAATGCATTGGATAGACTCACCAGGATCTCCAACTCTTGTCGGATGGCCACCAACTGCCGCCTGGCGTCCGCCAGCTGGGCCCGCAGGTCGGCGATCATGTTGTCACGAGCATCCTGCATTGCACATAAGTCAGTACCACATGCATATACATATAGAAGGGTGAAGCATTTTCATTTCACACTTACCCCTGCCATACCGCCGAAGGAGAGGCGGTCCCCGTACGTAGCTCGATATCGTCTCATGTAATATGTGCTGTCCTGTACATGGGACACCACTGGGACCCCGCCCTGCTGCCAGTCCTGGTATTGTGCTGGGAAGCGCGTACGCCAGTCCACAATCTTCGCCTTCCCCTTGGTCTTCCGCCCAATGCGGGCCGGCGCATCTACATCAACCCACTCCTGGGCTAGCCCCAACGTCCTCATGACCAGTCTAAGCCGCAGCGGCTCGATCTCGTTCAGACAATGGACCCACACGTCCCGCCTGAAGCGAGGAAGACCCGCTACAACCCAGGGCTGGCCAGCGTCGCCCATGCCCAGGTAGGGCCTCCACACCACCTGCATCACCATACATACATCATATTAGTTACCATTCAGTCACACGCATAAACATAAAAAAAAATCATACGCATCATACCATGGCCTCGGGATACTCGCTCAGCTCCCGACGAAGTGACGCCAGCTGGTAGCCGTGGGGTGCTGCAACCACGACCGGCCTCCACTGCCGCGCCAGAGGCACGGCCCTCCTGTTCCCATGCCTAGCCCTCCCCATCGGGAAATAGTAATAGCTCCACACATGCATCCATCATACATCATTAGTACAATAATTGCATATTTAACTGTGGGAATGCATAAATAAAATGTTTACCTGGAGGAAAGGTGCGAAGCCGCTGACTGTCGTCTCCTTCTCCGAAGTCTGGGAGAGATCAGCAATCAAATGGGCAAGCAGAGCCGCTCCCCACGCGTAGTGTCCCACTCTGTCCAGATCCGCCAAGATCCCGAGGAAACGGCAGTGGATGTCATCCCCCTTCGTCCCCAGCAGAAGGCGGCCCAGGAAGAAGAAAAGAAACCTCTGAAGATCTAGGTCCACCAGCTCCCTCTCGCTCGGATCCTGGGTGAAAGCTGCACGAGCATCCCCCTCCAGTCGAGCCAAGAACTCCGCTCCAGTCTCGCTAACCCGCTGGCGCGGGTCGACGAATCCGAGCACCTCCATGATCTCCACTCGGCCGACTACCCTGCTGTCTCTATCAGTCACGCTCATCTCTAACCACAGCAGGTCCAGGGCACTCTCTCGGTAGTCGGGGTAGGTGACCCCGCTGACTACCTCTCCGTCAACCCGTAGCCCGATAATCCGAGCCACGTCCTCTAGTGTCGGCACCATGTGCCCCCAGGGCATCAAAAACGCCCGGCTCGGTGCGTGCCACCGCTCCCTCAATGCCTGGATAAGAGGAAGGTCGAGCCGGAAGGGCTCGATCCTAAGGAAAGCTCCAAAGCCCATGGCGTCCACACGGGCCCTCTGGAAATCCGGCAGCCCACGGTATGCTGCCACCACCAGGGACCAGCTAATCCGGCCCTTCATCACGCCCTGCAAACCACAAAACTAACAAAGAACACATCAGCATCATGAACAGTAATAAACAATAACACTGTATATATACTACTTATTCTTTTTATTTTATTTTTACTTTTTTAAAATATTTATATTTTCTTGTGGAGGCGTCCAATTCCCTAGACGCCTCCTTCCAATTTACTTTTTTCCTTTTTTAGAAAAAACCCAAAACAAAATTTATTAATAATATGTATATTTTTATGGAGGCGTCCAGGGCCTAGGACGCCTCCTTATTTTTTAATTTTATTTTATTATTTACGTAAATAAATAAATAAACAAAAAGAAAAAGAAAAAGTGGAGGCGTCCAGGCCCCTGGACGCTTCCTTCTCTCACTACCCGGCCTTCTCTCACAGCCTCTCGCACGCCCGTTTTAGCCTATTGAACCACAGAGTGAGAATTCCGAAGTACTTACCGGGTCGTGATCGTCCTCTCCCGCGTCACCAGCATCCGCAGCGGCCTCCGCGGCCGGAAGCGGCACCTCCATCTCCTCCTCCGCAGCAATCTCCTCTGCTACGGCCTCCTCAGCATCGTCTCTCAGTCTCCTCGGACGACGAGCCAGTCGTTTACGCTTGTCTCCACCTCGGTTCGGGTGTCCTAACTCCATTGGGGCGAAGAATGGGTCTGTCTGGTTTGACCGGATCGTTTGAATGAACAGTAAGTGAGTAAGGGGGGGGGAGCCTCCCCCTATATATAGATTGAGCTTTAATTGGGGCGTCCAGGCGCCTGGACGCCCCCACTTTTTTATTTTTTTAAAAAATTCAAAAAACTTAGGGGCGTCCAGGTGCCTGGACGCCCCCAAACCAAAAAATCAAAAAATAAAAAAAATAAAAAATTAGGGGCGTCCAGGACCCTGGACGCCCCCCAAATTTTTTTTAAAAAAAAATTATAAAAAAACAGGGGCGTCCAGGCCTCTGGACGCCCCCATAATAAAAATAATAAAAAATATAATAAAAAGAAAAAAGGGGTTAGAGTATGTATATAATCCAAACAAAAGAAAAAAAGGAAAGAAAAAGAAAAATCACAAAAAAGATAATAATTAAGGGGACGGGGGTCCGAAACATCCAAATGCCAGATTTTATTCCATCAGAAAGCAGAATGAGCTACATCAGGGGTTTAGGCACCTTAGGCCTTAACTTCCCCAGTTCGGTTACATAAGCCCTCCACGGCTCGCATTCTTCCACCACGTGCGCTAAGGCCTTTCCCGCAACACTTGTCTTCCAGGGAGCTTTAATGGCCTTCGCTTCCTTCGCGTCCGCTTCAGTGCCCAACTCCCTTTTCTTCAAAGGAACAATGCCAGTCGGTGGCGGGAACGAATGGCGTGGGATGCCAATCTGGAGGCAGCACCGATGCGCATTATAAAGGACGAACTCGGTCGCGCCGATCAGTTGAAGATCAACTTCGGGAGAAGACCTCATGAGGAGATCTAGCGAAAGCAAACATGCCGGTGCGCAAGTAAAGAAGCCTTGTGTCACGGTGCAAAAGTGAGACCGCCAGTCTTCACGTTTCTTCAGCCACGGAACGCGGTTCACTACGGTACCACCGAAGCCTAACACGTCGGCTATGTGATGAAGAGGGCCTTGATGGAAGAGCTTCGAAGCGGTTGGCATTCCCTCGCGGTGGTCGAATTTGAAGTGCAAATCAAGCCAGCAATTCAAGACAAGTGCGCAACCAAAAGGAGGCTTACCCATACTCGAGGCGGTAAGGCCGCTGTAAAGATAAGCAAGGAAGGCGGGTCCCACCCTCTTTCCACTCCAGATTCCGCGAATGGCACTTAGTTGATCCTCCTCCACTATGTTGTCGGTATGAGGAAACAAGAGAGCGCCCGCCAGACAGATAGTGAACCCCTTCATGATTCCCTCCAAATAGTCATCAGCTGGTTACCCTCTCAGGGCGTCCATGACCCACTCCGCGAGCTTTCGGAGATCGATCCCCTTTTGAGTACGGACCTTTCGGGCTGCGTCGGGCGGCATGAAGCTTCCAAGGACACTTTCAGAAGTCCCCCGTGTCAGCATCCGCATAGCCTTCACCTTCCCGTCACTCTTAAATTTCTTCAATCCAAGCAGAAGCTCCACCTCCTCAAGGAGGATGGTCACCTCGAAGGTCGGGAAGATAAAAGTATGGGTCTGGGGATGCCAGATCTCCACTAGTGCGCCCATAGCCGCCCAGTCCATACGAATCTTCCCGTAATGTTTGGCATGAATAAGGAGCCCCTGCAAATGCCACTTCGAGAGTATGGCCCTCATGCCAATGGAGATATTGGAAGTTAGCTTTGAAAGCCATGGCAGTTTGGAAAACTTCCTCGGGCCTGGGAAGAGTGGATATGGCTGGAAGAGGAAAGAAATAAGAAATGAAGGAAGTAAGAAGAAGGTTCACATGGAAAATTTGAAATGAATCAGCTTACCATATGCGACAAGATCGTCCCACTCAGATGACCCTCGAGGTCGGAGAGTCGCCTGATCTCGCTGCTAGGCCTGCTCCTCTTCATAACGCGGGAAGACTCTCCTTCCATCCTGAAATCTCTAGATTCTCCTCTCTTTCCTCTCCTGAGCTTCCAAAACCCACCTTGGTACATTTGAATGAACTAGCCTAAGGGGAGTTCTTATAGGAAGGGAAGGGTGCTACATGACAGAACATGTCACATCAGTGGTCATTGTCAAGATTTTGGTCTGGATCTCCTTTATACTGTGGTGCGATTCTGCTGTGATTCTGCTACTTTCCGATGTTGCTAAACCTTTGCTAGTCTGTGCAGGTTTTACTAACGGACGTCTTTGTCCTATCTCCTGTCCCACCTTTCATTGGTTGGTCCCACCTTGTCATGCATCGTAGTATATGATACTTACGCTACTAGAACATGTCAAGGACCTTGCGGCTCGAACGAATCTGGGATCTGAGTTCCCCTTCAACAAAAATGGTGATGATCCCAGAGGAATTTGGGTTGTACGGATAGGCCGTCAACTTGTGATAGAATGGGGACGACGGTTCCATTCAGTGAGTTGATGCGCGGATAAACGGGCCCCAGCCCAGTATCAGCTCACCGGGTCGGTATCCTGACCCGTCCTTCATAAGTTGACAATATTATCCTTGGCTATTTTCTATTTTAGTTTGTTTTGAATTTTTCTTTAAACCTAGCATGCATTCATATAGGACTTTGATTTATTGCGGAAGATCATTCAAGTGATTCGATTGTGAAAGCCGTTGTGTTTCAATTCCCACAAATATGAGATATTCCACTCCGAATGAAATACCTAGTTTTCTTGAGACAGCCCCGACACTGCTCTTCCAAAGGAGACCCTTGTTTGGACAGACCCTCAGATATTCCTTTACCTTTTTTGACCCACCTTGGCCACAGCACTTCCACATTGGCTGGTAACCGCTCCCCAAAGGTGAAACCTCCGGTTTATGACCCAGGTACTTCCACACCGAGAAGTTGGTCTCCTTTTGTTTCGTGCCTGAGCGCACATCTCACCCTCCCTTATTTGATCTCCGTCCAAGCAATCGTCAATATTTGAAAGACCTTCTTCAAGGTCGCCTCATTGAAACTCCAGGAAAGATTCCAAACAGTAACATCAAAAGCGTGTCTCATCACACCTTGGCATCAACTTATCAGTCCGCTCCCACTTCACTCCACTCCACTTCCACTATGTGTCGCTCCCTTGCAAAGCAGACGCCAAGGCGGGGCAGCTGTAGACACGCCATTCTTGACGTCTCCTGAGAAAGTCTCATTTTACTATACAACGCCCCGCAACGGCTTACGCATTTTGAATCGCCCGAGTGCTTCCTTTTCTTGGGTCTTCTTCTACCTTTCTCGGCATCCGGAATCGTCTCATCACGACATTCGGACGGCATCAACATCAGTCGAACGCATCAGGAGGTTCCGGAACCAAGAAGGATGTCTGCCGGGCGGCCGCTGAGTAGGACCCGGGTGGGTCTTAATGGGGGTGTCCAGGCCCCTGGACGCCCCCATATTTTTGATTTTATTTATTTCTTTTCTCAGGGCCTTAAACTAACTAAAAAAATATATATATTTATGGAGGCGTCCAGGCCTCTGGACGCCTCCATAAAAACAATAATAAAAAATGTTTGTAAAAAAGCCAGTTGGCATAAAAACACAAAAAAACAATAAATAAAAAAATATATTTGGAGGCGTCCAGGCCCCTGGACGCCTCCATAAAAACAAATATAAAAAATCAAAAATGCCAGCCCTGACATAAAAGACAAAAGAAAAATAAAAAAATAAATATATCTTGGAGGCGTCCAGACCCCTGGACGCCTCCATCAAATCCCTCACGGGCGCCGGCCACCGAACGACGGTTTGTCGTGTGTGAAAAAATCCAAATTATAGAGACGTCCGGTCAGCTGGACGCGCCCATTTCTGAATCACGAGGCGCCGCTCACAAAACCACGCGTTGTGCCAAACCGCGTGCGGCCGTCGTCGGCTTTCGGTGGACCTGCTTGAGGCGTCCGGGACCCTGGACGCCTCCACAAAAGTATTCCAAAAAAATCAATAAAAATAGAATAAAATATTATTTCGGCCCTGATGGAGGTGTCCAGGGTCCTGGACGCCTCCACCCTCCGGAGCTCTATAAATAGAGGCCCACCCCCTCAGTTCTGGAAGAGCTTAGAAGTGATCCGATAGGCTGCCGGAGCCCAGAGGCTACGGAGTCATTTTCTAACCCGTGGGTTCTTTTGTAGGTGGAGGTTCTGCCGGCTTCTCGGGTGCTCACGCTCGCGAGAGGAAGGTCGTCTTCATCCACCGCGCTTCCACGTCGTCCCCACGCTGCCGGAGCTCCGCCGGATTTCACCCTCGGCTCATCCAATAAGCCTTTTCTTCCCCTTTTTTCTTCGTAGTTCTTTTGCATTCATCATCTCGCATCCTCTATCCCTCTTCATAAGGGCGCCTCTTCTTTTATACTTATTGCATCCATCATCTCATTTTCCTCCTACTCGAGTCCGAGAGGGGTTTAAAAGATAACACCAACCAGGTGTGTGTCTTGCCATCATTTCGTTATTTTTATCGCAAGGATTTGAATACTACACCTCCATCTTTCTAATCCACTTGTCATTTGTTTGTCGTTATTTTGCAAGGGTAGCCGAGGAAAGCCCTCTCCGTCGGCCGGCCGGAGGGAGAGGAAGAAGCAACCCGCCATCTCCCGCTCTTGAGGTAGGCGCGATCACTTTCTTATTTTGGGGTCTTTCGGCCCCTGGCGATCACATCTTATTTTCGAGGCCGCGGCAAGTCACTTCCCCAATGGCCGTTTAAATTTCCGTTCTTATATTCTCTTTATACTATGTTATATTCTGCTCATATTCTCGAGGCCGCGGCGAGTCACTTCCCCAATGGCCGTTTAAATTCCCATTTTTATATGTTATATTCTTATCTATTCGTGTTCTCGAGGCCGCGGCGAGTCACTTCCCCAATGGCCGTTTAAATTCACGTTCTTATACGTTATATTCTTATCTGTTTGTGTTCTCGAGGCCGCGGCGAGTCACTTCCCCAATGGCCATTTAAATTCCCGCTCTTTGTATTCTCTCTATATTCTGTCATCTTATTATCTACTCATATTCTCGAGGCCGCGGCGAGTCACTTCCCCAATGGCCGTTTCAATTCTTGTTATTTAATTTTTGCACCATTCCCGTCCCCCCGAGGCCGCGGCGAGTCACTTCCCGCTATGGCCGTTTAAACCCCATATTTTGCTATATCACACTTGTCCCGCTCGCCCCGCCGGAGCAATCTCCCGTGGTGGCCCCTTCTCTCTCTTCTCTTATTTCTGTGTTACAGCAAACAAACACCAAAAGAAAGAACAGAGGAGCCCGCGCGCGCTCCGCATCCTCTCCGCTCTTCCCCGAACCGCGTGACGTCGCTCACAACGCTGTACACACTTAGCCTAAGACAATGTACACACTTAGCCTAAGACAATGCATGAACTGACGTTGTATAGACTTTGTCTTAACAATGAATGTGTAGACTTGATCAAGAGTCCAATGTGCAGACTTCATGAGTGTGCAAACTTGTCAACGAAATGCACAATGTATAGACTATGCACATGCATGAAGAGTGTATAGACTAATGAAATGCTTTACCCTGCAGTGTATAGACTTGCTAGTCATCAAACTACATGCAGATAGAAAAGCAACGCACAGATCAGAAATCAAGCACTCTATCAATCATACACATGCATTCTCCACAAAACAAGTTATGTTGCTATCATCAAAACACAATCTCATAAAGCACTCACTGTGTTGCAATCATCAAAACAAAACAACATTGCTATCATCAAATCAACATAGCACATGCTTGTGCCTAAGGGACACAACATTCTCCCCCTTTTTGATGATGGCAACACAATGTGACAGTGAGTCACACACAAGATTTTCTCCCCCTTTGACATGATCAAAAAGAGAAAAATAGTAAAAATAAGAGTGCAAAGTGCATTATGCATGCAAAAACCTCTAGAACATTCTCCCCCTGAATGTAAGACTCCCCTGAATTATTTCTCCCCCTAAATAAAAGCTCCCCCTTTGAGAAGGAATATGAACATATAAGCAAGGTAGAAAAGGTAGGAGGGTCACTAGACAACAGCTGAATCATTGGTTCAGAGAATAAGCCTGATTATAAACAATAGTTAAAGTATAAGAATCATCAACATACAATTTTCAAAAATTCAGGTTTAACAGTGATAAATCTAGAGTAAAACACCTGGCCCCTGAAAAAGAGTTTTAGATTCCATTTATAGCAATGAATCTAGGGCACATGGTATTAATAGATAAGTCTGAAATAATACCCTTTTGTGTCTAAACAAGGAAATTCAAGAGAGGCAACTTGAACATGTATTGAGAAAAACAATTTTCACTCAATGACATTTGAATTTTCGAAGGGTTACAGCAGTTTGATTTCATTTTTGATTTTCAGAACCTGAACTAAGTAAATAGATCAGTGGCATTTATGCTGTTGACATTAGGTGTACACCTTGATCAGAGGCAGGTACCCCCAGTTACTAGGCATAAACTACTAGACCTATTTCAGATCAAAACCCACAAAGAATAGTCTTCACTTTTGACATTAAGGGTACACCTTGATTAGAGGCCAGTACCCTCAGTTACTTGGTGAGGACTCCCCCTATAGATTTGACCCTATGAACAGAGATAGTCTAAAGCACTTCATGACATGTGAATTTTCCTACTTCTTTGGAGGAGTTCACAGTTTCTCAGTGCAATCAGCCATTGCTCTGTCACTATGTTCAGTTCTTAACATTAATGAACTTATTTACTGCTGCCCTTAATTCTTTTAGAGTGATTGTTTAAAAAATCAGTACACACTCTTATTAGCATGTTCTAGACATATCCAGTTCAACACATTTAGGCATTACAAAAAACTTTTTCTATTTTAGCTATGAGACAAAGATTAAGAGCTATAAAAGTTTTCTTTTATCTCAAATTCTGAAGTGCAGACACTTAACTCTCCAATTTATAAAGGTTAAACCTTTAGTTCTTTTCAATTTGTAAATGTGATTCTTATAAGTGAACAGTTGCAATAATCACCATTCAATGTACTAAACCAGATGCAATAAGCATTATGATCCATAGCATCTGATGACAGTGAATATGAATGAGTTGAAAGGGGACAATGAGAAGTACCAAGGATTCAATGAATTGAATAGAACTCTCAGCTCCCCCTGACACCATGATGCAAAAATATGCTATGCATTAGACTGTTCTACATGCAGACTATGCAACATTAGTCAAACTCCCCCTGACAAAGTGCATGAAATAGAATTAATGAACTGCTCATAATTTTAGAATATGCTCAAGAAGAATTCATGCTTTGTTCAATCAGAGAGAGAATTTATCAAATGTATCATCTTCATTTTAAATTTTCAGATTTTTTCAACATATGATGCAGTACACTGTTCTACATGAAAACTAGACCCATGGTACTAGGCGGAGGACCTGGTCTCAAAGACCATCTCACACATGGTAGGAACCTCCGGGCAGATTTCCCTGCCTTTTAGTAACATACCATTTGATATACCAGGGTTAACAAGGACAATGCAACATAAAGCAGTCCTTCATGCATTGAACAGCATCATTGACACATGCAATGACAATCAGTCTATACACAATCAGTCCAAGTATGCATTCAATAACAAGCATGCAATGCATTAACACAAAACACATGCATGGACACAGAGTCTATATAGTGCATCAACTGTATACACTAAAGAAGCATTCAAATTCAGTTCAACATATAGCAAGAGAAGAGCATCAGATATGTAGAATTGAATTCAATAGCTGAGTCTGGAATGCAGACTGATCAGCTAGACATGAAGAGTTCATTAAAAAAATCAACCAAGCAAATCAACATGAAACTCACAATTTTCATGCTCACAATTTCAGATAATGGAATTTAAAACAGATTTCAGAACTGACCTGAATTGAATCATGGGGTTTTCTTTTTGAGTGCCTTGGTTGACCCCTCTTATTCATTTCCAAGGCACACTTGCAGGATGTCATTCAATGTGATTTTGCAGGAACCCAAGAAGTCTTGGGTCCTGAATTACCCCTATCAGGTGTTCTAAATAATTTCTTAGCAATATTGTCATCAAATTCCATTAGAGAGCAATCAGACATAGAATGTCCAAAATTTCCACAATAATGACATGAACCAACAGATTTTCTGGTCCTATGATGCATATCTACAGCAACATGAGACCTATGAAACTGAGCATGAATTTTTCTGTTGTAAGCATGAATTTTTGATTTACCATTACCTGCCCACCAGCATTCAGAAGCTCGGTGGCCAGGTTTTTCACATTCATAACAAACAAGAGTCTTTTCTTTAAGACCAGCTTTATTTCTGCCCAAGAAATTTTTGTTTGGAGGGAATCTTACAAATTTGGAATTAAAATGATTTCCCTGAACAAACCAGCAGTCCTTGACTGCATGCCCATACTTACCACATTCAAAGCATCTAAGATGCTTGTTGTTTGATTCATTTTTGCCCCTGTGATTTCCTGACCAGCATTCATTTGTCTTGTGCCCAGGCTTGTGACAAGTGAAACAGATAGTATGCTGGCCTGAAGTAGTTCTGTGTCTATGTAGGTCATTAGCATGTGCAAAAGATCTAGAATTCACATTGTTATCTTCTTTCAGTTTGAAACATGCATTCATTAAATGACCATGCTTACCACAATAATAACAGGATGCATTAGATTTCTTAGTGGCATGGTTTCTATCAAAAGATCTCCTTGAATGCACTGTTTTACTAGCATGCTCATCTTCTTTCAGTATTCTGCAATCATCCATGATATGTCCATACTTACCACAGTAATAGCAAGAAGCATCAGATTTCCTAGGGGCATAGTTTCTATCAGATGAATTCACAGATGCATGTGAATGAGTACAAGAAGCATGAGCATTTTGCATTGACCCATCAGATTCAGCAGAGCTAACAAATTTCAGAGTATAACCAGAATTATTCTTTGCCCTTTTTGTTTAACTCTTTCTTGTCAATTTCTGATTATCCTCAACAGGTTTTGTTTGCTTTTCAATTTCCTGGGCTTTGAACTGAAAAATGGATTTTGAAGGTGATTTCTGATTTTCATTTTGTTTAGGGGATTGCCTTGAAGTACCAGCTACATTAGAGCCTTCACAAAAGTAGCATATAGCTGATTTTTAGTGATTTTCTTAATATCAGAGCAGCAATTTATTCCCCCTTTAAAGTTATCATCCTTCCTCTTCCCAACAGTTTTCATTTTTCCTTTAATCTTGGCAGACTCAATAGCTGAATTTTTCAGATTATGAATTTTATCTTCCAAGCTGGCAATGTGAAGTTCATAACTGGCTATTTCCTGTTCACTGCAATTAACACATTCGCTTAGAACATGGTTTGCAGTTTTATACTTCTCAATTTCCTGTTCTAGACTGTTCAAAATTTCTGAATTTTCATCATGGACAGCTTTCCCTTTTTCTATAGTGAGAAGTCTTTCAGACAAGCCAGTGTTCAACCACTTTAGTTTTTCAACTTCAGCTTTTAATTCAGTGTTTTCTTCCTCAAGATTGTTATCCTGAATTTCATTATTAGCACATCTCTCTCTTCCAGACATGTGCTCCAATTTTTCAATCAGTTCATCTTCTCTTTCTTCTGCTTTAATTTTCTCAGCGAGCAGATTTTTGTGATCCTCTTTAAGTGAGATAATTTGTTTACTCAGCCATTCATTCTCACCATAAAGATCTTCATTTCGTTCTCTTAGAGCTGAGCACATATGACAAGTTAATTGAGCAGAAGAAGAATGTGAAGCCTCCCCATTGATTTCATTTATTCTACCCATAAGATTTTCAATTTTCTTTTGAAATTCTTCATTCTCAATTTTCAGTTTATCCAATTCAGAATTAACTTGAGTGAATTCCTGCATGCCTTTTAGATGCTCCTTTTTCTTATCATCCAACTGATACTCTATTTCTGACATTTTATCCAACCATGTTTGTTTTTCCATTTTTAGAGAATCATTTTGTTTCTTAAGATTCTGGACATCTAGCATGCAAGCATCGTAAGACTTTTTCATATTTGGACAGTTTTCACATGAATCTTTCAGATTTATTCTATCACATTTCTTTTTCAATTTTTTATTTTCATATTTCAATTTCTTGGAAACTTCTAACAAGTTTTCATACATCTCTATCAATTCATCAAAAGAGTATCCTTCTGATTCAGAACTTACCTCGGATGAAGTTTCATCATCAACATTTCTATGATCAGCCATTAAGCACTTGCTGTGATTCCTGATTGACTTCAGTTTATCCAAAATGTCTTTGGCAGACCTGCAAGAAGAAATGCATTCAATTAGAGATCTGTCAATTGACTCTTTTAATAAAACTACATCTCTATTATTGACAGAGTCTTTCAGCTTATCCTTCTTGGTCCATTTAGATTTATCCTTCGACAGTTTGTATGGACCATGAGTTATTACCTTCCACAAATCAGGATCGGTTGTGTTTACATACCGATGCAACTTTTCCAGCCATGGGCCAAGGTCATCACCTCTGTATATCGGAGGATGAGCCATCAGAATAGATGACAAGCAGATTCAAGGCACGAAGCAATCGACAACAAAGCACCACAACCAGATAAACAAGGCAAGGAACTAACTCAGTGAAACTTAATACAGAACGCAAGAGGCACACTTATGAAATGCACCAAACAAAGATGCACTAAGACAGTAAATCAAAACGATTCCAAAAGACCCACTCTGAAATGCACTAAACAGTTAGCAGGATCCTCTGCAGATTGTTAGATCTGTTAAGTCAGAGACTGCTCTGATACCAATTGTTGGGTTCGGTGCTAGTATTCAGAGGGGGGGGGGGTGAATGAATATGACCCTTTTAAACTCTCACCCAATATAAAATTTCGCTCAAACTAGAACTATGATGCTAACTAGACAGATTTACCAAATCTGAAAGCTAATCAACTATTATGTTCGACCAGTTAGCAAACACATGGAGCGCCCCTATGCATTCATCTAGCGGAAGCACAAATGAACAAATCAAACCACAGTGCACAAGGATTTTTAGGTGGTTCGGTCCTGCAGACCTACATCCACCCCACACTCAACCCGAGTGTGGCTTCCTGCTGACTCACAGCTTGAAACCGATGGGCCTCACAGCTTGCCTACAACCGTTGGGCCTCACAGCTTGCCGTCCAGTGGAATCCACCACTGCAACCGCTGGGGATTACAGCTTACCCGTCCAGTGGAATCCACCACTGCCCGCTGAGCAACACAGCTTGCTGTCCAGTGGAATCCTCCACTGCAAACCGCTGGGCAATACAGCTTAGCCGTCCAGAGGCAGCACCTCTGCAATCCGCTGACTAACAGCTTGAAAGGAAATGTAAAATGGAAAACAAAATACAAGATAACAGCATCGGAAAGCTGTAAATGATAAAGCACAATATGTAGCTCTAACAATGAGCAACCTCAGATCTGGTTTTGAACCAAAGATCTGAGGAACGAACTCCTTCTCTCTCTCTCTTCTTCTCTTCACACTCTTCTCGAGCTCTCTGCCTCTCTCTTTTTCTCTTCTGCTTCTTCCCTCTTTCTTTTCTTCTTCTTCTCTTTTCTCTGGATCGAACAGCTCTCTATTCTTTCTCTCAATCTCACTGCCTCTCTTTCTTTCTCTTCTTCTTCTCTTCACACTCTTCTCGAGCTCTCTGCCTCTCTTCTTCTCCTTCTGCTCTTCTTCTTTCTCTTTTCTTTTTCTATCTGGATCGTGGCTCTCTGTATGAGCTTTTCTTCTCGCCAACTCGATCACACTTCATCTGTGGACGAAGACCTCCTTTTATAACAGCAGCTAGTAGGAGGGCAGCACTGGGCGCGTGTGGCTTCCACATTTCCTGCCCAGAACTTTTGGCCACGTGTCAGCTTTCTGTCAGTCCTTCAACCTCGGATCACGTGCCCTCCTTAAGCTTCACGATCAAAGCACCTGTTAAACAGAGTATCGGATAAGTCATCAGTTTAAAGAACAACTCTGTATAGACTTATCAGAAGAACAGCGTTTTAGAAGAAACCTGGACGAGGTTAGAACGAAACAACACGAAGACAGAAATAACAAAGAAGACTCAGACGCAGAGACATCACGAAGTGAAACGAGAACGACACGAGGTGCAGAGGTGACAGAAACACACACTACACAGAGAACAACACGAAGACAAAACAGAAACCAACACGAAGTGTGGTTTCAACATACGAAAGACACGAGGTCTAGGAAGAACAACACGAAGACATAATACGGAAACGACACGAAGTGAAATAACAGAAACCGTCACGAGTTGAAAACAACACGAAGATGAAAACAGAAGTTGACACGGGTTGAAAACAACACGAAGACGAAAACAGAAGTTGACACGGGTTGAAAACAACACGAAGACGAAAGACAAGGAAAACGACACGAAGTCAAAGAAACAACAGTAACCGACACGAAGTGTGGTTACTAAACAGGAACGACACGAGGTCTACAGGGAAACGACTCGAAGTTCATCAGAACTATTCGAGCTGCCTCAGAAACACGACACGAAGTTAAGTGAGAACAGCACGAGGTGAAACGACACGGGCTGACCACAACAAGGATACAACACGAAGTCATAAAAACAGAAACGACACGAAGTATAACCTCATACAAGTTTTTCCTATCAAACATGGAAATCAACACGAAGTGTCGTAAGCTCAGACGACACGAAATCTTTTCGTGTTAGTGAGGGGAAACAACACGAAGTGTGACTCAAGTGGCACTGAAAGCAACATGAGGTGAGACTTCATGCTGTACAGACTTGGACTTTGTATATGAAGTGTGCTGTACAGACTTTGACGAAGCAGAAGGCTGTATAGACTTGGAGACCCAAAGCCATTGTATAGACTTTGTTGCCCAAAGGCGATGAACAGTGAAACAGTGTATATACTTCAAGTAAAGACCAATGTGTAGACTTGAAGATTGAAGGCGATGTACAGACTTTGATGCCCAACACCAATGTATAGACTTAGGAGCATATGACACGGCTGTACAGACTTCGCCTAAGACGCTGTACACACTTAGCCTAAGACAATGTACACACTTAGCCTAAGACAATGCATGAACTGACGTTGTATAGACTTTGTCTTAACAATGAATGTGTAGACTTGATCAAGAGTCCAATGTGCAGACTTCATGAGTGTGTAAACTTGTCAACGAAATGCACAATGTATAGACTATGCACATGCATGAAGAGTGTATAGACTAATGAAATGCTTTACCCTGCAGTGTATAGACTTGCTAGTCATCAAACTACATGCAGATAGAAAAGCAACGCACAGATCAGAAATCAAGCACTATATCAATCATACACATGCATTCTCCACAAAACAAGTTATATTGCTATCATCAAAACACAATCTCATAAAGCACTCACTGTGTTGCAATCATCAAAACAAAACAGCATTGCTATCATCAAATCAACATAGCACATGCTTGTGCCTAAGGGGCACAACAGGTACACACTTTGCCTTTGCCACACTTAGGTCTGTGCACATTTGCATTGATCGCTTAGAGGGTTTGTGCACTCTCCTGTCTGTGCTTGTCTAGGTCGGTGCATCCTTTTCCAATTCTACTTATCAGGTTAATGCACATCTTGCATCCTTGTCTAAGCATATCCTAAGGTCTATGCACATTCTGGCTTCAAGGTCTACGCATAGTGTGCAGTCTGTGCACATGTAGGTCTGTGCACGCTTTAAGTCAGTGCATCTTGTTTTATACACTATGGCATTCTTCAGAACATCTATATGACGGGTCCGAGCATAAGATTTCTTAATTATCTAAGTATGAACTTCGTATGCCAGGTGTTTGACTAAATGTCTTTACTTTGATTGGTAGGATTAATGCAAGTATCAGGTTTATGAAATAAGTGGAACATCAAGGCACGTGACCGAAGATTAAATGATTGAAGCACGTGATTCAAAGATACTTGTTCTCCAAGAAGACTCAGCCACATGTTCTTCTTTCAACCACCAGATCTGACACGTGGACAACTTATTCCATCTGTTAGATGAGAAGTCTTGGCGGGAGTCTTCCCTCCACTCGCTAGGAGAGAATTCAATAAGGTCCACCCTATCTGATTCTCTAGTATAAAAGAGGGATCTCTAAAGATGAATAGTTGTTGATTGACGAAGACACGAAGAGAAAAAGAAGAAGTGAAGGAGGAAGAACAAAAGCTGAAAAAGAAAAAGTGAGATCTGTCAGAATTCTGTGAGAAGAATTTTTGAGAGGAGAAGAGGAATCTGAGAGAGCAATTCAGAAAAGAGAGAGAGAGCGATGCTGTGAGAAGAAGGGTGCTCAGAGAAGAAAGCAGAGTACCATAGTTTCAGTGAGAGTTAGAGAGAAGAAGACGAGGGAGAGTTACATAGCAGTGAGAAAGGAAGAGGAAGACAGAGAGCAAGAGTGAAGAGAGGAATCTGAAGATCTATTCTACTGGTTTTTGGATCAGATCCAAGCCAGATCTGCTCCTGCGTGAGCTATACTTTTCAGTTTATATTTTTAGCTTTCTGTTGCTGTAATTCATCTTTTATTTTTTCCATTTCTGATTTCCTCAAGCTGTGTGTCAGCAGAGCTAAGTTGTAATGCTCAGCGGGTGAGGTGGATACCTCGGATAGCAAGCTATGCTGCTCAGCGGTATGTATGCAAGCTGTGGTGCGCAGCGGTTCAAGCTGTTAGGCAACAGTAAGCCACACTCAGGTTTGAGTGTGGGGTGGACGTAGGTCTCTGGTAGAGACTGAACCACCTAAAAATCTCCTTCTTGTGTGATTGTTTCATTGTCTATCTGTTTTGATAGATGAGTGCCTAGGAACGCTTCCAGTTATGTTTAATTGTGAATTGAAATTGGTTTAGAACATGGATTATTCTTAAAATTCTTAAAAGTCTCTGTGGGATCCATTCACCCCCCTCTACATCTCATTCTAAGCGGATCACCAATACTAACAAGTCCGGGACTGTTGGCATCTAAAAGGTAGGACTCACTCTCATGCTCAACATGTTGGCATCCATACCTACAAAATTTTGATGCACATGCACATAGGAAGAATGTCAAATCATTTGTGTGTTGTTTTTACTGTGGTGAGTTTGGACATACAATTGATGAGTGTCCTTGGATGAGATTGGATGACCTGAATGCAGCAAAGAAGAGAAACTCTCAGACCAGAAGTGCAACTGACCATCAAGGACCCAAGAAAATTGGGTACCTAAAAACTCCAAATGAGAACTTTGGATGCAGGGTGCCTTGGAGCTGAACATTGGATGTGCTGGAAATAAAAGCTCAAGGCACAGGTCTTTGAATAAAATTTTCAATCTATGTAACTTCTGCATGTTAGGTTCGATGTCAGTTTTTGCAGTTTAGTCTATTTCTTTGCTCACAATAAATTTGATGAATATGATGATGAGTGGTTGTTGCACGGGTTTTTATGCCGAATGACCAGAGTGAAGGAAGGGATACAGCAGGATAGGAAGACACGAGAGTTTGATATATCTCGGGTATCCTCCTTACGGTTGCATGCCTCTCACGGCTGTATCGGGCACTCTCCTTTTACGGAAAGTCGAAAAGGGTCGAATGGCACGGGAATGTAAGAGTACGGTTTAACCGGACAGGGTGCGGGCGTGCTAGTCGATTTCTGGACAATCACCCATGGAACCAAGGGTTGACCGGGGAAGCGTCACCAGGACGCGGCACGTGGGCTCGGGCGATCGGGCGACACGTGGAGAAAAGGGGTTCCACGGGTGCGAGTGCGTAGGCGATTGTGGGAATCGTGTACTGGGCATCTTTCCCCACCGACCGCAAGCAACCGGTGTTTATTTACATCAGATTGAATCTGAACACCTTCGTTCCATGCTGAAGAGAAGCCTGTATATATGCCTGAAGCCGTGGGTAGAGGGCCGGGAGCATTCCGCAGTTGTGGGTGGGCTTTCGACTGAGGGGTGTTTACTGGGGTTAGGATGTTAGGCACGGATGTCGAGTGGTGTAGGTAGAAAGTCGGGGGCCCGAATACGGACGCTTGTATTCCACTGGTTTTATGATGGGCCACATGGGCTTTACAAATGGGCCGAGGTGGCCAAAGTACAACTGGCGCAAGCCGAGGGACAGCTCCGACACGTGGGCCGGTCCCCGGGTCATTGTGTAATAAAGCGGATATCCGCATGTCTTACATGAACTCTTTACAAAGGGATTGGTATGAGCCCGACTGCCTTAGTGGCCAGAGCGGACGTAGACTGGCGCCTGGTGGAGGTCAGACATGGCTCGAGGTGAGCGATCAGGTCCGGGTCTCGGACGGTGAGCATCGTCATGCTGGGGAGTCGAGGTCGGCCCCGGGACTATGATTCCCAGGCCAGAGGTGTGACTAGACTCGAATTGTTAATCCGAGGGGCCAACGGCCGGCTGGGGGGTGAGCAGTGGGCACGTGATTCCGTGTTGGGGTAAGACACGGCATCATGGAGTGCACTTCGTCACCGTCGTAAGTTGGCGTACACGGGCGGACCCGGGATGCGGGTGTACTTGCCGTTGACATGGTCACCTTACGTGCGACGAGGATGGACTTGGTGTGAGATGGCTAAACGCGTGAGGGAAGTACACGTGACATACCCTCGGCGTGTGTGAGCCGACTAGCAAGCCAACAGCGCGCGCACTTAGCTTCTCGCGTCCCCGACCCTTGCTGAAAGTCTCGGGAGTCCGAGGGTGCGACAATTAGGCCGGGGGGTGTTTGTCCGTCTGTTAGCTTATTGTTGTTGCCTTGTTCATTCCTTGTGCCCCTTGAGCTTCTAAGGGGGAATTTATAGGAAGTTGAAGGGGTGGGGGGGGGGGGGTTTAGGCGGACCAAGTTGAGGGTTCAACTTGGTCCGGGTAAACCCCTCAAAAATATTATTTTTTATTTTATTTTTTGTGTTTTGTTGTTTGTGTAACGGAGTGGGGAGATGGGGTTTAGGCGGACTAGCCCAAGGGGCTGGTCTGGTCCGCCTAAACCCCTCTTCGGAGGGTAAAAAATATATTTTTTTAATTTTGATGGGGTTTAGGCGAACCAGCCTGGGGGTCCAGGCTGGTCTGCCTAAACCCCTCCCCAGGGGGGGGTTTGGTTGGACCAAAGTGGCCCATTTTTTATTTAAAAAATCTTTTTTTAATACCCAAGGGGTTTAGGCGGACTGGGATGGAGGGAGAGAGAGGGGCGGCCCCACCTCTATAAAATTAGTTTTTTTAATATTTGTCTTAATTTGGCTAATAGAAAGAGGACAAAGGATACTGGGAGGATACACTTGTGTGCGCGGACCGAGACGCTTGTGCGTGTGATTTGTCGCGCTTGTGCGTGTGATTCGTCGTAGGCGTTCTTCGCGGCTCCTTCCACGTACGGGTACGGTGAATGAATCCTAGCGCGAACCTTGCATCACGAGACCAGAACTTTGCACGAACTGGGACTGGGGAGGCCGTGGGCCTCTGGGCTGAGAGGAGGGGGCGGCCCTAGGGGGGGTTTGCCCTCTCCGGGGCACGGCCGCGCCCTGGGGTGAACCGGCCCTAGGTATGTCGCAACCCCGAGGGATGGCCCCCAGGGGTATTCTTTTGTCATCTAGGAGTGTCCTTTGAGAGACACTGGGCCCCGGATACTGGGATGGCCCGTGGGGGCTGTTGTTCTTCGAGTCGTGATAGCCGCTCGCAAGGTGTTCGGGCAAATGTCCGACACACCCCGAGTTATCGAACGGGCCAAGTAGGTGACTGGTGGGCCTTTTTTTTTTCCAGAAAACCTTGCCTAGAGTTTGATGGGAGAATGCTCCCCTTACCAGAGGTAAGGAGATGAGCCACACCACCATCAGACCCCTAGGAGGTAAATATTATTGCTAATAATAAAAGATGAAGTTACATCAATCGAATACTAGAGAAACCTAGCTTGTCTAACCGAGCCTCTCCCTTGATAATAGAGGGTAGCTCATTAAAAGAGAAAAAAACATTACATTTGGAATTACAAGCTAACGAGGCCAAAGAATCCGCGACTTTATTCCCTTCTCTATAAATGTGGTTGATCCTGTCATGCTGAGAAGTTGATCTCCAGATATCACGAACAAATGAAAGAATGGACCATGGACAGTGAATCTCCTTATTGATAATCCTGACAAGAACATGAGAGTCACATTCGAGGTAAGCAGGCCGATCACGGATAGTATGCAAGTACTTGATACCATCAAGAAGTGCTCTAGCCTCTGCAATTAAACTGTTGGTCAGACCATAGTAGTGAGAGTAAGCGAGAATGATATCACCCTTGAAATTTCTAATGACCCCTCCTCCTCCAGATACCCCATTTTGTTTGCAAGCACCATCAGAGTTGAGTTTAAGGAAGGGCCAAGGGGGACATATCCATCTAATGATTTTCAGCTGAGGAGCATTAGGAGACTGAACAGCAATGCCCAGAGACTTCATAAGTTCTTTTTTTTCCTTGTTCGATTCCTTAAGATTAGCAGCCGCACAGTTCTGTTTAACTTGGGAAATGATTTGATGTAGAATACTGGAATATGATATAGATTTACCTTTATACTTTACTATATTCCTGGCTTTCCATATGTCCCATAGACCATACCTAATGACTGCAAGCATTAGATGACCATAACCTGATTTAGGAAGGATTCTGTTAGTTATATGCAAGATGAAAGTTCTAATTGAGTTGCCTTCCAGACGCAGTCCATCACTTCTGAAATGGGACCAAATGTAGACAGCAAGTTCACTTTGGAGAAATAGATGATTCATATTTTCCTCATGGTGCATCTGACAGCAGGAGCATCTAGAACATAAAGGAATCCCCAATCTCTGGATACTAGAATCAACAGGAAGACAGTTATGCAAGATCTTCCACAAATGAATAGATATTTTAGTTGGCAGCCATTGTGACCATAACCGATCCCATATAATAGTAGACTGACTGTTGTTTTTATCAGCCAGAATCTGATCAGAAGAAGCAACTGTGCATTTTCCGGAGGATGACAGACTCCATGCTTGAAAATCAGAATCTTGAGTCAGTGTGGTATTCTCAATAACTGATTTGATATGAGGAGGGACCAGCCTATTCAATAAATCAGAATCTTCACTAGATGGATGAGACAAGAAATCTTTCACTGTTACATTGGGATTTGAATAATGTTATCAGGAGCAAATTCTGATAGACAGTGTTCACCAATCCAAACATCATTCCAAAAGTTTGTGCTGTTTCCATCTCCGACAATCACCTTTTTGTTTTGAAGGATAATGTTTTTTGCCTTGAGCCAGCTTCTTGTAGTAAATCCATTCATGTTTTTGAAATGCACATCTCGAAGGTGGGTCTGACCAATATACTTAGCTCTAAAATGGACGGCCCAAAAGGAATTAGAGTGCAAAGCCTGCCATAGCATCTTAACTCTTAAAGCAGTTTCCATATGTCTGAGGGACATGATGCCAAGTCCTCCCTGTGTGATGGGCCTACAAATGTTCTGCCAGGATCTCCAGTGCCTTTTATTACCATTGTGGGAGCTGCCCCAGAAGAAATTAGCAAAAGACCTCTCGAGAATTTGATGTGTTCCTGAATGCAAGGGAGAAGAAGAGAGAGAATAAATGGGTATCGAGGATAAGACATGCTTTATCAGAATTAGCCTTGCACCCTGGGATAGAAGCCCTGATTTTCAGCCAGATATTCTTTTTTGTATGGAAGAAATAATGCCTGCAAAATAAATTTTTTTATTTCTGCCAAGAACTAGAGGCAGCCCAAGATACTTGTGAGGAAAGTTTAGCCTGGTGAAACCAGTGATATTATGTATCCGAGTGGCAGTAGACTCCTGAATCTTGGGGTGTAGAAAAAAACCACTCTTGCTAACATTGATAAGTTGACCCGACCTCTTTTCATAAGTGTTGAGCACTTTCAGTAAATTCCTGATTGAAACAATGTTTGCTTTGTTGAAGATCAAGGTGTCATCTGCAAATAAGAGATGTGAAATGGGGGGGCATCTCCGAGGACCTTGGTACCATTGAACACAGCCATTGAAATGGGCGAGCTTTAAAGATCTACTAAGACTCTCCTCAGAAATAATAAATAGTGAGGGGGCAACATGATCTCCTTGCCTCACACCCCTGGAAGACTTAAAGTAACCAGCTGCATCCCCATTTAACAGGACTGAAAACCAACAATTCTTGACCATTTTTTCAAGCATCTGAATGAAAGGTAGCCTGAAACCAAATTTGTATAAAACAGCAAAGATGAAGTCCCACTCTAACTTGTCATATGCCTTAGCCATATCAAGTTTAAAAATGACATTGTTGCCTCTAGTTTTTCTGCCCAAATCATGAATCAAATCTTAAGTCAAAGCAATATTTTCAACAATGTGTCTACCCCTTACAAAAGCAGACTGCTCCATAGAGATGATCTTAGGAAGAATCAAAGCTAGCCTTTTGTTAACAATGGGAGAGATTATCTTATAGAAAAAATTGCACAAACTAATGGGTCGAAAATCTGAAATGTCTTCAGCATTAGACTTTTTTGGGATAAGAGCTATAAGAGTTGAAGTCACACTTCTAGGGAGTTCATGCTGGGTGCTAAATGCCTCTTGGACCGCAGTCACAACAAGGCTAGCAATTAGAGGCCAAGTCTTATGATAAAAAGCACCTGTGAACCCATCGGGCCATGGTGCACTATCAGCAGATAGATTGAAAATCACATCTTTTATCTCCAACTCAGAGGGAATAGCACAGAGCATGTCATTATCTTCCTGAGTAACCAGGGAAGGAATGCAGTTCAAAGAATCATCTGCTATATAGTGGTCCTGAGAAGTAAAGGCTCTTTGAAAATATGATGCAGCAATTTCTTTCATTTCCTCATGATCTGAAGTAAGAAAACTAGCAGAATTTTGAAGTTGAGAAATGCGAAATTTTTGTCTCTTAGCCATGGTAGAGGTGTGAAAGAATCTAGTATTTATGTCCCCCTCCAGCAGCCATTTAATACCAGATTTCTGTCTCCAAAAGCATTCTTCCTGAAGCAACCTATTCGATTGCAGAGATTTAGCCTCCTCTAGGATTTGGAAGTTTGCCTCCGTGGGATGAATATCATAATTGTGCTCTGCTTTAAGGACTGAGTCTTCTGCTTCCATCAGATTTGAATGCACATGGCCAAAAGTTTGCTTATTCCAAATCCTTAACATTTTTCTCAGATACTTGAGTTTCAGATATAGAGTTGTCATGGGAGAGGAAGCCAGTGGACTGTTGTGCCAACAAGATTAGATATCAGCCAGGAATTTATCATGCATTGTCCACATTTTTTGAAAACAAAACCTACTCTTAAATCTGCTTTGATTTAAAGCTTTAACCAATAATGGAGCACGGTCATAAGCTTCCCTTGATAAATGTTCGACTGAAATGGAGAACAAAATCAGCCAGTCAGCGTTGAGAAGAACCCTATCCAGCCTTGCCCAAATGCCTCTACCTCCAGTTTGATTATTGTGCCAAGTATATTTCGATCCCAAATATCCAGCATCCATTAACTCACAGTCAGCAACACAGTTATTAAAATCTGAAATAGCTGCCAGGTTAGGGGGGTTACCACCTAACTTCTCATCAACATTAAGTATGCAATTGAAGTCCCCTGCTACAAGCCAAGGGCCATGTAACTGTGAGTGGACCAAGCGTAAAGAACTCCACAAAAGTTGTCTCTCAGCAGAAGTGCATTTAGCGTAAACTAAGGATATGTGAAAAGGTAAGGCCGTGCTAGTCTGAGATAGAGTGATCTGCTGGTCATCTCTACTAAGAATCACAAAATCTAAAGGATCCCTCCAAAGAAACCAAATATGAGCCATATCTGCACTGTTAGCAATACCTTTGTTTAACCCCGGCTTTCTACAGATATTATCCAAATTTCTGACATGAATTTTTGCTTCCAAAATAGCAAGATAATCATTTTTATGAGTTTTGAGGAAAAGTTTACCCTCCCTACTGATATGTCATTCCCAATACCTCTAATATTCCAGATAATAGAATTCATGAAGAATTTGAGACTGGTAAATTACCCTCAGATCCTGACCTTGTCATGGATCTGGTGATGACCCCCGATCGATCATGAAAAAGGACACTCACATTATCAGTTTTAGCTGATTTAGCAATTACCTATCTTTTGGCAACCAAATCAACTTGGTGCTGATGCTGGATATCACAGGAATTAGATATAACCTCCTGATCTGGCCGAAAACAACTGGATTCAACAAGGGCTAATTCAGGAACAGGAGCAATGACTCCAATGGTATCTGACTTTTGGCTTTAAGGGAGCTCCATAAGAGAAGGAGCAACATAACTAGATGAAGGTTTTTCATTGATAAACTATGAGCACCTCATATCAGGAATCCAATTGGCCTGACAATTTCGATCCACAATGTTCAGATTTGATGCAGGGACCATCAATTTGGGATTGGCAGCATGATTATCTCTTTCATCTACATTTTTATGCGCCGACATACCCATGACATTCTCAGCCAATTTATCAGAAATCTGAAGAGATTGAGAAATATTCATCGCATCATTTCCTTGGTCAGTATGCATCACATCCTCTTGAGAAACATCTCTAGCAAGCACATTCTTTGAAGACACCACTGGTTTCCAGACATTTTTGGACTTTTGTATCGGACCAGAGGGCCCTCGAACAGGAACATTTTTTGTTGTACTCTGAAGACCTTTGACTTTGCAGTCATCCAATGAGTGGCCTAATCTGGAGCAACCTGAACAAAATTTGGGAAGTACATGATAGATAACATCTTGCCAAGCTCCACCCCCGGAATCCCAATCCACAATCTGTGAGCCTGATCCTTCGTGACATCTAGTTCAACACAGACACGAGCTACCATTGTGTTAGTCAGATTCAAAGTTGGAGAATCAATTTTTAATACTCTTCCAATGTTCCCAGCAATTGACCTTAACATGGGTTCAACAAATAAATTCACCGGAAGCCCAGGGAAGGAGATCCAAACCGGAAGAATGGGGGAATCTTCATTTGGGGAAAAGTGCATTGTCCATTTGAAAAACCTGAACAACCGGCCATGGACAAACAACGAATCTCTCAGAAGAAGCTTCAAATAATCCTCATGGTTTCGGAAGCGGAGAAGAAGGTGCCTGATGTCGAGAGCACTGATAACAAAATCATCCTTGAAGCCACAACGTTTTGTGAGATGAGCTCTAATCTCTGGGAAGGCAGGCCTGCCATGAGGCGTTCGCGCCACCAAGGAGAAATCTAATGGTTTGAGCGACGCCAAAATTTCCTCTGCATTGAAGAATACAGCGGGTTCACCTCCATCTGTCAAGGCTGGTTCATGAACAAATCCGTGGACATCCGGCGGCTTCATGGACGACTTGAGAACTTCAACAAAGGAACGGCCATTTCCAGGAGAAAGAAAGGTCGAATGAGCAGGCGGAGGGGACGGAGCCAGTGTGGGGGACGCAGCGGGGGCCACTGAGGGCCACCCCAAAACCTCCATGTAGAAACCAGGGATCTCAGCTTCGCGCCGCCATGGGAGGCGAGGGTTTTTTCACAATCCTGAGGGCCCCCCTGGCCAGCCTTGGTATATGGATTTGGCCTTGGGCTGAGGGTAGAAGTTCATGGAGGCTGAGAGGAGGCACCTTGGGCTCATGGGCCTGGCCTCGTGCTGCGTGCCGTGTTGTACGGTGGGTTGGCAGGGTAGCCTCGGGTTGGCCCGAAAGCTAGAGTTAAGTGGCTTATGGCCACATGTCTGAGGGTCGGGGGTGGCCCCGACTTGCTGGGGGGTCGTTGTAGGACCCAATTAGTGTGCTGGAATCACGGGGTGGCCCGTGGGTTGGTGTAGAAGGGTTGGAACATACGTGCCCACAAGGTGTTCGGAAAAATGCCGAACACACGTGTGTGAGCCATATACAGGTGTCGCGGGCCTCCAAAGCCTGTGGTTGACTTACTTGGGTTTCCCTTTGACCTTGGAGGGTCGAAAGAAGGCGTCCCGGGGTAGGCCCCTGGCCTTTTCACTGGGTGCCACATGGCGTGGCTTGTAGTCGGGACGCCCCCGGGTTGGCCCGGGTGGTCTTGTAGAATGCGGGCAAGGTTCGCAACTTAGGGGTCGGGAGTGGTCCCGATTGATTGCTAATGCCGCCGTATACCTCGGCTAGCGGGTTGGGGCAGTTGGTCGGTCCCACTAGGTTATCGGAGGGGTCGGGTAGCCCATGCCTTGAAGGTGTTTGAGGAAATTCCTGAACTCTTATTTCCGAGTATTTTGCGGGGGAAATTATCTGGGTACAACAAATGCCCCCCATGGGTCGTGCGTCGGAGGCGGAGACGAGGGTGTACGGCCCGTGAACTTCTCCTTCTGAGTTGTTATAGTTGTATTTTGACGCTTCAAGTGGTTTTGCTTTATTGTATTGCACGTGTTGAATTTCTGGCATGCTGACCATTTTTGGTGTTCTGTCTTGCAGCTATGGCACGATTTGGCAAGGACGAGAGGGTCCTGAGGCGTGTCGTCTGGGAGGATGACCACTGGGTGAGGAGGACCGAGCGGCCCATGCCTCCTTTGGGTGCGTCGGTTATCACTGCGGCTAATGTGGAGCAGCTCGACTGGGGGAACACGAATGTTGCAGAGGGCCCCGTTGGTGAGCGCGGCAGCGGAGTTGGGGCTGTGGAGTTGGCCCGCGCGTCGGAGGCGGGTGGGCTTTATGCCTATGATCGCAGCGGCGGGTACCCAATGGGGTTTCCTCTGGACCGTCACTTGTTTGAGTTCATTAGGTGCTTTATCCTACCAGGCATGGAGGAGAGCAACTCTCGGGTTGCTGGAGCCCGTTGCCGACTGGAGCGGGCGATCTTGGTGGGCCGAGACAGTTTGCACGGAATCCACTTCTGCGGCTTTCCGAGTTTCTCCGGGGACTATTGGAGATAGTGTCAGTTCCCCAGTGCTGAGTGCCTGGGCTTCTTCAGTAGGGCGGACCAGTTTGGAGTCCGCGTTGGAGTGATGGGTCCAGCTTCCTGGGATTTGCACGGACACCACCGGGCAGAGACAGAGGGCAGTCCAGGGTTAGCGTTGGAGCCATCAGGGCTGGAGTATGCCGGGGAGGGCTATGACGACCACAGCCTTCTGTCCGGGATTCTGCGCTAGAGTGCTGTTAGCTGGTATGGCCGTTGGGCAGTGATTTCATCGCACAGGTACCGCCAGGGAGCTACCGAGTGGTTGATGGGCATAGTACACCACTACCGGGTGCTGTTGGACCGGGCTGATATCAGATATGCTGTGACCGCGGCTTTGTACGGGTACCCCTACTATACGGGGCTTCTACAGGCGTTGACAGAGCGCTTCAACCGCAGGTGGAACACCGTGGCAACGACCGAGGGAGAGACCTCATTAGACTTGTGGTCTCTATACAGGATCTCCGGGTTGCCGACCAGCAGCGAGGGGTACGAGGAGGTAGTGCTGGATGACCTCCATCGCAGCCATACAGATGGGCATGGAAGATACCGGGTTCCTTATAACTACCGGTATTTACTGAAGATCTAGAGGGACTTAGCCCTAGCTGAAAGAGAGAGAGCAGTGCAGACTCCCAGGGTGTCGCTGAACGTGTGGGTCTGCCACTTCTACAACGGACCCTTCTGCTTTTACCAGGAGTTTGAGAGAGACCAGACTCCATGGGAGGAGTACACAGAGGTGGAGCTACGTTTCCGGACATACACGAGGTACATCTATGCGCCCCAGGAGGAATGGAACCCCCATAGACTGCCGGACGTGACCCACCTGGCCGCGTACTGGGCATACTGGTTGGCGACGTTCGTGGTCCCACACGGGGAGAACAGCCAGCTGAGGGTGGAGTTGTTGTGGCCTGCGTGCCAACTGACGGAGGGACGAAGGCTGGCTTTAGCCCCGGCTGCTCTAGACAATGTTTACCAGGGGCTGGGGGTACTAGCGGCGCACCCGGCGCCACGTGAGCGGAGTCTGCTTCTGCCGACCCACTACCTCAGTGTGTGGGCTGGTCTACTATTTCCAGGGTTGGTGTCTCGCGGGTCCGTGGAAAACCAGGCAGCATCATTGTTATTCAGCTTCACCGGGTAGCCGGACGAAGACGCGGTCGTACAGTTGGAGGAAGCTAGGAGAGTCTTGTGCTACTTGCCCGATAGGGGCGAGGATGGGATTCTCTTTAACGGCGCCACTAGAGACTCCCACCTGGTTCTGGTGCCTTCGAGTGGTGGGGCGGCCTGCGCCCTTCCTTACCAGCAGGAGCCGAATGTGGCATTATACACAGAGTGGGTGATGAGTACCTAGCCAGCGGTGCTGACTCTACACCGGTCTGTGACGAGCTTCATGGAGCCATATTACCCGCACAGGTTCGCTCGAAAGTTTGGGTACGACCAGGGGATCCCGCCGAACCAGAAGTTCCGTCTGGCGGGTCGACAGTACAGAGGCTAGGATACACACTTGCTAGCTGCGGCGTGGTGGGACTTCTACTGTCGCCGGGATCCAGAGCGACTACTGACACCTAGGCCGGAACGCAGGGGATGGTTCGACATCCATTATGTCAGGTGGTGGTTCGAGCACAGTCACCAGTACCGGCAGAAGGCCTCGGCGATCCGAAAAGTTGAGGAGGCCCGTCTCTTGAGGGAGGATCTTCCTCCCATTGCACTAGACGATGAGTACATGCAAACTCGCTTCTCTCGGATCTGTCGGGAGGTAGAGCGGCTGGCACAGCATGCGCCCCGGGGTAGTCGGGGCTCACTGTCTACAGGATGGAGCGGCAGCGGGGCACTGAAGCCCCTCAGGCAGGCGCGGCCGGCGCCTGGCGGTACTGGAGTTGGGGCGCCTCGACCCGGGGCACCGAGGACTTGGTGGACCCAGTTCCTAGATGACTATGGGTTCGAGCAGAGGGGTCACTGGACCGAGTGCTCCCTGAGGGGAGTTTTGCAGACACGGCGATCGATGACTGGAGGTGTCATATTGCCCATGCGATCGGGTCGGTTGGACCCGTAGAGCTCGTGTCCCTCATCGAGTGTCCCTACACCGTGAGGGACGTGAAGGAGGCGGTCACGAAGGCTGCACGGGTTGTGGGCTTGAAGCCGAAGCAGTTGGTTCCTCTGCCGCTAACCCCCTTTGTGGCTTTAGGTAAGACCCCTTCGTTAGCCTGTTGCCCCTGCTTTGTTGTCTTCTAGGGTACATGGCTGAGGCATCTTATGTGGTTGTGTTTACTGGTAGGCTCCGCGGCGGACAGGGATCACCCCTCCATGGGGACGTCTTCCGGGGATGGTGACGCGGCCCTCCAGCCCCGGCGGAAACGCCCCAGGGTAGAGATCGGAGTCAGGGAGGCAGGCGAGTCCTCTTGGGGACCCGCTGCCAGGGAGCACATTGAGGCAGAACCGGCTCTGAGTAAGTGCTATATCCGCCTGCTTGCTTTATATTGATTCAGCCTTTATGATCGGCTAACCTTGTGCAATTGGATTTGCTTTTCACAGTGCCACTGGGTCGGGGCTGACGCGGCCTTCTCGCCACCTCAGGAGATCGACCCGCTACTTGATGACGGGGTCGATTACGAGATAGATATGGAGGGGCTCCTTCGTCTAATTGACGAAACTGCTCCCAATGCTGAGACCTTTTCCGATTTTGAGTCGTGGAAGGTTTCAAAGGATGCCCAGCCAGGTAAATAATTCTGAGACCAAGCATGTTGTGTTTATGGCTGTACTTGATTCTGGGAGTTGACATAGTTGTTGGTGTCGTGCAGAGGTGACCTGGGCATCAGAGACCACAGCTCCCTCCGAGATGCGAGGCGAGGTGCCCCCATCTATTGATGGGCAGGAGCCCGTAGCGACCCAGGATGGCTCGGGTAAGTGCTGAACCGCTACAGAGGGGATTGCCCTCGCGTTGTACAATTGCTGAGCCGCAGACACTGACTGGCTTTAAGCTGTTACTTGCCAGGTGAGGATCCAGCCGCCACTCTGGAGATGATTCAGGAGCTAGTCCGTACTGGCCCATCAGTGTCCCTTCCCTCCTTTGAGGGGGAACCTGAAGGGAGGAGTGCTTCAATGCCGTCCACGGCTGAAGAAGCGTCTAGCATGTTACCACAGTTGTTGGCAGGGGTGGAGCATGTTTCCCTGCCAGCTGTAGTGTCGGTATGCACTGTGGGACTGGTCGGGTCTTCGAGCATGGGACCCTCAGGTATGTAGTTGGGGACTTAGTCATTTTTGTTAAGCCCTTTGTGTTGATTGTCTTCTAGTGCTGAGATCCTTTTGGCTTTGTTTACAGGTGCTCCTTCGCCTTTAGAAGAGGGTGAGCTACCCCGTGACAGGGCTGAGGTGATGGAAGAGGGGCCCATGGGAGCGGCTCCAACTGAGGGTGACGAGGAGATCATCGATATTGAAAAGGTTTCGGAGGGGAGCACTTCGGCCGGTGAGTTTCCTGTTCGCAACTCTTAACTGGAGAGCCGCTCTTGTATAAAGCTGGGTCGTGTAGTGACGTTGTTTGCTTTGTTGGTATGCAGGGGCTTCTGGTTCAGCTACCTCCGGGAGTTCGTCAGAGGCTTCATCAAGCTCTCCAGATGACGGCAACTTGGAGATGGAGACAGAGGAGAGTTCGAGCTCGAGTTCTTCGTCCTCCGGGGTCTCTGCTAGTAGGGAGGTTCCAATGGGGACCACCTCTGGAGGTATGTGGTGGCTCTTCCCGTCCTCATTTGGTGCTTGTTAGCTCTATATGCTAGAGTGCTGACGTTCTTGGGTTGCCCGCAGCGTCAGAGTCTAGAGAGGGGCACTCGTCGGCTCCGGACAAGGTCGGGCAGGAGAAGCCCCCTGTTCCACCTGTGCTTGCTGGGGATGACCGGACGGTGGAGGAATCACTGCCCTCTCCGACCCCGACGGGTGATGCTGTCGAGGTGGAGGAGCGGTTGCCCTCCCCGACCCTGGCAGATGATGCCACAGGGATTGCTGGGCTTGCTCCAAGTAAGGAGCCAAGACTTGTTTTCTTTTTCTCAGGTTTTTCACCTTATCTATCGAAGGAAGCATTGCATGTATTGCTCACTCCCTTTGGCATTTTTTGTAACTATACAGGTTCCACTGGAGTGCTGGCTGCGTCCAGAGACCTCTCCTTGGGTTTAGGGGTCGAGTGGCCTACATCTGCTTCTTTGCCAGAGCCATTGCTGGAGATGAGCGCAGGTGCAGCCCTGCTCTAGCGGGCGCGAGGCTACTCGCAGAGCGACCCTCTTCCTTCTCCAGAGGATCTGAGGCAGCGGCTGCGGGAGTGCACCCAGGGCTACCACGCGCTTGGCTTCCCACGCGAGCTCTGGATGTCCGGGTTAGCTGGGATCTGGGCTGAGTATCTGGGACTCCGCGAGGCTCAGGAGTAGAGGGCTCGGATGCTAGCGACGATCCGAGAGGCGCAGGAGCATCGGGCTCAGCTTGTGTCAGCCGTAGCTGAGCAGAGGAGTCACGCCGAGGCGACTGCGTTGGCATCTCAGGAGCGAGCCGAACAGCTGAGGGCGGTGGAGAGCCGAGCTGAGGCCTTGAGGAAGGCCTGGGAGGAGCAGCAGGCAGTCGCCAAGCACGTCCGAGCTGATCGGCAGGCGGCCGAGACTACAACCGGAGCTAGTGCTTAACTCTTGTCTACCTTGGAGGTGGAGCTTGCAGCTGCGGACTCTCACCTTGCGGCGCTGGAGGGGACCGAGCCTGAGATTTGATTGTATCTTTCTCCTTTCTTGCTTGTGCTATCTGGAGTATAGGGATTTTTTCACCCCAAGGGCATGTCTTGGGCTCCTTTTACAGAGTATTAATGACAAAGTCCGGATCTTTTATTTACTGGGTTGTTCCCTTCCTTTCTCGATGGAATGGAGTAGCGTGCGTGAACTGGCGACCACTTATCGTTACTCGTGCTTGTTTGTTCTACGATACACCGACATGAGTGATATGGAACAACGGGGACCGGGTTTGAGGAACTCGATGTTTGAAACTGGAGGCTGAGCACTGGGTAGTAGGGGAAAGAAAATGCTACATGTGAGGGCCAATCCTCTTGGAGGTTAAAAGCCTGCATACTAGGGAACCAACGTAGGCCCATAAGAATGGGGCAGCTTACGTGATTTAGGGTTGTAGAGGTGATTCTGGAGGGTGTATTGACCCCGTATCGGATGAAGGAGTGTTGGCTAGCATTATGCCGTTAGCCAAAAAAATGGGATTCGTATGTGTCTGAGAAACTGGGGTTGAGCTGGCGGGTGGCCTGGGAAGACGTGGCAACCAAGACCGGGACTGGGACAAGGACTGGAAATTGAAACTGGGACTGTGACTGGAAATGGGGACTGGAGCTGAAGCCAGCTGGTGACTTGGACAAGTGTGGTGGCTGGGAGCTGGAGCTGGGCCGGATGGCTAGCCTGTAGAGGCGTTGTAGCCAAAACTGGAGCTGGAAGCTGGGCATCGACTCTGCAAGGGCATTGTAGCCGAAACTAGGAATGGAGACTGGGCAGCTAGCCTATGAAGGCGTTGTAGCCGAAACTCGGGTTGGAGACTGGGCGGCTGGCCTGTGAAGGCGTTGTAGCCGAAACTAGGACTGGAAGCTGGCGGCTGGCCTGTGAAGGCGTTGTAGCCGAAACTGGGACTGGAGACTGGACGGCTGGCCTGCGAAGCCTTTGTAGTCGAAACTGGGACTAGAAGCTGGCGGCTGGCCTGTGAAGGTGTTGTAGCCGGAACTGGGACTGGAGACTGGGCGGCTAGCCTGCGAAGGCATTATAGCTGAAACTGGGACTGGAAGCTGGCCTGTGAAGGCGTTGTAGCCAGAACTGGGACTGGAAGCTGGTGGCTGGCCTGTGAAGGCGTTGTAGCCGGAACTGGGACTGGAGACTGGGCGGCTGGCCTGCGAAGGCGTTGTAGCCAAAACTAGGACTGGAAGCTGGCGGCTGGCCTGTGAAGGCGTTGTAGCTGGAACTGGGACTGGAAGCTGGTGGTTGGCCTCTGAAGGTGTCGTAGCCGGAACTGGGACTGGAAGCTGACGGCTGGCCTATGAAGGCATTGTATCTGAAACTGGGACTAAAACTGGCACTGGGGAAGATCGACCCTCGGGGGTGTAGTGGCCATCATTGTCGTGGAGTGATGTTAAGCTTGCCATCGGGGCGTGTCATAGCCGACAGCTTTCGTAAGTGAAGAGTAGAGAAGGAGAGAGAGTTTTTTTTCTCGTTACCAGCCCTACCGTCCTTGCGGGTTTTCGCCAGAGCTGGCCCCCTTTTACTTTTTACAGTGCACCCTTGTGGGTTTTCACACCGAGGGGTTACCCGATTTTGCATGAGACGCCCTTTCGGATTTTCATCTCAGCTGGGTTGGTGGTAATTTTTACCCCAAGTCGTCTCTTTGTAATGAGGACGGCCGGGTCCGCCGGGGTATCTCTATTTTTAACCTCATTGTTTGTTTGTTCTCTTTTTTTTGAGGAATTGTCGTCCATAGCATTCCACTGTGAGGGGACGTAACCTGGAACTGGAGATCGTAGATGACTGGATATTGTTCCGCCTTTAGCAACGACTTTTGGAAATCGTCACGTTACAGTGCTGAGGGCCACTTCCTGGTGGCAGGATGTGACTGGGGTTATAGCTGGTGGATCAGGGATTGTAGGAGAGAATTGGGATCATGATGAAGCTTGAAGGCTCTGGATTTGCAGGAGATATATGATGGAGTGGCATAGAATGACAAGTGTCTGGGGATATGCTTAGACATAGGTCTACTGGGATGGTGACTAGGAGCTTGATTGTCACAGGGACTGGTTGACCTGTGGTGCCGAAGCAAGGGGCCGAAGGTTGGCTAAACTGAGTGGGGGTAGTGCAAGGCTAACTGGGAATTATAGGATTCGTGCTCTAGCAGTGTAAGTTGATTGAAGACTAGTTCTGGGTGAGGCTAACGGCTCACCGAGGAGTGAGTGGAAGGCTGTTCTGACTGGTGGGGAGAGGAAGATTTTCTCGTTATCGGCTCTACCGCCCTTTCGGGTTTTCGCTAGAGCCGGTCCCCTTTAGCTTTTTCCGACACGCCCTTACGGGTTTTAACATCGAGGGGTTTCCTAATTTTGCCTGAGATGCCCTTTCGGATTTTCGCCTAAGCCGGGTTATTGGACTTTTTGCCCCCAGTCGCCCCCTTGTGGTGAGGATGACCGGGTCTGCCAGGACATCTCTATTTTTAACCCTAATTATTATTATTATTATTTCTTTACTTACCTGCGAGCCTGACGGCTAGACTAGTGCCGGTGTAGAAGTGCCCATGCTCTCTTGGTGACGGGAACGAGGGCAGGGGATTAGTCCCCGAGAATGCCTAGCGGCGGTTCTGGGAAGCTGGGCCGGCTGCTTGACTGAGAATTGAAGACTGGGAGGACTGGCTGGTTAGATCCTTCACGGGGAAGGACCGGCCTCACTGGTAGTAGCTGGGACGTACGCCTTAGTCTGGCTGGCGCGTGAACTCATGTTTCGGTACGTAATATAGCTTCATATGTTTGCCGTTGAGAGGCGGGAATGGTCTATGACCTTTGTGATCGACAACCGTGTAAGCCCCCTCGTAGACATTGTGGATAATGTATGTACCTTGCCAATTCTGCTGTAATTTTCCATTGGAGTGCCCTGCCATGACTTCCTTTTCCTAGATCATGACAAGGTTGCCTTGCTTGAAAGCTCGCTGCTTGACGATCCTATCATAGGCCCGGGCCATGCGGGCCTGGTATACTTGCAGGTGTTTGTAGGCTTCGAGCCGCTTGCCTTCTAGATCGGCGAGCTCTTCTAGCCTTCTCTGGTACTCACTTTCGTCAGGCCCGGCAAGGCCAGTGTTGACCGCTACACGGTAAGAAGCTAACTGGACTTCGATAGGAATGACTGCTTCTGTCCCGTAAGCAAGGGAGAACGGCGAGCACCCCGTGGGGGTTTTGTAGACCGTCCGGTAGGCCCATAATGTTTCGAAGACCTTCTCACCCCAATCACGTTTCCGGTGGCTAACCATCTTAGCCAGGAGCTTGCAGAGGGTCTTGTTGAAGGCTTCCGCCAAACCGTTAGCCTGGGGATTGTTGACCGAAGAGGTTCTCCAGTCGATGTGGAATTTGGCCGCTAGCTGGTATACGACCTTATTCTTGAATGGTGTCCCATTGTCGGACACTATGCGACTTGGAGTACCGAATCGGTATATGATGTTGTGCCGGACGAATCTGGCAACCACCTCGCCGACGACTTCTCGCAAAGGGAGAGCCTCCACCCAGCGAGAGAAATAGTCAGTGGCGGCCAAGATGTATTTATGGCCCTTGGAAGATGGTGGGAAGGGCCCCACGATGTCCATGCCCCACTCGGCAAATGGCCAGGTGGGGGTTGTAGGACGTAATGGATTAGGAGGTCTTCTGGGTACTGGGCCAAAGGCTTGGCATTGATGGCACGTACGGGTGTACTGGACGTAATCCACGTACATGGTTGGCGAATAGAAACCCTTGAGCTTGATGTTGTGCTTCATTCGATCTCTGGCCTGGTGCGCGCCGCACAACCCAGAGTGGACCTCCTGCATGACGGCTCGAGTCTTGGTGAGGGAGACACATCTCAGGAGAATTGACTTGTCCTTCTCGTGGACGAGTCAATATAGGGAGTCGCTGATAAGCTCATAAGAGGTTGCTCGGCGAAGCAGTTGGACCCTTTGAGCACGGTCAGGAGGGAGCCACCCTTTCTTGAATTTGATGATGGGCACACGCCAATCATCCTCTTCTGGAGGCATGCTCTGGTCAAGGTCGTGGACCTCGTAAATAGTGAGACCGGTGTTGCCTTCGAGTGAGCTCGACGTCAGCCTTCTATGTTTAATGACGACGTCGACCTCGCCCTCGGGCGAGAGCTTGATGGCTGCGGCCAGTTTCGCCAAGGCATCCGCCTGAGCGTTGCTGCTTCTGAGGATATGATATATTTCAAAGAAATAGAACTTTTGGGTTAATCTGGTGACGGCGGTATGGTATGGAACCAACTCTAGCTTCCGCACGTCATAAATGCCGAGGGCCTGCCGAACTATCAGCTGGGAGTCCCCGTAGGCTTTGAGACATTTAATGCCCATGTGGAGAGCCATCTGGAGCCCAATGAGTAGATCTTCATACTCAGTTTCGTTGTTGGTCAGGGATTTCATGAGGGCACAAGAGTTGTATAAAACTCTGCCCTGAGGAGTCAGGAAAATAATGTCGGCACCTGCCGTAGTGGCTGGATCCTGGTTGCTCTGGGTAATCCCTCGGGAAGCGCCATCGAAGTAGAGCTCCCAGCAAGGCATGCTGCTTGTGAGAGCGTTTTGCTGCCAGTAATGCAAGACATCTCCGCTCTGTTCAACTGGTTGTTGTGATTGAGCAGCAAGAGACTCCTCGTCCGGGAGCTCCGAGCGGAAGGGTGAGTCGTCTGGTACTGGATGGGCTGCCAAGAATTTAGCCATACCCTATTCCTTGATTGCTTTCCTGGGGATATAAGTAATGTCGTGCTCCATCAGTAGGAGCGCCCATCTTCCCAGTCGGCCTGAGAGGACAGGTCGCCGAAGGAGCTACTTCAGGGGGTCGTGCTTGGATATAAGCTCGACTTGATGGGACAGGAGGTAATGCCGCAACTTCTTAACTGTGAACACCAGTGCCAAGCAAACCTTCTCCATAGGGGAGTAGCGGTACTTGGCACCGATTAGCTTTCGGCTGAGGTAATAGAGGGGATGCTCCTTACCTTTCTCATTGATTTGCGCCAACAGAGCTCCTAGAGAGGCGTCCATGGCAGCAATATAAAGGATGAGGGGTTTACCCTTGATTGGTACCCCCAGGACTAGGGGAGTAAGGAGGTACTCATTGATTTGCTCGAAAGCCGCTTGGCATTCCGAGTCCCATGTAAATGGGGCGTCTTTCTTCATCAGCTTGTCGAAAGGCGCGCATCGACCGGAGAGGTTAGAAATAAACCTCCGAATGTCGGTCAGCCTCCCTTGGAAGGACCTGAGTTCGGTGATGTTGTCGGGTGGTGGAAGCTCCCGGATTGCTTTGATCTTGCTGGGATCCACCACGATTCCTCGGTACCTGACGATGAAGCTGAGAAATTTGCCACTGGATACGCCAAAGGCACATTTCATGGGGTTCATCTTGAGCCCATATTACCGGAGACGCTCGAAGACTTGGCGTAAATCGCGCAAATGGTCTTCGCGTCTTTTAGTCTTGACGACGAGGTCGTCGACATAGCATTCGACGGTGTTGTGCAGCATCTCGTCGAATATCTTGGTCATGACCCTCTAGTAAGTAGAGCCGGCATTCTTCAGACCGAAGGGCATGCGCTTGTAGTTGAAAATCCCCTTGGGGGATCTAAAAGCTGTATGGTTCTTGTCTTTAAGGGACATCCGGATTTGATTATAACCGGACGACCAGCCCATGAAAGATAAGGCCTCATGTCCGGTGGTCACGTCGACCATTGTTTCTGCAATCGAGACTGGAAAGTCATCCTTCGGACATGCTTTGTTGAGGTCCCAGAAGTCGACGCAGATGCGGACTTGACCACCCTTCTTCTTGACTGGGACTATGTTGGCGAGCCAGATCTGGTAGATACATGGCTCGATGAAATCGACCTCTGCCATTTTATGGACTTCGGCTGAAACCTGGAGCTCCAGCTCATGGCGCATGCGTCGCTGTGATTGCTTGACCGGAGTGACTGAGGGAGAAATGGCTAGCTCGTGCTCCGCTACGGAGGGGTCTAGCCCGGGCATCTCCTTATATGTCTAGGCGAAGCAGTCTTTGTACTCGAGCAGGAGTTGCTTGTAGTCCTACTTCTCTACCTCGGTAAGGAGAGCGCCGATGAATGTTGGCTAAGGAGCTTCATCCTCGTCCAAGTTGATTTCAACGAGCTCATCCACGGTCGCCTGGCCGCCGTCCTCCAGCTCGGGAGGAGCGGGTTGGAAGTCGATGAAATCCTCATCATCGGTGTCGGCTTCGAGCATTTCTTGATTCTCGAAGCCACCGGTTGATGTTGAAGGGACTAGAGAGTGGTTATCGCTGGGATCCATCAAGGATTGGTCTGGGCCGCCACTTTCTGGCCAGTAGTCGTCAATCGGGGCTACTGAGGTCTCCCCGAGGTTGCCTGGTGAAGCTGACAATCTTTCGCAGCTAGGATGAGAGATATCCCTCTCCTCAGGAGGGTTTGTTGAACTGGGTCCTCCAATTGGCTGAGAAACCGGAGGAGCTTCTTCTCCCCCTTTGTCTTGGCAGGGAGGCGAGGAAGGTTCCTTGACGGCTTGAGCTGAGGTGCCGGCTTTGACGGGGATCGGGAGCAGAATTTCCTCTTCCTCATCCCCGGAGCTTTCGAATATGGCTTCGACTCTAGCTCAGTCGTCGGCTGGTTGTGCCAAGCCTATCATGTTGACCGCGTAGTAGACGTGGAAATCCAGGTCTTGGTCTTAGCCAAGTCCCATGGTATCCTTGTGGAAGGACGGGGATACCAGGGGACTTGGTATCCTCGTCCTTCCACAAGGATACCAGGGGATCGGCTTGTCTTGGCAGAGAGGCGAGGAAGGTTCCTCGACGGCTTGAGCTGGGGTGCCAGCTTTGATGGGGATCGGGATCATAATTTTCTCTTCCTTATCCCCAGAGCTGTCGAATTTGGCTTCGACTCTAGCTCGGTCGTCGGCTGGTTGTGCCAAGCCTATCACGTTGACCGCGTAGTAGACGTTGAAATCCGGGTCTTGGTCATAGCCAAGTCCCTTGGTATCCTTTTGGAAGGACGGGGGTTGCCCCCGGACCTGAGAAGGGGTCCACATCTGGCAAAAATATCTTCACTGTGTGGAAGTTTGCCATTGGGGAATGTGTTGCTTCAGACACATTTCCCGAATGTGTGGCGGCAGGTCATCCAGTACTTGGATGGCTTCAGGGGTGTCATCGACTCGCCTGGACTAGCCGAAGTTGTCAGCCGGTGGGGCTTGAGGGACCGTGTCTCCCTTGTAGAAGACAATAGGTTTGTCCCTGTTAGCCTTCTTCTTGTTTCGACGTTGTCGCTTGAAGGTGACAATGAATGTCGTCAGCGACTCGACGTTGTGCTTCTCGGATGCACATGGGAGCTGGATGCAGTCTGGTGGCAAGCATATACTCTTGCTGATAGCTCGGCTAATAAGATTAGCCTCGAAGTCGATCTGGCACCTATCGGGGCTATCTGGGGTTGACTTGGAGTCGAGGCGCAGCCGATGTAGCTTGGCCTTTTCCTCTTCAACAGAGAAGAGATCATCGTCGTCTTCCTCTGAGAGCCAACCGTTGCTCTTGCTCTTAATCACGGGGTACAGACTAATCCCCTTGAAGTAGAGCGCAGCGTCGGCCAGGTTGCATTCTGCTGGCGTGAACGGCGACAGGTCCGCAAAGACCGTGTGTTGCTCCCCGCCCTTGGCATACTTGATGCATTGGTGGAGAGTCGACGGGATGACCCAATTTTCATGGAGCCAGGGTCTGCCCAGTAGCATCTTATATGACGTGTTGGAGTCGATGATGTAGAACGTCGCCTTGTAAGTGAAATCATCAAGCACCAGATCGACATCTACCCAGCCGAGGACGTCCTCGGTGTTTTGGTTAAAGCCGGATATCTTGACCGCTTGAACATTCTAGAGGTACGGGGTCAGATATAGAGTCTTGAATGTCTTGAGCGGCATGATGTTAACAGCGGCACCAGCGTCTACCAGAATTCGGTTCACATCATGCCCGTTGACCTTCCCCTTCATGTAGAGAGGACGGTTGTGGCACGGAGGGGAAAGCAGCATGTCTTTCTCCATGAAGGAGATGGTGGCTGTGAAGGCTTCATAGGCAGCCGCCTTCATTTTTGCGGCATGTGCTTCATAGGCTTTCGGCTCTTGGAGTATCTTGATAAGAGTTTCTCTTAGGTCCTTACTCCAAGCGATGGCTTCCCAAATTGTAATATTGGTAGGGAACCGCTTCATCTGGTGGAGGACTTTTCGGTCAGCCCGAGCTTGAGCATCCTCCAAAGATTAGGATGTTAGGCTGAGCCTTCTGTGATCTGTCGTGCTGTTCCCCATCGGGAAGTTGCACTGCCTTACCCTTACCATTGGGATCAGACTGACTTTGATCGCCGGTGGGCTCCTAGAACAGGGATGCCAATGATGGCTCTTCTGGGGGTGACTGGCGGGCTGGCTCGTCCTTGCCGGATGGTCCCGCTTGCTCTGCTACAGAAGCCGATACTGGTGCAGGGGCTGGGAGACTAACTGTATCCTTGTTAATGCCGGAAGGATCAAAGATACCAGGTCCCCTCTAAATTTCTACTTCCAGAATGGGAGCTGGTTCCTCTCCTCGAAAGAGGATGATTCGTTCAGGATCGAAGGTGGACGAAGAGAGGGGTAACTCAGGAGTTCTCCCACGGCCTCTACCGCGTCCCCGGCCGTGACCTCGGCCACGACCGGTGTGCTCTGGAGCTGGCTGTAGCCTAAGAGGGGCAATGGTTCTTTGTCTTGTCCGCGAGGCTACTGGCTCACCTCACCGAGAAGCGTTGATATTGTCGGGAGGTGGGATGGCCACCATGTTACAGGTGCATCGCCGGAGCATTTCTTCCAGCTGCTCTGTTGTGATCTCCTTGTCCTTATAGCATAAGAAGAGCTCATTTGGGATCACGAGTCTTTCGCCGTTCTTGAGCTTTTGGATCATTTCTTGGACCCAGTCTCTGAGCCGGGCTCGTTTCTGCATTTCTTCCCACGGGATATAACTGTCGAGTGGGAGAGCTCCGGTAGGACGAGGAGGAACGTATTGCTCCAGGTCATTAATGAGCCGCAGGAGCCTCTGGAGAGGCGTCGGCTCAGCTGGTGATTGCAGGGCGGTTGCTTGTTCAGCTTGTTTCTTGAGCCGCCTTCTGATGTTCTTCCTCCTATTTTTCTCCTGTCTCCTGGCAATAGCAGTCTCCAAGGGAGTAGGAGGGAGAGGTGATAGAGCCGGAGTTGATAAATCCTTAAGAGGATATCTCCGAGCTGGTGTCTTCGTCGGGCGGGGTCGGTGACTCTTCCTCGCCCGGATTTCGATCCAGGCGCCTTCCGCTTGTTGTATCTGGAAGGTGGCGTTGATCGCCTGCTTGATTACTTTGAGCGGCAATTCCTGGTATTCTGGGATACTGGGACTGGCGTCCGAAGACGTATGCGTAGTTTGATGCCTTACCCGCGGTGGCAGCAGCTTTTGAGGAGTCAGTTGACTGGGGATGGCGTCCGAAGGCGTATGCGCGGTTTGATGCCTTGGCTGCGGTGGCGACGGCTTTTGTCGAGAAGCGGACTGATAGATGTGTTTATTGTCCTGCTCCTTAGCCTTGCCTTTGTGATCACGCTGAGGGCTGGGCCTAGCGATGACCGAAGGCGTCGCGGGGTGTTGTTGCTCTGAGCAATTATGCCGACTCTGCGGACTGGCTGAGTCGCGTGGCGGTGGGCCCACTGCTTGAATCAGAGCCGCTGAAGACTCTGAAGATGACTTCTTTGTACTTCAAATTGTGTCAACGGGCAGGCGGAGAGGACCCGACGGCCCATCCGCGGAGGGGACATGACAAGGCTGAGGCGGACCTCACCCTATTTTTGCTTTCCCTTTCTATCCACGGACGCCGGAGATAGGGCGGGGGGATGACGAGAGCGAGCTGCGAAGCTCATCGTTGTCTCACCCACCAAAACGTCCTCTTGGCCGAGGAGGACCCGGAGGAGCCTGGCGGTGTCTTCTTCAGGGAAAGGGAGAGACTTTAGCTCCCGCTAGGACCGCCACCGCACGGCCGAAGGGGCAGGGGTTGGCTGGGTAGGTGCTGATGTCTGGGAGCCCACAAGGGTCGGAGGAGCAGGGGAATTGATGACGTTGACCGAGAAGTTGGTCAGCTCCGTCTCTTGACTGGCATCTCACTCTCTACGCCTCCGCAATCACTCGAGCGCTTCTTAGTTGTCAGTCCGAAACTCAAGCCATTCTGGAGGATGCTGATAAGACAACTCGTGCCCATTTTCTTGAGGGGAGTCTGGCCGCTCTGGCGCATCCCTGGCGGTGCTCAGGGTTTCTTCGACAGCTTGCCGAAGCCTGACAAGTGACATAGAGTTCCCCTCCGCGTCAATCTGCTCCCATTGGATCTGTTCCTGGATGAGGTGTTGGACTTCCTCACAGGACTCGATCGGGTGGTAGATTCTAGCGTGGAAGGGGCAGTATTGGGGGTGACTACGATCCCAATGGGTGTAGTCTGCCGGCGAGTCGCGGGGCATGATTTGCCCCCTCTCGAAGAGGATATCGAAGAGTCGCCGGGTTCTCTCCCTGGGGAAGGAGAGGGGTCTGTGATCATGCCAGGGCCTCCACCCCGGATACCAGAGCGAATGTTCACCTTGACTAGTACTGGGCTCCTCTCCTTCGACGTCGAAAAGAGAGAATGCGGCCATGATGTGGATGACATTGACTGAGTAGTGGACCACGCGCGCTGCCTTAGCTGGCCTAGCCCACATATGTGGTTGCGGGGGATCGACGAGACCACTCTTCATCTTGACGAGGCCGTCTCGGATCAACTTCTACGCCTAAGTCTTGAAGACGTAGCAATCTTCAATTGAGTGACCCAGCATGCGATGATACAGGCAATAGCTAGGATCGTCGGTCTTAAGAGCCTCATCCGGCTTGCGGATTTCTGGCAACTCAATGATCTTCTGGGTTATACAGAGGTCAAAGAACATCTTCGTATGTTCCTTCTTGAAGGAGAAGGGTGTCTTCATGCGTTCCGAGAAGGAAGGAACGACCGGCTTGTCTGCTGGCCTTTTGTCAGAGCCGCTGGGTTCGGCTTCCTTACTGGCTTTGGCGGCATGGGTGAACTCTATGATATTCACCTCCTTACCGGGATGGCATTCTCTCACTTGCTTACCCTTTGCTGCAGTATAGCTCGGGTTATCGGTGAAGAACATCTCTATTTCGGCGACTGCCGAATTGAGTTGGTCGAAGCCTTTGATGTTGGTGCCGAGAAGCTTTTTGCTAACCTCAACCGCCAGACCTCGATGACATATGGTGATGGCGTCCTCCTGAACGGGTGGATTGACACATCTCATACTGAGGTCTCACCACTTTTTGATAAAGTCGAGGGCGCTCTCGCCCTTTTTCTGCCAAAGAGAACAGAGTTCGACTAAGGAAACCTTTCGCTCGGCCGTTTGAAAGCCATTGGGGAATTTCTTCTAGAGATCCGCCCAGTCGATGACTGAGCCGGGCTTTAGGCGGGAATACCATTGGAAGGCTGTTCCTGTAAGCAAAGTGGCGAAGTAGCGGAGGAGATATGATTCATCCAGCGCTAACTCGCCCATGGTCGTAACATAGTAGGCCAGGTGTTCATGTGGAGACCCCTGCTCGTCGAACTTTTGTAGCTTCGGGGGCTTGGCGTACTCTGGGAGAAGCTTTTTCAGCTGGTGGTGAAGCAGGTAGGGTACACTGTAGAGATCTACTGTGACAACCCCTTCACCATACTGGGCGAGCTTTGTCTCGACAATACGCTCGATCATCTGGCGTTACGCCAGGAGATTTTCTGGCATTGGCGTATTGGAGGCTCGCGGCTGAGTTTCAATCGGGGGTGTGCCAAACCCAGTTGCCAACGGAGTTCGGGCGATCGCCGCTGAGGTGTTGGCTGCATCGCGGGCTGCTGGCGGCGCCAGTGCCTCGGCCTGGGGCCTAGCAGGTTGCTGAGGATGAAGATCCCGTTCCTGGAGGAGGTCTTGTAGTAGGGCCTTCAGATGCTGATTCTTCTTCATGAGGGTGTCGAGGGTCACTTCTTCATCCTCGTTTGCAGGAGGGTCGTTGTTGACCGACTCTGCGTTAATGGGAGGGTCGCGGTCTTCCGCCGGAACCTCTTCTACGCGTTACGACAACTGTGGTCCGGCAGAAGTGCTGATGTGACCTATTGGGGGAGGCGGTGGAGCCTGATGGCGCGTCCTCCTAAAGTGGGACAGAGGCTGGTTCAGGTCATCAGACTGGGTGTCTGACTGGTGTCCGGTGGTGTAGCACGTGAACACTCAGACTGCGTCGTTGATGAGCTAGGCCATCCGCTTCCTACGCGGGTGCCACTCGGGGCGGACATGCTCCCCTAGTCTGTCAAAGACCGAGGTGCGTTGCAGAGGGGGCTCACCCCCAATATCGGTCGAAGGAGATCCTGGGACAGGCTATTGGAGGGCCTAGGAACGGGCTCGCCTGTGCCTCCGCTTGCTTGCGCGGGGGACATTGGACGACTGGGCGTCGTCATACGATGCTACTGTGAAGCCAGTAGCATCCTGTCTGATGCCACGTCTGAGTGCTCACAGTGGGTTGTTGAACATGTGTGCAACATGATTAATTTTATGATTTTGATGATGCTTGCCTCTGTAGTCATTAATGAACTATACCTGCATTTGATAATGTTAATATTCATACATTTCAGGTCATCATACTTCCAGTACATAGATATCAAGGCATATGACAATACAATATTGGTGGTCATTATACTTCCAGTGTAAAAGATCAAGAATGGCACATAAATCTAGGCAACTGGATACACAGATATCAAGGCATATGACTATATTGGATGCACGGAAATCCAACATGTTTCAAGCACAGAAATCAAGCTGAATGGCATCACACATAAGGTCATTGCATATTCCTCATATGGTCAGTGCATATCTTGCCTTATGGATGGTTCAAGGTTGGTGCAACTTCTTGACAGCATGCTACAAGATAATCCAAGGAATGGAGTGGAGATGACAAATGTGAAAGCTCAATGTTGCGCCCTCGCACGCAGATCGACCTGCGCGGTCAGGTCGCGGGGGTCAAGGGGGCAGCGCCCCTTGCGGGGTTTCCGGGCGCGGAGCCCCCGGATCAAAATATTGATTATAGGAGCAATATAATCAATAGAAATCTTCAAGTCAGTCAAGGTTGATCATACAGACATGAATGGCATGCTAAAGAACTTAAGCGGCGAAGCTAAAGCAGTTAACGGACCGACCCGGGAAAACCCGGGTTCTGCCCAGCTAGCGGTTGACTGCCAGCCTAGGGGCGGTCGACCGCCCCAGCCAGAAGTTCCCAGCATGCACCTCTCTCAGTGGCGGTCGACCGCCAGCCCAGTAGCGGTCGATCGAAAATCCCAGGGAACATCCGTCTACAGCGTTTCTCAGTAGCGGTCGACCGCCAGAAGCCACAGGTCGACCGCCAGCCCCGAGCCAACCAATGTTGACTTTATTTTCCACTTCGAGAAAGGCCATTCCCCATGGATTTCTTTAATCCAAAAGTCACCTAATCACCCACAAAATGTGGATCTGGTCTGGGATGTGTTTATTGACCATCCAAAGAGACATAAAACTAACACAAGAGGGTTAGAAACCCTAGTTGATCATTTGGAGCAAAGAGAGATGAAGAGAGGCTAGAGGAGCTCCAAGGAAGAATAGGTACTGTAGCCGTGAACAGTACTCCGTGTAGAAGTTCTACATCCAATCCAAGGGATTCAAGCCTACATCTGAAGCCCTCAATCTCCAAGGAAGAAGAGAAGTAAGCAAGCTCACAAAGGAGATCAAAAGGAAGATCAAAGCTACATCCAAACCTCTTCATCTGTTGCATCCCTACGGTTTTTTTGATGTCTCACACTATAAAATAATCTTCTATCTCTAGATTAATTCATGTTTCATCATGTTAATAAGTGCTGTTCATATGGTTGTCAGATAATATGCTCTACTTGACTCTGTCTACACTCTGTTTGCATAGTCTGAACAGTGGTGGGTCGACCCCTCCTTACTGATGAGTCGACCCCTCAGTACATTAATCAGCTTAGTCAGTCCATTCACTGGCCCTTTCTATTCAAGTCCATACAACAGGACTGTAGCCTGTTTATCTGAAAGTCTATACATCCGGAAAGGCGCCATGTCTATACATTCTTCCGTTGAATCATTCAAAGTCTATACATCGATCTTCACCTCAAGTCTGTACAATCATTTGTGGACAAGTCTTCACATCGTGAAGTCTATACACTCAACTCCTTCACATCTTGCAAAGTCTGTACATTGCATCCATCGGTCGTGCATTCAAGTCTTTCACAAGTCTGTACATCAGACGCGCATGCTCGCCTGTCCCTCCGGATGCTCTCCAGTGACTGTTAATGCTCCGATTGGCCAGCATCTCTCTTGATCAAGTCTATACACTCATTCACTGTTCATGCATTCATAGTGAAGTCTGTACATCCGTTTGGCTATGCATCACTATCCACTAAGTCTATACATTGGTAGAGTCTGTACATCAGACGTGCATGCTCGCCTGTCCCCCCGGATGCTCTCCTGGGACCGAGTATGCCCTCCAGTGTCTGCTAATACTTCCCTAACTTTGAGGATGCTCCCCTGGAGCAGCGATTGCTCCCCAGAGACAGCATGTGCTCCACATGCTCCCCTGACGCTGGTGATGCTGTCCAGAGGCCATAGATGCTCCCCTGAGACTTCATATGCTCCTAAGTCTATACATCGGTCCTCAAGCGTTACAAGTCTGTACATTGGTTCAGACTCTTCAAAGTCTGTACATTGGGCCTTCAAGCTTTTGAAGTCCATACACTGTCTCGCTCACATCTTCAAGGGTGATTGAGTATCGTGAAGTCTGATTGAGCATCGTGAAGTCTGATTGAGCACTGTGAAGTCTATTCAGTGGATGAGCATTGTAATGTCTATACATTGGTTATGCTCGATCATGCAGCGTTCATTTCATGACTATTCACTGTATTTTACAGTATGAGTTATAAAGTCTATACGCTGCTTCATATACAGTGAAGTTTACACACTTGCTTAATCTGATATCTTAAAGTCTATACATTCGTATCTGGCTGAACTAACTAATCACAATTCTTTGTCTCAGCCTGCAGGTGATATAGGTCAATGATTGGGCACGTGAACCAAGGATGATACCTGGCACGTGATCCGAGAATGCTCTGAAAAGGGAGGGAACGAGACTCCCTCGTGTGAAGGCCTGAAACTCAGGTCGAAAGCCATATAAAAGGTGCCCTCTGCGAAGAGATGGTGTGAACTGGAGAAAAAGCCTAAGAGCAGAATTCCTGAGCAGAAGAAGAAGAGAGAGAGAGCCTCCACGTTCTAGAAAGAAGATAGAGAGAAAAGATTAGAGAGCAGTCCTGTGAGAGAAAAGTCTGAGTGAGAGAGAAGAGCCTAATCTGCTTCTTCGGAAGCTACATTTGTATTTGATTTTTCTGAAACGATTTGTGTTCATCGTTGTTCTTGTTTGCATTTCTGTTTTTCCTTTTATTTCTTCACATATCTGATCTTGAGTTGTTACCCTCCGATGTTTGGAGGAAGGGAGTGTTACTCCGGTTTCCCTCTGGGCTGTAGAGGAAGAGAGATCGTAGATCTCTAGTTCTGCTAGTGACGGGTTGCCATTAGCAGGTTCCCTCCAGGTTGGAGGAAGGGAGAGCTATCTCCGGCTCTGTTCTAGCTGGTAGCTGGAACAGGTTCCAAGCTCTGTGGGTAGCAGAGTTTGGTTGAGGGATTTGTTTCCCTTGGTTATTCAAGCTGTGTGGCAGCACATTGTTCGCAGACCGAGTCTGCAGGTTTCTAGCATTGGCTAGTGGAATCCTTACTCTAGTTGGAGTGAGGGGTGGATGTAGATTGTGGACTACAATCGAACAACCTTAAAATCTCTTGTCTCCTCTGTGGTTTGCTGCAATCGTTGATGCTCTCTATCTGCTTGGCAATGTGCTTGTGTGTGGATGGCCTATTCTAATCGCATCTTATTACTCTGTCTTAGTTTCTCACTGCATTGGCTAATCTGTTTAGCTAGATTCGGTAGGGTGATTTTTGAAGGAGTGATTTTCCGCTGAAGTTGTTTAAATAGGGAGTGATCTATTCATCCCCCCCTTCTATATCACTCTTGCTGCGCTAACATTTGATATCAGAGCATGTTCGCATCATGTGGGCGAATGGTCAGGGAAATGCTAATGGTCCTAGAAGCTTCATGGCTGAAGGTCAATCCATTAGTTGCCCTCCATTTTTTGATGGTAATAATTATCTGTTTTGGAAGAACAGGATGGAAGTGTTTATCAGAGCACAGAGCCACAAGCTGCGGAGGGTAATCACGGTTGGCCCATATGATCTGCCACCGAACGAGGATGCGTGGACAGATGACCATGTCAAGCTATCTTCACTCAATTGGACGGCGCTGAACATCATCCAGTGTGCTGTTCACCCAGAGGAGTATGCCCGTATATCTGCCTACAGGACTGCCAAGCGAATGTGGGATGAGTTACAATTAATCTACGAAGGTACAGCTCAAGTGAAAGCCTCGAAGGTAAACCTCTACACCTCTAAGTATGAACTGTTTAGGAGGAATGCAGAGGAGAATATTACTGAGATGTATGCCAGGTTGTCCCTCATCACGAACACACTTAAGGGGCTAGGGAAGGATCTAGCTGAGGCAGACATAGTCAGGAAAATTCTTAGATCCTTATCCCCAGCATGGCACACTAAGGCCATTGTGATTGAAGAGTCAAAAGATTTGACTACCTTGACTGTGAATGAACTCATAGGATCCCTCATGACCTATGAGATGAATTTCAAAGGAGGCGGTGAGGAAGTGATAGGAAGGCTAAGAATGTAGCCCTAAGGGCATCCCACAACAAGGGTAGCAACAGCGGGAACAGCAGTAGTAGCCCCGAGTCCGAGTCCGAGCTTGATGGTTTTTCTGATCTCGATCAGGGGGAGCAAGCAATGCTCACTCGACAGTTCAGAAAATTTTTGAAGAAAAAGGGGAAGACCTTTAGGAGGAAGAAGCCATATTCCTTTGGCAAGAATGCTGAATCTAGCAATCATAAGGATAAAAATTCTAAGAGACTTACTTGTTTTCATTGTAACAGATAGGGACACATGAAAGGCGAGTGTCCAGATCTTCAGAAGAAGGCTCCCTACTTTCAGAGGAAGAACACAAAGGTGCAGAAGAAGAAAAAATCTCAGGCGATGGTCTGCACATGGAGCGAGGAAGAAGAAGATCCCGAAGACACTTCCTCAGAGGAATATGAAGAAGGAATTTGCCTAATGGCAAACAGCGAGGAAGAAGTAATAACTGTCTTTGAAAATTTCTCGATTGATGACTGGGAGGATGCTTATGGTGAATTGTTAGATAAGTTTAATTCTCTCAGTAAAGAGCATAGAGTTCTGAAAAGAAAACTTAATACCACTGTTGAAGAACAAACCCAGGTCTGTGAGGAAAATCAGAAACTAAAAGAGCAACTAGAAGAAATGACCTCACTATGAAAAGAAAATGATAAGCTCAAGGAAGAAAACCAGGACAGTCAAAATCAGCTGAATGAACTCAAAATACGAATTGAAGAAAGCTTAAATGAAAGTAGAGTGAACTCAGAAAAATACGAAGCTGTTAAGAAAGTCAATGGTGAACTTCTAAAAAATTCTGAGTCCCTTCAAAAGGAGCTGGAAGACAAACAAAAAGTCTTGGAAAAGTTTGTCCAAGGAAAATCCAGTCTGGATGCAATACTGGGGGCTAGGGTTAATTTCAATAAGGAGGGTCTAGGCTATGACCCATCTAACAAAAGACCCTTACAATTCAAAACCATTACCTTCTGCCCAGAGAAGGGAAAAGAAAAGCTGGACACACCATCCAGCTCAAACGGCAGTAAGGGAACTCAAGGTCAGAAGGAAAGCCCTAAAAACAGTGCTGGCCAACCATTTAAGATGGGAATGAATTATGTGAAGAATTTCACTAAGCCTACCAATCAGAACATAAATGGTAAGTGGACCAAGCAAGTGGATCAAGAGAAAAGCTGGAATTATTACAATCAAGTGGGTCCAAAGGGGACCTACTGGAGAAATGTTCATCATCCTCAAAAATCTACTGATCAACAAACTTACAGGAGATATTCTAGAAATGGCAAGCCTAATGAATGGAATAAAACTTACTTCTCCAGACCAGCCGGCTATAATTTCAATAAAACAGAAGTAAAGGTGCCAGAGAAAACAATGTTAAAGCAAATCTGGATTCCTAAACACTTGATCAGAGAATTGAACAATGTCTTTGGACCCAACTCATCTTGGGTTCCAAATCACTTTGCTTGATTGTTTTTGTGTAGGTCGGCCTGGCAGCTGAAGACAACAAGTGGTACCTCGACAGTGGATGCTCCAGGCACATGACAGGAGACCGATCCAAGTTCAGCAAGATAGAGATGAAGGTAGGGGGTCTGGTCAAGTTTGGAGGAAAGAACAAAGGTAAGATAATTGGAGTTGGCACAGTACGTAAGACTTCCACAAACTCCATTGAAAAAGTTCTACTTGTGGAAGGTCTTCAACACAACCTGATTAGCATTAGTCAGTTATGTGACAAGGGTCACAGGGTTGTGTTTGATGATAATTCATGCAAAATCTTTGAAATAAATTCTGATGTGGTTAAATTTGTAGCTAACAGGATTAATAATGTTTACATGGTAGACTTAGATGAGGAATTTGAATCTAATATTTGTTTATCTGCCAATTCTGAAAATGATGCTTTTGAATGGCATAGACGTTTAGGCCATGCTAGCTTTACTACTTTAAATAAATTGGTCAAGCATGATTTAGTTAGAGGCATGCCTAGAATTAAATTCAATTCTATTTCAAAATCATGTGATGCCTGTGCTCTAGACAAACAGACCAGGAATTCTTTCAAGCTAAGATCTGAGCCATTGTCCACTAGACCAATGGAACTTCTCCATATGGACCTTTTCGGTCCTACTAGAACTCAGAGTCTTAATGAGAACAGGTTTGGCTATGTCATCATAGATGACTTCTCTAGATATTCATGGATCTTTTTCTTAGCAAATAAAAGTGATGCATTTCAAAAGTTTAATCAGTTTTTTAATAAGGTCAAATAAGAAGGAGAACACAAGATCTGTTCTATTCAATCTGACCATGGAGGTGAGTTTGAAAACTCCATGTTTTCTGATCTTTGTGAAAGAGAGGGACTAACACACAGATTTTCTTCTCCCAGGACACCTGAACAGAATAGAATTATGGAGAGAAGAAATAGAAATGTTGTGGAGATGGCCCAAACCATGCTAATTGAAAGTCAATTACCAATGAGGTTTTGGGCAGAGGCGGCCAATACAGCAACTTACATAATCAACAGGGCCATGGTAAGACCCATTCACAAGAAAACACCGTATGAGCTTCTAAAAGGTAAGAAACCAAACTTGTTTTATTTCAGAATTTTTGGAGCTAAATGCTTTATTCATAATAATGACAAGAAAGATTTAGATAAGTTTGAAGCTAAAAGCTCCCCTGGAATATTTTTAGGATACTCTGAAGTGTCTAGGGCATATAGGGTCTTTAACATATCAGACCAGAAAGTTGAAGAGTCTCCACACATCATTTTTAGTGAAAAGAAAGGTGTCACTAACATTGAAAATGTTGACAGGGATTCCAATCATGATGGGGAATTCCTAGAAGACCAAGAAGAAGAGAAGACTCAGCCGATTGGAACAACTAATCCCCTCAATCAGGAAGGGCCAAGAGAAACATATGAGTCTTCAACCAATGTTAGATTTCTTAAAGACCATCCGATAGATAATGTCATAGGCAATCCTGAAGATCCTCTTCGGACTAGGTCTCATTTTAGGAATGTGAATAATGAAGACTTAATTGCTTTAGTCTCACAAATAGAACCCAAATCAATAGAAGAGGCCTTGGCTGATCAAGCTTGGGTCAATGCCATGTGTGAGGAATTAGGTCAGTTCGAAAGAAATAATGTCTGGGAACTTGTTCCAAGACCAGATAATGTTAATATCATAGGAACTAAGTGGGTGTTCAAAAATAAAATGAATGAAGATGGAGTCATCTCAAGGAATAAGGCCAGATTAGTAGCCAAGGGCTACTGTCAGGAATTTGGTGTAGATTTCGATGAATCCTATGCACCTGTTGCTAGGATGGAGGCTATAAGACTGTTGCTTGCTTTTGCATGCTCAAAGAACCTAAAACTCCAACAAATGGATGTTAAAAGTGCTTTTTTAAATGGAGTCATTAAGGAAGAAGTTTTTGTTGAACAACCCCCTGGATTTCAATTTTCTCCTCAACCTGACCAAGTTTTCAGGTTAAACAAAGCCTTGTATGGTCTAAAGCAGGCTCCAAGAGCATGGTATGAAAGATTGACTGAATTTCTGATCAGCAAGGGCTACAAAAGAGGTAAGGTTGATCAAACTCTATTTACCAAGGGTACAAATAGAGATCTCATCATAGTTCAGGTATATGTAGATGACATAGTATTTGGATCAACTAAGCATGAACTATGTGATGAATTTTCTAAAATGATGTCTGCTGAATTTGAAATGAGTTTGGTTGGTGAACTAAAATACTTTCTTGGCTTGCAGGTACAACAACTAGAGGATGGGTGCTTCATCAACCAGACCAAATACACATTGGAACTGTTCAAGAGGTTTGGTATGAAAAACTTAAAGCACATTACAACACCCATGGGTACCAATACCTTACTGGATGCAGATGAGACAGGTAAAGAAGTAAATGCCAAACTTTATCGAGGTATGATTGGATCTCTTCTTTACTTGACAGCTTCTAGACCTGATATACAATTCAGTGTAGGAATGTGTGCAAAGTATCAGTCTAGACCTACTGAATTACATTTAGCTGCAGTGAAAAGAATTTTCAGATATTTGTCAACTACTCATTCTCTTGGTTTATGGTTTCCTGCATCACACACATTTAACTTAGTTGCATACACAGATGCTGATTATGCAGGCTGCAAACTAGACAGGAAAAGCACTAGTGGTCATTGTGAATTTTTGGGTGGGTGTTTAGTGTCTTGGGGCTCCAAGAAACAACATTCTGTAGCCCTCTCCACTGCAGAAGCTGAATATGTAGCTGTAGGGAGTTGTGGAACACAAGTCATATGGATTAAACACCAGCTTCAGGACTACCAAGTAGACCTGGGGTGCACACCTATCTATTGTGATAACACAAGTGCCATTAATCTTGCCAAAAATCCTGTTTTGCATTCACGCACCAAACACATAGAGATAAGGCATCATTTCATAAGAGATGAGGTTTCTAAAAGTAATTTTGAACTGATTCATGTAGGCACAGATAATCAGATTGCTGACATCTTCACTAAACCTTTGGATAATGAAAAATTCGCAACACTAAGAAAAGAATTAGGCTTATACAAACTGTGAAGTCTGTTCTTTTTGTGAGGGGGAGTTCTGTCTATCTGTTGGTTAGCTTTCAGGACTGCTTTGTGTGAGGGGGAGCTGATTAAGCTGTGAGAAGAAGAGTGCTTTGACAGATTCAAAAAGTTTAACCAGATATGTGTCTTTGCTGAGTTTCATGACAGATCTAGTGTGGTTCTCTCAGACAGTAGAATGTCACTTAATTCTTAAGTCTATAAGTCAGTGATTCTAAAATCCAGTCAGAATCTTTCCTTTAGTATTCTGTCAGAGATCTGGATTAATTGTAAAAGGTATATCTTCCTACATTGTTAATAATTCTGGTTCAGGCCAAAACTTGTATGTCTTGATATCTGACCCAATCAGCTTGAAATCTAGACTTCAAGACTCACTTCAAGAAATAGTCCTTCTGGTATTGCTTTCAATCATTCTATCTCTTCAACACAAGGGCTTAACTGAACAAACATGTCTTGTTTTGTGCACTGAGAAACTGGGAGTTTCTTCAATGAAATGAATATTTCTCCTATGTCATGAGGTGTCAAATGCTTAAAAAATGAATGAGAAGACATGACAGAGCAATGGTGGCTTGCTGGTGAGTAACTGAGAACTCTGGCCTCTAATCAAGGTGTTTTCTCAAGTCAAAAGCCACAGTTACTAACTCTGTTCCTTAATAAAAAAAAAGAGGAAGTAATGAGGTACTCACTCTGAGTAACTGGGGATTCAGGCCTCTAATCAAGGTGTATCTCTAATGTCAAAAGAGTGAATCACCAACTTACTCATTGATCTTCTTGAAAATCAAAAATTCCTTGTTGTTGTGCAACTAATGGATTGCTTGTCCTCAATACCTTGAGAACACCTCTCTGAATTTGTCTCTTGCTGTCTTGTAGAATAGTTGAATGCTCAGCTATATCAGGCCATACTTGTTAACTCCTGCTCTAAATCATACACTTTGTATGCTGATAAACCTTTCTATCATTCTATGTCTCTATTGTGTACTGGGGTTTACATAATCTTCACTTGAGTTTAGAACCTCACTTATTCTCTTAAGACCTACTCATGACTTTCTGCACTAAGCAGTTACTGCCCTTCGTCCTCATGTTGCCAGCACTTTCATATATTCTGCATTTCCTTTTGCTGATGTCAAAGGGGGAGAGAAGTTTAGCAATATCAGTAGATCAGATCATGAGTTTAGGGGGATATTTGTTCTTGAGCCAAAGAAATAACTTGTCTTGTGAGGAAAAGAGCTGAGAGTGAGTTGTGGGGGAGTGGTTTTTGAGAAAGAAAGAACTCTGCAGTAGCAGTTAATTTGTCTATGCTTGCACTTGCTTTGAATTTGCTTTGTTTGTTGAAGCTGTAGTTAATTGCTTGATATGCCATGATATTGCTTGATTCATAGTGTTGCCATCATCAAAAAGGGGGAGATTGTTGCATCCCTACGGTTTTGATGATGTCTCACACTATAAATCAATCTTCTATCTCTAAATTAATTCATGTTTCATCATGTTAATAAGTGCTGTTCATATGATTGTCAGATAATATGCTCTACTTGACTCTGTCTACACTCTGTTTGCATAGTCTGAACAGTGGTGGGTCGACCCCTCCTTGCTGATGAGTCGACCCCTCAGTACATTAATCAGCTTAGTTAGTCCATTCACTGGCCCTTTCTATTCAAGTCCATACAACAGGACTGTAGCCTGTTTATCTGAAAGTCTATACATCCGGAAAGGCGCCATGTCTATACATTCTTCCGTTGAAATCATTCAAAGTCTATACATCGGTCTTCACCTCAAGTCTGTACAATCATTTGTGGACAAGTCTTCACATCGTGAAGTCTATACACTCAACTCCTTCACATCTTGCAAAGTCTGTACATTGCATCCATCGGTCGTGCATTCAAGTCTTTCACAAGTCTGTACATCAGACGCGCATGCCCCCCTGTCCCTCCGGATGCTCTCCAGTGACTGTTAATGCTCCGATTGGCCAGCATCTCTCTTGATCAAGTCTATACACTCATTCACTATTCATGCATTCACAGTGAAGTCTGTACATCCGTTTGGCTATGCATCACTATCCACTAAGTCTATACATTGGTAGAGTCTGTACATCAGACGTGCATGCTCGCCTGTCCCCCCGGATGCTCTCCTGGGACCGAGTATGCCCTCCAGTGTCTGCTAATGCTTCCCTAACTTTGAGGATGCTCCCCTGGAGCAGCGATTGCTCCCCAGAGACAGCATGTGCTCCACATGCTCCCCTGATGCTGGTGATGCTATCCAGAGGCCATAGATGCTCCCCTGAGACTTCATATGCTCCTAAGTCTATACATAGGTCCTCAAGCGTTACAAGTCTGTACATTGGTTTAGACTCTTCAAAGTCTGTACATTGGGCCTTCAAGCTTTTGAAGTCCATACACTGTCTCGCTCACATCTTCAAGGGTGATTGAGCATCGTGAAGTCTGATTGAGCATCGTGAAGTCTGATTGAGCACTGTGAAGTCTATTCAGTGGATGAGCATTGTAATGTCTATACATTGGTTAGGCTCGATCATGCAGCGTTCATTTCATGACTATTCACTGCATTTTACAGTATGAGTTATAAAGTATATACGCTGCTTCATATGCAGTGAAGTCTACACACTTGCTTAATCTGATATCTTAAAGTCTATACATTCGTATCTGACTAAACTAACTAATCACAATTCTTTGTCTCAGCCTGCAGGTGATACAGGTCAATGATTGGGCACGTGAACCAAGGATGATACCTGGCACGTGATCCGAGAAGGCTCTGAAAAGGGAGGGAACGAGACTCCCTCGTGTGAAGGCCTGAAACTCAGGTCGAAAGCCATATAAAAGGTGCCCTCTGCGAAGAGATGGTGTGAACTGGAGAAAAAGCCTAAGAGCAGAATTCCTGAGCAGAAGAAGAAGAGAGAGAGAGCCTCCACGTTCTAGAAAGAAGATAGAGAGAAAAGATTAGAGAGCAGTCCTGTGAGAGAAAAGTCTGAGTGAGAGAGAAGAGCCTAATCTGCTTCTTCGGAAGCTACATTTGTATTTGATTTTTCTAAAACGATTTGTGTTCATCGTTGTTCTTGTTTGCATTTCTATTTTTCCTTTTATTTCTTCACATATCTGATCTTGAGTTGTTACCCTCCGGTGTTTGGAGGAAGGGAGTGTTACTCCGGTTTCCCTCTGGGCTGCAGAGGAAGAGAGATCGTAGATCTCTAGTTCTGCTAGTGACGGGTTGCCATTAGCAGGTTCCCTCCAGGTTGGAGGAAGGGAGAGCTATCTCCGGCTCTATTCTAGCTGGTAGCTGGAACAGGTTCCAAGCTCTGTGGGTAGCAGAGTTTGGTTGAGGGATTTGTTTCCCTTGGTTATTCAAGCTGTGTGGCAGCACATTGTTCGCAGACCGAGTCTGCAGGTTTCTAGCATTGGCTAGTGGAATCCTTACTCTAGTTGGAGTGAGGGGTGGATGTAGATTGTGGACTACAATCGAACCACCTTAAAATCTCTTGTCTCCTCTGTGGTTTGCTGCAATCGTTGATGCTCTCTATCTGCTTGGCAATGTGCTTGTGTGTGGACGGCCTATTCTAATCGCATCTTATTACTCTGTCTTAGTTTCTCACTGCATTGGCTAATCTGTTTAGCTAGATTCGGTAGGGTGATTTTCGAAGGAGTGATTTTCCGCTGAAGTTGTTTAAATAGGGAGTGATCTATTCATCCCCCCCTTCTATATCACTCTTGCTACGCTAACATCATCAACTCAAGGGAACATCAAAGCTACATCCAACATTCTTCTTCATCAACTCAAGGAGATTCAAAGGAAAGATCAAGCTACATCCTATATCTTCTCCATCAACTCAAAAGGATCAAAGGAAGATCAAAGCAACAGATTCAAGATACAACAATCTCAGATAAGATCTAGTTCATTCTAGCATATCTCCATATCTTGTTTGAGCATTTTCATCTTGTTCTATTTTCATTTCATTCAATCTATTGAAACTGAAGATCGTCCCCATCGGTGGTTAGTAGGAAGGCAATCGGAAGTTCTCCGATCTACGGTATAGCCGTCCCTGTCGGCTTTGTGTGTAGGAAGATAGAAAGAGGGCTTTCTCTGTTATGTGGTTTGGGGCGTGTCCCCGGTCAAGCTGTGAGTCAGCAGGAAAGCCTCACCGGATTTTGGGTGAGGGGTGGACGTAGGTTGCGGGGTTGCAACCGAACCACCTTAAAAATCCCTGTGTTATGGGTTGTTTATTGTGTGTGATTGCTCTATATCTTCTACCCCCATTCACAGGTTCGTGTGCTTCCATACTTGGTTATCTTGTTTACACACTCAAGCACTCAGATTTGCACTTTCAGTTTTATTTGTGGTTTAATTGAGCTTAGGACTTTGACTGCATCCCTTGGGCGGCCTGTTGCACCCTTGCACACAGACGCCAAGGTGAAAGTATTGCTAAGTGTTTCCCTTGCTTAGACTTTCATGCACCTTGGTTGATCACCACTGCATTCATACACATATGCACTTTGAGTGATCAACATAGCACACACACACTCACGGTTGTTGCAAGCTGTTTGATGCTCTAGTGTTATGCTTTATGATCCCTGCACTACAAGGCTTATTTCTTTCAAGATCACAAATGTGCTTAAAGAAGTGTTGACGCTTCATCGCTTGTAATCCGAGTCATTTTCATTTGAGCCACTCTACTTAATTCCGCTGTGCATTGTGCCTAAGTGATTCATTCACTTTATAGGAGTGGTTCATGCTTCTAGTAACCAAGAGTTTTTAAATAGGCCAAAGCTTTTGATAGGATCTATTCAACCCCCCCTTCTAGATCCATTTGCACCTCGCGGGACCCAACATGGGTTTCTAATACGCGCCCTTCGAATGGCTTGAGCTTCTTCTGGGGTAACCCAGATTCTCCTTAGGTCAGATTACTGGTCTCCCTTGTAGCCATTTTTCCGACGAGTTATCTTGGGAGGCCGTGTGTCGGGCTGCGGTGGGTGCCCCTGGGTTGCTACCAAGGAACCCGCTCCTTTGAGCTTCGCCCCGTCCTCTCGTTCTTGCCGCAAGAGGTCAAAATGATTGGAGGTGGGGATGGTGGGAACGGTCCGTTCCTGGGGTATGATTGGTTTGCTCCCGTCGAGATGGATTCGTAAATCACCGACAAGAATCGTCCTGCCGGAGTTGCTAGTCACAGCAGCGAGCCGTCTGCCTTTGCGGCCATGGCGATGCTTCTTCTGGGGAGTGGAGGAAGACTCCGCCCCGAGATGATAGACCGAGAAAACCCGACCTGGAGTGACCGACAGCGTGGAGCTGTCAGTCAGAGGTACTGGGATCGGCCCCTGGGGTATGAGACCCACACCGGGAGTCGATGACTGGGTGACCCGGGTATAAGCCTTTGCCCGCACCGATAGGAGTGTTGTCGATGCTCGAGATGACACTCTTGCACCGGGAAGCGGTGCCGTTAGAAGCGTTGAGGTGCCAACGCCCCTAGGTCGGGGACCCGTGGTGAGTGCGGGCGTAGTCCGGGCTCGGGTCGGGAGGCCCGAGAAGGGTACTGAGGAACCTTGCCCCCTGGGTAGGAGACCCACGGGAAGAGCCGGTTCAACTGGAGCTCGGAATCAAGGTCCCGAGTACAATACCGGAGAGCCGCGAACTCGGGGCTGGGAGCCCATATCGAGGGTCGGCTTTGCAGGGGCTCGGGCCTGCGGGTCCGAGAAAGGTGATGAGGAGCCGCGAACCTGGGACTGAGAGCCCGTGTTGGGTGCCGGCTTTGCTGGGGCTCGGGGTTGGAAACCTGAGGAAGATGTTGGGAAGCCGTTGACCCGGGGCTGGGAGCCCGTGTTGGGTGTCGGCTTGGCTGCGGCTCGGGGTTGGAAACCCGAGGAAGATGCTGAGGTAGTGACCAAAGTCCGGGGCGCGGGGCCTGTGCCGGAGATCGGACGAGGCTGGCCTTGGGAGCTAACGCTTACCCAGGCCGGTGTTGGTCTGGGGGCCCTGCAGGGGCCAGTGGTGGCAGTCCGGTACCTGGTGTTCAGGTGGGCCACCGAGACTGGAGGTGCGCGTGGTGCATTGGCTATCAGAGCCAACGGAGAAACTGGGGTTGGTTGAGGAACAACCACAGGGATCACGCCTAAGAAGTAGGGCGATCCGATGATGGGGGCGAAGCTGCCGAAAGCGATCAGCGTCGCCAAGTAACCCACCCGGGCATGGGTGGCAATGACGTTGAGACCGTAGGTGACGGCCGCCATGGTTGCTGGAGTGCTGTGTACTGCGGAGGTGACGGTTGCTGACAGTCCCCGAGTGCAGTCCGATGGTCAGAACGCGAATCGGAAGCTGCTAGAAAATACGCGCCCGAGTACCCTCCTTTGCCTTTGCTACAAGGACATGGAAAGGGCTTCAGGGCTGGCATAGGCTTTTCTTCAGCAAAAAGAAGGAAGGTGGGAGACGTCCCACCGGGCGTGCCATCCTCTCTGTTACGCAGGTTTTTATGCCGAATGACCGGGGTGAAGGAAGAGATACAGCGGGGCAGGAAGACATGAGAGTTTGATATATCTCAGGTATCCACCTTACGGTTGCATGCCTCTCACGGCGGTATCGGGCACTCTCATTTTACGAAAAGTCAAAAAGGGTCGAATGGCACGGGAATGTAAGAGTACGGGTTAACCGGACAGGGTGCGGGCGTGCCATTCGATTTCTCGACAATCACCCATGGAACCAAGGGTTGACCGGGGAAGCGTCACCAGGACGTGGCACGTGGGCTCGGGCGATCGGGTGACACGTGGAGAAAAGGCGTTCCACTGGTGCGAGTGTGTAGGCGATTGTGGGAATCGTGTACTGGACGTCTTTCTACACCGGCCGCAAGCAACCGATGTTTATTTACATCGGATTGAATCCGAACACCTTCGTTCCATGTTGAAGAGAAGCCTGTATATATGCCTGAAGCCGTGGGTAGAGGGCCGGGAGCATTCCGCAGCTGTGGGTGTGCTTTTGATTGAGGGGTGTTTACTGGGGTTAGGATGTTAGGCACGGATGCCGAGTGGTGTAGGTAGAAAGCCGGGGGCCTAAATACGGACGTCTGTATTCTACTGGTTTTATGATGGGCCACATGGGCTTTACAAATGGGCCGAGGTGACCAAAGTACAACTAGCGCAAGCCGCGGGACAACTTCGACACTTGGGCCGGTCCCCGGGTCATTGCGTAATAAAGCGGATATCCGCGTGTCTTACAGGAACTCTTTACAAAGGGATTGGTATGAGCCCAACTGCCTTGGTGGCCAGAGCGGACGTAGACTAGCGCCTGGTGGAGGTCGGACACGGCTCGAGGTGAGCGGTCGGGTCCGGGTCTCGAACGGCGAGCGTCGTCATGCTGGGGAGTCGAGGTCGGCCCCGGGACTATGATTCCCGGGCCAAAGGTCCGACTAGACTCGAGTTGTTAATCTGCGGGGCCAACGGCTGGCTGGGGGGTGAGCAGTGGGCACATGATTCCGTGTCGGGGTCAGACACGGCATCGTGGAGTGCACTTCGTCACCATCGTAAGTTGGCGTACATGGGTGGACCCGGGATGCGGGTGTACTTTCTGTTGACATGGTCACCTTAGGTGCGACGAGGATGGACTTGGTGTGAGACGGCTAAACATCGCGTGAGGGAAGTACACGTGACATACCCTCAGTGTGTGTGAGCCGACTAGCAAGCCAACCGCGTGGGCACTTAGCTTCTCGCGTCCCCGACCCTTGCCGAAAGCCTCGGGAGTCCGAGGGTGCGACAATTCGGCTGGGGGGTGTTTGTCCGTCTGTTAGCTTGTTGTTGTTGCCTTGTTCATTCCTTGTGCCCCATGAGCTTCTAAGGGGGATTTTATAGGAAGTTGAAGGGGTGAGGGGTGGGGTTTAGGCGGACCAAGTTGAGGGTTCAACTTGGTCAGGGTAAACCCCTCAAAAATATTATTTTTTATTTTATTTTTTGTGTTTTGTTGTTTGTGTAACGGAGTGGGGAGATAGGGTTTAGGCGGACCAGCCCCATGGGCTGGTCTGGTCTGCCTAAACCCCTCTTCGGAGGGTAATTTTTTTTTTTTAATTTTGATGGGGTTTAGGCGGATCGGCCTGGGGGTCGAGGCTGGTCCACCTAAACCCCTCCCCAGGGGGGTTTGGGCGGACCAAAGTGGCCCATTTTTTATTTAAAAAATCTTTTTTTAATACCCAAGGGGTTTAGGCGGACCAGCCTGGACCCCAAGGCTGGTCAGCCTAAACCCCCCCCCCCCCCGGGTGACGATTTATTTGGGCTTCAATGAAGCCCGTGATGCGCTCGATTTGACTAATCAGATGATTGTGTGTGTCATGTCGGGACTAAAACCCATAAAGGTCACGATGTTAATTACATCCCCTCAGAGAGGGAAAAATCCTTGATTAATCGTCAGGAAAAGGGGCCCTACAGCCTGAAATTCATATTGTAGAAACGAGGTAAAAGAAATCCCGAACTGTGTTTAAACAGACCTCGCATTGGGGTGCAAACGTTCAAAGATATGTCGGTCACTCGCAGACCATTTCATGTTCGGACGAGGGTCCATGTTTGTAGTGTAAAAGACGGTGATAAGACCACACAAATGTCTGCCGCATATGCGGCAAGTTTAATAAGAGTGCGGGATTGGATCTCGAAAGGGGGGGCGAGTCAGGTTTGATGAACTATCGGCCTAAGGCGACGCCAGGTCATGACCATATCGGGATGGTTCCCAAGGTCCAATCCGACTCAGCGGGGCATCATTGATATTCTATTCACCAAGTCCGAGGGAGCAGAGGTTCTCAAACGTTCGTGGTTATGCCATTTTTTTGTTATCGCCATTTGGATTGTTGAATTTCGTCGTTCATTCGCACACATGGATGGTTTGTTTTGATTGTTTGTTTATTTGTTTTCATCCCCTTTCTTTTATTTGATTGCTTGTTTTCTTTTTGGAAGCCGCACCGGTTTAAGGAAGGCATGAGGACACATGGTTAAAATGGCGTGGGGACAAATGCGCACCGGTTTTTGGTGATGCCGGGATGAAGGTTAAAGCGGCGTGGGTGAGGGTGTGCCGATTTAGGATGCTGCTGGGTGAAGGCTAAAGCGGTGGGGTGAGGGCACACCGGTTTAAGGATGGAACGGGGCTAAGGCTAAAACGGCGTGGGAGAGGGCGCGCCGGTTTAGGATGGGGCTCATTAGGGTCTGGAGCTTGAAGGGTTTAGAGTTTGTTTTTTTTTTGTTCGCCTGGCAGAATGGATTGGCAAGAAAATGGAGTGCAGATCATAGAGGTTTATTATGTGTATATGTTTAGCAATGTAGAGGTTGTGTTATGTCAAGTTCGTGAGGACTCAGGCATGTAGACACGCCAAAATTGACATTACTGTGAGCACATCTCATATTCCTTATAATACCCCAATTTGACTCTCAAATCGACATTGTTTGAGTGGTTTTCCCCACTTTTCTTGGATTTTTAAATTTTTTTCTACTTTCCCCTATTTTTCCTATTTTTATAAATTTTTTGGATATTTTTCTCTATTTTTATGATTTTTAAAGAATTAGTGGCTAAGAGAGTTGACGCCATTTCTTTTTTTTAAAATAAATAAATAAAAAGGGATGGGTGCCAATAGGGTTGGACGTCCATTCTTGAGTTTTTTATTTCTTTTATTCATTTCAGGCGATCATTCTAGGCCATTTTGGGTGTGTTTTTGGGTTGGAAAAATATGAAAAAAATATATTTGGAGTCAGTACACTCAGATGCACGTTCACTAAAAAAATAAAAATAAATAAAAATGGAAAAAGAAATGGTGCCCAAAGGGTTGGGCGCCCATTCTTTGTCGTTTTTGTTTTAATTGTTATTTGTGCGTCTAAGCACATTGTCGCCCATTTCTATTTTTTTCGAGTCCGGGTAAAATGTATGAATTTCTAAGGCACGTTTAGAGGGTCAGACGTACATTCTTTTCTGGTTTTTGAAAAGATTGGGCTTTCCTTATGTTTATTGCTATGTGCGTCTGTTATAATGGATGTTTATTTTATAAACGCCAGTGGCATTTGACGCCGTTTTCTTTGAGATTTCGTAACCCTTCTTTCCTAATTCTGGAGCCCCTTTTTAACTGGGGAAAGAATGACTGGGAGGATCCCTTGCTATGCTTATCTCTTACCATGCTTATCCCCTTCCTTAGATGATTATACTATTTGCTCTCGGATTTAAACCCACGCATCTCTCCCTCTAAAAAGTCCCCCTGCGGTTCTTTGCTGGGGTCGAATTTTCAAGAACAAGGGAAGGTGCTGCCCGACAGCTGGCTGAGGGAGGAAACTCTCTGCGATCAAAGCTTCATCCGTTTGAGTCTTCCTCCCGAGCGCTCATCCAAAACTAAAGCCAAAAGAGAATAGCCCAGGCTCTTTATCTTTCTCTATTTTCCTTTATTGCATATAACGCATGCATGCATCATTTTCATTCTGTTATTTCTCCATATCTTTCTCAACCACGTTGAGCCTCCATCCGTGCAACGCTTGCACGCTTTATCTCTTATTTCCTCATTCATTCATCATTTATCCCTCCCTTTTGCATACGGGGTTTAAAAGGGTAACACCCAACATGTGTGTTCTATTCCACGTTTCTTTTCATGTTCATATTTCATTTGGGATTTGATACTACACTTAGATTCTAATTCCATATTCTTTATTGGTGTTGTCTCTTTATTTGTAAGGGTAATCTTAAGAGGAAGACTCTCTCCATCGGCCGACCGATAGGAAGAGAAGGAAGTCGACTCACATCTCCTCGCTTCAAGGTATTCTGCGATCCCTCCTCTTTTTTTATTATATCATTTGAGGCCCTCGCGTCCTCTGGCGATCACCCTCCTCATTAGCATCCTATGCATGCTCCCCTTCCCATCTCTTTCCCCATTAATTAGCTTATCTTAGCTTTCTCTTTATTTTTAATTTAAGTGAATTTTTAAATAGATCTACAAATTGGCGATCACGGTGGGACTTCCTTATGTTTTCTTGGTTACCCTCTCCTTTGGCACCCACGTGTGCCCCTCCTATTTTGCACACACGGTGCATCCCCTAAAGTGCTCCACATAGCACTTTTTTCTACTTCTTCCCAAGTGATAGTTGATTTATAAATTTATTGAAAATTCCACTTCCGTTATCCTCCTAAAAAAAGAAAATTACGCCCTGATGGGCAATCGCCCATTCTCCTCCTAAAAAAAAAATTGCACCCTGATGGACAGTCGCCCATTATTTTTCTAAAAAAAAAAACTAATGGGCGCCCACATGGGTAGTCGCCCATTCTTTTCGTAAAAAATTTTTTTTGAGCGCCCACTGAAGCAGACGCTAATTCTCTATTTGTTCCTTCTCCGTTGCATATCATTCACACCATTCACATTTGTTGCATCCTGTTGTCCTGCATATTACATACATATCATGTTTCATGCCCAACAGTATTCATTGCATATTATATATCATGTTTCACATCTTGTTGCATTCTCTTGTGCCTTTCCCTGTCACGTTTCTATATTGTTTGTGAATCTACTCATTTATCCTGACGCCTTTCCTGCATTGACATCTGCACTACTATTCGTGGCTTTTCTATTAGCACCTGCATACTCATGGGTTGCATCTTGTTGCAAACTGTATTTATAGTCTCCCTCTTGCACTTCTGGCATTTTACTGAGATTTCATAGAGAAGTTGCACACAGCATATTATTCTTTTTTATTATTGTGCATTGGCATTATTTACTCTGTTAGCTATTACGTCAGCATTCATTTTGTTACCTTTATGCATTAGTGTTCATCTCATTATTCACTCTGTTACCTGTTGCATCAGCTTTTGTTCAGTTACTTTTCGCATTAGCATTCATTCTGTTGTTCAATTTCTTTTCTTTTGCATTAGCATTTGCCTCCATCGGCATATCGGTTTGGGAGACCTCCTCTCCCTACACTTTCTAGGAGCCTTACCCCTCTCTTGGTTAAGGAAGGACCCTCCATTGAGCACTCCGTCTCTTTGGACCGGGATCTCCTAAACCAAGGCCTCCATAAGTCCCCGCACCCGTGGATTCCCTCACGGACGCTGGACAAGTTGTACCCTTTGAAGTCCCCGGGTTTAGTTGGCCTATGCGTGGTGAGAATCAACCTAGTTGGCATTTGATGCAATATCTTATTGAAACTAGGTTCATGACCTTGAGTGGATCACATCAACTTTGTAAAAGTCATTTAATTCACCAAGGTTCAACATAAAAAAATCAAACATAAACATCCACTTGCTTGACATTTTTGCAATTGAGCTTTGACTGCATTTTGATTGATTTTTGCATAATGTTTGGCTTGGATAACATGTCAAATAATTTTCACAATCATGAGGATGATCAACCAAATATATCCTATAATCCTCAATTTCATAATTCTCACCACAATTCTTTTAAGGGATCGCGTTCTCATTCTTATGGTCTTGCCTGACCCATGGGCAATTTCCAATCTTGTGGTCCCTCGCCTAAATCGCGAGCCACTACTCCCACGGGACCGTCTCCTCCCGACGACGAGAAGGTCTCCCGAGTTTTACATGCAATAGATCATCTCACCCCTCAACAAATCCAAGCCCTTAAGGCCGTTGTTGAGGGTGCATCTCATTCTTCTCATCCTCCTTCCACTCCCATTCGGGTGGCCCATCACCCGCCTCCCTCTTCTACTCACATTCCCACTTGAGTGGCCCCGCCGCCTCCTTCTACACATACTCCTCTTCGGGTGGTCCATCACCCGCCTCCTTCTATTCCTCCTCTTTCACGGCCCCAAGGCCCTTTTATTTCTTGTAACCCGGCCCGACCGGGTCCTTTTTCGGGTCAACCTGTTAACCCCCCTCCATGGCCTTCTTATGCGGCCTCTCCTTCAAGGCCACCGTGCCAGCCCTCCGTTGCTCAAGTTACATCCCTCCAACAGGTTCTTGTTGATAAAGTCGCTTCATTGGAGGAACAACTAAAGAGGGTCACGAGTCCGCGGCCCGCTCCTCCTCCTCCTTCTCCAATCAATCCTTTCCACGCCGTCCTGAACAACATCACGAAGATGGAGAAAGAATGGAAGGATAGGAGAGATGACTACGGCATCAATAGTGCAAGTGAGCAAGAGCCGGCAGATTTCAACGATCAAGTGGATGCCGTCCGCCCTCCACCTTTTCATACCATTCATTCATTTGGCCCTCTGCCTCTGCCTCCGCACCCATGTATACAAAATCCTCCACATTCCATTCCACCACCCACTAATGCGCCTCCACTACGGCGTCCACTTGAGCCTGCCAATGAAGAGCCGGCATGTGAACAGTTGAAGTCGGCACGTGATGATGAAGTTCCTAAGGCACCCCTTCCGAGTTTCCTTCGTTTTCCTCTCCCTCCGCTACCACCAGATGAACCTCCCGCTCAGGACAATGTCACTGTCCCCGATCGAATCCCCATTTTTGAGACTTATTGGTGTTATGACGATGGGTCGATACTCCAATCACCTACGCCGGCACATCCTGAGTCTTCTTCTACCCTTAACACCTCTCACCCCATCCGACGTTTTCTACGCACTAAACCTCCCATTACACCTCCCACTAAAACTTCACCCATTATACCATCAACCTCCACAATACCGGCCCTCACCGAACCTTCCGCTAAACCCCCCATTATACCTTCATTAACCTCCACTCCACTGGCCTCCGCCGAGCCCACCACCAAACCTCCTCCAATTAACCTCCCATTGCCTCCACCTCGGCCCTCCATTACCCTTTTTACCCCTAAACCAACTGCCCCTACTCCACCACTTAACCCTTCACCTTTACCCATGGCTAATCCTGAGCATGATCCACCCCTTTTTGCACTCGAGCCAACCCTGTTCGCTTCCGAGTAAGGGGAGAATCGACGTGTTCCCTCTAACACCTTCCATTACACCTCCACCATCTATGGAGCCTTCCGCCTCCGCTTCACCTTTTGTTGCCACGCAGAGTGGGTGTATTGTTGCAAGTACTTGTGCCAAAGATGATCGAGAGCCGAACAAGAAGGAGTTGGCCACAGCTATGCTGTTCAAGATGCAAGACTTTATTTGCCGGATGCCAATCCACGTTTTTTTGCCAAGCATGGTTGAAGAGGCCAAGTCCCCGCCGTTGCTCACCAAAATAGAAAGTCAAGCTTTGATGCCATATAAGTCCATGCCCAGGGGCCGGGCAGGGCACCCCTTGTTCTAACTTTCCAATCTCAAACCCATTCTTCTATTCAAGGGGAAAATGCCCATTTTGTTCAACACTCTTTATACACCACAATCCTTGGGCAAGACGATGCTTCCCATTCTAACACTCCAACTCCCTCACATCGTTGCTCTTCAACCTCCAAGGGAGTTGTCATTAATTGTTGAAACTTCATCATGGGCTTTGATTTTATCCCTTTGGCCGACGGGCCATATACTTTCACTGCTATGGAGGGGCGATTAACCTGGTGCTAAGGGGCCTTCCGCTACCCTATCCACCTTCTATTCAACTTCATCCATACCTCCGTCTATCACCTTATGGGCCACTCACAGATTGGGAAAGAGGATCTCACCTTCTTAGTCCATGCATTTTTTGCACTCATTGCATTTCATGAATCCATTGCATTGCATTCACATGCATCTGCATTTCTTCTTTCCTGGGTTTCCGGACCCGTATCTTCCCCACCTTCCGGAACCTCCAGATCCTCTGCATTCCCCATCTTATTCATCTCTATCTTCGGGATCTCCGGGTCCCCTTACACTTCTCGGGCATCGCGCCCCCTCCAGTTTCCTCTCAGGGCATCGTGCCCCCTCCCACTTCTTATATCCGGACCCTCCGGGTTTTCCTCTATTTGCAGGATATCACGCCCCTTTCCATCTTCTTCCTCCGGACCTCCCTCTTTGGGCATCGCGCCCCTCTACATCGTCATGTCCGGGTCCTCCGGGCGTCTCACTGATTTTCCCTGGGCATCGCGTCCCTTCCATTTCTATTCCTCCGGAACCTCCAGACATCCTTTCCGGACATCACGCCCCTTTTAATTCTATTCCTCAAGAACCTCCGGATCTCTGCTCTTTCTTCCGATTCCTCCTTTTGCTCCTTCGGGACGTCGCGTCCTTTGTTCTTTTCTTCCTTTTCCATCATCTCTTCCCATACCTTTTCCCAGGGCATCACGTCCCTCATTACTTTCTTCCTCCGGAACCTCTGAATTCTTCTTTTCGTTATGATTCTCCTCTCTTGCCTCTAGACCCTCCATCTTCCCCGCTTTCCATCTACCAATTTCTCCTCTTAATTCCTCCTGATCCCGGGTCTGACCTGACTTCTTCCGCATCCACTGCTTTGGGCATCTGCCCGTTCTCCCACTATTTTCGAGGCTTTAGTCCTCACCTCTCTTCTTGATTCCCCTTTTCTTTTGTAGACCATTCATGTGATCAGGGTCTCTGCACCTTAGCGAGGGAGTTCTAGCCTTCGCCTCTTTTCCTTTTCTCCTTATTCATCTGAGTCTGATTTTAGTACCACTCCTTCTTGTTAAGCCACTTCAAACCTTTGCTTCTCCTTCTTTCTGTCATTTGAGGACAATCCCATGGTAATCAACATCACCTCCGGCAGCTGTTTCATAGGGTTGCAAGGTAACATATCGACGAAAGTACGCATTTTTATGATGACATTGCTTATTGCTTCACATACGATTTTCAAAAAGATGTGCTTCTTAACTTGATTAAGAGTGGTATTTTAGGCCTTTATCCTAGGTCTTTATCTTTATTGAATCTAAAAAAACAAATAAAAAAAATCAGAAAGACTCTTTAGGCTTGCTTTTGCAACACCTCTGGTTATTAAGAACCCCGCACTGGGAGTTCAGCATTCTTTCCTCGCTTGTTGAGGGCAACCCTTAACTGGGCACTCCACACACTTCACGGCGTCCTTAGCCGTCTCCTTTGGTTCAACACCGTTGCTGCTTTAGCCATGCCATGGGTATGCATGAAAGTTTTTTTCTCTTCTCTTCGGCCAAGTGCAGGGGCAAGAGATTGACGGATGAGATGACAAACCTAGGTACTCCTCAATATGAGAGGAGTCTCAAATAGGGACAGTCTTGACCCGAAATAAAGTGAGCTTTTCATGATAAATCTAGCCAAAGGGGCTATTATGAAAATCAAAGTAAAATTCGATAAATTCAAAATCATGAAATAAAGGCATGACAAGAGAGGCAAAGTCCCCGTAGGGAAAACCCTGGTCGTATGCATGTCAAGGGTCTAAAAATCAAAGGCACAAAGCCCTGGCGCAACAGACCACCTCTTTGAGGGGTAGTACCTTGGAAGGAATTCGAGTCCCGATATCTCCCAGCCTGCATAAGGCTTATCTCCAACTTTTCTTCTCTTCTCCCTCTAAGGTCGAATATTTCTCAGGTATTGACCTTAGTAGGGGCACCGTTAACCATGGATAGTTGGCCATAGGGCGCCACCCTTCAATGCACGCCCGGCTTTAGGCTGTTCTTAGTAAGAGGGGAGAATCAAGAAAACTAGCTAGTGATTTGAATATTCATTTGGTGCTGCAACTAGCAAGGCCTAAACCAAAATCTCTAAAAAATTGAATATTTCCAAAATTCCACAAACAAAAAAATTGAAAAATTTCAAAACCCATAAAAAATTGCATATTCCAAAAATCTGAAAAAAAATTGCATTGCATTGTATTTCTTCTGATGGTGTTGTTTTGCAGGGATACTCTTTTTGCAAGGACCAAGAACTTGGGATGAGTCATCTTTATACTCACATGAGAGTGGGAAAATCTACCGCCCAAGAGCACGGCCCAACTAGGTCCAATCTGACCAAACTAGGCCTAGCTCCCCAAAGTGACAGCCCCGTTCTGGGCCCACTTACTCCAAGCCCAAAAACCCTCTCGCACCAGCACTTCCTAGGCGACCCCTGGGTTCGGAAGTCCGAGCGACAGGTCGATCGGGAAAGCCCCTACAACGGCCCAGCGTGCCCTGTCCAGCTATGCCTCCATCACTCAGAGGGACTCTCAACAGGTGCCCCGAGCTTGAACCTACCGTCGGAAGCACATTTAAGCATCCGTTACGCATCCTCCAAGAGCAGGGAACCCCGAGGGATGAGGGAGAGCATGAGTCCTTATGCTATTAAGAGCCCACAACATGGACGTAACCTCCCCGGAATCCCCTCGGCTCCCTGGACTCTTACGTTAAACGGACTGCTATATAAATCCCAAGGAGACCCTTCGAAAATGTAAGCAAGCATCCTGAGAGAAAACCACCACACCCCTTGGTGGAGAAGAATCTCTCACCCTTTCTTTATCCTACCACCTCTCTTCGCATCCATGCTCTATCACATTTGTTGACTTAGGCATCGGAGGGTTTTCCCCGGGGTTCCATCCCTGGGCACCACTGGTAATACCCTAGATTCTTATTGGATTCTTATTAAGTCTTTTGGATCCTTTTCGGAGAGTTTCGAATCGCTTTTGTGGGTCCTAAGTTGAGTTTTACGATCCGTGTGGGTTTTTCTCTCGTACTAGTTACGGTACCCTGCGGTGAGTTTATTTCTCAGTTCATCGACCGTGGACGCTACAGTTGCGATGTACCCTTCCCGAGGATCGTTTTGACTATTTTTGCGTATTTTTTTGAATTAGTCAATTTTTGGGCTAATTATCGAATTTTTGGAAATTAGGAAAATTTCTTAATTTCTTTCTTTTTCTTTTCCTTTCCTCTCTCCTCCTTCTCATTTCGTCGTGACCCTCTCTCTCTCCCGTTTTCTCTCCTCTCTCGCCCTCCCGGCTCCGGCTGCAGACGGAGGAGGTTCGTGGGCGAGGTGGCGACGGCGTGGGGTCCATGAGGTGCGCGATCAGGTGAGGATCGGATCGGTTTTGGCGCGATCCCGAATGGTGGATTCAAAGCTGACGGTCGAGCTCGCGACATGATTTTCGGCGTGGTTTAGTCACTTCGGCGCGCGGTTTCTTCGGTGGAGGTAGGGAGACGGATCACCTGCTTCTCCTCTACGTTTTTCCTGCAATTTCGTGTTATTCGGTGCTAGAACGGGCAGGTTTAGGCCCGTTTAGGTAAAATCATGATTTTAGGAGTTCGTAGGATTCGCCGAAAAATGGCGACCATTTTTATTATAATTAGTATCAAATGAACCGCTGGGATGTCTGGATCCATTCCCGTAAGTTTCGTCATGATTGGTCGTCATTCAGGGCCGGTAGGAGTCCGGGAACCCCGGTGACCCAATTTGGGTCGATTCGTTAGAATCGCCCATTTCTCGTGAACGAATGGTTGCATGTGACCCTTTCGGCTTGTGGAAGGTGTTTTTCATCGTTTAGGACTGTTTCCCATGCGTTTAGACGTGAATGGGGCGTGGAACGGGCCGATTCGACCTTTTCCCTTATTTTCCTGCCGTATCACTTTGGCGGCCGTTCCAGAGATCGCTACAGGTCTCTGGCGGCCCCACGATAGACCGCCACATCCTTCAGTCTATCGGTAGTTTTGAGGTCAATTTAGGTTGGCGGCCCAACCTCTGACTGCCACTTGCTTTTGGCGGCCCTATAGTGGTGCGCCAAGGCTCGTTGTTTCTCGACGTTCGTGTCAGTCGGTTCCCTCTGGCGGCCCTTCCTTGGAGCACCAGGAGTCGTTGACTAGGGTCAACAGTCTATGTCGGTTCGTGTTGGCGGCCTAGTGTATGACCGCCACTCTACTGTAGCGCGCCTACTATAGGCCGCCACAGTGTGTTTTGACCGGGTCTAAGGTCTATGTCGGTTGGCTCTAGCGGCCCAACCTTCATGCGTTTCTTTGATGTAGCACGTCTTCCTTCGACCGCTACAGTTCTCTAGCAGCCTAGTCTAGGACCGCCAGAGTCTTGTCCCTATTGGGGTGTAGGGGCCCTACCCTTGACCACTTCTTCCATATAGCGGCCTAAAGGTGGACCGCCATATCCCCAGGGTGTTGTTTTTCGAGGTTCTGATTTCTAAGGGTCTTGGCTTGACCTTGTGGTCTGCCCACTGTCCCGTGGATGTCTCTTGATATCCTATGAGGGCTAAGACTACATTAGGGGTAGCCAGGAGTTTTTTTGCTTGAAGTAGGATTCTCTTTCCTACTGTGGAGTCGTCATTGTCTGGTTCTGGTCAACCCGGGGTCACCCAGTGGTTGACAGGCGACCTTGTGTGTCTCGGCAGTTCTATCTAGCCCGAGACATTGTTCTGGATGCCTTGAGGTGTTGTCTTACCTCGGGTTGCGTGTCCAAGTGTGCTGAGGGTCTTGTTAATCCCTCAGGTCTCCGTGTGTCATTTTCTAAGGTTGTTTCCTATGGCTTAGGAATAGACCGATTGGTGGCTTGTTCTGCTTGGTACGACGATCTTGACCTGAGTCTTTTGACTCAAGGATCGTTGTGTCTACAGGTCTAGTTGACTGTCCTGAGTCAGGTGGTAGTCTGGTCTGCTACCTCGTGTCCTGTGCTTCGTAGTACGTACGATAGTGTTTCCTCTCCTGTCTGTACTACAGCACTTCTGTTTCAGAGTTCTGTGTCTTGTGAGCCTCCACTAGTCATAGTATGTCGACACGTTCCAGTGTTGGCCCACCTGGGAGTGGTGGTACGGCAGTTCCCGAGGTACGGTTTGTAAGCTAGTTTCCGTGGGCTCCCTTGCCTGGTAGTAGCGTCCTGCTAGGAAAGAAAACTAGGTAGAGGCCTGGCTCAAGGCATTGAGCTTGTGTGTGCACACGTGGTCAGGGGCTTGGACTGACGCCGATGGGCGTTACCCTTTCTAGTCACTCGTTACTATAGTCCCGTTCTGGTCCTGAGTGTGTCTTAGTCTCTGTCGTGCTTTAGGCATCAGCATACGCGAGACACTTGAGGCACAGCATAAGACGTCAGTGGACGCATCTGGCTGTTCTTCTAGTGAGGAGGTGCTTCCGTCACGTGACACGTGACTCTCACGTTTCTCATACGTTGTGACCTTTCCAGGTTAGCCTTCTCGTGGTCTTGCCCGAGGTTAGTGTTGTGTCGTGTGCACGACGTTCTAGTCGTATGTGTGTGTGGTCGTGTCTAGAAGAGCGTGCACGGCAATCGAGTCGTGTATGCTTTAGGGCGTCTGTGTCTGTCTAGGTCATTTCTAGGCTTTTTGCCTGTCTTTGTAGGCCCGGCAGATCGGCAACTCCTGACTTTGTCAGATCAGAGTTCGCCTTCCTATTGCTATCTGGAGTAGTTTGGGAGGCCGAGGTTAGTTCGGTAGCCGTGTCTTCGTTCAGGTACGGTTTTTCCCTTTTCTTTTAGCTGCTCCTACTCCTTCCGTTTCCGGTTTTCTTTTACAACTTTGTAGTTTAGTTTTCCTGCTTTACTACTCCCGCTGTTTACCTGCTGTTTTAGCGTGTTACTGCGTTGTTTTTCAGTGGGGATCCGCGTGACCTCTACTAGGCCAGTGACACGAGACTCACCCCTGCTTTTCAGGTGGGTGACGTCTTCTACTTCCGCGGTTCCTGGTGTGACGCGTTCGTAGCTGCCAGCGGTACCTGCGTCAGATTTTCCCCGACCTCAGTGTACGTCCTTCTTTTTTGTTGACTGTACTGCTTGTCTTTCCATTGGACTGGACTCTGGTATAATTAATAATTTGTAACTGTTAATTAAAAAGAAATTTTATTTCTGCTACTTTAGCAAACTGATCTAATGAAATTTAATTGCTTACTATTATATCTGCGACTTCAATATACCACACAACAATCCTTTTTCCCTTCGGAGCTTTACAGCTCTTGGGAGGCTTCGCGGGTTCCAAGTGGTATCGGGTCTGCTCGGTATTCCTATCGAGTATATCCAGGATCCGGGTCGTCACAGGTGGTATCCGAGCGTTGTTGTGTGAAGTACATGGGAATCCGAGATATACAGTGTCTAGAGTCCTGAAAGTCCAGTACAGTCTTCTGCTGGCTTAAGTTTCGCGATTCTTGTCGTTCTTGTGGTTGTGGGTCTGTTCTTGGTGAGCTGCTCGATGCATGACTAGTCCCTCGTAGTCGTGTGTTCAGCTGTCGTCATGCCTGAATGTGACCCAGCTTGCGGTTGTGTTCCATGGTTCTGTGTTCAGTACGGAGCCGGGATCCTGCAATTGTTGCTGTTGTCGTTTTATCGCTGTTTCTCTATGATTTTGTGCATCTGTCTTGGCACTATGTGGACCAGGTCTTGTCGGTTAGCCTTGTTGTGCTCTTCTCTCCTGGTAGAGTTAGCATGCGACTCAATCCGATGTAATATCTGACTGAGGACTGACTTCATTGTGTTGTGGTCCGGTGCTATCGTTGGTGTCCTGTGTGCCAGGTGTTCCCTGTTGCCTTTGGCACTGGAGCCGATGATGGTGTCGAGCTGTCAGCTAAGAGTGTTGTGACCCCTCTGTGTTGATGATGTTGACAATAAGTTTTACTTCATTGGCAACAGCTTGTTTTGATTGATTGGCAACTACTCTTATTTTGATGAAATTATTTTTATCAGGTTGTCTGTGGATATAATGCAGTCAAAGTCTATATATTGTTATGCATACACTCACAGGTCTACACAGTGCATTGCAGCATGAACATAGAGCCTATACTTTTCCTTGTTTAGTCTGGACAGTAGTGGGTCGACCCCCTTCTCAGGTGGGTCGACACCCCCAGAGTGCAAGTCTATACACTGTCTGTCTGTCTTGTGTCTCATGCAGCGTCTTAGGCATTTTGTTAAAGTCTATACAGTGCAGCTCACACGAACACTCAAGTCCATACATCGTGAAGTCTGCACATTGTGGCACCCAATGTCTATACATTGCTCATTCGTTCATTCAGCATTGTCAAGTCTATACATTGGTCGGTGCCAAGTCTGTACAGTGAGCGTCTCATTGGTGAAGTCTGTACACTCACCAGTTGAACTTTAAAGTTCATACATTGGACTGTAGCTTGCACGAAGCTAAGCCCATACATTGCTCAAGTCTGTACAGAGTCCAGCGTCTCTGTTAGCGTCTCAGGCATTGGGCAAAGTCTATACAACCGACTGTTCAGTTTGTGACCAAGTCTGTACATCCTTTGCTGAGCCTTCCAAGTCTGTACAGTCACTAAGTCTGTACATCCTCTAGGCGCTCACGAAGTCTATACATTGGTTTTCATTTCAAGTCTATACAGACTTTGGTTTGTGCAAGTCTATACAACCAACTGTTCAGTTTGTGACCAAGTCTGTACAGCCAAGGCGACTGTTAAGTCTATACATTGATTATTACCTACGTTCTGAACTGAACCGAGTAAGTCTATACATTCCTCATATCTTTTACCTACGCTCAGTTCAGTAAGTCTGTACATTGGTTGCTTTACCGACGTTGCCTTGCCAAATTCTACACATTGGAAGTCTGTACATCATTCGTGAAGACTGAACAACGAGCAAGTGTATACATTGGACGAGTCTGCATTGTGCATCAGTCCTGAAGTCTATACATCGTCTGTCTTCATTAGAGTCTCATGAAGTCTGTACATCGTGCATCAGTCCTGAAGTCTATACATCGTCTGTCTTCATTAGAGTCTCATGAAGTTTGTACATCGTGCATCAGTCCTGAAGTCTATACATCGTCTGTCTTCATTAGAGTCTCATGGAGTCTGTACATTGCACTCGCCTTCACATAGTCTATACACTGAAGTCTATACATTACATTTCCATTCACGAAGTCTGTACATTGCATTCACGTTTCACAAAGTCTATACATCATGAAGTCTACACAAGGCATTTCATCTTACAAAGTCTGTACAGAGTTCTTCACTTAACCTGATAATCCGATACTCTGTCTGACAGGGATTTGTTACTGAGATTGCTGACATGGCTCGTGATCCCAGGAGGACGAGGTGACCAGATGCTGCCACGTGGATGAAAGCACCTCGGATCTGGCGAATTCCTTGGGCGGGAAAACGTGGAAGCCACGCGCCCTTATCCAATATGCTGCTGGTATATATAGAAGTCTTCATCTTCTGTTGAAGGCTGATCGATTAGTGGCAAGTCTATACAGTGAGACAAACCTGAGGCAGCAGAGAGCCACCGAGATCCAAAGAGAAGAAAAGCAGAGAAGAAGAAAAGGAGAGAAGAAGAAAGTGAGAGAGATGAGTTGAGAGAGTTATATGGGAGCTTGTGAATCAGTCTCTTGGTTTAGATACCAGAGCTGATATTGCTCAATTTGAGCTACAGTCGTTTTGGTTTTCATTCCATTCGATTCCGCATTTCTTGCTTTTTAGTCCTTGTTATTTTTCGTTTGAAAACTCTTGTACGATCAAGCTGTTAGTCAGTGGTGTCAAGCTGTGAGGCAGCGGTGTGCAGAGGTGTTACCTCTGATCGGCTAAGCTGTAGAGCCCAGCAGAGCAAGCTGTGAAGGTCAGCTGTTGCAGAGGAGGTTCCTCTGGTCGGGATAAGCTGTAAGCCCCAGCCGTTGTTGGCAAGCTATAGTGCCCAGCAGATTGAAGCTGTGTATCAGCAGTAATCCACATTTGAGTTGAATGTGGGGTGGACGTAGGTCGGATTGACCGAACCACCTAAAATTCTTTGTGCCTCTCGTGTGGTTGCTTGTCTGTCTAGCAGATCTTATCTCTATTATCCGGTGCATTGACTGTGTTTGATCAGTGTTCTTTTAATTCCGCATCTGAATCTAGGCATAATTTTTTATTGGCCAGCTGATCTATTCACCCCCCTCTTGATCCACATTCTGTGGTGAAAGAGCCTTCCATCTAATTTCAACATTTGGTATCAGAGCCTAACTCTTCTGCAGGGACTTACAGCCCGAAGAGGAAGGTACAGATGGACGGAAGAGGGATGATAGCTGAAGGACGCTCCACATCCGAGCCCCCGTACTTCGATGGATCCAACTACGCATATTGGAAGAACCGTATGCAGGTTTTTTTGAGGGCTAAAGATTATGAGATCTGGAAGGTAGTTAGCAAGGGACCTTTCGAGCTGTCCCCTAATGAAGATGTATGGACCAAGGAGGAAATTAGAAGGTCCACGCTCAACTGGAGTGCAATCAATGCAATCCAGTGTTCTCTGCATCCCACCGAGTTCTCACGAGTATCTGCCTGCTCTTCAGCGAAGGAAATGTGGGATGCACTTGAAGTGATCTACGAGGGGACTTCACAAGTTAGAGAGACCAAGACTAATCTACTAGTTTCAGAATACGAGGCCTTCAAGATGAAGCCAAACGAGACAATCAAAGAAATGTATGCTCGATTGACTATTATCACAAATAGTCTAAGAGGTTTTGGGAAGAAGTATTCTGAGTATGATATAGTCAGAAAGATCTTGCGATCCTTGACTCCAATTTGGCACACCAAGGCCACTATTATGGAAGAGTCAAGAGATCTGCACAATACAGCAGATGAGCTTATCAGATCTCTAATGGCATATGAGATGAATCTGCCGAAGATAGAGGAGGCTGATAGAAAGAGGAAGCCAATAGCTCTGAAGGCTGGTGCTAGCAAATCCAGTCGATCCAGCCCCAACGGATCATCAATTGAAGAGAGCTTGTCTGAAGAAGAAATGGCAAATGATGATATTGCTATGATTACTAGGGAATTCTGGCATTTTCTCAAGAAAGAAGGAAGAAGATTCAGCCGAAGAAATCCCAGTGGTGGCCGCCGAGACACAAGGTACAAATCAAACCCTGTAAAGAAAGCTGAGACTAATGTTTGCTATCAATGCAGGAAGGCTGGTCACTTTAAAGCTGAATGTTCGACAAATCAGAACCTCAAGGACAAGTCCAAGAAAAAGAACACAAGAGGGAAAGCTATGGTGAGTACCTGGAGTGATGAGGACGAGGGATCCTTGAGCAACACTTCGGACAGTGAAGTTGAATCTAAGAAGCCAATCTGTCTCATGGCAACCAGCTCAGAAGATAGAGAGGAAGAATCTGATGAGGTATCCTCTCGTTTTGAAAACTTTACTATTGCTGATTGGATGGATGCTTATAATGAACTTGCTGATAGAGTAGATGATGTCAGAAAAGAAAATAGGCATCTACGAAGAAAAATTAACATCATGCAAAATGATACTTCATTGTCTGATAAAATTGCATGCTTAGAGAATGAGAACAGTAAGCTGAAACTCACATGTTCTGAATTTGAAGAAATCAAGAAAGAACTAAAAATCTCCAAGGAAGAAAATGTGAGATTAGACAATGAAATTGATGCATGGAAATTGAAAATTCAGAATTATGAAAGTGAGATAAAAATTACTTCTGAAAAATATGAAGCTGTCCTCAATGTAAATAATGAATTGAAAAAGTCTATTGATGAAATTCAGAAAGACAATGAGGATAAGCTGAAAACCATTGAGAAAATGACTCAAGAATCTGAAAATTTAGATGCATTATTGGGGTCAAAGGTTAATTTCAGGAGAGAGGGCCTAGGATTCAACTCTAGTGCAACTAAGAGTTTTGGAATGAAAACTATTTCCTTTGTTGCACAAAAGGAGAAAGGACCTCTGATTAATATGAATTCTAATAATGCTGTGAAAACAAATGTAAATCTGAAAAAGCCCAATGCAGAGGAGAAGGGCAAACAGAAAGTTGGTGAGCCTAGTAGAATTGGCACTTCCAAACCTAGCTCTAGTGCTCAATCCAAGGCTAGGGGTCAGCCTGCTCAGGTAAACAAACCCCATGTCAATGCCAAAAAGTCTTCACCACCACCATCACAGAAAAAGACCCAACAAAAACCTATGAACAGGTCCGCAGGGTCAAGGGTGCAAGGAAGACAAAATATTTTCAAGAGTCAGCCCAACAAATTCAATCCACCTAGAGTCCAGTCCTACTACCCCACACAGTCAATCTATCCTAATGGGTTTGGGTGGACTAGAACTCAAGGGATGCATACAGGGAACGTTCATCAACCTACACAATTTTACAGACCCTATGTCAGAAATTGGGGTAATGGGTATGGTAGTCGAACAACTAGAAACTTCCAATCTTTCAGCCAGCCCAAATATCACCTTGACCAAAACTTTATGAATGCAACCTGGCCGAAGCATTGGCACAACAACAACAATTCTGTGAATAACTCTGTTGGTGCAAATAAAAAGAAAAACAACAAAAATAAGAGAAAGAATAACAGAAAGAAATCTGCAAAATCCATTGAACAAAGTTCTTTTAAACAAATGTGGATTCCCAAAGCCATGCTTTCTTCCTTTACTTGCACTTCATCTGCATTGGAGCCCAAACAGACTTGGGTTCCAAACTTTTTGCCCTAATTATGTGTGCAGGTATGCCTGGCAGCCAAGAGCAACTTGTGGTACTTGGATAGTGGCTGCTCCAGGCATATGACAGAAGATAAGGCCAAGTTCTGCATGCTGACTGAGAAGCTAGGAGGCCTTGTCACCTTTGGAAGCAACACAAACGGTAGGATCATTAGATCAGGTAAGGTAGGTAAGTGTTCTACCTGCTGCATTGATGATGTTATGCTAGTTGAAGGGTTAGCTTATAATTTACTCAGTATCGCCGTTGTGTGATAAAGGACATAAAGTCTTATTTGATTCTCAATGTTGCAAGGTTTTTGAACCTGATTCTGAAATTGTCAAATTTTCTGGAAAAAGAATAAATAACACATACATGATAGATTTAGATGATATTCAGCATTCTAACCTATGTCTTACTGCCAGTAGAGAAGATTTAGCATTTTTATGGCATCGTAGGTTAGGCTATGCCAGTTATACTGTTTTGCATAAACTAAACAAGCATAGCATGGTTAGAGGACTCCCTGAAGTCTCTTTTAAAAAGGACAATAAATTTTGTAATGCATGCATTCAGTCCAAGTTGACTAGAAAATCATTCAAATCTAGGACAGAAAACCTATCCACTAAACCTTATGAACTGATACGCATGGACCTATTTGGGCCAACCAGGTCTGTCAGTTTATCAGGGAAGAGGTATGGGTTTGTCTTAGTAGATGATTTTTCTAGGTATACTTGGGTATATTTTCTGTCATACAAGAATGATGCATTTTCAGAATTTCAAGAGTTCTGTATTAGAATAAATCAGAAAATTGAAAATATTTTGACTGATCATGGAGGTGAGTTTGAAAACTCACACTTTGAAGAATTTTGCAGGTCTAGTGGGATTCATCATAAGTTCTCCTCACCCAGGACACCTGAGCAGAATGGTATTGTCGAGAGGAGGAACATAACTCTAGTGGAGATGGGCCGAACACTTCTAGTTGAAGGTGAACTGCCAAGAAAATTCTGGGCTGAAGCAGTCAACACAACATGTTATGTAATTAACAGGGCAATGGTAAGACCTTCTACCCAGAAAACACCCTATGAGATTTTGAAAGGTAAGAAACCTTCAATTGCCCATTTCAAGGTCTTTGTTTGTAAATGTTTTATACATATAAATGATAAGAGGGACCTTGATAAATTTGAGCCAAAAGGTGAACCAGGAATTTTTCTTGGTTATTCTGAAAACACCCGAGCTTATAGAGTGTTCAACTTAAACATAAAAATTGTTGAAGAATCTCCACACATTATCTTTGATGAATCCTTAATGGAAACTAACCATGGTCATTGTAGGAATGAAGATGGGAACATTTTAAAAGATGATAACTCTGCAGACCAGTCTGATGGTGAGGAAGAAAAAGAAGAGCAGAATGAAGAAGAATCTAAAGTTCAGGGGGAGGTAAGTGAAATTCCTGAAACTCAGATTGTTAATATCAGATATCTTAAAGATCACCCTGTGAATAATATCATTGGCAATCTGAATGATCCCCCTAGGACTAGAGGTCACTTTAGAATTCAGGATGAATTGAATACATATGCTTTTGTCTCTCAAATTGAACCCAAGTCCATTGACTGTGCCCTCAAGGATGTGCATTGGATTAATGCCATGCATGAGGAGCTTAATCAGTTCGACAGGAACAAGGTGTGGCACTTGGTCCCACCTCCTGATCACGGAACAGTCATAGGGACTAAGTGGGTATTCAGGAATAAATCTGATGAATTAGGGAATATTGTTAAAAATAAAGCCAGACTTGTTGCTCAGGGGTATAACCAGGAGTTTGGTATTGACTTTGAAGAGTCATTTGCCCCTGTAGCCAGATTAGAAGCTGTTAGGATTTTATTGGCTTATGCATGCTCCCTAGGAATAATCCTCCAGCAGATGGATGTAAAATCTACATTCTTGAATGGGGAAATTAGTGAGGATGTCTATGTAAGACAGCCCCCTGGGTTTGAATGTCTAGATTTCCCTAATCATGTTTACAAATTAAATAAAACTCTCTATGGTCTTAAGCAAGCTCCCAGAGCTTGGTATGACAGGTTGAGCAAGTTCCTTACTGATCAAAATTTCACTAGAGGAGTAGTTGATCAGACCTTGTTTACAAAGGTGAGTCATTATGACATTCTTATTGTACAAATTTATGTGGATGACATTATTTTTGGGTCAACTAACCCCAAATTGTATGAGGAATTTTCTAAAACAATGACTAATGAGTTTGAAATGAGCTCAATGGGTGAGCTCAAATTGTTTCTTGGACTGCAGGTTACACAAACAAAGGATGGAATGTTTATCACTCAGTCCAAGTACACTAGGGATCTACTCAAGAAATACAAGATGGACAACCTCAATGAGATAGCTGCTCCAATGGGTACCTCTACAAGCTTGGATGAAGACACTAAAGGTAAACCTGTTGATCAAAAGCTATACAGAGGTATGATCGGATCCCTTCTTTACTTAACAGCATCTAGGCCTGATATTCAATTTGCTGTAGGATTATGTGCTAGGTTTCAGGCCAGTCCTAAAGAAACTCATCTTAAAGCAGTAAAAAGGATTTTTAGATATCTACTAGGCACCCAAGAGCTAGGATTATGGTATCCTGCTAGGTGTGAGTTAGAGCTTCTAGCCTACACTGATGCAGACTATGCTAGGTGTCGAGTAGATAGAAAAAGCACTAGTGGCTATTGCCAATTCCTTGGTGGCTGTCTAGTATCTTGGGCATCTAAGAAGCAACACACTGTAGCCTTGTCTACAGCTGAGGCTGAATATGTTGCAGCATGTAATTGTGCTGCCCAAGTAATTTGGATCAAGCACCAACTAGATGATTATCAGATAAAATTGGAATGTATTCCAATCTTGTGTGATAATACTAGAGCTATATGCCTTGCTAAAAATCCTGTTCATCATTCTAGGACTAAGCATATAGAGATAAAACACCATTTTCTTAGAGATGTTGTAAATAAAAAGAAAATTGAAATGAACTTCATTGAAACTGAAAAATAAATTGCTGATATCTTTACTAAGCCTCTTGGGAATGAAAGGTTTAAATTTCTTAGAAGAGAACTTGGTTTGTGTAAATTTCAGCATAATGAATAAATTCTCTGATGGCTTGAATAAAATATGTGAATGTTGAATGTAGCAACAGACTCATGATCATGCATGTCACTCATATTTCGTTTACACTCATGATCATCACTGCATAACATTTAGTCATGAATGTGTCTAAAACCACATGCATATCATTCATATTTTTTTTATGACATAGTTTTCATTGCATATCATTCATCCATGACCTATGTCGAAGCTTTGTCTCATTTAATTCTTGCCATTCATCTGTAAAACTGCATGCATATAGACAGGGGGAGTCTTGTCAGAAATTCAGGGTGAACTGCTGCGTCGACGCTGCTCTACTGTGGCGTTGACGCAGTGAACTAGATCTGTGAATGCCTCTGCTTCTTATTCTGATGAGTTGACGCTGCAATAGCGTGGAGTCGACGCACTGATATTATCTCAGTGTTTTATATTGTTACCTCTTCAATTGATGCGTGGACGCCTTAAACTCCCAGCGTCGACTCTGTTCATTCATCCTTTGACTCTGAATGATTGAGTCTGACAGTATGGCAATCTTTTAGTCAGTTCTAATATTAAGCAATAGAAAACAGACTTCTTCCCTCATAAGAACTTTAATTGCTTAAAGACTGACTTAATGGTTTAAATTTTATAATCTTTAGAGTTGAAAGACTACAATCAGTAAATAAGGATGCTGAAAATTGATAAAGCACTCAACCCTCATCTTATTTCATGTCAGACAAAGCTAATTATATCTGAAATCTGAAAACTCATCTGAAATTATGTTAGAGAAACTAAGTATGTGTATTGTCCTTAAACAAGTCATTCTGAAACAAATAAAGGACAGCTAAGAAAGATATTGAAAAATATTAAAAATTAATTGAAAAATAGCATTGGCAGAGCAATGACTGGTAAATCACTGAGAAACTGAGTGATCCATCAAAGAAGTGGACAACACTCATGTCATGAGGTGTATCAGCTATCTCTGTATAAAATGATCAAAATAGTAGGTTGGTTTCACTGAGTACCTGGGGGTAACTGGCGTCTGATAAACGTGTACCCTCACACAAAAAGGTATAAATCAGTTCTATTGAGTTTGATCATAGGTAAAATGGTCCATCATGTTGAGTATCTAGGGGTATTGGCATCTGATAAACGTATACCCTTACGTAAAAAGACTTATGGTACCTGAATGCCCTAAATGAAATAATATTAAAAATACTGTTTCTTTAAAAGAATTTTCATGGATGTCAATTTGTTTAATTTCAATACATGACATGGTATCTCTTAGCACATTCTACTGAGTCTATGAAAGTAAGATATTCTGAAATTGAATCTCTCATGTAAATATGATTCTGGTTTATTGTTTTATCATGCACAGCTACCTTATCCAATGAATGTAGTGCATGAACTCTCATTTGTATAAACTTTAAACCAGAACTTCACTTTCTAAGCAGTTTCTCAATTCATATGACTGAAGGTTCTGTGCTTTAGCTACTTAATTTCTGAACTACCTGCTAAGAATGCCAGTCAGCTGATTCTGCTTGCTCCTTCCCTTGCATCTTCTTTCCCTCCTCTTTGTTGATGGCAAAGGGGGAGAATATATTGTCTATTTGATGAATTCATTCCAGGGAAGTGTATGCATCATGTCTATGGCAAAGGGGGAGATCTTGTGAGCAGAGAGTTGTGTTCATGTCTCAGCATGTCATTCATAGCATCTGTATGACAAATCTGAATAACAAATCATGTCCTTCATCAAAAATGCATCTGCATAACAGGTTGGTGCTATTCTATATAATAGGGTGTTGCCATCATCAAAACGGGGGAGATTGTTGTGACCCCTCTATGTTGATGATGTTGACAATAAGTTTTACTTCATTGGCAACAGCTTGTTTTGATTGATTGGCAACTGTTCTTATTTTGATGAAATTGTTTTTATTAGGTTATCTGTGGATATAATGCAGTCAGAGTCTATATATAGTTATGCACACACTCACAGGTCTACACAGTGCATTGCAGCATGAACATAGAGCCTATACTTTTCCTTGTTTAGTCTGGACAGTAGTGGGTCGACCCCCTTCTCAGGTGGGTCGACACCCCCAGAGTGCAAGTCTATACACTGTCTGTCTGTCTTGGGTCTCATGCATCGTCTTAGGCATTTTGTTAAAGTCTATAAAGTGCAGCTCACACGAACACTCAAGCCCATACATCGTGAAGTCAGCACATTGTGGCACCCAATGTCTATACATTGCTCATTCGTTCATTCAACATTGTCAAGTCTATACATTGGTCAGTGCCAAGTCTGTACAGTGAGCGTCTCATTGGTGAAGTCTGTACACTCACTAGTTGAACTTCAAAGTTCATACATTGGACTGTAGCTTGCACGAAGCTAAGCCCATACATCGCTCAAGTCTGTACAGAGTCCAGCGTCTCTGTTAGCGTCTCAGGCATTGGGCAAAGTCTATACAACCGACTGTTCAGTTTGTGACCAAGTCTGTACATCCTTCGCTGAGCCTTCCAAGTCTGTACAGTCACTAAGTCTGTACATCCTCTAGGCGCTCACGAAGTCTATACATTGGTTTTCATTTCAAGTCTGTACAAACTTTGGTTTGTGCAAGTCTATACAACCGACTGTTCAGTTTGTGACCAAGTCTGTACAGCCAAGGCGACTGTTAAGTCTATACATTGATTATTACCTACGTTCTGAACTGAACAGAGTAAGTCTATACATTCCTCATATCTTTACCTACGCTCAGTTAAGTAAGTCTGTACATTGGTTGCTTTACCGACGTTGCCTTACCAAAGTCTACACATTGGAAGTCTGTACATCATTCGTGAAGACTGAACAACGAGCAAGTGTATACATTGGACGAGTCTGCATCGTGCATCAGTCCTGAAGTCTATACATCGTCTGTCTTCATTAGAGTCTCATGAAGTCTGTACATCGTGCATTAGTCCTGAAGTCTATACATCGTCTGTCTTCATTAGAGTCTCATGAAGTCTGTACATCGTGCATCAATCCTGAAGTCTATACATCGTCTGTCTTCATTAGAGTCTCATGGAGTCTGTACATTGCACTCACCTTCACATAGTCTATACACTGAAGTCTATACATTGCATTTCCATTCATGAAGTCTGTACATTGCATTCACGTTTCACAAAGTCTATACATCATGAAGTCTACACAAGGCATTTCATCTTACAAAGTCTGTACAGAGTTCTTCACTTAACCTGATAATCCGATACTCTGTCTGACAGGGATTTGTTACTGAGATTGCTGACATGGCTCGTGATCCCAGGAGGATGAGGTGACCAGATGCTGCCACGTGGATGAAAGCACCTCGGATCTGGCGAATTCCTTGGGCGGGAAAACATGGAAGCCACGCGCCCTTATCCAATATGCTGCTGGTATATATAGAAGTCTTCATCTTCTGTTGAAGGCTGATCGATTAGTGGCAAGTCTATACAGTGAGACAAACCTGAGGCAGTAGAGAGCCACCGAGATCCAAAGAGAAGAAAAGCAGAGAAGAAGAAAAGGAGAGAAGAAGAAAGTGAGAGAGATGAGTTGAGAGAGTTATATGAGAGCTTGTGAATCAGTCTCTTGGTTCAGATACCAGAGCTGATATTGCTCAATTTGAGCTACAGTCGTTTTGGTTTTCATTCCATTTGATTATGCGTTTCTTGCTTTTCAGTCCTTGTTATTTTTCGTTTGAAAACTCTTGTTCGATCAAGCTGTTAGTCAGTGGTGTCAAGCTGTGAGGCAGCGGTGTGCAGAGGTGTTACCTCTGGTTGGCTAAGCTGTAGAGCCCAGCAGAGCAAGCTGTGAAGCTCAGCTGTTGCAGAGGAGGTTCCTCTGGTCGGGATAAGCTGTAAGCCCCAGCCGTTGTTGGCAAGCTGTAGTGCCCAGCAGATTGAAGCTGTGTATCAGTAGTAATCCACATTTGAGTTGAATGTGGGGTGGACGTAGGTCGGATTGACCGAACCACCTAAAATTCTTTGTGCCTCTCGTGTGGTTGCTTGTCTGTCTAGCAGATCTTATCTCTATTATCCAGTGCATTGACTGTGTTTGATCAGTGTTCTTTTAATTCCGCATCTGAATCTAGGCATACTTTTTTATTAGCCAGCTGATCTATTCACTCCCCCCTCTAGATCCACATTCTGTGGTGAAAGAGCCTTCCATCTAATTTCAACAAAGAGAACTATGTTTCCTTGTTTAAGCTGATACGCGCCATGTATGTCGTTTTATTTTCCCGATAGCTATTGTCGTGGTCGTGTCTCCTTTCCTGTGAGACGTAAACGATGTTGCCTCGTTTCGGAGGTGTCAGACTCGTGTTCACTTGTGTCGTACTCGATCCAGAGCATGTACTTGTGATTATGGTCTGACTATGTCCCTCTGAATTATGTTTCTCGAGATTCGCGTTGTTTCAAGTTGTGTCTTGGGGTTATTCTTCCCTGCTTCTCCTTTGCCAGTCCTTAAATTTTGAGGATGAAATTTCTTAAAGGAGGGGGGATGTAATATCCTGGATTCTTATCGGATTCTTATTAGGTCTTTCGGATCGCTTTTGTGGGTCTTGAGTTGAGTTTTACGATCCGTGTGAGTTTTTCTCTCGTACTAGTTACAGAACCCTACGGTGAGTTTATTTCTCAGTTCATCGACTCGTGGATGCTACAGTTGCGATGTAGCCTTCCCGAGGATCGTTTGGACTATTTTTACGTAATTTTCTGAATTAGTCTATTTTCGGGCTAATGATCGAATTTTCAGAAATTAGGAAAATTTCCTAATTTCTTTCTTTTTCTTTTCCTTTCCTCTCTCCTCCTTCTCATTTCGTCGTGACCCTCTCTCTCCTGTTTTCTCTCCTCTCTCGCCCTCCCGGCTCCGGCTGCAGACGGAGGAGGTTCGTGGGCGAGGTGGCGACGACGTGGGGTCCATGAGGTGCGCGATCGGGCGAGGATCGGATCGGTTTTGGCGCGATCCCGAACGGTGGATTCAAAGCTGACGGTCGAGCTCGCGACATGGTTTTCGGCGCGGTTTAGTCGCTTCGGCGCACGATTTCTTCGGTGGAGGTAGGGAGACGGATCACCTGCTTCTCCTCTGCATTTTCTCTGCAATTTCATGTTATTCGGTGCTAGAACGGGCGAGTTTAGGCCCGCTTAGGTAAAACCGTGATTTTAGGAGTTCGTAGGGTTCACCGAAAAATGGCGACCATTTTTAGTATAATTAGTATCAAATGAACCGCTGGGATGTCTGGATCCCATTCGCGTAAGTTTCGTCATGATTGGTCGTCATTCGGGGCCGGTAGGAGTCCGGGAACCCCGGTGACCCAATTTGGGTCGATTCGTTGGAATCGCCCGTTTCTCACGAACGAATGGTTGCATGTGACCCTTCCGGCTTGTGGAAGGTGTTTTTCATCATTTAGGACTATTTCCCCTGCGTTTAGACGTGAATGGGGCGTGGAACGGGCCGATTCGGCCTTTTCCCTTGTTTTCCCGCCGTATCGCTTTAGCGGCCGTTCCAGAGACCGCTACAGGTCTCTGGCAGCCCCACGACAGACCGCCACATCCTTCAGTGTGTCGATAGTTTTGAGGTCAGTTTAGGTTGGCGGCCCAACCTCTGACCGCCACTTGCTTTTGGCGGCCCTATAGTGGTGCGCCAAGGCTCGTTGATTCTCGATGTTCGTGTCAGTCTGGCGGCCCTTCCTTGGAGCGCCAGGAGTCGTTGACTAGGGTCAACAGTCTATGTCAGTTCGTGTTGGCGGCCTAGTGTATGACCGCCACTCTATTGTAGCGCGCCTACTATAGGCCGCCACAGTGTGTTTTGACCGGGTCTGAGGTCTATGTCAGTTGGCTCTAGCGGCCCAACCTTCATGCGTTTCTTTGATGTAGCGCGTCTTCCTTCGTCCACTACAGTTCTCTAGCGGCCTAGTCTAGGACTGCAAGAGTCTTGTCCCTGTTGGGGTGTAGCGGCCCTACCCTCGACTGCTTCTTCCATATAGCAGCCTAAAGGTGGACCGCCATATCCCTAGGGTGTTGTTTTCCGAGGTATCGATTTCTAAGGGTCTTGGCTTGACCTTGTGGTCCGCCCACTATCCCGTGGGTGACTCTTGATATCCTATGAGGGCTAAGACTACATTAGGGGTAGCCAGGAGTTTTCTTGCTTGAAGTACAATTCTCTTTTCTACTGTAGAGTCGTCATTGTCGGGTTCTGGTCAACCCGGGGTCACCCAGTGGTTGACAGGCGACCTTGTGTGTCTCGACTATTCTGTCCAGCCCGAGACATGGTTCTAGACGCCTTGAGGTGTTGTCTTACCTCGGGTTGCGTGTCCAAGTGTGCTGAGGGTCTTGTTAATCCCTCAGGTCTCCGTGTGTCATTTTCTACGGTTGTTTCCTCTGGCTTAGGAATAGACCGATTGGTGGCTTGTTCCGCTTGGTACGACGATCTTGACCTGAGTCTTTTGACTCAAGGATCGTTGTGTCTACAGGTCTAGTTGACTGTCCTGAGTCAGGTGGTAGTCTGGTTTGGTACCTCGTGTCCTGTGCTTCGTAGTACGTACGATAGTGTTTCCTCTCCTGTCTGTACTACAGCACTTCTGTTTCAGAGTTCTGTGTCTTGTGAGCCTCCACTAGTCATAATATGTCGACACGTTCCAGTGTTGGCCCACCTGGGAGTGGTGGTATGGCAGTTCCCGAGGTACGGTTTGTAAGCTAGTTTCCGTGGGCTCCCTTGCCTGGTAGTAGCGTCCTGCTAGGAAAGAAAACTAGCTAAAGACCTGGCTCAAGGTATTGAGCTTGTGTATGCACACGTGGTTAGGGGCTTAGACTGATGCCGATGGGCGTTACCCTGTCTAGTCACTCGTTACTATAGTCCCGTTCTGGTCCTGAGTGTGTCTTAGTCTCTGTGGTGCTTCAGGCAGCAGCGTAGGTGAGACACTTGAGGTGTAGCATAAGACGTCAGTGGACGCAGCTGGCTGTTCTTCTAGTGAGGAGGTGCTTCCGTCACGTGACACTTGACTCTCACGTTTCTCGTACGTCGTGACCTTTCCGGGTTAACCTTCTCGTGGTCTTGCCCGAGGTCAGTGTTGTGTCGTGTACACGACATTCTAGTCGTGTGTGTGTGTGGTCGTGTCTAAAAGAGCATGCATGGCAATCGAGTCGTGTATGCTTTAGGGCGTCTGTGTCTGTCTAGGTCCTCTCTAGGCTTTTTGCCTATCTTTGTAGGCCCGGCAGATCGGCAACTCCTGACTTTGTCAGATCAGAGTTCGCCTTCCAGTTCCTGTCTGGAGTAGTTTGGGAGGCCGAGGTTAGTTCGGCAGCCGTGTCTTCGTTCAGGTACGATTTTTCCCTTTTCTTTTAGTTGCTCCTACTCCTTCCATTTTCGATTTTCTTTTACAACTTTGTAGTTTAGTTTTCCTACTTTACTACTCCTGCTGTTTACCTGCTGTTTTAGCGTGTTACTACGTTATTTTTCAGTGGGGATCCATGTGACCCCTACTGGGCCAGTGACACGAGGCTCATGCCTGCTTTTCAGGTGGGTGGCGTCTTCTACTTCTGCGGTTCCTGGTGTGACACGTTCGTAGCTGCCAGCGGTACCTGTGTCGGATTTTCCCCGACCTCAGTGTACGTCCTTCTTTTCTGTTGACTGTACTGCTTATCTTTCCTTTGGACTGGACTCTGGTATAATTGTTAAGTTGAACTGTTAATTAAAAAGTAATTTTATTTCTACTACTTTAGCAAATCGATCTAATGAAATTTAATTGCTTACTGTTATATCTGCGACTTCAATGTACTACACGACAATCCTTTTTTCCTTCGGAGCTTTACAGCTCTTGGGAGGCTTCGCGGGTTCCAAGTGGTATCGGGTCTGCTCGGTAGTCCTATCGGGTATATCAGGTATCCGGGATCCAGGTCATCACACCTCTGACCTGTTTCCCTTCTTGCAGATTATACATGTGTGGTGACCATGATCAAAGATTCCTCCGGGGTCTCATGGCTCAGGAGCAGCGCGAGATTACGCCTCTTCATCTGGCGCCGTCTGTGGGAAACGAGCAAAGGGCCATCATGGTGTGATGAAATTCCGATAGGAGAACCGTCGGTGAAAAGGGAAAGACCATGGTGACAGACGGAGGACTTGTGCCTCCCAACCCCGCGGAAAACCTCCCCTCCAACGACAACAATCAAGCCGATGAGCCGCCTCCACTGTCCGCGGGGGTGCAATCCCCCAACGGGAATTCTGACGCTCTCCAAACCCTCAACGTAAAACTGGACATCCTCATTGAACTGATGAGGACCCAGGCGGCTAGGGAAGAGAAGTCACGACTTCCCGGGGAGAGCCCCCCCCCCCCCCCCCCCCGCGGTGGAGCTTCCTAACAAACTGTCGAAGGCCGCTTCACCCTCCGAGGGCGACGACTCATACGTAATCTGTAATGCCCCGAGTTTTTCGGATCTGGATCCGTGGGTTTCGGATCATCTTTCCGCGGGTTGCAAATTTTGTCCAAGTGAGCTTCAGACTTTTATATCGGATTGTCAGACCCGTTGGTGGTGTGCCTGTGAATTTCCTTGGATTCGTTGTGTTGTGAGGAGCACGTCGGTATTTCTTTGGATTTTTCGGAGCGCCTGTGTGGGTCCCGAGTTGCGTTGTGGGTTTTACGCTTGTTTTCCGTCTGTCGGACCTTCGGAACACCGTACAGGGTGAACCGTTGCGTTCTCCGACTCCGGGACGTTACCACTGCGTTGTACGTCTTCCGAGGATCAGGGAGGTTAATTTTTCTTATTTTTCGTATTTTTTATAATTTCTAGATTTTCCTATATATATAACCCCTTTTTCTCTCTCTCCCCATCTCTCATTTCTCTCCCTTTTCCCCCTCTCTTCTCTCACGTTCTCTCCTCTCCCCCTCTTACTCCGGGCGGCCGACGGAGGCGGCGAGGGTGGGGTAGCGTGACTCGTGGGGCGTGGAGCGAGGGGCTCAGGACGAGGATCGCGATGGTGGAGGCAGTTCGTGGGATCGTGAGCCGGCGGAGCTTTAACGGCGTTTTCTTTGTGGATCGGCGAGCTCGGGGCGCAAAATCTTCGGTGGAGGTAGGGAGATGTGTTGGGTTCGGTGCAAGTATTCAGAGGGGGGGTGAATGAATATAACCCTTTTAAAAAACTTTCACCCAATATAAAATTTCGCTCAAAATAGAACTATGAAGCTAACTAGACAGATTTACCAAATCTGAAAGCTAATCAACATTTTGTTTGACCAGTTAGCAAACACATGGAGCGCCCCTATGCATTTATCTAGCGGAAGCACAAATGAACAAAACAAATCACAATGCACACGGGGTTTTTAGGTGGTTCGGTTCTCCAGACCTACATCCACCCCACACTCAACCCGAGTGTGGCTTCACTAACCGCTGGGCAACACAGCTTGCCAACAATCCGCTGAGCAACACAGCTTGCTGTCCAGTGGAATCCACCACTGCAACCGCTGGGGATTACAGCTTACCCGTCCAGTGGAAACCTCCACTGCCCGCTGAGCAACACAGCTTGCTGTCCAGAGGATACACCTCTGCAAACCGCTGGGGAAGTACAGCTTAACCCGTCCGAGACCAAGTCTCGCCAGCTGAGGATTACAGCTTTACTTGTCCAGTGAAAACCTCCACTGCATCCGCTGACTAACAGCTTGAAAGGAAATGTAAAATGGAAAACAAAAATAGAATGAAACAGCAATCGGAAAGCTGTAAATGAAGAACACAATATAGCTCTTAACAGAGCAGACTGGCCTGATTTGATCCACGGTCCAGTGAACAAATCTTCAGACTTCACTCTTCTTCTCTCAATCTCACTGCCTCTCTTTCTTTCTCTTCTTCTTCTCTTCACACTCTTCTCGAGCTCTCTGCCTCTCTTCTTCTCCTTCTGCTCTTCTTCTTTCTCTTTTCTTTTTCTATCTAGATCGTGGCTCTCTGTATGAGCTTTTCTTCTCGCCAACTCGATCTCTCTTCATCTGTGGACGAAGACCTCCTTTTATAACAACAGCTAGTAGGAGGGCAGCACTGGGCGCGTGTGGCTTCCACATTTCCCGCCCAGAACTTTTGGCCACGTGTCAGCTTTCTGTCAGTCCTTCAACCTCGGATCACGTGCCCTCCTTAAGCTTCACGATCAAAGCACCTGTTAAATAGAGTATCGGATAAGTCATCAGTTTAAAGAACAACTATGTATAGACTTATCAGAAGAACAGCATTTTAGAAGAAACCTGGACGAGGTTAGAACGAAACAACATGAAGACAGAAATAACAAAGAAGACTCAGACGCAGAGACAACACGAAGTGAAACGAGAACGACACGAGGTGCAGAGGTGACAGAAACACACACTACACAGAGAACAACATGAAGATAAAATAGAAACCAACACGAAGTGTGGTTTCAACATACGAAAGACACGAGGTCTAGGAAGAACAACACGAAGACATAATACGGAAACGACACGAAGTGAAACAAGAACGACACGAAGTCGATGAAAACGACACGAGGTGAAGTCACAAAGCGACAAAGACACGAGGTGTAGGAAACACGACACGAAGACATGAAACAACACGGAGACGAAACAGTAACCGACACGAGTTGAAAACAACACGAAGATGAAAACTGAAATCGACACGGAGTGTGGTCAAAGCGAGAAAGACACGAAGTCTAAAGCGAAAAACCAACACGAAGACAGAATACAAAGAAACGACTCGAAGTTAGGACAACACTAGGAGAAGACTGCACGAAGTGAAAACAACACGAAGATAGAAGATGCCACGGCTATCATGACACGTGATGAAGCAGTGGGACCAGAAAGAAACGACACGAGGAACAACAGTAAGTGACACAAAGTTAAGTGAGAACAGCACGAGGTGAAACGACACGGGCTGACCACAACAAGGATACAACACGAAGTCATAAAAACAGAAACGACACGAAGTATAACCTCATACAAGTTTTTCCTGTCAAGCATGGAAATCAACACGAAGTGTCGTAAGCTCAGACGACACGAAATCTTTTCGTGTTAGTGAGGGGAAACAACACGAAGTGTGACTCAAGTGGCACTGAAAGCAACACGAGGTGAGACTTCACGCTGTACAGACTTGGACTTTGTATATGAAGTGCGCTGTACAGACTTTGACGAAGCAGAAGGCTGTATAGACTTGGAGACCCAAAGCCATTGTATAGACTTTGATGCCCAAAGGCGATGAACAGTGAAACAGTATATATACTTCATGTAAAGACCAATGTGTAGACTTAGGAGTATATGACACGGCTGTACAGACTTCGCCTAAGACGCTGTACACACTTAGCCTAAGACAATGCATAAACTGACGTTGTATATACTTAGCCAATGCAATGCAATGCTCAAGAATAAGAATGCATAGAAATGCACTTTGTTTATTGCAATCATCAATGCACAATAACATTGCTATCATCAAAATACAATATCAAATGCATTCAAATGCACTCACTGTCTTGCTATCATCAAAACCAAATAGCATTGCTATCATCAAGGCGACATAGCACATGCTTGTGCCTAAGAGGCACAACATTCTCCCCCTTTTTGATGATGGCAACACAATGTGACAGTGAGTCACACACAAGATTTTCTCCCCCTTTGACATGATCAAAAAGAGAAAAACAGTAAAAATATGAGTGCAAAGTGCAATATGCATGCAAATTCCTCTAGAACATTCTCCCCCTGAATGTAAGACTCCCCTGAATTATTTCTCCCCCTAAATAAAAGCTCCCTCTTTGAGAAGGAATATGAACAGATAACCATGGTAGAAAAGGTAGGAGGGTCACTAGACAACAGCTGAATCATTGGTTCAGAGAATAAGCCTGATTATAAACAATAGTTAAAGTATAAGAATCAGCAACATACAATTTTCAAAAATTCAGGTTTAACAGTGATAAATCTAGAGTAAAACACCTGACCCCTGAAAAAGAGTTTTAGATTCCATTTATAGCAATGAATCTAGGGCACATGGTATTAATAGATAAGTCTGAAATAATACCCTTTTGTGATTAAACAAGGAAATTCAAGAGAGGCAACTTGAACATGTATTGAGAAAAATAATTTTCACTCAATGACTTTTGATTTTCGAAGGGTTACAGCAGTTTGATTTTCACTTTTTAATTTTCAGAACTTGAACTAAGTGAATAGACCTGTGGCATTTATGTTGTTGACATTAGGTGTACACCTTGATCAGAGGCAAGTACCCCCAGTTACTAGGCATAAACTACTAGATCTATTTCAGATCAAAATCCACAAAGAATAGTCTTCACTTTTGACATTAAGGGTACACCTTGATTAGAGGCTAGTACCCTCAGTTACTTGGTGAGGACTCCCCCTATAGATTTGACCCTATGAACAGAGTTGGCTTGAGGCACTTCATGACATGTGAATTTTCCTGCTTCATTGGAGTAGTTCACAGTTTCTCAGTACAATTAACCATTGCTCTGTCACTATGTTCAGTTCTTAACATTAATGATCTTATTTACTGCTGCCCTTAATTCTTTTAGAGTGATTGTTTAAAAAGTCAGTACACACTCTTATTAGCGTGTTTTAGAAATTTCAGATCAACACATTAGGCATTACAAAAACGTTTTCTAATCTTACCATGAGACAAAGATTAAGAGCTATAAAAGTTTTCTTTTATCTCAAATTCTGAAGTGCAGACACTTAACTCTCCAATTTATAAAGGTTAAACATTTAGTTCTTTTCAATTTGTAAATGTGATTCTTATAAGTGAACAATTGTAATAATCACCACTCAATGTACTAAACCAGATGCAAAGCTGTTGTTCAGTGAAAAAGATGGGGAAAGGATAGCAATTGGCAATATGGTTCAATGAGCAACTGATGTCAAAGAATATAAATCATTTGAATGAGAACACTGAGAAGTGAATAGGATTTAGTGAATTGAATAGAACTCTCAGCTCCCCCTGACACCATGATGCAAGGATATGCTATGCACTAGACTGTTCTACATGCAGACTATGCAACAATGATATATGAGGCAAGTATGCAATCAATTCAAGTTTATGCATCCAAGTCATGCACATTTTTATCCTTTTTTAGATTTTTTAAAAATATGATGCAGTACACTGTTCTACATGAGGACTAGACCCTTGGTACTTGGCAGAGAACCTGGTCTCAAGGACCATCTCACACATAGTAAGAACCTCCAGGCAGATTTCCCTGCCTTTTAGTAGCTTACCATTTGATATACCAGGGTTATGCAAGACAATGCAACATAAAGCAGTCCTACATGCATTGAACAACTTCAATGACAGTCATGCAAATGATGTATGCAGACATAAGACACATGCATAGACTGTGTACACTAAATGAACCATTCACACTTAGTCCAAGTATGCATTCAAATACAAGCATGCAATGCATTGACACAAAGCATATATAGTGCATCAACTGAATATGCTTAGCGAAGCATTCAATTTCAGTTCAACATATAGCAAGAGAAGAGCATCAGATATGCAGAATTGAATTCAATAGCTGAGTCTGGAATGCAGACTGATCAGCTAGACATGAAGAGTTCATAAAAAAAATCAACCAAGCAAATCAACATGAAACTCACAATTTTCATGCTCACAATTTCAGATAATGGAATTTAAAACAGATTTCAGAACTGACCTGAATTGAATCATAGGGTTTTCTTTTTGAGTGCCTTGGTTGACCCTTTTTATTTCTCCTGCCAAGGCACACCTGCAGCAAGTCGATCAAGTTGATCCTGCAGAGACCCAAGCAGTCTTGGGTCCTGCACTACCCCTATCAGGTGTTCTAAACAGTTTCTTAGCAACATGGTCATCAAATTTCATCAGAAAATAATTGTCCATAGAGTGACCAAGTTTACCACAATATCTACATGAAACAGCAGATTTTCTGGTCCTATGATGCATATCAACAGCAGCATGAGACCTATGATAATGAGCATGAATTGTTCTGTTGTAAGCATGAATTTTTGATTTACCATTACCTGCCCACCAGCATTCAGAAGCTCGGTGGCCAGGTTTTCCACATTCATAACAAACAAGAGTCTTTTCTTTAAAACCAGCTTTATTTCTGCCCAAGAAATTTTTGTTTGGAGGGAATCTTACAAATTTGGAATTAAAATGATTTCCCTGAACAAACCAGTAGTCCTTGACTGCATGCCCATACTTACCACATTCAAAGCATCTAAGATGCTTGTTGTTTGATTCATTTTTGCCGCTGTGATTTCCTGACCAGCATTCATTTGCCTTATGCCCAGGCTTGTGGCAAGTGAAATAGATAGTATGCTGGCCTGAAGTAGTTCTGTGTCTATGTGGGTCATTAGCATGTGCAAAAGATCTAGAATTCACATTGTTATCTTCTTTCAGTTTGAAACATGCATTCATTAAATGACCATGCTTACCACAATAATAACAGGATGCATTAGATTTCTTAGTGGCATGGTTTCTATCAAAAGATTTCCTTGAATGCACTGTTTTACTAGCATGCTCATCTTCTTTCAGTATTCTGCAATCATCCATGATATGTCCATGCTTACCACAGTAATAGCAAGAAGCATCAGATTTCCTAGGGGCATGGTTTCTATCAGATGAATTCACAGATGCATGTGAATGAGTACAAGAAGCATGAGCATTTTGCATTGACCCATCAGATTCAGCAGAGCTAACAAATTTCAGAGTATAACCAGAATTATTCTTTGCCCTTTTTGTTTGACTCTTTCTTGTCAATTTCTGATTATCCTCAACAGGTTTTGTTTGCTTTTCAATTTCCTGGGCTTTGAACTGAAAAACGGATTTTGAAGGTGATTTCTGATTTTCATTTTATTTTGGGGATTGCCTTGAAGTACCAGCTACATTAGAGCCTTTCACAAAAGTAGCATATAGCTGGTTTTTAGTGATTTTCTTAATATCAGAATAGCAATTTGTTCCCCCTTCAGAGTTATCATCCTTCCTCTTCCCAACAGTTTTCATTTTTCCTTTAATCTTGGCAGACTCAATAGCGGAATTTTCCAGATTATGAATTTTATCTTCCAAGCTGGCAATGTGAAGTTCATAACTGGCTATTTCCTGTTCACTGCAATTAACACATTCGCTTAGAACATGGTTTGCAGTTTTATACTTCTCAATTTCCTGTTCTAGACTGTTCAAAATTTCTGAATTTTCATCATGGACAGCTTTCCCTTTTTCTATAGTGAGAAGTCTTTCAGACAAGCCAGTGTTCAACCACTTTAGTTTTTCAACTTCAGCTTTTAATTCAGTGTTTTCTTCCTCAAGATTTTTATCCTGAATTTCATTATTAGCACATCTCTCTCTTCCAGACATGTGCTCCAATTTTTCAATCAGTTCATCTTCTCTTTCTTCTGCTTTAATTTTCTCAGCGAGCAGATTTTTGTGATCCTCTTTAAGTGAGATAATTTGTTTACTCAGCCATTCATTCTCACCATAAAGATCTTCATTTCGTTCTCTTAGAGCTGAGCACATATGGCAAGTTAATTGAGCAGAGGAAGAATGTGAAGCCTCCCCATTGATTTCATTTATTCTACCCATAAGATTTTCAATTTTCTTTTGAAATTCTTCATTCTCAATTTTCAGTTTATCCAATTCAGAATTAACTTGAGTGAATTCCTGCATGCCTTTTAGATGCTCATTTTTCTTATCATCCAACTGATTCTCTATTTCTGACATTTTATCCAACCATGTTTGTTTTTCCATTTTTAGAGAATCATTTTGTTTCTTAAGATTCTGGACATCTAGCATGCAAGCATCATAAGACTTTTTCATATTTGGACAGTTTTCACATGAATATTTCAGATTTATTCTATCACATTTCTTTTTCAATTTTTTATTTTCAGATTTCAATTTCTTGGAAACTTCTAACAAGTTTTCATACATCTCTATCAATTCATCGAAAGAGTATCCTTCTGATTCAGAACTTACCTCGGATGAAGTTTCATCATCAGCATTTCTATGATCAGCCATTATGCACTTGCTGTGATTCCTGATTGACTTCAGTTTATCCAAAATGTCTTTGGCAGACCTGCAAGAAGAAATGCATTCAATTAGAGATCTGTCAATTGACTCTTTTAATAAAACTACAGCTCTATTATTGACAGAGTCTTTCAGCTTATCCTTCTTGGTCCATTTAGATTTATCCTTCGACAGTTTGTATGGACCATGAGTTATTACCTTCCACAAATCAGGATCGGTTATGTTTACATACCGATGCAACTTTTCCAGCCATGGGCCAAGGTCATCACCTCTGTATATCGGAGGATGAGCCATCAGAACAGATGACAAGCAGATTCAAGGCACGAAGCAATCGACAACAAAGCACCACAACCAGATAAGCAAGGCAAGAAACTAACTCAGTGAAACTTAATACAGAACGCAGGAGGCACACTTATGAAATGCACCAAACAGAGATGCACTAAGACAGTAAATCAAAACGATTCCAAAAGACCCACTCTTAAATGCACTAAACAGTTAGCAGGATCCTCTGCAGATTGTTAGATCTGTTAAGTCAGAGACTGCTCTGATACCAATTGTTGGGTTCGGTGCAAGTATTCAGAGGGGGGGTGAATGAATATAACCCTTTTAAAAAACTTTCACCCAATATAAAATTTCGCTCAAAATAGAACTATGAAGCTAACTAGACAGATTTACCAAATCTGAAAGCTAATCAACATTTTGTTTGACCAGTTAGCAAACACATGGAGCGCCCCTATGCATTTATCTAGCGGAAGCACAAATGAACAAAACAAATCACAATGCACACGGGGTTTTTAGGTGGTTCGGTCCTCCAGACCTACATCCACCCCACACTCAACCCGAGTGTGGCTTCACTAACCGCTGGGCAACACAGCTTGCCAACAATCCGCTGAGCAACACAGCTTGCTGTCCAGTGGAATCCACCACTGCAACCGCTGGGGATTACAGCTTACCCGTCCAGTGGAAACCTCCACTGCCCGCTGAGCAACACAGCTTGCTGTCCAGAGGATACACCTCTGCAAACCGCTGGGGAAGTACAGCTTAACCCGTCCGAGACCAAGTCTCGCCAGCTGAGGATTACAGCTTTACCTGTCCAGTGGAAACCTCCACTGCATCCGCTGACTAACAGCTTGAAAGGAAATGTAAAATGGAAAACAAAAATAGAATGAAACAGCAATCGGAAAGCTGTAAATGAAGAACACAATATAGCTCTCAACAGAGCAGACTGGCCTGGATTTGATCCACGGTCCAGTGAACAAATCTTCAGACTTCACTCTTCTTCTCTCAATCTCACTGCCTCTCTTTCTTTCTCTTCTTCTTCTCTTCACACTCTTCTCGAGCTCTCTGCCTCTCTTCTTCTCCTTCTGCTCTTCTTCTTTCTCTTTTCTTTTTCTATCTGGATCGTGGCTCTCTGTATGAGCTTTTCTTCTCGCCAACTCGATCTCTCTTCATCTGTGGACGAAGACCTCCTTTTATAACAGCAGCTAGTAGGAGGGCAGCACTGGGGGCGTGTGGCTTCCACATTTCCCGCCCAGAACTTTTGGCCACGTGTCAACTTTCTGTCAGTCCTTCAACCTCGGATCACGTGCCCTCCTTAAGCTTCACGATCAAAGCACCTGTTAAACAGAGTATCGGATAAGTCATCAGTTTAAAGAACAACTCTGTATAGACTTATCAGAAGAACAGCGTTTTAGAAGAAACCTGGACGAGGTTAGAACGAAACAACACGAAGATAGAAATAACAAAGAAGACTCAGACGCAGAGACAGCACGAAGTGAAACGAGAACGACACGAGGTGCAGAGGTGACAGAAACACACACTACACAGAGAACAACACGAAGACAAAACAGAAACCAACACGAAGTGTGGTTTCAACATACGAAAGACACGAGGTCTAGAAGAACAACACGAAGACATAATACGGAAATGACACGAAGTGAAACAAGAACGACACGAAGTCGATGAAAACGACACGAGGTGAAGTCACAAAGCGACAAAGACACGAGGTGTAGGAAACACGACACGAAGACATGAAACAACACGGAGACGAAACAGTAACCGACACGAGTTGAAAACAACACGAAGACGAAAACTGAAATCGACACGGAGTGTGGTCAAAGCGAGAAAGACACGAAGTCTAAAGTGAAAAACCAACACGAAGACAGAATACAAAGAAACGACTCGAAGTTAGGACAACACTAGGAGAAGACTGCACGAAGTGAAAACAACACGAAGACAGAAGATGCCACGGCTATCACGACACGTGATGAAGCAGTGGGACCAGAAAGAAACGACACGAGGAACAACAGTAAGTGACACGAAGTTAAGTGAGAACAGCACGAGGTGAAACGACACGGGCTGACCACAACAAGGATACAACACGAAGTCATAAAAATAGAAACGACAGGAAGTATAACCTCATACAAGTTTTTCCTGTCAAGCATGGAAATCAACACGAAGTGTCGTAAGCTCAGACGACACGAAATCTTTTCGTGTTAGTGAGGGGAAACAACACGAAGTGTGACTCACGTGGCACTGAAAGCAACACGAGATGAGACTTCACGCTGTACAGACTTGGACTTTGTATATGAAGTGTGCTGTACAGACTTTGACGAAGCAGAAGGCTGTATAGACTTGGAGACCCAAAGCCATTGTATAGACTTTGATGCCCAAAGGCGATGAACAGTGAAACAGTGTATATACTTCAAGTAAAGACCAATGTGTAGACTTAGGAGCATATGACACGGCTGTACAGACTTCGCCTAAGACGCTGTACACACTTAGCCTAAGACAATGCATAAACTGACGTTGTATATACTTAGCCAATGCAATGCAATGCTCAAGAATAAGAATGCATAGAAATGCACTTTCTTTATTGCAATCATCAATGCACAATAACATTGCTATCATCAAAATACAATATCAAATGCATTCAAATGCACTCACTGTCTTGCTATCATCAAAACCAAATAGCATTGCTATCATCAAGGCGACATAGCACATGCTTGTGCCTAAGAGGCACAACAAGATGGACCCCCAGCTCGTGCTCTTCCTTTCCCGCAAGTTTTGTAGCCCGTGGCGAGCCGAGCGTGGGTTTATTTCCGTTTTGGGGAAATGTCATGTTTTTGGGGTGTGAGCCGGATCTGCCGTTTCGTGAGGTTTCGGACCGATTCGAGGGTCTAGATGCATGCTAGGGGTCCTAGGGGAGCTTCCCCCTTGTTTTTCCCATCATCCGTGGATGATTGGGGCGTGGAACGGGTTTTTTGGGTGTTTCCCGCCGGCCCATTCTCGGACTGGTGTGGCGGTCCTTCCAGAGACCGCTAGAGTCTCTAGCGGCCCAGGGTAGGAGCGCCAGACGCTGTGGCGGCCCAAGGCGGGTGTGCCACAGGTTACTATTTTGTCGGCAGGGGTTTCTGTCGTCTAGCGGTCGCACGATAAACCGCCAGACTTGGTGGCGGCCGAGACTTCGACCGCTACTCCATTTTGATCCCGCCCCTGGCGGCCGTGAGTTTGACCGCCAGAGAGATTGTGGCAGACCAAGGTTAGACCGCTATGGTCCAGGGTTTTCAGCATGTGGCGGTCCAAGGTTAGACCGCCATACCCTGTGGCGGTTTCAGGCTAGACCGCTATGGGTTTTCCATGCTCGCGACGTCGGGTTCGCGTGGTGTTGGTCTCTAGTCGACCTGGTTGTGATCCAGTGGTTGACCTTTAACCTCGTGAGTCTCCCAGACACCCCGTGGGTTCCGTGTCCGTGTTTCTGGGGTGTCTGAAGGTACCATGTTACCTCGATTAGCGTGCCCATAGGTGTGGTGGGTCCGGGTGACCCCATGTGTTCCGGACTTTCGTATTGCGCTAGATTGAGTCACCGTGTATCGGTGTGAGTGTGGTGGGGTTCCGCGCATGTCGTGGGTTTCTGCGGAAGATGTTTCCTGAGTGGGCCAAGTGTTTGGCCTTGGACTGCGAGTCCAGTCATCCAGCCTGGGGCTGGAGGGTTCTCGCTTTTCCATGGGATGGGGAATCGGCGTGGCGGCTTGTGAACTGCTTTGGGAACCATGCTTCTGTGTTTTCTGCGTGGGCCATATGTGTGGCCTCGGACTGTGAGTCCAGCTGTCCAGCCTGGGGCTGGAAGGCTTCTCAGTTCCCTTCCCGAGGGAATGGTCTCGGCGGCTCATGAGCTACCTTGGTATTTGTGCTACCGTGGTTTTAGACATAGGGATTAGGCTAGATTGACGGCCTTGTGCTGTTGCGTACGACGGTCTTGACCCCGAGTCTCGTGACTCAAGGACAGTTAGATTTAGTGAGTCTAGAGGACTGTCCAGAGTCCAGTGGCTCGTCGCCACTTGGTCCTTCTCGACTTTCGCGTAGGGTGCGTGCGTGTTTCTCGGAGTTTTCTCCTTGGAGAGTCATCACACCAGTGACTCCCCACTAGTCGTAGCCTTCCGACATGTGAGTGGTCCCACCAGGGAGTGGTGGCGAGGCTACCCCCGAGAGAGACGGTTTTAGACTGGTTTCCGTCGGGCCCCACGTCTACCAGCCAGAGTCCGGTTGAGGGGAAAACCGGTCAGAGGGCTAGACTAGAGACGCACGGTCTGTGTGTGCACATGTGGTTGGGGGCGGTTGGACCCGCGCTGACGAGCGTGACCCCAGCTAGTCACTTGTTATGTGGTTACTTGTACGGTGTCCCCGTTCCACCAGGGGTCAAGGGGGACACCTGAGCGCGGTCTAAGACGTCAGTGGACGCATCCAGCCTTGCTTCTGGTGGACAGGTACTCCTGTCACGTGAGACGTGACTCTCCTGTTTCTGGGTTCCGTTTCCCGTCTGCGAGACATGGTTTTCTGGACCAGCTGGTGTTTCCGAGTTAGTGGCCAGGGTGCTAGTAGCTTTACCGAGGTTGCGTCTTGTTGGTGTGGTGCCCGCGACCGGGTGGTCGGGGTTACACCTTGGACAACATGTCCAGGTTGGCCGTGTCCTGGGAGACAGGCCTCTACGGCGGGGTTACCGTGGATTTTTACTTCGGCAAGTGGTACTAGTGTGGTTCGGTAGCCCCCGACCATGAGATCAGGTCGTGTTTTCCTGGTATAGTAGGAGTAGCTATAGTGCCGATGTGGACACCGAAAATTGCACACCCAGATATCTTGCCCGGCCTCGCATCAACAACGACGCCGAGTGAAGAAGCCCCGGAGAGACTGGTTGTCCGGACTCCCCAAATATGCACACTACTGTGAAGCCATCCCCGGAGTCATGACAGCGAAGAGAAACCAACTCCCGAGAAGCTCATAATCCATGGGCCTCGAAGAAAATCAAATGGGCCACAACTCGTGCTCACAACGGGCTCAAAACTGCCCATTTAGCTCTTCAGCGGCACGCCCTTTGTGCCCGTTCAACGGCACGCCTTCATGCCCCTTCAGCGGCACACCCATCGTGCCCCTTCAGCGGCACGCCCTTCGTGCCCGTTCAACGGTACGCCTTCATGCCCCTTCAGCGGCACACCCATCCTGCCCTTCAGCGGCACGCCCGTGCTGGCTTCCAGCGGCATGCCCTTGCTGCGCTTCGCCGGCACGCCCTTTGGGCTCTTCAGCGGCACACTTGTCGTGTCTTCCAGCGACACGCCTTTTGGCCCTCTCAGCGGCACGCTTGTTGTGCCTGCCAGCGGCACGCCATTCAGGCTCTTCAACGGCACGCTCCGACAGGACGACGTGATGCCCACGCCCTATGAATCCTTGCCGCGCAGTGGGCTGCCCGAGGTGTCGGCCGGGGATTGGGCCACGTTGCCTACTCCTCCTACCGCCCAGGACAAGGGAGTCAACTCCCATTAAATGCACTTCAGACGCCTCCCGCCTTCAAACACTTCCACCGTGTGGGGTATAAAAAACCCCTCTCCTTCGCTGCGAACAGAAGGAGGAAGAGGAGGAGACAACAAAGAAGAGGGAGCCACACACATAGGCATAAGAGAAGAAGAGGGAAGAGGGGAAGAGAAGAAGAGAAGAAAGAAGAGGAGGGGGGGGGGGCTCCGCCTCCCCCTTCCTGCTGCTCCGTCCACCACCGTTCCACCTACCACCGCCGCCTGTGCGAAGAGGAGAAGAGAAGAAGAAGAAGAGAAGAAGAGTAGGTGGAGAGAGGGAGTGAGGTCCGAGAGGGGAGGAGTCCACGCTCCGTTCCCCCCGCTGTATTTCTTTTTTTCCTCTTTCTTTCCTTTCATTCCCTGTTTTGTCGATGTTGCAATGTATTAGTCCCCTCGGGACATTTTTCTTGTAAGAATAGAAATAGAAGGCTTGCAAATATTTTTGGGCGTCTTCCTCAGGCATCTCTTTCGTGTCTGCATCCTTCGGTGTTTCACGCCCCTTTCTTTTTTTCCTTCTTTAGGGTTTACTTCTTACCAAGCGTTTTCGCTTTCGTTTGCCCCAGTCATGCCTTCAATGGCACGCCCTGATTGTGCCTCCAACGGCACGCCCAGTCGTGCCTTCAGCGGCACGCCCTCTTTGAACCATTCGCCGGCGCGCTTGATCAGGCCTTCGTCGGCACACCCCATCAGCCCTTCACCGGCACATCACCCAGCTACTTTACCCGGCACGCCCTGGCCAAGCCTTCATCGGCACACCCTCCTGTGCCCTTCCCCGGCACGGTCCTTTGGACCCTTGCCCGGCACGCCCTGGCCAAGCCTTCAGCGGCACGCCCTCTCGTGCCATCCTTGCCCGGCACACTCGCCCCTCCTTCTTGCCCGGTGCACTCCCTCTTTGGCCAGTCCTAGGAGTAGTCTTCCACTCGCCGGTCCCTCCGAGTTTTTTGAGGTTTTATTAAGGTGTTGCCGCTCTCGGGCGCCCACCACCAGTTGTCGGGTTCCGCCACTCCTTGTGGGCGCGTTCCCTGTATCTCCCTTACGCTCGGGTTAAGGGGAGGTGCTGCCGAATTTTTGTTAGAAACAATAACATGTTAACAAGATAAAAGAAAAAAACAACAAACAAATAAAAAAGAGAACAACGGTAAAACGCTTTAACCAAAGCAAAGGGACCGCAACCAACTCAAAGAGAACCAAATCGAACGACAACTAAACAACTTGAACATTCGTCCTCATGGGAGAAAGAATGGAAGTTAATCAAGAGAAGAAAAGAAGAAACCCATGCAAACTTAATAAAATCAGAAAAGAAGAAAAGAAAAGCCTTAAAAGAAACGGAGGAGGAGTGGGCTCCCCATGCCCTTCGCCGGTACGCCCCTCTAGCCACCCTTGGCCGGCACGCCCTTCGCCGGTACACCCTACAGCGCCCTTCGCCGGCACGCCCCAGCCCAGCTTCCCCTGACACGCTCCCCCTGCGCTCAGCGGCACGCCTGCTCCAACCCTTCGGCGGTACGCCCCCAGGCTCCTTCGACGGCACGCTCCCGTGACCCCTTTGCCGGCACACTCTCCCCTGTTCAACCCTTTGCCGGCACGCTCGGCCAGGCCCTTCGCCGGAACACCTAAGGCTCCTTCACCGGTACGCCTCCCATAGCCACCACACCTGCCCCTTCGCCGGCACCCTTGGCCAAGACCTTCCCCGGTACACCTCCCGTGAACCTTCAGCGGCGCACTCCCTCAGCCCCCTCAGCGGTGCACCCTTCCACCTTCAGCGGCACGCTCCTTCAGCCCCCGTTTGGCCCTCTAGCGGCCCACTCTATCTCCAGAAGAATATGTATAATAATAATAATAATAAAAAAAATTAATAAAAACTACGATGAATAAATAAATCTGAATATATATATGAAATAAACAAAAAATGTAAAATAATAATAAACAAAAAAATGAGAGAAAATATAATAGTAATAATAATAAACAAAACGGATAAATCATCCAGAATAAATACATAAGAGGGAAATAAGCAATAAATAAATATATATATAATTTAAAACCCAGATAAAAAAATGGTAAAATCCACTTTGCAGCCCCGTTTCTCTCGTGACCCAGTGCTGAAGGAACAACAATGTCGCCCTTCCAGGTTGGGCCGGAGTCTTGGGAATTATCCCGAAATGGCCATGGCCCGACCTCGCCTCGGGCTGACATTCCGATTAAACCGGACTCGTTTCTCAGGCCGGATCCCTTCCGAGCCACTACTAAAATTGCCGCACGCTCGGCAGACATTTGAACGGGTTCACCTCGGTTTTTGCCGCGTTTCTATTACGGACCTGTGTCTGAACATGAAAAGACCCGTGAGCAACCAATATGGCCGACGGCTCCCTCCCCGACATGGTCGTGAGCCGGCATTGCTCCGGGCCGATAGCCCGTTAAATCGGATTCATTCTAATGGGATTCGTTCCCGTTCTTTCATTGAAACTGCTGCAAACTCGATATACATTTGTACGGGATCGTTTCCATCCACGTCGTACTTTCAATATGGGCCCTTGCCCGAACATGAAAAGGTCCGTGAGTGACTGACAAAATCGGAATAAAACGAGACGGTCCTCGCCACCCCTGGACCCCTTCCATGGGAATATCAATAAGACCTCCGTGGGCCACGCTTAGACCTCGGGTCCGTCCCAATTGTGGTCGCCGTTCGGCTCATATCCTTGGTCTACAGCCCGCTCCCTTCGAACACGTTTTCGGTTTTGGAGTCTAGTCCTGGGACTCTCCCCCGTTGCCCTCCGGCACCGGAAGTATTAATGATGCCCGCGCAAGCCTCGTTCGAACAACGGGAGGTGCCCCCGGTATGATCTTGACTCGATCTCGCACCGGGCCAATAGATTTACCGGTTTCTTGCTACACTAACCGAGATTTAACCGAATATTTTCGGTGTCTCAGAATAATAAACTTGCCGTATCCCGGCATGCATATGTTCCAGGTCCTCCCGCAACGATTATAATATTCTCAAGCCAGACGCTCGTCCGAATATTAAACGGTCTCCCGAATGACCGACACGTTTCGAACGTCCGCTTCCCTAGACACAGGGCTTTTCAGCCGATTCAAGGGATATTCCCTCGTTGTCCCTTGGCACCGAAAATATTAATAACGCTCATGCAAGTCTTGTTTCGATCGCGGGGGGCCCACCGCAGTATGGTCGCAGCTTGCTCTTGCACCGGGCCAACAGATTTACTGGTTTCTGACCGCTCTGACCAAGGTTTAGCCGAACGTTTTCCGTTCTTCTGAACAATAAATTACCATATCCTGGCATACATATGCTCCGATTTTCCCGCGACGATCGCACTTTTCCCGAGCCGGACATTCGTCCGAATATAAAATGGTCAGCACATGACCAACATGACCGCGAACACTTTCTTTTCACCCTTATACGAGGATTTCAATGCTCCCTAATAGGCCTTTCCATGCAATTAATTTTCTGGCCATGAGGCCCTGAATCTCGGCGATTAATCAAGGGTGTTCCCTCGTATGGGAGATGTAAATGACATCGTGACCTTTATGGCGTGACGGGTTTTGGTCCCGACACGAACCACACAATCGTCCGACGAAGTCAGTCGAGCGCACCATGGGCTCTTCAGAGCCCGAATAAATTGTCATCTCGGTGACTGGCACGCCCACGCACTTAATAGACTAATAAACCCACCAAATAAACCGTGCACAAATGAAACGAACAAGCGAACGAGCGCCAGCGTATCGAAAAATGCGTCCACAAGTCTGGCACGCCCGGTGGGACCAAACCACCCTTCATCTCTTAGCCGGGATTCAGGGCCTCGTGGCCCCCTAATAAACGATGTTTGCCTGCTTTGATGAATTGCAGGTGCTGTCTTCGCCTGCCATATGGGGAGAAAAGTCGGACTATGCGAAATTATCTTTGTCGCCTCGACGATGCTACTCCGAGGCACCTACAGCTTCCAGGAATCATGGGGGGCTGTGATAAAAAAAAGAAGAGAAAGAGAAGAGAAGGGAGGGAAAATTATCTTTCTTTCCCTCAAGAAGAAAGAGAAGAAAAGAAGAAAAGGAGAAAAGGAGAAAAGAAGAAAAGAAGAAGAGAAGAAAAGAAGAAAAAAAAAGAGAGAAAATAAAGAAGCAAAAAAAGGGAAGAGAAAGAGCCGGGGAGAAAGGGTTGTATGGCCACGTCCGCCGAGACCCGTGCTGAATAAAGATTACCATTGTGGGGTTTATGCGATGGAGCAAACCACTCATCCCCTCCCTGAGGGGGTGAGCGCTCTCCTGCACCTCCACCCTGGTCAATCATACAAAAAAGAAGAGAAGAGGAGAAGGGACAAAAAAAGAGAGAAAAAAAAGAAAAAAAAGAGAAGAAAGAAAGAAAGAAGAAAAGAAGAAAAGTCGGCCAGCATCGCCAACCAAAAGAGCAAGAAGAAACCCGGCGTCCCGCCCGACTCTAGGAGGCTCCGAGTCCGTGGTGTAATGACCCGGCTCGTCCCTCCTTCCTGCTGCCTCTATCCGGCACAAAACGGCCCCTCGAGTGGTTGTCAAAGGACCCAGCGAGCCACAATTGTAGCTTGATGAATGGCTACCCGCTGTGGAGAATACTTTATAGCAATGAGGCCAAGCACGGCCGCCACTCTTGAAGAGAGCATGCACATACCCCGCCGTGGGGGATAAGAAGAAGAGATATACCCCGCCATGGGGGCATAGGAGGCAAAAAAAAGGATATACACCCCGACTCAGGGACACTCGAAGAAAAGTCTACCCCGGCTTAGGGGCACAAGAAGCAAAAATGTCCCGTCCGGGACATAGAAGCCATAAGAGAATACACCCCTGTTCTAGGGGTGTTTGAAAAAGAAACACACACCCCGGTCCGGGGGCATAAGAAGCAGAAGAATTCACCCCGACTTGGGAGTATGAGAAGAAACAGAGTTGCACCTCGGCTTAGGGGCATCTGAAGAAGTTACATCCCGTCTCGGGAGCACAAGAAAGAGAAGAATACGCCCCGGTCTAGGGGTATTTGAAGAAGAAACATACCCCGCCAGGGGGCATAGAAGCCATGAAGAGTACGCCCCGGCTTAGGGGCATCTAAAGAAGTGACATCCCGTCTCGGGAGCACGAGAAAGAGAAGAACACACACCGACTCAGGGGCACATGAAGAGAAGTCCACCCCAGCTTAGGGGTGTTTGAAGAAGAAACATACCCCGCCTGGGGGCATAGAAGCCTTAAAGAATGCGCTCTGGCTTAGGGGCATGTGAAGAAGCTGCATCCCGCCGTGGGAGCATAAGAAGAAAAGAGTCCGCCCCGGCTTAGGGGCATCTGAAGAAGGAATACATCCCGGCCTCAGGGTCCATGAAGCAACATACACCCCCCCCTTTGGGGGCATTTGAAGTAGGACAAACAACATTCCCCGGCTTAGGGGCGCATGAAGAAAGGAATGCACCCCGCTTAGGGGCACATAAGCATAAGAGGAAGAGGCTGCCCCGGCCTGGGGTCATGAGAAGAAGCAGAGTTGCACCCCGGCTTAGGGGCATATGAAGAGAAGTGTACCCCACCCTGGGGCATAAGAGGCAGAAGAATCAACCCCGACTCAGGGGTAACTGAAGAGAAATTCACCCCGTCTCGGAGGGCACAGGAAGCAAGAATTCCACCCCCGCCATGGGGGCACAATAAGCAACACCCCGATTCGGGGGGGTGGGCATGTGAGACAAATAATACACCCTGGCTTAGGGGCATTTAAAAATACATACACCCCCGCCTCGGGGGGGGGGGGGGCATAAGAAGCAAAAGATACACCCCGTGCCAGGGGCATACAAAGAGGATACACCCCGGCCTGGGGGCATAAGAAGAAGAAGAAATACACTCCGCCACGGGGTCATAAGAAGCAAAAGAATACACCCCAACCTGGGGGCACATGCAGAGTATCTACCCCGCTCTAGGGGCACAAAAAAGAGATACACCCCGCCCTCGGCGCATAAGAAGCAGTAGCACATACCCTGCTTCGGAGGCACAGAAGCCGTAAAGAGACGACATACATCCCGATCCGGAAACACATGAAGAAAGGCATACCCCCCACCCTGGGGACACTTGAAGAAAGAAGCACATCCCGCCACGGGGGCACATAAAGAGAACCCCTCCCGCCTCGGGAGTATAAGAAAGAGAAGAATACACCCTGGTCTGGGGGCTTTTGAAGAAACAACACACCCCCTCCATGGGAGACAAAGCTACACCCCTACCCGGGAACACATGCAGAAGCACCTACCCCGCTCTGGGGGCACAGAAAGAGACACACTCCGCCCTTGGCGCATAAGAAGCAGAAGCATCTACCCCGACTCGGGGCACAGAAGCGAAGAGACATACATCCCGATCTGGGAGCGTAAGAAGAAAGATCTACCCCACCCAAGTGGCATTTGAAGAAATAACACACCCCGCCTCGGGGGCACAGAAGCCGTAAAGAGATACACCCCTGCCTCAGGGGGGCATAAAAAGCAAAAGATGCACCCTCGTGCCTGGGACATATGAAGAGAAGCACTCCTCCCCCTTTAGGGGTAGAAAGAGAGCAGAATTCGCCCCCGCCATGGGGGGTATAAGAAACAAAAGACACGCCCCGTACCAGGGGCATATGAAGAAGAAACATACCCCGCCTGGGGGCATAGAAGCCGTGAAGAGTATACCTCGGCTTGGGGGGGCATTTGAAGAAGCTACATCCCGCCTTGGGAGCAAAAGAAGAAAAAAGAGTCCACCCAGCTTAGGGGCATATGAAGAAGAAACATACCTCACCTCGAGGGCCTAGAAGCTATAAAGAACACGCCCCGGCTCAGGGGCATATGAAGAGAAGTCCACCCTGGCTTAGGGGTATTTGAAGAAGAAACATACCCCACCTGGGGGCATAGAAGCCGTGAAGAGTATACCCCACGATGGGGGCATTTGAAGAGAACTACACCCCGCCTCGGGGGCATAAAAAAAAAATAAACACACCCTGGTCTGGGGACATAGAAGCCAAAAAATACACCCCGCATGGGGGCACAAAAGCAAAGAGACAAAACACACCCCTCAGGGGGGGATGCACACCAAATGAAGCTACACCCCAACCCGGGGGCACATTAAGAGAAATACACTCCAGCGCGAAAGCATCAATGAGAAGAGAAGAGTAGAATAAAGAAAGAAAAGACATGAGGCAGCCGTGGTCCTCGAGCCCGCCTCATCACATAAAAAGAAGAAAAAAAGAGACATGAGGCAAACATGGTCCTTGCACCTGCCTCCCCACAAAAGAAGAAGAAGAAAAAAAGAGAGACATGAGGCAGACGTGGTCCTCGAGCCCGCCTCATCACGCAAAAGAAGAGAAGAAAAGGAAGAAGAGACACATGAGGCAGACGTGGCCCTCGAGCCCGCCTCACCACATAAAAAGAAAAGAAGAAAAGGAAGAAAAGACACATGAGGCAGACGTGGTCCTCGAGCCAGCCTCATCACACAAAAGAAGAGAAGAAAAGGAAAAGAAGACACATGAGGTAGACGTGGTCATCGAGCCCGCCTCATCACACGAAAGAAAAGAAGCATGAGGCAGACGTGGTCTTCGAGCCCGCCTCATCACGTAAAAGAAAAGAAGAAAAGGAAGAAAAGACACATGACGCAGACGTGGTCCTCGAGTCCGCCTCATCACACAAAAGAAGAGAAGAAAAGGAAAAGAAGACACATGAGGCAGACGTGGTCCTCGAGCCCGCCTCATTACATAAAAGAAGAAGAGAAGAAGAAAAAAGAGCAATTTTGAGGCGAACACGGTCTTTGCACCCGCCTCTCTACACAAAAGAAGAAGAGAAGAAAAGAAAGAAATGATCACGAGGCAAACATGGTCCTTGCACCTGCCTCTCCATAAAAGAAGAAGAGAAAGAACAGTCACGAGGTGAACATGGTCTTTGCACCTGCCTCTCCATTAAAAAGGAAGAGAAGAAAAAAAAAGAGACATGAGGCAAACATGATCTTTGCACCTGTCTCCCTATAAAAGAAGAAGAGAAGAAGAAAAAAGAGCAATTTTGAGGCGAACACGGTCTTTGCACCCGACTCTCTACACAAAAGAAGAAGAGAAGAAAAGAAAGAAATGATCACGAGGCAAACATGGTCCTTGCACCTGTCTCTCCATAAAATAAGAAGAGAAGAAGAGAAAGAGCAATCATGAGGCAAACATGGTCTCTGCACCTGCCTCTCTACAAAAGAAGAGAAGAAAAGAAAGAAAAGACATATGAGGCAGACATGGTCCTTGCACCCGCCTCTCCACAAAAGAAGAAGAAAAAAAAAGACACATGAGGCAGACGTGGTCCCTGAACCTGCCTATTTACACAGAAGAAGAGAAGAAGAAAAAAGAGCAATTATGAGGCGAACACGGTCTTTGCACCCGCCTCTCCACACAAAAGAAGAGAAGACGAGAAAGAATAGCAGCGAGGCAAACATGGTCTTTGTACCCGCCTCTTCAAAAAATCTTTATGAGGTAAACTTCTACCTCCGACCTCCAACCATCAAACAAATAGAAACCAATCAGCATTCCGCCGATGGGGCGTTAAACCGACTAAACCTTCTACCGACGGGGCGTTAAACCGACTAGACCTTCCGCCGACGGAGCGTTAAACCGACAAAACCTTCCGTCGATGGGGAGTTAAACCGACTGGACCTTCCGCCGACGGGGCGTTAAATCGACTAGACCTTCCGCCGACGGGGCGTTAAACCGACTAAACCTTCAGCCGACGGGGCGTTAAACCGACTAGACCTTCCGCCGACGGGACGTTAAACCTGACTAAACCTTCCACCGACGGGGCGTTAAATCGACCAGACCTTCCGCTGACGGGGCGTTAAACTGACTAAACCTTCCGCCGACAGGGCGTTAAACCGACTAAACCTTTCACCGACGGGGCGTTAAACCGACTAGACCTTCCACCGACGGGGCACTAAACCGACCAACTTTCAGCCATCGGGGCTTCAAGCCGACAACTACCCCTTCATCGGCCTTCGGGTCGACAGCTATCTAATTTTCAGCCTTTGGGTCGACAGCTACCCCTTCATCGGCCTTCGGGTCGATAGCTATTTAGTTATCGGCCTTTGGGTCGACAGATACTCCTTCATCGGCCTTCAGGTCGATAGCTATATAATCATCGGCTCCTAGCCGACAGCTACCTCATCATCGGCTCCTAGCCGACAGCTATCTCATCATTGGCACCCTAGCTGACAGATTCTGAGTTAAAAAAAAATAATATAGAATAAACCTTCCACTTTGGTTCGGATCCTTCCCCGGCCAGAGGACAAAAATATGGCCCGCTTTCCTAATACCCTGTCAGCCGTTCGTGGTCTGCTTCCCTAATACCCTTACTACCACTACACTTATACGTAAAAATAATATTTTCTTATACAAAAAAAAACAAACACCAAAAAAGAATAATAAAAAAAACAACAAAAAAAATAAAACAAACAACAACAAAAAAAAACAACAAAAAAACAACAAAAAAAACACAACAAAAAAGAAAAGAGAAGAAAAAAAGAAGAATGTTTGATCACCCTATTTGCATGCTTGCTTATAATATAGAATAATACACCTCCTTGAAAATTTCTAGGACCGTGCTTCCTTGCTAAATAATAATGCCCCGATTCCGGATGCACGGGCGTCATGGCACGCGCTCGAAGGGAACCCAACTATGGCGGGTGCACATGTCAAGGGGAAGAGTCATGGCTGAATCGCTAAGCCCAACTCATAAAATAAACCCGGGACAACGCTCCCACACTTAGCACTTAATGTGTTCAATAGCTTTTAACCATAGGGATTACCCGAATTCCTTCTTAGCACTCTATGGATGCTCGAATTCCTGCACTCGCGTGAAAGGTGATCGTGAGGAAAAAGCTTCCTACCCCCACCAAAAAAAAGAGAGAAAAAAAAGAGAGAGAAAAAATAAGAGAGAAACATGAATCCGAGTAGCCGGGAATCCCCATTGAGACATATGAGGAGACTCGCGCGAAATGGTGAAGCGAATTGCAATAAGGACGAAGCCTAGTAGCCGGGAATCCCCATTGAGACACATGAGGAGACTCGCGCCAAACGGTGAAATCCGTAATAGAATTACAATAAGGATGAATCCTAGTAGCCGGGAATCCCCATTGAGACACATGAGGAGACTCGCGCCGAACGGTGAAGTCCGCTACCAAAATAAACAGACGGGGGCTGTGCGAAGCTATCAAAAATCGAGAGCCTGAAACCTATGTGTAGGCGCTAGGCTAATCCCCGAGTGTCACTAGGAAAACTTGCGTATCCCTATGGTTAGGGCTCTTTGTTTACACATTTGCACCTCCACGCCATAGAGAATTGCCTCGGGCGAAATGCGTGAATTTAGGCTATGCATGCAAGACATGTGATATCCTCTTGACGGGTGCACCACCCCTCAATTATGCCTCGTGGCCCGCGCCGTGTCCGTGAATTGTGGGCGATGTCCCTATCCCATCCCCTATAGAGGGAACTGCCTTACTTATATTTATGTTATGCTTGCTGATGAATGCTTGCAAGCTTGAATAAAAAAATATAAAATATATATATATATAAATAAATAAATAATAAAAATGTGTGCATACAATGAACTCAATTTCGGCCATCGAAGCCTACTTTCCCAGCTCCGACTCGTGCAGCCCAATCTCGGCCCCCATGGCCTACCTCTTGCCCTCGCGGCCCGTTAATCTCCCAACTCCGGCTCTCGTAGCCTGCTTCCCCGATTTCAGCCTTCACGGCCTACTTCCGTAACACCAGCTCCAGCCCTTGCGGCCCACTTTCCCGAGTTCGGGTTTCATAACCGGTATCCCTGGCGCATTTTGAATCAACAAACTCTTCTCTCCGTCCCTTCGGGCGACGAATACCCCTTTTGAATCAATGAACCCTTCTCTCTGCCCTCGCGGCTCGTCAATCTCACAACTTCGGCTCTTGAAGCCCGCTTCCAGCCTTGGCTGTTTTGGCCTCCCTTATCGGCCCCTGAGCCGACAGCTATCCTAACTTAAATTGAGAACCATTGAGAAAATGACCCAAGGATCTGAAAACTTAAATGCTTTATTGGGGACGAAGGTTAATTTCAGAAAAGTGGGCCTAGGATTTAATTCAAGTGCAACGAAAACCGTTGGAATGAAAACTATTTCATTTGTTGCACAAAAAAAAAAGGACCTCTAATTAGCATGAATTCAAACAATTCAATGAACAAAAATGCTAATCTGAAAAAGACCAGTGCTGAGGAGAAGGGCAAACAAAAAGTGAGTGAGCCTAGTAGAGCTAGCACATCCAAGCAAAATCCTAAGGCTCAGTCTCAGGTTAGGGGTCAACCTAAACAGTCTTACAAACCCCATGTTAAGGTCACCAAGTCTCCACCATCACCATCACCTCAGAAGAAGACCCAATATATACCTATGAATAGGTCATCAGGGTCCAAGGTGCAGGGGAGACAGAATGCTGTTAGGAGTCAACCCAAACATTTCTACCAACCCAGAGTTGAGACCCACTACAATGCACAGTCAACCTATTTCAATAGGTCAGGTTGGACTAGAACTCCGGGGAGGTATACAGGTCTTGCATATCAGGCTGCACAATATCAAAGACCTTACACTAGAAATTGGGTTGATGGGTATGGCAATTGGACACATAGGAATCTGAATTTCTTTAGCCAGCCCAGGAACTAATATGGCCACAATTTCATGAATGCAACTTGGCCAAGGCACTGGCAAAGAAACAACACTGTCAATAATAAGAAGACAAACAACAAGAAGAAGAGGAACAACAACAGAAGGAAATCTGTAGAATCCACTGAACAAAATTCATTTAAACAAATGTGGATTCTGAAAAGTCTGCTTTCTTGCTTTGCTTCTACTTCATCTGTTATGGAGCCCAATCAGTCTTGGGTTCCAAACCTCTCTACCTAATTGTGTATGCAGGCAGGTATGCCTGGCAGCCAAGAACAACTTGTGGTACTTGGATAACGGCTGCTCCAGGCATATGACAGGAGATAAGGCCAAGTTTTGCATGCTGACTGAGAAACTAGGAGGCCTTGTCACCTTTGGAAGCAACACAAAGGGTAGGATTATTGGATCAGATAAGGTAGGTAAGTGTTCTACCTGCTGCATTGATGATGTTATGCTGGTTGAAGGGTTAGCTTATAATTTACTTAGTATCAGCCAGTTGTGTGATAAAGGATATAAGGTTTTATTTGATTCTCAATGCTGCAAGGTTTTTGAACCTGATTCTGAAATTGTCAAATTTTCTGGAAAAAGAATAAATAATACATACATGATAGATTTAGATGATATTCAACATTCTAACCTATGCCTTACTGCTAGTAGAGAAGACTTAGCATTTTTATGGCATCGTAGGTTAGGTCATGCTAGTTATACTATTTTGCATAAACTGAATAAGCATGGCATGGTTAGAGGACTTCCTGAAGTTTCCTTCAAGAAAGAAAATAAAATCTGTGATGCATGCACTCAATCAAAGATAACTAGAAAGTCATTTAAGTCTAGAACTGAAAATCTGTCTTCTAAACCCTATGAGCTGATACACATGGACCTTTTTGGGCCAACCAGATCTGTCAGCTTATCAGGGAGGAAGTATGGGTTTGTCATGGTAGATGACTTTTCTAGGTATACTTGGGTTTATTTCTTATCTCATAAGAGTGATGCTTTCTCAGAATTTCAGGAGTTCTATGTTAGAATAAATCAGAAAATTGAAAATATTTTGACTGATCATGGAGGTGAGTTTGAAAACTCATAGTTTGATGAATTCTGCAGGTCAAATGGAATTAACCATAGGTATTCTTCACCAAGGACACCTGAGCAGAATGGAGTTGTGGAGAGAAGGAACAGAATCCTAGTGGAGATGGGTCGTACACTCCTGGTTGAAGGTGGTCTACCAAAGAAGTTTTGGGCTGAAGCAGTGAACACTGCATGTTATGTAATTAACAGAGCCATGGTAAGACCTTCTACCCAGCAAACACCATATGAGATCTTAAAGGGTAAGAAACCTTCTATTGCTCATTTCAAGGTTTTTGGATGTAAATGTTTCATTCATATAAATGATAAAAGAGACCTTGATAAATTTGAACCTAAAGGTGAACCAGGAATCTTTCTTGGTTATTTTGAAAACACCCGAGCATATAGAGTGTACAATCTGAATTCTAAAACTGTTGAAGAATCTCCACACTTAGTTTTTGATGAATCTTTATTGAAGACTAATATTGGTCAATGCAGGAATGAAGACAACGGTGATATTTTGAAGGAAGGAGATCCTGCAGACTAATCCGAGGATGAGGAAGGACATGAAGAGCTTAATGAAGAAGAGCCTACAGCTCAGGGGGAGGTAAATGAAACTCATGGTGATGAAATTGTTAACATTAGATATCTTAAAGATCATCCTGTAGATAATGTAATTGGAAATATGCATGACCCACCTAGGACTAGAGCCCACTTAAGAACTCTAAATGAATTGAATGCTTTTGCTTTTGTTTCACATGTAGAACCCAAGTCCATTGACTATGCTCTCAAAGATGTGCATTGGATTAATGCCATGCATGAGGAGCTCAATCAATTTGACAGGAATAAGGTGTGGCATTTGGTTCCACCTCCTGATCATGAAACAGTCATAGGGACAAAATGGGTGTTCAGAAATAAAACTGATGAATCAGGGAATGTCATTAAAAATAAAGCCAGACTTGTAGCTCAGGGGTACAATCAGGAATTTGGTATAGACTTTGAAGAGTCTTTTGCCCCTGTAGCTAGGTTAGAAGCAATAAGAATATTATTGGCTTATGCATGTTCTCTAGGTATAAATCTTCAGCAGATGGATGCGAAATCTACTTTTCTGAATGGGGAGATTAGTGAGGATGTCTATGTGAGACAGCCTCCTGGGTTTGAATGTTTAGATTTCCCTAATCATGTTTACAAACTTAATAAAGCTCTCTATGGTTTAAAGCAAGCTCCTAGAGCTTGGTATGACAGGTTGAGCAAATTCCTCACTGACAAGAACTTCACAAGAGGTGTAGTTGATCAAACATTGTTTACCAAGGTGAGTCATTCAGATATTCTTATCATTCAAATTTATGTGGATGACATTGTGTTTGGGTCAACTAACCCTAAATTGTGTGAGGAATTCTCTCAGATAATGACTAATGAGTTTGAAATGAGCTCAATGGGCGAGCTCAAATTGTTTCTTGGACTGCAGGTTACACAATCAAAGGATGGTACTTTCATCTCTCAGTCCAAGTACATAAAGAACTTATTGAAGAAGTACAAAATAGACAACCTCAAGGAAATAGCTGCTCCAATGGGTACCTCAACTAGTTTGGATGAAGATCCTAAAGATAAACCAGTGGACCAAAGGCTATATAGAGGTACGATCGGATCTCTTCTTTATCTTACAGCATCTAGGCCTGATATTCAATTTGCAGTGTGTTTATGCTCTAGATTTCAGGCTAGTCCTAAAGAAACTCATCTTAAGGCTGTGAAAAGGATTTTTAGGTATTTACTAAGCACCCAACAGCTAGGTCTATGGTATCCTGCTAGGTGTGAGTTGGAGCTTCTAGCTTACACTGATGCAGACTATGCTGGGTGTCGAGTAGATAGAAAAAGCACTAGTGGCTATTGTCAATTCCTTGGTGGCTGTCTAGTATCTTGGGCATCTAAGAAGCAACACACTATAGCCTTGTCTACAGCTGAAGCTGAATATGTTGCTGCAGGTAATTGTGCTGCCCAAGTACTATGGATCAAGCACAAACTAGATGATTATCAGATAAAATTAGAATGTATTCCAATCTTGTGTGATAATACTAGTGCTATATGCCTTGCTAAAAATCCTGTTCATCATTCTAGAACTAAGCATATAGAGATAAAACACCATTTTCTCAGAGATGTTGTAAATAAAAAGGAGATTGAAATGAACTTCATTGAAACTGAAAAATAAATTGCTGATATTTTTACTAAGCCTCTTGGGAATGAAAGATTTAAATTTCTTAGAAGAGAACTTGGCTTATGTAAATTTCAGCATGATGAATAATTTGTTCAGCTGCTTTGAATAAAATTTCTGATTTGGACTTGCATCTGATATCTTGAATAAATGTTGTGGATGTTGAATGTTGCAACAGACTCATGATCATGCATGACATACTTTTTCATGACATATTTTTTATGACATATTATTCATTGCATATCATAACAGTTGGTATCTAATTATTGCCATTCATTTGCAAAACTGCATGCATATAGACAGGGGGAGTATTATTAGAAATTCAGAGTGGCCATCAACTTTCTTGAATTCATTCATTCTTTGGTCCTGAATGAGTTGAATCTGACATATGGCAATCTGTTAGTCCGTTCTGATTCCTAAGCAATAGAAAACGAACTTCTTCAGTTATAAGAATTTCAATTGCTTAAAGACTGACTTAATGGTTTAAATTTTATAATTTTTAGAGTTTAAAGATTGCAATCAGTAAATAAGAATGCTGAAAATTGATAAAACTCTAAACCCTTTTCTTATTTCATGTCAGACAAAGCTACTTATATCTGAAATCTGAAAACTCATCTGAAATCATATTAGAGAAGCCTAGCATGTGTATTGTTCTTAAACAAGTCATTCTGAAACAAATAAAGGACAGCTAAGAAAGATATTGAAAACATTAAAAATCAATTGAAAAATAACATTAGCAGAGCAATGACTGGTAAATCACTGAGAAACTGAGTGATCCATCAAAGAAGTGGACAACACTCATGTCATGAGGTGTATCAGCTATCTCTGTATAAAATGATCCAAAACAGTAGGTTGGTTTCACTGAGTACCTGGGGGTAACTGGCGTCTGATAAACATGTACCCTCACACAAAAAGGTGTAAATCAGTTTTATTGTGTTTGATCATAGGCATAATGGTCCATGATGTTGAGTATCTAGGGGTATTGGCGTCTGATAAACGTATACCCTTACGTAAAAAGGCAAATGGTACCTGAATGCCCAAAATGAACTGATATTGAAAAATGCTGTTCCTTCACAAGAAATTTCTTGGATGTCAATTTGTTTATTTTCAATACATGACCTGGTATCTCTTAATCATTTTTCCTGAGTCTATGAAAGTAAGATATTTTGAAACTGAATCTCTCATGCAAATGTGTTTCAGGTTTATTGTTTTATCATGCACAGAACTCTTATCCAATGATTGTAGTGCATGAACTCAAAATTTTATAGTCTTTAAACCAGAATTCTATCTGAAAGTAGTTTCTAAATTCATATGACTGAAGACTCTGTGCTTTAGAATGCTTATTCCTGAACTACTTGTTCAGAATGCCAGTCAGATGATTTCTTGATCTTTCCCTTGTCCTCACTTTCCCTCCTCTTTGTTGATGGCAAAGGGGGAGAATGGTATCAATATTGTATGAATTCTGAATTCATTCCAAGGGAAGTGTATGCATTATGTTATGGCAAAGGGGGAGATTTTGTGTGCAGGGAGTTGCTTACATTTCGTAGTATGCATGCATAGCATATGCATGACAATCTGAATAACAAATCATGTCTCTCATCATCTGTATGACAGGTAATTGCTATTCTATATGATAAGGGGTTGCCATCATCAAAAAGGGGGAGATTGTTGTGACTCCTTTGTGTTGATGATGTTGACATATGCTTTACTTCATTGGAAACACCTTGTTTTGATTGATTGGCAACTGTTTATGCCTTGATGAAATTGTTCTTATCAGATTGTATGTGTGTTCTATGCACTTCACAGGTTTACACACTGCACACACACTCAAAGTCCACACATTGCACGCAGAGTCTATACACTGCCTTGTGTTGTGTTTGTGCATTGTTGAGAACGTAAGTCAATACATCCATGCACTGTCTGGACAGTAGTGGGTCGACCCCCTTCCTAGATGGGTCGACTCCCTTAGAACATTCAAGTCTATATACTGTCCATCTTCTTAGTGTCTCATGCAGCGTCAACGCAGCATGTCTATACATTGCATCGTGGCGTTTGTGCTCTAAGTCTATACACTGCATGGCGAGCCCAAAGTCTATACATTGCATTGGATAAAGTCTGCACAACGTCCGTCTCATTTAGAGTCTAAGGCAATGTCTATACACTGGACTTGAAGTGTGTACATTGAGCGTCTCATGAAAGTCTATACAGTGGTTCAGGCTAAGTGTGTACATCGTCCGTCTTAGTTGAAGTCCATACATTCCACTGCATTGGCTAAGTGTGTACATCGTCCGTCTTAGTTGAAGTCCATACACTGCATTGCATTGGCTAAAGTGTGTACATCGTCCGTCTCACTGGAAGTCTATACATTGGAAGTACATACATTGGACTGTATCATGCACGAAGCTAAGTCCATACATTGGACTGTAGCATGCATCAGTGAAGTCTGTACAGCGTCATGCATTGTTCTTCATAAGTCCATACATTGGACTGTAGCACGCATCATTGAAGTCTATACATTAGCCTTAGCTTTCCAAAGTCCATACATTGCATGAGCATAGTCATGAAGTCTATACATTGCACTGTGCATCATTCTTCAAGTCCATACACTGCACTGTAGATGCTCGAGGTGAAGTCTGTACATCCTTCATTGAACTTCTAAGTCTATACATCGAGGTGAAGTCTGTACATTCATCAATGAACTTCCAAGTCTGTACATCCACTCGTTCAACTTCGAAGTCTGTACATTGTAAGTTTTACCTACGTTGCACTCGCAAGTCTGTACATCGGTAGCTTTACCGATGTTGCACTCGAAGTCTATACACTGATAGCTTTACCGTCGTTTCCCTTGGCAAGTCTATACATTGGAAGTCTATACACTCGACTGCCTTGCCTTGATCAAGTCTGTACAGAGTTTCCTTGTTCAAGTCTGTACATCGCTCAGTTGGCAAGTCTATACATTGGAAGTCTATACATTCGGTGCCTTGCTTTGTTCAGGTCTGTACAGCCTTTCCTTTGGAAAGTCTATACATCGTGAAGTTTACACATTGGCTGTTGAATGATCTCCAAGTCTGTACATCGTGCATCTTTTAGTTGAAGTCTGTACAGCCTTTGCTTCGCCAAAGTCTGTACATTGGTCTGCATTGCATTGCATGAAGTCTATACATTCATCTGCATTGCATTGCATGAAGTCTATACATTGCACGAGCTGAAGCCTGCCTAAGTCCATACACTGGCTGCTGTTCTTCAAAGTTTGCACATTGTTTTACGCTTCAGCAAGTATGTACAGCGGTTGCCTTCTTATATGAAGTATGTACATTGCATTCGAGTTCACAAGTCCATACAGTGAAGTCTATACAATGCATTTAGTCTTACAAGTCTGTACATGGTTTATACTTAACCTGATAAGTCTATTTCGACTGTCTGACAAGGATTCTTTACAGAGATTGGTGACTTGGATCGTGATCCAAGGAGGACGAGGTGCTGTGATGGTGACACGTGGAAGTAGCCCATCACAGGATGCTGCCATGTGGATGGAATTGCCTCGGTTCTGGCGAATTCACTAGGCGGGAAATGTGGAAGCCACGCGCCCTTATCCACCTGCTGCTGGTATATATACAAGTCATCGTCTTCAGATGAAGGTTGATCGATGAAGTGGGCAAAGTCTATACAGTGAGCGAAAAGTAGCAGAGAGCCACCGATCCACAGAGGAGAAGAAAAGAAAGAAGAAAGAAAAACAGAGAAGAAGAGAAAGAGAGAAGAGATGAGTTGAGAGAGTGAGATTGAGAGAGCTTGTTCGAGAGGTTGTAAATCAGTCTCTTGGTTCAGATACCAGAGCTGATATGTTTTCTCATTGAGAGCTATTTCCCTTCCGGGTTTTCTTATTTTCATTTGCTTCTGTTTTACTGCTTTCGAACTCTTGTTTCTTCAAGCTGTGAGGCAGCATTTGCAGTGGAGGTCTCCACTGGACAGGTGAAGCTGTAATCCTCAGCAGGCGAGACTAGGTCTCGGACGGCTAAGCTGTATTGCCCAGCTATTGCAGAGCATCTGTTCCTCTGGTCGGCAAGCTGTAAAGCCCAGCGAAGCTGTGTATCAGCGGTTGTATGGCAAGCTGTGTTGCCCAGCTGTTCAAGCTGTTAGTCAGCGGAATCCACACTCTAGTTGGAGTGTGGGGTGGACGTAGATCTCTGGATTGAGATCGAACCACCTTAAAATTGTTGCCTACTGTGTGTTTGCTTGTGGGTCTTGTGTTTTCATTGTGCACCTTAGTGAGATTGCTTGTGTTCTATTGTGTGGCTGCATGTGTCGACCCTTTACATAGTGGTTCTTCATTTGGCTTAACTGTTGTTTGCCTATATTCCTCATTAGAGCTTATACTAGTTTTTAATTTGGCATTAGATCTATTCACCCCCCTCTAGATCCACACTTTGTGGAGATAGACTGCGTCCATCTAACATAACAGGCTCCCCATGCCCTTCGCCTGTACGCCCCTCTAGCCACCCTTGGCCGGCACGCCCTTCGCCGGTACACCCTACAGCGCCCTTCGCCGGCACGCCCCAGCCCAGCTTCCCCCGGCACGCCTCGTTTGGCCTTTCACCGACACGCTCTCCCTGCGCTCAGCGGCACGCCTGCTCCAACCCTTCGGCGGTATGCCCTTTGACAGCACGCTCCCGTGACCCCTTTGCCGGCACGCTCTCCCCTGTTCAACCCTTCGCCGGCACGCTCGGCCAGGCCCTTCGCCGGCACACCTAAGGCTCCTTCACCGGTACGCCTCCCATAGCCACCACACCTGCCCCATCGCCGACACCCTTGGCCAAGCCCTTCCTCGGTACACCTCCCGCGAACCTTCAGCGGCGCACTCCCTCAGCCCCCTCAGCGGTGCACCCTTCCACCTTCAGCGGCATGCTCCTTCAACCCCCGTTTGGCCCTCTAGCGGCCCACTCTCTCTCCAGAAGAATATGTATAATAATAATAATAATAATAAAATTAATAAAAACTATGATGAATAAATAAATCTGAATATATATATGAAATAAACAAAAAATGTAAAATAATAATAAACAAAAAGGAGAGAAAATATAATAGTAATAGTAATAAATAAAACGGATAAATCATCCAGAATAAATACATAAGAGGAAAATAAGCAATAAATAAATAAATATATATATATATAATTTAAAACCCAGATAAAAAAATGGTAAAATCCACTTTGCAGCCCCATTTCTTTCGTGACCCGGTGCTGAAGGAACAACAATGTCGCCCTTCCAGGTTGAGCCTGAGTCTTGGGAATTATCTCGAAATGGCCATGGCCCAACCTCGCCTCGGGCTGACATTCCGATTAAACCGGACTCATTTCTCAGGCCGGATCCCTTCCGAGCCACTACTAAAATTGCCGCACGCTCGGCAAACATTTGAACAGGTTCACCTCGGTTTTCGCCGCATTTCTATTACGGACCTGTGTCTGAACATGAAAAGACCCGTGAGCAACCAATATGGCCGACGGCTCCCTCCCCGACATGGTCGTGAGCCGGCATTGCTCCGGGCCGATATCCCGTTAAATCAGATTCATTCTAATGGGATTCGTTCCTGTTCTTTCATTGAAACTGCCGTAAACTCGGTATACATTTGTACGGGATCATTTCCATCCACGTTGTACTTTCAATATGGGCCCTTGCCCGAACATGAAAAGGTCCGTGAGTGATCGACAAAATCGGAATAGAACGAGACGGTCCTTGCCACCCCTGGACCCCTTCCATGGGAATATCAATAAGACCTCCGTGGGCCACGCTTAGACCTCGGGTCCGTCCCAATTGTGGTCTCCGTTCGGCTCATATCCTCGGTCTACAGCCCGCTCCCTTCGAACACGTTTTCAGTTTTGGAGTCTAGTCATGGGACTCTCCCCCGTTGCCCTCCGACACCGGAAGTATTAATGATGCCCGCGCAAGCCTTGTTCGGACCACGGGAGGCGCCCCCGGTATGGTCTTGACTCGATCTCGCACCGGGCCAATAGATTTACCGGTTTCCTGCTACACTAACCGAGATTTAACCGAATGTTTTCGGTGTCTCAGAATAATAAACTTGCCGTATCCCGGCATGCATATGTTCCAGGTCCTCCCGCAACGATTACAATATTCTCAAGCCGGACTCCCGTTCGAATATTAAACGGTCTCCCGAATGACCGACACGTTTCAAATGTCTGCTTCCCTAGACACAAGGCTTTTCAGCCGATTCAAGGGATATTCCCTCGTTGCCCCTTGGCACCGAAAATATAAATAACGCTCATGCAAGTCTTGTTTCGACCGGGGGGCCCACCGCAGTATGGTCGCAGCTTGCTCTTGCACCGGGCCAACAGATTTACTGGTTTCTGACCGCTCTGACCGAGGTTTAACCGAACGTTTTTCGTTCTTCTGAACAATAAATTGCCATATCCTGGCATACATATGCTCCGGTTTTCCCGCGACGATCGCACTTTTCCCGAGCCGGACATTCGTCCGAATATAAAATGGTCAGCACATGACCGACATGACCGCGAACGCTTTCTTTTCACCCTCATATGGGGATTTCAATGCTCCCTAATAGGCCTTTCCATGCAATTAATTTTCTGGCCATGAGGCCCTGAATCTCGGCAATTAATCAAGGGTGTGTTCCCTCGTATGGGGGATGTAAATGACGTCGTGACCTTTATGGCGCGACGGGTTTTGGTCCCGACACGAACCACACAATCGTCTGATGAAGTCAGATCGAGCGCACCATGGGCTCTTCGGAGCCCGAATAAATTGTCACCTCGGTGACTGGCACGCCCACGCACTTAATAGACTAATAAACCCACCAAATAAACCGTGCACAAATGAAACGAACAAGCGAATGAGCGCCATCGTGTCGAAAAGTGCGTCCAAACCCAAGTTTTGACCAGCCACCGGTTCGTTGTTCCTACTGTAGTTGTGGCTTTCCTTTCCGCTACCGCCGTTGTTTTCAGTTGGGGTTTCGCGGTACCCCTGCTGAGTCTCTGTTTGGAGACTCATCCCTGCTTTTCAGGTGCGGCGGTTCTTCCTCGAGGTTCGAGGGTGCTGTTCGAAGGTTCTCAGTTACCAGCTCGTCGGGCCGAGTGTTCACTTGGCATGTGGTACGTTTTACTACTTTAGATTGTACTTTCTGTTGGATGAGACTCTATTGTAGTATTTATTTATTTATTTCTAATAATTGTGAATTGTCCTACCTTATTTTTTATTTCTTTGTGCCTCTACACTCCTTTTAGCCCTTCCGAGCCCTCCCGGCTCGTGGGCGGCGGGCCAGGATTCGAATGGTATCGGGTTCTTTCCGGTATCCGGATCTTGGGTCGTCACATAATCGGTCGAGAGGACCTTCACATGCCCCTCCTCCAGAACAAGAAGCCTCATCCACCCCGAGGAGAGAAGAAACCGGGACACGACGGTAGTTCCCAGAAACAGATCCCCCTGAGGGATGACGCGGCAGCCCGCAGGGATGCCCCCACAGCCCCTCGGTTCTGTGGCAACCGGAGCTATCCCTCCAGTTGTGAGACTTTGAGCGACGATTAGCGGAACAAGAGCGTACCCTCCGCACCCTGTAGAAAACTTCCGTCGAGGAAGATGAGGAGCAATCCCCATTCTCCGACCATATCGTGAATGCCGAGATCTCCCCCAGAATCTCACTATCAACCTTCAAGTCATACGACGGCCAGGGAGACTCGGCCGACCACTACGACAGCTTCGACGCCCTAATGACCTTGCACGGGGCCTCCAACGCTGTCAAGTGCCGAGCGTTCGTGACCACCTTGGTCCAGGGCGCTCAGGCCTAGTTCTGAGCACTCGCCCCCAACAACATTCACGACTTCAGACATTTCGGGCGAGTATTCAAGGAATGCTTCACCGGCAGCGGCCCTCCAAGGTCAGTAGCGGGGTTGTTGGCCCTAAAGTAGGCACAAGGGGAAAAGCTTCGGACTTATAATAACCGATTCAAATCGGAGGCCCTACGCATCCCCCACTTGGACGTTGCCTCAGCCATCACCGCGCTGACCGGAAGCACCCGCGATGAGAACCTCCGGCGAGAACTGGTCCTCCATCCCCCCATCTCCCTCGCCGATCTGGTGACCCTAGCCCTATGCCACGTAGAGTGCGAGGAAGTCCGCAGCGCTTGCCGCGGTCCGACGGGCTCGGGTCGGGAGGGGGACAAGAAACGACCATCCGAGCAAGGCTCGGGCCAAGGAAAACGGCGGAACCACGACCGGGAGCGGAGGGAGCCCCCTCGAAAATACGAGTGGTACACTCCCCTTTCCGCCCTCGTCTACGAGATATACGAAGACATCAAGGGCTCGGGCCTTCTCCGCCAACCCGAGCCTATGAAGGCCAAACACCGCAACCGCCGCAAGCATTTCCAGTTCCACAACGACCACGGGCACCACACCAAAGAATGTCACCAGCTCAAGGACGAGATCGAGCATCTCGTCCGCGAGGGAGACTTATCTCGGTACGTGTCTGAGCACCAAAAGGAGGACCGTGGCATTCCAGAAGAGATTGACAATTGCCCCTGTGGTGATGCGGGACGAGACACGGACACGACAAGCTCGCGATTGTCCCTTAGCATGGGAAGCGTCGGACGTGCACGGTTGAGAAACCGGCAAGAGCTAGGGTGGTCAATTCACACTTTTGCGCCCGGATCGGGTCACGGGATGGTCTCGCTCACTCTCTCGCAGCAGCAGTGATATGAAATTATAGCGAGCTAGGTCCTAAAACATGCTCTCTAGTAGTGGCATAAACAAGCATATGGAAATAAGCGAAATGCCAAGCAAGGAGCGAATACGATACCTCCACGCGCTCGGCGTGGGGACGACGGACCCGGCCGAAGTCGTACTCCCGGGACAGTTAATACATAAAGATTACAGCAATGAGTTACAGCCCACTCCACGCAGGGAGGTAAAGGGTGACACAATGGGGTCCGGGAGGACCGATTTCGGGTTGACTGGCGGCTTCTCGCGTAGCTTCGGCCGCACACGTACTCGTGCCTGTGGGGCCCACTTGCTGTCTGGAGGTGTGTGGGACCCGGTGGCACCGCTGTGGTGTTGGATGCCTGGATGAGCGCTCCCTGGAGTGGAGGAGAGCTGGTTCGCCGGCCGGAGGCCGGGCGGCTCCGATCGGCACCGGTTGGAACAACCGGCCACGGATTTGCAACTTCTGGTTTTCAGCACGCGTCCCGGCGAGAACGGACGTTGCGATCAGCCCCGATGTCGGATCGATATGAAACTGGCGCCGTTGGAAAGCTAACTTTAAATACTTCAATCTACGCTTGAAGATCTGGCCTGGATCTGCATGGATCTGGTGTTTAATGAATTTTTGAGTTGCTGTTGTACAGTGACCGGACTCTCAGATCTGCAGAGAACTTGTCTGAGAACTCCCTTTGACTGATATGTGAAAGTCCGAATCTGAAGTGGTGGTCTTCAGAAACGGTGTAGGAAATGGAGCTATAAAAACGGCAAAACTGGTTTGGACAAGTTTGGATGTGGCTACGAATTGATAGGAGTTTTGAACTGGAAGTGGGTCGGATCTGGAAATGGGCTGAAAGCACTGTAGCTGAGATAGAACACGAATTTTTAAAAATGGATAGATGGTGGATAAAAAAATCAAGAAAAATGGTGGATGTAGGAGATGATGGACAGAACTCTCAATAAAATTGGAAGGATTTGGAAAATTCAAAAAGGTGGTCGGAGATGAGAAACACAGAGCTGTTGTCACTGTAGATAGAGACAAAACAGATCTGGGAATGCAAAATGAACGAAAATGGAAAATTACTAAATGGAGGAGTTTGGATGTGAAAATTTAGGTGGAGGTGGGGATTCAAGGCAAAAACACACCCTCAAAATTTTAAATCCATCTGAGCTCGTGGCTGATAGTAAGAATTCACGAACTACACCTCTATCCAGCAGGACAGAAACTTGAAGACGGCTCCGCGGCGGCTCGAAGGCGGCACGAACGGCGGCGGCGGCGGCACCAATGAAGATCAGAGGTTGAGAGGGGGAGATAGAAGATTGAAACACTCTAGAATGGGGGGGTTTGAGGAGAGGAACCAGAGGGGTATGGTAGGTGAAGGTAGGTGACCTACCTTGGACCAATTTAACCACTTGTCTACCCATGTGGCATTTGACATTCAACCCTTCTAGATGGCCACCTAGGATGGTTGACCAGCCCCACATGAGTGACATGGGCCAATGGGAAAGGGCTGAGGGCCCCCTTGTTGGTCCTACTGACAAATTACAAAGAAACTCAAACAATCCGTGGGAATGACGCATTGGCTTATAAAGCCGTACAATTGCGCATATACTTTCCCGTGGATATAAAAATAAACTAAAGGATATAAATGCAATATGAAAAGTACTTGCTCGGAGTCGATTCCCATCAACTCTCCCCGGGTGGGAGGAACTCGACCCCGTCGAGTAGGGGTAGGGATGCGCGAGTACTCCGGCGGATCCGTCACCGTGCCAAGTAACGCGGGTATGCTCCGCTCCAAGTGATCGTCACCTGCTCATTCCATATATACTCGATATGCGCAAGCTGCCATGGGCTAGAGGTGGACACTCCGGGTGGGGCACTCTCAAAGGGGGAGGTGGCGGCTAGAAGACTCACTAGGAATCACCGCTGAGTCCCTGTAGGTGACTAGATTCGGGTGTAGATATAGAACCGATCCCATACTCATCGAATGAGTCCACTCGCCTCTTACTCATAAGAGAACGACAACGAGCTTGCACAAGACACATGCAGACAAATAAATGACACACAAACCATGCAAACAAACCACACAAAATAAACCACACAAGGAAAACACACTGACTCATATATGACCCTAGACTAAGGTGGTGACATCAAGCCCACTAAGTGGCGGCATCCTGGGCGACGGGTGAGCCGTCCAGCTCTCCCCCCAAGGCATAGTACTCATCGGCTAGTGCTTGGTCGGCCTCATAATCGACACACTCAAGCTCAGGAGGTAAGGTATCTCCAACCCCTAGGGCTAGGGTGGCACGGGCGGGGCATTCATTGGCAATGTGGCCAAAGCCGTGACAGTGGAAACATTGCACTCGCGACCTACTACTCTCTCCGATAAGAGGGGCCTTACCCTTATCCTCCCGACGGGTAGGGGGCGTAGGTAGCAAGGGTGGAGGTGTAGGCGCCGTGGGCAACAGCGGGGGAAATGTCAGGGCCAGGGGACGGGCAACGGGTGCCGGTGGATGGAGTGGAGGTAGATCCCGTGGTGGGGGAGGTCGAGGTCTAGGAGCGAAGTGCTCCTGACGGGCGGGCTCCTGAGGACGAGCCATAGGTCCCCTCGGGTATGAACCTAAGGAGCCACGGGAATCACTACGGGGAGGAGCGGTACTCCACCGAGGAATAGACTCGAACTCTCCCTCGAATTGCTCCATCTCGAGAGCAACTTGATATGCATCCTCTAACTTGTCCACCTTGCGGCAGAGAAGCTCATACCGTAGGTGCGGGCGTAGACCACGCCGAAATCGAGAGACGGTAAGGGAATCCTCCTCCGTGGCATCACATCGCAAGTAGTATTCATCAAATTTGGCGATGTAATCAGAGACGGACCGGTCTCCTTGGGTGAGGCTTTGCCACTTCTCGATAAGACGCTGGCGGCAGGAGGTAGGGAGATATTTCTTCCTAAGCTTCTCCCTCATATCGGTCCATGTATCGATCGGGGGTTCTTGACGATGAAACAATAGGTTCTCCATGTTCCTCCAATAGGTTTGTGCTTGGCCTAAAAGTTTCATCCTGGCGTACTTGACTTTTCGTTGGTCCGACATCTCGAACCACTCAAAATATCGGTCCATACCAGCCACCCAATCAAGATAGACCTTTGGGTCTAAGGACCCGTCAAAGGTGGGAGGGTCGGCCCGAACGGTCCGAATGGCCCGTTCATCTATATCTTGGTCGTGGGTACGCCGTGTATGGCGATGATCACGACCATGCCCCCGATGTTCATTATCGGACTCATAGTCATGCACCTCGGGGACTTCATGCCTCCTAAAAGCTACCCCTTGAACCCTTGGAGTCGCGGGTTGTTGAACCGGCTCCGGTTGACCTTGTGTAGGTGGGACGGGTGCCTGGACTGGGGCAATCGGGGGTGCTTCGGCTGGGCCTCTCTCTAGTGCGGCAACTCTCCCGACCAATCCCTGAACGGACTGGTTCGACCCAGCGGCCCTATCCTCTACGGCTTTCATCCTCTCTTCTAGGTGGGTGCCTAGACCATTCACTCGGGTACTCACTCCTTCCATCCTATCCATCCGGATACTTAAATCACCCATTTGCGTATCCAACCCATCAAGACACGTATGCAATCCTTGCACTTGTCCCATAAGATTTTGGAACATTTCGACCACAGCTGACGCATCGAGACTAGTGGCTCGGGGATCCGCCATAGGTGGTGGTGGGGGTGAGTACTGAGTACCCCTACGAGTGGGCATGCAGACACACCGACTAGAAGACGCCGACTAAAGCAAACACACTAATGCAAAATGATGCGCCTAGACTTAACCAAAACTCGGCACGTGGCGGAGTTAATCGATCTGAAGATCACTCGCGCAAGTGTGCGGCCTTCCCGATAGGCGTAGCCTAACGTTCGGACAACACCGTTTGATATACCGGGTTATTGGGATGCAATGCAAAAGACACTTTTTTTGTTTGTTTTAAAACAATGATGACCCTAAACATGACTTAGACGTAAATGACTAATGAATGACACTTTTTTTTCACACCCTAGACTCAAACTCGCTCTGATACCAAATTGATGCGGGACGAGACACGGACACGACAAGCTCGCGATTGTCCCTTAGCAAGGGAAGCGTCGGACGTGCACGGTTGAGAAACCGGCAAGAGCTAGGGTGGTCAATTCACACTTTCGCGCCCGGATCGGGTCACGGGACGGTCTCGCTCACTCTCTCGCAGCAGCGGTGATATGAAATTATAGTGAGCTAGGTCCTAAAACATGCTCTCTAGCAGTGGCATAAACAAGCATATATGGAAATAAGCGAAATGCCAAGCAAGGAGCGAATACGATACCTCCACGCGCTCGGCGTGGGGACGACGGACCCGGCCGAAGTCGTACTCCCGGGACAGTTAATACATAAAGATTACAGCAATAAGTTACAGCCCACTCCATGCAGGGAGGTAAAGGGCGACACAATGGGGTCCAGGAGGACCGATTTCGGGTTGACGGGCGGCTTCTCGCGTAGCTTCGGCCGCACACGTACTCGCGCCTGTGGGGCCCACTTGCTGTCCGGAGGTGTGTGGGACCCGGTGGCACCGCTGTGGTGGTGGATGCCTGGATGAGCGCTCCCTGGAGTGGAGGAGTGCTGGTTCTCCGGCCGGAGGCCGGGCGGCTCCGATCGGCACCGGTCGGAACAACCGGCCACGGATTTGCAACTTCTGGTTTTCAGCGCGCGTCCCGACGAGAACGGACGCTGCGATCAGCCCCGATGTCGGATCGACACGAAACTTACGCCGTTGGAAAGATAACTTTAAATACTTCAATCTAGGCTTGAAGATCTGGCCTGGATCTACACGGATCTGGGCTTTAATGAATTGTTGAGTTGCTATTGTACAGTGACTGGGCTCTCAGATCTGCAGAGAACTTGTCTGAGAACTGCCTTTGATTGATATGTGAACGTCTGAATCTGAAGTGGTGGTATTCATAAAAAGTGTAGGAAATTGAGCTAGAAAAATGGCAAAACTGGTTTGGACAAGTTTGGATGTGGCTACGAATTGATAGGATTTTTGAACTGGAAGTGGGTCGGATCTAAAAATGGGCTGAAAGCACCATAGCTGAGATAGAACACGAATTTTGAAAAATGGATAGATGGTGGATAAAAAAATCAATAAAAATGGTGGATGTAGGAAATGATGGAAATAACTCCCAATAAAATTGGGAGGATTTGAAAAATTCAAAAAGGTGGTCGGAGATGGGAAACGCAGAGCTGTTGTCACTGTAGATAGAGACTAAATAGATCTGGGAATGCAAAATGAACGAAAATGGAAAATTTTTAAATGGAGAAGTTTGGACATGAAAATTTAGGTGGAGGTGGGGATTCAAGGCAAAAACACACCCTCAAAATTTCAAATCCATCGGAGCTCGTGGCTGGTAGCAAGAATTCACAAACTACACCTCTGTCCAGCAGGACAGAAACTTGAAGACGGCTCCGCGGCGGCTCGAAGGCGGCACGAACGGCGGCGGCGGCGGCACCAATGAAGATCAGAGGTTGAGAGGGGGAGATAGAAGATTGAAACACTCTAGAATGGGGGGGTTTGAGGAGAGGAACCAGAGGAGAGAGGAAGGGGGGGCAAGGAGGCTCCTTGAACATTCAATAAATTTCTGATTTTTCATTCATTTTCACATGAAAATACAACATTTTATATGAAATGTATCAAATCTAATGTAGACCCTTCGATGTAGGGATGGGGGATGGATGGCTGGGATTAAGTGTGAACAACACACAAAAAATATTAAACTAATAAGGGGAGAGGGGCGCCCCCTTGACCAAGGGGTATGGTAGGTGAAGGTAGGTGACCTACCTTGGACCAATTTAACCACTTGTCTACCCATGTGACATTTGACATTCAACCCTTCTAGATGGCCACCTAGGATGGTTGACCAACCCCACATGAGTGACATGGGCCAATGGGAAAGGGCTGAGGGCCCCCTTGCTGGTCCTACTGACAAATTACAAAGAAACTCAAACAATCCGTGGGAATGAAGCATTGGCTTATAAAGTCGTACAATTGCGCATATACTTTCCCGTGGATATAAAAATAAACTAAAGGATATAAATGTAATATGAAAAGTACTTGCTCGGCGTTGATTCCCATCATGTGGGGTCCACATCAATGCCATTTCTGGCGGCGCGGCATTAGGAGGAGACAGTAGTCGAGGAAGGAAGCGTCACGTTGAGCGGGTAAGCAGGGCCTCCAATCCCCCCAAAGCCCCGCCGGCGAGCGAACAACATGCCTTGGTGTTATCCGACCAAGACCTGGAAGGATTATCCACCCCGCACGATGACGCTCTTGTAGTATCGGCTACTATAAACCATTGTAACGTAGATAGAACATTGGTTGACAATGGTAGCACCCCTGATATACTCTCGTACGAGTGTTTTCTTAAGATGGGTGAGAACCCGTCCAAGCTCCGCCCGATTAGAACCCCCCTCTGTGGGTTCAATGGCCAGGCAACCTACCCCGAGGGAGCCCTCAGCCTGCTAGTTACCATCGGCACCCTTCCTAAGACCATTACGATTATGGTGGATTTCATTGTGATTAAGGGGATGTCGGCCTATAATGCCATCTTCGACTGAGGTATCCTCAGCCGAACAAAGGCAGTGCCCTCCATCTATCACCAAAAAATAAAATTTCCCACCAAAAATGGCATCGGGGAAGTTCGGGGTAACCAGGCAATAGCTAGGAGGTGCTACATAATCTCGGTTGAAGCCGTAAAGCTAGAAGGGAAAAAGAAAGGGGCCGAGGGAACTGAGGATGGACCGGCAACATCCGAGCCTGGTGGTGAATTGCTGACAGTCTTCCTCACGGACGACCCGGCCCTAGGAGTAAGGATTGGGGCTGATTTATCGCCTGATGTACGAGAGCAATATAAAAATTTCCTTTCGGAGTACACTCAAGTCTTCACCTGGTCTGATGAGCACCTTCCCGGGATTCCTGGGGAAATGGTAGTACATAAGCTCAACCTCGACCCGTCAGTAAAACCCGTCCAACAACGTAGAAGAAAGCATGCCCCAAAGAGGCAGGCGATCATCAAAGAACAAATTATCAAGGGAAAGAAAACAGGCCTATTTCGATCGGTCCTTTACCCGACATGGCTCGCCAATGTCGTCTTGGTACCAAAAGCCTCGAGCAAATGACGAATGTACGTGGACTTCACCGACCTCAACAAAGCCACTTCGAAAGATTGTTACCCGTTATCGAGCATCGACCAACTAGTCGACTCGACCTCTGGTAACGAGCTGCTCAACTTTTTGGACGCCTACTCCGGCTACCATCAGATCCGAATGGACCCAGCGGATGTCGAGAAGACCGCCTTCATCACCGACTTCGGCATCTACTGCTACACCCGAATGCCCTTTTGGTTACAGAACACCGGAGCAACGTACCAGCGGCTGATCAACCTCATCTTCGAAGGACAAATCGATCGGAACGTCGAAGCCTACGTCGACGACATGCTCGTCAAGACACCCAAGGCCGAGGACCACTTCACCGACCTAGCAGAGACCTTCGACACCCTCCTAAGATACAACATGAAGCTCAACCCAGCTAAATGCGCCTTCGGGGTTCGATCCGGGAAATTCCTAGGTTTCCTAGTTACTCAGCGCAGGTTCGAGGCCAACCCCGACAAAGTTCAGGCCATCCTGAACATGCGGCCGCCCACCTGCGTCAAGGATGTCCAATGCCTGACTGGACGAATCGCTGTGCTCAACCATTTCTTGTCCCGAGCGGCTGAACGATGTCTGCCCTTCTTTAAATTATTGAGAGGGCCTAAAATGGCATCCGCCACGTTCGCCTGGGATGAGGAATGTCAGAAGGCTTTCGCAGAACTGAAGGAGTTTCTGGATTTGCCCCCGGTGTTATCAAAATCGATCCCAGGCGAACCGTTGCACCTCTACCTCTCGTCGACCCTTTCCACGGTGAGCTCTGTCCTGGTTCGAGACGACGCAGGAGTGCAGAGGCCGGTGTATTACACCAACAAGGTGCTCAACGAGGCCAAACGGCGGCACCCCGCAACCGAGAAACTCGTGCTAGCGTTGGTAACCTATGCCAAGCGCCTCTGGCCCTACTTCCAAGGGCACTCCATCGTCATATTGACCAATGAGCCCCTGAAGAGGATCCTTGCTCACCCTGAATCTTCGGGTCGCCTCGTCAAGTGGGCCATAATGCTCGGGGCTACGATATGTCCTATCGCCCCCGCTCAGCCATCAAAGGGCATGTAAGCTACAAATGGCGATAATTTTCCTTTCATTAATATTTTTTGTACATCAGATAGGCCACAGCCAATACAGTACATATCAAAAATAAAAATACTACATCCACTGGTACTACAACACGAGCTGAATACTCAACGCGGACGGGGCAAGCACCCCCAAACCGAGCCACTGACCCCACCCGGTGTGGAAATTGGCTCGGGTAACGGGGTGGCTGACCCTGCTTGCTCGGGAAACTCAGAGGAAAGGTATCATAAGAAAAAGAGGAAGAACTGAGAGAAAAGCCTTAAGCGTTGAAGGGAGATGGAGGCGCCCTTCGGGACCTTTTATAGGCCGAAAGGGGAACCCTCGCCTTAATTAATTCTCCCCCTCGAAAGAACGCGAAAGGTAGGAACCCTTCCCCAGGGGCAGTTACTTTGTTTCCCTCAATAGCCCTTCTATAGGGACACGCGAAGTGGCAAGTCGTTCAAAGCATGGAAAATCAGAAAGGCGCCAGTACCACGATAGTCGCTGCACGCGAGATATCCACAAATAAAATCCCCACCTTTTTAGCAACTACAGTTACAGTGGTCAAATCATGCCAAAAGCGGTAAGAAATAGTCAACTCAATGCTAAATATTACTGTCATTATATATCGAAAGGACAAACCTTACATGGCAACAAAAAAGAAGAAAAAAAAGAAGTGGCACATCGAGCCCATTTTCTCCTAATCTATGGAGATGGGGGGACTCCGAGAGGCCCGCAGTCCTTCTTGAGGCTCGGCGGTTTAAGGATCCTTAGCACCAGAAGATCCTCGGAGACGACCGGTCCAGACATTGACCCCACTTGTGTGGGAACTGCCTTGACCACGTGCCCTCTAGAGGTGATCGGAGTTGGCGATCCATCTGTTGAAGCAGAGGCAGTCCTGCTCCCCCCTTCACTCAACGACGAAGAAGGAGAATCGGTGGTATCCGCGTCCGAGTCATAGCGTTGCCTAGAAGGAAAGACAAGCTCGTCGGTCACCTGCTGCTGGGCCTCAATGACCGCGCGAGGGAAGCCTTGGGCAAATCCCTTCCGCAGTCCCCGACGATAGCTTGGCTCGTAATACGAGAAGACGGCCTTCTCAAGAACTACGTGATAACCCTCCGAGCTTCTATATCGTTTGATCGCCTCCGCCCCGACTTGCTCCACTTCCTTCTCAAGCTCAACTATCCTCCGCTCGGACTCGAGCAACTTCATCTCGATCTCGGACAACTTCGCCTCAACCTCGGTCCGCGTGACCTCAACTTCCCCCTGCGCTCACTCAAGCCCTCGTACCTGGTTGTTGAGCTCCTCTCACTCAGCCCTCCACTGCTCGTGACGCTCGACCTGAGACTAACGCTCCTCTTCCAGGGGTCTACCCTTCAGGTCGGCCGTATAGCGAGCCTGGGTCAGCTGCTCGGCTAGAGTTCGATCCTCCTCTTGGCTCGATTGAAACTGAGCTTGAAACGAAGTTGCCTCTCACCGGGAGACCTCAAGCTCGGAAGTCAACTGGCTGATCCTCCGATCGGACTCATCACAAACCCGAGAGAGGGACCTCTCTTCACTGTCCAGCCGAGCGAAGAAATCGGTTATCTCGACCCCCAGCTGGGCCATGATCAAACCACCCTCCATAACCCTCTCGAAGCGTAAAGAGGGAGGACCACGCCTGATTTCTTCCCGATTCAGCGAAGGCACCAAAGATCGGCACCTTTGATATAGAGAAGCCCGAACCGTGGAAGCACCAATCAGAGAGGGGAGAGTCCTTTCTGGAAGGCCCGGGGCCGGAGCATCCCCCCTGAGCGCCCCCATCTTTAGGATGACTTCACTCGGCACGAGCTGGGAGGTCGCCTCGCCCTGCGCCCCACCAGCCTCGGCAGGAGATTCGGAGGCTATCGCCTCTGCCCGCGGTCTGGCAGGCTCGGTAGCGGCTCCCCCGCCAGCAGCAGCCGTTTCTGGCTTGATGGATGGGGGATTTGGGCGGCAGACCTCCTCGGTTGAAGGCTCCTCGGCCGGTCGGACCCACTTCTCAGCTGGGCGAACGACCCCCGCCTTCTTTAATCGCTTCTTCTGAGTGGTCAAGGCCTTCATGGAGGGCAGCATCAGCCGCTCCTCAGAGTCCTTGCGTTTGGCCCCACGGCGCTCGGGGGCATCTCCTCGAACCACTTGCTTGCCCCTATCTCGGGCACGGGAAGGGCCCCCAGATGCTCGGGGTTCACTCGGAGTAGGCACCTCCTCTAGATCGGCGATCTCCTGCTCCAACGTCTATTCCTCCTCATCATTTGTTCGCCTTGAATCTGAACAACAGAAGCCAAATCATCAAAAAGAGGCCTACCTACCATACCCGGAAGTAAAAGACGCAGAGCCTTAGGGTTCTTACCTTGAGGCAGCACTGCGTGAGAAGGATAATCCTCGATGTTGTCCACAGTCATCAACTCGACGGTCGACCGGCGATTCTCCTGGAGAATCCTGATCTCCTCCCCCAGCTCCGAAGAAACCGCCGCCTGCTTCGGAGGGATAGACGGATGGAAATTGACCACCGTCGGGAAATCCCAGGGGGCGCCATCTACGGACTAACCCACCCAAAAAAATTGGGTCTTCCACCCTTTGTGAGAAGAATCTTTGACAGAAAGGGACACGCAGCTCCTTCCTCTCCTCGCCTGAAGATAGAAGAGGCCCTTATCCGCGTGGGTCTGCTCCTTCAACTCAAAGAAAGAATTGAAAAGCCCCAATGAAGTTGGAAGCCCACACGAGCGGTAGAGAAAGATAAAAGAAAAGATAAAAGTATATGAGTTGGAGACCAACTGGACAGGAGCCAGTCGGTAAAACTGAAGCAACCGCACGACAAAGGGGTGGAGGGGGAGACGAAAATCACACTTCCAAGCTAAGAGGAAAGTAGAGAAGAGGCCCAAACGATAGGACAAGCTAGATTCACGAGGTTGCGATGGGGAGAAATAATACTTCCATGACATCCCATAACACTTTTCCATTCTCTTCACTTCGGCCTTGCCCAACTCGCTACGCATGGGGTGTTCAAGCTACGGCATCAAACTCCCTGCGCCCCATTCGGCTTCCTGCACCTCGGATACTGGATGCTGATATGCCATGGAAGAATGAGAGGAACAGGACGAGGAGGAAAAGAGCGACGAATCAGATGGTTCTGGAGAAGGTGGGAGCTGGCAAATCACCGCCGCCGTAATCTCCGCAAGCTCTGCAAAGGCCTCCGCAAGTCGCTATTCTTCCTGATCACCCTCACAGCGCATGAGCCCTTCCGGAATACAAGTGCGATGAAGAGAGAAACCCCTAAACGAAGGTGGTTTGGAACTCAAGCACGCGCAATATTTATCTCCTCATAAGCTTGGCGGGAAATGACGCGACGTTCCGAATCCCTAAGTGGGGGCTCCTCGCATTAACTCAAACGAGCCATCATTACGGGAGTACTCCCAGGACAGCCGCATTAAGTGGCCCCTGTCGGAGATAGTTCCCCACCCAAACCGAGCCACCTACGCCATCCCCATAACCGCTACTCGTCCGAGCCCAATCTTGGCTCGGGAGTAGGAGGGGGACAAGTTGAGAGGGGGAAAATCTATGGCCCAAGAGCACGGCCCAACTAGGTCCAATCTGACCAAACTAGGCCTAGCTCCCCAAAGTGACAGCCCCATTCTGGGCCCACTTACTCCAAGCCTAAAACCCTCTCGGACCAGCACTTCCTAGGCGACCCCCGGGTCCGAAAGTCTGAGCGATAGGTCGATCAGGAAAGCCCCTACAAGGGCCCAATGCGCCCTATCCGAGCTATGCCTCCATCACTCGGAGGGACTCTCAACAGGCACCCTGAGCTTGAACCGACCATCGAAAGCACATTTAAGCATCCGTTACGCATCCTCCGGAAGCAGGGAACCCCAAGGGATGAGGGAGAGCAGGAGTCCTCATGCTATTAAGAGCCCACGACACGGACGTAACCTCCCCGGAATCCCCTCGACTCCTTGGACTCTTACGTTAAATGGACTGCTATATAAATCCCAAGGAGACCCTCCGAAAAGGTAAGCAAGCATCCTGAGAGAAAACCACCACACCCCTTTGTGGAGAAGAATCTCGTGCCCTTTCTTTCTCCTACCACCTCTCTTTGCATCGTGCTCTATCACATTTGCTGACTTAGGCATCAGAGGGTTTTCCCCGGGGTTCCATCCTTGGGCACCTCTGACATGTTTCCCCTCTTGCAGATTATACACGCGTGGTGACCGTGATCAAAGATTCCTCCGGGGTCTCACGGCTCAGGAGCAGCGTGAGATTACCCCTCTTCACCCACATCATTGATGGCTCACATTGATCTCCATGATTTGCCATTCTGGGCACTCTCGATTATCATCTCTCTATCCTTCAGAGTGATTCTTATTGATTCATGTCATCATGAGCAATTCATTGCCAAATCTTCTGATTACTCCTGCCGCCCTGCGCATCATTCTCCTACAAGGCATTCTTGCCAATTTTTATCTGGGCATTCTAATCATTCCAATTCAAATCTTTCAACATGATTAGCCAATCCATCGTCCTCATGGTTCAAATGCATTAACAAACAATGATCGATACCTTCATGCTTTGATTCTCTAGACTACACCATGCTTTGATCCATGCTTTCACGATGCTGTGCTATCACTGCTATGTTCACACTATGCTGGTTGTAGTTCATTCTGTGCTATCATGCTATCAATTGATTGAATGCTTTAATGATATGCACAATGCTTTAATACATTGCTTGTTATGCTTCATTATCTCTTGGCTAATGAATCTTTGAGTGCAGGAAGAAGCTCTTGATCCCACCGTCCGGGCATCATCATCCAAGCCCCACGGTGCTTGCACTGCATTTTCTCAATTCCCTCACGCTTATTAATCACCATCTCCCTGTATGCATTCGTACTATATGTTATCTACGCTATTAAATTATATGAAGGACCTTGTGACTTTGGTAAATCTGGAATTTGAGTTCCCCTTCATCAAAAATAATGATGATTCCATAGGAATCTTAGTCATACGGATAGGCCGTTGAGCCGTCCAAGACTGGGGACGATGGTTCCCTTTTGCGAGATGGTGAGCAGGTAAACGAGCTTCGGCTTAGTATCAGTTCGTGAAATTGGTTTCTTAACTCAGAGTTGGCAGCTTAACAATATTATCCTTGATTATCTTATATTTTCATTTGTTTTAATTTTTCCCTTTGAACCCAACATGCATTCATGTAGGAATTTGAACCAACAGTGGAAAATCATTCTGATAAGCTGATGATCTAAAATTTCAAGATATGAGATACTCCTTGCCGAATTGAGTCCTCATTTCATCCTGTCGCCGTTTTGGGTTGTTTCTCGAAAACTCTTTGTTTAGATTTTCAATCCTCTTATCTTCTTTTTTCTTTAGATCCACCTTGGCTACAGCACGTCCACATTGGCTGGTAACCGCTCTCCAATGGTGAAACCTACAGGTTTGTGACCTGGGGTACTTCCACCGCACTGGAAGTTGATCATCCTTTTATCTCCTTCGTGCCTACGTGCACACTCCCTCCTTTATCCAAACATTACTGATTTCATTGAATCCTCCCGAGACTTGCTTCATCTCGAACTGTTGATTCAATTCTCATCAGGTGATGTTGATCGCGTGTCTCATCACACTTTGGCATCTACTTTTCAGTTCACTCCGTTCCCTTGCAAAGCAGACGCTAAGGCGGGGCAACTGTAGACACGTCAAAATTGACATTACTGTGAGCACATCTCATATTCCTTGTAATACCCCAATTTGACCCTCAAATCGACCTTGTTTGAGTGGTTTTCCCCACTTTTCTTAGATTTTTGAATTTTTTCTACTTTCCCCTATTTTCCCTATTTTTTTAGATTTTCTGGGTATTTTTTCTCTATTTTTACGAATTTTAAAGAATTAGTGGCTAAGAGAGTTGACGCCATTTCTCTTTTTTTAAAAAACAAATAAATAAAAAGGAATGGGCGCCAACAGGGTTGGACGCCCATTCTTGAGTTTTTTATTTCTTTTATTCATTTCAGGCGATCATTCTAGGCCATTTTGGGTGTGTTTTTGGGTTGGAAAAAATATGAAAAAAATATATTTGAAGTCAGCACACTCAGATGCACGTTCACTAAAAAAAATGTAAAAAGAAATGGCGCCCAAAGGGTTGGGTGCCCATTCTTTGTCATTTTTGTTTTAATTGTTGTTTGTGCGTCTAAGCACATTGTCGCCCATTTCTATTTTTTTCGAGTTCGAGTTAAATGCATGAATTTCTAAGGCACGTCTAGAGGGTCAGACGTACATTCTTTTCTGGTTTTGGGAAAGATTGGGCTTTCTTTATGTTTATTGCTATGTGCGTCTGTTATAATGGACATTTATTTTATAAACGTCAGTTGCATTTGACGCCATTTTCTTTGAGATTTCGTAACCCTTCTTTCCTCATTCTGGAGCCCCTTTTCAACTGGGGAAAGAATGACTGGGAGGATCCCTTGCTATGCTTACCTCTTACCATGCTTATCCCCTTCCTTAGATGATTATCCTATTTGCTCTTGGATTTAAACCCACGCATCTCTCCCTATAAAAAGTCCCCCTGCGGTTCTTTGCTGGGGGGCGAATTTTCAAGAACAAGGGGAGGTGCCGCCCGACTGCTGGCTGAGGAAGGAAACTCTCTGCGATCAAAGCTTCATCTGTTTGAGTCTTCCTCCCAAGCGTTCATCCAAAACTAAAGCCAAAAGAGAATAGCCCAGGCTCTTTATCTTTCTATGTTTTCCTTTATTGCATATAGCGCATGCATACATCATTTTCATTATGTTATTTCTCCATATCTTTCTCAACCACGTTGACCCTCCATCCGTGGAACGCTTGCATGCTTTATCTCTTATTTCCTCATTCATTCATCATTTATCCCTCCCTTTTGCATAAGGGGTTTAAAAGGGTAACACCCAACAGGTGTGTTCTATTCCACATTTCTTTTCATGTTCATATTTCATTTGGGATTTGATACTACACTTAGATTCTAATTCTATATTCTTTATTGGTGTTGTCTCTTTATTTGTAAGGGTAATCTTAAGAGGAAGACTCTTTCCATCGGCCGGCCGATAGGAAGAGAAGGAAGTCGACTCACATCTCCCCGCTTCAAGGTATTTCACGATCCCTCCTCTTTTTTTTATTATATCATTTGAGGCCCTCACGTCCTCTGGCGATCACCCTCCTCATTAGCAGCCTATGCATGCTCCCCTTCCCATCTCTTTCCCCATTAATTACCTTATCTTAGCTTTCTCTTTATTTTTAATTTAAGTGGATTTTTAAATAGATCTACAAGGCACACACATCTTTTGTCTGCAGAAGACTCCTTTCATCCATTTGTTCGTTCTTGGAGTTGGTATTGTGATTGTTCATCTCGTTATCATTCATGTTCCCAGCAAAAATTTGGCAACACCTCCCCCGGGCTGGGGTTTGCGAGGTGTGAAATTGGGAATCGTCAAACCAGATACCCCGGGACGACCCCCAAAATTCGGGTGAGCTAAAGATAGCTGCCTGATGACCCAGAGATGAGCGTAGAATCCCGAGGACTAGGCTTCGAGGGGTTCTAGAGGCTCACAGGCCATGACTCCAGAGGAGTTTGCAGGGACATATATTCGCCATGTTGCTGAGCAAGAGGCTATTGATATTCACCCTTCGGACGAGTCATTCAATAGCCATACTACAGGAAGTAGGCTTCTGAGGGCCCTGAGTGATCAAGAGATAACGAGAGGGAGGAGGGACGTCGGTAAGATAGCCAATCACACACAAACTCATAACAACTTTTCTTTCTTTTATTCACTCATGAGAGCGAAGTAGGGAACATACAAGAGAACCAATACAAGGGGGGACTTTACCCCATAACAAGAGGGAAACAACAGGAGAAATGAGAGACAGATACACCGATGGGTCGGGAGGGACAGAGCACAAGCTCCTCCCCCCTCCTTCCACTCTCACCTGTCTTCTCTTTCTTTCTTCACCTTCTTCTTTTCTGCAGGTGGGATGTAGAAACTCGATAAATAAAGATGAGAAATAAAATTTTAATTTTATTCTATAAGTAATAAACTAGAGAAATACATTTACTTGAATTTACTTAAGGTAAATTGAAAAATAAATGCTTTAACCCTTAGATAAATCATAGGAAGCCCAATAAAAGTCCATATAATAGACTATGATTACAATTGGCCTATTGGATAATCCATAATGGGTTGGATTAATGGATTAAAGGATTTATTAAAGGATAATTAGACCAAAATTCGTAACACATGTTTAATATGGCATTTAAGGGATTAAAATAACCCCATTTCTATAAGATTGACTCAAGAATCAACCCTTACTTAACATACAACTTTAGACCATGTTGCATCCCTACGGTTTTGATGATGTCTCACACTATAAATCAATCGGTTTCTATCAATAGATTAATTCATGCTTCATGTAGGACATTGCAGTTCATGTGGTTGTCATATAGACATGCATTACTTGTTCAAGTCCATACTCTGTCAGTATAGTCTGGACAGTAGTGGGTCGACCCCCATTCCAGATGGGTCGACCCCCCAGTTCACAAGTCTGTACATCGCATTTGTCGAAGGCATTGGTAGTCTATACATTGACTCACTGTTCATGCATTCATCGAACAAGTCTATACACTCATGGCATATGTGTAACGTTTGTTCTTCAAAGTCTATACATTGGCCTTCACTTGAAGTCTATTCATTGGTCTTCACTTCAAAATCTGCACATTGGTAAAGTCTAAACATCGTTCACATTGCTTCAAGTCTATACAGCCTTAGCGAAAGCTCTGCAAGTCTATACAGCCATTTCCAAGTCTGTACATTGGATAACCTTCCAAGTCTATACACTGTCCTGTGGCCTTCAAGCGTTTCAAGTTTGTTCATTGCTGTTTTGGCCAAGCCTGTACATCCGTTTGCCTAACTTCATATTCAAAGTCTGTACATCATTATGTTGAAATTCTAAGTCTATACATCGGTCTGTTTGAGCAAGTCTGTACATCGGTTGCATTCATTGGAAGTCTATACATTGGGGTCTTTACCTACGTTGCACTTCAAAGTCTAGACATTGCACTGTAGGTTGCTTGTTGAAGGCCCTCAAGTGTATACATTCTCACATTGTATACACTTATTCATTTTCTGCTTCTAAAGTATATACACTCGTTGTTATAAGTCTGAACTAACTAATTCGATTCATTTCTTTGTCTCTGCCTATAGATGACTCAGGTTAATCATTGGGCACGTGAACCGAGGATGATGCCTGGCACGTGATCCGAGGATGCTCTGGAAAAGGAGGGAACGAGACCCACTCGTGTGAAGTCCTGGAATTCAGGTCGGATGCCATATAAAGGGTGCCTTCTGCGAACAGGAGAAGTGAACGAAAAAGAAAGGCTGATGTGAAGAATCCCTGAGCAGAAGAAGAAAAGAGAGAGCCTCCACGTTCCAGAGAAAAGACAGAGAGAAGAATTTGAGAGATATGAACTGAGAGAAAAGTCCTTGAGAGATAGAAGAAATCGTGCTGTGAAGATTTGCTTCTTCGGAAGCTACATTTATTTTTGGTTTTCCAGAAATGATTATCGTTCATTGTTGGTCTTGTTTTTCCTTTCTATTTTTCATTTCTTCATTTCTGATTCCGAATTGTTACCCTCTAGTGTTTGGAGGAAGGGAGTGTTACTCCAGTTCCCCTCTGGGCTGCAGAGGAAGAGAGATCTGTGATATCTGATTTTGCCAGTGACGGACTGTCACTAGCAGGTTCCCTCCGGGTTGGAGGAAGGGAGAGCCATCTCCGGTTCTGGTCTTGCTGGTTGCAGGTCCAGGTGTCAAGCTCTGTGGGTAGCAGAGTTTGGTTGAGGGATTTGTTTCCCTTGGTTGTTCAAGCTGTGTGGCAGCATCTTGTTCGCAGACTGAGTCTGCAGTTTTCTAGCAGTGGCTAGTGGAATCCTCACTCTAGTTGGAGTGAGGGGTGGATGTAGATTGTGGACTACAATCGAACCACCTTAAAATTTCTTGTCTCCTCTATGGTTTGCCGTTATCGGTTGTGCTCTCCATCTGCTTGGCATTGTGTTTGACTGTGGACAGTCTTTTTCAATCGCACCTTCTTATTATGTCTTAGTTATTCACTGCGTTAGCTATATTGTTTTGCTGTATCTGAAGGGTCGAAATTCGAAGTAGTGATTTTCCGCTGAAGTTTTCTAAATCGGGAGTGATCTATTCATCCCCCTCTTCTATATCACTCTTCGCTGCGCTAACATTTGGTATCAGAGCAGGTTTGCATCATGTGGACGAACGGTCAGGGAAATGCTAATGGTCCTAGAAGCTTCATGCCTGAAGGTCAATCCATTAGTCGCCCTCCATTTTTTGATGGTAATAACTATCTCTTTTGGAAGAACAGGATGGAAGTGTTTATCAGGGCATAGAGCCACAAGCTGTGGAGGGTAATTACTGTTGGGCCGTATGATCTGCCACCGAACGAGGACGCGTGGACAGATGATCATGTCAAGCTATCTTCACTCAACTGGACGGCGCTGAACATCATTCAGTGTAATGTTCACCCAGAGGAATATGCCCGCATATCTGCCTACAGGACTGCCAAGCGAATGTGGGATGAGCTTCAATTAATCTACGAAGGTACAGCTCAAGTGAAAGCCTCGAAGGTAAATCTCTACACCTCTAAGTATGAATTATTTAGGATGAATGCAGAGGAGAATATTACTGAAATGTATGCCACGTTATCCTTGATCATAAATACTCTTAAGGGACTAGGGAAGGATCTAGCTGAGGCAGATATAGTCAGTAAAATTCTTAGATCTTTATCCCCAGCATGGCACACTAAGGCCATAGTGATAGAGGAGTCAAAATATCTGATGACCTTGACAGTGAATGAACTCATAGGATCCCTCATGACCTATGAGATGAATTTCAAAGGAGGTGGTGAAGGAAGTGACAGGAAGGGTAAGAATGTAGCTCTCAAGGCATCCCGCAACAAGAGTAGCAGTAGCAGCAGCAGCAGCAGTAGCGGTGAGTCCGATGGTTTTTCCGATCTCGACCAGAAGGAGCAGGCAATGCTCACTCGACAGTTCAGTAAATTTTTAAGGAGAAAGGGGAAGACCTTTAGGAGGAAGAAGCCATACTCCTTTAACAAGAATGTTGAATCTACCAATCATAAGGACAGAAATTCTAAGAGACTGACTTGTTTTCATTGTAACAAACAGAGACACATGAAAGGCGAATGCCCAGATCTCCAGAAGAAGGGTCCCTACTTTCAGAAGAAGAGCTCAAAAGTGCAGAAAAAGAAGAAGCCACAGGCGATGGTCTGCACGTGGAGCGAGGAGGAAGAAGATCCCGAAGACACTTCCTCAGAGGAGTATGAAGAAGGAATTTGCCTTATGGCAAATAGCGAAGAGGTGGTAATAAATGTCTTTGAAAATTTCTCTATTGATGACTGGGAAGATGTTTATGGTGAATTGTTAGACAAGTTTAATTCTCTCAGTAAAGAGCATAGGGTCCTCAAAAGAAAATTTAATACTAATGTCGAAGAACAAACCCAGGTATGTGAGGAAAATCAGAAACTAAACGAGCAACTAGAAGAAATGACCTCACTAAGAAAAGAAAATGATAAGCTCAAGGGAGAAAACCAGGAGAGTCACACCCAGCTCAATGAACTGAAAACTAAAATTGAAGAAAGCCTGAATGAAATTAGAGTGAACTCAGAGAAATATGAAGCTGTTAAGATAGTGAATGCTGAACTGTTAAAAAATTCTGAGTCACTGCAAAAAGAGCTGGAAGACAAACAAAAAGTTTTGGAAAGATTTGTTCAGGGAAAAACTAGTCTGGATGCTATTCTAGGGACAAGGGTTAACTTCAATAAGGAGGGTCTAGGCTATGACCCAACTAACAAGAGACCCTACAATTCAAGACCATCACCTTCTGTCCAGAGAAGGGAAAAGAGAATCTGGACACACCATCCAGCTCAAACAGCAGTAAAGGAGCTCAATGTTCAAAAGAAACTTTAAAGAACAGTGCTGGTCAACCATTTAAAATGGGAATGAATTTTGTGAAGAACTTCACTAAGCCCACTCATCAGAACATAAACGGTAAATGGACCAAGCAAGTGGATCAGAAGAAAAGCTGGAATTACTACAATCAGATGGGTCCAAACAGGACCTACTGGAGAAATAATTATCATCTTCAAAAATCTGTTAATCAACAAGCTCACACGAGATTTCCTAGGAATGGGAAGCCTAATGAATGGGATAGAGCTTACTTCTCCAGACCAGCTGGACTTAATTTCAATAAACCAGAAGTAAAGGTGCCAGAGAAAACCATGCTGAAGCAAATCTGGATACCTAAACATTTGATCAGAGATTTGAACAATGTCTTTGGACCCAACTCATCTTGGGTTCCAAATCACTTTGCTTGATTGTTTTTGTGTAGGTCGGCCTGGCAGCTGAAGACAACAAGTGGTACCTCGACAGTGGATGCTCCAGGCACATGACAGGAGACCGATCCAAGTTCAGCAAGATAGAGATGAAGGTAGGGGGTCTGGTCAAGTTTAGAGGAAAGAACAAAGGTAAGATAATTGGAGTTGGCACAGTACGTAAGACTTCCACAAACTCCATTGAAAAAGTTCTACTTGTGGAAGGTCTTCAACACAACATGATTAGCATTAGTCAGTTATGTGACAAGGGTCACAGGGTTGTGTTTGATGATAATTCATGCAAAATCTTTGAAATAAATTCTGATGTGGTTAAATTTGTAGCTAACAGGATTAATAATGTTTACATGGTAGACTTAGATGAGGAATTTGAATCTAATATTTGTTTATCTGCCAATTCTGAAAATGATGCTTTTGAATGGCATAGACGTTTAGGCCATGCTAGCTTTACTACTTTAAATAAATTGGTCAAGCATGATTTAGTTAGAGGCATGCCTAGAATTAAATTCAATTCTATTTCAAAATCATGTGATGCCTGTGCTCTAGACAAACAGACCAGGAATTCTTTCAAGCTAAGATCTGAGCCATTGTCCACTAGACCAATGGAACTTCTCCATATGGACCTTTTCGGTCCTACTAGAACTCAGAGTCTTAATGAGAACAGGTTTGGCTATGTCATCATAGATGACTTCTCTAGATATTCATGGATCTTTTTCTTAGCAAATAAAAGTGATGCATTTCAAAAGTTTAATCAGTTTTTTAATAAGGTCAAATAAGAAGGAGAACACAAGATCTGTTCTATTCAATCTGACCATGGAGGTGAGTTTGAAAACTCCATGTTTTCTGATCTTTGTGAAAGAGAGGGACTAACACACAGATTTTCTTCTCCCAGGACACCTGAACAGAATGGAATTATGGAGAGAAGAAATAGAAATGTTGTGGAGATGGCCCAAACCATGCTAATTGAAAGTCAATTACCAATGAGGTTTTGGGCAGAGGCGGCCAATACAGCAACTTACATAATCAACAGGGCCATGGTAAGACCCATTCACAAGAAAACACCGTATGAGCTTCTAAAAGGTAAGAAACCAAACTTGTTTTATTTCAGAATTTTTGGAGCTAAATGCTTTATTCATAATAATGACAAGAAAGATTTAGATAAGTTTGAAGCTAAAAGCTCCCCTGGAATATTTTTAGGATACTCTGAAGTGTCTAGGGCATATAGGGTCTTTAACATATCAGACCAGAAAGTTGAAGAGTCTCCACACATCATTTTTAGTGAAAAGAAAGGTGTCACTAACATTGAAAATGTTGACAGGGGTTCCAATCATGATGGGGAATTCCTAGAAGACCAAGAAGAAGTGAAGACTCAGCCGAGTGGAACAGCAAATCCTCCCAACCCGGAAGAGCCAAGAGAAACATGTGAGTCTTCAATAAATGTTAGATTTCTTAAAGATCATCCGATAGATAATGTCATAGGTAATTCTGAAGATCCTCTTCAGACTAGGTCTCATTTTAGGAATGTGAATAATGAAGACTTAATTGCTTTAGTCTCACAAATTGAACCCAAATCAGTAGAAGAGGCCTTAGCTGATCAAGCTTGGGTCAATGCTATGTGTGAGGAATTGGGCCAGTTCGAAAGAAATAATGTCTGGGAACTTGTTCCAAGACCAGATAATGTTAATATCATAGGAACTAAGTGGGTGTTCAAAAATAAAATGAATGAAGATGGAATCATTTCTAGGAATAAGGCCAGATTAGTAGCCAAGGGCTACTGTCAGGAATTTGGTGTAGATTTCGATGAATCCTATGCACCTGTTGCTAGGATGGAAGCTATAAGATTGTTGCTTGCTTTTGCATGTTCAAAGAATATAAAACTCCAACAAATGGATGTTAAAAGTGCCTTTTTAAATGGAGTCATTAAAGAAGAGGTTTTTATTGAACAACCCCCCGGATTTCAATTCTCTCCTCAACCTAACCAAGTTTTCTGGTTAAACAAAGCCTTGTATGGTCTAAAGCAGGCTCCTCGAGCATGGTATGAAAGATTGACTGAATTTATGATCAACAAGGGCTATAAAAGAGGTAAAGTTGATCAAACCTTATTTACCAAGGGTACAAATAAAGATCTCATCATAGTTCAGGTATATGTAGATGACATTGTATTTGGATCAACTAAGGATGAACTATGTGATGAATTCTCTATAATGATGTCTGCTGAATTTGAGATGAGTTTGGTTGGTGAACTAAAGTACTTTCTTGGCTTGCAGGTACAACAGTCAGAGGATGGATGCTTCATCAACCAGACCAAATACACAATGGAACTATTCAAGAGGTTTGGTATGGAAAACCTGAAGCACATTATAACACCCATGGGTACCAATACCTCACTGGATACAGATGAGACATGTAAAGAAGTAAATGCCAAGCTCTATCGAGGTATGATTGGATCTCTTCTTTACTTGACAGCTTCTAGACCTGATATACAGTTCAGTGTAGGAATGTGTGCAAGGTATCAGTCTAGACCTACTGAATTACATTTAGCTGCAGTGAAAAGAATTTTTAGATATTTGTCAGGTACTCATTCTCTTGGTTTATGGTTTCCTGCATCACACACATTTAACTTAGTTACATACACAGATGCTGATTATGCAGGATGTAAACTAGACAGGAAAAGCACTAGTGGTCATTGTGAATTTTTGGGTGGGTGTTTAGTGTCTTGGGGTTCCAAGAAACAACATTCTGTGGCCCTCTCCACTGCAGAAGCTGAATATGTGGCTGCAGGGAGTTGTGGTACACAAGTCATTTGGATTAAACACCAGCTTCACAACTACCAAGTAGACCTGGGGTGCACACCTATCTATTGTGATAATACCAGTGCCATTAATCTTGCCAAAAATCCTTTTTTGCATTCACGCACCAAACACATAGAGATAAGGCATCATTTCATAAGAGATGAGGTTTCTAAAAATCACTTTGAACTGATTCATGTACGCACTGATAATCAGATTACTGACATTTTCACTAAACCTCTGGATAATGAAAAATTCACATCACTGAGAAGAGAATTAGGCTTATACAAATTGTTTTAAATGTGAAGTCTGTTCTTTTTGTGAGGGGGAGTTCTGTATGTCTGTTGGTTAGCTTTCAGGAATGCTTTGAGTGAGGGGGAGCTGGTTGAGCTGTGAGAGGAAGAGTTCTTTGACAGATTCAAAAAGATTGACCAGATGTGTGTCATTGCTGGTTTTCATGACAGATCTAGTGTGGTTCTCTCAGACAGTAGAATGTCACTTATTTCTTAAGTCTATAAGTCAGTGATACTAAAGTCCAGTTAGAATCTTTCCTCTGGTATTCCTTTAGAGATCTGGATTAATTGTATAAATTATATCTTCCTACATTGTCAATGATTCTGGTTCAGGCCAAAACCTGTATGTCTTGATATCTGACCCAATCAGCTTGAAATCTAGACTTCAAGATTCACTTCAAGAAATAGTCCTTATGGTATTGTTTTCAATCATTCCATCTCTTCAACACAAGGGCTTAACTGAACAAACTTGTATTGTTTTGGTCACTGAGAAACTGGGAGCTTCATCAATGAAATGAAGTTTTCTCCTATGTCATGAGGTGTCAAATGCTTAAAATGAATGAAAAGTCATGACAGAGCAATGGTGGCTAGCTGGTGAGTAACTGCGGACTCAGGCCTCTAATCAAGGTGTTTCCTCATGTCAAAAGCCACAGTTACTAACTCTGTTCCTTTAATAAAAAAAAGGAGGAAGTAATGAGGTACTCACACTTAGTAACTGGGGATTCAGGCCTCTAATCAAGGTGTCTCCCTAATGTCAACAGAGTGAATTACCAACTTACTCATTGATCTTCTTGAAAATCATCTCAAAAAATTCCTTGTTGTTATGCAACTAATGGATTGCTTGTCCTCAATACCTTGAGAACACCTCTCTGACTTTGTCTCTTGTTGTCATGTGGGATAGTTGACTGTTCAGCTATATCTGGCCATACTTGTTAACTGCTGCTCTAAATCATACATTATGTATGCTGATAAACTTTTCTATCATTCTATTTCTCTATTGTTTACTGGAGTTCAATAACCTTCACTTGAGTTTAGCACCTCACTTATTCTCTTAAGACTTGCTCGTGCCTTTCTGCACTAAGAAGTTACTGTACTTCTTCTTCATGTCTCCAGCACTTTCATATATTCTGCATTTCCTTTTGCTGATGTCAAAGGGGGAGAGAGGTTCTGCAATATCTGTAAGTCATGAATTGTCATGAGCTTTGGGGGAGTTTTGTTTATGAGCTGTGGGGGAGAATTCATGTCATGGAAATTTCTGAGAATGAGTGGTGAGGGAGCTGAGAGTGTGTTGTAGGGAGTGTTTAAATCGTCTGCATGAGCATGCCTTGAATTTGCTTTCATTGTTGAAACTGCAGTTAATTTCCTGTTAAGCTTTGATATTGCTTGATTCATAGTGTTGCCATCATCAAAAAGGGGGAGATTGTTGCATCCCTACGGTTTTGATGATGTCTCACACTATAAATCAATCGGTTTCTATCAATAGATTAATTCATGCTTCATGTAGGATAGTGCAGTTCATGTGGTTGTCATATAGACATGCATTACTTGTTCAAGTACATACTCTGTCAGCATAGTCTGGACAGTAGTGGGTCGACCCCAATTCCAGATGGGTCGACCCCCCAGTTTGCAAGTCTGTACATCGCATTTGTCGAAGGCATTGGTAGTCTATACATTGACTTACTGTTCATGCATTCATCGAACAAGTCTATACACTCATGGCATATGTGTAACGTTTGTTCTTCAAAGTCTATACATTGGCCTTCACTTGAAGTCTATTCATTAGTCTTCACTTCAAAGTCTGCACATTGGTAAAGTCTAAACATCGTTCACATTGCTTCAAGTCTATACAGCCTTACCGAAAGCTCTGCAAGTCTATACAGCCATTTCCAAGTCTGTACAATGGATAACCTTCCAAGTCTATACACTGTCCTGTGGCCTTCAAGCGTTTCAAGTCTGTTCATTGCTGTTTTAGCCAAGCCTGTACATCCGTTTGCCTGACTTCATATTCAAAGTCTGTACATCCTTCTGTTGAAATTCTAAGTCTATACATCGGCCTGTTTAAGCAAGTCTGTACAGCGGTTGCATTCATTGGAAGTCTATACATTGGGGTCTTCAAAGTCTAGACATTGCACTGTAGGTTGCTTGTTGAAGGCCCTCAAGTGTATACATTCTCACATTGTACACACTTATTCATTTGCTGCTTCTAAAGTATATACACTTGTTGTTATAAGTCTGAACTAACTAATTCGATTCATTTCTTTTGTCTTTGCCTGCAGATGACTCAGGTTAATGATTGGGCACGTGAATCGAGGATGATGCTTGGCACGTGATCCGAGGATGCTCTGGAAAAGGAGGGAACGAGACCCACTCGTGTGAAGTCCTGGAATTCAGGTCGGATGCCATATAAAGGGTGCCTTCTGCGAACAGGAGAAGTGAACGAAAAAGAAAGGCTGATGTGAAGAATCCCTGAGCAGAAGAAGAAAAGAGAGAGCCTCCACGTTCCAGAGAAAAGACAGAGAGAAGAATTTGAGAGATATGAACTGAGAGAAAAGTCCTTGAGAGATAGAAGAAATCGTGCTGTGAAGATTTGCTTCTTCGGAAGCTACATTTGTTTTTGGTTTTTCAGAAACGATTGTCGTTCATTGTTGGTCTTGTTTTTCCTTTCTGTTTTTCATTTCTTCATTTCTGATTCTGAATTGTTACCCTCTAGTGTTTGGAGGAAGGGAGTGTTACTCCAGTTCCCCTTTAGGCTGCAGAAGAAGAGAGATCTGTGATATCTGGTTTTGCCAGTGACGGACTGTCACTAGCAGGTTCCCTCCGAGTTGGAGGAAGGGAGAGCCATCTCCGGTTCTGGTCTTGCTGGTTGCAGGTCCAGGTGTCAAGCTCTGTGGGTAGCAGAGTTTGGTTGAGGGATTTGTTTCCCTTGGTTGTTCAAGCTGTGTGGCAGCATCTTGTTCGCAGACTGAGTCTGCAGTTTTCTAGCAGTGGCTAGTGGAATCCTCACTCTAGTTGGAGTGAGGGGTGGATGTAGATTGTGGACTACAATCGAACCACCTTAAAATTTCTTGTCTCCTCTATGGTTTGCTGTTATCGGTTGTGCTCTCCATCTGCTTGGCATTGTGTTTGACTGTGGACAGTCTTTTTCAATCGCACCTTCTTATTCTGTCTTAGTTATTCACTGCGTTAGCTATATTATTTTGCTGTATCTGAAGGGTCGAAATTCGAAGTAGTGATTTTCCGCTGAAGTTTTCTAAATCGGGAGTGATCTATTCAACCCCCCCTTCTATATCACTCTTCGCTGCGCTAACAGACCAGCCGAAATTACATTATTTTCACACAAAAAATGGGCTAGATTAAGAACAGAAATTGAATTTGTCTTCTAAATTCGGACTTAATGGGTTAGGTAAAATTAGGTGAGGAATCTTGACAAAATTGGCCAAGTTTTGGCTATAAATAGAACCCCAATCAACCCACAAACCATCTCTAGAGGCTTAAGCTATGCTAGTGTGAAGATTGAAGGAGATTTGAAGGAAGATTTGGGAGAAATCAAGGGTTTCATCTTATTTGGATAATTTTCTTACCTCTTCCTTAGATCTACAAAAAGTGTAGGTATCTCTCAGGCTAAATTCTAATTAAAGCATGCTAGATTGTTCCTTTTTCAATGCTCTTTCCATTGATACCTTATTCATTAAATTTCATTGAGAAATGAGTGAGTTATAGCCATTTTTGTGAAGAAAAATCAGAAGTAGCAGAAAAAGTGTCGACTCCTTGAGTCGACACTCGGGATCGAGTTTTCTGCTTGAAATCAAAAACTTAGTGAAAAGTGTCGACCTCCCGGGTCGACACTTTTTGCACGACTGAAAAGTGTCGACCTCCCAAGTCGACACTTTTTCACGGATGTTCTGTTTTAAGAATAAAACCGCACACAAGAATTAAGTGTCGACCTCCCAGGTCGACACTTTCTGCCTGCAAACAAATGTCGACCCCATGGGTCGACACTTTTCTCGTCATATAAAAAATTATATATATATACACTCATATGAAAAACCAACCACACCACACCACACCACACCTCGGCTCGGCTCTAAGATTTTCGTATCCATTCAATTCAACTCACAACTCGAGCCCACATCCTATGCCCCTTGGGACCTGACCCAAGGGTGAGCACTCCAACATATAAACCATGAATGTTTTCAAAACTTCCAATGCGAGACTAAAGATTAGTCACTATACAATAGAAATTATAACATTTGGAAATCCACATTAATTGTAAGCATTTAGTCACCAAAACTAAGGAAATGTAATATTAGCATGTTTTAATTCTTACAACATGTTAAATTTTTTTTTTTTTGTAGGATAAAATTATTTTTTTGCATGTAAGAATCTATTTTTAACCATATTAGTAAATTAATGCATGAAAAATATTTCCAGCATGTTAAAAATGACTTCCAACATGATAAAATTATTTTATACATACTGAGATATAAAAACTATTTTTAGCATGTTAAATTTATTTAAGCTTTTTTTTTGTATGCTAAACCTAATTTTTCCTATTAAATAGTTAATAAATTGATGCATGAAAATTACTTCCAGCATGATAAAATTTCTTTCAGCATGATAAAATTATTTCTAGCATGTTAGAATTATTTTTAGCATGTTAGAATTATTTTTCAGTATATTAGAACTATTTTTTAGCATGATAATTCTATTTTCCTATCAAATAATTAGTAAATAAATATAGAAAAATAATTTTCAGCATGATAAAATTTTTGTTGCTATCAGAGAATTTCTGTAATCAGCATGGTAAACTTATCTTTATCATCTTATCAGTAAATTAATGTGTGAGAATTATCTTAGCATGTTAAGAATTAATTTTAGCATATTAAAAATTAATTTTCAGCATGTTAAAAATTAAATCCAACATGAAAAATTTATTTTTATCATCTTATCAGTAAAGTAACATATGGAAATCATTTTCAGCATGTTAAAATTATTTTCAGCAAGTTAGAATTATTTTCGGCATAAAAATTTATTTTCATAACAAAATTCTAATTTTTATAATAATAAATCACCGTTTTGGCTAAAACTAATGCATCTCTAATGTACAAAAACTTCAGGTAAACATGTCTAAATACTTGTAAACCAAATGCACACAAGATTAAACCATGGAATTAAATTAATTCTATTAAACTCTAATTACTTGAATTTTCTTCCTAGTTACCGTTCTTTCTTAAATTCCACGACTTAATGTCGTTAAACATGATGCCTTAAAACTATTATTCACTCCTCTTGCTACTTCTGATATTTTTGCCAGATCTGTACTTTTTACAAATGAGCTTATTCTTGAATTTCATTGGCCATGGTGTTAAGTGGATGTCTAAATATACTTGGGATCTTATGATCCACCGACCCAATGCCTGGCATTAATGGGGCCCGGTCTGGTCCTGAGAGGAGCGCTCGAAAGTACTTATGCCCATGGGAGTTGATTGACCACGGTGTGGCATTGCACTGAAGTGCATGACTTGCTAGATTATTTATGACATTCCACACTTCGTTATTGTACTTGTTTACTTGTTACTTGAAATTACTTGAAATTACATGATATATTTGACTTGCATGAAATGACCAAATTCTTTCATGATATTCTTTACATGTTCAATATTCAATACTTGGAATTATCTTGGAACCTTGTTATCATATTATTACTTGAAATTTCGTATACAATTTCCTACTCGCTATTCATGATCTTAAACACTTCCCGATTTACTTGGAAAAATGTCCAAAATGATAAACACTTAAATATTGCCTGATTATAGAGATATAAAATCCTACTGAGCTTTTTGCTCACCCTACATTTTGGTAAATTGTTGCAGGAAATGAAATTGAACAAGGGAATGGACAAGAGTGAAAGAGTGTTTTTCTTTTCCCTTAGATTTATGTAGGTCATTAGTGATTTTACAAGAATGTTGTATTTTGAAGTTTGAAGATTGTAATTACCTTTATGGCTTATGAATTAGTGATGCAAACTTCATTTGATGGAATAAAAGTATTATTTTCTCATCTATCTTTCTCTTTAGAAATCAAATTGTACATGCTCTGATCGACACGCTTGTTTACGACTCGCTCACGCCCTCGATATTCCTCGTCGGGGCGTGACAATCTTTGTGGTATCAGAGCCTAGATTACATAAAATCTAGGATTTCTGAAACATAGGTTTTCCCTTAATATAGGTATAGATCAATACATAGAAATCGGTTAGGAACTTAAACTTGCCTGGTAAGTTTGGGTAGAACTATGGGTTACGTTTTAAAGGAAAAGAATTAATCAAGAAATGAATACCAAAATAAAACATTAAACTATGTAATTATGGTTGCAGGTTAATTCTCGCAAATGGCCGCCGAGAGAGCTCAATGGCGCGAGATGCAACGCACCGTTCAAGGTTTAACTCAAGCCCTCCAACAGGTTACTCAAGGAGGAGCAAACCGAGGAGCCGAAGATTTGCATAGGAATTTTTGGAGCATGAACCCTCCCAAGTTCGCCGGGTCTATGGATCCGGATGAAGCCGAACATTGGATTAAGAAAATTGAGAGGATTTTCTAAGTTATGCAATGTGCCGACGAGGAAAAGGTCCTACTCGCTACTTTCCAACTAGAAAGGGACACACATGCCTAGTGGGAATCGGTCGAAGCTACTTAACCGCACGACCAAGTATTATGAGAAGAGTTCGTGGAACACTTCAATAGTAAATATTTTTCCGATCGGGTGCAAGAGAGGAAGGCCACCGAATTTCTCGCCTTAAAACAAAGGGGATTATCGGTTGCGGAATATGAAGCTCAATTTTCAAGGTTATCTCAGTACGCTCCACATCTCGTGGGTACCGATAAAATGAAGGCAAGGAGATTTCTCAACGGCTTAAGCCCGCAGTACATTACTCAACTCGCCCCGATGGATATTCAAATTTATTCTGATGCAGTACGAAGAGCACAACTCTTAGAAGATGCAACGGAATTATCGGATCGCATCCGAGGAAGAGAAGCCAAGAGAGAGCAAGTTACGGGAGCCGGCAGTTTCAAACCTTCCTTCGGGAAGAAAAGGCCCAATGACGGGCGTAACTTCATCAAGGACGGGTGTAATTTCAACAAAGGTGGACATAACTTTCAAGGGGACAAGAAGCCGAGGACATTTGACAAGCAAATAGTTTCTTTCTCTACGTCATCAAATGAATTATGTAAATTCTGCGAGAAGCCCGGACACAAAGCCGAGGAATGCTGGAGAAAACTCGGCGCATGTCTTCGATGCCGGAGTTGAGAGCATATGATCCCGAATTGCCCTCTTCTCAACGAGCAAGCTCCACCAACGGCAAGACTTCCTATTATTGCCAAAAAGCAAGGAAGACTCCAAGCTCTCATGGATGCGAAACCTACCGAAGAAGGAGGCGTCGTAGAAGGTACTCTTTCTGTGTACTCAAGGCATGCCTATGTCTTATTTGACACCGGAGCTACGCATTCCTTTATATCTAGAAGATTTACTGGTCTTTTACCTATGAAGCCTGTTCCATTAGATTCTACACTCACTATTACTACCCCTATTGGAATGGGAACGAAAATTAAACATTTCTATCCTTCTAGTGAAGTTCTAATTAGCAGTTATAACTTACCCGCTAATTTAGTATGCATGGAGATGGAAGGATATGATGTTATATTGGGTGCCGATTGGCTATCTACACATGGTGCTAGTGTCAACTGCAAGTTGGGTACGGTAACTTTTATGGGTTACCCCAACCTCATATTTTCTGGTATCAGGCATTCTAAACACTTGTTTCTCATTTCGGCCCTCAAAGCTGAGAAATTATTATGGAAGGGTTGTGCCGGTTTCTTAGTTTCTATCACTATGACCGAGCATACGGAACCCATTCTAAAGGACATTCCTATCGTTCGGGATTATTCTGATGTATTTCTGAACGAGTTGCCTGGTATTCCTCCTGAGAGAGAAGTGGTTTTCTCTATTGATTTAATTCCGGGAGCTGCACCAGTTTCTAAAGCTCTGTATCGGATGTCTGCTGTCGAAATGAAGGAGTTAAAGGAACAACTATTGGAGTTATTGAAAAAGGGGTTTATCCGATCAAGTACTTCACCTTGGGGATGAAGTCCCGAGATTAAATGGCACCCAAGAGGGGGGGTGAATTGGGTATTAAAAATTAATGAACTAAAGCTGGATAAAAAGAAAGCACGTTTACAAATCAAGCAACCAACAGAAAGGGATACAACGAAGCATAAAGAGATTCTGGACAAAAAGACTCCTACAGCCGTTCCTCAGTACTAGGTGGAGTCCAGGAATCCAAGGATTCTCTCACACAAGATATTTTCTTCTTGACAGGACTACCCTTGTCGATCCGAATTTATCTTTTGATATACCAGGGAACTTCCGTAAGAGGGTTAATGAATCTAGATCAGAAAACAGAACTAAATGATAATGCGATATAAAACTAAGCTAAAGAGAATGGAGGTAGAAGATATGGATCAAACCATTCAGTAGACAGCGATTTTTAGGTGGTTCGGCTGCAACAACAGTAATCTACGTCCACCCCTCACACACTGTGAGGATTCACACACTATCTTGTAGAAGATTACAAGACGAACACCAACCACACACACACACGTGAGGAGTATAGAACTCCCACGAAAGTGCTAGAGCACGGACACACAAGAACAATGATGGACAACGAAGTACACACACACACACACACACACACACGGATCTGTCTAGATCCACACACACGAGTGCTTGAATATTACAAGGGAAGCACGAATCAGCTCAAACATGAATGGAAGGAACATAAACAAGAAGTGAAACATAGATCAGGCTCCCCCTTAGTGGATGAAGATAGTATTGAATGAAGCTTGCTCTTGGCTTGATCTTCACTTGATTTGGATGCAGATTTTCTCTTGAAAGCTTCAGCTCCTGGATGAAGAATTTCTCTCGGATCACTGTTCACGTGAATAGTACCAGCACCCTCTCCTTGACAGCCTCTCCTTCTTCTTCTTTTGAAAAGCCTTAGGGTTTATGACCCCAAAGAGATCTTTTATAGATCTTGGAAGGTCAGGAGACAAGTCCCCAGACCAGATCCACAATTCACTCCAAGACTGAGACCAAAGGGTTTAAATAATTGGGAGAAACTCCCTATTTTCGAGCTTGGACCAAAAGTCAACAAAAGAGGGCTTCGGGAATTTCGGTCGATTGGAATTCCAGGGGCGGTCGACTGAAAACTGTAACTTCTGGAGTTTTTGATTTCTGGAAGAATCGGTTGACCAGTCCTGGGGTCCAGGTCGATCGAAACCTGTAAAACTTGCCACCCTTCGTCTCTGGAAAAACTGGTCGACCGGGCCTATGGTCCTGGTCGACCGGAATAGCCTGGACCTGCAAAACTGAGTTGTTAGCCCGGAGAAATTGATCAAGGTGACAAGGGATTTAAGTGAATGATTGTATCATGCATTTTGGGGTTTGTTTAAACAAGGTTAACTCAATTTGAAACACATTGATTCAAATAAAACTTATGAGTTTTTCACAGAATTGATAGGTATAAACTTGAACCCCATTAGCTCGTATATAGAGTCTTAAGACACGGGCCGAGATAAATCCTCCACTCAGAGTTTTGTTATCATCAAAATCACTCAAGGTGACTCAACAATCTCCCCCTTTTTGATGATGACAAAACACAAGTAGAGAGAGCGAAGACGAGTCAACCAAGAACCCAAATAATTGAAACATTCATATATGCCCAGATATTGATATTAAGTAGAACTAGTGAATCCATTAAGTGGCTAAAGCCAAGTGCATTACATCATATCATTACAGATCAAGGATTGCTGATACAAGATTGATATAGTGCAAGGAGTTCCAACCAACAAGACGCACAAAATGCAATACACAAGATTCAAGGTAACATGATGCAACACGACTCACAATGACTCAAGCATGCAGACAAGCAAACACCCAAAATACATATAGATAGGACCTGACATAGCTACTTCTCCCCCTTTGGCATCATCAAAATGGGGAGAGGGTTACAGGAAAAGTGGACAGAAAAGACACTACATAGACATAGGGACAGCTAATGAGCAGGGTGATCCGGAGTCCCCTCGCGAGCATCATCACCAGAAGCATCGGCAGTAGAAGGAGCAGGAGCAGAAGGAAGACGGTCTTCAATGCTATGCATAATTTCATCATTATGAAGAAGCTGTTGTTGGATGGTAAGAAGGGAGTGATTGGTAATCCGAAAGGCTTCACGGTTGTCTTCGTGGTTGGCATAAAGTGTGGCCATGTGGGTGGAAAGGTCATCTAGAGCATGGGAGAAGGAATCCATTCGACCAGTCATGGTGTCCATGAAGGTGTCCAGCCTGTCAAGGGATGAGTAGAGCCGGGTTTCCAAGCCTAATACGCGTCTATCAAGAGCCTCATAGTTCCCCCAAGAAGGCTGACCAGCACCCTGAGTAGAGGACTCCCCGTGAACAAACTGTGGTGGAGGAGGTAGCTCCTCATCCATATGGTGTGGAGAAGGTGGGAGAGGCTGATCCTCCGCCTGAACTGGTGGGGGTGCATTCCCATCATCCTGTGGTTGCTGTGGGTCTTCCTCATTTGCAAGCAGCTCTGCATAATTGGAATATCCCTTGTAAGCTCACCATCTTCACCCCAATAATAACCAAGATTGAAGAAGATCTTGTGTTCATTGTAAACATCATCTTGGTGAGTTGTAAGTGATCTTTCTTCACCCAAATCAATCCCAGCGAAGATAAACACTCCTGTCAACTGAGATGCATAAGGCAAGGATCGCCCTAAGTTGGTGCGGCATGAATCGATCAAAGTAGTCATGAGCCGACCCATATTCACAGTGTTCCCATTCATGACATGGTAAAATAAGAACCGATGAACTGTTGTCACTTCATTTCGGCTACCACCTTTTGGATAAATCAGGGTAGTAAATATATGATGAAGAACACGCTGTAGAGGCGGAAAATGATTGGCATTCAACTGAATGAGATTGCTGATACCCTGAACATAATCACAGCCTGTCATAGCAAGAAATGTTTCTTCCACTTCACCATGTCCAAAGTTCATATCTGCACCCCAGGCTGAAACTCCTAAGGCACGCCAGAAGAGGTCGGGTGTGATGTGAATCTCAATATCCTGAACGACTGTGAACAACTCTCCATTTCTTTCGACGAGATTGCCAAAGAATTGCTGAACTAGGTTTGGATAGTACCTAGTATATCTTGAGACAAAATCACTCCATCCATCTTGAACAGCAAAGAGTGCAAAGAGATCAGGTAAAATCTCAGTCACCTCTTGAAAATCAACCAATCTAGGGTTTATGATGGGCCGAAGAGGCAGACGGGGTGCACGTAGAGGTTCCGCTGCCCGCTGTGGACGAGTCGAGGCCTCTCGTCTCTGACCACTGGCTTCCCCTTGAGTGGAACGTCGAGAGCTCCGTCTAGGCGGCATCTTAGACAAGGAAACCGGCGGTGGAAACCTTCGAGGTGAAGGAACTCTACCCTTGAGATGGAAGTGGACCAAAGAACACTCCTGGAGCCCTGGAAGATCGTTCCCCACGCTCTGGAATCGATGAGAAAGGTTGGTGGCAGCACGAACACCCGCGGAGATGGCGTCCCGGAGTGGTGACAAATCCGACGGAGATTGTGCGGATGGAGGAATGAAGAGGTTTGAAGGCTTGAGAGGTGGAAGGTTGGTGTTCTAGGGTTTTGAGAGTGTGTGGGAGAGAGAAGGAGTGGAGAAGAATGAACTAAGAGGGGGTGAAAATCCCTTTAAAAAGGGGGGCGGTCGGGTCTCGGTTGGGTCGGCCGCCGTTTTCGGTCGACCGGGCCGGGTTGGCCGGTCGACCGGAAAAGGTCAAGACCCCAAAAAAAAATTTTGTGTTGAATTGTTGCGGGTAAAGAGCGCCTCCAAATCTCCTGCCATCTTGAGCTCCCTTCACTAAGTAGTATTCATCCCCCTATATTTTTTCTTTCTTCCTCCTTTTCTTGTATGTTTTTCCTTTTTTTTTACTTTTCTTTTCTTTTTCATTTTGGGGAGAAATTCAGTAGAGAACATCCGAAGAGTCAACCATCGAGGTTTTTCTGAAGGCTCCCCCTCAGTGACTGTCTAGTATCTCTAGGTCAATTGTCCACATTTATATGCCAAGGAGTATAGGGTTTTAGAAATTTTCAAGGAGGGTTATAAAGATAAAATGATATAATCACACATGCAGGATGGTATAATACATAGAGGAGTAAAACACACAACATGGTGATGCATGTCACACTATCTACCCATAATGCTTCTGAAATGCATCACGCATCCTAATGCAGACCTAAGTGAATGCCCTCACCCTTGCACATGCCAAGTTCCCTTCTAATCTTATTGAATTGCTCCTGGTTTAAGGGCTTGGTGGAGATATCGGCCAGATGATTATGAGTGTCAATGAAATGTAGCTCAAAAACCCCTTTGCCTACATGATCTCTCAAGAAATGGTGTCGAATGTCTATATGCTTGGTCCTAGAATGTTGGACATGATTTTTAGATAGACTGGTTGCACTTGTATTGTCACATAAAATTGGAACACAGTTTATCTCAATATCCAAATCAAGCAATTGATTTTTGATCCAAAGTACTTGGGCTCCACAACTTCCGAAGGCTACATACTCAACCTCGGCCGTTGAGAGAGCTACTGAATGTTGTTTCTTGGAGGCCCACGAAACTAGGCAACCACCAAGAAACTGACAGTACCCACTAGTACTTTTCTGATCACCAATGCAACCAGCATAATCGGCATCGGTATATGCAATCAAATCAAAAGAGCTGCCGATAGGAAACCACAAGCCAAAGTCTAGCGTGCCAATTAAATATCGAAAAATCCGTTTAACAGCCATGAGATGTGATTCTTTTGGACATGATTGAAAGCGAGCACACAGAAACACACTATACTGAATGTCAGGGTGACATGCTATTAAATACAATAGTGATCCGATCATACCTCAAAATAGTGTAGGATCTACTGTTTTACCATTTTCATTTTTGTCCAACTTCGTGGTTGTGGCCAACGGAGTCAATATGGGTTTTGCTTCTGCCATCCCATATTTTTTCAACAGCTCCATTGTATACTTGGCTTGGTTTATGAAGATGCCTTCGGGCGTTTGTTTTACCTGCAAACCAAGAAAGAAGGTTAGTTCACCCATTAAGCTCATTTCAAACTCTCCTTGCATTATTCTTGCAAATTCATCACATAGGACATTGTTGGTAGCTCCAAAGATTATGTCATCAACATACACTTGAACTACCCGTATCTCTTTACCTGATTTTCTTGTGAAGAGTGTTTGATCAACCTTACTTCTTTTGAACCCATTTTCAGTCAGAAAAGAAGTAAGCCTTTCGTACCATGCCCTTGGTGCCTGCTTAAGCCCGTACAACGCCTTTTGGAGCTTGTACACATGTCGTGGGTGCTTGGAATCTTCAAAGTCTGAAGGTTGTTCTACAAAAACATCCTCTTTGATATACCCGTTAAGAAAGGCAGATTTGACATCCATTTGAAACAGTTTGAAGTTCAGTGAGCAAGCAAAAGATAATAAAATTCGGACTGCTTCTAGCCTAGCAACCGGGGCAAAAGATTCATCAAAATCAATCCCCATCTCCTGGCTCTACCCTTTGGCTACAAGCCGAGCCTTATTCCTAACGACCATACCCATGTCATTCAGCTTATTTCTAAAGACCCATCGGGTTCCAATTACGGGCTGATTTCTAGGACGTGGCACCAGAGTCCACACTTTGCTTCTTTCAAACTGGTGCAACTCTTCATGCATATCCTGGATCCAGGAGTCATTTTGCAAAGCATCGTGAATATCCTTAGGCTCCTCTTGAGAAATTAAAGCAAATAAGTCCTCCTCTTCTACTTGCCTTAGAGAGGATCTAGTTCTTACCCCATCTTTAGGATTACCTATTATGTTTTCAGCGGGGTGATCTTTCAGAAGAGTGGATGGTCTTGGCAAATCCGGGTGTTGCACTTGCTGCTCTTGAAGTGTTTCAATTAAGGGATCCTCATCTTCTTCACTTTTGCTTGATCCACCTTTAGTTGGCTCATTCTTGGCCTTGACATCATCCCGACCTTTGGAATCCTCATCTACATCCACAATTTGAACAGAGTGATTTGTTAGTTTTAATTCATATTTATCAAAAATTACATGAGGACTTTCTTCTACAACAAAGATTCTCTTATTGAATTATCGGTAGGCTCTAGAGTTGAGTGCATAGCCTAGGAAAATTCCTTTGTCACTTTTCTTGTCAAACTTTCCTAGATTAGACTTACCATTGTTCAGGATAAAACATGAGCATCCAAAGGGTTTGAGATGAGAGATGTTTGGTTTCTTACCCTTGTACAGCTCATAAGGAGTTTTCTTTAAGATGGGCCTTACCATTGCCCTGTTGATGATGTAACATGATGTACTTACCGCCTCGGCCCAGAAATACTTGGGCAAGGAGTTCTCACTTAACATGGTCCGCGCCATGTCTATCAAGGTTCTATTTTTTCTTTCCACTACTCCATTCTGTTGAGGCATCCGTGGTGATGAAAAGTTGTGCGTGTATCCTTGATCTTCACAAAGCTTGCTGAAGTCATGATTCTCAAATTCTCCACCGTGATCACTTTGAATGGTGGTGATGAGATAGCCTTTATCATTCTGAACTTTCCTACAGAAAACTTGAAATTCCGTCATGACATCATTTTTATTTGCTAAGAAGAGCACCCATGTAAATCTTGAAAAGTCATCAACAATCACAAAGCCATAGGATTTTCCTCCTAGGCTAGAGGTTCTAGTAGGACCAAAAAGATCAAGATGCAGTAATTCCAATGGCCTAGCGGATGAAATAATGTTTTTGTTTTTGAAAGAAGTTCGTGTTTGCTTGCCTTTTGTGCAAGCTTCACAGATGCTATCACTTTCAAATTTTAATTTTGGCAGTCCATTCACCAAATCATGTCTAGACAACTTGGAGATTACTCCAAAACTAGCATGACCCAACCTACGGTGCCATAACCATGCATTTTCATGATCGTTCGCAACCAAGCAGAGATCATCACAAGAAACATTATCAATATCAACAGTATAGACATGGTTATTTCTTTTTCCAAGAAATTTGATCTCATTTGTGTTTTTGTTCAAGACAATGTAGTGGGTTTCATCAAAAATAACTTTAAAAACCTTATCGCACAATTGGCTTATGCTTAGCAGATTATGATTTAGACCTTTCACCAAAAGCACATCTTCAATAAGAATTTTAGAATTCTTACCAATGTTGCCAATCCCAACGATTTTACCTTTGTCTTGACCTCCAAAGACAACTGAACCTCCATCCTTATCTTGCAGTGTAGAGAACACTTTCTTGTCCCCTGTCATATGTCTTGAACAGCCGCTGTCCAGGTACCATTTGCTCCCCCTGGCTTCAAGACATATCTGCAAGAAGAAGAATTCTCATGCAATTATTTTTGGTACCCAAGCTAGTTTGGGTCCGTAGGAGTTAGTCCAGTTCTGAGTATATCACTTCTTGGTCCAAAAAACATGATTTCTAGGTTGGTTTTGTCTGAACCAGCAATTTACAATAGCATGACCAAATCTACCACAATGATAACAGTTAACAGGTGCAAACTTTCTTTGAAACTGTCGTGGTTTGGGTTGAGCATGTTTTGGTTCAGGCTTGCAACATGAAGCATGGTTTTTATCTTTTTCATGAACAAAGGATGTGGTGATCTTATGCTCAAACGATTTTTAGTTTTGAGGAGTGTATCCGAGACCTTCTTTTTGAAAATTGACTTTAACTCCCAACATATTATCTAGATTTTGCTTGCCCTTAACAAATCTTGACAATATGAACCGAAGATCAGCGACTTCTTTTTCTAAACTTACAGCCTTTTCTTCAAGTTCTGAGTTTGTGGATTTTAGAATTTGTTCTTCAATTTTGATCTTTTCACATGCTTCCTCCATTTCAACTATTTTGCACGATAGTTCCTCTTTGGTTTTATCACAGTCTAAAATTGTTTGCAATAGACTTTCTTTTTCTTCCGTAGCCTCAAACCTTTCCTATTCCAGTTTCTCAAATTTGACAAAGATATCTTCACGTGACAAGTCATCAAGTTTCTTTTTGAGAGTTTTATTTTCAGATCTGATTTTCTTGTATTTAGTGTACAGCTTTTCATATTCAGATTCCCATTGTTCATTGGAAATGAAATCAGGGTCAGAATTTACCTCCGTAGATTCATCTTCATGTGCCATGAGGCACAAGCTTTCCACAAGTTCTTGAATCTCTTCATCAGATGGTTCACCTTCTTCGTCGCTCCAAGTGGCGACCATGGCTTTGGGTTTCTTGAAATTATCCTTCTTGAATTTCTTTTTCAGATCTGGACATTCACCTCTCATGTGCCCAGGCTTCTTACATTCGTAGCATATGATGCTACTTGGCTTGCTCGATTCACCTTTGGTTTGCGAGGGCCTTCTTTGCCCCTTTCTGAAGTTTCCCTGAAAATTTCTCTTCTTCCTTAGAAATTTCCTCACTTGGTGAGTTATCATCGCCAATTCTTCCTCTTCATTGCTTCCGTCACTTGATTCACCTTCTTGAAATTCGTCATCGGAGTGATGAGCTTTAAGTCCAATGACCTTTTTCTTCTTGATGTCTTCATCAACTGTCCTCTTTATATTTATCTCACAGGTCATGAGTGACCCTATGAGTTCGTCCAAGGTGAGAGTTGACAGGTTCTTTGAGTCTTCAATTACCGTGGCCTTTGTGTGCCAAGCCGACCCGTATGGACCTTAACACCTTCCTCACAAGGTCAGAATTTGAGTATTCCTTCCCGAGACTTTTGAGACCATTTGTGATCTCTGTTAACCTTGCAAACATCTCGGAGATAGTTTCTTCAGATTTCATCTTAAATTGCTCATAGTCAGTGACTAGGAGATTTGCCTTGGTTTCCTTGACCTCTGAAGTTCCCTCGTATATGAGTCGCAGCTTGTCCCACATTTCTTTGGCTGAGCTTCACATAGAAACACGAGAGAATTCATTAGGGTGTATCGCACATTGCATAATATTCATGGCATTGAAATTAGCAGTGCATTTCTTAATTTCCTCGGGTGTCCATTTTTCTTCATCAGCTTCGAGTTTATGAGGCCCTTGTCCAGAACTCTCCAAACTTCGTACTCTTGAGCCCTCAGAAAAATATGCATTCTATTTTTCCAGTACGAGTAGTTTGAACCGTCAAAGAAGGGAGGACGGTTGATGGAGTGACCCTCGGGTATCATACCCTTGTTTGCCATTTAACTAGATCTTACTCTAGATCGTTAGATCCGTGAAAGAAAGAGCCTTAGCTCTGATACCAATTGAAGTCCCAAGATTAAATGACACTCAAGAGGGGGGGTGAATTGGGTATTAAAAATTATCGAACTAAAGCTGGATAAAAAGAAAGCACGTTTACAAATCAAGCAACCAACGGAAAGGGATACAACAAAGCATAAAGAGATTCTGGACAAAAACACTCCTACAGCCGTTCCTCAGTACTAGGTGGAGTCCAGGAATCCAAGGATTCTCTCACACAAGATATTTTCTTCTTGACAGGACTACCCTTGCCGATTCGAATTTATCTTTTGATATACCAGGGAACTTCCGTAAGAGGGTTAATGAATCTAGATCAGAAAACAGAACTAAATGATAATGCGATATAAAACTAAGCTAAAGAGAATGGAGGTAGAAGATATGGATCAAACCATTCAGTAGACAACGATTTTTAGGTGGTTCGGCTGCAACAACATCAACCTACGTCCACCCCTCACACACTGTGAGGATTTTACACACTATCTTATAGAAGATTACAAGATGAACACCAACCACACACACACGTGAGGAGTATAGAACTCCCACGAAAGTGCTAAAGCACGGACACACAAGAACAATGATGGACAACAAAGTACACACACACACACATGGATCTGTCTAGATCCACACACACAAGTGCTTGAATATTACAAGGGAAGCACGAATCAGCTCAAACATGAATGGAAGGAACATAAACAAGAAGTGAAAACATAGATCAGGCTCCCCCTTAGTGGATGAAGATAGTATTGAACGAAGCTAGCTCTTGGCTTGATCTTCACTTGATTTGGATGCAGATTTTCTCTTGAAAGCTTCAGCTCCTGGATGAAGAATTTCTCTCGGATCACTGTTCACGTGAATAGTACCAGCACCCTCTCCTTGACAGCCTCTCCTTCTTCTTCTTTTGAAAAGCCTTAGGGTTTATGACCCCAAAGAGATCTTTTATAGATCTTGGAAGGTCAGGAGACAAGTCCCCAGACCAGATCCACAATTCACTCCAAGACTGAGACCAAAGGGTTTAAATAATTGGGAGAAACTCCCTATTTTCGAGCTTGGACCAAAAGTCAACAAAAGAGGGCTTCAAGAATTCCGGTCGATTGGAATTCCAGGGGCGGTCGACTGAAACCTGTAACTTCTGGAGTTTTTGGTTTCTGGAAGAACCGGTCGACCGGTCCTGGGGTCCAGGTCGACCGAAACCTGTAAAACTTGCCACCCTTCGTCTCTGGAAAAACTAGTCGACCGGGCCTATGGTCCTGGTCGACCGGAATAGCCTGGACCTGTAAAACTGAGTTGTTAGCCCGGAGAAATTGATCAAGGTGACAAGGGCTTTAAGTGAATGATTGTATCATGCATTTTGGGGTTTGTTTAAACAGGGTTAACTCAATTTGAAACACATTGATTCAAATAAAACTTATGAGTTTTTCGCAGAATTGATAGGTATAAACTTGAACCCCATTAGCTCGTATATAGAGTCTTAAGACACGGGCCGAGATAAATCCTCCACTCAGAGTTTTGTTATCATCAAAATCACTCAAGGAGACTCAATATGGGAGCCCCGGTCCTCTTTGTTAAAAAGAAAGATGGTTCGATGAGATTATGTGTTGATTATCGGTAATTGAATCAACTCACCATCAAGAACAAATATCCTTTACCAAGGATTGATGAATTATTCGACCAGATTTCTGGAGCTCAATATTTCTCAAAGATTGATCTTCGATCTGGTTATCATCAATTAAAGATCAAGGAAGGAGATATTCACAAGACAGCATTTTGGAGTCAGTATGGACATTACAAGTTCACCGTTATGCCTTTTGGCCTAAAAAATGCGCCTGCCGCATTCATGCAATTAATGAACAACGTATTCATGCCATACCTCGATCAATTTGTAGTTGTCTTCATTGACGACATTTTGATCTACTCCAAGTCAAGAGAAGAACACGAAGAACCCCTCAAGAAGGCCCTTCAATTATTAAGAGATCACAAGCTTTATGCCAAATTAAGCAAATGTAATTTCTGGTTGGAGGAAGTTTCTTTTCTCGGTCACATAATTTCCCAGAACGGTATTGCTGTCGATCCTTCAAAGGTCGAGACTGTTAAGAACTGGGAAAGACCTACTAGTGTGACGGAAATTCAAATCTTCTTGGGATTGGCTGGATATTATCGAAGATTTAACAAGGACTTCTCCAAGATCGCGGTACCTTTAACAAGATTAACAAGAAAGTAGAATCCTTTTATATGGTCTGAAAAATGCGAGAAAAGTTTTCAAACTTTAAAGGATTGTCTGACGACTGCCCCTATTCTCACATTACCTACGGAAGGAGGAGGATATGCTGATGCATCTTGAATTGGTCTAGGTTGCGTATTAATGCAACATGGCAGGGTCATAGCTTATTCCTCACGGCAATTGAAGAAGCACAAGGAAAATTATCCCGTGCATGACCTAGAGTTGGCAGCTGTGGTCTTTGCCTTGAAGATCTGGCGACATTATCTCTATGGCGAAGCCTTTACGGTGTATTCTGATCACAAGAGTCTCACATATTTATTCTCTCAAAAGGAGCTCAATATGAGACAAAGACGGTGGTTAGAATATTTAAAGGATTTCGACTTCTCTATACAATATCACCCCGGAAAAGGCAATGCCGTAGCTGATGCACTTAGCCAGAAGCCGATGGCCTTACTATCCAGCATGATGGTTAAAGAATGGCATCTACTTGAACAAATGGCAAGTCTAGACCTCAATATGGAGGAGAAGGAAGGTGGAGTCTTTATCGCTAATATTCGACTCTAACCCGAGTTACTCTCGGAAATTAAGGAACGGCAAGTTGATGATTCGTTGATCGTGGAAATTAAAGAGAAATTAGATCAACGACCAGATTTTTTCTGACTGATGATGGAAGGTTATTATTCAAAGGAAGAACATGTGTACCGGACTGTTCTATCCTCAAGGGTAAAATCTTGGAGGAAGCACATCGGTCTAAGTATACTATACACCTCGGTGCTACAAAAATGTACCAAGGCCTCAAGAGAACTTTCTGGTGGCCTAACATGAAAAGAGAGGTAGCTGAGTTCGTAAGCCGATGTTTGGTTTGTCAACAAGTCAAGGCCGAACACCTCAAACCAGTTGGCAAGCTCAAGCCACTTGAAATACCGGAATGGAAATGGGATAGTATCGGTATGGATTTCATTGTTGGTTTACCGAAGACCTGAAGTGGTTTTGATGCTATATGGGTAATTGTGGACCGACTAACCAAGTCCGCCCACTTCTTACCTATCAAGACTAAATGGACCGTGGATGTACTAGCCGCCTTATATATCAAGGAGATCATCAGGCTGCATGGTATTCCAAGTTCCATTATTTCGGATCAAGATCCGAGATTCACCTCTCATTTCTAGAAAGGTTTGCAATCATCTATTGGTACTAGGCTAAGATTTAGCACTGCTTTTCACCCTCACACTGATGGACAAACTGAGAGGACGAATCAGATTATTGAAGATATGTTGAGAGCTTGCATGATAGACTTCGGTGGAAGTTGGCATGAACAGTTACCGCTGACTGAGTTCGCTTATAACAATAGCTATCAGTCGAGTATACAAATGGCACCATTCGAAGCTCTTTATGGCCTAAGCTATAGATCGCCTCTATGATGGAGCGAGGTTAGAGGGAAGAGATTGCTTGGTCCCGATATTGTCCAAGATACAACTGACAAAATCCAGTTGATTCAAGAAAGATTGAAGGTAGCTCAATCACGGCAAAAGAGTTATGCCGACAATCGGAGGAGAGACCTTGAATTCTAAGTGGGGGAGCATGTCTTTTTAAAGATCTTGCCCACACGAGGAATTAGAAGATTCGGCATCAAGGGAAAGCTGAGTCCGAGATTTATTGGCCCTTTTGAGATTCTGGAACGAATCGGCGAGGTGGCGTACAAGCTGGCTTTGCCTCCTCAACTGGCCGGTGTACACGATGTCTTCCATGTATCAATACTGAGGAAGTACGTGTACGATCCTTCACATGTGATTCAATTTGAAGAATTGAAGCTGCAAAAGGACTTATCATATGAAGAAAGACCGATCAAGATATTAGATCGGAAACTACACCAACTGAGGAATCGGGCTATACCGATGGTGAAAGTCCAATGGAGCAAACGTGGATTCGAGGAAGCCACATGGGAGTTAGAAGAATCTATCAAGAAGAAATACCCGGATTTAATCTCAGGTTAGAATTTAACCTTTCAATTCGAATTTTTGAATTTTAGTAATATAGTGTGAATTTGGAGGACCAAATTCTTTTAAGTGGGGGAGGATGTAGAAACCTGATAAATAAAGATGAGAAATATTTTTTTCAATTTTATTCTATAATTAAAATTTTCATGAAATAGTTAAATTACATTTTTACTATAAGTAATAAACTAGAGAAATGCATTTACTTGAATTTACTTAAGGTAAATTGAGAAATAAATGCTTTAACCCTTAGATGAATCATAGGAAGCCAAATAAAAGTCCATATAATAGACTATGATTACAATTGACCCATTGGATAATTCATAATGGGTTGGATTAATGGATTAAAGGATTTATTAAAGGATAATTAGACCAAAATTCATAACACATGTTTAATATGTCATTTAAGGGATTAAAATAACCCCATTTCTAGAAGATTGACTCAAGAATCAACCCTTACCTAACATACAACTTTAGACCAGCCGAAATTACATTATTTTCACACCAAAAATGGGCTAGATTAAGAAGAGAAATTGAATTTGTCTTCTAAATTCGGACTTAATGGGTTAGGTAAAATTAGGTGATCGAGGAATCTTGACAAAATTGGCCAAGTTTTGGCTATAAATAGAACCCCAATCAACCCACAAACCATCTCTAGAGGCATAAGCTATGCTGGTGTGCAGATTGAAGGAGATTTGAAGAAAGATTTGGGAGAAATCAAGGGTTTCATCTTATTTGGGGAATTTTCTTACCTCTTCCTTAGATCCGTAAAAAATGTAGGTATCTCTCAGGCTAAATTCTAATTAAAGTATGCTAGATTGTTCCTTTTTCAATGCTCTTTCCATTGATACCTTATTCATTAAATTTCATTGAGAAATGAGTGAGCTATAGCCATTTTTGTGAAGAAAAATCGGAAGTAGCAGAAAAAGTGTCGACTCCTTGAGTCGACACTTGGGATCGAGTTTTCTGCTTGAAATTGAAAACTTAGTGAAAAGTGTCGACCTCCCAAGTCGACACTTTTTCACGGATGTTTTGTTTTAAGAATAAAACCGCACACAAGAATTAAGTGTCGACCTCCCAGGTCGACACTTTCTGCCTGCAAACAAATGTCGACCCCATGGGTCGACACTTTTCTCATCATATAAAAAAATATATATATATACACTCATATGAAAAATCAACCAACCAACCAACCACACCACACCACACCACACCACACCTCGGCTCGGCTCTAAGATTTTCGTATCCATTCAATTCAACTCACAACTTGAGCCCACATCTTATGTCCCTTGGATCCTGACTCAAGGGTTAGCTCTCCAACATATAAAGCCATGAAAGTTTTCAAAACTTCCAATGTGAGACTAAAGATTAGTCACTATACAATAGAAATTATAACATTTGAAAATCCACATTAATTGTAAGTATTTAGTCACCAAAAGTAAGGAAAGGTAATATTAGCATGTTTTAATTCTTACAGCATGTTAAAAATTATTTTTTTTGTAAGATAAAATTATTTTTTTTCATGTAAAAATCTATTTTTAACCATATTAGTAAATTAATGCATGAAAAGTATTTCCAGCATGTTAAAACTGACTTCCAACATGATAAAATTATTTTATACATACTGAGATATAAAAAATATTTTCAGCATGTTAAAATCTATTTAAACTATTTTTTTGTATGCTAAACCTAATTTTTCTTATTAAATAATTAGTAAATTGTTGCATGAAAATTACTTCCAGCATGATAAAATTTCTTCCAGCATGATAAAATTATTTCTAGCATGTTAGAATTATTTTTAGCATGTTAGAATTATTTTTCAGTATATTAAAACTATTTTTCAGCATGATAATTCTATTTTCCTATCAAATAATTAGTAAATAAATATAGAAAAATGATTTTCAACATGATAAAATTTATGTTGTTATCAGAGAATTTTTGTAATCAGCATGGTAAACTTATCTTTATCATCTTATCAGTAAATTAATGTGTGAGAATTATCTTAGCATGTTAAGTATTAATTTTAGCATATTAAAAATTAATTTTCAACATGTTAAAAATTAAATCCAACATGAAAACTTTATTTTTATCATTTTATCAGTAAAATAACATATGAAAATCATTTTCAGCATGTTAAAATTATTTTCAGCAAGTTAGAATTATTTTCGGCATAAAAATCTATTTTCATAACAAAATTCTGATTTTTATAATAATAAACCACCGTTTTGGCTAAAACTAATGCATCTCTAATGTACAAAAACTTCATGTAAACATGTATAAATACTTGTAAATCAAATGCACACAAGATTAAACCATGGAATTAAATTAATTCTATTAAACTCTAATTACTTGAATTTTCTTCCTAGTTACCGTTCTTTCTTGAATTCCATGACTTAATGTCGTTAAACATGATGCCTTAAAATTATTATTCACTCCTCTTGCTACTTCTGAGATTTTTGCCAGATCTGTACTTTTTACAAATGAGCTTATTCTTGAAATTCATTGGCCATAGTGTTAAGTGGATGTCTAAACATACTTGGGATCTTATGATCCACCGACCCAATGCCTGGCATTAATGGGGCCCGGTCTCATCCTGGGAGGAGCGCCCGAAAGTACTTGTGCTCATGGGAGTTGATTGACCACGGTGTGACATTACACTGAAGTGCATGACTTGCTAGATTATTTATGACATTCCACACTTCGTTATTGTACTTGTTTACTTGTTACTTGAAATTGCTTGAAATTACATGATATATTTGACTTGCATGAAATGACCAAATTCTTTCATGATATTCTTTACATGTTCAATATTCAATACTTGGAATTATCTTGAAACCTTGTTATCATGTTATTACTTGAAATTCCGTATACAATTTCCTACTCGCTATTCATGATCTTAAACACTTCCCGATTTACTTGGAAAAATGTCCAAAATGATAAATACTTAAATATTGCCTGATTATAGATATATAAAATCCTACTGAGCTTTTTGCTCACCCTACGTTTTGGTAAATTATTGCAGAAAATGAAATTAAACAAGGGAATGGACGAGTGAAAGAGTGTTTTTCTTTTCCCTAGGATTTATGTAGGTCATTAGTGATTTTATAAGAATGTTATATTTTGGAGTTTGAAGATTGTAATTGCCTTTATGGCTTATGAATTAGTGATGTAAACTTCATTTGATGGAATAAAAGCATCATTTTCTCATCTATCTTTCTCTTTAGAAATCAAATTGTCCATGCTCTGATCGACACGCTTGTTTACGACTCGCTCGCGCCCTCGATATTCCGCGTCGAGGCGTGACATGGGAGCTCTCTATGTTCTTCCGGGGGGGATCGGATCGATGGTCTGGTCCACTTTTCTCTCTCTATCTATCCTCCTTTTTCTTTTCGGCATGAGCCGCTTTTATAGAATGGGCGGCCTTCTCTTTGAAGAAAAACTCCTGCCATCTTCTCTTTGTTTGTAAGATGAGTGGAGTTGACCTTCTACACTGGCATCTGTTGATTTGCGCAGTACACTAGCACCTGTCTGAGGATAGGATGTCTATTGCTATTGCCACCGTCACTGCTTGCCTTCACTGCTGCCACCATTGTGCTGTCGACTTGGGATGTAAACAGCTCTGCGATCCTTAAATGGCTATGGGATGGGCATTGAATGCTCTGTTCTCTTCTCTCTGTTACTTCGCATGAGTTTAATCAGGAAACAGAGTATTGGAATGTGGATGGGATTGCGCCTTTGGTTAAAACGGCGCGGTCGAGGGCGCGCCAGTTTAGGCCACGCCGATTTAGATGGGCATGAGATTATCTGCGAGCCGGTTTAGCAGCCAGGGGGCGCGCGCCGGTTTAACTGGAAAGGGGCAGGCCACGCCGATTTATCAGCTAGGGGGGCGCCGATTTTAGCAGATGGGGACCACATCGGTGTAGAAGCAAAAGGGGGGCGTGCCGGTTTAGAAGCAAAAAGGGGGGCATGCCGGTTTAATAGGAAAGGGGCAGGCCGTGCCGGTTTAGCCCAGGGAGAGGCCGCTCCGGTTTAGAAGTAAAAGGGTGTTTTGCCCCGGCTTCGAAGTAGCTCAGACAAACACTTGGCCTCCAATACTGCCTTAGCTTTGATGCACTATCTCTGGGGTGTCCATTTCGAGGCCGCTGGGCCTCGGTTTACGATTCCGAGTGATTTTTGGTACCTGCCGAACCCGTGTCAGATTGCTCGGGTTCCTCCCTGATTTGGCCTTCGGCACTGTGAGTCGTGCCCTTAACTCTGCTCCCTGCCTGTGGGGAGTGTCTTCATCAAATGAGCAGCCACCCAAAGTATTGTCGCCCCCATTGGGCAGTTCCTCGGCCTTCTACGGACCTTTCTGACATGATGTGTGCCCCGATCGGGTTACTCGGATTTTCCGCTGATTCGGCCTTCGCACCTTGTTTTGAAAGGCCAGGACCATTTCTTCAGCTCGAGAAGCTTCCTTATCAGGTAGCGGACCACCAGGTGTGTTTTTGTCCTGATCGGGCCAGATATGGGGTTCATTCGGCCTCTCCGTCCTCGACTTGCTCTCGGGTGCTAGGACGTTCATGCTGTATGATCATTTTTTGACGTCCACAGCTCTTCACTTCTCATCACTGTTGAATGCATATCTGGCTACCTGCTCGCTTGCTTGAGTTTTGCATTAATGACTCATTGTTGCATATTCTGACTTTGTAATTGGCTTTAATCTAAGCCCTCTTTGTTGATGGCAAAGGGGGAGAAGTTTTAATGAGTCATTGTCTATTTCATGATTGTATTCCCTTAAGAGATGACTCATAATGAACTCAAAATGACTCATAGTTGCCATCATCAAAAAGGGGAAGAATGTTGTGCATGTGTGGAACATGCTTAATTCTATTGTTTTGATGATGTCTGACCATGACTCATTAGTGAGTCTAATTTGTAGTTAATGATGTCAATGTTCATGTAGTACAAGTCAAAGAGTCAGCACTGGCATGTGAATGGCCTCATAAAGATAAGCAGTGTGAAGACATCATGCAATGATGCCATGGGATATGATGCATTGAAGCAGCAAGGCAAGATATGAGAAGTTCAACCAAGCTCAAAGGCTGCGTCGACCCCATCATTCATTGCGTCGACGCAACCAAGCAGCAAAAGAAGCCAGTCACTCAAGTTTACAACAAAAATCAAGGCAGGTGATGAAAAGCTAAGATATTGTTGGTTGCATAGAAATCGAGGTAGTTGGATGCACAGAAATCAAGGCAGATGATGCAGAAGAATGAAACTAAAAAATTAAAGCCAAGTGAAGTTCACCCTCTTGCTCAATCAAATGAAAGATCAAGGCAGACAAACACATGAGTAAGGGTGACAAATAGCCATACACAGGTGACAAACACCTGCTATAGGTGACAGATATATATATAAGGGTGACAAATGGCTCACAGGGCAGACAAACGAGTCACGGTTGAATAATGACCAAAGCCGACGGCTCAAGGCTCTTAAGGGTGACAAATAGCTCGTTAAGGGTGTAATATAGCCGATAATAGTGAAAAATAGCCAATAGGGCTGACAAATAGCTCATAGCCATTTAAAGTCGACCGTGAGCGAAGGCTGCGCCAACGCAGTCCCTTCACTGCGTCAACGCAATCAACGCCGGCTCGCTAGAATCTGAAGGATACATGAAGGCTACGTCGACGCAAGAGCATTGCTACATCGATGCCATTGAAGGCTTTCTCTGATAAACCTGCAACTGTTCTATGGGCTTCCAAGTCAAAAGAGTCGACTCCTAGTGTCGACACCTTTTTGTAGATGTTCTGCCATGCAAACTGTGCCAACGCAGAAGTCACAGGCGTCAACGCAACAGCCCGCAGCATAAGCGGCACAACTTCACAAGGCTGCGTCAACGCTGCAAGCTATGGCGTCAACGCAGCATGCCAGCCTTCAGCAGCCCATCCAATAGCGCCAACATAGTAGCACAAGGCATCAGCGCAGCAGCAGCTTAAGTAACAACAAAGGCCAGGCCCAAGATAGATGTGTCGACGCTGCATGGTCAGCACGTCGATGCATATCCCTGAAATAGAACACCTTATAAGGGGTATTCGAAGAAGGCAGCGTCGACGCTATGTGAACAGTGCGTCGACGCATTTGAAGATACTCAGGCCATTTTCTGTCAAAATCACAGATGTTCGAAAAAGGATCCAGTAGCCAAAAATAGGAACCGCAAACCTCCAAAATCACATCTTTTGAGGTCTGAGAAAGTTCCTAGGACAGTGGACTGTCCTCTTCATCATGAGGCTATAGTACAACCTTTTGGGAGAAACCTTTTGGTAGCTACCAGATTAAGGAAAGGTCAGTTCTTCCTGTACTATACTTTTTGCAGTCAACCAATGGGATTTCAGTCCAAGGAAGGTACCAAGGACAAGAAGACTGTACCCCTCTGTCCTGGGCCAATGAGAAAGAAGATCTGGCAGATCTCCAAGTCCAAGAAGCATCATTTCCTTTCCTACAATTCAAATGGAGGATCTTGGAGGGAAATTTCTGTGCCCTTGCTAGACCAATCAGGTTACAGAAATAAGAAGAGCTGAAGAGAAGAAATATCCTATTCCTGTCTTGGGCCAATCAGATTTTAGCTTAGGAAAATTATCTTGCTTCTGTCATCAGATATGGTGTACCAATCAAGAAGAGGTTAGTGTTCAAATAAGCCTTTTTCCAGCCAATTAGATCGTAGGATTCTGGACGGAATTGATTCTACCCAGCCTTCTATATATATGAAGCTCTCTACATGAAGAGAGCTGTTGCTGCCTCAAGAGGAAGAGGAAGAAGAAGGCCTGAAAGAAGAAAAGAGAGAGAGAGCCCGTGCCTTAGCTGATTATCTGAGAGGAAGAAAAAGAGAGGAGAAGAAGAGAGAGCAGCCCAGCACATGGATTCACCTAATCCGGTGCTGTAAAGAGATGGAGAGGCAAGCATCCCTACAGTTAGCCTGAGTGTGAAGAGAGAAAGCATCAACAACCAATGAAGTCTCAATTTCAATCCGTTCAGACAAGACTTGTGGATCAAATCCAAAGTCTTCATGCTCTATTCAGAGCTAAAGTTTTTGTTTACATCTTTCTTTGTTTTCTTTTCATCTACTGTGTTCCGTAGCAAGCTGTGAGGCTCAGCAGTAGCAAGCTGTGTTGCTTAGCAGTTGTAGGGATTTGTTCCCTGAAGTTGTGGATCCGCGGCTCAGGCTGTTTGTCAGCAGAAAGCCTCACCGGGTTTGGTTAGGGGTAGACGTAGGTTGTGGGTCACAACCGAACCACTTTAAAAATCCTTATGCAGTGGGTTGTACTTTGTGAGTGTGATTTATCTTCTCTACCCCCATTCACAGGTTCTTGTGTTAGCTTAAACACATGCTATCTTAGTTGCTTTTCAATGAACACACATTAGTTTACTGTCCACATACATTGGGAATCTGTTGAGCAGTCGTTCTACTTGTAGTACAGAACGGGTTGTGTGGGTGCGTCGACCCCACCAATCTGCTGCATCAATGTAGCTTCCCACTGGGGCACTAAACTGTACTACAGCCCTAGAGACTGAGTCGACTCAGCACTCGAGTGCGTCGACCTGAGCAGTCTGGGTCCGGTATTTTGCTCCAGTCCTTGAACCACTCATGCTAAATCCGCTATGCTTCATGTTTAAGGGTTTTTATTTGCATCATAGCAGTAGTTTATGTTTTATCTTGCTAAGCTTTTAATTGGGCATAATTTGTCACCGGATCTATTCAACCCCCCTTCTAGATCCTGTTGCACCCAAGGGACCTAACAAAGTCGACACTCCTTGACACCCTCATCAGTCCCCTGGCCACCAACGCATTCCTCTCCTGTACCATCCTCGTCAATGGCCGCAAGACCAAGCTCTCCTTTGGCACTACAATGAGTTGCTCCCTGCCATGCCATACACATCCTCTGCTATGTTATGCTCTTCTCTCTCTCTCTCTCTCTCTCTCTCTCTTTATTAGCTTCTTGAAAAAGGTCTTATCTGAACGGCCTTTGAAGTTGTAACATTTGTATTAGAAGGTTCATCTACTAGTGGCCAACGATATGTGCTAAAAAATTTGTCTTTTATTTTGGTTAGATCTTATTGGAGATGTAAACTATGGAGCTTTTGTTCTCTGTTCCTTTGTTTGTGATGTCAGCTGTACGTGACCTAGGATGATAACTTAATCGCCACCCTGACTGTGATGAAGACCATCTCATACTCGGCCTGCCTCTGGCTGCCCGACAAGATGTCGTGGTCGAAGAAGAAGGAATTGTTGGAGGGCACCATCAATGAGATGGGCCACTAAGACTGTGCTAACACGATGATCGGCAACTGGCACCTCTGCAGCATTAGCAGTAGATTCGTATTTCCCTCAAGATCCTCATGTGCTAGCTATAGACCAATACGCCCCCATGTAATTTGTCCCAAAGCCCATAATAGCAAACATCATAGATATAGATATCTACTTGAGATCATATTCAAGGTTCCTCATTTCACCTGGGACTGAGCGTAGAAGATCAGAGCCAACCATGAGCAGAGCTTGTTCCTAAACATGACGTCGGCGACGGCAAAGAGCATGGCAAAGAAATCGGAGTAGTCAATGGGGAGATCCTGGGGGGGCACCGTCGGGGCAACGCAAGGCTTGGCCGAGGAGGGCTACCTCGGATTGGCCCCGAAGGAGTTTCCAGAGGAAGAGGACGGTGTGTCCTTCATCTCCGATCTACTTTGTTGGGTTGATATCTATGTATTAAGTTAATCTTGGAAATTGTTGGGTTGGAACTCAGGTATTAACTTGGTTACAGTAATTTTGACAATAGCAAAATATTGAATTAACAAAAACCTTGAAATAACAAAGCTTTCAATGAACAAAGTCCTGTAATGATAAAATACTACGAGTAAGAAGAAGAAGAAACCAAAAATTCATCTAAGAATAACATAGGCACAGAAGAATAAGACTATATTCACTTATGTGTTGCAAAATTGAACTAAATTTAACATAGGCACAAGAAAAGTCAGCTAAATTTCACTTAGTCAAAAGAACATTCACATAGTCACAGAAACTTAGAGCTATGTTCACTTAGTCGTAAAAACTCAGATAAGTTTCACTTAGTTGAAAGAACGTTCACATAGTCGTAGAAACTTAGAGCTGTGTTAGTTAAGTCGCAAAAAGAAATCTAAGTTTCACTTAGTCACGGAAACTTAGAGCTATGTTTACTTAGTCGCAAAAATAAAACTAAGTTTCACTTAGTCGTAGAAACTCAAAGTTATATTCATTGAGTCGATCTTTTAGGAAGACTATAAGAATGCCTATCATAATAAGATAGTCAGACAAACATCGCCAATAATCAATCGACTATCTCAATCTTAAAAGATCACACTACTATAAGAGCTTAACTTAATCTATCACATAAGCACATAGAATCATTGACTATCTAAATTTATCTTCGACTATCTTAAAGTTATCTTTAAGTCTTCGCCTATATTCTTATATCTTTGATAGCTGCAGTTCTACACGTATATCAAATATCACTTAGTCGATGTTGTAAATGAAATTGCACTAATAAATCGACTATGCTAGATAAAGGCAAATTCATTAAGCAACTATCATAATGGATTTCAAATTTTAAATGTATTAAATGTAGATATACGAACATTTATTGATACCCATGCAGTATATGGGTAAACACTTTATCTTTGTTTCCTTTACTATGAAATACACTTGACCGAAAACTTGGAAAGGTCTATCTGTATGACTTATTTCAGGAAGGAAAAGGAAGAAAGCAACTAAACATGATAGTACATATATGTGTTAATGCCAGAAAACATAAGGGGGTATTCTAAGCAGTAAGCCCATTTGACTTCATATTTTTAATATATAAACAAATACCTTCTATGGTGTTACGAGCTATCTTCAGAATATATTTTAAACTGTAAGAAAAAATATCTTTATATCGTTAAAACTATTCAAAATTATCTTTATATTCTTACATTTATCATAGTTGTTGTAATACTCCTACAATCTTTAAGAAAATAGTCATTGTGTCCCTTCCCAGGGGTATAGGGATAAAATTCTATTTTAAGGATAAAAATAGATAGGGACAAAATGAATCTTTTCTTAAAGATTTCAAGAATATTATCATAAATATGATAAAAATAAGAGTATGTGGATAATTGTGTAATATTTTAAGAATATAAAATATGATTTCTAAAATTTATATATGTAATATATAACATTCCACCATCCCCATATACTGACGTTAAAAGAGTTACCCAGTGTTCTAGTAAAAGATGGAACTAACTCATTAGTAATGTTTTGTGCAACATCTTGGTTAATTATACACAATAGTATTATAAGTGTAACACTTATTTTTTTGAATTTTTTTGAGTGGCCTTCACGTCAAGTTATATTGATGTGTCGGCCACATCACCAGGTGACGTAGCGTGAGACCACCGGAAAAAAAAGAGCCAAATGTAAATAATGAAAAAGAGATATTTTCACTATTTATGGGGGTGGAGTTTTATTTTTGTGTAACCCACACGACATGTCACTTGATGGCGTGGTCGGCACACTAAATTGACTTGGAATAGGGTTAGTAAAAAATAAATAGTGTTGTCGGTCCGTATGACTTATTTCAAGAATGAATAGACAAGGAAGAAAGTAACGAAACATGATAATACAAATACGTGTCAATGCCAACAAATAGAAGGGATTATTCTATGCAGTAAGCCCATTTGACTTCATCTTTTTAATAGATAAATAAATACCTTTTATGGTGTTACACACTATCCTCAGAATATATTTTAAAATGTAAGAAAAATTATCTTTATATCATTAAAATTATTCAAAATTATCTCTATATTCTTACCTTTATCGTATTTACCATAATACTCCTATAATCTTTAAGAAAATAGTCATTGTGTCCCTTCGCAGGGGTAAAGGGATAATTTTTTATTTTAAAGATAGAAATAGATAGGGACACAATGAATATTTTCTTAAAAATTTCAAGAATACTACGATAAATATGATAAAATAAGAGTATATGGATAATTTTGTAATATTTTAAGAATATAAAAATATGTTTTCTAAAATTTATATATGTAATATATAACATTCCATCATCCCTATATACTAACGTTAAAAGTGTTACCTAGTGTTCTAGTAAAAGATGGAACTAACTCATGAGTAATGCTTTGTGCAACATGTTGGTTAATTATACACAATGGTGTTGTAAGTGTAACACTTATTTTTTTTGAATTTTTTGGAGTGGCCTTCACGTCAAGTTATATTGATGTGTCGGTCACGTCACCAGGTGACGTACCATCGGACCACACAAAAAAAAGCCTAATGTGAATAGTGAAAATGAGATATTTTCACTATTTATGGGGGTGGAGTTTTATTTTTGTGTAACCCACACGACACGTCACTTGATGGCGTGGTCGGCACACTAAACTGACTTGGAACAGGGTCACTAAAAAAAATCAAAAACAAGTGTTGCACTTACAACATCCCGGTGTGTAACTAATCGAGATGTTGCACAAAATATTACTCCTAACTGATACTGATATGACAACGGATGCTAGTAACGATGACTAAAAAGCAAATGGCAATGTATCAATTGAATTTTGACAATGAGATAAAAATAAAGCTAAAGCAGTATTGAGCGGTCTAAACTCCTAAGCGGTTATCTTTTTCTTTGAGTAATGCTTAGTGCACACCTGGGTTATTGCACATCCCTAGTGTGACGACCCAAGATCCAGATACATGGAAGAACCCGATACCATTCGAATCCTGACCCGCCGCCCACGAGTAGGAGGGCTCGGAAGGGCTAAAAGGAGTGTGGAGGTACAAAGAAATAGGAAATAAAACAGGACAATTCAACAATTAACAGAAATAAATAAATAACTACAGAGTCCAGTCCAACAAAAGTACAGTCTAAGGTAGATAAGCGTACCCAACACCGAGTGAACACTCGGCCTGGCAAGCTGGTAACTAAGAACCTCCGCACAGCACCCTCAAATCTCGAGGAAGAACTACCACACCTGAAAAGCTGGGGTGAGCCTCCTATCATTGGCTCAGTAGGGGCATCGCGGAACCCCAACCGTAACCAACGGCGGTAGCGGAAAGCAGCAACTACAGCAGGAACAGCAAACCAGTGGCCGGTAAAAACTCGGCACTATAGCTACTCTACTGCACTGAAAAACACACCCCGATCTCACAGTCGGGGAAACGCCGGTCTAACGAAAGGAGTTCTGGCTACACCGCTATAAAACATACCACGACAACCGTGTCATGGAGGCCCGTTTCATAGACAAAGGTCCAACCCAAGACCACGTGGTCTGGGGAGATACTATCACGACCTCGCCGTCGTGAACCCTACACTATCTAGGGAAAAGACCCTCGGTAACGCTCACCGGAAACCCTAGACCTCTACCTCGGAAAACACACAGAACCTACACGTAAAACTACGTCTCGCAGATGGGGAACGAAAACTCGAGTCACAAGATCCTCACATCACGTGACAGGAGCACTGCCCACTAGAAGCAAGGCCGGATGCGTCCACTGACGTCTTACATCGCACCTAGTGTCTTCCTACTACGCCCCAGGCGGAGACTAAGACACACAACCAGTACCACGAACAAGGACTAGCTGGGGTCGCGCTTGTCAGCGCGGGTTCAATGCTCCCAACCAAGTGTGCACACACAGACCATGCGCCCTAGGTCAGATCCTCTAGCTGGTTCTTCCTTAAAGCCTGTACTCAGGCTACGCGAAGGGGCCCTACGGTAACTAGCCTATAAACCGTCTCTCTCGGGTAAGCCGCTCCACCACTCCCTGGTGGGTCAGCACACGCGTGCTGTAAGAAGGCTACGACCAGTGGGAGGTCACTAAACGTGAACACAGAAAGTCACGCACCCACCCATCGCGAGTAACACGGAGTAATAGGTGGCTCGGGCTCACCAGACTCTGGACAGTCCACTAGACATAATAAACCCAAGGGTCCTTGAGTCACGAGACTTGGGTCAAGACCGTTGCACAGGACGGTACATCGCCGTCAATCTAGCCTAAACCCTAGGTCTGAAACAACAGTAGCATGATTCCCTATGCAGCTCACAAGCCGCCGAGTTGATCCCCTATCCAAGGGAAAAACAGGAAACCTCCAGCCTCAGGTTGGGTGACTGGACTCACAGTCCAAGGGTCAAACCCACGGCCCACTAGGAAAACACTTACCGAAAAGCCAATGACGTGCGGGAATAACCCACCGCACACATGCCGATACACGACGACTCGTTTTAGCGAGAACACGAAAGCCCAGAACACATGGGGTCACCCGGACCCTCTAAACCTATGGGCACACTAATCGAGGTAACACGGTACTTTCAGACACCCCAGGAACATGGACACAGAATCCACGGGGTGTTCGGGACATCCACGAGACCGAAGGTCGACCACTGGGTCACAACCGGGTCGATCGGGGGCCAACACAACGCAAACGACACACAACTAGCACGGAAAAGAGGGTGGGGGTCCTCCCTGGACCGTCAAGCCGCTTGGCGGTCCACCATTGGACCGCAAGGCCCAACTTAGCGGTCCACTCTGGACCGCTAGGTCGAGCTTAGTCGTCCACCTTTGGGCCGCTAGCCGTGTGAGACACCAGGAAACGAAACGGTCCTCCCAAGACCACAAGTAGGGCTGTCAATAGGACGGGTCGGCCCGACAGGCCCACGGGCCTGGCCCGATTTCAGGCAGGGCCGCAAGGTCTTTTTCGGTCCGCGAGTTTTTAGTCGGGCCTAAAAGTCCGACCCGACTAGATCCGCGGGCCGGGCTCGGGCTTTGAGTTCGGCCCACAGGCCGGCCCAGCCCGTTCTTTTTTTATTCTCACTTCAAATTTTAAAAATTATTTAGTTAAAATTATGTAATTTTACTTAATTAGAAGTTTTAAAACTCTCTTTTCTCACAAATTATGTAATTAATATCAAAATTTTAATTAATTTAGTGAGATTATAAATGTTATATTATTAAATATTTTTATTTTTATTTATTTAAATTGTCGGGCCAGGCCGGGCCTTAGTCGGGCTTTGTATTTTTTAAATAATGTGGGGCCCGACTGGACCCGGCCCGACTCAACCCGGCCCGACATAGGTCGGGCCCGGGCCGGGCCGACCTAAGCCCGGCTCGGGCCCGGCCCATTGACAGCCCTAACCGCAAGCCCCTAGTCGCGGTCCTGGCTTGACGGCTAGCGTCGCTTAGCGGTCGGTCGCAAGGCCGCTACTCAACCTAAACCCGAACGACCAAAATCGCAAAAACGGTCATGCCCTGACCGCTAAACACTGGTTGGCGGTCTCCTTGAGACTGCTAAGCTCGGTGGCGGTCCATCGCGAGACCGCAAGGCTCGAACCGACATAAGGGGACCTCTGGCGGTCTCCATATGGCCGCCAGGTCACTTGGTGGTCCCCGGAAGGACCGCTAGGTCGTCCCGAGTGCGAAAACGACGAACACGGTACAAAACCCCATTCCACGCCCCGTTCACACCCATGTGAAGGGAAAAATAAGGGAAAATCATTCCCCAACATCTCTAGCACCGAGAGGACTCATTTAAACCCCAAAAACGAGATCAAAACGTAAGATCCAGCTCACACCCTAAAACATCCACTTTTCCCCCAAACATGAAAATAACCCCGCTCGGCTCACCACGGCCTACAAAACTCATGGGAAAGGAAGTACATGGGTTAAGGATCCATCCGCCTACCTCCACCGAAGATTCCGCGCACCGAGGACGCCGATCCGCGAAGAGAACGCCGTGAAAGCTTCGTCGGTTCACGAACTCACCACGATCTCCACCGCGAGCCACCACCCCTCGATCCTCGCCCATCCTCGCCTGCTCCTCGCCCGTCTGACCGCCGCCTCGCTCCATCGGCCGTCGGAGAAGAGAGGGGAGAAAGAGAGAACGTGAGAGAAGAGAGAGGGGGAGAGTGAGAAATGAGAGATGAGGAGAGAGAAAAGGGGTTAACATATAGAAAAATCCAAAAATTTAGGAAAATACAAAAAATAGGAAAAAACCATCTCCCTGATCCTCGAAAAATACACAACTCGCTGGTAACATCCCAGAGTCGGAGAACGCAACGGTTCGCCCTACACGGGGTTCTGAAGGTCCGATAGGCAAAAACACGCGTAAACTGCTAAACTCAATCCGGGACCCACAAAAGCGATCCGAAATCCACAGATCCAGATCCGATAAATATTCGAAAAAACCTGGGGCATTACAACCCTCCCCCCTTAAACAAATTTCATCATCAAAATTTAGGACAAGCACCATGCCACAGGGGGAGAACACCTTAACCAACTGATAACGCTGTCAGAGCCCCAACACAGAAAATCTCGATTCTCACGAAAACACAGATCCTGAGGGACATGGCCAGACCATAATCACGAACAACACCTCGCCCATGACCCAACACACGCTGATCATCAGAGCAGGCATAACAACAAAAAGCATAAGTTTGGTATCACCTCAGCTGCACGGAAACCAATCACGGCACCGTTGCCACAATCTCGCTCATCGAGGAGACACAATCCTCATTACGAGAAACAGTCACTGATCAACCCATGGTCGGTGGACCAACCAAACGTCAGCCTCTCTGCTAGCTGACCGCCATAAACCGTCGGCTCCACGCCAAGGACCATCTCACACCTGGCAAGCCGAATGCCAAAAATGGCACGGGACCAACTCTGTCAGAACTCAAACTTTTACAAAGCCCAAGTCCCATCCAGAAAAAGGCACATTATGGAAACGGCCACCAAAGGCCTCGCTTGCACACAGCTCTCGCCATTCTCGAACCACAACCATCAGCATCTTTTGTCTGCGAAAAGACCACTCACTGGTCACCAGCCATTCGTCAATGGGAAACCCTGACTCACTCAACTTCTTCCTTCTTTCCTGGTCCTTCACCAGGTCTGAAGGGCACATTCCAAATCTCGACAAGCCATCCGTTGACTCTTCCACAGACCATCACCATATCTTGAGCCAATCCTCATGCCAACCCTACCCTCTCTGGGGAGCACGGAAAACCCAATTGACAAGATTCCAGAGTGTTCGGTCCTCACCTCACTCGACTCAGACTTAGAGGGAAAATCTTCCCATGCTGGTCACAGACCAAAGACCACCGTTCTGATGCCAACGTCCTATCAAGGACTTCCATGCATAGACATCACCCGCCGTCCTGTCTCATCAAATCTTATCTCATCTCAATTACTCCAAATGGACGCCCGCCAATCCCGGTTTCGCTCTTACCACCGAGCCACGGGAAACAACCTGAGCAATTCACGGCGCACGACTCCAAAGCAACCAAGTGCCACTTGCTATCACTGTAACTTGGTCGACGACGCCACGACCAATACACACCGGTCCCAAGACAATACACATCTTACCATGGTTGACCACATAGTCAACCTTACCAACCGCTCGCAGCTACCAACAGGGACCCATAATCTCTCAGAGATCACTTCTCCAGAACACGATATCTTCCAACCAAGGAAAAAACTCAATATACCTCCGACCAACGGAAGGTCTCCACGCTCGACCTGACCTCGAACCTTGCACACACTGGGAACAACACCTTCCAGTACCAGGAAAAAGCATCAGGTCAGCTTCTCCGGCACACACGCCAAGTGTCTCGTCGGACCACATTCACAACATCTCTCGATGCACCACTACTACAATTCCTCGAACTGCAACAAGCCACGCCAAGAGCCGCAACATGAGCCATAATCGGCAACCGCCAACGCTCATCCTCGAGTCCCGAACTCGCCGCGGAACCTTCACATCTCAAGTCAAATCCAGGGCGAACATAGCCCATCCACACGAAGAAGCGCATGACTTAAAGCTCACTGGGACAACTCTGCCCAATCCAGCCTCGAAATCCACAAGGATAACCGGGACAGACACATCATTCCTGACGCCACAAAGCATGACAAGAAAAATCAGGCTCGATAATCAACAGCTCACCAAGAAGATCTTCCGCTCACTTGAGCACACCTCTCGGTTAGAGCACCCGCTCCAACACCTTAAACCATAATCTTGACGCCTCAGGGGCTGAATAAATCTCAAGCTGGAGTGGCCAAACCAATGATAGCTCCCTCAGAGCACACTCACAGCCACTTAACTATGAACAATCCTCACCAGCTACCTGACCTCGCTGGAGATTCCTCGAACGCAGCTCCGCGAACTGATGCGGAATGAGACTCGAACGGGCTAAGACCTACGATCGACTCGGAGTGCGGCCAGCACTAGCACGCTAAAGGCAAGCCGAGCTGCTGACCTCCGTGGCGTTCTCCGGGTGGAGACGTCTCTCAACAAGAAACTCACTCTAGCTTGACGATCGTCCCTACGAGGGAAACACGGGATCACAGCGATTAAGAAACAACTGTCGCCTAGGGTATGCGGTTCGAGCTCGGTGCTCGACTGGAGTTAAGGAATGGTTCTCACTCTGACAATCACAGTAATTTGTATTTGGATACGGCCATAATCTCACAAATGCAGCATGATAGAAAATATACTAAATAAGCAATGTGAGCGTAGGAACGTTGCGCGTACCTCCACGGCTAGCGCGTGGGGAAGAAATCCCGCCCGATTCCGAGAAACCCCGATACGTACAAATATTATCCGTACAATTTAAGAACATGATGCCCACTCCACGTAGGGAGGTAAAGGGCTACAAGCACACTTTCGGGGCTGCTGGAACTAGGGTTGATGGGCTGCACTCGTAGGAGACGAGGGAGGCGAGTCGGGGCCGATCAGGTGAGCCGATTGATCGCCGAGCGGTTCTGCCCGCGCTGATCACCCGGCGCAGCAAACTTGCGGAAGTCGGTACGGCTGGATCTGACATCCGATTAGGGTGCTGTTTATGGGAGCACGTCGGCGAATGGATGAAAAACACCTCGGCCAAATGGCTCAATCAGATCTGATCAGATATGGGAGTGACAGCACTTGCACCAGGGCTCTAGTTCTGCTCACACAGAATTGCACAGGAAAACTAAAAATTATAGAATAAATAGCTCCGGTCTCTGAATGGAACGCCACTTGTTGGAGATCATCGGCGACGTCTGGAGGAAGGGTCTGACCAAGGGGTTTCGTAAGATCTGCAAAGAGGAAGGCGAGGCTGCTTATGCAAGTCGCCTCTGGTTCTGGATCGGATCTGCACAGGTTGGCTTGCGCAGTCTCACCAAAAGCGATGCCACACCCAGCACGATCTCAGAATGATGCGTGCTTGGTGGCAGTGCGAAGAAGACAAGAAGATATATGATCAATGAAAATCTCAGATTTTTAGGATCTGAGATTAGATCGTAGAATTCTCGTATCAGAGAATTTGAGATCTGGTCAAATCTGGACAGTAGGCTCGGATAGATTTGCGCGGCTTCACCGTTAGAATTGTTGCCGGAGATCTCGAACTCCGATTGCGACGAAACCAGCGCTGAATTATTCCTGACTGGTAGACCTACCTCTGGTAAAATCACCAGACTCAGATCTACTCAGGAAGAGGCCGGGGTCTACTCAGAAGATAGGGATGAGATCTGGGTGGGCAGATATGGATCTGCACACGAGCGCGAATCGAACGATAACTTCGGCGTCGCACCAATAGGAAGGGGAGTCGCACCCCGACTAGATCCTGTCGCAGGATGTAGGGCTCTATACAAGAGAAGAACAAGAGAATCACTCAAGGAAGAACAAGAGAATCACTCTCTACAAATTTTCTCTCACAAAAACTTTAATTTTTCATTAGCTTCCTTAAGAACACTATACATGGCTTTATATAGACATACAAGGGGGAGAGGGGGAGCTTGGAATGACATGGGGAGAGGGGGAGAGGGGGGGGCTGTGGCCAAGACAAGGGGGGGAGGGGTTGCTTCGATGGTGGGAGGGAGGAACCTTCCTTCCTCCTTGAATGGTCAAGGAAGGAAGGTGGAATTCCAATCTTGGACCATGGAAAGCCTACCAAGCCACCCATGCATTCACACCCAAGCCCATAATCCTTTCACACCTAATCCACATTCACACTTGTTCACACTTGATTACCCATTCACACTTGTGAACCCATTCACACTAGCACACCTATTCACACTATGCCCCTTTCACACTTGTCCACTCTTGGCCTTTTACAATAGTAATTGTCCACATGGACTAAATAGGGCCCACATAAGGCTAAAAAAATGTGGAATCAAGGTGAAAGCTTGATCGATGCGTCCACGTCCTCCTCGAGCTAAAGGGGCTCCGACGTGTCCTCGTCCACCGATGTGTACTGTGGTGTGTGTCCGCACCAATTCTCCCCGGGTGGGAGGAACTCGACCCCGTCGAGTAAGGGTCCGATGCTTGAGCTCTCCGTGTGTGATCAAGGCATTGTTCATCGCGGGGTGTCCTCGCCAACGCACTGAGAAGTGTTGGTAGGCTCCATTCCTGGTGGTGGCCACCTGCTCATCCAATATACAATCTATATGCTCACGTTGTTGTAATGGGGTTGGAAGAGGTGGACTCTCGGGTGGTGTGTCACTCACAACAGGAGGAGAAAGCCCAAAAACTCACTAGGGATCACCGCTGGGTTCCGATATGCTACCAGATCTGAAACATTGAACATTGAACTGATACCCTAGTCGTCTGGTAGTTCAATAATGTACGCATTTGAACCCACTCGTTTCACGACCCAGAAGGGTTGGCACCGTGGGCCTCGAGTTTCTTCACGGCCCTCGAGGGAAACCGTTCAGATATGGCCCTGACTATGACGTACTCTCCCTTTCAGAACTCACGGGCGTGTGGGCGTGCATCAGCTAACTCCTTATGACGTGCGTTACTGGCCTTTATGTGACGACGTACATGCTCATGCAGCTGTCTAATATGCTCAACAAAGGACTCAGTTGACTCAGACACATGAGAGTGGACAGACGCATGGACTCTTGGAATGAGGACAGACGGAGACACAAAACCTAACGACTTTCTATGATTGACGACGAACACACTGGACGCACTAAGGAAGACCCGGTAAGAATGATGGACACCGTCTACATACACCAAGTGTAAAGATAGGCTGACCCACAACTTGATGCCGTGAGTCTCAACCCTCGTCAATCGTCTCCGGTTCGGGAAGACTCATCCTCTGGTACGAAAGTGCGAGAGGATCAGGAGACGGGTGACGGGAAGGTAATCCAGACATCAAGTGTGGAGCACGGACAAAGGGAAGTCCGGACGTTGTCTCTCGCACGCGTGGCAGAAATTAGACCATACCGGGTCAACATAGGGCGTCGACAGTGGTACGATAGTCACTAGCAGTTGCGCTACCGTAGGAGAGATGGGTAAAAGAGGGACAGATGACTGCTGCTCGGGATTGACTAGCAAAAGAGAGGTGGCAGGCTGGTCAAGGCCATCAAGGGAAGCTGGCATGGGTGATAGCACGGGGTCGTCCGGTGGGGCTGGGGTGACTGACAGACCCTGGCCCTCTAGGCGCTCTATGGGATCGCTCTCTAACCCCTCAACCTCAGCGAGGTACTCTTCGGCCAACTCATGGTCAGCCTCATAACTCACTAGAATAAGCCCGGGTGGGGCATCCTCCGATTGTGTGTCCTCTTAGATAGAGGAATGTGAAGGACACTGGTCGGGGAAATGGCTAATCCCACTACAGGGGGCCATAGGAGCAGGCTCCGGGTGTCACGCCCCAAGCGCGGAAGATACTCACTAGCGCGATAATTTATATAGATCGTGTCAATCAGGGCAGTAAGATTTCTTTTTGACAAAAGTCAGAATACACAAAATAACTAAGATCTAAATTTCCAAAATAATACCAATAGTCCAAGATGACAATTCTTACAATTAACCAACTGGTGATAAATATACATTATTCAAATCCAACTACTAGTCCTCAAGCCTTAACAAGTTTCAATCAACTAGACTGATATAACTGACATAATTGGAAATACAATGTAAGGGCTTAAGACACAAAAGACACGACTAGCTGATGGTTCAACGATCGATGATTCTAGCACTCATTACTCAGTCTCATTCCCATCTGGGTGGTGGTCGCTATCCAAGTTACCTGAAAAATGTTAGAATGCAACTAGGTGAGCGAATTGCTCAGTAGGAATTACATCTCAAGTTCGAGCAATCTTTAAGTAGTTTACATATTGCGTGTAATGCAGGTATAGTGATGGGAATCAACACCAGGTACTAACATTTTATTTTACATTTGTGTCTTTTTTATTTGTATTTATACCATTGTGTAATTGGGTACGCAATTGTATGGCAAGTATAAGCCAAAATGTGAGTCTTTAGGCTTTAGTGGGTTTATGTGCAAAAGTCCAGTAGGTCCAGCAGGGGGCCCCCACCTTCTTCCCCATTGGTCCACCAAAGCCCTAGGGCCCATGTGGGGCTGGTCAAATGTCCAAGGTGGGCTTCTAGAAAGCTTGACCATTCAAGGGGACAAAAAATGAAAAAATTCAAAAATGATGGCCATTAAAGTCAAGGGGGCGCCCCCATTTAATATTGTTTATTCAAGTTTGTATTTTATTTAATGTGGCCATTTGATCACATGGGGAGTAAATGTCATATCCCTAGTTTACCCCTCCCTAACCCTAGATCTAAGGGTAGTTAAGGTCATTTTTACTTTTCTATGAATCCCTTGTATTTTCCATTGTGATAGAATTAATGAAAGAAAATTTATGAAATTGCCAAGAGCAAGGCCAAGGGCGCCCTCCTCCTCTCTCCTCTCTCCCCCTTGCAGATGAATTTTTACCAATTCTAGAGGTGTGAAGCCTCCCCCATCACCCCCTCTCTGAGTGAGAGGCTCAGCACCGCCGCCGCCATCGCACCGCCACCACCACCCAACGGAGTTCTGTCCAAATCATGATAGAATCTCAAATCCATATTTGTATCTTTTTCTCCTGTAGTCTGATCGAGCCCAAACTTTGAGGGTTTCTTCTCCCTGTCACCCCTAATCTTCAATTTAAATTCCGTGTCATTCCGACATCGTTTGGTATTTTCCCCGTATTTTTGTTCTTCCTTCCAGTAATCTGCCCGTTTGCAGATTTGCGGGACAATGTCCTATTGTGGTATTTTTCCCACCCCCTTAGCCCTCTCCCAAAATTCCTGAAAAATTCTCAAGTGTCCCTTACATACCCCCCCTTTCCACCATAATTTTTCTGGAGTCTAGATCTATTGTTTTCCCTTCGGTCAAAATTCATTTTTAGGGGAAACTCAGTCTGTGCTATGTGTCTGCAGCCCGAGGCAGTAAAAACATTTATGGAACAGTCATTTAAATTTTCAATCCGTTCACTTGATGGATCTGAAAACAATATATGTTGTAGATCTATGAGTCTTCTTTCCAACGGCACCAACCTCACCTCGATCTGATACCGGATCTGAGAGCAATAATTCTTGCCGCCGGGTCGCGCAAATCTGTTCCGTGAACAGACCTACAGAAGCAGCAGTAAGTTAAATCTTGCAAAAATATCAAAGCTCAATTTCAGGAATCGCCACTTCAGGGAGTCGACCAGGGACGTCCCGCCATCATCCCATCCAAGCGTCGTCTACAGAAGACTCAAGGAGGACGACGTCTCTTTGGAGGCCATTACTTGCTGTCCCGCAACTCAGAACTGAGTCGGCGTAGTACCGAGTCAGACCAGTAGGCTGGTTCCATCTCGATAGCCCTTCCGACTTGCTGCCCGTCAACCTAGGATCTGTCCTCCCGGGCCCCACTTGTAGCCCTTTACCTCCCTGCGTGGAGTGGGCAAGAAATCACTGCTGTAATTAATGAATAATTGTTTTTACCGAGAGTTACCGTACTTGGCCGGGGTCGTCTTCCCTACGCCCGGAGCGTGGAGGTACACTCGCCACCCTCCTCGTAGGCACTTTGCTTATCTCGTATATGTTTATATGCCGCTGCTAGTTATAGGATATTAGCTTGCTTTACTTTCATCACCGCTACGAGAGAGAGCGAGACCCGTCCCGTGACACGATCCGAGCACGAAATTGTGAGTTGACCACCCTAGCTCTTTGCTGGTTTCTCAACTGCGCACGTCCGTACGCTTCTCTCGTTAGGGATGATGGCGAGCTTGTTTATAGTCCAAGGATCGCATGTAAATTGGTCTCGAGTCGCATCCGATCCGCATCAAATTGGTATCAGAGACGAAGGTTGAGTCTAGGGTAGTCATTAGTCATTGCTTAACAAAAAAAACAAAAAAAAGTCATTTAAGTCTAAGTCGAGTCTAAGTCAGTCCGAGGTTGCATTTTCATACCATTATTCGGTATATCAAAAGGTGTTGCCCGAACGTTAGGTTACGCCTATCGGGAAGGTCGCACACTTGCGAGAGAGGATCTTCAGATCCCGTAACTCTGCCAAGTACCGTCTATTGGTTGAGTCTAGGTTTGTAGTCGAGTCGGTACTCCAACTTTGCATTGTTGTTTAGGGTCGTGTCTAGTCCAAGAGAGTCCGATCTTGTCACTGTGTGTCTGTATGTCCGCTACCCGCCACCCCCATGGCCGTCCCCCGAGACCATGCGTCGGCTTGGTCATCCATGGTGGCCGAATTCAATGCTTTCATGGCCCGACACTCAACCCCTAACCCAACAACTGAGTCGTTCCAGCGACCTATAGTGTCCACTGCCATCCTACCTAATGGGTTGCATACGGAGATCGGCTTCATCAGTAGGGTGTCGTCTAACTGTGTCTCACAAGACATAGTTGAGTCGCTCTCTAAGACCGGAGAGATTGTTCTCAATGGTGGCTTCGCATTCGTCGAGTTCCAATGGAGGTTCGGCCCCGTTCCTTATGACGATGGAGCATGGTGCACGGTCGACACACTTGCTGGCCCAGGCATCATTTTAGGGCAAGATTGATTGGAAGAAAGGAGAGCAACCTTTGACCGGGATAGGAGGACCTGTACCTTATACCCACCTCACCTATCTGGCGAGTTCGTCTTCCACGACGGCATTCAGCCGACCACCACCGTGTCACCAACCACCCAGCCCCAGCCCCAGCGGCCCGTTTCGCTTCCGAACTCATGCCCACCACCTCTCCCGGAGCCCACCTATATGGCCCCCTGTAGTGGGATTAGCCATTTCTCCAAACCGTGTCCTTCACATTCTTCTACCTTAGAGGACAACCATTCGGAGGATGCCTCACCCGGGCCTATTCTAGTGAGTTATGAGGCTGACCAAGAGTTGGCCGAGGAGTACCTCGCTGATGTTTTGGGGTTAGAGAGTGATCCAATAGAGGGCCAGGGACTGTTAGTCACCCCAATCCCACCGGTCATCCCGGATCTGTCTGTCCCGCCAACTTTGTCCTCAGAGGACCCCACCATCCCACTTCTACCCGTCTCCCCTACGGTAGCGCAGCCACTAGTGACGACTGTACCACTGTCGACGCCCTATGTTGACACGGTATGGTTGGATTTCTGCCACACGTACGAGAGACATTATCCGGACTTCCTTTTTGTCGTGCTTCACTTTAGACGTCCGGATTACATTCCCGTCACCCGCCTCCTGATCCTCCCGCACTTTCATACCCGAGGGTGAGTCTTCTCGAACCGGCGACGATTGACGAGGGATGAAACTCACGGCATCAAGTTGTGGGTTAGTCTATCTTTACACCTAGTGTATGCAGACGATGCCCAACATTCCCACCGAGTCTTCCTTAGTAAGTCCTTGCATGTGTCGTTAGTCGTAGGAAGCTATTAGTTGGTGTCTCTCCGTCTGTCCGCATACCATAGTCCATGAGTCGCTTTTGTTTCTTTATCTGTCGAGTGCATAGTGAGTCTACATGCATGGAGTTAAGTCGGTCTTTGTATGCTCGCGTTGTTAGTCCCTTTCGAGTGCGAGAGAGGTCGGATCCAATGCGTACGTTGTAGACTTGCCAGAATTTGGGATCAGCTCGACCATTCTCTATCTCGGATCTAGTCACATACAGGGACCCAGTGGTGATTCCAAGTGAGTCTTCGAGCCGCCTCCTCCCCTTTGAGAGTGACCTCACCTCGGAGTGTCCACCTCTAGCCTCATTCCCACAGCAGCGTGAGCATATCGAATCTATACGGAATGAGAAGGTGACGATTACTTGGAGTGGAGCTAACTCCACACTTCCAGGTTCGGTGACGGATCCGCAGGAGTCATACGAGCGGCCGCACCCCTTACTCGACGGGGTCGAGTTCTTCCCACCCGGGGAGAATTGATGGGAATCAACACCGGTCACTAACATTTTATTTTACATTTGTGTCCTTTTTATTTTCATTTATACCCTTGTGTAATTGGGTACGCAATTGTATGGCAAGTATAAGCCAAAATGTGAGTCTTTAGGTTTTAGTGGGTTTATGTGCAAAAGTCCAGTAGGTCCAGCAGGGGGCCCCCACCTTCTTCGCCATTGGTCCACCTACGCCCTAGGGCCCATGTGGGGCTGGTAGGTGGGCTTCTAGAAAGCTTGACCATTCAAGGGGACAAAAAATGAAAAAATTCAAAAATGATGGCCATTAAAGTCAAGGGGGTGCCCCCATTTAATATTGTTTATTCAAGTTTGTATTTTATTTAATGTGGCCATTTGACCACATGGGGAGTAAATTTCATATCCCTAGTTTACACCTCCCTAACCCTAGATCTCAGGGTAGTTAAAGTCATTTTTAATTTTCTATAAATCCCTTGTATTTTCCATTGTGATAGAATTAATGAAAGAAAATTTATGAAATTGCCAACAGCAGGGCCAAGGGTGCCCTCCTCCTCTCTCCCCGCTCCCCCTTGTAGATGGATTTCTACAATTTCTAGAGGTGTGAAGCCTCCCCCATCTCCCCCTCTCTGAGTGAGACACTCAGCACCGCCGCCGCCGCCGCCATCGAGCCTCCATCGCACCGCCACCGCCACCCGACGGAGTTCTGTCCAAATCAGGACAGAACCTCAAAGCCGTATTTTTATCTTTTTCTCCTATAGTCTGATCACGCTCAAACATTGAGAGTTTGTTCTCCCTGTCACCCCTAATCTCCAATTTATATTTCGTGTCATTCAGACATCGTTTGTTATTTTCCCCGTATTTTTGTTCTTCCTTCTAGTAATATGCCAGTTTGCAGATTTGCGGGACAGTGCCCTGTTGTGGTATTTTTCCCACCCCCTTAGCCCTCTCCCAAAAATCTCCAAAAATTCTCAAGTGTCCCTTACATACCCCCCCTTCCACCATAATGTTTCTGGAGTCTATATCTCTTGTTTTCCCTTCAGTAAAAATTCATTTTTAGGAGAAACTTAGTCTGTCCTGTGTGTCTGTCAGCCCGGGCCAGCAAAAATATTTGTGGAACAGTCATTTTAATTTTCAATCCGTTCACTTGATGGATCTGAAAATAATCTATGTTGTAGATCTGTGAGTCTTCTTTCCAACGGCACCAACCTCACCTCGATCTGATATCGGATCTGAGAGCAATAATTCTTGCCATCGGGTCGCGCAAATTTGTTCCATGAACAGACCTGCAGAAGCAGTAGTAAGTTAAATCTTGCAAAAATATCAAAGCTCAATTTCAGGAACCGCCACTTCAGGGAGTCGACCAGGGACGTCCCGCCATCATCCCAGCCAAGCATCGTCTTCAGAAGACTCAAGGAGGACAACGTCTCTTTGGAGGCCATTACTTGCTGTCCCGCAACTCATAACTAAGTCGGCGTAGCACCGAGTCGGCGTAGTACCGAGTCGGACCAGCAGCCCGGTTCCACCCCGAGAGCCCTTCTGGCTTGCTGCCCGTCAACCTAGGATCGGTCCTCCCGGGCCCCACTTGTAGCCCTTTACCTCCCTGCGTGGAGTGGGCAAGAAATCACTATTGTAATTATTGAATAGTTTTTTTTACCGAGAGTTACCGTACTTGGCCGGGGTCGTCTTCCCCCCGCTCGGAGCGTGGAGGTACACTCGCCACCCTCCTCGTAGGCACTTTGCTTATCTCGTATATGTTTATATGCCGCTGCTAGTGATAGGATATTAGCTCGCTTTACATTCATCACCGCTACGAGAGAGAGCGAGACCCGTCCCGTGACCCGATCCGGGCACGAAATTGGGAGTTGACCAACCTAGCTCTTTGCTGGTTTCTCAACTGTGCACGTCTGTACGCTTCCCTCGTTAGGGACGATGGCGAGCTTGTTTAGAGTCCAAGGTGCATGTCAATTGGTCTCGAGTCGCATCCCGTCCCGCATCAAATTGGTATCAGAGACGAAGGTTGAGTCTAGGGTAGTCATTAGTGATTGCTTAACAAAAAAAAATAAAAAAGAAGAGTCATTTAAGTCTAAGTCGAGTCTAAGTCAGTCCGAGGTTGCATTTGCATACCATTATTTGGTATATCAAAAGGTGTTACCCGAACGTTAGGTTACGCCTATCGGGAAGGTCGCACACTTGCGAGAGAGGATCTTCAGATCCCGTAACTCCGCCAAGTACCGTCTATTGTTTGAGTTTAAGTTTGTAGTCGAGTCGGTACTCCAACTTTGCATTGTTATTTTGGGTCGTGTCTAGTCCAAGAGAGTCCGGTCTTGTCACCGTGTGTCTGCATGTCCGCTACCCGCCACCCCCATGGCCGTCCCCCGAGACCATGCGTCGGATTGGTCATCCATGGTGGCCGAATTCAATGCTTTCATGGCCCGACACCCGACCCCTAAGCCAACAACCGAGTCGTTCCAGCGACCTATAGTGTCCACTGCCATCCTACCTAATGGGTTGCATACGGAGATCAACTTCATCAGTAGGGTGTCGTCTAACTGTGTCTCGCAAGACATAGTTGAGTCGCTCTGTAAGACCGGAGAGATTGTTCTCAATGCTGGCTTCGCATTTGTAGAGTTCCAATGGAGGTTCGGCCCCGTTCTTTATGACAATGGAGCATGGTGCAAGGTCGACACACTTGCTGGTCCATGCATCATTTTAGGGCAAGATTTGTTGGCAGAAAGGAGACAGAGTCGGCGCAGTACCGAGTCGGGCTAGCAGCTCGGTTCCACCCCGAGAGCCCTTCTGGCTTGTTGCCCGTCAACTCTGGATCGGTCCTCCCAGGCCCCACTTGTAGCCCTTTACCTCCCTGCGTGGAGTGGGCAAGAAATCACTACTGTAATTATTGAATAATTGTTTTTACCGGGAGTTACCATACTTGGCCGGGGTCATCTTCCCCACGCCCGGAGCGTGGAGGTACACTCGCCACCCTCCTCGTAGGTACATTGCTTATCTCGTATATGTTTATATGCCGCTACTAGTGATAGGATATTAGCTCGCTTTACTTTCATCACCGCTACGAGAGAGAGCGAGACCCATCCTGTGACCCGATACGGGCACGAAATTGTGAGTTGACCACCCAAGCTCTTTGCCGGTTTCTCAACCGCGCACGTCCGTACGCTTCCCTCGTTAGGGACGATCGCGAGCTTGCTTAGAGCCAAGGATCACATGTCAATTGGTCTCGAGTCGCGTCCCATCCCACATCAAATTGGTATCAGAGACGAAGGTTGAGTCTAGGATAGTCATTAGTCATTGCTTAACAAAAAAAACAAAAAAAAGAATCATTTAAGTCTAATTCGAGTCTAAGTCAGTCTGAGATTGCATTTGCATATCATTATTCGATATATCAAAAGGTGTTCTCCGAACGTTAGGTTATGCCTATGGGGAAGGTCGCACACTTGCGAGAGAGGATCTTCGGATCCCGTAACTCCGCCAAGTACCGTCTATTGGTTGAGTCTAGGTTTGTAGTTGAGTTGGTACTCCAACTTTGCATTGTTGTTTAGGGTCGTGTCTAGTCCAAGAGAGTCCGGTCTTGTCACCGTGTGTTTGCATGTCCACTACCCGCCACCCCCATGGCCGTCCCCCGAGACCATGCGTCGGATTGGTCATCCCTGGTGGCCGAATTCAATGCTTTCATGGCCCGACACTCGACCCCTAAGCCAACAACCGAGTCGTTCCAGCGACCTATAGTGTCCACTGCCATTCTACCTAATGGGTTGCATACGGAGATCGGCTTCATCAGTAGGGTGTCATCTAACTGTGTCTCACAAGACATAGTTGAGTCACTCTCTAAGACCGGAGAGATTGTTCTCAATGGTGGCTTCGCATTCGTCGAGTTCCAATGGATGTTCGGCCCCGTTCTTTATGATGATGGAGCATGGTGCAAGGTCGACACACTTGCTGGCCCATGCATCATTTTAGGGCAATATTGGTTGGAAGAAAGGAGAGCGACCTTTGACCGGGATAGGTGGACATGTACCTTATATCCACCTCACCTATCCGGCGAGTTCGTCTTCCACGACGGCATTCAGCAGACCACCTCTGTGTCACCAACCACCCAGCCCCAGCGGCCCGTTTCGCCACCGGACTCATGCCCACCACCTCTCCCGGAGCCCAACCATGTGGCCCCCTATAGTGGGATTAGCCATTTCTCCGACCCGTGTCCTTCACATTCCCCTACCTTAGAGGACAACCATTCGGAGGATGCCTCACCCGGGCCTATTCTATTGAGTTATGAGGCTAACCAAGAGTTGGCCGAAGAGTACCTCGCTGATGTTTTGGGGTTAGAGAGTGATCCAATAGAGGCCCAAGGACAGTTAGTCACCCCAATCCCACCGGTCATCCCAGATCTGTCTGTCCCGCCCACTTTGTCCTCGGAGGACCCCACCATCCCACTTCTACTCGTCTCCCCTACGGTAGCTCAGCCACTAGTGACGACCGTACCACTGTCGACGCCCAATGTTGACACAATATGGTTGGATTTCTGCCACACATAGGAGAGACAGTATCATGACTTCCTTTTTGTCGCGCTTCACTTTAGACGTCCGGATTACATTCCCGTCACCCGCCTCCTGATCCTCCCGCACTTTCATACCCGAGGGCGAGTCTTCTCGAACCGGTGACGATTGACGAGGGATGAAACTCACGGCATCAAGTTGTGGGTTAGTCTATCTTTACACCTAGTGTATGCAGACGGTGCCCAACATTCCCACCGAGTCTTTCTTAGTAAGTCCTTGCATGTGTCATTAGTCGTAGGAAGTTATTAGTTGGTGTCTCTCCATCTGTCCGCATACAATAGTCTATGAGTCGCTTTTGTTTCTTTGTCTGTCGAGTGCATAGTGTGTCTACATGCATGGAGTGAAGTCGGTCTTTGTACGCTCGCGTTGTTAGTCCCTTTCGAGTGCGAGGCAGGTCGGATCCAATGCGTACGTTGTAGACTTGCCGGAATTTGGGATCGGCTCGACCATTCTCTATCTCGGATCAAGTCACATATAGGGGCCCAACGGTGATTCCTAGTGAGTCTTCGAGCCGCCTCCTCCCCTTTGAGAGTGACCCCACCTCGGAGTGTCCACCTCTAGCCTCATTCCCACAGCAGCGTGAGCATATCGAATCTATACGGGATGAGAATGTGACAATTACTTGGAGTGGAGCTAACTCCGCGCTTCCAGGTTCGGTGACAGATCCGCAGGAGTCATACGAGCGGCCACAACCCTTACTCGACGGGGTCGAGTTCTTCCCACCCGGGGAGAATTGATGAGAATCAACACCGGTCACTAACATTTTATTTTACATTTGTGTCCTTTTTATTTGCATTTATACCCTTGTATAATTAGGTACGCAATTGTATGGCAAGTATAAGCCAAAATGTGAGTCTTTAGGTTTTAGTGGGTTTATGTGCAAAAGTCCGGTAGGTCCAGCAGGGGCCCCCCACCTTCTTTCCCATTGGTCCACCTAAGCCCTAGGACCCATGTGGGGCTGGTCAAATGTCCAAGGTGGGCTTCTAGAAAGCTTGACCATTCAAGGGGACAAAAAATGAAAAAAATCAAAAATGATGGCCATTAAAGTCAAGGGGGTGCCCCCATTTAATATTGTTTATTCAAGTTTGTATTTTATTTAATGTGGCCATTTGACCACATGGGGAGTAAATGTCATATCCCTAGTTTACTCCTCCCTAACCCTAGATCTCAGGGTAGTTAAGGTCATTTTTACTATTCTATAAATCCCTTGTATTTTCCATTGTGATAGAATTAATGAAAGAAAATTTGTGAAATTGCCAAGAGCAAGGCCAAGGGTGCCCTCCTCCTCTCTCCTCTCTCCCCCTTACAGATGGATATCTGCCAATTCTAGAGGTGTGAAGCCTCCCCCATCTCCCCCTCTCTGAGTGAGACGCTCAGCACCGCCGCCGTAGTCGCCATCAAGCCGCCATCGCACCACCACCACCACCCGACGGAGTTCTGTCCAAATCAGGACAGTACCTCAAAGCCATATTTTTATCTATTTCTCATGTTGTCTGATCACGTTCAAACTTTGAGAATTTGTTCTCCCTGTCACCCCTAATCTCCAATTTATATTTCGCGTCATTCAGACATCGTTTGGTATTTTCCCCGTATTTTTGTTCTTCCTTATAGTAATCTGCCAGTTTACAGATTTGTGGGATAGTGTCATGTTGTGGTATTTTTCCCACCCCCTTAGTCCTCTTCCGAAAATCCCCAAAAATTCTCAAGTGTCCCTTACATACCCCCCTTTCCACCATAATTTTTTTGGAGTCTAGATCTTTTTTTTCCCTTCGGTCAAAATTCATTTTTAGGGGAAACTCAGTTTGTCCTGTGTGTCTATCAGCCTGAGCCAGTAAAAACATTTGTGGAACAATCATTTTAATTTTCAATCCGTTCACTTCATGGATCTAAAAACAATATATGTTGTACATCTGTGAGTCCTCTTTCTAACCGCGCCAACCTCACCTCGATCTGATTCCGGATATGAGAGCAATAATTCTTGCTGCCGGATCGCGCAAATCTGTTCCGTGAACAGACCTGCAGAAGCAACAGTAAGTTAAATCTTGCAAAAATATCAAAGCTCAATTTCAGGAACCGCCACTTCAGGGAGTCGACCAGGGACGTCCCACCATCATCCCAGCCAAGCGTCATCTTCAGAAGACTCAAGGAGGACGACATCCCTTTGGAGGCCATTACTTGATGTCCTGCAACTCAGAACCGAGTCGGCGTAGCACCGAGTCGGCGCAGTACCGAGTCGGACCAGCAGGCCGGTTCCACCCTGAGAGCCCTTCCGGCTTGCTGCCCGTCAACCCAGGATCGGTCCTCCCGGGCCCCACTTATAGCCCTTTACCTCCCTGCGTGGAGTGGGCAAGAAATCACTGCTGTAATTATTGAATAATTATTTTTACCGAGAGTTACCGTACTTGGTCGGGGTCGTCTTCCCCACGCCCGGAGCGTGGATGTACACTCTCCACCCTCCTCGTAGGCACTTTGCTTATCTCGTATATGTTTATATATCGCTGCTAGTGATAGGATATTAGCTTGCTTTACTTTCATCACCGCTACGGGAGAGAGCAAGACCCGTCCCGTGACCCGACCCGGGCACGAAATTGTGAGTTGACCACCCTAGCACTTTGCCGGCTTCTAAACTGCGCATGTCCGTACGCTTCCCTCGTTAGGGACGATGGCGAGCTTGTTTAGAGTCCAAGGATCGCATGTCAATTGGACTCGAGTCGCATCCCGTCCCGCATCAAATTGGTATCAGAGACGAAGGTTGAGTCTAGGGTAGTCATTAGTCATTGCTTAACAAAAAAAAAAATAAAAAAAAGAGTCATTTAAGTCTAAGTCGAGTCTAAGTCAGTCCGAGGTTGCATTTGCATACCATTATTCGGCATATCAAAAGGTTTTGCCCGAACGTTAGGTTACGCCTATCGGGAAGATCGCACACTTGCGAGAGAGGATCTTCGGATCCCGTAACTCCTCCAAGTATCGTCTATTGGTTGAGTCTAAGTTTGTAGTCGAGTCGGTACTCCAACTTTGCATTGTTGTTTAGGGTCATGTCTAGTCCAAGAGAGTCCGGTCTTATCACCGTGTGTCTGCATGTCCGCTACCCGCCACCCACATGGCCATCCCCCGAGACCATGCATTGGATTGGTCATCCCTGGTGGCCGAATTCAATGATTTCATGGCCTGACACCTGACCCCTAAGCCAACAACCGAGTCGTTCCTGCGAGCTATAGTGTCCACTGCCATCCTACCTAATGGGTTGCATACGGAGATCGACTTCATCAGTAGGGTGTCGTCTAACTGTGTCACACAAGACATAGTTAAGTCACTCTCTAAGACCGGAGAGATTGTTCTCAATGCTGGCTTCGCATTTGTAGAGTTCCAATGGAGGTTCGGCCCCGTTCTTTATGACGATGGAGCATGGTGCAAGGCCGACACACTTGCTGACCCATGTATCATTTTAGGGCAAGATTGGTTGGAAGAAAGGAGACCGAGTCGGCACAGTACGAAGTCGGACTAGCAGCCCGGTTCCACCCCGAGAGCCCTTCCAGGTTGCTGCCCGTCAACCCAGGATCGGTCCTCCTAGGCCCCACTTGTAGCCCTTTACCTCCCTGCGTGGAGTGGGCAAGAAATCACTGCTGTAATTATTGAATAATTGTTTTTACAGGGTGTTACTGTACTTGGCCGGGGTCGTCTTCCCTATGCCCGGAGCGTGGAGGGACACTCGCCACCCTCCTCGTAGGCACTTTGCTTATCTCGTATATGTTTATATGCCACTGCTAGTGATAGGATATTAGCTCGCTTTACTTTCATCACCGCTACGAGAGAGAGCGAGACCCGTCCCGTGACCCGATTTGGGCACAAAATTATGAGTTGACCACCCAAGCTCTTTGCCGGTTTCTCAACTGCGCACGTCCGTACGCTTCCCTCGTTAGGGACGATCGCGAGCTTGCTTAGAGTCCAAGGATCGCATGTCAATTGGTCTCGAGTCGCGTCCCATCCCGCATCAAATTGGTATCAGAGATGAAGGTTGAGTCTAGGGTAGTCATTAGTCATTGCTTAACAAAAAAAACAAAAAAAAAGAGTCATTTAAGTCTAAGTCGAGTCTAAGTCAGTCTGAGATTGCATTTGCATATCATTATTCGGTATATCAAAAGGTGTTGTCAGAACATTATGTTATGCCTATCGGGAAGGTCGCACACTTGCGAGAGAGGATCTTCGGATCCCGTAACTCCGCCAAGTACCGTCTATTGGTTGAGTCTAGGTTTGTAGTCGAGTCAGTACTCCAACTTTGCATTGTTGTTTAGGGTCGTGTCTAGTCCAAGAGAGTCCGGTCTTGTCACCGTGTGTCTGCATGTCCGCTACCCGCCACCCCCATGCCCATCCCCCGAGACCATGTGTCGGATTGGTCATCCCTGGTGGCCGAATTCAATGCTTTCATGGCCCGACACCCGACCCCTAAGCCAACAACCGAGTCGTTCCAGCGACCTATAGTGTCCACTGCCATCCTTCCTAATGGGTTGCATACGGAGATCGACTTCATCAGTAGGGTGTCGTCTAACTGTGTCTCACAAGACATAGTTGAGTCGCTCTCTAAGACCAGAGAGATTGTTCTCAATGGTGGCATCGCATTCATAGAGTTCCAATGGAGGTTCGGCCCCGTTCTTTATGACGATGGAGCATGGTGCAAGGTCGACACACTTGCTGGCCCATGCATCATTTTAGGGCAAGATTGGTTGGAAGAAAGGAGAGCGACCTTTGACCGGGATAGGAGGACATGTACCTTATACCCACCTCACCTATCCGGTGAGTTCGTCTTCCACGACGGCATTCAGCAGACCACCTCCGTGTCACCAACCACCCAGCCCCAGTGGCCCGTTTCGCCTCCGGACTCATGCCCACCACCTCTCCCGGAGCCCAACCATGTGGCCCCCTGTAGTGGGATTAGCCATTTCTCTGACCCGTGTCCTTCACATTCCCCTACCTTAGAGGACAACCATTCGGAGGATGCCTCACCCGGGCCTATTCTAGTGAGTTATGAGGCTGACCAGGAGTTGGCCGAGGTGTACCTCGCTGATGTTTTGGGGTTAGAGAGTGATCCAATAGAGGGCCATGGACTGTTAGTCACCCCAATCCTACCGGTCATCCCGGATCTGCCTGTCCTGCCCACTTTGTCCTCGGAGGACCCCACCATCCCACTTCTATCCTTCTCCCCTACGGTAGCGCAGCCACTAGTGACGACCGTACCACTATCGATGCCCTATGTTGACACGATATGGTTAGATTTCTGCCACACGTACGAGAGACAGTATCTGGACTTCCTTTTTGTCGTGCTTCACTTTAGATGTCCGGATTACATTCCCGTCACCCGCCTCCTGATCCTCCCGCACTTTCATACACGTGGGTGAGTCTTCTCGAACCGGCGACGATTGACGAGGGATGAAACTCACGGCATCAAGTTGTGGGTTAGTCTATCTTTACACCTAGTGTATGCAGATGGTGCCCAACATTCCCACCGAGTCTTCCTTAGTAAGTCCTTGCATGTGTCATTAGTCGTAGGAAGTTATTAGTGGGTGTCTCTCCGTCTGTCCGCATACCATAGTCTATGAGTCGCTTTTGTTTCTTTGTCTGTCGAGTGCATAGTGAGTCTACATGCATGGAGTTAAGTCCGTCTTTGTACGCTCGCGTTGTTAGTCCCTTTCGAGTGCGAGGTAGGTCGGATCCAATGCGTACGTTGTAGACTTACCAAAATTTAGGATCGGCTCGACCATTCTCTATCTCGGATCTAGTCACATATAGGGGCCTAGCGGTGATTCATAGTGAGTCTTCGAGCCGCCTCCTCCCCTTTGAGAGTGACCCCACCTTGGAGTGTCCACCTCTAGCCTCATTCCCACAGCAGCGTGAGCATATCGAATCTATACGGGATGAGAAGGTGACGATTACTTGGAGTGGAGCTAACTCCGCGCTTCCAGGTTTGGTGACGGATCCGCAGGAGTCATACGAGCGGCCGCACCCCTTACTCGACGGGGTCGAGTTCTTCCCACCCGGGGAGAATTGATGAGAATCAACACTAGTCACTAACATTTTATTTTACATTTGTGTCCTTTTTATTTGCATTTATACCCTTGTGTAATTGGGTACGCAATTGTATGGCAAGTATAAGCCAAAATGTGAGTCTTTAGGTTTTAGTGGGTTTATGTGCGAAAGTCCATTAGGTCCAGCAGGGGGCCCTCACATTCTTCTCCATTGGTCCACCTAAGCCCTAGGACCCATGTGGGGCTGGTCAAATGTCCAAGGTGGGCTTCTAGAAAGCTTGACCATTCAAGGGGACAAAAAATGAAAAAATTCAAAAATGATGGCCATTAAAGTCAAGGGGGTGCCCCCATTTAATATTGTTTATTCAAGTTTGTATTTTATTTAATGTGGCCATTTGACCACATGGGGAGTAAATGTCATATCCCTAGTTTACCCCTCCCTAACCCTAGATCTCAGGATAGTTAAGGTCATTTTTACTATTCTATAAATCCCTTGTATTTTCCATTGTGATAGAATTAATGAAAGAAAATTTGTGAAATTGCCAAGAGCAAGGCCAAGGGTGCCCTCCTCCTCTCTCCTCTCTCCCCCTTACAGATGGATATCTGCCAATTCTAGAGGTGTGAAGCCTCCCCCATCTCCCCCTCTCTGAGTGAGACGCTCAGCACCGCCGCCGTAGTCGCCATCAAGCCGCCATCGCACCACCACCGCCACTCGACGGAGTTCTGTCCAAATCAGGACAGTACCTCAAAGCCATATTTTTATCTTTTTCTCATGTAGTCTGATCATGCTCAAACTTTGAGAATTTGTTCTCCCTGTCACCCCTAATCTCCAATTTATATTTCGCGTCATTCAGACATCGTTTGGTATTTTCCCCGTATTTTTGTTCTTCCTTATAGTAATCTGCCAGTTTACAGATTTGTGGGATAGTGTCATGTTGTGGTATTTTTCCCACCCCCTTAGTCCTCTTCCGAAAATCCCCAAAAATTCTCAAGTGTCCCTTACATACCCCCCTTTCCACCATAATTTTTCTGGAGTCTAGATCTTTTTTTTCCCTTCGGTCAAAATTCATTTTTAGGGGAAACTCAGTTTGTCCTGTGTGTCTATCAGCCTGAGCCAGTAAAAACATTTGTGGAACAATCATTTTAATTTTCAATCCGTTCACTTCATGGATCTAAAAACAATATATGTTGTACATCTGTGAGTCCTCTTTCCAACCGCGCCAACCTCACCTCGATCTGATTCCGGATATGAGAGCAATAATTCTTGCTGCCGGATCGCGCAAATCTGTTCCGTGAACAGACCTGCAGAAGCAACAGTAAGTTAAATCTTGCAAAAATATCAAAGCTCAATTTCAGGAACCGCCACTTCAGGGAGTCGACCAGGGACGTCCCGCCATCATCCCAGCCAAGCGTCATCTTCAGAAGACTCAAGGAGGATGACATCCCTTTGGAGGCCATTACTTGTTGTCCTGTAACTCAGAACCGAGTCGGCGTAGCACCGAGTCGGCGCAGTACCGAGTCGGACCAGCAGCCCGATTCCACCCTGAGAGCCCTTCCGGCTTGCTGCCCGTCAACCCATGATCGGTCCTCCCGGGCCCCACTTATAGCCCTTTACATCCCTGCGTGGAGTGGGCAAGAAATCACTGCTGTAATTATTGAATAATTATTTTTACCGAGAGTTACCGTACTTGGTCGGGGTCGTCTTCCCCACGCCCGGAGCGTGGATGTACATTCTCCACCCTCCTCGTAGGCACTTTGCTTATCTCGTATATGTTTATATATCGCTGCTAGTGATAGGATATTAGCTTGCTTTACTTTCATCATCGCTACGAGAGAGAGCAAGACCCGTCCCGTGACCCGACCCGGGCACGAAATTGTGAGTTGACCACCCTAGCACTTTGCCGGCTTCTAAACTGCGCATGTCCGTACGCTTCCCTCGTTAGGGACGATGGCGAGCTTGTTTAGAGTCCAAGGATCGCATGTCAATTGGTCTCGAGTCACATCCCGTCCCGCATCAAATTGGTATCAGAGACGAAGGTTGAGTCTAGGGTAGTCATTAGTCATTGCTTAACAAAAAAAACAAAAAAAAGTCATTTAAGTCTAAGTCGAGTCTAAGTCAGTCCGAGGTTGCATTTGCATACCATTATTCGGCATATCAAAAGGTTTTGCCCGAACGTTAGGTTACGCCTATCGGGAAGGTCGCACACTTGCGAGAGAGGATCTTCAGATCCCGTAACTCCGCCAAGTATCGTCTATTGGTTAAGTCTAAGTTTGTAGTCGAGTCGGTACTCCAACTTTGCATTGTTGTTTAGGGTCATGTCTAGTCCAAGGGAGTCCGGTCTTGTCACCGTGTGTCTGCATGTCCGCTACCCGCCACCCGCATGGCCATCCCCCGAGACCATGCATTGGATTGGTCATCCCTGGTGGCCGAATTCAATGATTTCATGGCCTGACACCTGACCCCTAAGCCAACAACCGAGTCGTTCCTGCGAGCTATAGTGTCCACTGCCATCCTACCTAATGGATTGCATACGGAGATCGACTTCATCAGTAGGGTGTCGTCTAACTGTGTCACACAAGACATAGTTAAGTCGCTCTCTAAGACCGGAGAGATTGTTCTCAATGCTGGCTTCGCATTTGTAGAGTTCCAATGGAGGTTCGGCCCCGTTCTTTATGACGATGGAGCATGGTGCAAGGCCGACACACTTGCTGACCCATGTATCATTTTAGGGAAAGATTGGTTGGAAGAAAGGAGACCGAGTCGGCACAGTACGAAGTTGGACTAGCAGCCCGGTTCCACCCCGAGAGCCCTTCCGGGTTGCTGCCCGTCAACCCAGGATCGGTCCTCCTAGGCCCCACTTGTAGCCCTTTACCTCCCTGCGTGGAGTGGGCAAGAAATCACTGCTGTAATTATTGAATAATTGTTTTTACAGGGAGTTACCGTACTTGGCCGGGGTCATCTTCCCTACGCCCGGAGCGTGGAGGGACACTCGCCACCCTCCTCGTAGGCACTTTGCTTATCTTGTATATGTTTATATGCCGCTGCTAGTGATAGGATATTAGCTCGCTTTACTTTCATCACCGCTACGAGAGAGAGCGAGACCCGTCCCGTGACCCGATTTGGGCACAAAATTATGAGTTGACCACCCAAGCTCTTTGCCGGTTTCTCAACTGCGCACGTCCGTACGCTTCCCTCGTTAGGGACGATCGCGAGCTTGCTTAGAGTCCAAGGATCGCATGTCAATTGGTCTCGAGTTGCGTCCCATCCCGCATCAAATTGGTATCAGAGATGAAGGTTGAGTCTAGGGTAGTCATTAGTCATTGCTTAACAAAAAAAACAAAAAAAAAGAGTCATTTAAGTCTAAGTCGAGTCTAAGTCAGTCTGAGATTGCATTTGCATATCATTATTCGGTATATCAAAAGGTGTTGTCAGAACATTATGTTATGCCTATCGGGAAGGTCGCACACTTGCGAGAGAGGATCTTCGGATCCCGTAACTCCGCCAAGTACCGTCTATTGGTTGAGTCTAGGTTTGTAGTCGAGTCAGTACTCCAACTTTGCATTGTTGTTTAGGGTCGTGTCTAGTCCAAGAGAGTCCGGTCTTGTCACCGTATGTCTGCATGTCCGCTACCCGCCACCCCCATGCCCATCCCCCGAGACCATGTGTCGGATTGGTCATCCCTGGTGGCCGAATTCAATGCTTTCATGGCCCGACACCCGACCCCTAAGCCAACAACCGAGTCGTTCCAGCGACCTATAGTGTCCACTGCCATCCTTCCTAATGGGTTGCATACGGAGATCGACTTCATCAGTAGGGTGTCGTCTAACTGTGTCTCACAAGACATAGTTGAGTCGCTCTCTAAGACCGGAGAGATTGTTCTCAATGGTGGCATCGCATTCATAGAGTTCCAATGGAGGTTCGGCCCCGTTCTTTATGACGATGGAGCATGGTGCAAGGTCGACACACTTGCTGGCCCATGCATCATTTTAGGGCAAGATTGGTTGAAAGAAAGGAGAGCGACCTTTGACCAGGATAGGAGGACCTGTACCTTATACCCACCTCACCTATCCGGTGAGTTCGTCTTCCACGACGGCATTCAGCAGACCACCTCCGTGTCACCAACCACCCAGCCCCAGTGGCCCGTTTCGCCTCCGGACTCATGCCCAACACCTCTCCCGGAGCCCAACCATGTGGCCCCCTGTAGTGGGATTAGCCATTTCTCTGACCCGTGTCCTTCACATTCCCCTACCTTAGAGGACAACCATTCGGAGGATGCCTCACCCGGGCCTATTCTAGTGAGTTATGAGGCTGACCAGGAGTTGGCCGAGGTGTACCTCGCTGATGTTTTGGGGTTAGAGAGTGATCCAATAGAGGGCCATGGACTGTTAGTCACCCCTATCCCACCGGTCATCCCGGATCTGTCTGTCCCGCCCACTTTGTCCTCGGAGGACCCCACCATCCCACTTCTACCCTTCTCCCCTACGGTAGCGCAGCCACTAGTGACGACCGTACCACTATCGATGCCCTATGTTGACACGATATAGTTAGATTTCTGCCACACGTACGAGAGACAGTATCCGGACTTCCTTTTTGTCGTGCTTCACTTTAGATGTCCGAATTACATTCCCGTCACCCGCCTCCTGATCCTCCCGCACTTTCATACACGTGGGTGAGTCTTCTCGAACCGGCGACGATTGACGAGGGATGAAACTCACGGCATCAAGTTGTGGGTTAGTCTATCTTTACACCTAGTGTATGCAGACGGTGCCCAACATTCCCACCGAGTCTTCCTTAGTAAGTCCTTGCATGTGTCATTAGTCGTAGGAAGTTATTAGTGGGTGTCTCTCCGTCTGTCCGCATACCATAGTCTATGAGTCGCTTTTGTTTCTTTGTCTGTCGAGTGCATAGTGAGTCTACATGCATGGAGTTAAGTCCGTCTTTGTACGCTCGCGTTGTTAGTCCCTTTCGAGTGCGAGGTAGGTCGGATCCAATGCGTACGTTGTAGACTTACCAAAATTTAGGATCGGCTCGACCATTCTCTATCTCGGATCTAGTCACATATAGGGGCCTAGCGGTGATTCATAGTGAGTCTTCGAGCCGCCTCCTCCCCTTTGAGTGTGACCCCACCTTGGAGTGTCCACCTCTAGCCTCATTCCCACAGCAGCGTGAGCATATTGAATCTATACGGGATGAGAAGGTGACGATTACTTGGAGTGGAGCTAACTCCGCGCTTCCAGGTTTGGTGACGGATCCGCAGGAGTCATACGAGCGGCCGCACCCCTTACTCGACGGGGTCGAGTTCTTCCCACCCGGGGAGAATTGATGAGAATCAACACTAGTCACTAACATTTTATTTTACATTTGTGTCCTTTTTATTTGCATTTATACCCTTGTGTAATTGGGTACGCAATTGTATGGCAAGTATAAGCCAAAATATGAGTCTTTAGGTTTTAGTGGGTTTATGTGCAAAAGTCCATTAGGTCCAGCAGGGGGCCCTCACATTCTTCTCCATTGGTCCACCTAAGCCCTAGGACCCATGTGGGGCTGGTCAAATGTCCAAGGTGGGCTTCTAGAAAGCTTGACCATTCAAGGGGACAAAAAATGAAAAAATTCAAAAATGATGGCCATTAAAGTCAAGGGGGTGCCCCCATTTAATATTGTTTATTCAAGTTTGTATTTTATTTAATGTGGCCATTTGACCACATGGGGAGTAAATGTCATATCCCTAGTTTACCCCTCCCTAACCCTAGATCTCAGGGTAGTTAAGGTCATTTTTACTATTCTATAAATCCATTGTATTTTCCATTGTGATAGAATTAATGAAAGAAAATTTGTGAAATTGCCAAGAGCAAGGCCAAGGGTGCCCTCCTCCTCTCTCCTCTCTCCCCCTTACAGATGGATATCTGCCAATTCTAGAGGTGTGAAGCCTCCCCCATCTCCCCCTCTCTGAGTGAGACGCTCAGCACCGCCGCCGTAGTCGCCATCAAGCCGCCATCGCACCACCACCGCCACCCGACGGAGTTCTGTCCAAATCAGGACAGTACCTCAAAGCCATATTTTTATCTTTTTCTCATGTAGTCTGATCACGCTCAAACTTTGAGAATTTGTTCTCCCTGTCACCCCTAATCTCCAATTTATATTTCGCGTCATTTAGACATCGTTTGGTATTTTCCCCGTATTTTTGTTCTTCCTTATAGTAATCTGCCAGTTTACAGATTTGTGGGATAGTGTCATGTTGTGGTATTTTTCCCACCCCCTTAGTCCTCTTCCGAAAATCCCCAAAAATTCTCAAGTGTCCCTTACATACCCCCCTTTCCACCATAATTTTTCTGGAGTCTAGATCTTTTTTTCCCTTCGGTCAAAATTCATTTTTAGGGGAAACTCAGTTTGTCCTGTGTGTCTATCAGCCTGAGCCAGTAAAAACATTTGTGGAACAATCATTTTAATTTTCAATCCGTTCACTTCATGAATCTAAAAACAATATATGTTGTACATCTGTGAGTCCTCTTTCCAACCGCGCCAACCTCACCTCGATCTGATAATGGATCTGAGAGCAATAATTCTTGCCGCCGGGTCGCGGAAATCTGTTCCGTGAAAAGACCTGCAGAAGCAGCTGTAAGTTAAATCTTGCAAAAATATCAAAGCTCAATTTCAGGAACCGCCACTTCCGGGAGTCGACCAGGGACGTCTCGCCATCATCCCAGCCAAGCATCGTCTTCAGAAGACTCAAGGAGGATGACGTCCCTTTGGAGGCTATTACTTGCTGTCCCGCAACTCAGAGCAGAGTCGGCGTAACACCGAGTCAGTGCAGTACCGAGTCGCACCAGCAGCCCGGTTCCACCCCTCGAGCCCTTCCGACTTGCTGCCCGTCAATCTAGGATCGGTCCTCCCGGGCCCCACTTGTAGCCCTTTACCTCCCTGCGTGGAGTGGGCAAGAAATCACTACTGTAATTATTGAATAATTATTTTTACTGGGAGTTACCGTACTTGGCCGGGGTCGTCTTCCCCACGCTCGGAGCGTGGAGGTACACTCGCCACCCTCATCGTAGGCACTTTGCTTATCTCGTATATGTTTATATGTCGCTTCTAGTGATAGGATATTAGCTCGCTTTACTTTCATCACCGCTACGAGAGAGAGCGAGACCCGTCCCGTGACCCGATCTGGGCACGAAATTATAAGTTGACCACCCTAGCTCTTTGCTGGTTTCTCAACCGCACACGTCCGTACGCTTCCCTCGTTAGGGACGATCGCGAGCTTGCTTAGAGTCCAAGGATCGCATGTCAATTGGTCTCGAGTCGCGTCCCATCCCGCATCATATAGCTATGCATGCTAGACAAGTGAGAAAAATCATGAACTGTATAGAAGAATATTGCATGGTTTCAAGTACTAGCAAGTTGACAAGCAAGATATCAAGAACTTCATAGAAAGAGTATTGTATGATTTCAAGTACTATCAAATGTTTGCAAAATTGCCAGGAAGGCAAGGAACAAGTTCAAGCGAGTAAGAATCATGTTCAAGCAAGTAATATCAAGTACGTGTAATTGGAAATGGCCATTTCAATCAAGCAAGTACTTTGCCCCTTTTTCGGGCCACACAAGTCAAGTAATCGCCCCTTTTTCGGGCCACGCAAGTCAAGTCAAGCAAGCAAGTAGTGTCACAAGAGAGTGAGTGGGATTGTCTCAAGTCAATCAAGCAAGTACTTTGGTGCAATGCTAAACACCGTGATCATTAAACTCCCATGGGCACAAGTACTTTCGGGCGCTCCTCCAGATCGGGCCCTATATGCACATCATTTCATGTAATTCTTTCGACATCCCCTCATTTATAGCCAATATAAAATGTCATGATTTAACCATTGTAGGATATAAGGTAGATTCCATGAATGGAGTTCAATGACATTTTATCAAGTATAGATGAGCTATGATTAAAACAACGCAAAACACGAGAAAAGTCGTGAACCTGGATGGTATTGGCACCTCAAGGGCTGCCACAGGTCATTGAACTGGCGCCCTTCAGGCTGTCATTATTTCTGAAATTGGCGCCCTCACTGAGGGACGCCCAATCTGCGGACAGAACAGAGGTTCTGTGAAGCCAGTACTGAGGGGAAATGGCGCCCAGAGGGCTGCCATTATTTCATAAAATGGCGCCCTGGGGTCTGCCATTATTCAGGTAATGGGCGCCCTGGACAGGGGCGCCCATTCCCTCTGAAACTCTGAGAATCAGCTGCCATTATGTAAATGGCGCCCCTCTGCTGTGTCTTCATTTAAATGAAGACTCTGCAGAGAGTCTTCATTTCTTGTAAATGGCGCCCTAATGGCTGCCATTATTTAGGTAATGGGCGCCTACTCATAGGGGCACCCATTCAGGTTTTCATTTTTTTTCTTTCTGTTGCCCTAAAGAATTGGCGCCCCTCTACAGTGTCTTCATTTAAATGAAGACTCTGCAGAGAGTCTTCAATTCTTTAAATGGCACCCTAGATAGGGGCGCCCATTCTTCTGGCTAATATACGCACCGGACAGGTACGTTTTGAGACATAAGTTACTATTCATGATTTCAAAAGTTCTCGGAATCAAGAAATGAGGACATGGATAGATACAGAAAATATCAGGATCACAGAATCATACTCATGCAAGAATTTTATGGTTTAGTTTCATAGATATTAATTTTCTAAACATGGTGATTATTAATGGTAGGAAAAGGAATTGACGACAGTTTGAGGGGTCTTCAATTAATGGGCGCCCTTGCCTGGGGCGCCCATTCAGGAAATGGCACCCAGGTGATGGGCGCCCATTACCTAATGGCTATAAATTTTAGATTTTTGTAAAACATGCTATATATTTAGTAAAACATGATATATATTAGGCCTAAGCATGCTGTAGTTTAGACCGTAAAACTAGTGTAACAGGATATATTCGAATTCCGTAAAAGCAGTGTAACAGACTATGTATAACGAGTTATACATATAGACTACAAAATATCAGTGTAACAGGCTAACATGCTATATTTGATCTAGGTAAAACATGCTGTATCACGTGGAGATGGAACTGGTACTACTCATGCAGGTTACCCTATTTTAGCTACGATTGGGTTAGATCTTGAGAACACCTACCTTTTTGGTGCGCTTAACGAGGTATAATAGTAGAATAGAATAAGAATCCTAGCCCTCCACGTTCTCTGCAGCCAAGCTCCCAGCAGCAGGACGTGGTACCTAGGACGAAGATACCTTCTCATCTCCTGCACGTGAAGAGAAGAATTGAGATCTCTCTTCCACAAGTGGAGACGAGAAAAGCCACAGATAACCTTCTCTTCAGTGGAAGGATGACAATAGCAGGACGATAGTAAGGGTCATTGGATGGAGGGGGTTGTTTATAGGGAATAATCGTAAGGGTCCATTGGAAACTAGATCTGAAAACCTTGCTGTGTATGTTCCCTCAGGGGTCCATTGCCAGCAAACGCAAGCTGTTCTTGTTTCAACCCCTTCTAGAACTCGTGGGTTACTATGGGGAAATGGCGCCCTAGATAGGGGCGCCCATTACTTGGGTGCCACTGTAGTTCATGGAATTGGCGCCCTTGTATAGGGGCGCCCAGTCCTATTGCTTTAGACAAAACCTGCCCCCTTTATGTGTTGGTCTTTATGGTGTATATATAGTGGGATGGTGGCCCTAGAAGGGAAATGGCGCCCTTGCATTAGGGCTCTAATTTGGTGAATGGCGCCCTGGTAAGGGGCACCCATTTCCTTTGTGTAGGAAAAGTGAAAACCCCTATACGTGCTATGCATGTGTGGGTATTTAAGTGATGTTGAGCCTCTTAATGTAGGTATATTTATATAGTGGCCCTAATAAGATATAGTCCTTTTTATAAGGCCTTAATGTAGAATTATTTATTTAGGAAAGGTTTAAATTTTCTCTATCATTTTTATCGGGGGTGCTACACCCTCCCCAACTTAAAAGAATTTGGTCCCCAAATTCAATCGCATATACGGAGATATGGAGGGTGCGGAGTACTTACAGACTACAATAGCTCCGAAAATCTTCTTTTCATTGACTCCTCAGTTTCCCATGTAGCTTCTTGTTCTAAGCATCGATTCCATTGGATTTTCACCATAGGGATCGTCTTGTTCCTTAAAGCTCAAACTTCTCTGTCGAGGATCCTCATCGGCTTTTGCACGTAGGTAAGGTCCTTTTGTGTCGTTAAATCAGTGTGATCAATGACATGGAAAGGATCATGCACATACTTCTTCAACATAGAAATATGGAACACATTGTGTACTTCTGATCGTTGTGGAGGCAAAGCAATGCGATAAGCCACCTCGCCTACTCTTTCCAATACTTCGAATAGACCAATAAACCTTGGTGTTAGCTTGCCCTTAACACCGAATCTTCTAATACCTCGGCCGGGAGATACCTTGAGAAAAATATGGTCTCCAACTTGAAATTACATATCTCTTCTTCTATTGTCGACATAAGATTTTTGCCTGGACTGTGCTATCTTTAGCCTTTCTCGAATGAGGTGTATCTGCTCGGTTGAATCTCTTACCATATCTGGGCCTAGAATTTGTTTCTCACCGACTTCATCCCAGTATATTGGAGATTGGCAACTCCTGCCATAAAGTGTCTCTAAAGGTGCCATTTGGATACTGGCTTGATAGTTGTTGTTGTATGTAAACTCGGCTAGGGGTAAGTGGTCATTCCGGCTTCCACCAAAATCTATAATACATGCTCTTAACATATCTTCAACAACTTGATTTGTCCTTTCAGTTTTACCATCTGTCTGGGGATGGAATGCAGTGCTGAAGTTGAATTTCGTCCCCAGAGAATGTTGTAGACTCTTCCAGAAATGAGAGGTAAAGCGTGGGTCTCGGTCGGATACAATTGACACCGGGACTCCATGCAATCTAACCATCTCTTTAATATACAAGGCAGCAAGGATATCGAATGACCATCGGCTCTTGATAGGCAAGAAATGAGCTGATTTAGTTAGGCGATCGATGATTACCCAAATTCCATCATGTCCGCCCCTAGACTTGGGCAAGCCCATGATAAAATCCACGCCGATATCTTCCCACTTCCACTTGGGAATATTTAGCGGATGCAATTTTCTAGCGAGTTTCTGATGTTCCACCTTTACTTGTTGGCACGTCAGACAGCGAGACACGAAGTCCGCTATCTCCCTTTTCATATTAGGCCACCAGAAAGTCCGTTTCAAGTCTTGGTACATCTTAGTGGCTCCAGGGTGAATTGTGTATCTTGATCGATGAGCTTCTTCAAGAATGATGAGGGCATCCCTTGCCCCTCCACATTTTCTCCGGACTCGGATTGTTCGTCGACAAGCGCCATTATGTTAGTCATGTATTTTTAAGTCTAGTCATGTAATCTTCACATTTTATTTGAGTCAATATCATGTAATTTTCCCTTTATTTGAGTCATGTACCTAGGTTAGTGAGTCATTTTCCTAAGTATTGTGTCATTATGTTGGTTTGTTAGGCTAGTGGGCCCAATTCATTGGGCTTGGCCCAAGGGCACCCCTATCCCTTCGGTTATTTGTCATTGAGTCAAATGTCAGGGACTTTTGTAGAAATGTGGGTTGCCTATATATAGGACCACATTCCCCTCATTTTGAAGTAATAAACAATTGAATGAAAATTGAAATCTACTTCCAAATCCCACTAGATCTCTCTCTCTCTCACTCTCTCTCTCTCTAAGGGGTCCCCCCCTCTCTCTCTCTCTCCCTCCACCCCAATTTTTGGAATTTTCTCTCTCCTCCCCATTCACCCCTCATTAAGACCTCTCCCCTTCCCCATACACCCATTTAACTCCCCCCCAACCCAAGGTGGCATCCTCCAATCCACACCCCACCTCCCAACCCCCAACTACCCAACACCACTTCCTAAGCACCCCTTCCTCTCCCCAAGGTTGAAGGGGCTCTTCCCTAAGCCCAAATTCAAATTTTCCTCTCCCTAGGGCAGTGCCCTTCCATCTCCCCACCTCCCAAACCACCCAAATTCGCAGCCCCCCTTCCCCATACCAGCCAAGTTCACCCTCCACCTCTTACTCTCTTGGCCATCCCCTTCCCCACCCCCTCATCTTCTTCTCATTCAGCCTCTGTTTCAGGCAGCAGAGTTGCAGCGACTTGCAAGGGCAGCCACGATCGTCTTTCAAAGATTCAGGTGGCAAGGCCTACATTGCTGGAATCTTCATCGAGATAGCTTTCCAACGGTGGTGGTCTCGCAGGCTTCCGAGTTCGGAGCTGTCCGGAGGAGCGTCATCTTCAACGACTGCGCAATCTGTCCCAGACTGAAGACCAGAGCGATCTTGGAAGCTGTTCTGCGGTCAACCTTGGAGGAATTCGAGCACACTTCCTTCTACACAATTCTTCTTCGTCTAGTCCTTCATCAGTAGCAGAAAGAACGACACCAATCGCCTGCCCGAGCTATTTGTTCTGAATTATTTCATCGGAGTGTGCAGTCTGCCACCAGTGGACTCAGGTTTGACCTGTCTTCATTTATCTGGCCACCATTCTCATCTCCGACCTCGGATTGTGACCCCGTCAACTTATGCTCAAAGCTACTCCGACCACGATTGCGTCACCGCTAGTTTCGTTCAATTTGAAGTTCGGGAACGACCGCAGCGCCTTCTGCAATCCACTGCATCAGTTCTGCATCAGTCCGAAGCAGAGTGTTGCTGTCCTGCTCCAGTCGCCGGTCCGATCATCCCCGAGGTCCAGAGCTTGCCAAAAAATTCAGGCATCATCCTCTGTCAGTTGGGAAACTTTTGGCACAGGTTTCGTCAAGATCTGAGCTCTGTGGAATTTGTGGCAGTGACATCACCGGCCCCCTGTCCAACAATTCTGAAGGTTGGCAGAACCGGCGGGGATCGGCAAATCGGGTTTCCTTAGCATAAGTCCCCACCCCGCTTGGCCGGCTGAAGGCCCCTCCCTACGTGGAGGTAGTATTGGATGTAATAAGATTAATCCCCACCCCAAGATCACCCCTCCTGCGAGAGGTGTAGTGGTGTAATCTTTCCATTTCAGGTTGAAGCGACACCGACGCGGCGTGCGGGTGCATACCCTCGCCTCCCCGCTCGCCCCCGTCTCCGGCCGGAGTCGGCGTCTTCACGCCGGCTAGGTGAGCTCCTGAACATCTCTCATTGCTGTAATGGACTTGCTTAGCTTAGTATTGCTATAGTTACTCCGTCGGCGGTAAGAGAGTGTCCGATTTTAAATTGCTACCCAAATTGAGTGACCACCGCGGGCGAGTTGTGAGAGCATCCACTTAACCCACACCCTTGGTGTGTTGGCCGCCCATGATTTGGGCATCCTAGGCCCATTTGGGGTTCTCCCCAAGCTAGCCAACCATTGGAGCCTCAAGGTCCCACCTCGGACCCTCTCCAACATCGCCTAGCCGCCATCGGGCACTAGTGTGCGCCATACGGGTGAGCTCGCTAGTGTGAGTCCGTTGCTCAAACTTGAATGCTTGCAAAATAGGTCCATAGGTGATGTTACATCAAGTGGTATCAGAGCAAGTTCACAACTTGTCTCTATCAAGTTGATCCTAGGGCATGTCTATGCATTTAGAGTCTTCAAGTGCATCACTCTTGTCCCCTAGTATGGCCACCTCATATCGACCTTACCAATCGGCCCACTCCATAAGTCCAAGCCACCAAGAGATGCCTACCACTAACACCCATAAGTTCCCTGGCCATGTCAACTACTTCATAAAAGCCTTGACCTATGCCAATGAGCGGCTTGATAACATATCGGGCCGACTCAACCAACTTGGAGAAAATAGGCCCGCCCCAAGGACGGACGATAGGATGGTCCCTTTCCCACTTCCCACCTTTGATGGAACCTCTCCTAGAGAATATTTAGATTGGGAAGCTACAATGGACCAATACTTCACTTGGTATCATATGTCCGAGGATGAAAAGGCATTGGTTGCCAAAATGCAACTTACCAAACGGGCAGAAACTTATTGGATGCAAATTGTCGGGCTAAAGGTACTTAGAAGGGAAACTCCCATCACCACTTGGAAGGAAATGAAGGAGCAACTTAGGGCTAGATATGTTTCCCCCTCATACTCAAATCACCAAGACCTAAGGAGCACTTCAACTCCTTCATCCCCACCTAGCCAACCCATGACCCTAATTCCCCATTCCACATCACTTCCCACCTATCCTACCCCAACCACCACACCAGCACCCTACCTACAAACTCCCACCACAACCATATGTCCACAAACCCAATTGGACCCCGTGTCCACCCATCCACCGAGGCCCATAATGGCCACCACCCCCAAACCCAAAACCCCTCACCAAACCCATACCCCACAAGCCCCCTTGACCACCACCACAAACCCACCATCATCCCCAAAAAGGGACACATCTCCCAAAATAAATCAACCCAAAATCCCTCACCCAACCCACCTCCCGCTTCCTACACCAATCTTTCCCCAACCTAGGCCTCATCTACTTCCCCTTCCTATCCCAACCCAAGCCCATGCTTGTTCACCACCCCGGGTGTGTCATACACTAGCTATCACCAAACCACCCCCCATAGATCCCCCTACTCCATTAGCAATAGAAGTTGCAACCCACACACCCACCCAAGTGGAGAAGGATGCCCATCCGGATCCACCTCCCAACATAGAGGAAATCCAAAGGCCAAACAACTCACACACCTCTAACCTAGCTCCTCTAGAGACACCCAACCTCACCATAGGTAAGTCTATACTCCAATGGCTCAAGAAAGGTTTCACCATTCCCAGTTCACAACCATGCCACCTACCCATGGGATATCAATCTCAAATCATTCCCATTCAGCCACATGTCACTTATCAAACTTCCTATTGTGTGGAAGATTTGGGAGACTTAGTGAACTACCTACATTGGCAAATTCACTTGACCAATATGCTAGCCATGAGACCGTCCGAAACTAACACCATTAGCCTAGCATATCCCACCATTGGCTCCATCACTTCCATCTACACTAATGGCCAAGTTACTAGTGAGATCATCCTCCTTCTTCCCATGGAGGAAAAACCTATCCTATTCCACTCCCCAACCATAGAGATCCCAAGTGCTTTGATCGGCCAACCCATTAGCAACTTTGGCCCAATTATTGAGGAGGAGGACTCACCATTCGAAGACCTTGAGAGCATAGAGTACCCCTACCAAGGTGACCCTTAACATGATCCCTTTAACTCTTTTCTATGGGAGCCTAGATCTCCATGTAACCCACTCACCTTATTCACCACCCACCCTTTCCTACCCCCACCCACCATGTTGGGCCAAGCCCACCTCATCCATGACCCAGGTTACACCATAGGAATCATGACCTTAGGCAACACCCGCCTAGAGATCAAGAAGGTGCCCCACCCTATATCCACCTACCTAGATCCCTTCGACCCTTTTGAGTGGAAGCTCAAAGACCACCCCACCATCCCACATGAGGAAGTCATCTTTGGGAAAGGAATTCATATGTCTTGGCACATCACACCGCTTGGCATGATTAGTCCGTCGGGTACATTCATCCATATCACCCACATGTCAAGAAGAAAACATGAGTGGTCAATATTTGGTTGTAATGGTCCACCATCATTCATCATAAATCTCAAGCATGTTAGGAGCATTCATGGATGTATGGGTCCTCCAACATTCATCACACTCACTCACAAGAGGGACACCTATGGATGCCCCGGTCCTCCTAAATCCTTCAAAGTCTTCATAACATCAATGCATGATAGGTCTATATGTGGTTGTCCTGGACCCCCTTTGCATACCATACATTGTCAACTCACACCGCATCATAGTACATGGCATATGCATTCAAGCAAGTATCAAGCAACAAGCGGTGGGATTCACAAGAAACGAGCACAAACTCCTAAGCACCACTTTGAGTTCCAAGTTGACAACTTGGCGATGATGGCTTTGGAGTGGCTCTACTTTAGGGTCACCTACAATCTGAGGGCACGAGGAGTTGGACCTTGCCAAGTTCCGAGTGGCTTTGGCAACCAAGCTTATGGGTTGAACTTTCAAAAGGGTTTTGGGATTCTCCCCATTTCTCATGTGGCGGATCCAGCACGCTCTAAGGGCACCGCGGTGGATCCTAGTGAGTGCCTCGAACTTACACCTACCCTTGTGAGAGACACCCTCGGAGTGCCACCACAAATAGCCTGAGAGCCCGACGTGAGCACACAGCGGCAATACTAGGCAAGCAAGATCCCATCGCCAGCATGAGGGTATGACCAAGCCACTTTGTCGAGCTGAAGCGCCGTTCCCCGACTATGGTCGCGGGTTGAGTATGGAGATCGTGGATCACCCAGAGCCGCAGTTCGATGTACTACTTCCCTGGTGGACCCATACTCGACGGGGTCGAGTTTTCCCCACCCCGGGGTATGATGAGGGCATCCCTTGCCCCTCCACATTTTCTCCGGACTCGGATTGTTCGTCGACAAGCGCCATTATGTTAGTCATGTATTTTTGAGTCTAGTCATGTAATCTTCACATTTTATTTGAGTCAATATCATGTAATTTTCCCTTTATTTGAGTCATGTACCTACGTTAGTGAGTCATTTTCCTAAGTATTGTGTCATTAGGTTGGTTTGTTAGGCTAGTGGGCCCAATTCATTGGGCTTGGCCCAAGGGCACCCCTATCCCTTCGGTTATTTGTCATTGAGTCAAATGTCAGGGACTTTTGTAGAAATGTGGGTTGCCTATATATAGGATCACATTCCCCTCATTTTGAAGTAATGAACAATTGAATGAAAATTGAAATCCACTTCCAAATCCCACTAGATCTCTCTCTCTCTCACTCTCTCTCTCTCTAAGGGGTCCCCCCCCCTCTCTCTCTCTCCCTCCACCCCAATTTTCAGAATTTTCTCTCTCCTCCCCATTCACCCCTCATTAAGACCTCTCCCCTTCCCCATACACCCATTTAACTCCCCCCCAACCCAAGGTGGTATCCTCCAATCCACACCCCACCTCCCAACCCCCAACTACCCAACACCACTTCCTAAGCACCCCTTCCTCTCCCCAAGGTTGAAGGGGCTCTTCCCTAAGCCCAAATTCAAATTTCCCTCTCCCTAGGGCAGTGCCCTTCCATCTCCCCACCTCCCAAACCACCCAAATTCGCAGCCCCCCTTCCCCATACCAGCCAAGTTCACCCTCCACCTCTTACTCTCTTGGCTATCCCCTTCCCCACCCCCTCATCTTCTTCTCATTCAGCCTCTGTTTCAGGCAGCAGAGTTACAGCGACTTGCAAGGGTAGCCACGACCGTCTCTCAAAGATTCAGGTGGCAAGGTTTACATTGCTGGAATCATCATCTAGATAGATTTCCAACGGTGGTGGTCTCGCCGGCTTCCGAGTTCGGAGCTGTCCGGAGGAGCGTCATCTTCAACGACTGCGCAATCTGTCCCAGACTGAAGACCAGAGCGATCTTGGAAGCTGTTCTGCGGTCAACCTTGGAGGAATTCGAGCACACTTCCTTCTACAAAATTCTTCTTCGTCTAGTCCTTCATCAGTAACAGAAAGAACGACACCAATCGCCTGCCTGAGCTATTTGTTCTGAATTATTTCATCGGAGTGTGCAGTCTGCCACCAGTGGACTCAGGTTTGACCTGTCTTCATTTATCTGGCCACCATTCTCATCTCCGACCTCGGATTGTGACCCCGTCAACTTATGCTCAAAGCTACTCCGACCACGATCGCGTCATCGCCAGTTTCATTCAATTTGAAGTTTGAGAACGACCGCAGCGCCTTCTGCAATCCACTGCATCAGTTCTGCATCAGTCTGAAGCAGAGTGTTGCTGTCCTGCTCCAGTCGCCGGTCCGATCATCCCCGAGGTCCAGAGCTTGCCAAAAAATTCAGGCATCATCCTCTATCAGTTGGGAAACTTTTGGCACAGGTTTCATCAAGATCTGAGCTCTGTGGAATTTGTGGCAGTGACATCACCGGCCCCCTGTCCAACAATTCTGAAGGTTGGCAGAACCGGCGGGGATCGGCAAATCGGGTTTCCTTAGCATAAGTCCCCACCCCGCTTGGCCGGCTGAAGGCCCCTCCCTACATGGAGGTAGTATTGGATGTAATAAGATTAATCCCCATCCCAAGATCACCCCTCCTGCGAGAGGTGTAGTGGTGTAATCTTTCCATTTCAGGTTGAAGCGACACCGACGCGGCATGCGGGTGCATACCCTCGCCTCCCCGCTCGCCCCCGTCTCCGGCCGGAGTCGGCATCTTCACGCCGGCTAGGTGAGCTCCTGAACATCTCTCATTGCTGTAATGGACTTGCTTAGCTTAGTATTGCTATAGTTACTCCGTCGGCGGTAAGAGAGTGTCCGATTTTAAATTGCTACCCAAATTGAGTGACCACCGCGGGCGAGTTGTGAGAGCATCCACTTAACCCACACCCTTGGTGTGTTGGCCGCCCATGATTTGGGCATCCTAGGCCCATTTGGGGTTCTCCCCAAGCTAGCCAACCATTGGAGCCTCAAGGTCCCACCTCGGACCCTCTCCAACATCGCCTAGTCGCCATCGGGCACTAGTGTGCGCCATACGGGTGAGCTCGCTAGTGTGAGTCCACTGCTCAAACTTGAATGCTTGCAAAATAGATCCATAGGTGGTGTTACATCAAAGAACCTTCTTCTTCAACTCTGGATAGTCAAGTACACATGTTCGTTCATGGAATAGTAATCTACCATCGGGTGCCAGTTTGAAGTCGGGTCTCTTGTTTAGCTTGTCCTTCGTTTCCACCAGTGCAAGATCTTCTTCTTGTATCTTCTTAATCTCAGGTAGCAAATCCGGATGTAGACTTATGTGGGATAGAGTGATACACTTGTTCATCTCCTCCGTGGTTATATTGAGTTCTGAGAATTTCTCCAGCAACTTCCATTCTTGAATCATACAACTGGCCAAAATTGCTCTCGGCTTCCGACTGAGGGCATCAACCACGGAATTACCCTTACCAGGATGGTATTGTATAGTGAAGTTGAAATCCTTGAGATATTCAAGCCAACGTCTTTGCCTCATGTTTATTTCTTTCTATGAGAATAGATACTTGAGGCTTTTGTGATCGGAGTACACAATGAATTGTTCTCCGTAGAGATAGTGTCTCCAGACCTTCAAGGCAAATACCACGGTGGCCAGTTCTAAATCATGTACTGGATAGTTCTCTTCGTGTTTCTTTAATTGTCGGGAAGAGTATGCAATGACTCTTCCATTTTACATCAATACACACCCGAGGCCAATACCCGAAGCATCGGTATATACCTCATACTTCTCTCCTTCAATTGGTAATGATAGGACTGGGGCAGTGGTCAAGAGATCCTTCAAAGCTTAGAAACTCTTCTCATGGTCTTCATTCCACTCATAAGGCACTTCCTTGTGGGTTAACCTGGTGAGTGGAATAGCAATCCTTGAGAAGTCCTTGATGAAACGCCGGTAGTAACCAGCTAGCCCCAAGAAACTTCGAATCTCTGTTGCATTTGTCAGTCGTTCCCAATTCTTCACGGCCTCGACCTTTGAAGGGTCGACAGAAATTCTGTTCTTCGAGACTACATGGCCCAAGAAGGATACTTCCTCGAGCCAGAACTTGCACTTGCTGAATTTGACATATAATTTATTTTCCCTTAATATTTACAATGCCTTCTTCAGATGTTCTTCATGGTCTTCTTCAGACTTTGAATAAATCAAGATATCATCAATAAAGACCATGATGAATTGATCCAGATGTGGCCGAAAGGTGTTGTTCATTAATTGCATAAAGGTTGCAGGGGCATTTGTTAGTCCGAAAGACATAACAGTAAATTCGTAATGCCCATACCAGCTTCAGAATGCAGTTTTATGAATGTCTTCTTCTTTGATCTTCAATTGGTGGTAACCAGAACAAAGATCAATCTTCGAGAAGTATGTAGCTCCAGATAATTGATCAAACAGCTCATCAATTCTTGGCAGCGGGTACTTGTTCTTGATTGTAAGGTGGTTTAGCTGCCGATAATCGATGCAAAGTCTCATTGTTCCGTCCTTCTTCTTGACGAATAGCACGGGTGCTCCCCATGGGGAAGTACTTGGCCTGATGAAACCCTTTTTCACTAACTCCATTAGCTGCTCTTTTAGCTCCTTCAGCTCAGCGGGGGACATTCTATAAGGTGCCTTGGAAACAGGACCAGCACCAGGGACAAGGTCGATTATGAACGACACTTCCCGCTCAGGGGGTAAGCCGGGAAATTCTTCTGGAAAAACGTCAGGAAAATCCCGAATTACACGGATGTCTTCAAGCTTAGTCTCCTCGACTTCCGTGGTAGTCACAAATGCTTTGAAAGCCACACATCCTTTACTTATAAGTTTACTAGCTCGGAGAGCTGAGATAAGAGATGATCTATTCTAAGGGCTAATGTAAACCAGCTTGGGATAATCCACAAAAGTTATCTTGCCATTTCGATAATCTACAGTCACTTGGTATGTGGATAACCAGTCGACACCTAGTATGACATCATACCCCTTCATATCTAGGCATATCAGGTTGACAGGTAGATTGTTTCCTCCAACCATAATTTCATAGTTTGGGTAATGATGTATGATATCGGACTCATTCCCCAGAGGTCTAGATATGACCAAATCTAACAGTTCATGTTTATTAGAAAATGAAGCAGCAAATTTCTTGGAAACGAATGAATGAGTTGCTCCGGTATCAAATAAAACTTGAGCATTCTTAGAATAAACAATTAGTGTACCTTCCACGATTCCACCCTCTGTTAGTTCCGTCTCCTGGAGAGCTTGCAGACGGCCTTGTTTCTTTGCCGGACGCTTCTCATCTTTAGTGGCTTGCTCATTCATCAATGGGCAATCAAGAATTCGATGTTTGCGGCTTCCACATCGGAGACACGCTCCCAGTTTCCTCCAACATTCCTCGGTCTTGTGGCCGACTTTGTCACAATACTTACAAATTTCCCTAGAAGGTGTAGTGGTGGAGAAAGGCTTGTCATTCTTCTGAAACTTCTTTCCGTTGGAGAACTCCCCTCCGTTGAAGAACCGCTTCTTGTTGAATGATGATTTGAAATTTCCTGGGCCTGTGACAGGTTTGTTCTTGTCCTTTCCTCGAATCCTTTCAGATAATTCGGTGGTGTCTTCTAGCAATTGGGCACGCCGAACCATTTCCGAATAGACTTGGATGTCCATCGGTGCAAGTTGTGTAATATAGTGGGGCCGAAGCCCGTTAAGGAACCTTCTAGCCTTCATCTTTTCAGTACACACCAAGTGGGGTGCATACCTGGACAGTCTTGAGAACTGAGCCTCATACTCGGCCACTTTCAGGGTCCGTTGTTTTAGTGCGGCAAATTTCGCGGCCTTCTTTTCCTGAATGCGGTCGAAAATGTATTTGGTGTTGAAATGTTCAACAAATTCATCCCATGTGACATAGTTACCGGGCAATGTTGCTTCTACAGATTCCCACCAGCCTCGAGCGTCCCGCTCTAGTTGGAATATAGCTAGTAAAACCTTATCTTCATCCGTGTATTGCATTACACGAATTTTTTTTTCAATTTCCTTCAACAAGTTTTCAGCATACTCGGGGTCAGATGAGCCCGCGAATCTTGGTGGGTTCATGTTGCGAAAACCTCTGTGGAGATCACCAGCTCCACGGTTAGCTCCGCCTTGCGCCACTTGCTGTAGCGCCTGCGTAAGACCTTGCACGGTGCGCTGCATCTTGCGCCATTGTGCTCTTTCAGCGGCCATGATCCTATAAGAGAATTTAAGTGTACTAAGTATCATGTTTAATTTATAAGGTCGAATGTCATTATAGAACTTAACCCATGGCTCTACCTATCTCACCGAGTATAAGGTGTGGACTATCCTTGGACTCGGGTTTTTCCAAGGAAATTGAAATCCTAGGCTCTGATACAACGTAAACTGTCACACCCCGAGCGCGGAAGATACTCAGTAGCGCGATAATTTATATAGATCGTGTCAATCAGGGCAGTAAGATTTCTTTTTGACAAAAGTCAGAATGCGTAAAATAACTAAGATCTAAATTTCCAAAATAATACCAATAGTCCAAGATGACAATTCTTACAATTAACCAACTGATGATAAACATACATTATTCAAATCTAACTACTAGTCCTCAAGCCTTAACAAGTTTCAATCAACTAGACTGATATAACTGACATAACTGGAAATACAATGTAAGGGCTTAAGACACAAAAGACACGACTAGCTGACGGTGCAACGATCGATGATTCTAGCACTCATCACTCGGTCTCATTCCCATCCGGGTAGTGGTCGCTATCCAAGTTACCTGAAAAATGTTAGAATGTAACTAGGTGAGCGAATCGCTCAGTACGAATTACATCTCAAATTCGAGCAATCTTTAAGTAGTTTACATGTTGCGTGTAATGCAGGTATAGCTATGCATGCTGGACAAGCGAGAAAAATCATGAACTGTATAGAAGAATATCGCATGGTTTCAAGTACTAGCAAGTTGACAAGCGAGATATCAAGAACTTCATAGAAAGAGTATTATATGATTTCAAGTACTATCAAATGTTTGCAAAATTGCCAGGAAGGCAAGAAACAAGTTCAAGCGAGTAAGAATCATGTTCAAGAAAGTAATATCATGTTCAAGCAAGTAATATCAAGTTTGTGTAATATCAAGTATGTGTAACTGGAATTGGCCATTTCAATCAAGCAAGTACTTTGCCCCTTTTTCGGGCCACGCAAGTCAAGTAATCGTCCCTTTTTCGGGCCACGCAAGTCAAGTCAAGCAAGCAAGTAGTGTCACAAGAGAGTGAGTGGGATTGTCTCAAGTCAAGCAAACAAGTACTTCGGTGCAATGCTAAACACCGTGATCATTCAACTCCCATAGGCACAAGTACTTTCGGGCGCTCCTCCCAGGACTAGATCGGGCCCTATATGCACAGCATTTCATGTAATTCTTTCGACAACCCCTCATTTATAGCCAATATAAAATTTCAAGGTTTAACCACTGTAGGATATAAGGTAGATTCCATGAATGGAGTTCATGGACATTTTATCATGTATAGATGAGTTATGATTAAAATAACGCAAAACACGAGACAAGTCAGGAACCTAAATGGAATTGGCACCTCACGGGCTGCCACAGGTCATTGAACTGGTGAAATTTGGGCTGTCATTATTTCTAGATTTGGCGCCCTCACTAAGGGGCACCCAATCTGCGGACAGAATAGAGGTTCTATGAAGCCAGTACTCAGGGGAAATGGCACCCAGAGGGCTGCCATTATTTCATAAAATGGCCCCCTGGGGTCTGCCATTATTCAGGTAATGGGCGCCCTGGACAGGGGCGCCCATTCCCTCTGAAACTCCGGGAATCAGCTGCCATTATGTAAATGGCGCCTCTGTGCAGTGTCTTCATTTAAATGAAGACTCTGCAAGGAGTCTTCATTTCTTGTAAATGGCGCCCTAATGGCTGCCATTATTTGGGTAATGGGCGCCTACTCACAGGGGCACCCATTCAGGTTTTCATTTTTTTTTCTGTTGCCCTAAAGAATTGGCGCCCCTCTATAGTGTCTTCATTTAAATGAAGACTCTGCAGAGAGTCTTCAATTCTTTAAATGGCGCCCTAGACAGGGGTGCCCATTCTTCTGGCTAATATACGCACCAGAAAGGTACGTTTTGAGACACACGTTACTATTCATGATTTCAAAAGTTCTCGGAATCAAGAAATGAGGACATGGATAGATAGAGAAAAATATCAGGATCACAGAATCATACTCATACTAGAATTTTATGGTTTAGTTTCATAGATATTAATTTTCTAAACATGGTGATTATTAATGGCAGGAAAAGGAATTGACGACAGTCTAAGGGGTCTTCAATTAATGGGCGCCCTTGCCTGGGGCGCTGTTACGCGGGTTTTTATGCCGATTAACCGGGGTGAAGGAAGGGTTACAACGAGGAAGGAGAATACGAGAGTTTAATATATCTCGGGTATCCTCCTTACGGTTGCATGCCTCTCACGGTGGTATCGGGCACTCTCCTTTCACGGAAAGTCGAAAAGGGTCGAATGGCACGGAAATGTCGGGATAAGGGTTAACCGGACAGGGTGCGGGCGTGCCAGCCGATTTCTCGACAATCACTCATGGAACCAAGGGTTGACCGGGGAAGCGCCACCAGGGCGCGGCACGTGGGCTCGGGCGATCGGGCGACACGTGGAGAGAAGGGATTCCATGGGTGCGAGTGCGTAGGCGATTGCAGGAATCATGTACAGACGTCTTTCCCCACCGGCCGCAAGCAACCGGTGTTTATTTACATCAAATTAAATCCGAATACCTTCGTTCCAAGCTGAAGAAAAGTCCGTATATGTGTCTGAAGCCGTGGGTAGAGGGCTGAGGGCATTCAGCAGCTATGGGTGCGCATTAGACTGAGGGGTGTTTACTGGGGTTAGGGCGTTAGGCATGGATGCCAAGTGGTGTAGATAGAAAGCTGAGGGCCTGAACGTGGGTGCGAGGGCACTCGTCCAATCGACAGTGTTGTACTGGGGTGTATGCTTCTTTACAGGAAAGTCGTGGTGGCCAAGGTACAACTGGCGCATGCCACGGGACAACTCCGACGTGCTAGTCGGTCCCCGGGTCGATGCGTAATTAATGAACACATATGCGTTTTATAGAGGGTTCCTCCCTTGGCGTGGGCCAGGGCCGTGGTGGCGAACGGGGGCCTGAGACTGGATGACTGGAGGGATCCATCAATCCGGTATCTGGGCGAGGGTCGATCACGACTTGGATTAAGTGGTCGGACATGGCCTCGTAACTGCGAGAGAGCATGGCGTCATGGTACGCGCGTGGTTGCAACCGACGGGCACGCGAGAGGAAATCCCGGCATGAGGGGACGTCCGCCCATGTCGTAATGCCTCACATATGGTGAGTGTTGACTTGTGTAAGGCGGCTATATACGGCGTGTGGGGAGTGCCAACGACATACCCCCGGCGTATTAGACCGCCGAACAAGTCACCCACGCACAATTCTCCTTTGCTCGTTGCTTGGAGCCGCGCTTGAAGTCCTGTGCTTGCTGGATGCCGGAGCTTGGATAGATCCTCTATCTTTCATCTCATATGCCCCTTGATCCCCTAAGGGGGTTTTTATAGGGGAAGTTGAAGGGTCACAAGGGGTTTACGTGGACCAGCTAAGGGGGGTGAGTTGGTCCGCGTAAACCCAACTGAATAGTGTCACTTGGAGTTACACGGGTTGAGAGAGGGGAAGGGGTTTACGCGGACCAGCTCAGGGGGCTGAGCTGGTCCGCGTAAACCCCCCTTGGATGGGGGTTTACGCAGACCAGCCAGGGGGCTTGGGCTGGTCCGCGTAAACCCCCCTTAGGTTTAGGCGGACCAGCCTGGGGGCCCAAACTGGTCCACCTAAACCCCACCCGGGGGGGTTTAGCCGGCAGGCTGGTTCTTTTCTTTTTTTGATAAAAAATTAAATTTTTTTAATTGAATGGGGGGTTTACGCAGACCTGCCAGGGGGGGTGAGATGGTCCGCCTAAACCCCCCCAGGGGGGCTTTAGGCGGGTTCGCTCCAAGGAGAGAGGGGGGCGGTCCCCACCCTATAAAAATTGATTTTTTTGGGTCCTTTTCTTCCCAAATTGACTAAGAAAGAAAAGGACAATTGCGTGGAAGGATACATGGAGCTTGCGGAGGCTTGTATGCACATCAACTTGCGGGATCCCCGCGTGCTGTCGCTTTGCTCTCCCGCGTCCACGTGTTGCCTTCTCGAACTAGTACGGTACATGAATCGCGTTGTAGGACCGTAAATCGGATGAACCGGGGCTGAGTGGGGTCATGGGACCACCAGGATGGAGGGAGGGCGCTGCCCCCAGGGAGTTTGCCCTCCCTGGGGTGCGCGGCCCTGCCCCCGGGTGAACTGGCCCCAGGCTGGCCGCAACCCCGGGGGGTGGCCCCCGGGGGTCTTCTTGTGTAGTCTAGGGACATCGTTTGATGGACTTTGAACTTAGGGAGCCTCGCATGGTCCCGTAGGGCCGTTGTTCTTCGAGTCGTAGTGGCCGCTCGCAAGGTGTTCGGGCGAATGCCCGACACACTCCGGGTTGCCGAACGAGCCGCACAGGTGACCGACGGGCCTTGGATTTGGCCTAGGGTCAAGGGTAGAAGTCCATAGGGGCTGGGAGGAGGCACCTTGTGCCCATGGGCCCTTTCTCGTGTTGTGTGCCATGTTGTACGGCCGGTTGGCAGGGTAGCCTCGGGTTGGCCCAAGAGCTAATGTTGAGTGGCGTGTTGCCACGTGTCTGAGGGTCAGGGGTGGTCCTGACTTGCTGGGGGGAGTTGTAGATCCCAATTAGTGTACTGGAACCACGGGATGTCCCGTGGGTTGGTGTAGAAGGGTTGAAATATACGCGCCCACAAGGTGTTCGAAAAAATGCCGAACACACGTGTGTGAGCGGCATGCACGTGCTGCGGGCCTCCAAAGCCTGTGGTTGACCTGCTCGGGTCTCCCTTTGACCTTGGAGGGTTGAATGAAGTGCCTCAGAGTGAGCCCGCGGCTCTTTCACTGGATGCCACGTGGCGTGGCTTAACGTCAGGGCGCCCCCGGGTGGTCCCGGGCGGCCACGTAGGGTACGGGCAAGGCCCATATGAGAGTGGCCGGGGTTGACCCCGGACCATTGCTTGTGTCACCACGTGTCACGGTAAGTTGGTCGGGACCCCTGTGGGAACCCGCAGGGTTGTAGAAAGGGCTAGATAGCCCGTGCCTTGCAGGTGTTCGGGGAAATGCCCGAGCCCTTACTCCTTGTTGTTTTAGCTGGGAAATAGTCCGGGTACAACAAATGCCCCCCACAGGGCGTGCGTCGGAGGCGGAGACGAGGGCGTACGGCCCGTGAAACCTTCCTTCTGAGTTGTTGTAGTTGTATTTTGATGCTTCATATGTCTTTGTTTTGATGTGTTGTACATGTGGATTTTCTGGTATGCTGACTATTTTTTTGGGTGCCCTATCTTGTAGCTATGGCACACTTCGGCAGAGACAGGCGGGTCCCAAGGCGGATGGCTCGGGAGGAGGATCACTGGGTGCAGCGGACTGATATACCGATGCGCCCTCTGGACGCACCCCTGATCACCGTGATTGGTGTAGAGCAGTTGGACCGGGGCCATACGGTGGTGGCTGAGGGTCCGATTGGTGAGAGGACAGCTGGAGCAGGGGCCATGGAGGTGGCCATGATTTTGGAGGTGAGTGATTTGTACAGTTACGACTGGAGCGGGGGTTATCCATTGGAGTTCCCCCTGGATCGTCATCTGCTTGAATTCATCTGCGGCTATGTCCCTCCTGGCGTGGAGGAGGGCGACACACAAATTCCAGGGGCCTGCCGCCAGCTTGAGAGGGCCATCTTGATTGGCAGGGATAGCATGCAGGGTACAGTTTTCTGCAGCTATCCGAGCTTCTCGGAGGACTATTGGAGGCATCGCCAGTTTCCCAGCGTTGATTGCCTGGGGTTCTTTGGCATGGTGGAGAAGTCCGGGGTCAGGGTTGGGCCGATGGGCCCTGCTAGCTGGGATTTGCACGGCCAGAATCGCACGGAGACAGAGGGAATTGCTGGGTTGGTATTGGATCCCACTGGTGTGCAGTACACTGGAGAGGGCTATGATGACCACAGTATGCTGAATGGAGTCATGTGGCAGACCGTCACTAGCTGGTATGGTCGCTGGATAGTGATCCCATCACATTACTACTGCCAGGGTGCCACGAAGTGGTTGATGGGGATTGTCCACCACTACCGGGTGTTGCTAGATCAAGCTGGGATCAGGTACGCGGTGACTGCAGCTCTGTACGCGTACCCGTGCTACAACGGATTGCTGTAGGGCTTGCTGGAGCGTTTCAACCGTCGTTGGAACACGGTGGCAACAGCAGAGGGAGAGACCGACCTTGACTTGTGGTTTGATGCGGGACGAGACCACGGACACGACAAGCTCGCGATCGTCCCTTAACGAGGGAAGCGTCGGACGTGCACGGTTGAGAAACCGGCAGTGAGCTAGGGTGGTCGGCTCTCACTTGTGCCCGGATCGGGTCACGGGACGGTCTCGCTCACTCTCTCGCAGCAGCGGTGATATAAATATAAAGCGAGCTAATTGTCCCTACACATGCTCTCTAGCAGCGACATAAACAAATATATATGAAGTAAGCAAAATGCCGAGAAGGGAGCGAAAACGATACCTCCACGCGCTCGGCGTGGGGAAGACGGACCCGGCCGAAACTCGTACTCCCGGGATAAATATTACACAATGATGACAGCAATGAAATATCACCCACTCCACGCAGGGAGGTAAAGGGCTACACAAATGGGCCCGGGAGGACCGAATTCGGGTTGACGGGCGGCTTCTCGCGTCTCTTCGGCAGCACCCGAACTTGTGGCTGCGGGGCCCACGCGCTGTCCGGAGGGGTCGTGTGGGACCCGGTGGCACTGCTGTAGTGGGGACACTTAGGGAAGGGATCCCCGGGCTGGCGGCACGCTGGTTCACCGGCCGGAGGCCGGGCGGCTCCGTTCGGCGCCGGTCGGAATAACCGGCCACGGATCTGCAGCTTCTGGTTTTCAGCGCGCGCTCCGGCGAGAATGGACGCTGTGATCAGCCCCGATGTCGGATCGACACGAAACTGGCGCCGTTTGAAAGCTCTCTTCAAATACTTAAACCTAGGCTTGGAGATCAAATCTAGATCTGCACGGATCTTGGCTTTGATGAATTTTTGAGTTGCTGCTGTACAGTGACCGGACTCTCAGATCTGCAGAGAATTTGTCTGAGAACTGCCTTTGGCCGATATGTGAACGTCCGAATCTAAAGTGGTGGTCTTCAGCAAAGTTGTAGGAAATCAAGCTAGGAAAACGGAAATAGTTTTTACGAAAGGTTTGGAGGTGGCTGTGATTTGTTCTAATTTTTGAACTGAAGGTGGTCGGATCTGGGAATTAGCTGAAAACACTGTAGCAGAGATAGAACACGAATTTTGAAAAATGGATAGAGGACGGATCAAAAATCAAGAAAAATGGTGGATGTAAGGAATTATGGACAGAACTCCCAGTAAAATTGGAAACCCTAACAAAAATAAAAAAGAAGGTCAGAGATGGGAAACTCAGAGCTGTTGTCACTGTAGACAGAGACATGACAGATCTGGGAGTGATTAAAGAATGAAAATGTAAAAATCGGCCAGATCCGGGCGGCTCCAATCGGCACCGGTCGGAACAATCGGCCACGGGTCTGCCGGTTCTATTTTCCGACGCGCGCTCCTACGAGAATGGACGCTACGATCAGCCCCGATATCGGATCAACACGAAATTGGCGTCGTTGGAAAGCTAACTTCAAATCCTTCAATCTAGGCCAGGAGATCTGGCCTGGATCTGCACGGATCTGGGCTTTAATGAATTGTTGAGTTGCTGTTGTACAATGATAGGACTCTCAGATCTGCAGAGAACTTGTCTGAGAACTACCTTTGACCGATATGTGAACGTCCGAATCTGAAGTTATGGTCTTAAGAAAAGTTGTAGGAAATCAAGATAGGAAATTGGGACTATTTTTTATGAAGGGTTTGGAGGTAGTGGTGATTGTTTCTGATTTTTGAAGTGGAGGGTGGTCGGATCTAGAACTTGGCTGAAAACACTGTAGCAGAGATAGAACACAAATTTTGAGAAATGGATAGAGGGCGAATCAAAAATCAAGAAAAATGGTGGATGTAGGGGATGATGGACAAAACTCCCAGTAAAATTGGGAGGATTTGAAAAAATCAAAAAGAGGGTCGGAGGTGAGAAACACAGGGCTGCTGTCACTGTAGATAGAGACATAACAGATCTGGGAATGAAAGATGCACGAAAATGGAAAAATACTAAACGAGGGATTTTGGACCTGAATTATTTTGTGGATGATGGGGTGGAAGATAGAAAGGTACCATAAAAATTACAAACCACGAAGTGGCCGTGGCTGGTATTAGGAATTTCGGGAACACACCTATGTCTAGCAGGATAGAAAATCGAAGACGGATTCGCGGCGGCTCGAAGGCGGCACGAACGACGGCGGCGGCACAGATGATCACCGGATATAGAGGGGAGGGGATAGGAGGTAGAAACCACTCTAGAATTGGAGGTTGGAGGAGATGAACACCAGGGGAGAGGGGAGGGGCTCAAGAATCACTCTTGATTTTCCAACAATTTTCTCTTCATTAATGCTAACAAATGGAAAATACAACCTTTTATATGCCATGTGTCAAATCTAATCTACACCATTAGATCTAGGGGTGGGGAATGGAGGGCCTAGATTGGATGTGAATAACACACAAAAAATAATAAAATAGTAAGGGGAGAGGGGCGCCCCCTTGACCAAGGTAAAGAGGTTGAATGGGTAGGTAGCCTACCTTTGAAAAGTTTAACCCCTTGTCTCCCATGTGGTCAATTGGCATTCAACCCTTCTAGATGGCCACCTAGGATGGTTGACCAGTCCCACATAGGTGACATGGACCAATGGGAAAGGGCTGAGGGCCCCCTAGCTGGACCTACTACACAATTGCATAAAAACCCATACAATCTATGGGAATGACTCATTGGCTTATAAAGCCTTACATTTGCGTACATACTTTCCAAAGGATATAAACACAAACTACAAGAACATAAATGTAAAAGAAAAAGTACATGCTCGGTGTCGATTCCCATCATGGTCTTTGTTCAGGATTTCTGGCTTGCCGATTATCGGCGAAGGGTACGAGGAGGTAGTGCTGGATGACCTCCACCGTAGTCATACCGACGGACTGGGAAGATACCGAGTGCCTTACAGTTATCGGTATCTGATAAAAACCTGGAGAGATTTAGCTCTCGCAGGGAGAGAGAGAGCCACACAGACTCCCCGGGTGCCGCTGAATGTGTGGGTCCGCCATTTCTACAACGGGCCGTTTTACTTTTACCAGGAGTTCGCCAGGGACCAGACTCCATGGGAGGAGTACACGGAAGTGAAGCTACGCTTTTGGACGTACTCCAGATATGTGTATGCACCATGGGAGGGGTGGAATCCCCATGGTCTGCCAGATGTGACATACCTTGCAGCGTATCTGGCATATTGGCTGGCGACTTTCGTAGTTCCTCACGGAGAGGACGGGCCGTTGAGAGCTGAGTTGTTGTGGCTGGCTTGCTTGTTGGCTGAGGGGAGAAGGTTAGCTCTAGCTCCCGCTGAACTGGCTAACATTTACCAGGGGTTTGGAGTTCTAGCAGCACACTCAGCACCGAGGGAGAGGAGTATACTCCTACCGACCCCCTACCTTAGCGTGTGGGTCGGGTTACTGTTCCCGGGGCTGGTGACACGAGGTACTGTGGCGAACCCGACGGAACCACTCTTGTTTAGCTTTACTGGGCAGCCGAATGGAGATGCAGAGGAGCAGCTTGAGGGGGCCAGGAGGGCCCTTTGTTACCTACCCTCCCAGGGCGAGGAGGGACTGCGCTTTGACAGTGCAGCGAGGGACTCTGGCCTCTTTCTGGGGGCTTCAGGTGGAGGGGCGACCAGCGCCCACCCCGGTCAGGGGGCGACCGATATAGGACCACAGACTGAGTGGATACTGAGCACCTGAGCAGCTGTGTTGGCGTTGCACCGGTCGACGACGAGTTCCTTGGAGCCGTACTACCCACATCGCTTTGCCAGAAACTTCGGGTACGACCAGGGGATTCTGTCGAACATGGAGTTCCGTTTGATGGGCAGGCAATACAAGGGCAAGGATACCCACCTACTTGCAGCGGCCTGGTGGGACTTTTACTGCCGCCTGGAGCCGGAGTGGTTTTCGATGCCAGAGCAGGGACGTCGGGGACAGTTTGACGTGTACTATGCCCAGTGGTGGTTCGAGCACAGTCACCTCTACCGACAGAAGTCCTCCGCAATCAGGAAGGAGGAGGCGAGTCACTTGTTGAGGGAGGATCTGCCTCCTATCGCACTAGATGAGGGGTATCTGAGGACCCGTGTCGCTCAGATCCACCGAGAGGTCGAGCGGATTGTAGCACGGTGGCCTCGGAGTGGCCGGGGTTCGTCTTCTGGGAGTCGAAGCAGCGGAGGGGCACTGAAGCCCCTGGGACGGGCATCGACGACAGCAACTGGAGTGAAGGTGTCTCGACGGAGGGCACCTAAGGCCTGGTGGACTCAGTTCTTGGCTGATTGTGGCATCCGGGGCAGAGGGTCGCTAGACCGGGAGCTCCCGCACGGGAGCTTTGCCGATACAGCGGTTGATGACTAGAGGTGACACATCACCCACGCGATTGGGTCAGCGGGACCTGTGGAGTTTGTGTCCCAGGTTGAGTGCGCACGCACTCCATGGGATATTCGGGAGGCCGTCAAGATGGCGGCCCGAGCCCTGGCGTTAGGGATGGAGCATCTAGTGCCTTTACCATTGACCACCTTTGGGGCTTCAGGTTAGGCTTTCCTTCTTTAGCTGGCTCTTTCCCTTTCATTATGTAATTCTTAGATACAGAACTGAGGTGTTGTATATTGCTGTGTTTGTCAGCAGGTTCTGCGGCAGAGGGGGACCAGCCCTCCACGGGAACATCCTTAGGGAACGGAGGCGGAGGTCTACAGCCTCGGAGGAAATGCCCTCGTGTGGAGGATGCAGCGACTGAGGCTGATGAGTCCCCTAGGGGACTCGAGACCGGTGAGCAGGCTGCGGCGGGGATAGCCTTGAGTAAGTGTCGCTTCACCTTCCTTGCTCCTGCTTGGTTTAGCCATGGTAGTTGGCTAATCTTGTTTTGCTGGACTTGTGTTTTGTTGCCCCGCTGAAGACTAGAGTGGAGGTGGCTTTCTCGCCCCCTCGGGAGGTGGATCCTCCAGCTGAGGAAGGGGACCAGTTCGAGATAGATATGGAGGGGCTCCTTCGTCTGATGGACGAGCCTGCACCCCATGCTGGGATCTTCCTCGACTTTGAGTCGTGGGAGACTACTGGTGGAGCTCCTACGAGTAAGGGCTCCTGATGCTAAGTGTAGGCTGCGATTAACTTGCTTTCGGTTACTGACATAACCGTCTAGATTGTGCAGGGGAGGCAGAGGTGTCGGGGAGCAGGGCCCCTGCTGAGATACTGTGCAGAGCCCCTGAGCAGGCGGAAGAGCCAGCACCCACGGTGGCTAGTAGTTGTCCGGGTAAGTGTCCAATTGTTGTTGAGGGGATCCCCCCATTACTGTTGGACTCTTTTAGCAAGCCAAAATTATTGAGTTGATTTATGTTGCTGGTTCGGCAGGTTAGGACACGGTGGCTACTCTGGAGATGATCCGAGAACTGGCGGATGCCAGCGCGTCAGTGGCCCTACCATCTTTTGGAGATGAGCCCGGACCGGTAACTTCCGTGCCCTCGGTCACGATTGAGGACATGTTGAGTAGACTACCACCGTTGCTGACGAAGGTGCCTCTCCCACCTTTGCCGACCGTGGTGTCGGCCAGTACGGTGGGGCTGGTGGAGTCCTCTAGTGTGGGACCATCAGGTATGTAGCTGAGCACTTGATCGCTTTAGAGTGGATTATTTGACTTTCCCACCCGTGCTGAGCTTTGACTGGGATGGATTGCAGGTACCTCTTCCCCTCTAGAGGAAGGAGAGCTCCCTTGGGATACGGACCGGCCATCGGGAGACGAGCCTCCCGTCGCAACTAATATTGAGGGCGATGAGGAATTCGTCGACATTGAGGGGATTTCCGAAGGGGACGCCCCAACTGGTGAGCTTCTTTCCTAGCACCTTCGACTAGGGAGCTATCTTTATGTGAGGCTGGACTTGATAGTAGTCTAACCTGGCTTCCCGGTGTACAGGTACCCCTGATTTGCCCACGGCCGGGGGTTCGTTAGAGAACTCGTCTGGCTCTTCAGCAAGTGGCAGCACCATGATGGAGACTAACGAGAGCTCGAGCTCTTCTTCTTCCGAGGCTACTTCTGCCGAGGACGCCGAGATGGAGGTGGCGTTGGAAGGTATATGCAGCTTCTTTTTATCTCCGTATCGGCTTTGATACAGAGTTTATGGCAGAGTGCTAATATTTTTGTGTTGTGTCCAGGACTGGAGTCTGAGGAGGAGCACGCGCTGGCTCCCGTCGAGGAGGGTCGAGGGGAGCCCTCTGTCACCTTAATGGCCATTGGGGAGGACCGGGGAGTCCCTACCCTCTCCGACTTCAGCAGGGGACACTGTCGGGGCAGAGGAGAGGTTGCCCTCACCGACCCCGAGTGGGGAAGTTGCAGGCGTGGCAGTAGCCACACCAGGTGAGAGTCAGGACCTTTCTCAAGTTTTTACCTTGTCTTGTCATAGGGAAGTCCTGAACATTGCTGACCCGTTTCGTGTTCGACGGGGTTATGCAGGCCCTTCTGGTGTGCTGGCTGAGACGGGTCACCCCTCTCTCGAGTTGGGGATCGAGTGGCCTACATCCGTTTCCCCACCGGAGCCACTGCTGGATGCCAGCATAGGTGCGGCCTTGCTCCAGCGAGCCCGGGGCTATGTAGGGGGTGATCCCCTGCCTTCTCCAGAGGAGCTTTGGCAGTGGCTGAGGGAGTGCACATGTGGCTACCATGGTCTTGGATTCCCTCATGGACTCTGGATGTCTGGCTTGGTCGGCATCTGGGCGGAGTACCTGCGGCCTCTAGAGGCTCAGGAGCAGCGGGCACAGCGACTGGCGGCCATTCGTGAGATACAGGAGCAGTGTGCTCAGCTTGCGTCAGCTGCGACCGAGCAGAAGAGGCTTGCCAATGCAGCCGTGTCTCTTGCTCAAGACCGTGCCAGGCAGCTGAGCGAGGCGACCAGCAGAGCTGAGGCCCTGCAGAAGGCCTTAGAGGAGCAACGGCAAGCCGTAGAGATTACTAGAGTTGAGTGGCGGACCGCCGAAGCCGGAGCAGAGGCTAGCGTTCATCTTGCGTCGACCTTGGAGGCAGAGCTGGCGGCTGTGGAGTCCCACTTGGCAGAGCTGGAGGGGAGCGAGGCTAGGCCATGATTGTATCACTTTCCTTCCCCCTTTTTGTTTATCTGGACTGTATGTCTTTTTGTTACCCCAAGGGCATGTCTTGGGCTCCCGTTTATAAAGTATCAATGACAAACTCCAGATTTTAACTTTGTTGTTTGTTGAGTTGTTATCCCCCCTAGTCTGTGGAATAGGGTTGAGTACAAGAGGTGGCTACCACTTATTGTCGGTCATGCTTGATTGTTTTAACACGTACCGGCGTAAGGGGCAGCGGACTGGGTTTTATTCGAAACTGGAGATGGGATAAAAAAATTGGGTGGAGAGAGTGGTGTGACTGGATTTTGAGTATTGGGAACTGAGTGCTGGTTGCTAGGAAGTGGGGGGAAAACCCCTAGTGCAGGATTGGCGCAGGCCTGTCAGAACGTGGCGGCCTACTGGGTTAGAGTCGGGAACTGACCTTGGAATGCGTCGGTTGTAGGTTGACACTTGAGTGTTGGTTGTTTATATGTCGTTATCTAGAAATGTAGCCCTTCTCAGCTTGATAAACTGGGGCTGGGCTGGCAGGATGGTCTCAGAAGGTGTCACAGCGGAGGGTCGTGACCGGGATTGGGACTGGTTGGCCCACCCGTGGAGGGATCATGGCCGAAACTAGAGCTGGGAGCTGGCGGCTGGCCCGTAAGGGCGTTGTAGCAGGTGATTGGGACTGGAAGTTGGTGGCTGGCCTGTGAAGGCGTTATAGCCGGGTTACTGGGACTGGAGGCTGACCTGTGAAGGCGTTGTAGCCGAAGTGCTGGAGTTAAAGGCTGGCGGTTGGCCTGTGAAGGCGTTGTAGCCGAAGACTGGGACTGGAGGATGGCGGCTGGCCTACAAAGGCGTTGTAGCCGAAACTGGGACTGGAGGCTGGCGGGTGGCCTGTGAAGGCGTTGTAGCCGAAGACTGGGACTGGAGGCTGGCGGCTGGCCTGTGAAGGCGTTGTAGCCGAAGACTGGGACTGGAAGTTGGCGGCTGGCCTGCGGAAGCGTTGTAGCCGAAGACTAGAATTGGGGGCTGAGCGGCTGGCCTGCAAAGGTCTTGTAATCGAAAATGGGACTGGAGGCTGGCGGCTGGCCTGTGAAGGCGTTGTAGCCGAAGACTGGGACTGGAGGCTGGCGGGTGGCCTGTGAAGGTGTTGTAGCTGAAGACTGGGACTGGAAGCTGGCGGCTGGCCTGTAGTCGAAGACTGGAGTTGAAGGCTGAGCGGCTGGCCTGCAAAGGCATTGTAGCCGAAACTGGGATTGGAGGCTGAGCGGCTGGCCTGCGAAGGCGTTGTAGCCAAAACTGGGATTGGAGACTGGCGGCTGGCCTGTGAAGGCGTTGTAGCCGAAGACTGGAACTAGTCGGCCAACCGTCGAGGTGTGTAGCCTAATGTTAGAGCTGGAATTGGCGATAGCCGACCCTCGGGGGTGTAGTGGCCACCATCGTTGTGGAGTGATGCTGAGGTTGCCGTCGGTGAGGTATCGCGGTTGACGTTGACGGGTTTGTAAGTGAAGAGTAGAGAGGGAGAGTGAGGTTTTTTTTCTTCTCTTTACCAGCCCTACCGCCCTTGCGGGTTTTCGCTAGAGTTGGCCCCCTATAGCTTTTTCCGGTACGCTCTTGCGGGTTTTCACACCGAGGGGTTACCCGATTTTACCTAAGGCACCCTTTCGGGTTTTCACCTTAGCCTTGTTAGTGGCAATTTTTACACCTAGTCGGTTCCCTGTAACGGATTCGACCTGGCCCGCCGGGGTATCTCTATTTTTAACCCCATTTTTTTAATTTATTTTTTTTGTGAGACTATCGTCCATAGCGTGTCACTGTCAGGGGACGTAACCTGAGACTGGAAGGCGTGGGTAGCCGGATATTGTTCGGCCAATAACAAGGGTTTTTTAGAAACACTCACGCCATGGTGGCGAAGGGCCACTTTGTTATGGTCAGATTTGATTGGAGTTAAGGCTGATGGATCAGGGATTGTATGGGAGAACTGGGATTATAATGGACTTGAGGGCTCTGGATTTGCAGAGGATGTAGGATGTAGGGGCAGAGAGTGATAAATGTATGGGAATGTACCGGGATATAAGTTTACCGGGATGGTGATTGGAAGCTTGACTGTCACAGGGACTAGTTGATCTGTGTTGCCGAAGCAAGGGCCAAAGGTTGGCCAAACTGAGTGGAAGTAATACAAGGCCAACTGGGGATTGGAGGGTTTGTGCCGTAGCAGTGCAACTGGATTGAAGACTGGCTCTGGATAAGGCTAACGGTCCACCAAGGAATAGGTGGAAGACCGTTCTGACTGGCAGGGAGAAGAAGATTTTCTCATTATCGGCTCTACCGCCCTTTCGGGTTTTCGCTAGAGCCGACCCCCTTTAGCTTTTTCCGACGCGCCCTTGCGGGTTTTCACGTCAAGGGGTTCCCCGATTTTGCCTAAGGCGCCCTTTCGGGTTTGCACCTCAGTCGGGTTACTGGCCTTTTTGCCCCCAGTCGCCCCCTTGTGGTGAGGATGACTAGGTCCGCCGGGGCATCTCTATTTTCAACCCCATTTTTTTTGGTTTTTTTTTTTGACTTACCTGTGAGCCTGGCGGTCGGACTGGTGCTGGTGCAGAAGTGCCCGTGCTCCCGTGGTGATGGGAATGAGTGCAGGAGATTAGTCCCCGCGGACGCCTGGCGGCAATTCCAGGGAGCTGAGCTGGCTGGTTGACTGGAAATTGTAGACTGGGAGGACTGGCCTGTTAGATCCTTCACGGGGAAGGACCGGCCTTGTTGGTAGTAGCTGGGATGTGCGCCTTAGTCTGGCTGGCGCGCGAACTTGTGTTCTGGTGCATAGTATAGCTTCATGTGTTTACCATTGAGAGGCGGGAACGGTCTATGACCTTTGTGATCAACAACCGTGTAGGCCCCACCCTCATAGACATTTTGGATGATGTACGGACCTCGCCAATGTGGCTGTAGTTTTCCACTGGAGCGCCCTGCCATGACTTCTCTTTCCTTGATCATGAAAAGGTCGCATTGTTTGAAAGCTCGCTGCTTGACGAGCTTATCATAGGCCCGGGCCATGCGGGCCTGGTATACTTGCAGGTGTTTGTAGGCTTCGAGTCGCTTCCCTTCGAGATCGGCGAGCTCTTCTAGCCTTCTCTGGTACTCATCTTCCTCACGGCCGGCAAGGCCGGTGTGTTAAGTCTCCTTGAGTGATTTTGATGATAACAAAACTCTGAGTGGAGGATTTATCTCGGCCCGTGTCTTAAGACTCTATATACAAGCTAATGGGGTTCAAGTTTATATCTATCAATTCTGCAAAAAACTCATAAGTTTTATTTGAATCAATGTGTTTCAAATTGAGTTAACCTTGTTTAAACAAACCCCAAAATGCATGATACAATCATTCACTTAAAGCCCTTGTCACCCTGATCAATTTCTCCGGGCTAACAACTCAGTTTTTGTAGGTCCAAGCTATTCCGGTCGACCAGGACCATAGGCCCGGTCGACCAATTTTTCCAGAGACGAAGGGTGGCAAGTTTTACAGGTTTCGGTCGATCTGTACCCCAGGACCGGTCGACCGGTTCTTCCAGAAACCAAAAACTCCAGAAGTTACAGGTTTCAGTCGACCGCCCCTGGAATTCTAGTCGACTGAATTCCCGAAGCCCTCTTTTGCTGACTTTTGCTCCAAGCTCGAAAAGAGGGAGTTTCTCCCAATTGTTTAAACCCTTTGGTCTCAGTCTTGGAGTGAATTGTGGATCTGTTCTGGGGATTTGTCTCCTGACCTTCCAAGATCTATAAAAGATCTCTTTGGGGTCATAAACCCTAAGGCTTTTGAAGAGAAGAAGAAGGAGAGGCTGTCAAGGAGAGGGTGCTGGTACTGTTCACGTGAACGGTGATTCGAGAGAAATTCTTCATCCAGGAGCTGAAGCTTTCAAGAGGAAATCTGCATCCAAATCAAGTGAAGATCAAGCCAAGAGCAAGCTTCATTCAATTCTATCTTCATCCACTAAGCGGGAGCCTGATCTATGTTTTCACTTCTTGTTTATGTTCCCTCCATTCATGTTTGAGCTGATTCGTGCTTCCCTTGTAATATTCAAGCACTCGTGTGTGTGGATCTAGATAGATCTCTGTGTGTGTGTGTGTGTGTGTGTGTGTGTGTACTTCGTTGTCCATCATTGTTCTTGTGTGTCTGTGCTCTAGCACTTTCGTGGGAGTTCTATACTCCTCACGTGTGTGTGTGTGGTTGGTGTTCGTCTTGTAATCTTCTACAAGATAGTGTGTGAATCCTCACAATGTGTGAGGGGTGGACATAGGTTGCTGTTGTTGCAGCCGAACCACCTAAAAATCGCCGTCTACTGAATGGTTTGATCCATATCTTCTACCTCTATTCTCTTTAGCTTAGTTTTATATCGCATTATTCAGCTTTAGTTCATTAATTTTTTTAATACCCAATTCACCCCCCTCTTGGGTGCCATTTAATCTCGGGACTTCACGGTGTGGATTGCCACACGATAAGAGGCTAACTGGATTTCGATGGGGATAACTGCTTCTGTCCCGTAAGCGAGGGAAAACGGAGAGCACCCCGTAGGGGTCTTGTAGACCGTCCGATAGGCCCATAATGCTTCGAAGACCTTCTCACCCCAATCACGTTTCCGGTGGCTAACCATCTTAGCCAGGAGGTTACAGAGAGTCTTGTTAAAGGCTTCTGCCAAGCCATTAGCCTGGGGGCTGTAGACCGAAGAGGTTCTCCAGTCGATGTGGAATTTGGTCGCTAACTTGTATACGTCCTTATTTTTGAATGGTGTCCCATTGTCGGACACTATGCGACTGGGAGTACCGAATCGGTATATGATGTTGTGCCGGACAAATCTGGCAACCACCTTGCCGGTGACCTCTCACAAAGGGAGAGCCTCCGCCCAATGAGAGAAATAGTCGGTGGCGGCCAATATGTATTTATGGCCCTTGGAAGATGGCGGGAAAGGCCCCGCGATGTCCATGCCCCACTCAGCGAATGCCCAGGTGGGGGCTGTAGGACGCAGTGGGTTGGGAGGTCTTCTGGGTACTGGGCCAAAGGCTTGGCATTGATGGCATGTACGAGCATACTAGATGCAGGCCACGTACATGGTTGGCCAGTAGTAGCCTTTGAGCTTGATGTTGTGCTTCATTCGATTTCGGCCTGGTGTGCGCCGCACAACTTGGAGTGGACTTCCTGCATGACGGCTCGAGCTTCCGCGAGGGAGACACATCTCAGGAGAATTGACTTGTCCTTCTCGTGGACGAGCCGATATAGGGAGTCACCGATCAACTCGTAAGAGGTTGCTCGGCGGAGTAGCTGGACCCTTTGAGCTCGGTCAGGGGGGAGCCACCCTTTCTTGAAGTTGATGATGGGCGCACGCCAATCATCCTCTTCTGGAGGTGCGCCCTAGTCAAGGTCGTGGACCTCGTAGATGGTGAGACCGGTGTTGCCTTGGAGTGAACTTGGCATCAGCCTTCTGTGTTTGATGACGATGTCGACCTCGCCCTTGGGCGGGAGCTTGATGGCCGTGGCCAATTTCGCTAAGGCGTCCGCCTGAGCGTTGCGACTCCTGGGGACATGATCTATTTCGAAGAAATAGAATTTTTGGATTAATCTGGTGACGGCGGTGTAGGATGGAACCAACTCTAGCTTCTGCACGTCGTAGAGGCCGAGGACCTGCCAGACTATCAGCTGGAAGTCCCCGTAGGCTTTGAGACATTTAATGCCCATGTGGAGAGCCATCTGGAGCCCAATGAGTAGAGCTTCATACTCAGCTTCATTGTTGGTCAGAGACTTCATGAGGGTGCAGGAGTTGTACAAAACTCCTCCCTGAGGAGTCAGACAGACTATGTCGGCACCTGCCATGGTGGCTGGATCCTGATTGCTCCGGGTGATCACTCGGGAAGCACGGTCGAAGTAGAGCTCCCAGCAAGGTACGCTGGTTGTGAGAACGCTTTGATGCCAATAATGCAAGACATCTCCGCTCTGTTCAACCAGTTGTTGTGATTGAGCAGTGAGGGACTCCTCATCCGGGAGCTCCGAGCTGAAGGGTGAGTCGTCTGGCACTTGATGGGCTGCCAAGAATTCAGCCATACCCTGTCCCTTGATTACTTTTCTGGGGACATAAGTAATGTCGTATTCCATCAACATGAGAGCCCACCTTCCCAGTCTGCCTGAGAGGACAGGTCGTCGAAGGAGGTACTTCAGGGGGTCGTGCTTGGATATAAGCTCGACTTGATGGGACAGGAGGTAATGCCTCAGCTTCTTAACTGTGAACACCAATGCCAAGCAAACCTTCTCCATGGGGGAGTAGCGGTACTCGGCACCGATTAGCTTCCGATTGAGATAATAGAGGGGATGCTCTTTACCTTCTTCATTGATTTGCGCCAACAGAGCTCCCAGAGAAGCATCCATGGCCGCAATGTAAAGGATGAGGGGTTTACCCTTGATTGGTGCCCCCAGGACTAGGGGAGTAAGGAGGTACTCCTTGATTTGCTCGAAAGCCGTCTGACATTTCGAGTCCCATGTGAACGGGGCGTCTTTCTTCATCAGCTTGCTGAAAGGCGCACATCGGCCGGAGAGGTTAGAGATAAACCTCCGAATGTAGGTCAGCCTCCCTTGGAAGGACCTGAGTTCGGTGATGTTGCTGGGTGGTGGAAGCTCTCGGATCGCTTTGATCTTGCTGGGATCCACCTCGATTCCTCGGTACTTGACGATGAAGCCGAGAAATTTGCCGCTGGATACGCCAAAGGCGCATTTCATGGGGTTCATCTTGAGCCCATATTGCCGGAGACGCTCGAAGACTTGGCGAAGGTCACGCAGATGGTCTTCACGTCTTTTAGTTTTGACGACGAGGTCGTCGACATAGCATTCGACGGTGTTGTGTAGCATCTCGTTGAATATTTTGGTCATGGCCCTTTGATAAGTAGCGCCGGCATTCTTCAGACCGAAGGGCATGCGCTTGTAGTTGAAAATCCCTTTGGGGGATCTAAAGGCTGTGTGGTTCTTATCTTTGAGGGACATCCAGATTTGATTATAATCGGATGACCCGTCCATGAAAGACAAGGCCTCGTGCCCAGTGGTCATATCGACCATCATTTCTGTAATTGGGACTGGAAAGTCATCCTTCCGACAGGCTTTGTTGAGGTCCCGGAAGTCGACGCAAATGCGGACTTGCCCATTTTTCTTCTTGACTGGAACTATGTAGGCGAGCCAAATTGGATAGATGCATGGCTCGATGAAGTCGACCTCTGCCATTTTGTGGACTTCGGCCGGGACCTGGAGCTCCAGCTCATGGCGCATGCGCCGCTGTGGTTGCTTGACCGGGGTGACTGAGGGAGAAATGGCTAGATCGTGCTCCGCTACGGAGGGGTCTAGCCCTGGAATCTCCTTGTATGTCCCGGCAAAGCAGTCTTTGTATTCAAGTAGGAGTTGCTTGTAGTCCTGCTTATCTGCCTCAGTAAGAAGAGCACTGACAAATGTTGGCTGGGGAGCTTCATCCTCGCCCAAATTGATCTCCACGAGATCATCGACGGTCGCTTGGCCGCCGTCCTCCAGCTCGGGAGGAGCGGGTTGAAGGTCGATGAAATCCTCATCATCGGTGTCAGCTTCGTGTATTTCTTGGTTCTCGAAGCCACCGACTGATGTTGAAGGGACTGGAGAGCGGTTGTCACTGGGATCCACTAGGGATTGATCCGGGCCACCAGCTTTTGGCCAGTGGTCGTCAACTGGAGTTGCTGAGGTCTGCCTGGGATTGCCTGGCGAAGCAGACAATCTTTCGCAGTTAGGACCAGAGATATCCCCCCCCCTCAGGAGGGTTTGTTGAACTGGGTCCTTTGACTGGCTGAGAGACTGGAGAAGCTTCTTCTCCTCGTTTGTCTTGGCAGGGAGGCGAAGAAGGTTCCCCGATGGCTTGAGTTGGGGTTCTGGCTTTGGCGGAGATCGGGATCAGGATTTCCTCGTCCTCATCCCCGGAGCTGTCGAATTTGGCCTCGACTCTAGCTCTATCGTCGACTGGTTGCGCCAAGCCTATGACGTTAACTGCGTAGTGGACGTGGAAGTCCAGGTCTTGGTCATACCCAAGCCTCCTGGTATCCTTATGGAAGGATGGGGGTTACCCCCGGACCTGGGAAGGGTCCCACAGTCGGTGGAAGTATCTTTGTTGGGCAGAAGTTTGCCACAGGGGAATGTGTTGCTTCAAACACATTTCTTGAATATGCAGCGACAGCTCACCCCACACCTAAACTGCTTCAGGGGTATCATCGGCTCGCCTGGACCAGCCGAAGTCATCATCTGGCGGGGCTTGAGGGACCATGTCTCCCTTGTAGAAGATGATGAGTTTGTCCCTGTTAGCCTTTTTCTTGTTTCGGTGTTGTCGCATGAAAGTGACAATGAATGTCGTCAGTGACTCGACGTTGTGCTCCTCGGATGCACATGGAAGCTGGGTGCAGTCTGGTGGCAAGCATATACTCTTGCCGATAGCTCGGCTAATAAGATTAACCTCGAAGTCGATCCGATGCCTCTCAGGGTGATCTAGGGTTGACTTGGAGCCGAGGCGTAGCCGATGAAGCTTGGCCTTTTCCTCGTCAATAGAGAAGAGATCATCATCGTCTTCCTCTGAGAGCCAGCCGTTACTTTTGCTCTTGATCACGGGGTACAGACAAATCCCCTTGAAGTAGAGCGCAGCATCGGCCAGGTTGCATTCTACCGGTGTGAACGGGGACATGTCTACAAAGACCTTATGTTGCTCTCCGTCCTTGGCATACTTGATGCATTGGTTGAGAGTCGATGGGACGACCCAATTTTCATGGAGCCAGGGTCTGCCCAGTAGCATCTTATAAGACGTGTTGGAGTCGATGACGTAGAATGTCACCTTGGAGGCGAAGTCATCGAGCACCAGATTGACGTCCACCCGGTCGAGGATGTCCTCGGTGTTCTGGTTGAAGCCGGATATCTTAACCACCTGAACCTTCTGGAGGTATGGGGTGAGATATAGTGACTTGAATGTCTTAAGCGGCATGATGTTAACAGCGACACCAGCGTCCACCAGAATCCGGTTCACATCATGCCCGTTGATCTTCCCCTTCATGTAGAGAGGACGATTGTGGCACGGAGGAGAAAGCAGCATGTCTTTCTCCGTGAAGGAGATGGCGGCTGTGAAGGCTCCATAGGCAGTCGCCTTCATTTCCGTGGCATGTGCTTCATAAACTTCCGACTCTTGGAGTATTTTGATAAGGGTTTCCCTTAGATCCTTACTCCAAGCGATGGCTTCCAAAATTGAAATACTGACAGGGAAACACTTCATCTGGTGGAGGACCTTTCAGTCAGCTCGGGCTCGAGCATCCTCGAGAGAGGGCAGTATGTTAGGCTGAGCCTTCTGAGAGCTGCCGTGTTGTTCCCCATCGGGGAGTTGCACTGCCTTGCCCTTACCACCGGGATCAGGCTGATTTTGATCGCCAGCGGACTCCTAGAATAGGGATGCCAGTGATGGCTCTTCTGAGGGTAACTGGCGGGCTGGCTCGTCCTTGCCGGACGGTCCCGCTTGCTCTGCAGCAGCAGTCGGTACTGGCACAGAGGCTGGGAGGCTAGTAGTAGCCTCGTCGATGCTGGAAGGATCAAAAATACCAGGTCTGGCCCGACTTTCTACTTCCGGAATGGGAGCCGGTTCCTCTCCTTGAAAGAGGATGATTCGCTCCGGGTCAAAGGTGGATGGAGAGAGGGGTAACTCGGGAGTTCTCCCACGGCCTCTACCGCATCCCCGGCCATGACCTCGGCCACGGCCGGTATGCTCTAGCGCTGGCTGTATCCCGAGAGGGCAATGGTTCTTTGTCTTTTCTGGGAGGCTACTGAGTCACCCCGCCGAGAGGCGTTGAAATTGTCGGGAGGTGGGATGGCCACCATGTTATAGGTGCAGTGCTAAAGCATTTCTTCCAGCTGCTCTGTCGTGATCTTCTCGTCTTTATAGCACAAGGAGAGCTTGTCCGGGATTACAAGTTTCTCGTCGTTCTTGCGCTTTTGGATCATCTCTTGGACCCAATTTATGAGGCGGGCTCATTTCTGCATTTCTTCCCACGGGATGTAGCTATCGAGTGGGAGAGCCCCGATAGGACGAGGAGGAACGTATTCCTCCAGGTCATCAATGAGCCACTGGATCCTTTGGAGAGGCGTTGGCTCAACTGGGGATTATAGGGCGGCTGCTTGTTCAGCTTGTTTCTTGAGCCGCCTTATGAGGTTCTTCTTCCTATTCTTCTCTTATCTCTTAGAGAAAGCAGTCTCCAAGGGAGTAGGAGGGAGAGGTGCTGGAGCCAGAGTTGATAAATCCTGATGAGGATATCTCCGAGCTGGTGTCTTTGCAGGGTGAGATTGATGACTCTTCCTCGCTCGGATTTCGATCCAAGCGCCTTCCACTTGTAGTATTTGGAAGGTGGTGTTGATCGCCTGCTTGATTACCTCGAGCGGCAATTCCTGGTGCGCCTGAATGCTGGGACTGGCGTCCGGAGACGTGTGCGCGGTTTGATGCCTTAGCCGCAGGTGGCGACAGGAGCCTACGGGGAGTTGGTAGGCTGGTGCTGGCGTCCGAAGACGTGTGCGCGGTTTGATGCCTTAGCCGCTGTGGCGACAGGAGCCTACGGGGAGTCGATAGGCTGGTGCTGGCGTCCGAAGACGTGTGCGCGGTTTGATGCCTTAGCCGTGGTGGCGAATGCTTTGGTTGAGAAGCGGACAGAGAGGTATGCTTGTCGTCCTACTCCTTAGCCTTGCCTTTGTAACCATGCTGAGTGTTGGGCCTAGCGACAACTGACGGCGTCACAGGACATTGTCGCTCTGCACAGTTATCCCGACTCTGCGGACTGGCTGAGCCTTGTGGTGGTGGGCCCGCCACTGGAATCGAAGCCGCTGAAGACTCCGAAGATGCCTTCTTTTTACTTCGGATTGTGTCAACAGGCAGATGGAGAGGACCCGACAGTCCATCCACCGAGGGGATGCGACAAGGCTGAGGCGGGGCCTCACCCTGCTTTTGCTTTCCCTTCCTATCCACGGCTGCCGGTGACGGGGATAGGACGGGAGGAGGATGAGAAAGCGCTGAAGAGCCCGTCGTCATCTCGCCCACCAGAACATCCTCTCGGTCGAGGAGGACCCGGAGGAGCCTGGCGATGTCTTCTTCAGGGAAAGGGAGAGACTTTAGCTCCAGCCAGGACCGCCACCGCATGGTTGAAGTGGCTGGGGTTAGCTGGCTAGGTGCTGATGTCTGAGAGCCCGAAGGGGCCGGAGGAGTAGGAGGGTGGATGACGTTGATCGAGAAGTCGGTCGGCTCCGTCTCTTGACTGGCATCCTGCTCCCTACGCCTCCGCAATCGCTCGAGCGCCTCTTGGTTGTCAGTCCGGAACTCGAGCCATTATGGAGGATGCTGGTAAGGCAGCCCGTGCCCATTTTCTTGGGGAGAGTCTGGCCGCTCTGGCGCATCCCTGGCAATGCTTAGGGTCTCTTCGACAGCTTGTCGAAGCCTGACGAGCGACATGGAGTTCCCTTCCGGGTCGATCTGCTCCCATCCGATCTGTTCCTGGATGAGGTGCTGAACTTCCTCGCAGGACTCGATCGGGTGGCAGATTCTGGCGTGGAAGGGGCAGTATTGGGGGTGACTACGATCCCAGTGGGTGTAGTCAGCAGGCGAGTAGCGAGGCATGATTTGCCAGTTCTCGACAAGGATATCGAAGAGTCTTCAGGTTCTCTCCTTGGGGAAGGAGAGAGGTCTCTGATCATGCCAGGGCCTCCACCCTGGATACCAGATCGACCGTCCCCTTCGATTGGCGCTGGGCCCCTCTGATTCGTCATCAGAAAGAGAAAATGCGGCCATCATGTGGATGGCATTGGCTGAGGGGTGAGCCACGCGTGCTGCCTTAGCTAGCCTGGCCCACGTATGCGGTTGCAGAGGATCGACGAGACCGCTCTTCATTTTGACAAGGCCGTCTCGGATAAGCTTCTACGCCTGGGTCTTGAAGATGTAGCAATCTTCAATTGAATGACCTAGCATGCGATGGTACAGGCAATAACTGGGATCGTCGGTCTTCAGAGCGTCGTCCGGCTTGCGGATTTCTGGCAGTTCGACAATCTTCTGAGCCATACAGAGGTCAAAGAGCATCTTCGTATGTTCCTTCTTAAAGGAGAAGGGTGTCTTCATACGCTCTAGGAAGGAGGGAGCAGCCGACTTATCCGCTAGCTTTTTGTCAGAGCCACTAGATTCGGCCCCCTTACTGGCCTTGGCGATAGGGGTGAACTCTATGATATTCACCTCCATACCAGGCTGGCGTTCTCGCGCTTGTTTGTCCTTGGCTGCATTATAGCTCGGGTTATCGGTGAAAAACATCTCTATTTCGGCAACAGCCAAATTGAGTTGGTCGAAGCCTTTGATATTGGTGCCGAGAAGCTTTTCGCTGACTTCGGCCGCCAGACCTCGACGACATATGGTGATGGCATCCTCTTGAACTAGTGGATTGACACACCTCATGCTGAGGTCTCGTAATTTTTTTATGAAGTCGAGGGCGCCCTCGCCCTTTTTCTGCCGAGGAGAACAGAGTTCGGCCAGGGAGACCTTTCGCTCGGCGGTTTGAAAGCGATCGAGGAATTTCTTCTGAAGATCGGCCCAGTCGATGACTGAGTTGGGGCTTCAGGCGGGAATACCATTGAAAGGCCGTTCCCGTGAGCTAAGTGGCGAAGTAGCAGAGGAGATATGATTCATCCAACGCTAACTCACCCATGGCCGTAACATAGTAGGCCAAGTGCTCATGTGGCGACCCCTGCCCGTCGAACTTTTGCAGTTTCGGGGGCTTGGAGTACTCTGGGGGAAGCTTTTTCAACTGGTGGTGAAGCGGGTAGGGTACACTATAGAGATCTACAGTGACAGCCCCTTCACCATACTGGGCGAGCTTTGTCTCGACAATACGCTCGATCATCTGGCGTTGTGCCAGGAGATTTTCTGGCATTGGCGTATTGGAGGCTCGTGGTTGAACCTCAACTGATGTGAGACAAAACCTCCAAAGTTATGATTTTCCTTTTTTTGTATTTTCTTTCTTGCTATTTTCCATTTGATGTGAGACAAAACCTCCAAATTTATGATTTTCCTTTTTTTGTATTTTCTTTCTTGCTACTTTCTTTCATTTTTTTTTCATTTCAAACGTCTCATTTTTTTTCTCATATTTTTTTACAAAATAAATATCACTCTTTTTTTCCCAAAGAGTTTCACGAGAGAGAGAAAGTGAGAGTGGGACGGGAGAGAGAGGTGTGTAGAGAGAGAATAGAGGGGACGAGTGGGACTCTCCATTTTTAAATAGTTTCCCGTAGAGAGAGAGGGGAGAGGATGAGAGGGTGATGAGAGATGAGGTAATGAGAGGGAAGGTGGCCGCGGCTTGCTGGCATGCTCGGCTCATTGACATGGGAGGGAAAGGCACCAAGCTCGGATGCGGGGTTACGCTCCATGCCACGCTCGGAGGTGAGAAACACGTGCTTGCCGTGCTCGTTGGTCCACTAGCTCCTACCACACAGATGACCCGGATCGCAGTGAGGCGGAGGTGCACGCCCACGCATGCTCGGGAGGGTCGACGTGCTTGGAAAGGGGGCGGGTGGAAGGCTCGGTCTGCTCAGAGTGGGTCGGTGCCGTGCTCGACGGCGTGAAGCGGGGTGCTTGGCCAGTTGCCGTGCTCACCATGCTCGGGCACCGGGTGCTCGCCTTGCTCGGCAGGAAGCGTGCTCGCCATTCTCGGAGGGGGACCATGGCATGTGGGCGCTCGGAGCTACTGATGACGTCGCCAGCGTGCTCTCGTGCCGGGAAGCTGCATGGATGGGTGCAGTGGTGCTCGATGGTGCGAGCTCCTCCTTGCCGCTGTAGAGTTGGGTGGGGTTCGGCGGTGGCGAGTAGAGTGCATGGCGGTGGCGAGTGGGGCCAGCGCGGATGGTGGCGGGCTTGCTTGTGGTAGGTGGAGGGTGGTAAGGTATGGTCGATGACTGCAGGGGGAAAGTGGAGGTGTATCATGCAGAGGGCCACGCGCAGGAGTAGCACCGGGTGTGTGCAGGTGTGAGAGAGGGTTGGTGTTGCATGGCTTCGATGCTGGAAGGGCAAACACATGGTTGCGTGCATGGCGTAGGCGAGGGTGCCTAACGGTGGGGCGGGATTCAGTTGGCAAGGGGAGCATGGGCAGGGTGCATGGTGGTGGCGAGCTGGGTTTTACGTGATGTGGGGGTGTGCGTGTGTAGGGTTAGAGAGAGAAAGGGTGAGGCAACGGCGGGGAGGGAGGTCGTGAACCCAACTGTGGGCGCGTGTGTGAAGGGGGGAGGAGAGGGAGCAGGAGGGACTATAATGGGAAGCGAGGCAAGCAAGGGAAGGCCCTCTGGTCTGGTGAAGGTTAGAGAGAGAAAGTGAAAGGGAGTAGGGAGAGAAGCCAGAGGTTTAGAGAACGGGAAGGTGCATGGAGAGGAGAGAGCGTGGCGTCTCTGCAGGACAGTAGGAGGGCTAGGGGAGTGAAGGCTGGGAAAGGGGGGGTAGGTTACGTGGGGGTGGTGGTGAAGGGATTGTGTGGGTAGTGGAGAGGAAGAGAGGGACGATGTTGGGGTTAGGGGAGAAGTAACTGGGGTTCAGGGAGATTAGCAGAGGAAGAAGATGAAGAGGAGGTGGGGAAGTCGCAGTGTTGTTGGAGGAGGTGGAACGATGGTGGACGGTGGTGCTGGAGAGCGATCCAAGGAGGAAAGGGGCTCAGCTGGGGCCTCCACCCGACCCCGTCTTTGGGCCGACGTAGCTAGGCATCCTCTCTCCTTGGCGGTGGTTGGCGGCGATGGAAGAACGTCAAGCTTCGATTGGGGGCCTCTCGCCCGACTCCATCGCAGAGCCGGTGCAACCGAGCTTCACAAACTTCCTCCATGGAGGGGTGTGGATTTGGGTCTTGGGTGTAGACACGCCAAAATTGACGCTATGTTGATCAAATCTCATGTCACTATGTTGACGCCCCGAAGTGAACTTCAATACATTCATAATATGAAGTTTTTCTATTTTTGTGTGTTTTTTGGTTTGTTCTTGCATTTTTGTGATTCGTGACCTGAAGAGGGGCGTGTTTTATATAGCGACCTTATCTAGGGCATGTTCAAAAGAAAGGACGACCAAATGTCAGGGCGTCAATTCCTGGTATTATCCAGTTTCAAAATAAATTTAAATTATTGATTAACGTCCTTCCTCAGGGTGTGTTTTCAAGTAACGCCTTCATCTCAGGCGTTTTCTCATAATTTTCAAATAAAGTAAGTTTTATTGCCAAAATTAAATCCAAGAAGTGACGCCCTTGGTCATGGTCGTGTTTTTGAGTAACGTCTTGATGTAGGTCGTCAATTTCTGATTTGAAGCCCTTCTGAAGGTCGTGTCTCCCCTGTCGTGTCCTGCTTAAACTCATCTTTCCTGGAGAGTTCCCTGCCTTCTTTGGTCTCCTTGCTCGATCTGGGAACTGGAGTCCTGCCTTCTTTTGATCATTGCCCGTTCTTATCCTTCCGAATCTGAGGTTATCTTGGATCTGGAACCCTATATAGGGATGTCTTGATCAACCTCGCGCGAGGTTGGCAAGTTGACAGGTTATGAGCGGACGAGAACAGGAGTTTACCGAGTTCGGAGGTTATAGAGGCTCTTCATCTTCTTCCTGTGCGATTTTTTTAGAAGGGCTCTGCTTCCTCTGCTTCCTCTTCATCCTGTCAACAACATCGACTTTGGTTTCCCTTTACTGTCGTCAGGGACAGCAGGGTTCTTTATTTATTTTGTCTGTGTTGTTTTGTCTTCATCGATCGTCATCACGTCCACTGTGTTTTTCTCTTCTTTTACGTTTGCATTAGCATCATATCTCCTCCTTCCCTATTTCTTTAGGGGTTTTAAAACAAAAAAAAAAGGTGCACATGTTGTGTTCTTTATTCATCCTCATATCATCTTTGGGATTGATACTACGTTCACTCGGCTGATCCACTTCTTTTGCTTGTTTGTTTTGTCTCTTTTGCAAGGTAATCAATAAAGGAAAACCCCCTTCATCGGCCGGCCGATTGAAGGAGGAGGAGGAATTCACAATCCAGCCCGCGTTTTCTTTTCCACCAGGTATTCGCGATCTTCTTTGTTTCTTATTGAGGTAACCCCTCTGGCGATCACCCTCCTTAGTAGCACCACGTGCTTCTTCTTTTCCTATTATATCATCATCTTCCCCCTTTTTATTATGTTTTCTCATATTTAAACTACTTCTTCATGTGTGGATTTATCACAATCTACAAATTGGCGATCACGGTGGGACTTCCACTATTTTTCTTTTGATTACCATCTCCTTTTGGCACCCACGTGTGCCCTTTCCTATTGGCACCCACGTGTGCCCTTTCCCCTTCGGCACCCACGTGTGCCCTTCCCCCTCTGTACCCACGGTACCTCTCCTTTTGTGCCCTACGGGCACCCTCCACCGTGCACACTGCACACTCCCGGGATCAGCCAGTTTGTGATTGTTTAATATATTTCCTTAATTAACGCCTCAACCAGAGGCGCGTTTTCTTTTAACGCCTTCATCCAGGGCATTTTATTTCTGTGTTACGTCTTCTGCAAAGGTGTCTTTCATTATTCTACTGCTTTTATCACATTGCCTGTGAATTCACGCCCTGCCCCAGGGCACCCTTTTATTGCATAGCGTCTCACCTGCAGGCGCGTTTTCAGATTTGACGCCCTCTTCCAGAGGCATCCTTTTCGATTATAGCGCCTCACCCAGAGGCGTGTTTTGTTTTCTCACTACCGGCTCGTGGGCTTTCGCAGTGATTCACGACAGTGACTCTGTCATCTCTTTGGTTGATAGCGACCTGCCCCAGGTCGTCTCTTTCCTACGTTTTTACAGAAACCTGTTTCCTGTTGCTGTCTGTGATTGTTGGATTGATTACTACATTGCTTGCCTATATTGCTGTGATCTGATCATATTATTTTACATCTTGTGGCATTTGGTTGAGAGACCTCCTCTCTCTACACTAGGATTCCACACACCTCTCTTGGAATCGGGACAACCCTCCATTGAGCACTCCGTCTCTTTGGACCGGAAATCCCTTTTCCAAGACCTCCGTAAGTCCCCGCACCCGTGGATTCCCTCACGGACGCCGGGCTGGTTGTACCCTTGAAGTACCCGGAGTATAGAGAACCTATCGTTGGTAAAGAGAGAGAAAGAATCTAGTTAACCCGGAGATCACACTTGGATAAACTAGGTTTCACTTTGCAAAAGAGGGAATTATTCTGCAATTTAATCCACTCTAATCTCAAGCGTAACATTAAAATCTTGCGTTCATCTCAACTTGGTTGCATAAGACTTGCTTGGGTTGATTTGGCTTGTTTGGATTAAGTGGGTTTGTTTGATAGTTCCTTTATAAGGTCGTCTCTCCTCTTAAACATGAAACTCCGTTCAGGTAAAATCATCAACAAGGCAGGCTACGGATATTCTTATGATGATGAGGATGAGAATGTTTTTGGTCAATATGAAACTCCCCTCCAAGATTCCATCTATCATGAGGGAAATTACCCTCCTCCTCAGTCTCATTACCCTCAAGTCCATGTGGTTGATACCACTCCTCAAGAGGTTGTGCCCTCTTCTCAGACCGTGCCTTCCAACACTTCGGGGAACCCTTCCCCATCCTTCAATGTCACGGATTTAATTAATGCACTATCGCAGTTGGACGATTCCCAGCGGCAGGCAGTTCAGGCCGCCTTGAAAGGGAAGTCTGTTCCTTCTTCATCCTCCAATCCCCCTTCGGCCGAGAGTGGCCATCACCCCGTTAATGACCAGGCGGTCTTGCATAAATCTCCTTCCCATCCACCAACACCCGGTACGGCCATGCCGGCCCAACCGGCGAGCCACTCTGCGGTTAGGCACCAATTTCCCCAACCTCCTCGAATTCTACAGACGCCTATACCGCATTCTTTTATTCAAAATCCGGCCCCAGTCGAGTCCGACACTAATGTTCTACTGCTTCAGAAGTTGGCAAGCATGGAAGAGCAACTTAAGAAGGTCACTATGGCTAAGAATGCCCCGGAGATCTCACTCCCTACATTGCCAGTCTTCCACTTACCACCATCTGAGATGCCGAACTTCCGGCGATATAATGGGACCGGTAACCCTTTTATTCATTTGAAGGATTTCATGTACGAGACCTCCTTTTGGCAAGACAACAAGGCCTCTTTGGCTTACTTATTCAGGAGATCTCTGGAGGGGCCAGCCCTTGAATGGTTCTATTCATTGGATCCTGCTGATGCCGGTGACTTTGATATCGTTCAGAGGAAGTTCTTGCAGAAGTACAGAGACCGGGTCGGACCCTCCCTCTCACTCACGGACCTGGTTGCGGAAAAAATGAAGCCCGAGGAGGACTTCATAATGTTTGCTGATAGATGGCGGTTGATGGCCGAGAAGCTGAAAGATACACTATCGGAACAAGAACAAGTCAAGATGATAATTTCCAATGCAACTCCTCAGTTCCGGCATATCTTGGCCATGAATAGGTTAACCACCATGGAGGAGCTCTATGAAAGGGCTCGTTATATCCAGACGCAGATGAAGGATTCGCCCATTATGGGCATGTTTGAGCCGAAGCCACGGCTATTCAAGAAAACCACAACTGTCAACAACAGCGGTCCCACGACAGAGGGCACTATTGCAAATGAGCAAGTTGGTGTAGTTGGCCACCCCCACCACCAAGCTAACCCACGACCTAACCCACCTCCACCACAAAACCCCCATTTCAACTCCACTCCACAACGCCAATTCGCACCCCAACATTCCTTTGCTTCACCGCCAAACCAAGCGCCCCGTGCTAACCCTTCAGCTCCGCAACAGTACCACCACGTACCACCACCTACCAACTATGGCCAACAACAACAACGGAGACCACCACTTGGCCCCAAAAGAGACCACTACCCTCCACTGCCAGAAAGTCTCCCGGATATTTTCAATGCTTTAATGGCCGCCAATTTGCTCATATTACCAAGGGAAAGAACAGCGTGGCCCGCTAATGTTGACACATCCCGTTACTACGCTTTCCATCGTGCACCTGGTCATAACCTTGATCGTTGCTTCCACTTCAGAGATTACATTTATGATCTAAATGACCAGGGTGACATCAATTGGGACGAGATGAGGCAATTCATCGCCACCATGAAAGAAAGAAGGTCTCCTCGGCAGCAACAGGCTCAGCAGCCACAGCAACCAGCTCCACAGCAACAACAACAAGCTCCAGCGCCTCAGCACGATATGAGGATTGTCCACAATCCACTGCCGGAGCACCCGCCAAACCAGCACGTAAACCCTGTCACGTCTCTCTATGAGGTGGAGAGAGGGCAGGGATGGCATGAAGAAAACGCCTCTGTCGGGGCACTTTATCATAATCAAAACCAACCTTCGCGCCTCTTGCGCACCCCTTCTTCTTCTCCTACTCCCCAATTGGGCCGATCTCTTCTGCGCCCTGTTAATTCACCTCCTACCACCAATTCTCCAACCTTGCGGTTCGCCCCCTTCTTTCACGCGTACCACCTCCACAGCCTACGCCACCACAAAACCCATCCACCACCAACCCTTCGCCATTGCCATCTAGGCCACTCCTCATCCGCCCATCGCCAACGCCCACTGCACCCGCCACCATTACTCCTTCACCGACAAGGATCCCCCCACCATCGGTTCCACCACCTTTTGTACCCAGAACTCTTTTCATTCCAGCCCCCACCAATTCCCCCCGCATTCGGGTATCCCTTTCTACTCCTACGCCTCCTACTAGGGCACCAACACCCCCTACGGGGATTCCCTCCGCGGGAACTCCCACTCCGCCACTTCTTAACACCAACACACCTTCTTCTTCTTCTAATCCTCCTCCCACACTTGCCCCGACAGAGGCACGTCTAGGCGTGGCGCCGCTCCGCAATGGACGGATGTTCCACCGTATTTTTCCACAAAGAGAGCTAGAGCCCGTGCAGGGGCCGCAAGAGCAAGAACAAGAACAAGAGTCAGTGCCAGGGACTCAGTATGATTTGCTAAAGCACTTGGACCAAACACCAGCAAGGATTTCAATCCTGGAATTAATCAAAAGGTCCACCACTCATCAGCTAGCTTTAAAAGAATATCTGCAAAAGGTGATGGTCAATGAGGACATTCCAGTTGAGCAGATAGTCACGGTTTTAACGCCCGCTAGCAGTCAGCCGGCAATTACTTTCCATGAACATGAACTGGCGCCACTCCCAGTAAGAAAGTACGCTCTATGCATCACAGTTGACATCAATAAGGTGGCTGTTAAGCAATGTCTGGTGGACACTGGGGCATCCATCAATGTCTTGCCACCCAGCACCTTGAAATTGTGTGGCATTCCGGAAAGCCAAATTCGGCCGTCTACTATCACAGTCACTGCATATGATAACACGAAGAAACCTCCTCTAGGCATGATTACGTTAAAAGTAAGTTTGGGTCCTGCCGCTATCACAGCAGATTTCCATATTCTGGATATGGACCCGACATTTAATGGCATTCTGGGACGCCACTACATTCAGCAACTCGATGCGGTGCCCTCCACAAATCACCAGTGCCTTAAATTCCCACACAACGGCCGCATTATTAAAGTTACCAGTATGCCAATTCTACCAGAAAAAGATATTCATGTGGCTTCATCAGTTCCATCCATGTGGCCGGCCAACAAGCCACTATTATCTGTGCTGGACGTCCCTTGTCCACGACCAATGCCAGAAAAAGTCACAACAGTTGCTATGACACCCCTGCCTCCCAAGGGGAAAAAGAAGAAAAGCATGATGAACACCTCTGGCTGGAACATCTTAATGAAAATGGGGTATCAAAATGGCAAAGGTCTGGGTGCCAATTGTCAAGGCAGGATTAGGCCTGTTAAACCTCAGAAGCTGATTACACGAGGTGGCCTAGGTTACAAAGGGCCAGGCAAAAACAAAGATGAACCATGGGCATTTATGACATCCACATTAAAAATAGATCGCCAACCGCTCACTTGGACATTGAAAACACATTTTGTCACGGGTGGCTTTCAAAATAAGGAGCAAACTACCATAATTACTTCCATATTAGACTGCCAGGATGTTCATGCTAGATAGTTTGCTCGTCATATTGCACCCTTAGCCACATTAAAGCCTTGGAGTCCTTAAGGCCTGACAAAAGAAGGAAAATGGATGATCCAGAATGTGACTGGTACAAGTGGTTCGATATGCAGGATATTACTATTTCTTTGAGCCGCCTCTTCATGCCGACTGATCCGGAATGGCCGCCACTTATTCATGAATTGATTGAGATGCCAGCTGCAATTACAGATAAGAGGCAGCTGCTGAGTGACTACACTGATACTGGAGAGCCAGATGTTCCGTTTGAAGAAGGATTCACTGTGGACAGGCTGTGGGCCGGCCTCTTTTCTCTCACTTCCATGCATCCATCTATGCTTGCTTCACTATATTCTCATCAGTTTGGTCGCGTGCCAAGACCGCCTCCGATTATAATCAACTTGTCTCCAGATTCAATCCAAGTTTCTCTCACAATTCCTTCTTCGCTCCCCGAGCGATTTTCTAAACTCTCCATCACGCCCCCGCGCGGGCCATCACTGATTCAATCTTTCTCTGATCTGGCAATTTCCACTCCTCCTGCTATCCTCCCTTCACACTGCTTTCTTCTTGAAACAGAAAATAAAAATGAAGAAAAAAATAAAAATGAAAAAAAAAGCCAAATTCCCAAATTTCCAATCCTCCATTTCTGTTGAGGAGACCTCCTATTTCTCTTCTGAGTGCGTCCCGACCCAGGGACCGCTCCTTCAAGATTCATTGCTAAATCTTTTCTCCCCCTCTGGTGAGGGGACTTCCTCTGTATTACCTCCTGTATCCACTTTTTCACCTCCTTCTTTTTCTTCTTCTAGTCAAGCTAGTTGTTCTTCTTCTTCTAATAAAATTCATGGGATAGATTCTTATAAGAAATCCAAGGGTAAGCAGATTCCTCGTAGGTTTCTGTTGGAGTTAGCTATCAGATGCCAGGCTTGTTTAGCTCTTCCTGAATTTATAGAGAATCCAATCATCCTGCCAGAGTTAGAATATGAGGATGCTGTTGTTTCTTATGAGGGTTTAGGTATCTATGAAATTATGAATGATGAAGACCCTATTGAAGAGGGGGATGAAAGTTACGAAGAATATGAGGACGAGGCTGATGCCTTTGCTAGTGGCATGAGAAGATTCGACGAACCATCAGCCTCTGTAGAAGAGCCTACCAAAGAAATTAATTTGGGTACCGAGGAAGACCCTAGGATTGTCCTCATAAGCAAGAATTTACCGCCCTCCGAAGAGGAGGCGCTCATTTTGGTCCTGCAAGAATACAAGGACACGTTCGCATGGAGTTATGAAGATATGCCTGGTTTAGACCCTGCGCTCGTTGAACACCGCCTTACACTTAAGCCAGGGTCTGTGCCGGTCAAGCAACGGTTGAGGCGTTTCCACCCTAATATGTTTTTAAAGATGAAAGAAGAGGTCGACAAGCTCCATAAGGCTAGATTTGTTAGAGTTGTCCTCTATCCCAATTGGGTGGCTAACATTGTCCCAGTTATGAAGAAAGATGGAAAAGTTCAGATTTGTATAGACTTCCGGGATCTCAACCGCGCGTGTCCTAAGGATGACTTCCCCCTCCCTCATATTGATGTTTTGATCGATAATACGGCAGGATTTGAGACTCTCTCGTTCATGGATGGCTTCTCAGGTTACAATCAAATTCGTCTGGCTGAAGAAGATCAAGAGAAGACATCATTCACTACACCATGGGGTACTTATTGTTATGTGGTCATGCCTTTTGGACTTAAGAATGCTGGAGCCACCTATCAGAGGGCTATGATGGCAATTTTTCATGACATGATTCATATCTACATTGAGGTGTATGTGGATGACCTGGTTGTAAAGTCAAGGACAAGGATTGAACATCCTGGGGTTCTAGCTAAGGTCTTGCAAAGATCACGAGAGTATCAGTTGAAGATGAACCCCAAGAAGTGCGTGTTTGGCGTTTCTTCAGGGAAGTTGCTTGGTTTCATTGTTAGCGAGAGGGGAATTGAAGTTGATCCCAACAAGGAAAGGGCCATTAGAGATATGCCTCCTCCCAAGAATTTAAAGGAAGTTCGAGGATTAATCGGGAGGTTGTAATTCATTCTCCGCTTCGTCTCCCAGTATTCACAAAGATGTAGGCCGTTTTACGAGCTTACTAAGCCGGGAGTCAAGTTTAATTGGGATGACAAGTGTCAGGCAGCCTTTGACGGATTGAAGGATTATTTGGCCAATCCTCCTGTCCTGAGGCCGCTGATTCCAGGCAAACCACTCGTTCTCTATGTCTCAGTCCTGGATGACTCTGTAGGTGCTGTCTTGGCTCAGGTAGATGAAGAAGGTAAGGAGAGGGCAGCATACTACTTGTCTAAACTTCTTAACCCCTGTGAGCAGAGGTATTCAGCCATGGAGAAGACTTGCGCTGCTTTAGTCTGGGTAGTTCAGAAGTTAAAGCACTATTTCCTAGCTCACGAGGTTCACCTCATTGCTCGCATGAATCCGATTAAATTCCTCCTTGAAAAATCTGTCCTCACTGATCGATTAGCACGCTGGCAAAGCTTCCTCTCACAGTTTGATATCACTTACATTCAACAGAAAGCTATCAAAGGTTACGCCATTGCCGAACACCTTGCTCATCACCCTCTACCTCGTTTTGATCCTGTCAATTCGGAGTTTCCAGATGAAGAACTAATGTCCATTAATCAACCCCACGATCCTATGTGGACGTTACATTTTGATGGAGCTCTAAATTCCCAGGGAAGAGGGATCGGCATGGTTCTTTTAACACCAGAAGGGGTCACCATACCATTTGCTGCTCGGCTCACCTTTCCCGCCACCAATAATATAGCTGAGTTTGAAGCTCTTTTGGCCGGTCTTCAAACCGCTCATCGATATGGTGTCACCCATTTGAGGATTGTGGGTGATAGTCAGCTCATTCTGCGCCAGGTGTTGGTCAAATGCCGCACTATCAATCCTAAGCTCAAACCCTACCAGGAACTTGCTTCAGCTTATGCCAAACTCTTCACCAAATTGATCTTCGTCCATGTCCCTCGTAGCCAGAACATCCTAGCTGACGCTCTTGCTTCTTTGGCCTCTGCTTTAGTCTTCCCTCCTGAGCGTGATTTTCATGTTCCTCTAATTCATCAGCGTGACACGCCAGCTATTAAGGATCGTGCATTCCTCGATATTAGGGATAAGGTGCTTGAAGAGGTTAAGCGGAGGGAATCTCTTAAAGGCAAAGAGGTCATGCTTTTAGACTTGGAAGAAGAATTGGCTGACGAAGAGAAGCCTTGGTATTATGAGATTGCCAGATATTGTAATGATCAGTCCTATCCCGAGGAAGCCACTGCAGAAGAAAAGAAAGCAATTAGAAGAGTGGCTCAGCGTTATGTTTTGGTTGGAGGTGTGCTCTACAGGAGAGGGCTCACCGGTGTTTTATTAAGATGCCTCGACGATGATGAATCATGGAAAGTTATGGAAGAGGCGCATTCTGGAGTGTGTGGTGGTCATGTGAATAGCCAGATGCTAGCTAAGAAGATCCTTAGGCTAGGTTTCTATTGGCCAACTCTAGAAGAGGATTGTTCCATCTATGTTCGAAGGTGTGTTAAGTGCCAACTGCACGCCGACAAGATTCATTCTCCTGCTTCTTCACTCCATCCTACGTCCTCCCCATGGCCTTTCTCCATGTGGGCTTTTGATATCATTGGACCTCTTGGTGATTCGAATCTCCTGACCAAGCAAAAATCGTTCATCCTCACGGCAACGGAGTACTTCACCAAGTGGGCGGAAGCGGAAGCTTACATGGAGATTAAAGCGTCAACCGTCTGCAAGTTTATAATGAAGAACATCATCGCAAGGTTCGGCATCCCGAGCACCATCGTCACCGACAATGGACCTCAATTTATCTCTCAAGAAATCAAGGATCTCTGCAACAGGTATAACATTGCATTGCATCATTCTTCTCCCTATTATCCGCAGTGCAATGGCCAAGCAGAGGCAACTAACAAAACTTTGATAAAAATTGTTAAAAAGACGCGTGAGGCTAATAAATTTTCGGATTGGCCAGACAAGCTAGTTGAAGCTCTCTGGGCCTATCGCACTTCCATTCGAGCCCCCACTGGGCAAACCCCTTTCGCCCTTACTTATGGAATGGAGGCGGTAGTCCCTTATGAGATCCTCATTCCCTCTCTACGAGTACAATTGGATAAGGAATTTTTCTATTGATGAACGTCGTGATTCACTCCTTGCCCAATTGGAACTCCTAGATGAGAAGCGTCTGGTCGCCGCTGAGCATGCGCGTGTTTATCAAAATAGGCTCTCGCGTTTTTATCAAAAGAAGGTAATTGAGAGAAAATTCAAAATCGGTGAGATGGTAATTAAAAGAATTTTTGTAAAACCCGGTGGGCCTCGTTCAAAACTCCAACCCAATTGGGAAGGACCGTTTGTTATAAAAGACGTTTTTCCAGGCAATGCTTATAAATTGATTAATGCTGAAGGAGAAGAGTTAACTCACCCTTGGAATGGTTTGTATCTTAAGAAATACTACCCTTGATTCAAAATCCAAACAAAATGAAAATTGATTCAGAAAATCCAAAACAAAGTAGAATATTTCCAAACAAAAAAGACCAAAAAAAAATGGAAATTCCAAAAAGCAAATAAAAAATAGAAGTTCTTCAAAATCAAAAGATATCAAAATTGGTGCCATGGCACACGAAGGATCAAGGTCCGAAAGGTCAAAATTCAGAATTCATTCATCAGTCTTGCTAACTTAAAAGGGGGTTGATTCCCACACACACTACACGCTTTATTCTTGAGCTCAAGCAGTGCAAAATCCTATGGAAAGTCACAAATCTGACTAAAAGTGAAAGATAATACCCGTTCTTTTCTTCTTCGGCCCATAAGGGAGGAAGGGAGACCTCGGGGTAGACACACCAAGCCTATCCGCCGCCCTAGTAGGTGGAAGTCAGGGCCCAAAAGGGAGCAAGTGCCACAAAAGCCCAAGTACAATTAGGTTTATTCAATGCAAATCAATTCCAAAGTGAAAGTCAAATTGTGAAAAGAAAAGCATGTCAAGAGAGCAAAGTCCCCGCAAGGAAAACCTTGGGCGTATGCGTGCAATATAAAAGAGGCAAAAAGGCAACAAATTTCCCTACGCCAAAGACCGAACCCCAACAGGCATAGGGTAGGGGAGGTGACTTTACCTTGAGCATCTCAGAATCCCTTATGGGCTTCCCTTATATTTTCTTCCATCCTTTCTATGCGGTAAAGTCACGAACTGGCAGCATGGTCAAGACGGACTTAAGAAATTGCACTGTGCGAAATCTCGAATACAAGTCAACTATGATCACGTCGACCCCCTTTTAATTACTCAAGAAAGGTTAATGAATTTTAGATGGTGACCGTGTAGGACCCGTGGTCTGGATAGCCTTGTAAACCTTTTTTGCGGAATAATTCAATTAACGCCTTTGGCTAAGGCGCTTTTTATAGAATTAACGTCCTTGATTAGGTCGTCTATTTCCTAATCACGTCTCTGAACAGGTCGTTACTTTTTCAAAAATCAGATTTCCTTTTCAAATTCACGCCGTCTTCTAGGGCGTCTTTATGCGAACCACGACCTACTCTAAGGCGCGTTTTTCAAGAAAATAACAAAAAAAACAAAAAATATATATATGATTGAAAAAAGAAGAAAAAATGCATTTCTTCACGATGTATGCTTGCATTTCTGCATGGGCATCTTTTATTTATGGTTTGCATATGCGTGCTTGCATGATGCATCTCCCCGCTATCAGTTATTTTATTTACCTTATTTGATTAAAGGCTTGGCCCCTTGACCCGCTATCCAGGTCAAAAGTAAAGGCACCCCTTGCTTGTTAGGCAAGGGGCCAAGTCAAACAGATGAATTAACCTGTTTGTTCAAAGTGTGGATTACAGTCGCAGAAACAGGGCAAAGCAAAACGTGGAAAGAGCCCCTATGGCAGCCCAATCTAAGTGGATTTGGTCATGGTGTTTGGCATGGGTGACTAGACCCAGAAGGTGCCATCTTGTTAAGTACACTCTCATATCTGAAGAAAATTTGGAGAGTATGAGAGATAGCCACTTAATTTTTGTAAATCTCCTTGCTCCTGGGACATTTGGGTAATCCTGTGGAAGGAAGAAAGGAAGAACAATACAGAGGGAGGAAGGATGAATAAGTTTGCAGAAGAGAGGAACATTTAAGACAAAAGTGGAAAGAACAGAAGGATTTTATCTTTACCTGGTTCATGGAGATTCTACTGCTGATGTGCCCATTAATATCAGTTAGCCTGGGAGTTGAGGACTTGGACCTCTTAATCGCCCTCTCCATCTTCTGTTGCAGGAGGAAGCTCGGACGGTTGCGGTGCCTGCAAAAGAACAGACAGAAGAACAGGCAGAAGAACAGAGCTCCGAAGGTTGCTTTGATTGATTTGAGGAAGTGCCTTCCCTTTATAGAAGTCCGGGGAGTCTTAAGGCTGTTCGGAGTTAGAAAGTTGATTACCATTAGGACTGAGTTTAGCTTTCAAATCAGAAACGGAAGTTTGTGCTTAATTAACGCCTTCTGTTAAGGCGTCAATTGTTGAATTGACGACCTGACTGAGGTCGTGTTTTGTGTAACGCCCTTTCCATGGTCGTTTTCTTCTTGAACCTTTGGTGCATTTCACGCCTCAGTGAAGGGCGTGTTTCTCTTTTTGACGCCCTCGCAATAAGGCGTCTTCCATGTTTTGACGACGTTCAGTGCAGGCGTGAATTTGTGAATTTATGAATTTATGAATTTGCTTCCCTACGTGCTCTAATGAACTTAAGTGCTATTATTTCGTTGGAATTCTATTTTATTAAGCACTTATGATCATGTCATGCTTTGAATTGAGGATTATTTATATTGAAATTTTGAGAGAACTAATGAACTTTTGAGTGCAGAAGATTGCAGGTTTCGAGATGCTCAGATCACTGTGGAAGTAACATGTTCTTATAAGCATTATTACTATATGGTATCTACGCTATTATAGCATATCAAGGACTTTGTGGTTCTGATGAACCTGGAATTTGAGTTCCCCTTCATCAAAAACGGTGATAATTCCAGGAGAGTCTTGATCACACGGATAGGCCGTTGAGTCATTAAAGGTCTGGGACGATGGTTCCACTTTTTGAGTTGATGCGTGGATAAACGGGCTTCGACTTAGTGTCGGCTTAGAGATTTGGATTCTTGACCAAATCTAGATGGCTTAGCAATATTATCCTTGATTATTTTCTATCTTTTAGTTTGTTTTTATCTTTTCCTTTTAGCCCAGCATGCATCATGTAGGACTTTGAGTTTCATGCTGAAAATCTTCATATTATGGTAGTAATGAAGGTCACTCGCTCTTGATTGAGTTAACATGAGATATTCCATTCTAAATTGAGTACTTTATTCTCTTTGAAGCTGCTTAGACTGATTTCCTTGAAAATGTCCCTTTGTTGGATCTTCATCTCAATTCCCTTTATTTTTTTACAAATCCACCTTGGTTGTAGCACGTCCACATTGGCTGGTAACCGCTCTCCAATGGTGTCTCCTTATCATGCCATGCGCACATTTTTACTTGTTTAGTTTAATCTCCTTTATCCAGCAAATCGATGCTTTCTTGAAATCACTCGGAGTTGTTTCACACAGAATCTTGGAAAGATTTCCGATGCTTAGTGTCTGAGGCGTGTCACATCACACCTTGGCATCTACTTATCAGTTCGCTCCACTTCATTCCGTTTGTTGCACTTTCACCTCCATTTCGTCTCACTCCCCTGCAAAGCAGATGCCAAGGTGGGGCAGCTGTAGACACGCCAAAATTGACGCTATGTTGATCAAATCTCATGTCACTATGTTGACGCCCCGAAGTGAACTTCAATACATTCATAATATGAAGTTTTTCTATTTTTGTGTGTTTTTTGGTTTGTTCTTACATTTTTGTGATTCGCGACCTGAAGAGGGGCGTGTTTTATATAGCGACCTTATCTAGGACGTGTTCAAAAGAAAGGACGACCAAATGTCAGGGCGTCAATTCCTGGTATTATCCGGTTTCAAAATAAATTCAAATTATTGATTAACGTCCTTCCTCAGGGCCTGTTTTCAAGTAACGCCTTCATCTCAGGCGTTTTCTCATAATTTTCAAATAAAATAAGTTTTATTGCCAAAATTAAATCCAAGAAGTGACGCCCTTGGTCATGGTCATGTTTTTGTGTAACGTCTTGATGTAGGTCGTCAATTTCTGATTTGACGCCCTTCTGAAGGTCGTGTCTCCCCTGTCTGTCCTGCTTAAACTCATCTTTCCTGGAGAGTTCCCTGCCTTCTTTGGTCTCCTTGCTCGATCTGGGAACTGGAGTCCTGCCTTCTTTTGATCATTGCCTGTTCTTATCCTTCCGAATCTGAGGTTATCTTGGATCTGGACCCCTATATAGGGATGTCTTGATCAACCTTGCGTGAGGTTGGCAGGTTGACAGGTTACGAGCGGACGAGAACAGGAGTTTACCGAGTTCGGAGGTTACAGAGGCTCTTCATCTTCTTCCTGTGCGATTTTTTTAAAAGGGCTCTGCTTCCTCTGCTTCCTCTTCGTCCTGTCAACAGCATCGACTTTGGTTTCCCTTTACTGTCGTCAGGGACAGCAGGCTTCTTTATTTATTTTGTCTGTGTTGTTTTGTCTTCATCGATCGTCATCACGTCCACTGTGTTTTTCTCTTCTTTTACGTTTGCATTAGCATCATATCTCCTCCTTCCCTATTTCTTTAGGGGTTTTAAAACAAAAAAAAGGTGCGCGTGTTGTGTTCTTTATTCATCCTCATATCATCTTTGGGATTGATACTACGTTCACTCGGCTGATCCACTTCTTTTGCTTGTTTGTTTTGTCTCTTTTGCAAGGTAATCAATAAAGGAAAACCCCCTTCATCGGCCGGCCGATTGAAGGAGGAGGAGGAATTCACAATCCAGCCCGCGTTTTCTTTTCCACCAGGTATTCACGATCTTCTTTGTTTCTTATTGAGGTAACCCCTCTGGCGATCACCCTCCTTAGTAGCACCACGTGCTTCTTCTTTTCCTATTATATCATCATCTTCCCCCTTTTTATTATGTTTTCTCATATTTAAATTCTTCTTCATGTGTGGATTTATCACAATCTACATTGGGCATCTCACCCAAGGGGTGGGGTTCCAAAAATTTGGAAGAGCACTCATAGCAAAGCTAGAAATTCAAGTCTTCATTGTATATTCTTTGCAACGTGAGTTACAGACTCTTATATACTCCATCATGAGAAGACCAACATACCACTCATTAAACTTGAACCGACACCTAACACCTGACACCTATCCTTTACTCATCATACCTCTGGTGGGAGACTAAAAGACAAATAAAAAAGACTCTTACATGATGGCTTTAGACATATATCTTAAAGAAAAACACACATACGAGGCCCACTAAGGTAGCCCGATACCCATGAGACTACTTAAACACAAATAACTATTGTTAATGGTTTGTTGCCCTCCTTTGCGTAGTCGTCACGTTCTCATCAAACACCTCCACTTGGAAAAGGTTCGACCTCGAACCTTGAATCTCGAATCGACGATCCCATCAAACCCCTCCACTTGGAGGAGGTTCGACCTCGAACCTCGAAGCTCAGGATCCCGGTCTGATGGAACAGCCCGATTCCCTAAGCTCTGATACCATTTGATGTGAGACAAAACCTCCAAATTTATGATTTTCCTTTTTTTTGTATTTTCTTTCTTGCTACTTTCTCTCATTTTTTTTCATTTCAAACGTCTCAATTTTTTTCTCATATTTTTTTTCAAAATAAACATCACTCTTTTTTTCCCAAAGAGTTTCACGAGAGAGAGAAAGTGAGAGTGGGACGGGAGAGAGAGGTGTGTAGAGAGAGAATAGAGGGGACGAGTGGGACTCTCCATTTTTAAATAGTTTCCCATAGAGAGAGAGGGGAGAGGATGAGAGGGTGATGAGAGATGAGGTAATGAGAGGGAAGGTGCCCGCGGCTTGCTGGCGTGCTCGGCTCGTTGACATGGGAGGGAAAGGCACCAAGCTCGGATGCGGGGTCACGCTCCATGCCACGCTAGGAGGGGAGAAACACGTGCTTGCCGTGCTCGTTGGTCCACTAGCTCCTGCCACACAGATGACCCGGATCACAGTGAGGCGGAGGTGCACGCCCACGCATGCTCGGGAGGGTCGACGTGCTTGGAAAGGGGGTGGGCAGAAGGCTCGATCTGCTCAGAGTGGGTCGGTGCCGTGCTCGACGGCGTGCTCGGAAGCGGGGTGCTTGGCCAGTTGCCGTGCTCACCATGCTCGGGCGCCGGGTGCTCGCCCTGCTCGGCAGGAAGCGTGCTCGCCATGCTCGGAGGGGGACCATGGCATGTGGGCGCTCGGAGCTGTTGATGACGTCGCCAGTGTGCTCTTGTGTCGGGAAGCTGCATGGCTGGGTGCAGTGGTGCTCGATGGTGCGAGCTCCTCCTTGCCGCTGTAGAGTTGGGTGGGGTTCGGCGGTGGCGAGCAGAGTGCATGGCGGTGCCGAGTGGGGCCAGCGCGGACGGTGGCGGGCTTGCTTGTGGTAGGTGGAGGGTGGTAAGGTATGGTCGATGACTGCAGGGGGAAAGTGGAGGTGTAGCATGCAGAGGGCCACACGCAGGAGTAGCACCGGGTGTGTGCAGGTGTGAGAGAGGGTTGGTGTTGGATGGCTTCGATGCTGGAAGGGCAAACACATGGTTGCGTGCATGGCGTAGGCGAGGGTGCCTAACGGTGGGGCAGGATTCAGTTGGCAAGGGGAGCATGGGTAGGGTGCATGGTGGTGGCGAGCTGGGTTTTACGTGATGTGGGGGTGTGCGTGTGTAGGGTTAGAGAGAGAAAGGGTGAGGCAACGGCGGGGAGGGAGGTCGTGAACCCAACTGTGGGCGCGTGTGTGAAGGGGGGGAGGAGAGGGAGCATGAGGGACTATAACGGGAAGCGAGGCAAGTAGGGGAAGGCCCTCTGGTCTGTTGCAGGTTAGAGAGAGAAAGTGAAAGGGAGTAGGGAGAGAAGCCAGAGGTTTAGAGAACGGGAAGGTGCATGGAGAGGAGAGAGCGTGGTGTCTCTGCAGGACTGTAGGAGGGCTAGGGGAGTGAAGGCTGGGAAAGGGGGGGGTAGGTTCCGTGGGGGTGGTGGTGAAGGGATTGTGTGGGTAGTGGAGAGGAAGAGAGGGACGATGTTGGGGTTAGGGGAGAAGTAACTGGGGTTCAGGGAGATTAGCAGAGGAAGAAGATGAAGAGGAGGTGGGGAAGTCGCAGTGTTGTTGGAGGAGGTGTAACGATGGTGGACGGTGGTGCTGGAGAGCGATCCAAGGAGGAAAGGGGCTCAACTGGGGCCTCCACCCGACCCCGTCTTTGGGCCGACGCAGCTGGGCATCCTCTCTCCTTGGCGGTGGTTGGCGGCGATGGAAGAACGTCAAGCTTCGATTGGGTCTCGCCCGACTCCATCACAGAGCCGGTGCAACCGGAGCTTCACAAACTTCCTCCATGGAGGGGGGTGGATTTGGGTCTTGGGCATCTCACCCAAGGGGTGGGGTTCCAAAAATTTGGAAGAGCACTCATAGCAAAGCTAGAAATTCAAGTCTTCATTGTATATTCTTTGCAACGTGAGTTACAGACTCTTATATACTCCATCGTGAGAAGACCAACAGACCACTCATTAAACTTGAACCGACACCTAACACCTGACACCTATCCTTTACTCATCATACCTCTGGTGGGAGACTAAAAGACAAATAAAAAAGACTCTTACATGATGGCTTTAGACATATATCTTAAAGAAAAACACACATACGAGGCCCACTAAGGTAGCCCAATACCCATGAGACTACTTAAACACAAATAACTATTGTTAATGGTTTGTTGCCCTCCTTTGCGTAGTCGTCACGTTCTCATCAAACACCTCCACTTGGAAAAGGTTCGACCTCGAACCTTGAATCTCGAATCGACGATCCCATCATCAACCGGGGGCATGCCGAACCCAGTTGCCAACGGAGTTTGGGCAATCGCCGCTGAGGTGTTGGCAGCATCACGGGCTACTGGCGGTACCAGTGCCTCGGCTGGGGCCTAGCAGGCTGCTGGGGATGAAGGTCTCGTTCCTGGAGGAGGTCTTGTAGGAGGGCCTTCAAATGCTGGTTCTCCTTCATGAGAGTGTTGAGGGTCACTTCTTGAACCTCGTTCGTAGGAGGGTCGTTGTTGAACGGCTCTGCGTTGATAGGAGGGTCGCGGTCTTCTGCCGGGACCTCTTCCGCGCATTCCGTCACTTGCGGCCTGGAAGAAGTACCGATATGACCGGTTGGAGGAGGCGGCGAAGCCTGATGGTGCGGCCTCCTAAAGTGGGACAGAGGATGGTTCAAGTCATCATACTGGGTGTCCGGCTGGTGTCCGGTGGTGTAGCACGCGAACACTCGAACCACATCATTGATGAACCAGGCCGTCCGCTTCTGGCGCGGGTGTCAGTCTGGGCAGACAGGTGCCCCTAATCTGTCAAAGACCGAGGTGCTCTGCAGAGGGGCTCACTATCGATATCAGTCAGAGGAGAGTTCGGGACAGGTTACTGGAGGGCCCGGGAGTGGGCTCACCTTTGCCTCCGCTTACTTGTGCGGGGGACATCGGACGACTAGGCATCGTCAGGCTATCCTACTGTGAGGCTAGTCGCATCCCGTCTGATGCCGCGTCTGAGTGCCCGGAGGGGGTTCCTGATATGCGCTCTTTGAACAGCTTGGGCTTCTTCTGGGGTGACCCAGATTCTCCTCAAGTTGGATTGCTGGTCTCCCTTGTCGCCATTTTTATGATGAGTTGTCTTGGGAGGCCGTGTATCGGACTGCGGTGGGTGCCCCTGGGCTGCTGCCAAGGAACCCGCTCCTTTGAGCTTCGCCCCGTCCTCTCGTTTTTGACGCAAGAGGTCAAAATGATTGGAGGTGGGGATGGTGGGAACGGTCCGTTCCTGGGGTATGATTGGTTCACCCCCGTTGAGACGGATCCGCAAGTTATCGACAAGAACCGTCTTGCCGGAGTTGCTGGTTGCAGCAGCGAGCTGTCTGCCTCTGCGGCCATGGAGACGCTTCTTCTGAGGAGCTGAGGAAGACTCCGACCCAAGATGGTAGACCGAGAAGACCCGGCGTGAAGTAACCGACAGCGTGAAGCTATCAGTCTGAGGTGCTGGGATCGTCCCCCGGGTGTGTAACCCACGCCGGGAGTCAGTGGCTGGGCGACTCTGGTGTAAGCCTTCGCCTCCGCCGATAGGAGTGTCGCCGATGCCCGAGATAACGCTCCTGCACCGAAAAGCGGCACCGTCGGAAGTGCTGAGGTGCCGACGCCCCTAGGTCGAGGACCCGCGGTAGGTGCCGGTGTAGTCTGGGCTCGTGTCGGGGGACCCGAGGAAGGTGCTGAGGAGCGCTGCCCCCTGGGTAGAAGACCCGCGGGGAGAATTGGTTCAACTAGAGCTCGGGACTAGGGTCCTGAGTGCAGTGCCGGGGAGCCGCGGACTCGGGGCCGGGAGCCCGTGTCGAGAGTCAGCTTTGCCAGGATTCGGGGTCGGAAACCCGATGCGAATGCTGAGGAGCCGTGGACCCGGGGCAGGGAGCCCGTGTTGGGTGACAGCCTAACTGGGGCTCGGGGTTGAGAACCTGAGGAGGATGCTGGGAAGCCGTGAACCCCGGGCAGGGAGCCCGTGTTGGCTACTGGCTTGGCTGCGGCTCGGGGTTGGGAACCCGAGGAAGATGCTGGGGAGCCGTGGACCCGGGGCAGGGAGCCCGTGTTGGGTGCCGGCTTGGCTGCGGCTCGGGGTTGAGAACCTGAGGAAGATGTTGGGAAGCCGTGGACCCGGGGCAGGGAGCCCGTGTTGGGTGCCGGCTTGGTTGCGGCTCGGGGTTGAGAACCCGAGGAAGATGCTGAGAAGGTGACCAAAGTTCGGGGCACAGGGCCCGTGTTGGAGATCGGACGAGGCTGGCCTCGGGAGCTACTGCTTACCCGGGCCGGCATTGATCTGGGGGCCCTGTAGGGGCCAGTGGTGACGGTCCGGTGCCCGGCTCTCAGACGGGACACTGGTGCTGGGAGCGCACGTGGCGCGTTGGCCGCAGGAGCCAATGGAGAAGTTGGAGTTGGCTGAAGGGCAGCCACGGGGACCACACCCAAGAAGTAGGGTGATCCGATAACAGGGGCGAAGCTGCCAAAAGCGATCGGCGTCGCCAAGTAGCCCACCCGAGCATGGGTGGCGATGACCTTGGGACAGTAGGTGACAGTCGTCATGGTTGTTGGGGTGCTGAGTGCTACAGAAGCAACAGTTGCTGACAGTCGCCGAGCGCGGTCCGACAATCAGAACGCAGACCAGAAGTTGCTGGAGAATGCACGCACGAGTGCCCTCTTCTGCCTCTCCTGTAAGGACAGGGAAAGGGCACCAGGGCTTCAGGGCTGGCACAAACTTTTCTTCAGCAAAAAGAAGGAAGGCGGGAGACGTCCCACCGGGCGTGCCATCCTCTCTGTTGCGCTGGTTTTTATGCCGATTAACCAGGGTGAAGGAAGGGATACAATGGGGAAGGAGAATACGGGAGTTTGATATATCTCGGGTATCCTCCTTACGGTTGCATGCCTCTCACGGTGGTATCGGGCACTCTCCTTTCACGGAAAGTCGAAAAGGGTTGAATGTCACAGAAATGTCGGGATAAGGGTTAACCGGACATGGTGCGGGCGTGCCAGCCGATTTCTCGACAATCACTCATGGAACCAAGGGTTGACCGGGGAAGCGCCACCAGGGCGCGGCACGTGGGCTCTGGTGATCGGGCGACACGTGGAGAGAAGGGGTTCCATGGGTGCGAGTGCGTAGGTGATTACGGGAGTCATGTAAAGGACGTCTTTCCCCACCGGTCGCAAGCAACCAGTGTTTATTTACATCAGATTGAATCCGAATACCTTCGTTCCAAGATGAATAAAAGTCCGTATATGTGTTTGAAGCCGTGGGTAGTGGGCTGGGGGCATTCAACAGCTATGGGTGCGCATTAGACTGAGGGGTGTTTACTGGGGTTAGGGCGTTAGGCACGGATGCCAAGTGGTGTAGATAGAAAGCTGAGGGCCTGAACGTGGGTGTGAGGGCAGTCGTCCAATCGGCAATGTTGTACTGGGGTGTATGCTTCTTTACAGGAAAACCGTGGTGGCCAAGGTACAACTGGCGCATGCCACAGGACAACTCTGACGTGCTAGTCGGTCCCCGGGTCGATGCGTAATTAATGAACACATGTGTTTTACAGAGGGTTCCTCCCTTGGCGTGGGCCAGGGCCGTGGTGGCGAACGGGGGCCTGAGACTGGATGACTGGAGGGATACATCGATCCGGTATCTGGGTGAGGGTTGATCATGACTCGGATTGAGCGGTCGGACATGGCCTCGTAACTACGAGAGAGCATGGCGTCATGGTACGCGCGTGGTTGCAACCGACGGGCACGCGAGAGGAAATCCCGGCATGAGGGGACGTCCGCCCATGTCTTAATGCCTCACATATGGTGGGTGTTGACTTGTGTAAGGCGACTATATAAGGCGTGAGGGGAGTGCAAACGACATACCCCCGGCGTATTAGACCGCCGAACAAGTCACCCACGCACAATTCTCCTTTGCTCGTTGCTTGGAGCCGCGCTTGAAGTCCTGTTCTTACTGGATGTCGGAGCTTGGATAGATCCTCTATCTTGCATCTCATATACCCCATGAGCCCCTAAGGGGGTTTTATAGGGGAAGTTGAAGGGTCACAAGGGGTTTACGCGGACCAGCTAAGGGGGGTGAGCTGGTCTGCGTAAACCCAAGTGAATAGTGTCACTTGGAGTTACACGGGAACCTTCCTTGGATGGGGGTTTACGCGAACCAGCCAGGGGGCCTGGGCTGGTCCGCGTAAACCCCCCCCCCCCCCTCAGGGGGTTTAGGCGGCGGGCTGGTTCTTTTATTTTTTTGATAAAAAATTAAATTTTTTTTATTGAATGGGGGGTTTACGCGGACCAGCGAGGGGGGGTGAGCTGGTCTGCGTAAACCCCCCCAGGGGGGGGTTTAGGCGGGTTCGCTCCAAGGAGAGAGGGGGCGGTCCCCACCCTATAAAAATTGATTTTTTTTAGTCCTTTTCTTCCCAAATTGACTAAGAAAGAAAAGGACAATTGTGTGGAAGGATACGTGGAGCTTGCAGAGGCTTGTGTGCGCGTCGACTTGCGGGATCCCCGCGTGCTGTCGCTTTGCACTCCCGCGTCCACGTGTCACCTTCTCGAACTGGTACGGTACACGAATCACGTCGTAGGACCGTAAATCGGATGAACCGAGACTGAGTGGGGTCGTGGGACCAGTAGGCTGGAGGGAGGGCGCGGTCCCCAGGGAGTTCGCCCTCCCTGGGGCACGCGGCCCTATCCCGGGGTGAACTGGCCCCAGTGGTCTTCTTGTGTTGTCTGGGGACGTCCTTTGACGGACTTTGAACTTCGGGAGGCTGGCATGGGCCCGTAGGGCCATTGTTCTTCGTGTTGTAGTGGCCACTCGCAAGGTGTTCGGGCGAATGCCCGACACACTCCGGGTTGCCGAACGAGCCGCGTAGGTGACCGACGGGCCTTGGATTTGGCCTAGGGTCAAGGGTAGAAGTCCATATGGTGCGGACACCCGAGCAGTTGAGCGGCGCGACACGCCGAGCCACCGGTACCGCACACGGGGCATGACTCGAGCCACCTCAGCGTCCATCTGGCTCGGAGACAGCCTGGAGACTCCACCTTGAGCCTCCCCATTTATCATATTTAGTTAGACTTTATGTGTGTGTAATTTGTATTTATTTCATTGTATTCGGTATGTAATTATGAGTGTACGAGGGGCTTATTTGCAAAGTGGGACCCCTGGGCCCCACGGGACCCCCAGGCCCCTCCCATTGATCCACCTCAGCCCATGGGCCCCATGTGGGGTCAGTCAACATGTCAAATGGAGGCATCTAGAAGTTTGAATGGTAAAAGGCACATGGGAGACAAGTGGACTTCAAAGTCCAAGGTGGCTACCAAACTTGTCCCCCCTTGCCACCATAGTCAATAGGCCACCCCCCCCCCTTTGTTTTTTTTATATAATTTTTGTGTGATGTTCACATCTCATCCCAGCCCTCTATCCCCTTCCCCTAGATCCAATGGTGGATAATAGATGTGAGATGTAACCTATTTAAGCTTGTATTTTCCATTTTGGAAGAATTAATGCCATTTGAATCAAACTAATTCCAAGAGCAAGGGCTGGTGCGCCCCCCTCCTCTCTCTTCCCTCCCCCCCTTGGATGCTGTGAAGGCTTCCTTTCTGAGGTGTGAATCCTCGTGTATCGGTTCCGATGATCGCCGCCGCCGCCACGAGCCGCCACCGCACCGCCATCGCCATCAACGGAGTTCTGCCTGTGCAGTACCATAGCAGCTTGTTCGAAATTCACAGGTCTTCCCCGAGCTTATTTGGCTACCAAATTTGGAGGAGTTGTTTCTGGGATGTTCCTCTCGACCCACAAAAATCAGGCCAGCATTCAGATCACGTTTCCTATTTTTTGATTTTCGTCCACTCTTCCATTTCGGTTCTGCCAGAGTTCTGTCCAGGTTCACCTCCGTCCTGAGTTTCATGTCTTAGATCCACTTTTCGATTTTTTTTAGTTCGTCCAATTTTACTGGGGGTTCCATCAATCCATCCCTTCATCCAAATTTTTTTTCAATTTTTGATTCGCCCATCTCATATTTTATAAAAATCGTTCTCAGACCCACCTATAGTTCTGTCCACCTATTCCCAGATCCGACCACCAGTCACCCCAAATATCATAACAAATCGTCGCCTTCTCCAAATCAAATTCTAAAAATAGTCCCAGTTCCGTGGTTTGATTACCTACAACTTTTTAGATGAGCTCGAAGTCTTAATCCAACTGTACGTAGGTTGTCAACGGCCATTTACAGGAAACTGATATGCTGATCTGAGATTTCGGGAGCTGTGGAGTAGAGAATTGAAAAATAGTTAAAGCCCAGGTCCGCACAGGTTCAAAAGAGTCCACTGGCCCTATATTGAAGGATTTCGAATCCTCTTTCCAACGGCGCTGGCTTCATCACATTCCGGCGACGGGGCTGATCGCAGCGGCCGTTTTCGCCGGAGCGCGCGCTGCTGAAACAGCAACATCAGCTCGTGGACAGCATCCTCTCCACTTGGGAACCGGGGCACCCGACCTCCGGTGAGTGTCGCCGGCTGACTACCATCCAGGGAAGCATGCTGCCAGGGGTCCCCATTACAGTGGGACCCACCCCGCCAGACCCGGAGGACAGGACAGCGTGTGGGCCCCACGGCCCATTGATTTCGCCGTCCGGAAAGCACGAGAACGCGGAGTTCGGCGCGTCGAGACGACATCAAGATGCTGCCCGTCAACCTGATTTGCGTGATCCCCAGGGCCCACATGTGACCTTTTACCTCCCTGCGTGGAGTGGGTCGAATCTCTTTGTACCGCTGTGAATTATGTTAACCGGGGGCCCGTAAGTCAGCCGGGGTGTCTTCGCCACACCGGGTGCGTGGAGGTAAAGGTCTTAACTCCTTGGCGTTACATTGCTTAGCTAGTATACGGTCTTAGGCCGCGGCCGAGAGTGTAGGTACTAGCCCGTGTGTCCATGTCACCGCTGTGAGAGTGAGAGTGACCCGTCCCGCGACTCGATCCGAGTCCGGAAGTTGAGTCGGACTACCCTTGACCTCCGCCGGTTCCTTAACCGCGCACGGTCCGCGCTTTCCCTCGCTTGGGACGACGAGTGAGCTTCCACTTCTGTTAGCGACGTTTCGCCACTAGGAGCTCGTAGTGTCGGGCTTAGTGTCTCCCTGGTGTGTGTTGCTGGTCGCGTCCACATCTAGAGTCTGAGGTCCACCCCATGTAGAGTCGCCTCCCGTGTCCGTCTCGCATCACCATAGGGGCTGGGAGGAGGCACCTTGGGCCCATGGGCCTCACCTCGTGTTGCGTGCAACATTGTACGGCGGGTTGGCAGGGTAGCCTCGGGTTGACCCGAGTGCTAAAGTTGAGTGGCGTGTTGCCACGTGTCTGAGGGTCGGGGGTGGTCCCGACTTGCTGGGGGGCGTTGTAGAGCCCAATTAGTGTACTGGAACCACGGGGTGGCCCATGGGTTGGTGTAGAAGGGTTGAAATATACGCGCCCACAAGGTGTTCGGAAAAATGCCGAACACACGTGTGTGAGCCGCATGCACGTGCTGCGGGCCTCCAAAGCCTGTGGTTGACTTGCTCGGGTCTCCCTTTGACCTTGGAGGGTTGAATGAAGTGCCTCAGAGTGAGCCCGCGGCTCTTTCACTAGATGCCACGTGGCATGGCTTAACGTCGGGGCGCCCCTGGGTGGTCCCAGGCGGCCATGTAGGGTACGGGCAAGGCCCGTATGAGAGTGGCCGGGGTTGACTGTGGACCATTGCTTGTGTCGCCGCGTGTCACGGCAAGTTGGTCGTGACCCCTGTGGGGACCCGCAGGGTTGTAGAGAGGGCTGGATAGCCCGTGCCTTGCAGGTGTTCGGGGAAACGCCCGAGCCCTTACTCCTTGTTATTTTAGCTGGGAAATAGTCAGGGTACAACAGGCGCCCGTTCAGGAAATGGTGCCAAGGTGACGGGCGCCCATTAGCTGATGGCTATAAATTTTAAATTTTTGTAAAACATGCTGTATATTTAGTAAAACATGATATATATTAGGCCTAAACATGCTATAGTTTAGACCGTAAAACTAGTGTAACAGGATATATTCGAATTCCATAAAAGCAGTGTAACAGACTATGTATAACCGGTTATACATATAGACTACGAAATATCAGTGTAACAGGCTAACATGGTATATTTGATCTACGTAAAACATGATGTATCATGTGAAGATGGAACTAGTACTACTCATGCAGGTTACCCTATTTTAGCTACGATTGGGCTAGATCTTGAGAACACCTACCTTTTTGGTGCGGTTAATGAGGTATAATAGTAGAATAGAATAAGAATACTAGCCCTTCACGTTCTCTGCAACCAAGATATATATTAGGCCTAAACATGCTATAGTTTAGACCGTAAAACTAGTGTAACAGGATATATTCGAATTCCATAAAAGCAGTGTAACAGACTATGTATAACCGGTTATACATATAGACTACGAAATATCAGTGTAACAGGCTAACATGGTATATTTGATCTACGTAAAACATGATGTATCATGTGAAGATGGAACTAGTACTACTCATGCAGGTTACCCTATTTTAGCTACGATTGGGCTAGATCTTGAGAACACCTACCTTTTTGGTGCGGTTAATGAGGTATAATAGTAGAATAGAATAAGAATACTAGCCCTTCACGTTCTCTGCAACCAAGATATATATTAGGCCTAAACATGCTATAGTTTAGACCGTAAAACTAGTGTAACAGGATATATTCGAATTCCATAAAAGCAGTGTAACAGACTATGTATAACCGGTTATACATATAGACTACGAAATATCAGTGTAACAGGCTAACATGGTATATTTGATCTACGTAAAACATGATGTATCATGTGAAGATGGAACTAGTACTACTCATGCAGGTTACCCTATTTTAGCTACGATTGGGCTAGATCTTGAGAACACCTACCTTTTTGGTGCGGTTAATGAGGTATAATAGTAGAATAGAATAAGAATACTAGCCCTTCACGTTCTCTGCAACCAAGATCCCAGCAGCAGGACATGGTACCTAGGATGAAGATACCTTCCCGTCTCCTGCACGTGAAGAGAAGAATTGAGATCTCTCTTCCACAGGTGGAGACGAGAAAGGCCATAGATAACCTTCTCTTCAGTAGCAGGATGACAATAGCAGGACGACAGTAAGGGTCATTGGATGGAGGGAGTTGTTTATAGGGAATAATCGTAAGGGTCCATTGGAAACCAGATCCGAAAACCTTGCTGTGTATGTTCCCTCAGGGGTCCATTGCTAGCAAACGCAGGCTGCTTTTGTTTCAACCCCTTCTAGAACTCATGGGTTATTGTGGGGAAATGGCGCCCTAGATAGGGGCGCCCATTACTTGGGTGGCAACTGTAGTTCATGCAATTGTCGCCCTTGTACAGGGGCGCCCATTCCTATTGCTTTAGACAAAACTTGCCCCCTTCACGTATTGGTCTTTAAGGTGTATATATAGTGGGATGGTGGCCCCAGAAGGGAAATGGCACCCTTGCATTAAGGCTCGAATTTGGTGAATGGTGCCCTGGTAAGGGGCACCCATTTCCTTTGTGTGGGAAAAGTGAAAACCCCTATACGTGCTATGCATGCGTGGGTATTTAAGTGATGTTGGGCCTCTTAATGTAGGTATATTTATATTGTGGCCCTCATAAGGTATAGTTCTTTTTATAAGGCCTTCATGTAGAATTATTTATTTAGGAAAGGTTTACATTTTCTCTATCATTTTTATCGGGGGTGCTACACTGGGAGTGGTGGCGGGCGTGAGCTCGGAGGCGGAGCGGACCGTTGGGGGTGTGTGGCTGGTGACACGGAGGTGGTCGGCTGAACGTCGTCATGGAAGATGAACTCGCCGGGCAGGTGAGGTGGGTGTAAGGTGCAGGTTCTCCTGTCTGGGTCAATGATCGCTCTCCTCTCTTCCAACCAAGTTTGCCCTAAAATGATGCATGGACCAGCAAGTGTGCCGATCTTGCACCATGCTCTATCGTGATACAAAACGGGGCCGAACCACCGTTGGAACTCTATAAAAGCGAAGCCACCATTAAGAACAATCTCCCCGGTCTCAGAGAGAGACTCAACAATGTCCTGGGAGACATAATAGTTGACACCCTACTGATGAAGTCGATCTCCATATGCGACCCATTAGGTAGAATGGCAGTGGACACGATAGGGCGCTGGAACGACTCGGTCATCGGCAAAGGGATTGGGTCAGCCGGCTGTTGAATGGCAGGGGCGAGACCCGGGGGTCGGGCCATAAGAGCCTCGAATTGGGCCACCAGGGATGACCAATCTGACACATGGTCTTGGGGAATGGCCATGGGACTGGCGGGTAGCTGGACATGCAGACAACTGAGGCATGCAATGACACAGCGGTTGGAATGCACTAAATAATGCGAGCTGAGGAACCTAGACTCAACCAGTATCCGGTATGTAGCGGAGTTTTTGATCCGAAGATCCACTCACGCAAGACTGCTACCTTCCCGATAGGCGTAACCTATCATTCCGATAACACCTTTTGATATACTAGATATAGGAATAAAATGCAAACCTAGGACAAGACTACCCTAGACTCAAACCATGCTCTGATATCAATTTGATGCGGAATGAGACTCGAACAGGCTAAGACCTACGACTGACTCGGAGTGCGGCCAGCACTAGCACACTAAAGGCAAGCCGGACGGCTAACCTCCGTGGCATTCTCCGAGTGGAGACATCTCTCAACAAGAAACTCACTCTAGAGAAACTCACTCTAGCCCGACGATCATCCCTACGAGGGAAACGCGGGATCGCAGTGATTAAGAAACAACTGTCGCCTAGGGTATGCAGTTCGAGCTCGGTGCTCGATTGGAGTTAAGGAACTGTTCTCATTCTCACAATCACAGTAATTTGTATTGGATACAACCCTAATCTCACAAACGCAGCATGATAGAAAATATACTAAATAAGCAATGTGAGTGAAGGAACGTTGCGCGTACCTCCACGACTAGCACGTGGGGAAGAAATCTTGGTCGATTTCGACAAACCCCGATACGTACAAATATTAACCGTACAATTTCAGAACATGATGCCCACTCCACGCAGGGAGGTAAAGGGCTACAAGCACACTTTCAGGGCTGCTAGAACTTAGGTTGATGGACCGCACTCGTAGGAGACGAGGGAGGCGAGTCGGGGCCGATCGGGTGAGCCGATTTTGATCGTCGAGCGGTTCTGCCCGCGCTGATCACCCGGCGTAGCAAACTTGCGGAAGTCGGTACGGCTGGATCTGACGTCCGATAAGGGTGCCGTTTGTGGGAGCACTTCGGTGAATAGATGAAAAACACCTCGGCCAAATGGCGCAATCAGATCTGATCAGATATGGGAGTGACAGCACCTGCACTAGGGCTCTAGTTTTGCTCACACAGAACTGCACAGGAAAACTAAAAATTATAGAATAAATAGCTCCGATATCTGAATGGATCACCGCTTGTTGGAGATCGTCGGCGACGTCTGAAGGAAGGATCTGACCAAGGGGTTTGGTCAGATCTGCAAAGAGGAAGGCGAGGCTGCTTCTACAAGTCGCCTCTAGTTCTAGATCAGATCTGCATAGGTTGGCTTGCGCAGTCTCACTAAAAGCAACGCCACACCTAGCACGGATCTCAGAATGATGCGTCGTCGGCGGTGGTACGAATAAGACAGGAAGATATATGGCCAATGAAAATCTCAGATTTTTAGGATCTGAGAATAGATCCATAGAATTCTTGTATCAGAGATTTTGAGATCTGGTCAGATTTGGACAGCTGGCTCAGACAGATTTGCGTGGCTTCACCGTCAGAATTGTTGCCGGAGATCTCGAACTCCGATTGTGACAAAACCAGCGCTGAATTGTTCCTGACTGGCAGATCTACCTCTGGTAAAATCACCAGACTCAGATCTGCTCAGGAAGAGGCCGTGGTCGACTCAGAAGATAGGGATGATATCTAAGTGGGTAGATCTAGATCTACACACGAGCATGAATCGAACGATAACTTCGACGTCGCACCGATAGGAAGGGGAGTCGCACCCCGACTAGATCCTGTCGTAGGATCTAGGGCTCCTGAGCATCACACTCAAGGAAGAATAAGAGAATCACTCTCTACAAATTTTCTCTCACAAAAACTTTAATTTTTCATTAGCTTCCTTAGGAACACTATACATGGCTTTATATAGACATATAATGGGGAGAGGAGGAGCTTGGAATGACATGGGGAGAGGGGGAGAGGGGGGGCTGTAGCCAAGACAAGGGGGGAGGGGTTGCTTTGATGGTGGGAGGGAGGAACCTTCCCTCCTCCTTGAATGGTCAAGGAAGGAAGGTGGAATTCCAATCTTGGACCAAGGAAAGCCTACCAAGCCACCCATGCATTCACACCCAAGCCCATAATCCTTTCACACCTAATCCCCATTTACACTTGTTCACACTAGATTACCCTTTCACACTTGTTCACACTTGATTACCCATTCACACTTGTGACCCATTCACGCTTGTGAACCCATTCACACTAGCATACCTATTCACACTATGCCCCTTTCACACTTGTCCACTCTTGGCCTTTTACAATAGTAATTGTCCACATGGACTAAATAGGGCCCACACAAGGCTAAAAAAATGTGGAGTCAAGGTGAAAGCTTGATCGATGCGTCCACGTCCTCCTCGAGCTAAAGGGGCTCCGGCGTGTCCTCGTCCACCGACGTGTACACAACCGGGGCCACCACGAACTCATGCTTGCTTGCAACTTTGCCCAACGCAACACAACCGGGGCCACCACCCATCGGGAGGAAATCTATCGATCACATCTCTTAGGCCCCACACTGGCACTTCAACGAAACGACAATCGCATTCACAGTGCCAACACAGCGCACTCAAGCTCTCAAGTGAGAAACAAAACGAAAAAATCAGCGCATAATCCTATGCCAGCTGCCGACTGTACTGGACCTTACGGATTCCGATCACTGCAGTATCTCGAATTCCCATGCACGTACACAACCTCTACTTTGATACCAACTGTGATGACCCAAGATCTGGATACTGGGAAGAACCCGATACCATTCGAATCCTGGCCCGCCGCCCACAAGCCAAAGGGCTCGGAAGGGGTAAAAGGAGTGTGGAGGTACAAAGAAATAGGTAGAAGAGTGTGGAGGTACAAAGAAATAGGTAATAAAGTAGGATAATTCAACAATTAATAGAAATAAATAAATAACTATAGAGTCCAGTCCAACAAAAGTATAGTCTAAGGCAGAAGAGTGTACCCAACACTCAGTGAACACTCGGCCCGGCGAGCTGGCAACTGAGAACCACCGTGCAGCACCCTCGAACCTCGAGGAAGAATCACCGCACCTGAAAAGTAGGGGTTAGCCTCTTATCACTGGCTCAGTAGGGGTCCCGCGAAACCCCAACCGTAACCAACGGCGGTAGTGGAAAGCAGCAACGATAGCAGGAACAGCAAACCGGTGGCCGGTAAAAACTCGGCACTATAGCTGCTCCTACTGCACCGGAAAACACACCCCGATCTCACAGTCGGGGAAACGCCAATCTAACGAAAGGACCTTTAGCTACACCGCCAGAAAACATACCACGGCAACCCTATCGTGGAGGCCCGTCTCACAGATAAAGGCCCAACCCAAGACCACGCGGTCTTGAGAGATATGATCACAACCTCGCCATCGTGAACCCTACACTGTCTAGGGAAAAGACTGATGTGTCCCTATGATTTTGATGATAGCAAACACTATAAGTCATCATCTATTTGAATCTGCATTTAATCTGCATTTAACTGGTTGGGTTGCATATGTATGTCTCATTGAACATCTTATCTGAACTACATAACCAACGAACAGGCAGAGGCTATGTGCTGTGTGCATTGGTGCATTTCATTTATTGTTTATGCATTTCATGATTGCTATTGTTTGTTATCTGGATTGTTTGTTATCTGGTTTTTTTCATGTTAGCCTGTTCAATGGGTCGACTCCTCAGTTCATTCATCAGGTTTATACAAGTCCATACATCAGACTGTTTGAGCACTTGTACAGCGTTTCATTCATTGGATGTCTATACATTGCACAACATCCCCCAAGTCTATACATCGCTCAATCCTTCAGCTTTCAACGTCAAGTCTGTACATTGGGCTCTTCATCAAAGTCCACACAATGCATTCTTCATCCGATCGTCTTAGCAAGTCTGTATAGTCTCGTTCCAACGTCAAGTCTGTACAGCGTGAATAGTGCGTCTTCTTCTCTAACTCTATACATCGCTCGCTCTATCAGCCTTTCATCACAGAGTCTGTACACTGTCTCTTTGCTCAAGCATCACTTCGAGAAGTCTGTACAGCGTTCAAGTCTATACATCGGTTGCTTTGAATCTGGATGATCAAGTCTGCACATTGGGGGCTTTTCCTACGTTTGGCCAAGTCTATACATTCATAGCTTTTCCTACGTTTGGCCAAGTCTATACACTGCTAAAGTCTGAACATCGCAGTGTTCATATCTCTCAAAGTCTGTACATTGGCTTCGCTTTTGCAAGTCTGTACATTGGTGTCTCATCACCAAGTCTGTACATCGGCTTCACTCATTCAAGTCTATACATCCACAGTGGAACTTCCAAGTCTGTACAACGCTGAAGCCTTCACAAGTCTGTACACTGCTTGAACCACCAAGTCTGTACATCGCTTCAAGCGCTTCAAGCGCTTCAAGTCTATACAGCCTGCCTTCACGTTCAGACTCTATACATCGTTCCTCAAAGGCTAAGTATATACATCCGTCAAACGCCTCAAAGTCTGTACACTGGTTTTCACGAGAAGTCTATACACTGGTCTTCACTTGATGTCTGTACATTGGCTCAAACTTACCAAGTCTGTACACTGCCTTTGGGTTCCAAGTCTATACACTCCCTCAGTGTACATACTTATTCATTTGCTGGTTCAAAGTCCATACACTCGTTTCTAAGGCAAAGTCTATACAATCGTCTTTGAGCATCAAAGTCTGTACAGCCTGTCTGTCTTCATGGGTTCTGTGCTTTTAGTGCGTTGACGCACTTGGCTGACTGCGTAGATGCAATTGTGCGTCTTTCACTTTCTGTCTTGTTCACTGCGTCGACGCTGACACTGGATGCGTTGACGCATTGGCCAGTTGCCAAGGGCGTGAGCATCTCGCTTGAGGAGCTGAGGCGACGCTGCACGATGGAAGCGTTGACGCCTTGGGCTGATGTCCAAAGGTCTTTTGATCAACATCAAGTCTGTACAGCATGAAGTCTGTACATTGGTTTTGTCTTGAACAGAACGCCTAAGTCTATACATTGCTATGGATTGCACTGAACTAGTTAAGTCTATACACTCGTTCCTTCACGCCATTAAGTGTGTACACTGCCTTTCCAGGCACTCTTTCATCAAGTCTATATAGACTTAGCGAAAGCTCAGCAAGTCTGTACACTGGTTTCTCTGGCACGTTAACACTAAAGTCTGTACACTCACTATTTCGTTAAGTCTATACACTCGTTGTTAGCGGCCTGAATTAACTAAGTCTATACAGCCGTCTATGTGTGCCTTGCTCGCTGAATGAAGTCTGAACATTACCTTAAGCTGATACTGTCTTCGACTGATTAACTGACAGGTTATTCAACTGATTATCTGACAGGTCTAATGGATGAGGCCATCAAGACTTGCACGTGATCCTAGAGGCTGAAATGCTGACACGTGGACGACTGAAGCTTGGGCGGGAATCGAAAAGAGCATAAGCCCTAGCTGCCTGCTGCTGGTATAAATATGGAGTTTCCTCCATCGGCTGAGTGTGATTGAAAGGCAGAGAGCCATCGAGAAAAGCTGAAGAGCAGAGAGTGCCTCCATGATATAGAGAATAGAGAAGAAGGAGAAGGCTGAAGCAGTGAGAAGAAGAAGAAGAAAGAAAGAAGAAGAAGAAGAAAAGAGAGTTCGTGCTGGGAGAAAGAGAGAAGCAGAAGAAGAAGTTCCTGCTGGACCGTGGATCAAATCCAGGCCAGCCAGCTCCTGCGAGAGCCACATTTGATTTTATCTTTTCAGCTTTCTGTTGCTGCGTTTTTGTTTTTCCTTTGAACTATTCACTTGCTGTTCTTTCGATCCTCTAGTGTGAGGTCGGGTTCCCTCCAGTGTGGAGGAAGAGAGACTTGCGTCTCTGGTTGCCTTTGGCTGGGTGTCATTGGTTGTTTCCCTCCGGTTGGGAGGAAGAGAGGTCTGAGACCTCTAGTTTGCAGGTGACTTGGTGTCACTTGTGTTTCCCTCTGGGTTTCAGAGGAAGAGAGACTTGGGTCTCTAGGTTCCCCTCCGGTTTGGAGGAAGGGAGGTTTGGTCCTCCGGTTCTGGGCTTGTGGGTAGCAAGTCCAGGGGTTCCCTTCGGGTCTGGAGGAAGAGAGACCGTGTGCCTCTGGTTTCCAAGTGGTTGGGAGTCACTTGGGGTGTCCCTCCGGTTGGGAGGAAGAGGGGAGGTTGTTCCCCTGGTCAAGCTGTTTGGCAGCATTTGTTGCAGACTGAGTCTGCTGTGTTAGTGTTACTAGTGGAAGCCTCACTCCGGTTGGGAGTGAGGGGTGGACGTAGGTCTTTGGACCGAACCACCTAAAAATCCTTGTGCAGTGGTTTGTTTGATTGCCTGCTTCCGCTAGATGCATGCTAGGACCGTGATTTAATTGATTATCTATATCCTAGAGTTTAATTGAGTTTGCATATCTTATGTTTGATCAATTATCCACTGATCTTGTTGTTATCATCTCATGCGAATTTTAAATTGGGTAGAATTCTTTGAAAGATCCATTCACCCCCCCTCTGGATCTGTGTTTATCAATCGCACCTAGCTAACAAAGACCCTCGGTAACGCTCACCGAAAACCCTAGACCTCTACCTCGAAAAACACACGGAACCTACACGTAAAACCACGTCTCGCAGACGGGGAACAGAAACTCAAGTCACAAGAACCTCACGTCACATGATGGGAGCACTGTCCACCAGAAGCAAGGCCGGATGCGTTCACTGACGTCCTACACCGCACCCCAGTGTCTCCCTATGATGCCCAAGGCGGAGACTGAGACACATAACCAGTACCACAAACAAGGACTAGCTGGGGTCGCGCTCGTCAGCGTGGGTCCGACGCCCCCAACCAAGTGTGCACACACAAACCATGCACCCTAGGTCAGATCCTCTAGCTGGTTCTTCCCCAAAGCCCGGACTCAGGCTGCGCGAAGGGGTCCTACGGTAACCAGCCTAAAAATCATCTCTCTCGGGTAAACTGCTCCACCACTCCCTGGTGGGTCAGTACATGCGTACTGTAAGAAGGTTACGACCAGTGGGAGGTCACTAAATGTGAACATGGAAAGTCAAGCACGCACCTATCGCGAGTAACACGGAGTAATAGGTGGCTCGGGGCCACCAGACTCTGGACAGTCCACTAAACCTAATAAACTCAACGGACCTTGAGTCACGAGACTCGGGTCAAGACCGTTGCACAGGACGACACAACACTGTTAATCTAGCCTAAACCCTAGGTCTGAAACCACGGTAGCATGATTCCCTAGGCAGCTCACAAGCCACCGATTTGATCCCCTATCCAAGGGAAAAGCGGGTGTTTGCCCCCGAGGTTATGATGTGTGGATTAATGAGTTTTGATGATTAATGAATGCAATGTGCAATCATGGTTTTGAGTGAACCGGTTCTGTATTCTTATGAACTCTACATCTATTTAATCATGCCATGGTGATTACTGGTTGATACTCAAATGGTTCTTGAATGGACAATTCAACAAATGAGCAAGCAATTGAGGACCGAAGGTGAATTCAGGTGAAATGATGAGGTAACTGTTGGTATGTGGTTTGATATGGATTTTTCATTCCTCCTTGATCCGTCACTCTTGGAATAGCAAATGGAAACGGTTTTGAATAAGCCTACATTGTTATAATCTTTTTAAAGTCCCCATACTTTCATTAAAAAGGTTGAAATGTAATGGTTATTCTGTGAGCTCTATGATGATGTATCAATATGACGTATACTTGGTGTTTTTACAAGTTGGAAGACCTCCTCATAATCTCATTCTATCATGCCATCATCCTTGGAGGAGTTGATGCTTCAATTCCTAGCATTATGGGTCATTGAGCCTTCTGGTAGTGCAAAAGTTGACACCAGGTGTCGACACCCTGGTCCAGAACCCATTTTCAGCAACCAGTTCAGGAGGTGTCGACACCAGGTGTCGACACCTGATGTCGACACCCAGCATCCAGGGACGCCGTTTGGCGTTTTTGTTCAATGTAATGCCCAAGGTGTCGGCACCTACACGGAGCCGTGAATTAGGACTTTTGCGTCCTCGAACCATTTGTCCAACCACTCACATCCATCTGCCTTGTTTTCCTCCAGATTTCATGTATCTTGTCCTAATGGTGTCCCTTGATCGTCCTGGAAGTATATAACCTTCTCTTTGGGTCTCAAACCCTAAGGAGGTGGGAAGATGTTATTGTTCTAATCTTTGTGATTGTAGGTTCGCAACAGCAGCTCAAGGGCCTTCTTTCACCTTGTTCAGAACCTAAAAGTGAAGGGAAGAAGCTTGAATCAAGCCTCCACATCATCCCCAACAGCAAGCTGCGTGGGATATCAAAGCTACAACCTTGTTTGTGCGACAAAGCTTCATTCCTCCTTAAGGATCGATCTTCCTCCTGCAGAAGCATTCAATTACATTCAAGGAAGTGAAAGGGGGAGCTTCAAACACGATAAATCATTCTTCACTCCTTACTCTCAGATTTACTTTGTGTCAACTTGAGGATTTGATGTAAAACTTGAATCATATCTGTATGTGTGTTGTTCGTGTTTGGAAACACGAACTTGTGTGTGTGTATGTGTGGTAGCCCAGATCGGGTACCGCGTGTGTGTGTTTGTTGTTCTACACAGCGTGTGTGTGTGCCTCACTTCATAGTGAAGTCTTGATCCTCACGAGTGAGGGGTGGACGTAGGGGACACGGCAGTGTACCCGAACCACATAAAAATTCCGTGTGTCTATTGTGGTTTGTTCTTCCGCTTCCTTAGTCGAGTGGGCTTCACGGTAAGTTGAGCATACACCAGTTTCATTGTTAAACACCTACTACTATCCACACGCATTCACAAGTGTGTCCATGTTCGAGTGAGATCTAGTGCATGTATGTTTAATTAACTTAGTTTCACTCCAAAAGATTTTTTATTGGCCAATCAATTCACCCCTCTGTTGTGCCTCTGTGGTTTTGATGATTGGTTTTGATGTGAGTCATACACTGTGAGTCACCATGCATTGATGTTCTGTTTTGATGATTGATTTGATTTTGATGATTGGTTGTTGATGTGAGTTAATCAAATGTTCAGTCATCTTGCTGCTCAGTTTAGTTTAATATATTTTGATGTTCAGTCATGTTAACTGATGCATAAAGCATTCATTGCTACACTATGTCTGCACAGTTGTCACTGTAGTGCGTCAACTCCTTGAGCTGATGCGTCGACGCTTCAGTTCAGTTTCTTCATTTGATGAAGTCTATACATCATTAGTTGATCATCAAGAATATACGTTGCAGCGTCAACCCATTGGGCTGTAGCGTCAACTCAGCAAGTATGCACATCAGTCTTCACATGCTAAGTCTGTACAGCCTACGTCTCATGCAACGTCAACGCTATGAGCATTCTCAAGACATTAGCGTCAACGCTATAAGTGTGTACATCGCTTTCACGTCACCAAGTCCATACATTTGTCCTCCTTCAAAGTCTGTACAGCCGCTGGTCTAGCTTCATGAAGTCTGTACATCAGACTGTTACAGGAAGTCTGTACATTGTCCGTCTTCCTTAGCGTCTTGACAGTTGATGTCTACACATTGGCCTTCATGCTCCTAAGTCTATGCATTACTGTTCATGCATCAGTCTTCATAAGTCTGTACATTGGACTGTCTCTCTCAGCGTCTCATGGCATGAGGTCTATACACTCGAATTGCCCTTGATCTGGTCAAGTGTATACACTCTCTCACTGTAGCTTTCAGCTATTCAAGTCTATACACTGGACTGTTAGGTCATGTCTATACACTGGGTCTCAATGTACACACTTATTCATTGTGCTGCTTCACGCATAAAGTCTATACATTGGGCCTAACATTCCAACTCTACACAGAACCTTCATTCATCAAAGCCTCATGTCTGTACAGCGTGAAGTCTACACTTTGGCTTCACGTTTTCAATGTCTGTACAGTGGCTTCGCATAGGCAAGTCTATACATCGGGCTTCTTCTAACTAAGTCTATACACTCCCTCACACTGTACACACTTAGTCTATACAGCATGATCGTCTTTACAAGTCTACACAGAGTTCTTCACTTAAACTGATGACTTATCCGATACTCTGTCTGACAGGTGTTCTGATCGTGAAGCTTATGGAGGGCACGTGATTCGAGGCTGGAAGGGCAGACATGATTGTGACACGTGTGCTAAAGCTGGCTGAGAGGCTGACACGTGGACACAGCAAATCAAGAAAGAAGCTCCTGGATTATTCTGGTGCGTCAACGCATTGAGCAAGTAGCGTCGACGCAGCAGTTACAAAAAGAGAACCAATGGGTTACTGGGTTACTCAGATGCGTCAACACCACCCACTGGCAGTGTGGACGCAGCAGTTCAAGTAGCTCCTTGCAACCTCTGGAGTACCTTGGCAGCGTCGACGCTGCAGCTCGTTGGGTCGACGCAGCAGGTTGATGGAACGACACCTTTTAGCTGCTAGTACACACCGATGCGTCAACGCAGCAGTGGAGCGGCGTCGACGCAGCACGCCCATCTGCTAAAGACTTGGTCACTAGATCATCGATGCGTCAACGCCATGGGCTGATAGAGTCAACGCAACAGTCTTGAGTTTTACTGAACGAATGTCCTTGAATTGTAGGGCACATGATCCGAGGTGCCTGGCTCGTGAACCAGGAAGCTGCCACGTGGTCCGAATTTCTAGGGCTGGAAATGTGGAAGCCACACGCGCCAGTGTGTTGCTGCTGCTACTATATATACTAGTCTTCTTCCACTAAAGAAGACAGATCGAAGTAGAAGCCTGAAGAGCAGAAAGCCCTTCGATCCAGAAAAAGAGAAAAAGAAGGAAAAGAGAGGAAGAAGAGATAGAAGAGAGAAGCCAAGAAATAGAAGAGCAGAGAGTGCCTCCACGATACAGAGAATAGAGTAGAAGAAGAAAAAGAAGAGTGGCAGAGTGAGAGAAGCAGCAGAAGTAAAAAGAGAAAGAGAGAGAGCTCGCGAGTGAGAGAAGGAAGCAGAGAAGAAAAGGAAGAGAAAGAAGAAGAGAGAACGAGAGATAGGAAGCTTCATCTGAAGATCTATCTTCACTGGACCGTGGATCAGATCCAGGCCAGTCAGCTCTGTTGAGAGCCATATTGTGCATTTCATCTTTCAGCTTTCTGTTTGCTGAAGTTATTTTTATTTCGTGTTTTTGTTTCTCCGTTTTCATTTGGTTATCTTGTTCTTCCGATTGCCCTGCTGGGGATCGGGTTCCTCCTGTGGATTCAGGAGAAGGGAGACTTGTCTCCGGTTCTGGGCTTGTGGGTTGTAAGTCCAGGGGTCCCTCCGGTTGGGAGGAAGAGAGGTCTTCGACCTCTGGTTTGCTGGTGACTGGAAGTCACTGGTTGGTTCCCTCCTGGTCTGGAGGAAGAGAGACTTCGATCTCTGGTTTCCAAGTGGCTGGGAGTCACTTGGGGTGTCCCTCTGGCTTGGAGGAAGAGGGGAGGCTGTTCCCCTGGTCAAGCTGTGTGGCAGTAACTGTTTGCAGACTGAGTCTGCTTGGTTCTAGCATTTGCTAGTGAAGCCTCACTCCGGTTGGGAGTGAGGGGTGGATGTAGGTCTGGAGGACCGAACCACCTTAAAATCTTTGAGCAGTGGTTTGCTTGTAGTGTGTTCTTCCATATCTCCTACCATCCTTCACAGATTGTCTTGAGATTTCTTATTCTCATTTGTGCTGCTTCCGCTAGTTGGTTATTTGGGGGCCAGTTACATATTTGCTCTTTTGTTTAAAAGGATTTTCAACTGGTTCATCAGATTGCTTGATTTGCTTTCGCTAGATGCTTGGATAGGCTCGCTCCACCTGCTTGTTATTTTGTCTAATCGAATTAGCTTAACTCCGGAACTTGCTTAGCATCTGATTTTTTAAATTGGGCATTATTCGTAGCAGGATACATTCACCCCCCCCTCTGTATCCGGGCCTAGCAGCCTAACAGTTGGTATCAGAGCGGTGTCTGCATACAAGGTCCAGCGACCTGCAGATTCGATCTTACAGTCTTAGGTGCTAATTTATTTTTAGTGCATCAATATTCCTGTTGCATTAATCTGTTGTGTTCTCATGGCTCATCCACCGATTTTCAGTGGTACGCATTTTAATGCATGGTTCACTAGTCTGAAGAATTATGTCAAATCGGTGAATCCAGACCTGTGGAAAGTAATTTCACATGGTCCTCATGAACTGCCAAAGAAAAGGTCCAAATGGACTGACAGTCACGAATCAATGTGTGAGGAGAATCAGACAGCTATAAATCTGATGAAAGCAGCCACTGACAAAGCTTTTCACTCATGTTTCCTTGATTGCAGATCTGCAAGGGATATGTTGGAGATGATGAAGAGAGCCGGGAAAGGAAATCAAACAAGCTGCATGATGGCCAACAGAAGCGATCAAGGTAGCAATCAAACTGAAGAAGATGATGATGATGAGGTAAATCTCTTCGAGAATTTCTCTCTAGAAGATTGGGAGAATGCATATGCTGAATTATTTGAATCTCATGAACTGTTAAGAAAATAGTATAAAAAATTGAAGAAGGGTACTGGTTTAGATAGTTCAAGCTCTCCTTGTAGAAATTGTGTTGAATTGAAAAATATTCATGATGCTTGTATGTCTGACTTTCAAATACTGAAGAAATAAGTTTCATTATTGAAAACTGAAAATCAAGATCATATAAATGTGATATCTGAACTCAAAGAAAAATTGAACTCAAATAATGATAATCAGACTGTTGTTAACTATCATGACCAGTATGAAAAATTGCTGAAAAACTTTGAAAGTGTAAACTCAGATTTAAACAAGCTGAAATCTGAAAATGATTCTCTGAGAATATCTACTAATAAAAATGATAAAAAATCTGAGAAACTTGAGCAGGAGAAGAACTTGTTTGCTGAAAAACTTGAAGCCATCAAATCTGTGAATGTGGAATTACAAAAAAATATTGAAAAGAAGGAAAAAGATTTGAAGGAATTCAAGGCTGGAAGAAAACTTGAAACTAACTCAGATAATCAGATCTTGATAAATGAGTTAATTCCAAATGACAAGCTTAAGGAAGAAAATGAGAAATTAAAAATGCTGAACTCCACTATGTCAGAGAGACTTCTAGTTTTGGAAAGAGAAAAAACTGTTTGTATTGAAGATTCTGATAAACTGAGCAATCTGAAAAATGAAATTGAGAAGTATAAAACTGCTAACAAAGTTTTGAATGAAGCTATGAACTGCAGTGAGCAAGAGATTGCCAGTTATGAGTTACACATTTCCTCACTAGAAAATGAAATTCAAGACTTAAAAAACTCTTTGTCTAAATTTGTTTGTGGGCAAGATAATCTGAACAAATTGCTAGGAACAAAAGTAAATGTCAAAAAGGAAGGGTTAGGCTACAACAATGTCAATAAAAAGGCTTTTGAAAACAAGCTGACGACATCTTTTATCAAAGCATCTGATATAGCCACAACCTCAGAAAATAAACAACCAAATGTTCAGAAGAATCAGAAACAAACTGAAAAGTTGAAAAAGGTTGATGGATCCAAACTGAAAAATGTTTTCATTAAATCTTCTGAACAGGAAAAGCCTTCCACTTCATCTCCAAGTCAGTACAAGGTTAAGAAAACAGGAAAAGAGGATAAAAATCAGAAAAGGACTGTAAATCAGAAAATAAATGAAAAGGGTTCATCAGTGTTTGCTGATCACAGTCCTCACACACACTCACATGTATCTAAAAGGAAGACTATCTGTCATTACTGTCATAAAGTTGGACATCTGATGCATGAGTGTAAGTTGATGGAGAAGGATGATAAGAATGCTAGGAGGTCTCATGATAAAAATCCCTCACCTCAGAAAAGGAGTGTCACATGTTCTAATTGTGGCAAATTAAGACACTCAATTGCTCATTGCTGGTTTGCTAGTGGTAAGAAAACCTTTTATTCATATCATGCTAAATTCCCTGCAAACCAACATGTTTTTAATAAAAACAAATCTGTTTCAATGAACCAGCATATCATCTGTTTTAATTGCAACAAAAGGCGTCACAGGGCCTCTGAATGCTGGTCAGGCTTTTTTGAAAGAAATTCTATTTCATGCTTTGAATGTGGAAAGGATGGCCACAGGGCCATTGATTGTTGGCATGCCCAAGGAGGCTATGGCAATAATGAACTCAATTTTAAAAAGAATGCCTCTTATTGCTCTCACTGTAGAAAGCATGGCCATACAGTCAAGGACTGTTGGCATATTCAGGGTAGAAATGTGAATCTCAAACATGCTAAATTCCCTGTAAGATAATTTACAAAACTTTCATGTTATAACTATGGGAAGCCAGGTCACAGGGCTGCAACCTGTTGGCTGGCAGGATATCAAAACCAAACTGGTTTTGGTAAACAGAATTCTTATTCTGTTAACAGAAAATCTCATGCATGTACACATGGATTTCATGCTAACAAGAATGTGCATAGATTAAATCCAAAATCTGGTGCATCTTACTATCATTATAGTAAACAGAACTCTCTCTCTGCAAATGAACTTCATGACAACAGAAATGTGCATAAGAGGAATTTGAAATCTGCTAATTCATGCCATTGCTGTGGACAAATTGGTCACTCAATGTATAATTGCAATTTGATGAAATCTGATGACCTTCATGCATGAAAATTGTTGAGAAAACCTGCTAGGAGTAATACTGTCATGTCAGGACCCAAGACTTCTTGGTCACCTATTTGTGCAAAATAACATTGCTATGCAGGTGTGCCTTGGGACTGAAATAAAAAGGGGTAATGATCCAAGGCACTCAAGAAGAAAACCCCATACTGAACTTTTCAGGTAAACTTCCTGCTCTTCTTATTTTTTAGTTTTAATGCATAGCAAGTTAAATCTGTTTTTACATTTTCATTCATCATTTGCCATGTGCATTATTTTCTGATCATGCATTTGCAAAGAGTTCTGTGCAAATATCAGATTAAGAAGGGTTGTCTGTATCTGATGCATACATAGGCTAATTTCAATTGCTTGATAATTGTGTTATGCATAGACTCTGAAAATAAATTGCATTTCGAATTTTCTGAAAAATCTGAACTGCATATGAGTGTGACTTGAAACTTGTGTGTTGCAATAGCTCACTGAAATTCTGAATTGCATATAGGACTGCATGTTGAATAATTATGCATGACCTCAATGGTATATAAATGGTAAGGTACCAAAAGGCAGGGAAGTCTGTCTGGAGGTTCTTACTATGTGTGAGGTGGTCTTTTAGACCAAGTGCTCCGCCTAGTACCATGGGTCACTTTGCTGATAGGACAGTCTGATTGTGCACAAGTCACAATATCATTTGGAATCATATGTTCAGTTTTCAGTGCAAACATTGCATGTTTTCAGGGGGAGTTAGATGCATATCCTTGCATATCATTCAATGTTGAGTCTTTGCATGTCCCTGCATACATATAGTGCATTGCATTTCCTTATATTGAAAATGCCAAAGAGAGAGTTTGAATGCATATTGTGAGGGGGAGTCAATGCATTGCATATAGGTTGTCAAATGCATACATGTGTCAGAACTCATTGCATATCCTTTCTTATTGATTTTGTTGACAAACCTTAATCATATTTTGAAAACTTTGAGCTTCACAATCTCTCTTAACAATTGATATTTCTCCTATCAATTGGTATCATTTGGCTTCAGAATTCTATCAGTCTGTCATGAAGATTTCAATGGGACTATCTCGATCATAAATCTGAAAATTCTTGAACTAGAAATCTTCTATTATACATTTTTATGAATGACTGAAATAACTCATGTGATTTAAGTTTAATGTACTCAATGAGTTTTACTTTAAAATCTCTTTAAAATATCTGAAGCATATTTAATAAACCTTAACCATCTCTTTCATGTTGTGTCTTGTGAAAACTTCTGAAATCTGCACTTTTGAATACATGACTTCAACTGATTAAGTACATGAAACTATTATTGATTTGAAGCAAATGAATTTTTCTGAAATATCTAAAGGGTAATATCTGTCAGAGCAATGACATTGGTCACTGAGAAACACATGTCCAAAGGACTGTGTCATGAGGTGCCTTAGTTAACTCTGCATAAAATTTATTAAAAATCAGGCAGAGCAATGGCATGCACACTGAGAAATACAACTCACTCATTAAAAAATGAGTTGTAGTGTGTCATGATGTGTAAATGCTAACTCTGTTCACATAAAGCATGACAGTTAGTCACACTAAGGGCTTAGGGATATTGGCCTCTGATCAAGGTATATCCTCTAGTTACAATGTGTGCACTGAACTAGAGTGCTCGTAAAATTTGTAGCATGGAAAATTGTTGAACAAATTGAAATATCTGAATATTGATGCTAAAATCAAATTGCTACAACCCTAGACAAAATAATATGACTTCATAATTGCTTAATCTCAATACTAGTGCATGTAATTCTGAAAGAAGCCAATAAATTTGATTGTGTAAGACAAAGGGAGGACAATCAAGATAAATATGAGGGCTTGGTTCATTTTTATTAAAACATGGTTTTAGATATCAATACAGAATTTTATTGATAAACTCTGCATACATCATGTTTAAACCATGCTGTTCAAAAGGCTCATTCATAAGTCCCTATAATGGAAGACTTTGAAAAATTATGTTTTGGATTTATGAGCTTGATATCTCCTTGAAAATCTTGCTGAATTATTTCTGTTTGGAGTTTATTTGTAAATCTGCTTATTTGAACCTTTTCTGCTTATTGCCCTTGGTTCATTGACTTGAACTTCTCCTTGTTTGCCCCTGTGGTCTCCTTCTCATTCATCTCATAAGATTCCACTTATTGAGGGGGAGCTTCCATGTATTATGCATCATGCTGCATAGAAACTCTTAAAGGGGGAGAATTATGTTCTTGCATTCTGGTATCTGCATCTACATTCACCCCTTCCCATGGTTTATTTTGATTATACCAAAGGGGGAGATTATTTGCCAAAGAGGGAGTATATCATTCAATAAGTGCATGCATGTTCATTTTGAGTATCTCTAACTCATGCTTTTGCTGAAACTCCTAAAGGGGGAGAAATTGTCTGAATTTTTATGCATGCTATAATTTCTCAAACTATTTTCTTTTTGATGAAGTCAAAGGGGGAGAATAGTTTGAGTCATCAGCATCAGATTGACTCACCATCAGATTGACTCACTGTGTAGAGTTGCCATCATCAAAAAGGGGGAGATTATTGTGCCTCTGTGGTTTTGATGATTGGTTTTGATGTGAGTCATACACTGTGAGTCACCATGCATTGATGTTCTGTTTTGATGATTGATTTGGTTTTGATGATTGGTTGTTGATGTGAGTTAATCAAATGTTCAGTCATCTTGCTGCTCAGTTTAGTTTAATATATTTTGATGTTCAGTCATGTTAACTGATGCATAAAGCATTCATTGCTACACTCTGTCCACACAGTTGTCACTGTAGTGCGTCAACTCCTTGAGCTGATGCGTCGACGCTTCAGTTCAGTTTCTTCATTTGATGAAGTCTATACATCATCAGTTGATCATCAAGAATATACGTTGCAGCGTCAACTCATTGGGCTGCAGCGTCAACTCAGCAAGTATGCACATCAGTCTTCACATGCTAAGTCTGTACAGCCTACGTCTCATGCAACGTCAACGCTGTGAGCATTCTCAAGACATTAGCGTCAACGCTATAAGTGTGTACATCGCTTTCACGTCACCAAGTCCATACATTTGTCCTCCTTCAAAGTCTGTACAGCCGCTGGTCTAGCTTCATGAAGTCTGTACATCAGACTGTTACAGGAAGTCTGTACATTGTCCGTCTTCCTTAGCGTCTTGACAGTTGATGTCTACACATTGGCCTTCATGCTCCTAAGTCTATGCATTACTGTTCATGCATCAGTCTTCATAAGTCTATACATTGGACTGTCTCTCTCAGCGTCTCATGGCATGAGGTCTATACACTCGAATTGCCCTTGATCTGGTCAAGTGTATACACTCTCTCACTGTAGCTTTCAGCTATTCAAGTCTATACACTGGACTGTTAGGTCATGTCTATACACTGGGTCTCAATGTACACACTTATTCATTATGCTGCTTCACGCATAAAGTCTATACATTGGGCCTAACATTCCAACTCTACACTGAACCTTCGTTCATCAAAGCCTCAAGTCTGTACAGCGTGAAGTCTACACTTTGGCTTCACGTTTTCAATGTCTGTACAGTGGCTTCGCATAGGCAAGTCTGTACATCGGGCTCCTTCTAACTAAGTCTATACACTCCCTCACACTGTACACACTTAGTCTATACAGCATGATCGTCTTTACAAGTCTACACAGAGTTCTTCACTTAAACTGATGACTTATCCGATACTCTGTCTGACAGGTGTTCTGATCGTGAAGCTTATGGAGGGCACGTGATTCGAGGCTGGAAGGGCAGACATGATTGTGACACGTGTGCTGAAGCTGGCTGAGAGGCTGACACGTGGACACAGCAAATCAAGAAAGAAGCTCCTGGATTATTCTGGTGCGTCAACGCATTGAGCAAGTAGCGTCGACGCAGCAGTTACAAAAAGAGAGCCAATGGGTTACTGGGTTACTCAGATGCGTCAACACCACCCACTGGCAGTGTGGACGCAGCAGTTCAAGTAGCTCCTTGCAACCTCTGGAGTACCTTGGCAGCGTCGACGCTGCAGCTCGTTGGGTCGACGCAGCAGGTTGATGGAACGACACCTTTTAGCTGCTAGTACACACCGATGCGTCAACGCAGTAGTGGAGCGGCGTCGACGCAGCACGCCCATCTGCTAAAGACTTGATCACTGGATCATCGATGCGTCAACACCATGGGCTGATAGAGTCAACGCAGCAGTCTTGAGTTTTACTGAACGAATGTCCTTGAATTGTAGGGCACGTGATCCGAGGTGCCTGGCTCGTGAACCAGGAAGCTACCACGTGGTCCGAATTTCTAGGGCTGGAAACGTGGAAGCCACACGCGCCAGTGTGTTGCTGCTGCTACTATATATACTAGTCTTCTTCCACTAAAGAAGACAGATCGAAGCAGAAGCCTGAAGAGCAGAAAGCCCTTCGATCCAGAAAAAGAGAAAAAGAAGGAAAAGAGAGGAAGAAGAGATAGAAGAGAGAAGCCAAGAAATAGAAGAGCAGAGAGTGCCTCCACGATACAGAGAATAGAGTAGAAGAAGAAAAAGAAGAGTGGCAGAGTGAGAGAAGCAGCAGAAGTAAAAAGAGAAAGAGAGAGAGCTCGCGAGTGAGAGAAGGAAGCAGAGAAGAAAAGGAAGAGAAAGAAGAAGAGAGAACGAGAGATAGGAAGCTTCATCTGAAGATCTATCTTCACTGGACCATGGATCAGATCCAGGCCAGTCAGCTCTGTTGAGAGCCATATTGTGCATTTCATCTTTCAGCTTTCTGTTTGCTGAAGTTATTTTCATTTCGTGTTTTTGTTTCTCCGTTTTCATTTGGTTATCTTGTTCTTCCGATTGCCCTGCTGGGGATCGGGTTCCTCCTGTGGATTCAGGAGAAGGGAGACTTGTCTCCTGTTCTGGGCTTGTGGGTTGCAAGTCCAGGGGTCCCTCCGGTTGGGAGGAAGAGAGGTCTTCGACCTCTGGTTTGCTGGTGACTGGAAGTCACTGGTTGGTTCCCTCCTGGTCTGGAGGAAGAGAGACTTCGGTCTCTGGTTTCCAAGTGGCTGGGAGTCACTTGGGGTGTCCCTCCGGCTTGGAGGAAGAGGGGAGGCTGTTCCCCTGGTCAAGCTGTGTGGCAGCAACTGTTTGCAGACTGAGTCTGCTTGGTTCTAGCATTTGCTAGTGAAGCCTCACTCCGGTTGGGAGTGAGGGGTGGATGTAGGTCTGGAGGACCGAACCACCTTAAAATCTTTGAGCAGTGGTTTGCTTGTAGTGTGTTCTTCCATATCTCCTACCATCCTTCACAGATTGTCTTGAGATTTCTTATTCTCATTTGTGCTGCTTCCGCTAGTTGGTTATTTGGGGGCCAGTTACATATTTGCTTTTTTGTTTAAAATGATTTTCAACTGGTTCATCAGATTGCTTGATTTGCTTCCGCTAGATGCTTGGATAGGCTCGCTCCACCTGCTTGTTATTTTGTCTAATCGAATTAGCTTAACTCCAGAACTTGCTTAGCATCTGATTTTTTAAATTGGGCATTATTCGTAGCAGGATACATTCACCCCCCCTCTGTATCCGGGCCTAGCACCCTAACACCCTCCCCTCTTGATTGCCGCCTTTCGGGACTCAACAATTGGTATCAGAGCTTTGGTCTCTATTTCACTCGACCACACGGTCGTAGAGCAGATCCCTTTATATGGTAAACAGGGGTATGATGCCCGAAGGGCATTCGATCCAAAGACCCCCGTTCTTTGATGGATCAAATACCCTTATTGGAAAAAATAGAATGTATGTCTTTCTACGAGCCCAAGACTATGACGTGTGGCGCATCATTAGCAAGGGTCCATATACTCTATCTCAAAATGAGGATGAGTGGGATGATGAGGATATAAAGAAGTGTTCAGCAAACTTTAAAGACATGAATATAATACAATGTGCCATTCATCCTAATGAATACTCACGTATTTCTATGTGTTCTTCTGCGCAGGAGATGTGGAACAAGCTACAGCTAATCTACGAAGGAACATCAGAAGTGATGGAAACCAAGGTGAACCTGCTGATTCGGGATTACGAGCTGTTCATGATGAAACCAGACGAGTCCATTTCTGACATGTTCGCAAGATTGACAAAAATAACAAATGGACTAAAAGGTCTAGGTAAGGAATATTCAGATAAGGAGCTCGTCAGAAAAGTTCTGAGATCCTTGTCATCACAATGGCACACAAAGGCCACTGTAATCGAGGACTCAAAGGATCTCATCACCTTGAAATTGAACGAGCTAATTGGCTCCTTGATGACTTACGAAATCAACATCAAGAGGAGCGAGGAGGAGCACAAGAAGAAGAAGGTCGTCACACCATTGGCGATGAAGGTGGACCAACAAGACTCAGAGGGCAGTGACAATGGCTCCACGGGCAACACCGAGGATGAGGAGTTGGTTGCCATGATCACCAGAAGAGCGAGAAGATTTGTCAAAGGGACAAGAAAATTTGGTGGTCAGTTCAGAAAAAGACCAAGACGGCAAGGTCCTAACAAAGGTGAGAATAGCAAGAAAGAGGAAATCATTTGCTATGAGTGCAAAAAACCCAAACATATGCGGGGTGAGTGCCCCGATCTGATAAAGAAGCTGAAGAAAGGAAAGTTCAAGAAGCCGAGGGCCATGGTGGCCACTTGGAGCGATGAAGATGAAGAAGAGTCCGGGAATGAAGACGGACTAGATGAGCTGATTCAGAACCTATGCTTCATGGCCAATGAAGATGACACTAATGAGGTACAATCTGAAACTGAATCCCTTACTTATGAATAATGGCAAATTGCATATGAGTCATTATATGAAAAATGTAAAAAATTTAGATCTGAAAATAGACATTTGAAAAAGAAAATTGAACATCTTGTGCATGTTGGAAACTCATGTGAAAATTGCCATGTGTTAAAATCTGAAAATGAGAAATTGAAAAAGGAGAAAGAAATTCTTGTGTCCAAGAATGAATTGCTTGAAGAGGAGATTTCATGCATGAGAGAGGAGCAATTCACACTAAGTAAAATGCATGATGATTTAAAAAATAATCTGGAACAAGAAAAGCTTGAAAGCATGGCATGCAATCAAACAAAAGAAAAGGTCGAAAATCAAGTCCATTCACTAATGCATGAAAACCATGAATTGAAGGATGCTCTTGCCATCCTTGAAAAATCAAAAGCACAAACAACTCATTGGTCCCCCAGAAATTCATCTACCTCCATGCCAAAGTCACATATGCATACTTCATTTCCGAATGTGGGTAGGAGGAGAAACAAGGACAAAGTCATTACTTGTTTTTACTGCGGGATGATGGGCCATGACATGTATGATTGTAGAATTCTAAAATCTGATGATGAAAACTTTGCTAAAATCAGAAATAGGAAATACATTCATCATGTCTCTAACCATCGTGGACCCAAGCTTGCTTGGGTACCAAAAATCCGCATAAGTACTTGTGTTGTGTTTGCAGATCTGCTTGAGAGCTCAAAGGAATAGATGGTACTTGGACAACGGATGCTCTCGGCACATGACGGGAAACAAGGATTTGTTTGTGGACCTGCATGAAAAGGATGGTGGGACAATGGCATTTGGTGGTAAGGATAAAGGCAAAATTGTCGGAGAAGGTAAGATCGGAAAGAATCAGAATCATGCAATTGAGAATGTCTTGTTAGTGAAAGGGTTGCACCACAGTCTTCTTAGTATAAGTCAATTGTGTGACAAAGGATGCAACGTGATTTTTGATTCTAACCACTGCATTGTTGTGAAAAAAAATACTCATGAGATAAAGTTCATTGGTTTTAGGCATAACAATGTATATATGATTGATTTGGATGAACCCTCTCATAAAAATCTGTGTTTGGTTGCAAGGAATAATGATCATGCTTGGCTTTGGCATCGCCGACTTGGGCATGCTAGTTTTAATGTTTTGCTAAAATTGTCTCGAAATAATTTGGTAGTTGGTTTGCCTAAGCTGAAGGTTATTGATGAAGGAGTTTGCGGGGCATGCAACATAGGTAAGCAAACAAGGACATCATTCAAGTGCAAGAATGATGTAACCACATCGAGACCCCTTGAATTAATCCACATTGATCTTTTTGGACCAAGCAGAACACACAGCTTGGGTGATAAACTTTATGGTTTTGTAATTATGGATGATTTCTCAAGATTCTGTTGGGTATATTTCCTTTCCCATAAAAATGATGCCCTGATGGAGTTTAAAGCATTTTGCAGGGTAGTTCAAAATGAAAAGGGGTGTTGCATCAAAGCCGTGCAGAGCGATCATGGTAGGAAATTTGATAATAATGAGTTCAGCAACTTTTGCAGGGCTCAAGGCTATATGCACGACTTCTCCGCACCAAGAACCCCTGAACAGAACAGAGTTGTTGAAAGGAAGAACAGGACACTGATTGAGATGGCACGAACTATGCTAAATGAGAACAACTTGCCGAGGTACTTTTGGGCTGAAGCAGTGAATACTGCCTGCTACATAGTCAACCGTGCCATGGTAAGACCATTGTTAAAGAAAACCCCCTATGAGCTGTACCGAGGTAAGAAGCCAAACATCTCTTATTTTAGACCTTTTGGCTCTGTTTGCTACATTCACAATAATGGTAAGGTAGACCTGGCAAAATTTGATCCCAAAAGTGATAAAGGTATATTTCTTGGGTACTCTCTTAGCTCAAGAGCCTATCGAGTGTATAACTTGAGAACTCTTGTAATTGAGGAAAGCCCCCATGTCATTGTTGTTGAATCATCTTCCAAAGGAACTAATGAAAAATCTGGTTTGCAGGATGAAGAGTTGGATGTTGGTGATACAGGGAAGATGGAAGGAAAAACTAAGAAACAAGAAATAGAAGAACCACAAGAAGATGCTGCAAATCAGGAAGATCAAGTTGAACAGCAGCTACCAAGGCAATGGACATTTGCAAAGGACCATCCGCCGGAGAATGTGATAGGCAATGTAGATGAAGGAATAAGAACACGAGCCTCCTTCAAGGAAGTTGAAAATATGGATTACATAGCCTTACTTTCCCAGTTTGAACCTCACTCTATAGAAGAGGCCTTGCAAGATGAGTCATGGATCATGGCTATGCAAGAAGAACTACACCAGTTTCAAAGGAACAAAGTGTGGTTCCTTGTGCCATGTCCTAGAAACAACTCAGTGATCGGAACAAAGTGGGTTTTTCGAAACAAAACAAACGATCAAGGAGTGGTAACTAGGAACAAGGCCAGGCTAGTAGGCAAAGGCTATAGCCAAGAACTTGGGATTGACTTTGATGAGTCTTTTGCTCCTGTAGCAAGACTCGAGGCAATGAGGATTTTATTAGCATATGCATGCTGCAATAACATAAAAATATTTCAAATGGATGTTAAGAGTGCATTTCTGAATGGCTATATCCAGGAGGACGTATATGTGGAGCAACCACTGGGGTTTGAAGATACGGAGCATCCAGATCATGTGTACAAGCTGGACAAAGCCCTTTATGGTCTGAAACAAGCACCCCAAGCATGGTATGAATGGTTGAGTGATTTCGTCCTTCAAAATGGATTCAAACGAGGTAATGTTGATCAAACTCTTTTTACACAATTGAATGGTAAGGAAATTCTAATCGTTCAAGTGTATGTAGATGATATCATTTTTGGTTCCACTAAGGATGCTCTAAGTAAAGACTTTGCTAAATTGATGCAAAGTGAGTTTGAAATGAGTCTTATGGGAGAGCTAACATTTTTCTTGGGATTGCAGGTGACTCAGACGGTTGAAGGTTTATTCATAAATCAGAAGAAATATGCTATGGACCTACTACAGAAATTAAATTTGACAACAACCAAAACATAACCAACTCCCATGTCCACATCATTGAAACTTGATCAAGATGACCAAGGTAAATCCGTCAACCAAACCCTTTTCAGGAGCATGATAGGATCCTTGTTATATTTGACTGCCAGTAGGCCCGATATCCAATATGCAGTATGTTTGTGTGCTAGGTTTCAATCGAATCCTAAAGAGTCTCACATGTTGGCCGTGAAGCATATCTTTAGATACATTGCTGGTACTTATAAATTGGGTTTGTGGTTTCCACGTAATTCAGTTCTTGAATTAATCGGTTATTCTGATGCTGATTACGCGGGTTGCAAAATAGACCGAAAGAGCACAAGTGGGTATTGTCAGTTCCTTGGAGGTTGCTTGGTTTCATGGGCCTCCAAGAAACAAAATTATGTGGCATTATCAACTGTCGAGGCCGAATATGTGGCCGCATGTAGCTGTGTTGCCCAAGTGCTCTGGATACAACAACAATTGATTGATTTTGGCATCACACTAGGAAACACAACCATTCTTTGTTATAACGCTTCTGCAATAAATTTGTCAAAGAATCCTGTGCATCACTCTCGCACAAAGCATATTGAGGTTAGGCATCACTTTCTGCTTGATCATATTAGCCAGGGGGATGTTGAAATAAAATTTGTTGATACAAATAATCAAATTGCCGATATCTTCACTAAACCTCTCAATGAAGATAAATTCACTTCTTTGAGAAGAGAGTTAGGCATTTGTCGTCTAGATAGTCAGTGAGTGTCTTGTACTTGTTCTAGTTCGTTTCATGCATTTGCATCTGCATTTCACCACTAGATTTTTGTTTATGTAATCTCCTTGGATCATGCATATGCATCATGATTGTAATGTGTGTTGCACTTTGCATGCTTGAATGTAAAATCCAAATGCTTGGTGTATGTGTGTGTGTATATACCTTATTGAAAAACCCAAACAAATTTGACCTCCCTTGATTTCCTATGACTATATACTCCTTAGATAATAATGCATTGCCACTAGAAGTTCGGGATGAATCATGTTCGGGAAATCGCTTATGGAGTTAGGCCCTATATGATTTATTTTGGCTCAGAACTACCCCAAATTGACAATCCCACAAAATATCTCTTTTGCATTGATCAAATTATTCCTATAGTCATTTGAGGCTCAAGCCTTGATCATTGGAATTCCACATCTCTGCTAAAACTTCATTTTTTTCTTGGACAACAGGGAGGTGTCGACACCTAAAGTCGACACCCAGCCCTGTGTGTTGTTTTTTTTTTCGGGCAGAACTGGGCAAAGCAAGGTGTCGACACCTAGTGTCGACACCTGCCGGTCGTGACTTTTCACGAACCTGTTCGCAAGGGTTTTAAACCCTTTCCAAACCCCTTGAACCCACTCCTCATCACGCCCTAACGCCCCTACACTACCAGTGCTGCACTCCTTTCGTCCCCAACTCCCCTTCTTGCTCCACCCTTCACACCTTCAAGCCCTAGAATGAGCGGACGAGGCCGCGGCACCCACGCCCTCACCTTGGTCAAGCATCCGCGGCCTCTGCTTCAACCTTTTGTCCCCTGGAGCGTGGATGATCTGTGGAGATTCCTCCCATCCGTGGTAAGGGCCACATTGTCACCCCAAATCAAATCCTCATCTCCTCTTTCGTCTTCGCACAATATTGTTTCCCCCATGGCACCCAAATGACGTGCGCTGGGCAAGGAACCCACTGTGGAATCTGGTCGAAAGAGGGAAGCTCGGGCTAAGTGCAAAGAGCATGAAGCCATTCTGGAGAAGCCCACTCCCGCGCAGTTCAAAATTATGGATCGGAAGGTTCTCCGACCCTGAGCAGTTGATTTCAACGATCTACACCAAGGACTCCCTGAATTGCTCCCCTTGGTAAAGAATCAACCAAATCTTCTTTCGTTTATGTCTGATCATCGGAAGATATATTACTCCCTTGTTCTTCAATACTATGGAAATATGTTTTTCAAGAACAACAAATACATGACAGTGGTGAATGGACAAATTCTTAGTATCTCTGAAGAACAGTTAGCTAATGCTTTTAAGATGCCTAATGCTGGCGAACTTCATGGGGAGGCAATGATTGATGAAGATGTGGCTTATGAAATTCTAACTGAGGAAGAAATGCAAGATAGAAATGTCAGTGGCTTAAATGCCAATCATTTTCCCCCCTTGCAGCTAATTCTTCATCATATGGTGACCACCATTTTACTTCCAAAGGCAGGAGGACGGGAAAAAGTAACAGATCATCAGACATTTATTATTGCTAATCTGCTGCAAGGGCAGCAGATCAATTTCCCTACCCTTTTCTTTGCTCATATCACTGCATGTCTCCATAATCGGAATCGCACTCTTCCATATGCCGCCGCCTTAACTGCTATTTTCCGTAAGGCTGCCATTGATTTGAGCAAGGAACCATGTCAAACCTTGAGAGAAGGTGATATCTACACCGTTCATTTCGTTTGCAAGAATATGGGCTATGAGAGAAATGCTCAAGGTCATTTGGTTCGACATCTAAAATCTGTGAAAGAGAAAGAACCTGCAGCTGATTTTGATGAGGAAGAAGAAGACGTCGACGCTTAGCTTGTACATGGCGGGACCTCCAGCACTTCAGCCGCCTCCACAGATGTTCATGGGATACAATTGACTGTGGAGGCCTTGAGTGGTGATGTGGGTGAACTAAGGGAGACAGTGGATACTCTTACTCAGGATGTGGCCGAATTGAAGCCTAATCATACCACATATCTCCAGGCATTCCATTCCATCAACACTTCCCTTGACTATCTCAAAACCGCCATGGATGCTCAAACCGAACAGTTCCAAGCCATCACGGATTATATTTGCCGACCTCCTCCTCCGCCATCCTCCGAGTCTGATTGAGTCTTGGTACTTCCCGTTGGCACTTGCTACTTGTACTCCTTGCTCCCCTTGTTTTTGTTTATGACAAAGGGGGAGAGTTATCAAGCTATATGCTATGTTATGTTACTTTCCTGTTATTGTGTGTCGCATGCGTTGGTGATTGTGTGCCTACATGGTCTCATGTTGTCGGAGTCTTAAGTTTAGTCAGTCTTGTATCTTGAGTCCTTGCAGCAGTCATTGCATGAGCATAGTGGTTTATGTGGTGGTGTTTTGTATTTTTTAATCAAAACCAATTAAAGAGGCTTTTAAGTGTGGCTGTGGAAATCCTCTTGTGGGTGTGAATGTCATTTCGATCAATTAATATTTATGTTTGTAGTTATGCTTGTGATTCATTGCATGAATATCATTTATGGGAGATGAATGTTTGCAAATTGCACCAAAAACCACACTCTAGTCACTTTGTTTAAATTGTAGCACATAGAATTCTTGTCATCATCAAAAAGGGGGAGATTGTTTGCCCCCGAGGTTATGATGTGTGGATTAATGAGTTTTGATGATTAATGAATGCAATGTGCGATCATGGTTTTGAGTGAACTGGTTCTGTATTCTTATGAACTCCACATCTATTTAATCATGCCATGGTGATTACTGGTTGATACTCAAATGGTTCTTGAATGGACAATTCAACAAATGAGCAAGCAATTGAGGACCGAAGGTGAATTCAGGTGAAATGATGAGGTAAATGTTGATATGTGGTTTGATATGGATTTTTCATTCCTCCTTGATCCGTCACTCTTGGAATGGCAAATGGAAATGGTTTTGAATAAGCATACATTGTTCTAATCTTTTTTAAGTCCCCATACTTCCATTAAAAAGGTTGAAATGTAATGGTTATTTTGTGAGCTCTATGATGCTGTATCAATCTGACGTATACTTGGTGTTTTTACAGGTTGGAAGACCTCCTCACAATCTCATTCTATCATGCCATCATCCTTGGAGGAGTTGATGCTTCAATTCTTAGCATTATGGGTCATTGAGCCTTCTGGTAGTGCAAAAGTCGACACCAGGTGTCGACACCCTGCTCCAGAACCCATTTTCAGCAACCAGTTCAGGAGGTGTCGACACCAGGTGTCGACACCTACCTGATGTGGTGCTGGCAGCATGCCAGAACACCAGGTGTCGACACCTGATGTCGGCACCCAGCATCCAGGGACTCCGTTTGGCGTTTTTGTTCAATGTAATGCCCAAGGTGTCGACACCTACACGAAGCCGTGAATTAGGACTTTTGCGTCCTCGAACCATTTGTCCAACCACTCACATCCATCTGCCTTGTTTTCCTCCAGATTTCATGGATCTTGTCCTAATGGTGTCCCTTGACCGTCCTGGAAGTATATAACCTTCTCTTTGGGTCTCAAACCCTAAGGAGGTGGGAAGATGTTATTGTTCTAATCTTTGTGATTGTAGGTTCACAGCAGCAGCTCAAGGGCCTTCTTCCACCTTGTTCAGAACCTGAAAGTGAAGGGAAGAAGCTTGAATCAAGCCTCCATATCATCCCCAACAGCAAGCTGGGTGGGATATCAAAGCTACAACCTTGTTTGTGCGACAAAGCTTCATTCCTCCTTAAGGATCGATCTTCCTCCTACAAAAGCATTCAATTACATTCAAGGAAGTGAAAGGGGGAGATTCAAACACGATAAATCATTCTTCACTCCTTACTCTCAGATTTACTTTGTGTCAACTTGAGCATTTGATGTAAAACTTGAATCATATTTGTATGTGTGTTGTTCGTGTTCGGAAACACGAACTTGTGTGTGCGTATGTGTGGTAGCCCAGATCGGGTACTACGTGTGTGTGTTTGCTGTTCTACACAGCGTGTGTGTGTGTGCCTCACTTCATAGTGAAGTCTTGATCCTCACGAGTGAGGGGTGGACGTAGGGGACACGGTAGTGTACCCGAACCACCTAAAAATTCCGTGTGTCTATTGTGGTTTGTTCTTCCGCTTCCTTAGTCGAGTGGGCTTCATGGTAAGGTGAGCATACACCAGTTTCATTGTTAAACACCTACTACTATCCACACACATTCACAAGTGTGTCCATGTTCGAGTGAGATCTAGTGCATGTATGTTTAATTAACTTAGTTTCACTCCAAAAGATTTTTTATTGGCCAATCAATTCACCCCTCCCCTCTTGATTGCTGCCTTTCGGGGGAGAGTCCTTGAGAGAACCGTTTAATGTGTCACTTGTTTCTACCACACTACACATCAAGTTCACATATCCTCCTATCTATTTCATCCAGAGGGAGACTCCTTGAGAGAACCGTTTAATGTGTCATTTGTTTCAAAGGGAAAACTATTTTGATGTTCCTTCCTTTTTGATGTTGTCAAAGGGGGAGAGATTTTTTGTGTGTCATTGGTTGGTTGGTTGTATAGGCTCTTGCTGATTGTTTGTATAGGCTCTTGTTCTGTTTGAATTATTGCAATGACTCATGATATTGTCATCATCAAAAAGGGGGAGATTGTTGTGTCTCTGTGGTTTTGATGATGTCAATATTTATGAGTCATTCTTTATATAACCTTGATGCTTTCATACAGTTGTTATAATTGTTAATGTGTTTAAAACAAAGTAAGCGCAGGACAGTCAACGCAAGGTGCAAGTCAAAGCTACTGTTCATGAAGATGACAAAAGATTAACTGGTCAAATTGATTGAGTCGACAACTGCATTTAAAAGGACGGTGCATACTCTCTCTGTCAGTCAGCCTAACACAGCTAAGGTCAGATACTTGCTTCAGCCTAACACAGTTAAGGTCAGTACTTGTTACAAGTCTGTGCATATTTGCTCACATGCATGCTAATACTAGAGTCGGTGCAGATTTTCATGTGGCTAAGCTTCAAGGTCTGTGCATGCTTGCATACATCTGATAAGGTCGGTGCAGGTCTTGCATCTGTGCTAGACAACTCCATGCATATCACTGCTCTCATGCATTCTATGTCGGTGCATCTTTTATTCATGGTGTACTGAGTCTGTGCATGTTTTTGCCTTATACATATTGGAGTCAGTGCATGTATTTGCCTGAGCCATACTAGAGTCTTTACCTTAGCTAATCTCAGGACGGTGCATTTCATGCTCATTCTTGTTCTAGGGTCGATGTTAACATCATGTGTTATAGGCAAGGTCCGTGCTAGCCTCGCACTTGGCAAACCTGCGTCGGTGCAACTTACTGCTTTAGGTCAGTGCACATTATATGTTGAGGTCGGTGCATCTTGTGTTTGCCTGAATGAAGTCCGTGCGTGTTTTGTTAAGACTGCACAACAAGGTCCGTGCATGTCTCATACGAGGTCTGTGCTAAACACTGTGGTCAGTGCATGTCTTTGCCTCCAACACATAGGCAAAGTCTAAGCATGTCACTATTCACAAGACCAAGCTCGAAGCAGCCCTTCTCAGCATAGTAACTGAGGTCAGTGCAATACACTGTAAGAAGTCGGTGCAATGCCTTCCTCAAACACATGCAAGTCCGTGCAGTATGATGTATCAGTCGGTGCAGTATGCTGCATCAGTCAGTGCAAAGCCTTCCTCACATAAGCCGGTCGGTGCAATCCCTTCGCTAGCACTAGCTCGGCCGGTGCAATGTTTCGCTTCAAAGGGACACGGTCGGTGCAAGTTTTGCTATCAAATAGACAAGGTCGGTGCAACCTTCTCCCATCAGCAAACAAGGTCTGAGCATACAGAACAAGGCTAGTCACTTGATCGAGCATGTGGTGGATAAACCTACAACCTGCGAACTTATTCCAAGTGGAAGTCAAAACACCAGGTTAAGGGCTCGTGATCCGAGGCAAGGAATTGAATGAATGAACCTGCCACGTGGATAGCTAAAGCACCGAGATTCTGACACGTGGCTAAGGGATTCCTAAATTCTTTTGGCGGGAGTGCTCCCTTCACACGCGAAATCTGTTAGCTCGTGGGTCCCAGGCTTGAAGCTATATAAAACCTTTCTTCTGCGCTTAAAGGAGAGACTAGAGTTGAGATGATGAACTGACGAGAAAAAAGGAAAATAGTGAGAAGAAAAGAGTGATCAGCAGAGAAAAGAAGAGTGAGCCAGAGTCTGAGAAGAAGAAGAAGAAGGAGAAAAGAGAAGAAGAGAGGATCGAGAGAAGAGAAAGAAAAGAGAGAGTGGTCGAGATTGAAGTAGCCTTGATGCGGGACGGACACGGGGACCGACTCTACGTGGTATGGACCTCGGACTCTAGATGCGGACACGACCAGCAACACATGATAGGAGAGACACTAAGTCCGACATGGAGAGCTCCTATGGGCTATACGTCGCTAACAGAAACGCAAGCTCACTCGTCGTCCCAAGCGAGGGAAACGCGGATCGTGCGCGGTTGAAGAACTGGCAGAGTTCACGGGTAGTCGACTCACTTCCGGACTCGGATCGAGTCACGGGACGGGTCACTCTCACACTCACAGCGGTGACATGGACACACGGGCTAGTACCTATCGCTCTCGGAAACGGCAAAAGACCATATACTAGCTAAGCAAATGAACGCCAAGAGGTTCGGACCATTACCTCCACGCACCCGGCGTGGCGAAGACAACCCCGGCCGAATCATGGACTCCCGGTTAACAATTATTACAGCAATACACTAAGTCGACCCACTCCACGCAGGGAGGTAAAAGGTCACATGTGGGGTCCGGGAATCACGTAACTCGGGTTGACGGGTAGCATCTTGATGTCGCCCGGCGGTGCCGAACTCCGCGTTTTCGTGCTTTCCGAACGGCGGCTTCTATGGGCCCGTGGGGCCCACAGACGGCGCTGTCCTCCGGATCTGCGGGGTGGGACCCACTGTGATGGGGACCCCTGGTGGCGCGCCTCCACGGACGGCGGTCGACTGGGAACACCGATCGGGGCTCGATCGGCCCCGATTCCCAATTTTTGAACTAACTTCCCACAGATTTTGATTACTGTTTTCCGACGCGCGCTCCGACGAAAACGACCGCTGCGATCAATCCCGACATCGGATCGGGACGCATGAGCTATCGTTGAAAAGCTCTCTTCAAATGCTTCAATCTAGACCTAGAGAGATCTGCTGGATCTGGCCAGATCAGAACTTTATTGAATTGACAAGTCCTTGTTGTACAGTAACCGAAACCTCAGATCTACAGGTGAGTTGTCTGAAGACTGCCTTTGACTGTGAGGAAGATGGCCGATTCAGCTCCTGAGCTCTTCATCATACTTATGGGATGTTGAACAAGGAGAACGGGGATATTTGTTGTGGACTGATTGGAGGTGGCTGTGATTTGTTATGATTTGTTTACTAGAGAGTGGTCGGATCTGGGAACAGGTGGACAACACTTTACCTATCTCTGAGATTGATTTTGGAAAAATATGGGATGGCCTCAAAAAAATTCAAGAAAATTTGGAGACGGTGGGGTTGATAGACAGAACGCTCAGTAAAATTGGGAGCTCTAACAAAAATCGTAAAGGGGTCCGAACATTTGAAGCACAGGGCAAGTGGAAATTGAAACAGCAAGCAGATAGATCTAGAAATTAAGGTTGAACGAAAATAAAAAAAGTATCAAATGGGATCTTTATGACCAACCAAATTTTTTGGGATGTTCTTGACACCTCGGGAACATCCACTCAAAATCTCAAGTCGATCTGAGCTTGTGGCTGATGGCTGAATTTCGTGGAAGCTGCTGTGGTCGGATGAAGGCAGAACTCCGGCGATCTCGGCGGTGATGCGATGGCGGCTCGTGGCGGCGGCGGCGGCGACCGGAATGATAAGGGGAGGAGTCACACCTCCAGAGGGAAGCCTTCACAGCTTCAAGGGGGAGAGGGAGGAGAGAGGAGGGGGGCGCACCAGGCTGCTCCAAGATATTTTCTTCCAAATGAATGCATTAATTCTCCTAAATTCTCCAATCCTTCCACATTCACCCAGAGGTTAAGGTAAAGCCACCTGCTATTGTTAAGTGGCATCCGCCACAATTCAACTTCTGTCTTAACATTGATGGAGCATCCAAGGGCAACCCCGGCCGCAGTGGAGGTGGGGGTTGTATTCGAGATCCGGCTGGTAACTTCAAGTTGGGTTTCTCCTTTTATTATGGAGAAGGCAATAGTTTAATTGCAGAAACGAGAGCTCTCCATGATGGTCTTCGGCTCGCTTGGGAGATGGGCTATAATCTCTCGGTTGTCATCTCTGATTGCGCCTCTTTGGTTCGGGCAATTCACAGTACAAAAATTCCTCACTGGTCAGTATATCCTTGGTGGAGGGGAACTGTACAGATGATGCAATACTTCAAGTGCACTATCAAGCACACTTACAGGGAGGGAAATAGTGTAGCAGACTCCTTAGCTTCCGATGCGTGCGACTTAGGGGCTCGGCGTGTTTACCAGGATGCAAAGGATCTCCCTCGTGCGGCAAGGGGTGCCATTGTGGTAGACAAGGCAGGCCTCCCAAGCTTCCGGCATTATCACTAGTAGTGTGTTTCCTTTTTTAGTTTATCTCAAGTATTGGTCGTCTTGTTTATGTAATTGGGAAACTCTGTAATTGGTTTTACTCATTAATGGAAAGTTACCATTGGTAGTGCCTGGTGGAGTGAGAACATCCCACCTCCCTGAGGCTGGGGTGCACTCTCCCTTGCTCTATTCCTTTGGTATTTATTGAAAAAAAAATTTCTCCTAAATCAGAAAATACAAGGTACTTATAGGTTACATATCAAATCCAATAGCCACCCTTGGATCTAGGGATGGGGGAATGGATGGCCTAGATTGAATGTGACACACACACAAAAATTAAATAAAATATAAGGGGGGGCAGCCTATTGACCAAGGGGGGGACATGGTAGAATGGTAGGTAGCCTACCTTGGACTTTGAAGTCCAATTGTCTACCCATGTGGCATTTACCATTCAACCTTCTAGATGTCTCCATTTGAAATGTTGACTGACCCCACATGGGGCCCTAGGCTGAGGTGGATCAATGGGAAGAGGTCTGGGGGGCCCGTGGGGCCCGGGGGTCCCATTTTACAAATAAACCCCTCTTACAATCAAAATTACATACCGAATAAAATGAAGTAAACACACATTAAACACAAATAAAGTCTAACTAAATATGATAAATGCCGGGACTCATGGGGGAGTCTCCAGGCTGTCTCCAAGCCAGATGGATGCTGAGGTGGCTCGAGTCGTACTCCGTGTGCGGTACCGGTGGCTCGGTGTGTCACGCCGCTCAACTGCTCGAGTGTCCGCATCAATTCTCCCCGGGTGGGAGAAACTCGACCCTGTCGAGTAAGGGTTTGCATCGCTCCTGTATCGCTCCAGAAGGTCCGGATCAATCCGCTGCAACTCTCCATGTATGATCCACGTGTCGTCGGTAGCGGGCCATCCTCTCCATCGCACTAGGTAGCGCGGGTAGGATCCACTCCTGGTAACTATCACCTGCTCATCCAGTATATGATCTATATGCTCATGCTGCCGTGACAAAGGGGCTGGAGGTGGACACTCAGGTGTGGGATCACTCTCAATGGGAGGAGATGGCTCGAAAGGCTCACTAGGGATCACCGCTGGGTCCCTATATGCAACTAGATCTGAAACATTAAAAGTAGAGCTTATACCGTATTCCTCGGGCAGGTCCACAACATACGTATTGGATCCAACGCGTTTCAACACTCTAAATGGACCGGCTCCGCGAGCTTGCAACTTCTTAACGGTTCTAGAGGGAAACCGTTCAGGTCTTACCCTGATCATGACATATTCGCCCTCTTAGAACTCTCGGTGGTGTCGGTGAGCATCGGCTAGCTCTTTGTAACACGCATTGCTGGACTCAATGTGACGACGAATGTCGTCATGCAAACTCCTAACATGCTTAGCAAAAGAAAAAAACACACGGATGCACACACAACCCTAAACAACCCTACAGTTAATTCGACTCATGCATATGCAAAAGGTGGACCAGGACACCCGAATGTGTGCCAAGCATGCACTAGATGCAACCGGTGGTTGGTGGAAAGTGGGACTCCTAGACATCCTACTTTGTCCCTAGCATGCGGCTGTCCATGGGATTTGGGAGGGCCGGAAGTAGGTGTATCGGGCTTGGATGTGGGAGGATTGGGAGATCTAAAACTACCTTTGTCAATACCCCTAGATATAGGTAAGGTATGCCATGTTCCCCAATCATCGGACCTATTGCTATGTGGAGGTTGATTGGCCTGAGTGGGAAGAGAGTGGTAGGGGACTTCCTTGACAAGGTAGAAGGGAAGTGGTGGATCACGAGGCCCACTAGCGAAGGGGTCGAATGGGTCAAAGAATGTGTGACCCCTTGGTTCTTCCAATACATAGTCCCATGTTTGAAATTTCTGAAGGTGATGGTCACCTCCATCCATCGTGGTAGATGAGACAGTGTATAGAAGATATGGCTCCTCCCTCGGGATAAAAGGAGTGAAGTCGGGCTCGGCCGGCATAGGGAGGAGTAGAAGAACCTCCGTGGTAACATGACCCATGGTGTACGGAGGTGATGGACCCAAAAGCAGGATGAGTGAAACTACGACCTGTGGGTCGGTCGAAGCCTGGAGCCAACAAGTGCGTAAATGTCCATTGCCGGTCTAACCCTTTAAGAAGGTCATCCAATGTATCCACATAGTGACTAGACCAGAAAGTGGTGTGAAATGGATTGATTGGCACCAGAGGTAGGATAGGGTCCATAGATGGGAGGGGAGATGGGACCAGGCCATTCTTAAGCCATCTAAGGAGTGGCTCGGCTATAAGTAGCTTTCCCATTAGAAACACGGGTAGCTGTGGCTGAGGTGGCTCCGAATAAAGATCGGAGAGTGAGGCTTCTCCAACCCTTTTGTCCCCTAGGGCTAGAGATGTCTGAGTGGGACACTGTCCGGCAAAGTGGCCAAACCCCTGGCAGCGATAACACTACTGTCGTGATCCACTACGCTCCTTGATAAGTGTGTCATTATTCTTATCCTCCTGATGGACAGAGGGTGTAGGCAAAGGGGCTCTCGTGGGTGGGGAAAGAGGATCCACTATGATGGAGAGAGGACCTTGGGATTGCACCTTAGATGGCAACGGGTTGGGGCTACCGATTATTACTTCCTTAGGCTCGTGTAGGAGTACATCACTAGGAGTACGTGTTCTATCCACCCCATCCAACCGGCCCAAAATCATTTGCATAAGTTCGGCAACGGAGTGGGTTGGAATAGGGATATCATGGTGGATTCGCCCGTAGTCAACCGTCCTAGGATTGGGTCTTGGCTCATCTACGTGTGGGGCTCTTTGCCTCCGACTAGGACACACTTGGTTGGAAGTGATTGGGTGGGACTGGTTGGAGGTGACCGGTTGGGACACGTAGACCTTCCTAAGCTCTCTCTTCATGTCCCACCATGATTCGATGGGCCATTGCCTCCTAACCTCTCTCAAGCGCTCAATGTGGTCCCACTTTTCGGCGGCCTCGTGTAGAAGCCTCTCCTTGGCGAAATAGAATTGCCCGGCTTCGGACATGGTATAACAATCAAAGTATGTCTCCATGGCGGCCTCCCACTTGAGGTAGTCGCCCGGGCCATTGGAGCCATAAAAATCCGAGGCTTCGGGCCTACGGAAGTGGAGTGGGTGGTTGCCAAGCCCATGGGTGGACCAACGGCCATATTGCCCGAGTGATGGGGATTCCATGTGAATTTGGCGGAACTACATGCTAGACATGCTGACACGTGGAGACAGACACTAGATAATGCAAGGTTGGAATGCACTAACTAATGCAAACACCGACAAATGCACCTAGACCGAAAGTAATATCTGGCACGTGGCGGAGATAAGCGATCCGAAGATCACTCGCACAAGTATGCTACCTTCCCGATAGGCATAACCTAATGTTCGGGCAACGCCTTTTAATATACCGGGCTATTGGGTGAAATGCAATTTTAAGACACTTTTTTTTTGTTTTGAAAACAATGATGATCCTAGACTCGACTTAGACCATGCAAAGACTTATGCAAAGACTACCCTAGACTCAACCTGTCTCTGATACCAAACTGATGCGGGACGGACATGGGGACCGACTCTACGTGGTATGGACCTCAGACTCTAGATGCGGACACGACCAGCAACACATGATAGGAGAGACACTAAGCCCGACACGGAGAGCTCCTATGGGCTATACGTCGCTAACAGAAACGTAAGCTCACTCGTCGTCCCAAGCGAGGGAAACGCGGATCGTGCGCGGTTGAAGAACCGACAGAGTTCACGGGTAGTCGACTCACTTCCAGACTCGGATCGAGTCACAGGACGGGTCACTCTCACACTCACAGCGGTGACATGGACACACGGGCTAGTACCTATCGTTCTCGGCAGTGGCAAAAGACCATATACTAGCTAAGCAAATGAACGCCAAGAGGTTCGGACCATTACCTCCACGCACCCGGCGTGGTGAAGACAACCCCGGCCGAATCACGGACTCCCGGTTAACAATTATTACAGCAATACACTAAGTCGACCCACTCCACGCAAGGAGGTAAAAGGTCACATGTGGGGTCCGGGAATCACGCAACTCGGGTTGATGGGTAGCATCTTGATGTCGCCCGGCGGTGCCGAACTCCGCATTTTCGTGCTTTCCGAACGGCGGCTTCTACGGGCCCGTGGGGCCCACGGACGGCGCTGTCCAATGGATCTGCGAGGTGGGACCCACTGTGATGGGGACCCCTGGTGGCGTGCCTCCACGGACGGCGGTCGGCCGGGAACACCGATCGGGGGTCGATCGGCCCCGATTCCCAATTCTTGAACTAACTTCCCACGGATTTTGATTACTGTTTTCCGGCGCGCGCTCCGATGAAAATGACCGCTGCGATCAATCCCGACGTCGGATCGGGACGCATGAGCTATCGTTGGAAAGCTCTCTTCAAATGCTTCAATCTAGACCTAGAGAGATCTGCTGGATCTGGTTGTATCAGACCTTTATTGAATTGACAAGTCCCTGTTGTACAGTAACCGAAACCTCAGATCTACAGGTGAGTTGTCTGAAGACTGCCTTTGACCGCGAGGAAGATGGTTGATTCAGCTCCTGAGCTCTTCATCAAACTTGTGGGATGTTGAACAAGGAGAACGGGGATATTTTCTGTGGACTGATTGGAGGTGGCTGTGATTTGTTATGATTTGTTTACTGGAGAGTGGTCGGATCTGGGAACAGGTGGACAGCACTATAGCTATCTCTGAGATCAATTTTTGAAAAATATGGGATGGCCTTAAAATAATTCAAGAAAATTTGGGGATGGTGGGGTTGATGGACAAAACGCCCAATAAAATTGGGAGCTCTAAAAAAAATCGTAAAGGGGTCCGAACATTTGAAACACAGGGCGGGTGAAAATTGAAACAGCAAGTAGATAGATCTAGAAATTAAGGTTGGACGAAAATAAAAAAAATATCAAATGGGATCTTTATGACCAACCAAATTATTTGGGATGTGCTTGACACCTATGGAACATCCCCTCAAAATCTCAAGTCGATCTGAGCTCGTGGCTGATGGCTGAATTTCGTGGAAGCTGCTGTGGTCGGATGAAGGCAGAACTCCTGCGATCTCGGCGGTGATGCGATGGCGGCTCGTGGCGGCGGCGACGGCGACCGGAATGATAAGGGGAGGAGTCACACCTCCAGAGGGAAGCCTTCACAGCTTCAAGGGGGAGAGGGAGGAGAGAGGAGGGGGGCGCACCAGGCTGCTCAAGATATTTTCTTCCAAATGAATGCATTAATTCTCCTAAATGAGAAAATACAAGGTACTTATAGGTTACATATCAAATCCAATAGCCACACTTGGATCTAGGGATGGGGTAATGGATGGCCTAGATTGAATGTGACACACACACAAAAATTAAATAAAATATAAGGGGGGGGGCAGCCTATTGACCAAGGGGGGGACATGGTAGAATGGTAGGTAGCCTACCTTGGACTTTGAAGTCCAATTGTCTACCCATGTGGCATTTACCATTCAACCTTCTAGATGTCTCCATTTGAAATGTTGACTGACCCCACATGGGGCCCTAGGCTGAGGTGGATCAATGGGAAGAGGTCTGGGGGGCCCGTGGGGCCCGGGGGTCCCATTTTACAAATAAACCCCTCTTACAATCAAAATTACATACCGAATAAAATGAAGTAAACACACATTAAACATAAATAAAGTCTAACTAAATATGATAAATGTCGGGACTCATGGGGGAGTCTCCAGGCTATCTTCGAGCCAGATGGATGCTGAGGTGGCTCGAGTCGTGCTCCGTGTGCGGTACCGGTGGCTCGGTGTGTCACGCCGCTCAACTGCTCGGGTGTCCGCACCAAGCCTGTGTCTAGCTATCTGTTGGTTTCTGGATCAGATCTAGACCAATCTGCTCCTACGAGAGCTACATATGTTTCCTTTTTCTGTTTGATCTATTTTCTTTTGTTGTTTTCCTTTTCCACTCTGTTCGTCTGATCTTCTGGTTTGAGGTCGGGTTCCTCCTGTGGACTCAGGAGAAGGGATACGTAGTCTCCGGTTGCAAGTAGTGGTGTGCTACTTGTGGGTTTCCCTCCAGTTTGGAGGAAGGGAGGATTGGTCCTCCGGTTTTGCAAGTGACTGAGTGTCACTTGTGGTTTCCCTCCGGTTTGGAGGAGGAGAGACTTGGGTCTCTGGTTGCTAGTGACTGTGTGTCACTTGTTGTTCCCCTCCGGGTTGGAGGAAGAGAGGAGTGTGTTCCTTTGGGCCAAGATGTTAGGCAGTGTCTATTGCATATTGAGTATGTTGTTCTTGCGTTTGCAAGGGAAGCCTCACTCCGGTTTGGGGTGAGGGGTGGACGTAGGCAGACTGTGGGTCTGGCCGAACCACCTAAAAATATCTTGTCTATCGTGGTTTGCCTTGCGTACATTCCCATATCTTCTATCCCCCTTCTCAGGTTATTTGATCATTCATTATTAGAAGTCTTCTTGTACGCTCTCAGTTTGAAGCTAATAATGAGCTTAACTGTTCGTCTGAGTGCCTAATAGAATCAGGTGCTGCTTAGTGTTTATTGTGTGAAGAGTTCTTGAGCACGCTATTGTGAGTGGAGTCAGCGTGATAATTTCATTGTTGAGTAATAGGATTTTCTATATGATTCACCGAGTTCCTCTTGATTTTATTACAGTGGTTGTTGATTGCCTTATGTTCGGGTGAGAGTCTATTCAGATAGAACTCTCTGATCTCATTTCAGCACGCGTCCATCTGAGATTGTTTTGAATCGAGGCAAAAGTTTTATTCCACAATAATTTTTGAATGGGGATTCATTCACCTCCCTCTGAATCCGTGCCTTGCACCCCAACAATTGGTATCAGAGTGCGTTGCTGTCTTATCGGATCCAACGATCCGCAGTAGATCCTGCGGCCTCTTTGGTGCATTTCTGAACATATCTATTTCGGTGCGTTGAATTGTTTGCTGAATTGTGTTGATGGCTCACCCACCGATTTTCAATGGCTCTAATTTTAATTCGTGGCTTAGTAGTCTGCATAATTATGTAAAACTGACTAATCCTGATCTGTGGAAATTAATTTCACATGGTCCTCACAGATTACCCAAGAGAGAGTCCAAATGGACTAACAGTCACATATCAAAACTTGGAGAAAATCAGAAAGTTTTCAATCTAATGAAAGCTGCTACTGACACGGCCCTACATTCTTGCTTTCATGATTGCAGGTCCGCTAAGGACATTCTAGATAAGCTGAAGCTAGCTCACAGAAGAAATGAGGTCAGATGCATGATGGCTAACGGCAGTAATCAAAGTGGTAGCCAAAATGAAGAAGAGGACGATGATGAGGTAAACCCTTTTGATAACTTCTCTATAAATGACTGGGAGGATGCATATGCTGACTTATTATAGTCATATGAGAAGTTAAGAAAACAATATAAAAAGTTGAAAAAGAGTACTGGTTTGAATAGTTCTAATTCATCATGTCAAAACTGTTTGGAATTGAAACAATCTTATGATGCTTGCATGTCTGATGTCCAAATGCTTAAGAAACAAATTAGTTTATTCAAAAATGAAAATCAAGAACTTACTAATGAGATTTCTGAACTAGAAGGAAAACTTAACCCAATCAATAATGATCGGCTTCTCATTAATAATTCTGTTCAGAATGGAAAACTGTTGGAAGATCTTGAATGTGTTAATTCAGAACTAAACAGGCTGAAATCTGAAAATGAATCTCTCAGAAAATCAGCTAAATGAAGAAAAATTCAGAAAAATGAAGAAAACTTGAAGTCGGGAAGAATCTAATAGCTGAAAAATATGATGTAATAAAGTCTGTGAATATGGAGCTTCAGAAAGACATTAAAAATTTGCAAAGAAAATCTGAAACTCCAAATAATCCAAAAGCATCTCATGATGACCAGATTCTTCTTGATGAGTTAATTCAAAATGATGCTCTGGTTAAGGAAAATGAAAAGTTAAAATAGCTTAACTCTGCTATGTCTGAAATACTTCTAGCATTAGAAAAAGGAAAAACTGTTTGTATTGAAGATTCTGAAAAACTGAGCAATCTGGAACAAGAAATTGAGAAATACAAAACTGCTAACAAAGTACTGAATGAAGCTGTTAATTGCAGTGAACAAGAGATTGCTAGTTATGAAATAAATATTGCATCACTAAAAATTGAGATTCAGGATTTGAAAGCTTCTCTGTCTAAATTTGTTAGTGGGCAAGAAAATCTGGATAAGTTGCTAGGAGTCAAAGTTAACTTCATGAAGGAAGGGCTGGGCTACAATGATGTTAGTAAGAAAGTTTATAATAACAAGTTAATGACATCGTTTGTCACGGCATCAAATGTAGCCACCACCTTTGTTCGAAGAATGATGTAGTTGAAACCTCTATGATATATCCAAAGAAATCCGCTGCTTTCAAGGATCAAAAACAGAATAAAAACTTGAAAATGAAGGAAAACAAATTACATGCTGAAAAATCTCAGGCCAAGATGTTTTCTGTTAAAAGAAAGAATGTTTAATGTCATTATTGTGGAAAACTTGGTCATGAGATGGATGATTGCTTTATAATGAAACAAGATGACATGAATGCTAAGAAATTTCATGCATATCCAAAAAAGAATGCTCACTATTTTAATTGTGAAAAATTAGGCCACATTGCTGCTCAATGTTGGCGGACTCAGGGAAAGAGATTCAACTCTAAATATGTTAACTTTCCTGCTAAGAAAAATGTTTTTGATAGAATTACTTCTGTCTCTAAGGGAAAGCATATTAGGTGCTTTGAATGTGGAAGGGATGGCCATACAGTCATGGACTGTTGGCATGCTCAGGGAAACAGATTGAATTCTGAATTTGGTAAATTCCCTGTAAACAAAAAGGTTTTTGATAGGAATAAATATGGTTTTAAAGAAAAATTTATTACATGTTTCAACTGTGGAAAGCCAAGCCATAGAGCTACTAATTGTTGGCTGGGTGGTTTCAGTAAACATAATGCTCACTCTGTTAACAGAAATTTTCATGAAAATGCACATAGACTTCATGATTACAGTAATATGCTTAGAAAGAATCTTAAACCTACTGCATCATGTTATTATTATGGATAGTTAGGACATTCTATGTTTAACTGTTATCTGATGAAGTTTGATGATTCTCAAGCACAGAAACTATTTAGAGCACCAGTCAAAGGTGCCACTGTCATTTCAGGACCCAAGACAACTTGGGTGCCTGCTTGTGCAAAGTAGTTTGCTATTTTGCAGGTGTGCCTTGGCGCTGAGAAATAAAAGGGGTAATAAACCAAGGCACCGAACTAGGTAAAACCCCGTGTCTGTAAAATTCAGGTAACATCCATGTACTCGTCAGGTTGATTACTTGAATTCTCCTGTTAGATGCATATCATGTTTGATCTGTATTCTGAATTTCATGCATACATTCTCATATCTGAAATTGACTTTCACACATCAAATGCATATGAATGCTGTTTGAAATTTATCTGTATTACATTGTATATCTTACACAAACATTTGTTGCATAGTTCATTGAAAATCTGATGCATATAGTTCATTGTCATGTATGATCATTATGGTATATCAAATGGTAAGCAACTAAAGGGCAGATGAAATATGTCTAGAGGTTCTTACTATGTGTGAGGTGGTCCTTAAGACCAAGTCCTCTACCTGGTACCATGGGTCATGCTGCACATAGATTAGTCCAAGTGTCCATGAGCATAACTCATCAAACTCTCTGCATAACTGCCAATTGCATCTGCTGCATTCAGAATGTCATATATGCCATTCTGTTAAAAGGAGTCAGTGCATTTGCATACATGTGTTGATTACATTTGATTCATTTTGAAAACTCCAAAAAGGTTGATTCAGTGCATTTAGTCAGGGGGAGTGTGTTTGTCCCTGCATCATGTTTATGTCCCTTGTGTCCATGCATTGTTCTTAAAAGAAGTCACTACATATGCATGCATATAGTTAATTACACTACATTTATTTTGGAAAATTCAAAAAGAAGTGATTTTATGCATATAGATAGGGGGAGCATTGAAATTCTTCAGTTCTGTCACTGGTTGATTTCTCATTGTCTATTCATTTGTTTCATCTTGCCATATCTACATGTCAGTGACTCACATCATCAAATAATTCTTGTTGGCTGACTGATTCTCATATAAATTCTGAATTTTGAAACTCTGTCTGCTACTTCTTACTTTGATAAAGGAGAGCTTCATTTGGTCTGATTGAATTCTAGACTTTCCTATTGGCTTCTGAATTTCTGATCTGACTCATCTTCAGAATTCATGCTCTTCATGATATATAAGTCAACTCACTTGAATAACTGTGCATAGCAAGCATGAGTTTTGAATTCATCATACTCTATACATGCATGTTTACATTTCTAATGTTTTCGGCTGCTCCTGTATGTGTTGAAGGGAAGAGTGCTCTAATTTGAGATCTAGTTGCTACCTGAATAAACTGCCATCTCTATACTCCTTGAACTCCTATCTAACTAAAACACCTTTGGCCATCTCTGGTGCATATATGAAAACTTCACTCACTCCTGGTGATTATTATTGTAGCTAACTTCCTTGATAATTCTAGCTATTTTTGAAAACATTCTCTTGATCTATCTAAATTGAGAAGATTTCAATCTACATATCATGATCATAAATCTAAAAATTTTGTCAATAAGGAATCTTCCATTATACATGATTATGAATGTCTAAAAGACTGTGTTGGTTTAAGCTTAATGTATTCCATGAGTTTGGATTTGAATAACTTGAAAATAAATGAGTCAGCTTTAATAAACCTTAACTAACACTTTCACATTGTGTCATTCTGACTTTTCTCAAATCTGAAATCTTTGTATTCACGACTTTCCTTGGATGAGATGCATGAAATAGGTATTGTTTGTAAACATATGAGAGTCCGAAAAGTGTCTAAGGGCCAATTTAGTCAGAGCAATGATTGTGGCCACTGAGAAACCATGTCCATTGACCATGAAGTCTAAGAGGACTGTGTCATGAAGTGCCATAATTAACTCTGCTTAAATTTTTTTTTGAAAACTTGGCAGAGCAATGGCTTGCACACTGAGAAACACATCTCACTCATCAAAGAAATGAGCTGAGGTATGTCATGAGGTGTCAATGATTAACTCTGTTCATGGTGAAGCATGACTGTCAGTCATTCCAAGTGCTTAGGGATATTGGCGTATAAACAACGTATATCCTCTAGCTACAAGGTATGTACTGAACTAGATTGCTCTTAAAATTCTTGCATGAAGATTCTTGTTGATCAAAAGATATATCTGAAAATTATTTGCAAGTGAAATTCTAAAAGAACCTTTGACGAAAATCAAATGTTTTCTTGTCTGTCTACTCTCAATACTATTGATTGTAACTCCTAAAGGAGTCCTTGAGGTTAAGTGAGTAAGATGAAGGAAGGTTAGACTAGATGTTAATGTGAGGGCTTGGTTCATTTTTATGAAAACCTGATTTCAGATATGAGTATAGAATTTTATTAAAAAACTGCGTATACATTATATTTAAACCAGGTTGGTCTCTAAAGATTCATTCATAAGCCCTTATAATGGAAGACTCTGAAACTTTCTCATCTCCAGATTTATGAGATTGATATCCCATTGAAAACCCTTCTTAATCCATTGAAAATCCTGTTAGAATTCATGTGCTCAATTTTCTATGTCTTCTGAAATTCTTGAACTCTGTTTGCCCTGCCATCTGTTTCTACCACACTGCACATCAAGTTCACATATCCTCCTATCTGTTTCATCCAGGGGGAGAGTCCTTAAGAGAACCATTTAATGTGTCATTTGTTTCAAAGGGAAAACTATTTTGATGTTCCTTCCTTTTTGATGTTGTCAAAGGGGGAGAGATTTTTTGTGTGTCATTGGTTGGTTGTTTGTATAGGCTCTTGCTGGTTGTTTGTATAGGCTCTTGTTCTGTTTGAATTATTGCAATGACTCATGATATTGTCATCATCAAAAAGGGGGATATTGTTGTGTCTCTGTGGTTTTGATGATGTCAATATTTATGAGTCATTCTTTGTATAACCTTGATGCTTTCATACAGTTGTTATAATTGTTAATGTGTTTAAAACAAAGTCAACGTAGGACAGTCAACGCAAGGTGCCAGTCAAAGCTACTCTTCATGAAGATGACAAAAGATTAACATGTCAAATTGATTGAGTCAACAACTGCATTTAAAAGGACGGTGCATACTCTCTCTGTCAGTCAGCCTAACACAGCTAAGGTCAGATACTTGCTTCAGCCTAACACAGTTAAGGTCAGTACTTGTTACAAGTTTGTGCATATTTGCTCACATGCATAATAATACTAGAGTCGGTGCAGATTTTCATATGGCTAAGCTTCAAGGTCTGTGCATGCTTGCATACATCTGATAAGGTCGGTGCAGGTCTTGCATCTGTGCTAGACAACTCCATGCATATCACTGCTCTCATGCATTCTACGTCGGTGCATCTTTCTTTCATGGTGTACTGAGTCTGTGCATGTTTTTGCCTTATACATATTGGAGTCAGTGCATGTCTTTGCCTGAGCCATACTAGAGTCTTTGCCTTAGCTAATCTTAGGACAGTGCATTTCATGCTCATTCTTGTTCTAGGGTCAATGTTAACATCATGTGTTATAGGCAAGATCCGTGCTAGCCTCGCACTTGGCAAACCTGTGTCGGTGCAACTTACTGCTTTAGGTCAGTGCACATTATATGTTGAGGTCGGTGCATCTTGTGTTTGCCTGAATGAAGTCCGTGCGTGTTTTGTTAAGACTGCACAACAAGGTCCGTGCATGCCTCATACAAGGTCTGTGCTAAACACTGTGGTCAGTGCATGTCTTTGTGATGGGAATCGACGCCGAGCATGTACATTTTCATTTGCATTTATGTCCTTTTAGTTTGTTTTCATATCCTTGGGAAAGTATATGCGCAATTATACGGCTTTGTAAGCCAATGCGTCATTCCCACGGATTGTGTGGATTTCTACGTAATTTGTCAGTAGGACCAGCAAGGGGGCCCTCAGCCCTTTCCCATTGGTCCATGTCATCCATGTGGGGCTGGTCAACCATCCTAGGTGGCCATCTAGAAGGGTTGAATGTCAAATGCCACATGGGTAGACAAGTGGATTAAAAATTCAAAGGTAGGCTACCTACCTCACCTACCTTGTCCCCCTATTAGAATTAATTAGGAATTTCATTTTTTTTATTTTATTTGGATCAAATATGAAGTCCCTTAAATGCCCCTCCAGATCTTAGATCTAAGGGTATTCATGGTCTTTTTTTATTTATTATATAAGTCATGTATTTCTATTATTCTAGAATTAATGAAATGAGAAAAAGCATTGTGCAAGAGCCCCCCCTTGAGTGAATTTCGACCTCCCCTCTCTCTCCCTCTGGTTTCTTCATCCCAACCCCCATTCTAGAGTGATATCTCCCTCCCCTCTATCTCCGGTGATCATCTGTGCCGCCGCCGCCGCCGTTCGTGCCGCCTACGAGCCGCCACGGAGCCATCGTCAAGGTTCTGTCCTGCTGGACAGAGGTGACTTCCATGAATTCTTGCTATCAGCCACGAGCTCAGATGGATTTGAAATTTTGTGGGTGTGTTCTGGCCTTAAATCCCCACCTCCACCTACATTTTCACGTCCAAAATTCTTCATTTAGTAATTTTCCATTTTCGTTCATTTTGCATTCCCAGATCTATTTTGTCTCTGTCTATAGTGACAACAGCTCTGTGTTTCCCATCTTCGACCATCTTTTTGAATTTTCCAAACCCTCTCAATTTTACTGGGAGTTCTTTCCATCATCCCCTACATTCACCATTTTTCTTGATTTTTTTATCCACCATCTATCCATTTTTCAAAATTCGTGTTCTATCTCAGCTACAGTGCTTTCAGCCCATTTCCAGATCCGACCCACTTCCAGTTCAAAAATCCTATCAATTTGTAGCCACATCCAAACTTCTCAAAACTAGTTTTTACGTTTTCCTAGCTTGATTTTCTACAACTTTTATGAAGACCACCACTTCAGAATCGGGCGTTCACATATCGGTCAAAGGTAGTTCTCAGACAAGTTCTCTATAGATCTGAGAGCCCGGTCACTGTACAACAGCAACTCAACAATTCATTAAAGCCCAGATCCGTGTAGATCCAGGCCAGATCTTCAAGCCTAGATTAAAGTATTTGAAGTTAGCTTTCTGACGGCGCCAGTTTCGTGTCGATCCGACATCGGGGATGATCGTAGCGTCCGTTCTCGCCGGGACGCGCGCTGAAAACCAGAAGCTGCAGATCCGTGGCCGATTATTCCGACCGGTGCCGAACGGAGCCGCCCGGCCTCCGGCCGGTGAACCAGCACGCCTCCACTCCAGGGAGCACCCTTCCAGGCATCCTCCACTACAGCGGTGCCCTCGGGTCCCACACGGCCCCTCCGGACAGCGCGTGGGCCCCACAGCCACAAGTTCGGGTGCTACCGAAGAGATGCGAGAAGCCGCCCGTCAACCCGAATTCGGTCCTCCCGGGCCCAGTTGTGTAGCCCTTTACCTCCCTGTGTGGAGTGGGTGATATTTCATTGCTGTCATCATTGTGTAATATTTATCCCGGGAGTACGAGTTTCGGCCGGGTCCGTCTTCCCCACGCCGAGCGCGTGGAGGTATCGCATTCGCTCCCTTACTTGACATTTTACTTACTTCATATATATTTGTTTATGCCGCTGCTAGAGAGCATGTGTAGGGATATCTAGCTCGCTTTATCTATTCATTACCGCTGTTGCGAGAGAGTGCGAGACCGTCCCGTGACCCGATCCGGGCACACGAGAGAGCCGATCACCCTAGCTCATTGCCGGTTTCTCAACCGCGCACGTCCGACGCTTCCCTCGTTAAGGGACAACCGCGAGCTTGTCGTGTCCATGGTCTCGTCCCGCATCAATTTGGTATCAGAGCCAGGTTTGAGTCTAGGGTGTCAAAAAAAAAAACAAAGAGTGTCATTTAGTCATTAGTCATTGTCTAAGTCGTGTTTAGGGTCATCATTGTTTTAAAACAAAAAAAAATGTCTTTTTACATTGCATCCCAATAACCCGGTATATAAAAAGGTGTTGTCTGAACATTAGGCTATGCCTATCGGGAAGACCGCACACTTGCGCGAGTGATCTTCGGATCGATTAACTCTGCCATGTACCGAGTCTTGGTTTACGTCTAGGGTCCTTAGTGTGCATGCATTCCAAACTTGCATAGTCGGTCTAGTGTCTTGTCACCGTGTATATGCATGTCCATATCCGCTACCCATGGCCGTTCCCCAAGACCATACATCCGAGTGGTCAACCTTTGTGGCCAAAGTCAATGTCCTCATGGACCGAGCCCTTGGTTTTACCCCTCTCACTATGAAAGTCGCTTTACCCAACGGGTCCACAACGGAACTCCATTTCACCGATAGGGAGTCAGATAATTGGGTTTCTCTTGACATCGTGGAGTCTCTCTCCAAGACAGGCGAGATTGTCCACGATGGTGATTTTGCTTGTGTTGAGTTCTATAAGAGGATCGGCTCTGTTCTCTACACCGATGGTGCATGGTGCAGGATCGGCACACTTGCTGGTTCATGCATCATTTTAGGGCAAACGTGGTTAGAAGAACGAAGAGCCAATCTTGACTGGGGCAAGAGGACTTGCACCTTATACCCACCTTACCTACCCGGCAAGATCACCCTCACATGTCCAGCCACCCAACCCCAGCGGCCCACTCTACATTCGGAACCATTATGCTTGGAGCCGTCTCACCCCGAGCCACCCGTGTTTCTTACGGGAACGCTATACATCGCCGAGCCACTTTTTAGTTGGCTCAAGGATGGCTTGGTCCCACCTCCCTTTCCATCCATGGACCCCATCCTCCCTTTAGTGCCGGTCAACTCCTTCCATACCACATTTCGATCTAGTCACCATGTTAACACATTGGACGATCTTGTCATGGGATTAGATTCACAATGGAAGTTGACACATCTTTTGGCGCGAGGCTTTGACCAACCCGCTAGTCTTAGCTTCACCCATCCGGCCTTAGGGTCCATTACCTCCGTGTGCACCGTGGGGTGTGTCACCACGGAGATTCTTCTACTCCTCTCGATGCCGGCCGAGTCCGACTTCGTTCCCTTTTGCCCAAGGGAGGAATCTTATTTCCTACACATGTCCGTCGTCCCACCGATCATAATGTATGGCGGTGATTATGAATTCCAAACTTGGGACCATGTCATGTTAGAACCCATCTCACGGGGTCATACCTTCTTCGACCCTTTTGATCTCCTCACTAGTGAATCTCCCGAGCCGCCATCTTCACTCCACTTCCTCCGTGGAGTTCACTATCAAGCCTTTTCCACTCGGGCCAAGCAACCTCCACATAGTCATAGGTCCGAACCATCATTCGGGGGTAAGGAAGACTTTCGTTTCCCCGATCCCTCTAAACCACCCGCACCTCCGGGACTTCCCGCATCCAAGCCCAATGTCCATGATTGGTGCATCGTAGTATGTCTAGGAGTTCCCCATGACGTCAACCTCCGGTTACGTCAAATGCATGCATGGCACACATTCGGGTGTCCTGGTCCGCCGTCACCCATGTACGGGTCGGACTAACATTAGGTATGTCTAGGGTCATATATGAGTCGGTATTGTCTCTTCTTTGTGTGGTTTGTTTTGTGTGGTTTGCTTGCATGGTTTGTGTGTAGTTTGAGAGTCTGCATGTGTCTTGTGTAAGCTCGTTGTCGTTCTCTTATGAGTAAGAGGTGATTGGACTCGCTCGATGAGTATGGGATCGGTTCTACATCTATACCCGGATCAGTCACCTACAAGGACTCAGCGGTGATTCATAGTGAGTCTTCGAGCTGCCACCTCCCCTCTTGAGAGTGCCCCATTCGGAGTGTCCACCTCTAGCCCATAGCAGCTTGTGCATATCGAGTATATATGGAATGAGCAGGTGACGGTCACTTGGAGTGGAGCATACCCGCGCTACTTGGCACGGTGACGGATCCGCCGGAGTACTCGAGCATCCATACCCCTACTCGACGGGGTCGAGTTCCTCCCACCCGGGGAGAGTTGATGGGAATCGACGCCGAGCATGTACATTTTCATTTGCATTTATGTCCTTTTAGTTTTTTTTCATATCCTTGGGAAAGTATATGCGCAATTATACGGCTTTGTAAGCCAATGCGTCATTCCCATGGATTGTGTGGGTTTCTACGTAATTTGTCAGTAGGACCAGCAAGGGGGCCCTCAGCCCTTTCCCATTGGTCCATGTCATCCATGTGGGGCTGGTCAACCATCCTAGGTGACCATCTAGAAGTGTTGAATGTCAAATGCCACATGGGTAGACAAGTGGATTAAAAATTCAAAGGTAGGCTACCTACCTCACCTACCTTGTCCCCCCATTAGAATTAATTAGGAATTTCATTTTTTTTATTTTATTTGGATCAAATATGAAGTCCCTTAAATGCCCCTCCAGATCCTAGATCTAAGGGTATTCATGGTCTTTTTTTATTTATTATATAAGTCATGTATTTCTATTATTCTAGAATTAATGAAATGAGAAAAAGCATTGTGCAAGAGCCCCCCCTTGAGTGAATTTTGACCTCCCCTCTCTCTCCCTCTGGTTTCTTCATCCCCAACCCCCATTCTAGAGTGATATCTCCCTCCCCTCTATCTCCGGTGATCATCTGTGCCGCCGCCGCCGCCGTTCGTGCCGCCTACGAGCCGCCACGGAGCCATCGTCAAGGTTCTGTCCTGTTGGACAGAGGTGACTTCCATGAATTCTTTCTGTCAGCCACGAGCTCCGATGGATTTGAAATTGTGAGGGTGTGTTCTGGCCTTGAATCCCCACCTCCACCTAAATTTTCACATCCAAACTCCTCCATTTAGTAATTTTCCATTTTCGTTCATTTTGCATTCCCAGATCTGTTTTGTCTCTATCTATAGTGACAACAACTTTTTTTTTCCCATCTCAAACCATCTTTTTGAATTTTCCAAACCCTCCCAAATTTACTGGGAGTTCTGTCAATCATCCCCTACATCCACCAATTTTATTGATTTTTTATCCACCATCTATCCATTTTTTAAAATTCATGTTCTATCTCAGCTATAGTGCTTTCAGCCCATTTCCAGATCCGACCCACTTCCAGTTCAAAAATCCTATCAATGCGTAGCCACATCCAAACTTGTCCAAACCAGTTTTTCCGTTTTCCTGACTTGATTTTCTAAAAATTTTATGAATATCACCACTTCAGATTCGGAAGTTCACATATCAGTCAAAGGCAGTTCTCAGACAAGTTCTCTGTAGATCTGAGAGCCAGGTCACTGTACAACAGCAACTCAACAATTCATTAAAGCCTAGATCTGTGCAGATCCAGGCCAGATCTTCAAGCCTAGATTGAAGTATTTGAAGTTAGCTTTCCGACGGCGCTAGTTTCGTGTCGATCCGAAATTGGGGCTGATCGCAGCGTCCGTTCTCGCCGGGACGCGCGCTGAAAATCAGAAGTTGCAGATCCGTGGCCGGTTATTCCGACCGGTGCCGAACGGAGCCGCCCGGCCTCCGGCCGGTGAACCAGCGTGCCTCCACTCCAGGGAGCTCCCTTCCAGGCATCCTCCACTACAGCGGTGCCCTCGGGTCCCACACGGCCCCTCCGGACAGCACGTGGGCCCCACAGCCACAAGTTCGGGTGCTGCCGAAGAGACGCGAGAAGCCGCCCGTCAACCCGAATTCGGTCCTCCCGGGCCCAGTTGTGTAGCCCTTTACCTCCCTGCGTGGAGTGGGTGATATTTCATTGCTGTCATCATTATGTAATATTTATCCCGAGAGTACGAGTTTCGGCCGGGTCCGTCTTCCCCACGCCGAGCGCGTGGAGGTATCGCATTCGCTCCCTTACTTGACATTTTACTTACTTCATATATATTTGTTTATGTCGCTGCTAGAGAGCATGTGTAGAGATATCTAGCTCGCTTTATCTATTCATTACCGCTGCTGCGAGAGACTGCGAGACCGTCCCGTGACCCGATCCGGGCAAACGAGAGAGCCGATCACCCTAGCTCATTACCGGTTTCTCAACCGCGCACGTCCGATGCTTCCCTTGTTAAGGGACAACCGCGAGCTTGTCATGTCCATGGTCTCGTCCCGCATCACTTTGCCTCCAACACATAGGCAAAGTCTGAGTATGTCACTATTCACAAGACCAAGCTCGAAGCAGCCCTTCTCAGCATAGTAACTGAGGTCAGTGCAATACACTGTAAGAAGTCAGTGCAATGCCTTCCTCAAACACATGCAAGTCCGTGCAGTATGATGTATCAGTCGGTGCAGTATGTTGCAGCAGTCAGTGTAAAGCCTTCCTCGCATAAGCCAGTCGATGCAATCCCTTCGCCAGCACTAGCTAGGCCGGTCCAATGTTTCACTTCAAAGGCACACGGTCGGTGCAAGTTTTGCTATCAAATAGACAAGGTCGGTGCAACCTTCTCCCGTCAGCAAACAAGGTCCGAGCATACAAAACAAGGCTAGTCACATGATCGAGCATGTGGTGGATAAACCTACAACCTGCGAACTTATTCCAAGTGGAAGTCAAAACACCATGTTAAGGGCTCGTGATCTGAGGCAAGGAACTGAATGAATGAACCTGCCACGTGGATAGCTAAAGCGCCGAGATTCTGACATGTGGCTAAGGGATTCCTAAATTCTCTTGGCGGGAGTGCTCCCTCCACACGCGAAATCTGTTAGCTCGTGGGTCCCAGGCTTGAAGCTATATAAAACCTTTCTTCTGTGATTAAAGGAGAGACCAGAGTTGAGTTGATGAACTGACGAGAGAAAAAGAGAAAATAGTGAGAATAAAAGAGTGAGCAGCAGAGAAAAGAAGAGTGAGCTAGAGTCTTAGAAGAAGAAGAAGAAGGAGAAAAGAGAAGAAGTGAGGATCGAGAGAAGAGAAAGAAAAGAGAGAGTGGTCGAGATTGAAGCAGCCTATGTCTAGCTATCTGTTGGTTTCTGGATCAGATCCAGACCAATCTGCTCCTGCGAGAGCTACATACGTTTCCTTTTTCTGTTTGATCTATTTTCTTTTGTTGTTTTCCTTTTCCACTCTGTTCCTCTGATGTTCTGGTTTGAGGTCGGGTTCCTCCTGTGGACTCAGGAGAAGGGAGACGTAGTCTCCTGTTGCAAGTAGTGATGTTCTACTTGTGGGTTTCCCTCCGGTTTGGAGGAAGGGAGGATTGGTCCTCCAGTTTTGCAAATGACTGAGTGTCACTTGTGGTTTTCCTCCGGTTTGGAGGAAGAGAGACTTGGGTCTCTGGTTGCTAGTGATTGTGTGTCACTGGTGGTTCCCCTCCGGGTTGGAGGAAGAGAGGAGTGTGTTCCTTTGGGCCAAGCTGTTAGGCAGCGTCTGTTGCAGATTGAGTCTGTTGTTCTTGCGTTTGCAAGGGAAGCCTCACTCCGGTTTGGGGTGAGGGGTGGACGTAGGCAGACTATGGGTCTGGCCGAACCACCTAAAAATATCTTGTCTATCGTGGTTTGCCTTGCGTACATTCCCATATCTTCTATCCCCCTTCTCAGGTTATTTGATCATTCATTATTAGAAGTCTTCTTGTACGCTCTTAGTTTGAAGCTGATAATGTGCTTAACTGTTCGTCTGAGTGCCTAATAGAATCAGGTGCTGCTTAGTGTTTATTGTGTGAAGAGTTCTTGAGCGCGCTATTGTGAGTGGAGTCAGCGTGATAATTTCATTGTTGATTAATAGGATTTGCTATATGATTTACCGAGTTCCTCTTGATTTTATTACAATGGTTGTTGATTGCCTTATGTTCGTGTGAGAGTCTATTCAGATAGAACTCTCTGATCTCATTTCAGTATGAGTCCATCTGAGATTATTTTGAATCGAGGCAAAAGTTTTATTCCGTAATAATTTTTGAAGGAGGATTCATTCACCCCCCTCTGAATCCGTGCCTTGCACCCCAACAATTGGTATCAGAGCGGGTTGCTATCTTATCGATCCAACGATCCACAGTAGATCCTGCAGCCTCTTGGTGCATTTATGAACATATCTATTTTGGTGCATTGAATTGTTTGCTGAATTGTGTTGATGGCTCACCCACCAGTTTTCAATGGCTCTAATTTTAATTCGTGGCTTAGTAGTCTGCATAATTATGTAAAACTAACTAATCATGATCTGTGGAAATTAATTTCACACAGTCCTCACAGATTACCCAAAAGAGAGTCCAAATGGACTAACAGTCACAGATCAAAGCTTGAAGAAAATTAGAAAGTTTAAATCTAATGAAAGCAACTACTGACAAGGCCCTACATTCTTGCTTTCATGATTGCAGGTCCGCTAAGGACATTCTGGATAAGCTGAAGCTAGCTCACAGAAGAAATGAGGTCAGCTGCATGATGGCTAACGGCAGTAATCAAAGTGGCAGTCAAAATGAAGAAGAGGATGATGATGAGGTAAACCCTTTTGGTAACTTCTCTATAAATGACTGGGAGGATGTAGATGCTGGGGAGCCTCGAACTCGGGGTTGGGAACCCGTACTGAGTGACAGCTCTTTTGAGGTTCAGGTCGGAAGACCCGAGCAGAGTGCTGGGGAGCCTCACCCCCGGGGTGTGGAACCCGTGCTAGGAGCCGGCTCGGCTGGGACTTGGAGCTGAGAGCCCGAGTGAGATGCTGAGGAGCCGCTAACCTGGGGCTGAAAACCCGTATCGGGTGCCAGCTTGGCTGGGACTTGGGACTAGGGACCCGAGTGAAAAGATGAGAAGCCATGGCCTCGGGGTGGAAGACCCGTGTGGAGGGCTGGCTCGAATGGGACTCGAGGCTGAGAACCAGAGTGAGATAATGGAAAGCCGGGGACCCGGGGCAAGGAGCCGACGTCGGGTGCCGACTTTGCTAGAACTCGGGGTTCTAGACCCGAACAAAATGCTAGGGTGGTGGCTGAGACCCGGGGCACAAGGCCCTCATTGGAGGTCGGCCGGTGTTGGACCCAGGGGCTGACGCTTGCCCGGGCAGGAGATGATCTGGGACCCCTGCGGGGGTCGGGGGTGGCAGTCCTTAGTCTAACTCTCAGGCGGGCCACCGAAGTTGGAGCAGAGCGCGGTACGTTGAACGCACGAACAGGCAGAGGAACTAGGATCGACTGCGGAACAGCCACAAGGATCACGCCCAGGAAGTAGGGCGATCCGATGATGGGGGCGAAGTCACCGAAAGCAATCGGCGTCGCCAAGTAGCCCACCCGTGCATGGGTGGCGATGACAATGGGACCATAGGTCACGGCCGCCATAGTTTCTTGAATGTTGGCTGCTGGGTTGGTGCGACGGTCGAAGATGGTCGCCGAGTGCGGTCCGGTTGTCGGAACATGAACTGGGAGCTGCCGGAAAAATCGCGCGTATGTCCCCCCTATACCTCTCCTGCAAGGACAACAAAAAGGGTACCACGGCTTCAGGGTTGGCACAGGCTTCTCTTCAGCAGAAAGAAGAAAGGTGGGAGACGTCCCACCGGGTGTGCCATCCTTCTTTACGTGCGTCGGGGATTGGTGACCGGGATGAGGGAAGGAATAAAGTGGGAAAGAAAGATACGGGAGTTTGATATATCTCGGGTATCCTCCTTCATAGCCGTATGCCTCTTAAAGCGGTACCGGGCACTCGCCTTTTACGGAAGGTCGAGAGGGGGTCGAATGGCACGAGAGATCTCTGTGATGGGAATCAACACCGGGCACTAACTTTTCATTTTGTATTTGTGTCCTTTTAGTTTACATTTATATCCTTGGGAAGTAGGTTTGCAATTGTAAGGCTTTCTAAGCCAATTTGCCATTCCCTAAGGATCTTTGGGTTTTTGTGCAAAAGTACAGTAGGACCAGCAAGGGGCCCCCATCTCCTTCTCCATTGGTCCACCTAGGCCAATAGGTCCCATGTGGGGCTGGTCAAAGGTCCAATGTGGGTTTCTAGATGATTGACCATTCAAAGGGGACAAGTGGTATTAAAAGTCTAATATTCCACCCCATTTTTCAAAGGGGCGTCCCCCTCCACTATCTCATTTTTATTTTTATTTTTTTGGGTCAAATATCACATGGGAGAAGTAAATGTGATCTCCCCCATTTGCCCCTCCCCTAACCTAGATCTGAGGGTAGTATTAGTCTTTTTACATTTCTTATAAATACCATGTACTTCCTTTTTTAGTAGAATTAATGAGAAGAAATTGTGAAAATTCAAGGAGCCTTGTGCGCCCCCCCTCTCTTCCCTCTCCCCTCAGCTGGATTGCTGTCCTCTAGGGTGGATTCCCTGCTATACTTGGTGGATTCCAAGTGCTCTATCATCTCGGAGGGTGAAGCATCGCCGCCGCCTTCTGTTCGTGCCGCCATCACACCGCCACTGCCATCGTCGGAGTTCTGTCCAACTCAGGACAGCAAGCTCCCTCCGGATTTTTAGCCCTCAACCCCTTGATCTGATGGATTCCAAATTTTGAGGGTGAGTTCCTGAGGTCCATCTCGCGTCCCACAAAAATTTTCCCATTTTCCAGCCTTCGTTTTATATTTTTTCCATTTCAAGATTCCCAACCCTCCTGATCTGTCTGTATTCTGTCCTGTGTAACAACAGCTCTATTCTTCCCTATTTAGACCCCCTTCCCCTTGTTTGTGTGAGCTGCCAATTTTATTGGGAGTTCTTTCCATCTAATACTTCTTCCACGAATTTTTATGGTATTTTAGGATCTCGTTTATATTTTCGTAAAATCACTGTCAGATCTCAAAACTAGTTCTGTCCCTGCTGTCCAGATCCGACCCATCCCTGTTCTAAAATCTGCTTCCCCTATCAAACCTCCACCATAAAATCCACAAAAAAATCCCCATTTTCCCTACTTCCCCCTCTCCAACTTTCATGAAGAGTCCAACACCCAGATCTGATGTTTTCTCTCCGTTCAATGCCAACTCTCAGGAAAATTCATTTCTATCCTGTGTTTTCTGAGTCTGTCAGTCTGTCGGTTCAAAAATCCACCACCAAAAATCCAGAGCCATCAAAATTCCTGCCATAGTCCTTGGTTGAAGTATTTTGAACCAGCTTTCCAAAGGTATCAATTTCGCGTCGATCGACGTCGGGATTGATCGTAGCAGCCGTTCTCGCCGGGTCGCGCGCTGCAAAATAGAAGCTTCAGTTCGTGAGCAGCATGTTCAATACTTGAAGATCAGATCCGACTCGCCTTCCACAAGGCGAACCAGTGCGCCGCCATCTCAGGGAGCATCCCCCCAGGAGCCACCGTCATAGTGGTATCACTCCGGGCCCACACGACCCCACAGACCAGCACGTGGGCCCTACCAACCAGCAGCTTGCGTCATCCGAACCGCGCCGACGGAGTGTTCAAGTTGCTGCCCGTCAACCCAAGATCGGTCCTCCCGGGCCCCACTTGTAGCCCGATACCTCCCTGCATGGAGTGGGCATAGAATTTCACTTATGTAATTTAATTACATTTACTGTACCGGGAGTTACCGTACTTGGCCGGGATCGCCTTCCCCATGCCCGGAGCGTGGAGGCATCGTGTTCGCTTCCCTCTTGGCATTTGCTTTACCCATATAATTTTGTATATGCCGCTGCATGTGATAGGATACTAGCTCGTATATTGTTATTCACCACTGCGAGCGGGAGAGCGAACCCGTCCCGTGACCCGATCCGGGCACGAGAAAGAGCCGACCACCCTAGCTCACTATCGGTTTCTCAACTGCACACATCCGTACGCTTCCCTCGCTAAGGGACAATCGCGAGCTTGTCTAGAGTCCAAGGATCGCATATCAACTCGGTGTCGAGTCTGTTGTCCGTCCCGCATCAGTTTGGTATCAGAGCAGGTTGAGTCTAGGGTAGTATTTGCTTAAAAAACACACAAATAAAGAGTCATTTAAGTCGAGTCTAAGTTTAAGTCGGTCCAAGGTTGCATCGCATACCTTTATTCGGTATATAGAAAGGTGTTGTCCGAACGGTAGGTTACGCCTATCGGGAAGGCCGCACACTTGCGAGAGAAGATCTTCGGATCCCGCAACTCCACCACGTACTAGATCTTGGTTGTGTCTAGTTTCATAGTCGAGTCTGCACTCCAACCTTGCATTAGTGTTTAGGATCGTGTCTAGTGTCTTGTCTCCACGTGTTGGCATGGCCATCCACTAACTTCCCCATGTCCCATGGATTACCACGGGCCCGCATCCTATGCATGGTGACGATACGCCCAAAGATGGGAAAACAAACCCAACCACCCCCGTAGGCCCGTAGCCTGGGACTTCTATGGCTCCCAAGACCCGAGTGACTACCTAGAGTGGGAAGCCGTTATGGACCAATACTTTGAGGTTTACATTATGTCCGGTCCCATGGAAGTCGACTTTGCCTCAAGGCGACTTTTCTACGAAGCCACCGAAACATGGAGGGACATAGAATACTTGAGGGAGGATAGGAGGCAAAGGCCCATCGAGTCATGGTGGGACATGAAGAGAGCGCTTAGGAGGGTCTACCTTCCCCACCCATTTACCTCCAACCCCGGGGGTCATGCCACCAGTCGATCCCACCAAATCACCCACAATCAAGTGGGCCACACCTCCAACCAATCCCGCCCCTTCACCTCCATCCAATCCCACCCAAGCACTTCAAGTCAAGTGGGTCATAGTCGGAGGCAAGAAGCCCCGCTTATCGTCGAGCCTAGGTCCACACCCAGACCGAGAGATGAGGAACGAGTCCACCACTATGCCCCTACTCCAACCCGCACCTTTGCCGAGCTCTTGAAAATATTTTCGGAGCGGTTGGATAGGATAGATAGCCTTAAACCGGCACCATCTACGGAGTCCCCAAGCCCTCCCCTCATCATGGAGGCCCCTCCTTCACCACTCGTGAGTGCTCCATTGCCATCCCCTCCTTCCGAACTTTATGCGGAGCCATCTTATTTGGAGCCACCTCAACCCGAGCCACCCGTGTTTCTAACGGGTACGCTTCTCATCGCCGAGCCACTACTTAGCTGGCTCAAGGATGGCTTGGTCCCACGTCTCTATCCATCCATGGACCCCACCCTACCATTAGTGCCGGTCAACTCATTTCATACCACATTCCAGTCTAATCACCATGTTGATACATTGGATGACCTTGTTATGGGATTAGACTCGCAATGGAAGTTGACGCACTTATTGGCCCGAGGCTTCGACCAACCCACTAGTCGTAGCTTCACCCATCCGGCCTTTGGGTCCATTACCTCCGTGTGCACCGTGGGTTGTGTCACTACGAAGATTCCCTTATTCCTCCCTATGCCGGTCGAGCTCGACTTCATTCCCTTTTGCCCAAGGGAGGAATCTTATTTCCTACATATGATTACCGTCCCACCTACCATAACCGATGAAGGTGACAACCTACACCTTCAAGAATTCTAAAATTGGGACCGTGTCATATGGGAGTCCATCTCATGGGGTCACACCTCTTTTGACCCCTTCACTAGTGAACCTCCCGAACTATCAATCTCACTACACTTCTTCCAAGGAGGCCACTATCACACCCCTTCTCCATGGGCCGGGCCATCTACACCCGCCAAGCCCGTTCACGATACACCTACATCCGGTTCTCCTAGCCATTCCAAGTCTCCCAAATCCAACCAGCAGCCGCATGCTAGAGACAAAGTAGGATGTCTAGAAGTCCCCGATGATGTCAACCTCAGGTTACATCAGATGCATGCATGGCACACATTCGGGTGTCCTGGTCCGCCATTGCATATGTATGGGTCAGACTAACTGTAGGTTTGTCTAGGGTCTTGTGTGAGTTCATATTTTTTTCTTTCTTGCTGAGTGCATAAGTGAGTCTGCATGCATCGAGTCGAGTCAGGTCTTTGTATGCTCGCGTTGTCAGTCCCTTTCGAGTGCGTGGCAAGTCGGATCTATTGCGTACGTTGTAGACTTGTCGGCATTTGGGATCGACTCGACCATTCTCTATCTCAGATCTAGTCACATATAGGGACCCAACGGTGATTCCTAGTGAGTCTTTGAGCCGCCTCCCTCTTTTGAGAGTGACCCCACCCCGGAGTGTCCACCTCTAGCCTCATTCCCCAGCAGCGTGAGCATATCGAATCTATACGGGATGATCATGTGTCGATTACTTGGAGTGGAGCGTACTCCGCGCTTCCAGGTTCGGTGACGGATCCGTCGGAGCTATTTGAGCAACCGCACCCCTTACTCGATGGGGTCGAGTTCTTCCCACCCGGGAAGAATTGATGGGAATCATCATCGGGCACTAACTTTTCATTTTGTATTTGTGTCCTTTTAGTTTACATTTATATCCTTGGGAAGTAGGTTTGCAATTGTAAGGCTTTCTAAGCCAATTTGTCATTCCCTAAGGATCTTTGGGTTTTTGTGCAAAAGTACAGTAGGACTAGCAAGGGGCTCCCATCTCCTTCTCCATTGGTCCACCTAGGCCAATAGGTCCTATGTGGGGTTGGTCAAAGGTCCAAGGTGGGCTTCTAGATGATTGACCATTCAAAGGGGACAAGTGGTATTAAAAGTCCAATATTCCACCCCATTTTTCAAAGGGGCGCCCCCCTCCACTATCTCATTTTTATTTTTATTTTTTTGGGTCAAATATCACATGGGAGAAGTAAATGTGATCTCCCCCATTTGCCCCTCCCATAACCTAGATCTGAGGGTAGTATTGGCCTTTTTACATTTCTTATAAATACCATGTATTTCCATTTTTAGTAGAATTAATGAGAAGAAATTGTGAAAATTCAAGGAGCCTTGTGCGCCCCCCTCTCTCCCCTCTCCCCTCTTCTCTCAGCTAGATTGCTGTCCTCTAGGGTGGATTCCCTACTATACTTGGTGGATTCCAAGTGCTCTATCATCTCGGAGTGTGAAGCACCGCCGCCACCTTCCGTTCGTGCCGCCATCGCACCGCCACCGCCATCGTCGGATATCTGTCCAACTCAAGACAGCAAGCTCCCTCCGGATTTTTAGCTCTCAACCCCTTGATCTGGTGGATTCCAAATTTTGAGGGTGAGTTCCTAAGGTCATTCCGCATCCCACAAATTTTTTCCCATTTTCCAGCCTTCGTTTTATATTTTTTCCATTTCAAGATTTCCAACCCTCCAGACCTGTCTATATTTTGTCCGATGTAACAGTAGCTCTGTTCTTCCCCATTTCGACCCCCTTCCCCTTGTTTGTGTGAGCGGCCAATTTTATTGGGAGTTCTATCCATCTAATACTTCTTTCACGAATTTTTATGGGATTTTACGATCTCGTTTATATTTTCTTAAAATCACTGTCAGATCCCAAAACTAGTTCTGTCCCTGCTGTTCAGATCCGACCCATCCCTGTTCTAAAATCTGCTTCCCCTATCAAACCTCCACCATAAAATCAACAAAAAATATCCCCGTCTTCCTTACTTCCCCCTCTCCAACTTTCATGAAGAGTCCAACACCCAGATCCGACGTTTTCTCTCCGGTCAATGCCAACTCTCAGGAAAATTCATTTTTGTCCTGTGTTTTCTGAGTCTGTCAGTCCGTCGGTTCAAAAATCCACCACCAAAAATCCAGAGCCATCAAAATTCCTACCATAGTCCTTGGTCAAAGTATTTTGAATCAGCTTTCCAAAGGTACCAATTTCACGTCGATCCGACGTCGAGATTGATCTCAGCAGCCGCTCTCGCCGGGTCGCGCGCTGCAAAATAGAAGCTTCAGTCCGTGGGCAGCAAGTTCAATACTTGAAGATTGGAGCTGACTCGCCTTCCACAAGGCGAACCAACGTGCCTCCATCCCAGGGAGCATCCCTCCAGGAGCCATCGTCACAGTGGTACCACTCCAGGCCCACTCGGCCCCACAGACCAGCACGTGGGCCCCACCAACCAGCAGCTTGCGTCATCCGAACCGTTCCGACGGAGTGTTCAAGTTGCTGCCCATCAACCCAAGATGGGTCCTCCCGGGCCCCACTTGTAGCCCGATACCTCCCTGCGTGGAGTGGGCATAGAATTTCACTTCTGTAATTTAATTACATTTATTGTACCGGGAGTTACCTTACTTGGCCGGGATCGCCTTCCCCATGCCCGGAGCGTGGAGGTATCGTGTTCGCTTCCCTCTCGGCATTTGCTTTACCCATATAATTTTGTATATGCCACTATATGAGATAGGATACTAGCTCGTATATTGTTATTCACCGCTGCGGGCGAGAGAGCGAACCCGTCCCGTGACCCGATACGGGCACGAGAAAGAGCCGACCACCCTAGCTCACTGCCGGTTTCTCAACCGCGCACATCCGTACGCTTCCCTCGCTAAGGGACGATCGCGAGCTTGTCTAGAGTCCAAGGATCACATATCAACTTGGATTCGAGTCCGCTGTCCATCCCGCATCACTCTAGGGTTAAAGTAACTAGACCGGGGTGCGGGCGTGCCAGTCGATTTCTCGACAATCACCCGTGGAACCAAAGGTTGACTAGGGAAGCGTCGCCAGGACGCGGCACGTAGGCTCGAGAAGTCGGGCAACACGTGGAGAGAGAAGGTTCCATGGGTGCGAGTGCGTAGATGATTATGGGGAATCGTGTACTGGACGTCTTTCCCCACCGATCGCAAGCAGTCAGTGTTTATTTACATCGGATTGAATCCGAACACCTTTGTTCTGTGCTGAAGAGAAGTCTGTATATGTCTGAAGCCTTGGATAGGGGGCCGGGGGTATCCTGCAGCTGTAAGGGTGCATTTAAGTGGGAGGTTTGGTTTACTGGAATGAGAGACGCTGGACCCACACTGGGTGGTACGGGAAGAAGCTGAGACCTGGGTACAGGTACATGTATTCAATTGGTTTCATGCTGTATGAGAGCCGTGTAGGCTTTACAAATGGGCCGAAGAGGCCAAGATACAACTGGTGCAAGCCGTGGGACAATTCCGACACGTGGGTCGATCCCCGGGTCAGTGCATAATAAGGCAGTCATCTGCGTGTTTTTACAGAGAATCTCCACAAGGCAAGGGACATGCCCGATTCGCTGAGGGAGGGCTAGACTGGATGGCAGGGGGAAGATACTAGCTGACGCCTGGAGGAGGGCCGGACGCGGCTCGGGACGAGCAGTCGGGTACGGTCCTAAGAGGCGAGTATCTTCATGCTGGGGAGTCTGGGCTGGTCCCAGGAATGTTACTTCTGGGCCAGGGTCTGGCTAACTCGAGTCATCGGTCAGAGCAGTCGACAGTCGGCTCAGGGCGAGCGATGGGCACGTGGTTCTGTGACGGAGGTAGGTGCATCCTCATGGCGCATGTGTGGCCGTCGTAGGTTGTCATACGCGGGTGGACCCGGAATGCGGGTGTGTTTGCCGTTGTCATAACGCCTTATGTGCGACGAAGATAGGCTTGTGTGCGAGGGCTAAATGCCATATGAGGGAAGTGTGAGCGACATACCCTCGGCGTGTGTGAGCTGATCAACAAGCCAACCACGCGCGCACACTTAGCTCCTTGCGTCCTCGATCCTTGCTGGATGCCTGCGAAAGTCCGAGGATGCAACAATTACATTGTATGTTGTTTCCTCTTTGCATCTATGAGCTCCCAAGGGGGCTTTTATAGAAGAATACGAAAGGTCAGGAGGGGTTTAGGCGGACCAAGTTGAGGGTCGAAGTTGGTCCGCGTAAACCCTTGCAAATAACACCTTTTTTTGTTTGCAGAGTGGGGGAGGGAGGGTTTAGGCGAACCAACCCAGGGGCTGGGTTTGGTCCCCCTAAACCCCTCTCAAGGGGGAGTTTACGAGGAGTAAAGGCTGGGTTTTTTATTTTTGAAAAATCTTTTTTTTGTTCTAGATGGGGTTTAGGCGGACCAAACTTGGGGGCATGTTTGGTCTGCCTAAACCTCTAGGGGATAGCGCGGAACGGGCTCTAGGGGCTGGGTTTTTATGTAAAAAAAACTTTTTTTGTTGCAGCAGGGGTTTAGGCGGACCAACCTGAGGGTCAGGTTTGGTCCGCCTAAACCCCCCCATGGGGGGTTTACGTGGAGCAAAGCCAGGGGAGAGAGGGGGGGCGGTCCCCACCCTATAAAATGTCCTTTTTTGCTTATTTTGGCCCCACTTTGGCTCAGTGTGGCCGCAAGAAGACCAAAGGATACGGGTGTTGGACTGGTTGGCCGGTTGCTTGCACGTGTAGAATAAGAACGTTGACGTGGGACTTTGTGCGATCTCGAGACTTCGTCGTCGAATCCTTCCACGCACGGGTATGTCGGTCGATCTTGTATGAAACGGGGAGATATTGGGACTGGAGAACGGCCGTGGGGCCATTGGGCTGGGAGGAGGGCACGTCCCCCAAGGGGGGGTTTGCCCTCCCTGTGGTGCGGCCGCGCCCGGGTCGAGCTCCCCCCCAGGCGAGCCGTGGCCCTGAGGGGTTTCCTCGGGGGTCTTCTTTACAACGACCCTCCAGCAAGTCGGGACCGCTCCTGACCCTCGGACACGCGGGGACAAGCCACTTACCTTTAGCTCCCGGGCCAACCCGGGGCTACCCTACCAGCCCGCCGTGCAATGTGGCACGCACATTGAGGTCAAGCCTACGTGCCCATAGTCCCTCTTCTCAACTCCCCCGAGCTTATACCCTCAGCCCCGGGACAAATCTAAGGCCTGCTAGTTATTCACCTAAGTCGATCGACAACCTGAGGTGTGCCGGGCATTTACCCGAACACCTTGTGAGCAACAGCTACGACTCCACAACAATAGACCCCATGGGCTAATCCCAGCATCCTGGAGCCCCCTGTCCTTCAATGGACACCCCCAGACAACAACAGAAGACCCCCGAGGGCCATCCCCCGGGGTTGCGGCTCGTCCTGGCCCGGTTCACCCTAGGGCGCGGCCGCGCCCCCAGGGAGGGCGAACTCCCTAGGGGCCGCGCCCTCTTCCCAGCCCAGAGGCCCCATGGCCTTCCCCAGTCCTGGTTTTGTGCAAGATCCGTCGTACCGTGCATAGAAGGATTTGATGACGAGGAACTCACCAACGAGAGCTCGAGATCGCGCAAGTCCCACGTCAACACCCGTGTTACTCCTGCGCACGTGGCCGGCCAACCCGTATCCTCCCAATATCCTTGTCCTTTTCTTCTTGGTCAAATTAAGAAGAAAACACAAAAAATGGGGATTTTATAGGGGGTGGGGACCGCCCCCCTCTCTCCCTACTCTGCTCTGCCTAAACCCCCCAGGGGAGGGGTTTAGGCGGACCAGCCTGCCCCCTGAGGCTGGTCCGCCTAAACCCTTTGTATAATAAAAAAAAGTTTTTTTTAGAAAAAAAAAACCCGTGCCCAGTCCGCCTAAACCCTTGGGTTTAGGTGGACCAGCCTGGGGGCGGACCAGCCTGGACCCCCAGGCCGGTCCGCCTAAACCCATCCCATACAAAAAAAAGGTTTTTTTAAAATAAAAAAAACCCTCCGTGGAGGGTTTAGGCGGACCACACCAGCCCACTTGGCTGGTCCGCCTAAACCCCCCCCCCCTTGGGGAGCTATTTAGGTGGACCAGACCAGCCTAGGGGCCTGACCAGCCTGGATCCCCAGGCCGGTCCTCCTAAACCCATCCCATACAAAAAAAGGTTTTTTTAAAATAAAAAAACCCTCTGTGGAGGGTTTAGGTGGACCAGACCAACCCTCTTGGCTGGTCCGCCTAAACCCCCCTTGGGGAGGGGTTTAGGCGGACCAGACCGGCCCCTTGGGCTGGTCCACCTAAACCCTACCTCCCCCACTCTATAAGAAAAAAAAAGTTTTTTTCTTAGGGTTTACCCGGACCAAGTTGGACCTCCAACTTGGTCCGTTGAAACCCTACCCTTGCCCCTTCAACTATCTATAAATTCCACCCCTTAGAAGCTCAAGAGGCACAAGCACACATGCAAGAACATACACGCAGGGACGGACATAGCAATACAACCCGACCTAACTGCCGCACCCTCGGACTTTCGAGGGTTTCGGCAAGGGACGGGAATGCAAGGAGCAAGGTGCGCGCGTGGGTGGCTTGTAGATTGGCTTGCACACGCCGAGGGTATGTCCGTACTCCACTCACGTGGCATCTAGCCATCGTACACATGTCCGCTCCCATCGTACGCATGACGTCATGACAACGGCAAACATACCCGCATCCCGGGTCCACCCATGCGTGACAACCCACGGTGGCCACGCACATGACACGACATCGCACCTACGATCGATGCGGAACCGTGTGACTGTCGCTGGCCTCCGAGGCCCGGACCCGATCGCTCACCTTGAGCAGCGTCCCACCTCTGTTAGGCGCCAGCCCACAACCGCCCCTACCACCCAGGCAGTCGGGCGTGTCTCAATCTCCCCATAGGGCCTCCCCCTGTAAAACACGCGGGTATCTGCCATACCACGCATTGACCCGGGGACCGACTCACACGTCGGAATTGTCCCGCGGCTTGCGCCAGTTGTACTCTAGCCTCCTCGGCCCATTTGTAAAGCCCATGTGGCTCTCATATAGCATAAAACGAGTTGAATACATGTGCCCGTATACGGGCCCCAGTTTTCTACCTACACCATTCGGCACACGTGCCTAATGCCCCTGACCCTAGCCATCACCCCCAGATGAAAGCGCGCCCACAGCTGCGGAATGCTCCCGACACTCTACCCATGGCTTCAGAGACATACAAGCTTCTCTTCAGCACAGAACGAAGGTGTTCGGATTCAATCCGATATAAATAAACACCGATCGCTTGCGGTCGGTGACGAAATACGTCCAGTACATGATTCCCACAATCACCTGCACACTCGCACACGTGGAACCCCCTCGATCCACGTGTCACATGACCTCTCGAGCCCACGTGCCGCGTCCTGGCGACGCTTCCCCAGTTGACCCTTGGTTCCATCGGTGATCGTCGAGAAATCGACTGGCACACCCGCACCCCATCTAGCTAACCTACACCCCAATATTTCCATGCCATTCGACCCTTTTCAACTTTCCATAAAAAGGAGAGTTCCTGGTACCGCCGTGATAGGCCAACGGCCATGAAGGAGGATACCCGAGATACATCAAACTCCCGTATCTTCCTCCCCCGCTGTATTCCTACCTTCACCCCAGTCATCGGCATAAAAATAAAAAAAACCCCGCGACAAAGAGGATGGCACGCCCGGTGGGACGTCTCCCGCCTTCCTTCTTTTTGCTAAAGAAAAGCCTATGCCATCCCTGAAGCCCCGGTGCCCTTTTCCTGTCCTTGCAGGAGAGGCAGAGGAGGGTACTCGTACACACATTTCCTAGCGCTTCTCAGTTCGCGCTCTGATTGCTGGACCGTGCTAGGTGACTGTCAGCAACCGTCGCCCCAGTAGCACTCACCACTCCGACAACTATGGCAGCCGTTACCTACGGTCCCATCGTCATTGCCACCCATGCACGGGTGGGTTATTTGGCAACGCCGATCACTTTCAGCAGCTTCGCCCCTGTCATCGGATCGCCCTACTTTTTGGGCGTGATTCCTACGACTGCTTCTCAGCTGATCTCTGTTCCTCGGCCGACTCCGGTGGCTCACCTGAGCACCAGGCTCAGGACCGCCACCACCGGCCCCTGCGGGGGCTCTAGATCGTCTCCGGCCCGGACAAGCGTTAGATCCCAAGGCCAGCTTCGACCGACCTCCGGCATGGACCCCACGCTCAGGGTTTCGGTCACTGCTCTAGTACTCTGCTCGGGCTTCCAATCCCGAGTCCCAGTAAAGCCAGCACTCGACACGGGCTCCCAGCCCCTGGTTCGCGGCTCCACAGTATCTTCCTCGGGCTTCCAACCCCAAGCCCCAGCAAAGCAGGCACCCGACACGGGCTCCCAGCCCCAAGTTTGCGGCTCCTCAGTATCTTCCTCGGGCTTCCCACCCCTAGCCCCAGTAGAGCTGACACCTGACACAGGCTCTCGGCCCCGAGTCCCCAGCTCTTCAGCATTTTACTCGGGGTCTCGGTTCCGAGCTCCAATGGAACCGGCTCTCCCCGCAGGTCTTCCACCCAGGGGACAAGGTTCCTCAGCATCGTCCTCGGGCCTTCCGTCCCGAGCCCCGACCACGCCGACACTCAATACGGGTCCTCAACCTCGGGTCACCGGCCACTCAACACTTCCAACGGCATTGTTTCCCGGTGCAAGAGTGTCATCTCGAGTACCGATAACGCCTCTATCGGCGCGGGCAAAGGCTTATAACAGAGTCACCCAGCCATCGACCCCCGGCGTGAGTCTTGTCACGCCCTGAACTGATAGCAACGGGAAGCGATGCTCGGAACGTGACAGCGAAACAGTCATGATAATTGGAGTAGAAATAAATAAAAAACAAATAATAATATTCAACACATAGAGGCCATTAATTTGAGAAAATTGTGGTTTTTATTGATATTTGGAAAGTTTAAATACAATGTGGACTCAATAATGGAAATAAAGAAGAGAAAAACAGCAAGACCAAAATACTATCTAGACTTAAGAAAATATAAGACTCCGGTCTCTAAGCTCCAGGTTCACTCGATCACGCTGACCCGATCCCAATTGCAAACGTTCCACCTATCGCGTTACCTGAAAAGGATGGAAATAAGGGGGGGTGAGCGAAAAGCTCAGTAGGAATTATACTCTATCATCAGGTGAAGTTTAAGTAATTAATCATTTTCATGAATGTAAAAATAAAGCGAGAATTCAATAAAACAAGCTGGTCACCGACAAGATCAGAAGATAATTGATAGGTAAATGGAAAGGAACATTTCAAATCGAGATAGCAAAACAAATAACCAGAATTCCACGTGAGTGGCCACATGCCAAGTCAAGTCAATACATCATGCACGATAATAAGTGAATGGCCATTTATCGAGTCAAGTTAAGTCGAGTCATGCAAGCAAGTACTTCCTGCTTTCAAGAAAGTATAGCAAGTATCACAAGAGTGTGGAATGTCGTAGACCCAACACCCTAGATAGTACCGGTGCCAAATGCCACACCTAGTCATTCACCTTCTCGGGGATCAAGTACTTTTCGGGTGCGCCTCCCAGGATCAGACTGGGCCCTTTAATGTGTTTGCCTTGGCATTGATTTGATTGGATCATAGATCTCATGAAATCTAGACATCCATAATGTTTAATGGCTAAGAGTTCCAAGGTTTGAGCTATGTAACTTACCAACTAAGATCAAATGATATTTCAATAGAATTTAATGGATATCAAGTGGAGGAACAAGGATCAAGTAAGATTTTGCAGTTCAAGGCCAACCTTGATATGAGTGCTGTCACAACAACAAAACACGGAAAATCATATTAAATCTCAATTTTAGCGATCAATAACTGGGCCGCTAAGGTGATATTGACGGTCTAACCTTTGACTGTGTACGGTTGAGTATAACAGGCTCTTAAAGCGAACCCAAAAAGGTCCTCAATTTAACCCAAATCAGAATGGGTCCAAACAAGAGTTCAACCCACGAAGCTAAAGTCAATAGAACGGATTGGGCTAGGTTAGATTTGACTGGGTTCAAAAGAATCAGACTAAACCCAAGCCCATTACTTAACCTAGGCCAAGAGTGGGATAGCGGTCTAAACCTGGGCCACCAAGGATCGCTTAGCGGTCTCAAGTTGGGCGGCCACGGTCGCAGAGCAGTCCAGATTTGGACTGGCCCAAACACGAATCAAAACACGTCCAGGTGTTCAGGTCTTGGAGGTACAACCCACCCGGCGTCCTGGTGGGAATCCCAGGCTCACGGGGACTTACGGACTCATAATAGTGGTCCTAGTTCGACGGAAGGAATATCCGGTGGAGAGTCCCAACTATTACAAGATTGAGGCTATATGAAACACGAAAAACGAGACGGTGCGGTCGGTCAATCCCACAGGAGTGGCATGACTGTCAAACAAGGATATCATAATCATAATATAACAGCATGGTCTGAGATTACAAGATTAATAACCAAGTTTTTACCAAGTTTTACATGATCATTAACTTATGATTGCCAAGCCATCTTTCATGTAAATAAAAGGAGTTTATGTTCTAACCATTATACTAGATTAATATTGCGTTCTGCATAGTTACATGTCAAGATATCGTGCTAGACAGGGTAAGTTTTCTAGTTAAAAACGCATAAAATAGAGTTTAGAACTTCCTGCCAGAAGCCATGAAACAGTCTATATAAGGGCCGCCTGAATGATAAAACGGTATATCGTAGGGCCGTTTCTTGATAAGAAAATAAATATGCATAAATTTTATTAAATTTGAAAACGCAGGGCTTGAAGCGGTCTATCGTGCGACCGCTATATTACTAGCGGTCTCTGAAAGGACCGTTTACCAACCCGAGACTCCACCGACTACGAGCCTCAACACATCATGATAAAACCTTCGATTTCAAGCGTTAGGGTGAATAAAAATTGGGGAAAATATTGCCATTAGAAAGAGCATTCAAAACCGCAGAAGATCACATGCTTCAATTAAAATCTAAAGTGATTTAACTAACATAAAATGAATCAATATGGAACTTAACCCTTCAGATGTACCTCAGGGTAAACAATGAAATTAGAGTAACATGGTGCATGGAATTTGGGTAATCTGGTATCAAAAGAAAGAGCTCGGCAATGCGAACAAGATGGTATAATTAAATTTTAGTTCAGTCTGAGAGACACCTACCGATTTGGAAGAGGAAAGGGAAGACGCGCTAAAACCCTAATCGCGAACACGTCGACATCCTCGCCCTAATTCACCCTCGATCGACCACGATTGCTTGCGCCACCTGTTGGAAAAACAAAAGGAGGTATAGGGCGGCAAAAGCCCTTTACTTATAGAGGTTGAGGAGGCTTCTAGAGATCGAATTGGCTAAGAGAGTCCAAAGGAGGAGAATCGACGAAAAACTCGGTATGCCTACATAATCCACGTCGCCGCCGTTGAGAGAGGCATCTAAAAGCTAGGGTTTCAGGGGCAAAACTATCTGCTAGGGTTTATCTATCAAATGGGCCTGGTCTGGGCTCGAATGGTTGAGAATTGGGCTCTAATTTGATCGTTTAAGATTGACCTATTAAAATAACAAATTTAGCCATTAATTTTTTAATTCAGCCCTATTAAATTATCATTAGGGGTCGGCCCAGTTGACATTATTGTTAAACACTTTGCTCCCTACAAGAATATAATTTTTCCATATTTTTAAAAATTAGTCAGAACTTCATCCTACTGGTGAAATTGCATTAATTTAATCTATATGTTTAGATTATTGTGGAAAAATTCAATTGCATTGTGAAATATGAAATTCTTTTTATGGTCATTGCATAAAATAATTATTTCTTTTGATTGACATAATTTGGCCGCTTTCAAAAATAAACAATATTCTCTAATTAAGAAAGTTATAAAAATAGCAAGGAAAAAAATCTTTAATTCTAACACATATTTCAAAATTTTACTTTTATATTTTATTATTTAATCGAGGTGTTACATCCTCCCCCACTTCAAGGAATTTGGTCCCCAAATTCGTCGATCGCCAAATAATTAAACTAAGATGATCTATTCCAAATACCATAGTAATCATACAACTAATGGAACGCAAAAGAATTTAACTATCGTTAAGGATGAGAGAGAACGATACCTTATATAATTCCTCATTTGATAAAAATCGGTTCTAATTCTCCTTATGTTTTTGCTTCTGGAAGTAGCTTAGGGCAATTAGCCATTACTTTATTTCCGCAACGAAGACACGCTCCGCTCCTTCGCCATCACTCCTTGATTATATGACCAACTTTGTGACAGTGAAAACATTTCATTTGCGATAGGTTATGCCTTTTCTTCTTATTACTTTGAATCTTTTTACGATAGACTCACCACCTTCTAACGAAACCGAACCTTAGCTTACTCGTAGACTCTCTTGCTTTCATTTCAAAAAGGAGCTTAGATACCTGCAAAATAATTTTAAATTTTTTTTTTATGACCCTAACATGCCGTGCTACGTAATCTTAAACATATTTTATTACTTAACCCGAAGCACTACCCCACCTCACCAGGTAACAAGAAGGGATGACAAGGATTACACGACCTATCACTTAGGGTAACCTATACTTACAGACAAGAACCTAGTACTCAACAAATGAGGCTCTGATACCACTTCTGTCACGCCCCGAACCGATAGCAGCGGGAAGCGATGCTCGGAACGTGGCAGCGAAATAGTCATGATAATTGGAGCAGAAATAAATAAAAAAACAAATAATAATATTCAACACATGGAGGCCATTAATTTGAGAAAAATGTGATTTTTATTGATATTTGGAAAGTTTAAATACAATGTGGACTCAATAACTGAAATAAAGAAGAGAAAAATAGCAAGACCACAATACTATCTAGACTTAAGAAAATAAAAGACTCCGGTCTCTAAGCTCCAGGGTAACTCGATCACGCTGACCCGATCCCAATTGCAAACGTTCCACCTACCGCGTTACCTGAAAATGATGGAAATAAGGGGGGGGGGGTGAGCGAAAAGCTCAGTAGGAATTATACTCTATCATCAGGTGAAGTTTAAGTAATTAATCATTTTCATGAATGTATAAATAAAGCGAGAATTCAATAAAACAAGCTGGTCACCGACAAGATCAGAAGATAATTGATAGGTAAATGGAAACGAACATTTCAAATCAAGATAGCAAAACAAATGACCAGAATTTCACGTGAGCGGCCACATGCCAAGTCAAGTCAATACATCATGCACAATAATAAGTGAATGGCCATTTATCGAGTCGAGTCAAGTCAAGTCGAGTCATGCAAGCAAGTACTTCCTGCTTTCAAGCAAGTATAGCAAGTATCACAAGAGTGTGGAATGTCGTAGACCCAACACGCTAGATAGTACCGGTGCCAAATGCCACACCTAGTCATTCACCTCCCCGGAGATCAAGTACTTTTCGGGTACGCCTCCCAGGACCAGACTGGGCCCTTTAATGTGTTTGCCTTGGCATTGATTTGTTTGGATCATAGATCCCACGAAATCTAGACATCCACAATGTTTAATGGCCAAGAGTTCCAAGGTTTAAGCTATGTAACTTACCAACTAAGGTCAAATGATATTTCAATAAAATTGGAATGGATATCAAGTGGAAGAACAAGGATCAAGCAAGATTTCGTAGTTCAAGGCCAACCTTGATATGACTGCTATCACAACAACAAAACATGAAAAATCATATTAAATCTCAATTTTAGCGTTCAATAACTGGGCCGCTAAGGTGATATTGACGGTCTAACCTTAGACCGCGTACGGTTGAGTATAACAGGTTCTTAAAGCGAACCCAAAAAGGTCAGAATGGGTCCAAACAAGAGTTCAGCCCACGAAGCTAAAGTCAATACAACAGATTGGGCTAGGTTAGAATTGATTGGGTTCAAAAGAATCAGACTAAACCCAAGCCCATTACTTAACCTAGGCCAAGAGAGGGATAGCGGTCTAAACCTGGGCCGCCAAGGATCGCTTAGCGGTCTCAAGTTGGGCCGCTACGGTCGCAGAGCAGTCTAGATTTGGACTGGCCCAAACACGATTCAAAACATGTCCAGGGGTTCAGGTCTTGGGGGTACAACCCGCCCGACGTCCTGGTGGGAATTCCAAGCTCACGGAGACTTACGGAGGTCTCATAATAGTGATCTTAATCCGACGGAAGGAATATCCGACGGAGAGTCCCAACTATTACAAGATTGAGGCTATATGAAACACAGAAAACGAGACGGTGCAGTCGGTCAATCCCACCGGAGTGGCATGACTGCCAAACAAGGATATCAGAATCATAATATAACAGCATTGTTTGAGATTACAAGATTAATAACCAAGTTTTTACCAAGTTTCACATGATCATTAACTTATGATTACCAAGCCATCTTTCATGTAAATAAAAGGAATTTATGTTTCTAACCATGATACTAGATTAATATTGCATTCTGCATAGTTACATGTCAAGATATCATGCTAGACAGGGTAAGTTTTCTAGTTAAAAATGCATAAAACAGAGTTTAGAACTTCCTGCCAGAAGCAATGAAACGGTCTATATAAGGGCCACCTGAATGATAAAACGGTCTATCGTAGGGCCGTTTCTTGATTAGAAAATAAATATGCATAAATTTTATTAAATTTGAAAACGGAAGGCTTGAAGCGGTCTATCGTGCGACCGCTATATTACTGGCGGTCTCTGAAAGGACAATTTACCAACCCAAGACTCCACCGACTACGAGCCTCAACACATCATGATAAAAACTTTGATTTCAAGCGTTAGGGTGAATAAAAATTTGGGAAAATATTGCCATTAGAAAGAGCATTCAAAATTGCATAAGATCACATGCTTCAATTAAAATCTAAAGTGATTTAACTAACATAAAATGGATCAATATGGAACTTAACCCTTCGGATGTACCTCGGGGTAAACAATGAAATTAGAGTAACATGGTGCATGGGATTTGGGCAATCGGGTATCAAAAGAAAGAGCTCGGCAATGCGAACAAGATGGTATAATTAAATTTTAGTTCAGCCTGAGAGACACCTACCGATTTGGAAGAGGAAAGGGAAGACGCGTTAAAACCCTAATCGCGAACACGTCGACGTTCTCGCCCTAATTCGCCCTCGATCAACCACGATTGCTTGCGCCACCTATTGGAAAAACAAAAGGAGGTCTAGGACTGTGAAAGCCCTTTACTTATAGTGGTTGAGGAGGCTTCTAGAGATCGAATTGGCTAAGAGAGTCCAAAGGAGGAGAATCGATGAAAAACTCGGTATGCCTACCTAATCCACGTCGCCGCCGTTGAGAGAGGCATCTAGAAGCTAGGGTTTCAGGGGCAAAACGATCTACTAGGGTTTATCTATCAAATGGGCCTGGTCTAGGCTCGAATGGTTGAGAATTGGGCTCTAATTTGATCGTTTAAGATTGACCTATTAAAATAACGAATTTAGCCATTAATTCTTTAATTCAGCCCTATTAAATTTTTATTAGGGGTCGGCCCAGTTGACATTATTGTTAAACACTTTGTTCTCTACAAGAATATAATTTTTCTATATTTTTAGAAATTAGTCAGAACTTTATCCTACGGGTGAAATTGCATTAATTTAATCTATATGTTCACATTATTGTGGAAAAATTCAATTGCATTGTGAAATATGAAATTCTTTTTATGGTCATTGCAGAAATAATTATTTCTTTTGATTGACATAATTTGGCCGCTTTCAAAAATAAGCAATATACTCTAATTAAGAAAATTATAAAAATAGCAAGGAAAAAATGTTTAATTCTAACACATATTTCAAAATTTTACTTTTATATTTTATTATTTAATCAGGGTGTTACATCCTCCCCCACTTCAAAGAATTTGATCCCTAAATTCTTCGATCGCCAAATAAGTAAACTACGATGATCTATTCCAAATACCATGCATGGTAATCATACAACTAATGGAATGCAAAAGAATTTTACTATCATTAAGGATGAGAGAGAACGATACCTTATGTAATTCCTCATTTGATAAAAATCGGTTCTAATTCTTCTTATATTTTTGCTTGTGGAAGTAGCTTAGGGCAATTAGTCATTACATGATCTTTATTTCCGCAACGAAGACACGCTCCGCTCCTTCGCCAGCACTCCTTGATTATATGACCAACTTTTTGACAGTAAAAATATTTCATTTGCGAGAGGTTATGCCTTTTCTTCTTATTACTTCAAATCTTTTTACGATGGACTCGCCACCTTCTAACGAAACCGAACCTTAGCTTACTCGTAGACTCTCTTGCTTTCATTTCAAAAAGGAGCTTAGATACCTACAAAATAATTAAAAAAAAATTATTACCCTTACACGCCGTGCTACGTAATCTTATACATATTTTATTACTTAACCCGAAGCACTACCCCACCTCACCAGGTGGCAAGAAGGGATGACAAGGATTACACGACCTATCACTTAGGGTAACATATACTTACAGACAAGAACTTAGAACTCAACAACCGAGGCTCTGATACCACTTCTGTCACGCCCCGAACCGATAGCAGTGGGAAGCGATGCTCGGAACGTGGCAGCGAAATAGTCATGATAATTGGAGTAGAAATAAATAAAACACAAATAATAATATTCAACACATGGAGGCCATTAATTTGAGAAAAATGTGATTTTTATTGATATTTGGAAAGTTTAAATACAATGTGGACTCAATAACGGAAATAAAGAAGAGAAAAATAGCAAGACCATAATACTATCTAGACTTAAGAAAATAAAAGACGCTGGTCTCTAAGCTCCAGGTTCACTCAATCACGCTGACCCGATCCCAATTGCAAACAGTCCACCTACCGCGTTACCTGAAAAGGATGGAATAAGGGGTGGGGGCGAAAAGCTCAGTAGGAATTATACTCTATCATCAGGTGAAGTTTAAGTAATTAATCATTTTCATGAATGTATAAATAAAGCGAGAATTCAATAAAACAAGCTGGTCACCGACAAGATCAGAAGATAATTGATAGATAAATGGAAGGGAACATTTCAAATCGAGATAGCAAAACAAATAACCATAATTCCACGTGAGTGGCCACATGCCAAGTCAAGTCAATACATCATGCACGATAATAAGTGAATGGCCATTTATCGAGTCAAGTTAAGTCGAGTCATGCAAGCAAGTACTTCCTGCTTTCAAGAAAGTATAGCAAGTATCACAAGCGTGTGGAATGTCGTAGACCCAACACGCTAGATAGTACCGGTGCCAAATGCCACACCTAGTCATTCACCTCCCCGGGGATCAAGTACTTTTCGGGTGCACCTCCCAGGACCAGACTGGGCCCTTTAATGTGTTTGCCTTGGCATTGATTTGTTTGGATCATAGATCCCACGAAATCTAGACATCCACAATGTTTAATGGCCAAGAGTTCCAAGGTTTAAGCTATGTAACTTACCAACTAAGATCAAATGATATTTCAATAGAATTGGAATGGATATCAAGTGGAAGAACAAGGATCAAGCAAGATTTCGCAGTTCAAGGCCAACCTTGATATGACTGCTATCACAACAACAAAACACAGAAAATCATATTAAATCTCAATTTTAGCAGTCAATAACTGGGCCGCTAAGGTGATATTGACGGTCTAACCTTAGACCGCGTACGGTTGAGTATAACAGGTTCTTAAAGCGAACCCAAAAAGGTCCTCAATTTAGCCCAAATAAGAATGGGTCCAAACAAGAGTTCAGCCCACGAAGCTAAAGTCAATAAAATGGATTGGGCTAGGTTAGAATTGACTGGGTTCAAAAGAATCAGACTAAACCCATGTCCATTACTTAACCTAGGCCAAGAGAGGGATAGCTGTAATGTCTCGGATCTTCGTTGGATCCTTATGGGGTCTTTCGGATCCTTTTCGGTGAGTTTCGGTTCACTTTTGTAGCTCCCGAGTTGAGTTTTACGATCCATGTGGATTTTTCTCTCGTACTAGTTACGGAACCTTGTGGTGAGTTTATCTCTCAATTCATCGACTCGGGGACGATACAGTGGCGATGTACTCTTCGAGCTGATCATTTTGACTATTTTTACGTATTTTTCGGAGTTAGGGCCAAAAATCGGATTTTTCAGAAATTAGGAAAATTCCTAACTTGTTTCCTTTTTCTTTTCCTTCCTCTCTCCTCCTTCTCATTCACGCCGCCGTCGTCTCTCTCTTCCGTTTCTCTCCCGTTTTTTGCCTTCTCGGCTCTGGCTGCAGACGGAGGACCTAGGGGCGAGTGCTGGGGATGCTGTGGAGCTGGTTGGGTGCGCGACGGGGCATGGATGGAGTGGTTTTGGCGCGATCCCGAACGGTGGATTCAAAGCTGGCGTTTGAGCTCGCGGCGCGGTTTTCGGCGTGGTTTAGTCCCTTTGGGGCACGATTTTTTCGGTGGAGGTAGGGTGACGGATCTCCACTTCTCCATGTCCATTTTCCCTGCCATTGCACGTCGTTCGGCGTAGAAATGGCTGAGTTTGGGCTTGTTTAGCCTAAACCGTGATTTTTGGGTTTTGTAGGGTTCACCGGAAAATGGCAACCATTCACGGCGTAGTTAGTGTCAAAATGACCGATGGGATGTCCGGATCCCATTCATGTAGGTTTTGCGTCGATTGGTCGTCATTCAAGGCCGGTAGGAGTCCGGGAACCTCGGTGACTCGTTTTGGGTCGACTCGTTAGAATCGCCCCGATCTTGCGTTTTAATCCATGCATGTGGGCTTTTTAGCCTCCAGATGTTGTTTTCCATCGTGTATCTTTGTTTCCCCTGCGCTTCGGCATAAATGGGGCGTGGAACGGCCCGATTTGGCGTTTTCACTATTTTCCCGCCGTGACCGGTGTAGCTGTCGTTCCAGGGACCGTCACAGTCCCTGAAGGTCCTACGACAGACCGTCACAGCTTCTGGGTATTTTTTTTTGTTTTGGGTAAGTCGGTTCCCCTGACGCGCCTGCCCTTGTGCGTCAGGCTATGTAACGCGCCTGCCCCAGGCCGTTACACCCTGTTTTGGCTGTGTTGGGTGGCTGTGTCGGCTGTCTCTAACGGCCCTGCCCCCGTTCGTCACAGTGTTGTAACGCGTCCGTCGTGGACCGTTACGTGCTGTTTTGGGTTTGTTGGCGTAACGCGCCTGCCCTCATGCGTTAGGTTGGCGTAACGCATCTACGCTCATGCGTGAGGCCGCTGTAACGCACCTGCCCTGGTGCGTTACGTGGCCCGCATTCTATTTTCGTGCCTGTTGGCTCTGACGCGCCTGCTCTGGTGCGTCAGGCTCGTGTAACGCCCCTGTGGTGGTGTGTTACAGTCATGTTGTGGCCGTGATGGCCATTGGGCTTTTCGGTGTGCGGCCGTGTGTTGTGGGTCCGTTCTAAGTAATGTTAGGGGTTGTTTGGGGGTAGGTTTGTGGTGTGGTCTGTCGCCCCCGTGGTCTGGCCGCTTTCCCCGTGAACGTCGGTTGATGTTCCTATGAAGGCTAAGACTACGTTTCCGAGTCTGTCGGCAGTTTCTTGTGCTGCCCTCGGTGTTTGAGGTACGGGTGATAGTGCATGTTTATCTGTCTGTACTTCAGCACCGTGTTTCGAGCTTCTTCTTCTCGTCGCCCTAGACGTCCTGCAGTCGAGGGGTGACCCTGATATACGGTTTGTAAGCTAGTTTCCGTCGGCTCCTGCGGTTACCGTAGCGTCCTACGGGGGGAGAAAACTAGCTAGAGGCCTGGCTCTAGGCAGGAGCCAGTGTGTGCACACGTGGTCAGGGGCAGAGGACTGGCACCGACGGGCGTGACCCTGGCTAGTACTTGGTTTGTTCCTGTTTCGCCTCTCGCTTGTCGCTTCCCAGCCTTGCGAGTTGCTTGAGAGACTTGTGGTTCCGCGTGGGTCTGCGACTCGGGCGTGTTCATGTCGGTGGCACGCAACGGTTGGTCAAGACACTAGTGGGGTTGTCGTGACCTGTCTGGGTTGGCCTTTCCGTGGCTGTACTCGAGGTCTGTATCTTGTCCGGTGCACAACACTCCGGTCCTGTTGCCTGTGCCTGTCTAGGCCTTTTCTAGGCCTTCTTTTGCATGCCCGTTGTAGGTGTAGGTTGGGGTGTTTTGTTTGGCTTTTTCCCTTTTCCTTGCGACTCCCTACTCCTCTTTCCCTTTCTAGGCCTGCTTGCCTGTTCAGGTTATTCCCCTCGTCCTTACCTGTTCCCTACTCCTGTTTCCCTTTCTTTTGCAGCTTTCTAGTGTTGTTTCTTGCTGCTGTCCCTGTTGTTCCGTGTTACTGCGTGTTCTTCAGTGGGGATCCGCGTGACCCCTACTGAGCCAGTGACACGAGGCTCACCCCTTCTTTTTAGGTGGGATGATGTGTTCGTTCTGCTTCCACGGGTCCTGGAGTTCGAGTCGTAGCTGCCAGCTGGTACCTCCGTCGAGCTTCCCCCGACTTCTCGGTACGTCTTTTCTTTCTGTCGACTGTACTGCTGTTAGACTTGTTGTCTTTCCTTTGGACTTGACTCTGGCATGTAATTGTTTAAAATCTGTTAATTAAAATGTAAATTTTATTTCTACTACTTTAGTAACCCGATCTAATGAAATTTAATTCTTGCTGTTATATCTGCCAGTTTAATGTACTACACGACAATCCTTTTTCCCTTCGGAGCTTTACCGCTCTTGGGAGGCCTCGCGGGTTCCAAGTGGTATCAGGTGTATTCGGTTGTCCTACCGGGTATATCTGGTATCCGGGATCCGGGTCGCCACAATAGCGGTCTAAACCTGGGCCGCCAAGGATCGCTTAGCGGTCTCAAGTTGGGCCGCTACGGTCGCAGAGCAGTCTAGATTTGGACTGGCCCAAACACAAATCAAAACACGTCCAGGGGTTCACGTCTTGGGGGTACAACCCACCCGGCGTCCTGGTGGGAATCCCAAGCTCACGGGGACTTACGGAGATCTCATAATAGTGGTCCTAGTCCGACGGAAGTAATATCCGGCAGAGAGGCCCAACTATTACAAGATTGAGGCTATATGAAACACGGAAAACGAGATGGTGCGGTCGGTCAATCCCACCGGAGTGGCATGAATGTCAAACAAGGATATCATAATCATAATATAACAGCATGGTTTGAGATTACAAGATTAATAACCAAGTTTTTACCAAGTTTCACATGATCATTAACTTATAATTGCCAAGCCATCTTTCATGTAAATAAAAGGAGTTTATGTTTCTAACCATGATACTAGATTAATATTGCGTTCTGCATAGTTACATGTCAAGATATCGTGCTAGACAGGGTAAGTTTTCTAGTTAAAAACGCATAAAACAGAGTTTAGAACTTCCTGCCAGAAGCCATGAAACGGTCTATATAAGGGCCACCTGAATGATAAAACGGTCTATCGTAGGGCCGTTTCTTGATTAGAAAATAAATATGCATAAATTTTATTAAATTTGAAAATGCAAGGCTTGAAGCGGTCTATCGTGCGACCGCTATATTACTGGCGGTCTCTGAAAGGACCATTTACCAACCCAAGACTCCACCGACTACGAGCCTCAACACATCATGATAAAAACTTCGATTTCAAGCGTTAGGGTGAATAAAAATTGGGGAAAATATTGCCATTAGAAAGAGCATTCAAAACCGCATAAGATCACATGCTTCAATTAAAATCTAAAGTGATTTAACTAACATAAAACGGATCAATATGGAACTTAACCCTTCGGATGTACCTCGGGGTAAACAATGAAATTAGAGTAACATGGTGCATGGAATTTGGGCAATCGGGTATCAAAAGAAAGAGCTCAGCAATGCGAACAAGATGGTATAATTAAATTTTAGTTCAACCTGAGAGACACCTACCGATTTGGAAGAGGAAAGGGAAGATGCGCTAAAACCCTAATCGCGAACACGTCGACGTTCTCGCCCTAATTCGCCCTCGATCGACCACGATTGCTTGCGCCACCTGTTGGAAAAACAAAAGGAGGTCTAGGACTGTGAAAGCCCTTTACTTATAGTGGTTGAGGAGGCTTCCAGAGATCGAATTGGCTAAGAGAGTCCAAAGGAGGAGAATCGACGAAAAACTCGATATGCCTACCTAATCCACGTCGCCGCCGTTGAGAGAGGCATCTAGAAGCTAGGGTTTCATGGGTAAAACGATCTACTAGGGTTTATCTATCAAATGGGCCTGGTCTGGGCTCGAATGGTTGAGAATTGGGCTCTAATTTGATCGTTTAAGATTGACCTATTAAAATAACGAATTTAGCCATTAATCCATATTAATTTTTTAGTTGACATTATTGTTAAACACTTCGTTCTCTACAAGAATATAATTTTTCTATATTTTTAGAAATTAGTCAGAACTTTATCCTACGGGTGAAATTGCATTAATTTATTCTATATGTTCAGATTATTGTGGAAAAATTCAATTGCATTGTGAAATATGAAATTCTTTTTATGGTCATTGCAGAAAATAATTATTTCTTTTGATTGACATAATTTGGCCGCTTTCAAAAATAAACAATATTTTTTTTATATAAACGAGGCCAAGAGATACTTATTGGGGGGTGCACGAGGTGTGCAAAATCCGCCAATAGTATCCGGCCCTAAGTTTTATTGATATCAGCACAATCAGTTACAATTTGAACCACGGGACATCCCCCTGGGTATGAGCTAAATAGAAGAAAGAAAGAATAATTAGAGATCTGTACAAGTCTCATCTCCTCCAGCTAGGGAGACCAACTGCATCAACTATGGCACAACCACGAGCTCTACTTGGAAGATCCCTCCAGCTACTATAGTCTATGTTGGTTTTGTTGGCACATGCTATAGAGGCTAGTGCATCTGCTACCGAGTTGCCCTCTCTGTAAATGTGCTTAATGTTCCAGCCATATCTCGTTAGAATATCTCTTATTTCAACCCACCATTTACAAATCCTCCATGGAGGCTTGTCATTGGATTGTATCAATGATATAAGGGCTTTGGAGTCAGAATATATCACTGCTGCATACAACCCACTCTTACTTAATATTCTAAGACCATCCAGTAGTGCTCTTGCCTCAGCCACCATATTGCTCCCCACACCATAATAGTAGGAAAAGCCATATATAAACTCCCCTCTGCACCCTCTGATGCATCCTCCTCTACTAGAGTGACCTGGGTTTCCTTTAGAGGCCCCATCAACGTTTAAGGCAACGCCTGTACTCGGGCATGACCATTTAATGATTTTTGGGGGCTTCTCTGCAGCACTGAACTCAAGATTAAACTGATTCATTATAGCTCTGTCTCTTGCTGAAGGGACCCTGTTGAAAGTGGTCTGTTTCATGGCAAAATCCAGATGCTTCACAATTTGCTGCTGTAAGACTCTAATAGATGGCCCCTTGTCTTCATATTTGAGCTTGCACCGCGCTTTCCATATCTCCCACAAGATGTGCATCATGGTGAAAATGGCCGCAAAGCCAAGAGGAGATTTGTTGTCAGCCATACAAATAACATCCCAGCAGAACCCTGTGACAGAACTAAAGTTTCTGCAGCGGGAATCAAATAGGGTCTTAAAGAATAACCACAGCGGTTTGGCAAGTTCGCTATCTAGAAATAAATGATTCATATTTTCTTCCTGATTGTTGGACTTGCAGCAAACGCATTTAGATGGGAGATTAATTCCACTGATCTTCACCATACTATCAACCGGGACTGCAATATGCAGAACCCTCCAGCAAAACATGGAGATTCTTGGGGGGATTTTAACTCCCCATACCTTTTTAAGAGGTTGTCTTCTGTTCCCTTGTTGTCTAACGGCATTGTATGCAGATTTACTAGTGAAAGTACCATCTATGTTAGGAGCCCAGACACACATATCCGCCTTCTGTTCAAGCTGTATTGTTCTGACTTTTTGTACCATGCTACAGAGGAATATGGGACCAGACCAAGTGGTTTGGATTGGAGATGGCATCCCTAAGAGTAATCTTCGAGAGATTAGCATGAGGTGCCAGCACCATACCACACCAATTATCCTTCAAAATATCAATGGTGTTTCCATTCATGGGGATCCACCGAGTGCTGGACAGCACAGTATGCTTAGCCGTGTTGAAAACATCTTTCCGAACACCAGTAGGGAATGGCTTTACTATACTGCTGAGGTGCCCTTTAACATACCTCGACATTGCATATTGAGACCACAAGGAGTTTTCATTTAATATCCTCCACAATTGCTTTGCCACCATAGTGATTTGGATGTGGTTCAGGCTTTTTATCCCAAGACCACCTTCCTCAATAGGTTTGGTGATGTTTTTCCAGGACACCCAGTGGCGCTTAGTACCTTCATTGCCACTCCAGAAAAAGTTTGCACATATCTTGTTAATAGTTTGAATAATTGTTGCTGGAAGGCAGGAAGCACTGGCAGTATATATGGGGATGGATTGAAGCACTGAGTTGATTAGGCACCTTCTTCCTGCTTGAGATAGGTACTTGGACTGCCAACTATCTAACCTTGTACATATTTTATCCAGCACATATTTATAATGTGAGATTTTTTTCCTCCCTTCAAATAATAGAACCCCAAGATATGATTGGAGGCCCATCTTGTGTTGAAATCCAGTATTATCTGCAATTCTTTTGATAGCTGCAGGAGCTGCTTTATGTGACACTATGAAGCTGCTCTTATTGCTATTTACTTTCTGACCAGAGGAATCTTCATACTTCTTAATGAATTGTAGAAGCCTTTTGATGTTTTTTGCCATTCCATTTAGGAACACCAGGGTGTCATCAGCATATAATAAATGAGTGATCTGCTTGCAGCCTCGAGGCACCTGAAACACCTGAACCTGCCCACTAGTGAACAGCTTGGAAATCCCTCTGCTTAGGGCTTCTTCAGCAATGATAAAGAGGGCCGGGGCCAAGGGATCCCCTTGTCTTACACCTCTAGAAGATTTAAAGAAACCGGTTGGGGATCCATTGAATAGGACTGAGAACCAGTAATTATTGAGCATCATTGAAATCAAGGAGCAGAATCTTTTAGAGAAACCAAACGCATTCATGACAGCAATCAAGAAGTCCCATTCAATTCTGTCGTAAGCTTTGGCCATATCTAATTTGAGAATGATGTTATTGCCTCTGGTTTTCCTGCTCAGTTCTTTCATCATTTTAGCAGCTAATGATATTGTGTCCACTATATTTCTTCCTTTGACAAAAGCTCCTTGATTTTCAGAGATAATATTAGGAAGGATATTGACCATCCTATTACTAATAATTTTAGAAATGATCTTATATGTGAAGTTGCAAAGACTAATTGGCCTCATCTCAGCAAAGGAACTTGGAGAAGCTACCTTTGGAATCATAGCAATCAGAGAGGAAGTAGTACCTGTTGGTAGGGGCATGCCTTTAAAGAAACCCTGGATAGCCTGAATGACATAATCTGAGATGATATCCCAACAGTGAGTAAAAAACCTCCCCGTGTAGCCATCAGGCCCTGGGGAGCTATCAGGGGATAGGGCATATACAGCAGATTTAATTTCCTCTCTATCAGGAACATCTGTCAGGGCTCTATTTTCATCTTCAGAAATTAAGCATGGTATGTGCTCCAGTATATGAGGCTTAATTTTATGTTCAACAGTTTTGAATTGCTGTTCAAAGAATTCCACCGCTTTGGCCTTTAGCACATTTTCATCCTCACACCATTCTCCATTATCTAGCTTTAATCTGTGGATTGCCATTCTAGCTCTCTTTTGCTTCACATACTGATGAAAGAACTTGGTGTTTCGATCCCCCAGTTGCAGCCAATTTGTTCTAGATTTTTGGCCCCATAATATTTCCTCTAACTGTAGACACCTCCTCAACTTGGCTTGAGCAGCTTGTAGAGCTACTCTATTATCCTCATTAGGATCTGCATCAAAGACAGATTCAGCCAGCAAAACCTCTTCTTCAGCTGTTTCTTTCCTTTCAAAGATATTTCCAAAATGCTCCTTGTTCCACTGTTTTATCGCAAGTTTAATGACTTTGAGCTTATGTTGGAGATTGCAGAATGCTTTGTAGCTATTCCTTGGAGCTGCATCCCAAGCTTATCTTACCATACTTTTAAAGTCATCCTCCTCTAGCCACATGTTCTGGAAAACAAATCCACTAGGACCAGACCTTGATTGTGGAGTGTGTACAAGCAACGGGGAGTGGTCCGAAGGTTCTCTCAGCAAATGTTTTACTGTTATCGCTGGGCCTTTTTCAATCCAGCAGTCATTGAGCAACACTCTGTCCAGCCTTGCCCTTATATTGTGCGCCCCAGTTTGATTATTCGACCAAGTAAATGGTTGACCCACATAACCAGCATCCATCAGACCAGCCACAGCACTGAATCCCTGAAAATCCATCATGGAGTTAAAGAAACCCATAGTACCCCCTTTCTTTTCCTCTGGCACCATTATTGCATTAAAGTCACCACCTACTAGCCAAGGATGAGCTATTGAACCTCTAAACTGAATAAGATCTTCATACATCTCTCTTCTAACAGCTACATTACAGGAGGCATAGACAAAGGTAGCGAAATACTCCACACAACTACCTTGCTGAATTTTGACAGTGATGAATTGTATATTGCTTTGCACAACCACAACAGCCACGGAACGTTGCCAGAGCAGCCAGATTTTAGAGTTCTCCTCCTGATTCACACAAGCACAATCAAATTTGAGTTTCTGTCTTACATTATCCAATCTATCAGCACCAATCTTAGGTTCAATTATACAGACCATTTGAGCTTCATGTTTGTTAATGTGATTATTTATGCTGCGTATAGCCTTTGCATTGCCGATGCCTCTAACGTTCCAAATCAATATTGGACCAATCATTGAGATTGAGAGCATGATTGCTTACCACCAGCTAAAAGTTTAGCTTTTGCCCTCGTCAATGGTTGTTTCTTATTTTTTTTCCAAGTTTATTTTTTGGCCTTCATAGCACTTTGCATCCACTTGGTCATTCCCCATAGAAACCTCCTGCATGAATATATTCTCTGCATTGGATTGGGCAGCCACAGACAAATCTCCAATGCTATTTGGGAAAGTAGAGAGGAATCTGCTCACACTGACGATATCAGAGGTATTAATAACATTCCCAAGCTGATTGCTATCTTCACACCCCAGAGCAAATATCCTGCCATCATCACCATTGCTAGTTGAAGTTTTACCAGTTTCCATACCTTCCTCTACAACAAGATCCAGGTGTGTTCGTGAAGCTGGCTCATGGACAGCATGATCCTGCAGGGGGGCTCGAATATCATCATGGTGATCACCTGAAATTGTGTTGATATTCTGTTCCCCGTTTTTATCTTTGGGTATGGCTTTAGCCATCACCATTTGGGTTGAAGGGAGCCCTAAGCCTCCAAATTGATTGGAGGTGGAGGGATGATTTACATCATCAGCTTTCTCCAGAGGTACATTGTTGCTTATTGCTTTATCCTTGGTTCTGACTACTAACTCTGATGTGTTTAGCAATTCCTCACCAGAACCCATCAAAACCTCTGTCTCACCTTGCTCCAGAGGTTCATTATCCTGTAATGCAGAGAATCTATTGGACATTGAAGCAATCTGTCGAACACCTTGTGGACCTGCTACCCTGGGCACAAAAACCTTTTTAACAGGCTCATTTCCAACGTCATTCTAGGACTGCTGCTTACTAATATTATTCATCTTCTTCTTCTTACACGCAGGTGCCATGTGTCCTAACTTATGACATAGTGAGCATAGCACTGGGACTCGGTGGTAGTTCACCGGTTGCCAAAATCCTTCCCCATCCAAATCTATCCACAGTCTTTCCTTCCTAGGAGCAGATAATTCCAACTCCACACAAGCCAATGCCTCTGCAGTGTCTGTCATGGCTAAAGTTTTTTCATGGATCCTCAGCACAGGGCCAAAATTACCAGCAATAGACTTCATACAATCTTCATGATATAGGTTGGCAGGCAGCGATGGAAATCCCAACCAAACCGGAGCCGATGCAGGATCTGCATTGTAGTCAAAGTCCTTCGTCCATCGAAAGAATCTAAACAGGTATCCCTTTATGTACAGATTCTTCTGTAGTAGCAACTTCAGGAAGTCATCTTCACAGCCAAGTCGTAATAGGAGATGCCTTTGATTCAGCCTGCTAATGATAAAGTCCATCGACAAGGCCATCCTCTGTGTTAGACAGAACTTGATCTCAGGAAAGGATGGCCTTCCGTAAGAGCATTTCGCTATGATTGCAAAATTCAGGCACTGCATAGAAGCTTGGATTTTCGCCTTAGAAAAGAAAACAGCCGGTTCTCCTTGGTCGGTGAAGCGAGGTTCCTTCAAAGGAATCACTAGCGTGTCTTTATTCTGAGATGATATCAACATTTGTGCATAAGTCCTCCGTGGACCCGAATGCTTCGACGAGGCGGTGACCTCAGCATTGGTTCCACCATAGCATAGGGCTGGAGCTGCCCGGGGAGAAGACGATGTGGCTGTTGACGGCGGGGGCTCCCCCACCGCCACCTTCATATCCGGCGGCGCGCACTACCCTGAAAAAAAAATAAACAATATTCTCTAATTAAGAAAATTATAAAAAAATAGCAAGGAAAAAAATCTTTAATTCTAACACATATTTCAAAATCTTACTTTTATATTTTATTATTTAACCGGGGTGTTGCAGGTCTTGTACCCTGGGGGCCGATCCCAGTACTTCCAACTGACAGCTCCACGCTGCCAGTCGCCGTAGGTCGGCTCTTCTCGGTCTACCATCTCGGGGCGGAGTCTTCCTCCATTCCCCAGAAGAAGCGTTGCGACGGCCGTGAAGCTAGACGGCTCGCCAGTGCAACCAGCAACTCAGGCAAGACTATTCTTGTCGGTGACTTGCGGATTCGCCTCGATGGGGGTGAACCAATCACACCCCAGGAACGGACCGTTCCCACGATCCCTACCTCCAACCGTTTTGATCTCCTACAGCAAACGCGAGAGGACAAGGCAAAGCTCAGAGAAGCGGGCACCTCGGTAGCAGTCTGGGGGCATCCACATCGGCCCGACTCGCTGTAGACATGCCAGCTTTGACATTGTGGTGAGTAGATCTCGTATTATATTATGATGCCCCAAAGCGGCCCTCCCGGTCGAATTTTTTAAATGGTCTTCAATTTTCTGACGAAGTTGAATAATGGTGAAACATGCATTCATGGTCCGAGTACATTGTTGGTCTGAGCATATGTATATAACAAGGTTCGTGCATCTTCATAGCAAGTCTATACGTTGCAGCAAGTCTGTACGTTCAAGTCTATACGTTCAAGCAAGTCTGTACGTTGCAGCAAGTCTGTACGTTCAAGTCTATACATTGGCTTCACAAAGTCTGTACATTCCTATCTTTACCTACGTTACATCCTCAAAGTCTACACATTCCTTCCAAGTCTATACATCCATTTCCAAAGTCTATACATCCACTCCAAGTCTATACGTCCATTTCCAAAGTCTATACATCCACTCCAAGTCTACACATTCCTTCCAAGTCTATACATCCATTTCCAAAGTCTATACATCCACTCCAAGTCTATACATCCATTTCCAAAGTCTATACATTCATTCCAAGTCTACACATTCCTTCCAAGTCTATACATCCATTCCAAGTCTACACATTCCTTCCAAGTCTATACATCCACTCCAAGTCTATACATCCATCTCCAAAGTCTATACATTCATCCTCTCAAAGTCTATGCATTGACTTCCTCAAAGTCTATACGTTCCTATCTTTACCTATGTTACAAAGTTCAAAGTCTATACATTGGCTTCCTCAGAGTCTATACATTGGCTTCACCAAGCCTGTACATCCCCTCAAAGTCTATACATTGGTTTCCTCCTAATCATCCTCACGTCTCTTTCTCTATTGACTACCTCTCAAAGTCTATACATTGTGTCTATACATTGACTACGTTACATCTCACGTATCTCTCTCTCTCTCTCTATTTTCTTCCCTCTCTCTCTCTTACGTAGCCCCCTTCTCACTGTTCTTACCCTCACTCTCGCTGCACACACCCCACGCACTGTTCTCACTCCACTGCACACACACGACACACACCCACACCCCTCTCACTGCACACACCCTCACTCACTGTTCTCACTCCACTGCACACACACGACACACACCCACACCCCTCTCACTGCACACACCCTCACTCTCACTGCACACACTCGACACACACAGACACGGACCCCATCTCCTCTGCCACTGCCATCGTCCTTCCTCTCCCCCTCTCCCTCTCTTGCCCATGATACTACCGCCACTGCCACCCCCTGGACAGAACCCGGGGGCGACACCACAGCCACTGACCCTCTCTCCCATCTTCCTCCTCTGCATACTCACGTATTCCCCCTCGAAGCCCACTACTCCACAGCCGTTCCATCCACGTCCCCAGCCGATTGCCACCGTCCGCGAGCTCCACCTCCACCGGCTTCCTCCCAACACCGTCACCGTGAAGCCTCTTGCCACCAGCATCCCCACGCGACCGCCGCTGCCGCACCGACGCCACCGTGCCACTGCGAGTCCGCCTCCAAGCATCTCTCCACCGACGTCGCCGTGCGAACCCCCCTCACCAACCACTCCGGACGCCGTCTGCCGCCGCTACCGCCCCTCCTCCGTTGTCGCTCGGCCATCCACGCCAGCCGGCCACCAACAACCGCCGGACGCCAACTAGCCACCGCTGCCGCTACTGCACGCGCGCCACCGACATCGCCTCCCGTTCGCATGCCTTCGACCCCGAACCGCCGTGAAGCTCCCGACGCCGCTGTCCCTTGCCATCCCACGTCCGCCGTCATGCCCGTCCTGAAGCCACCGTCCACAAGCATCCTCATCGCCGTGCATGCATTGTGAACCCGTCGTCGTCCACCGAGCCCCCCGCCGGCTAGCTCGCCGTTACGAGCTCCTCTCCCACTCTCTTCTCTTCTCTCTCTCCACCTCCTGATCGCGGCTTCTCTCTCCCTCTCTCCTTCTCTCTCCTCCCCCCTCTCTCTTTCCCTTTCTCTCTCCCCCCGTGTCTCTCTCTTCCTCTCCCTCCGTGTTTCTCTCTTCTTCTCTCTCCCTCTCTCCCCCACCGATCTCTCTAACTCTCTCTCTCGATCTCTCTCTCTCTCCCTCCCATTTCTTTTATTTATTTATTTTTTCTTCTCCCCACTCTGCTCTCTCCCTTTCTCACTCCCTCTCTCCCCCTCACCTCTCTCGATCTCTCTCCCCCCTCTCTGCTTTTTCATCCGCTCTCTCTCCTCCTCTCTCTCACTCCCTTCCTCTCTCTCTCTTCTCTCTCCTTACCTCTATTCTCTCTCCCCCCGTCTCTATCTTCTCCCCACTCTCAAACTCCCTCTCGCACCCCCCTCTCTCTGTTCCCTCACTACACTCTCCCCCTCTCTCTGTCTCTCTATCCCGCCTCTCTCTCATCCTTCTCTCCATTCTTTATTGTTTTTTTAAATATCTCTCTCCTCTCTCTACCTCTCTCTCCTCCCCCCTCTCCTGCTTCTCTCACTCTTCTCTCTCTCCTTACCACTCTCTTTCTCTCCCTCTCGATCCCACTCTCTTTCTTTTTTTCTTTTTTTTTCTTTTCCTCTCACACCCTCTCTCCCCCTCTCTCTCTTTCTTCTCCCCTTCTCTCTCTCTGCTTTCGCCGCCCCCCCTCTCCTCACTTCTTTTTCTTTTTTTCTTTTTTTTGTTTTATTCTCCCAACTCCTTCTCTCTCCTCCCGTCTCTCTCAGCCATCTCCCTTCTCCTCTCTCCCTCCCATTCCTTTTTTTATTATTTTTTTATCCCCTCTCTCATCCTCTCTCTCTCGTACATCTCTCTCTCACCCTCACTTTCCCTCTCTTCTCACACCCTCTCTCTCTATCTGCCTTTTACCCTCCCATATATATATATATATATATATATATATATATATATATATATATATATATATATATCCTTCATATATATCTTCTATATATCTTTTAGGTACATATATATCATATATATAAAAACTACAAAAAAAATCTAAAAAAAAAGAGCTTTCTCTCTCTCTCTCTTGATTTCTATTTCATTCCCTAATCCCCCTCTATCTTTCCAGATATCATTAGTTTTTTTTATTTATCCATTTACTTATATCTTTAACCATCTTCTCTCACCTTATATATATATATATATATATATATATATATATATATATGTTCTTACCTTATATATATATACATGTGTGTTCTCATGTTCGACCTAACTAGTTTCTGAAGTCCGCTCTGAAGCTCCTTGGTCGTGCTATGCTCGTGCTGTTGAAACCCTTCCCAAAGCCCGTCGTCGGCCTCCTCCGATAAGTTTTTCTCTCCCTTTTATTTTTAATCAGTCAGTCGATCATATTGCATGCATCATTTTAGCATCTGTGCCATGCCTTTCTCCCCGAGAGGGCCTGGTTTGTGAGTGTCTTCACACTTATGCATTTCATCACATCATCTCCCATTCTTTAGTTCAAAAGGGGTTTTAAATACCACCATCCAGGGTAACCGAAGGAAGCCCTCTTCATCGGACGGCCGACAGAAGAGGAAGAGAGGACCCGCACTGCTCCCGCTCCGGCGGCGAACGCGATCACAGCTTTCCCGTGGGGTTCTCAGCCCCTGGCGATCACATCCCCCTCCTCATTTCTTTTCTGTCACTTTCTCCTTTTGTTTAAACCCCGTGGACGGAAGTAATTCCTCGCGGAGGTCTCTGCGACGGAAATAAATCCTCGCGAAGGTGTACGTGACGAAAGTAATTCCTCGCGAAGCCTTTTCATTCTGCCATTTTATTCTTTTAATTTCTGTCTAAACCCTGCGACGGAAGTAATTCCTCGCGAAGGTGCACGTGACGGAAGTAATTCCTCGTGAAGCCTTTTCATTCTGTCATTTTATTCCTTTAATTTCTGTCTAAACCCTGCGACGGAAGTAATTCCTCGTGAAGGTGCACGTGACGGAAGTAATTCCTCGCGAAGCCTTTTCATTCTGTTATTTTATTCTTTTAATTTCTGTCTAAACCCTGCGACGGAAGTAATTCCTCGCGAAGGTGCACGTGACGGAAGTAATTCCTCGCGAACCCTTTTCATTCTGTTATTTTATTCCTTTAATTTCTGTCTAAACCCTGCGACGAAAGTAATTCCTCGCGAAGGTGCACGTGACGGAAGTAATTCCTCGTGAAGTCTTTTCATTCTGTCATTTCATTCCTTTAATTTCTGTCTAAACCCCGCGGAGAGTAATACCTCGCGGCGGTCGTATGTATATACTTATATTTATTACTTACATTGCAGTAAAAATCCCGTAAGGCCAATGTCTCGCGGTGGTTTCTATATATGTACAAATATTCATTACTGCTGATATTGCTACATTGCTGTTAAAACCCCGCAAAGATCAATGTCCTGCGGTGGTATATTTTTGTTCATATTGTTCTTATAATTGTCTGATTAGTGGCATATCGTTACAAATTCCGAGTTTACGTGTCTCTCAAACTCTATTACGTAGGTTCTCAGACTCCTCGGTATATGAAAAGCTGCTCGCGGAACGGTAAGTCACGCTTACCGGGAAAGGGTCAGTTTGCGCGAGAGGGTCTTCGGACCCCTATCTCCGCCACGTACCGGAGTCTAATAAGTCTACCTTCTTTGTGTTCCACCAGAATGTTTCTTGCAAGTCACACTTTCCACCACTTTTCTCGTATTACCCAGTAATCCATTCCTCGTTCCTCTTTTCCTTCCCTCTCCATTGCTACGATCTCGTCCTACACATCTCTTCTCTTGGGACCCGACGTTGGTGTGATTTCCTCGTCCACATCTCTTGGCGATCACGGTGGGACGTCTTTTTTGCTTTCTTTGGTTACCCACGGACTTTTTGCACCCACAGTGCCTTTTCCTATTGCGCCCACGCGCGCCCACTTTTGGCACCCACAGTGCCTTTTCCTCTTGACACCCACGCGTGTCCCTCCTTTCGGCACCCACGTGTGCCTTTCCTATTGCGCCCACGTCCGCCTACTCCCCTCGTGCACCCCGTGCACTCCCCCGGTCCCTTGTGGTTACTTGAGAGGTCGACGTTGTCTCGTGCACCCACGTGTGCCCCCTCCTTTTGGCACCCCCGTGTGCCCTCTCCTTCCGGCACCCACGTGTGCCCCTTCTGATTACGCTTACGCGTCACATTTGTCTCCCCGATAGTACTTTATCATCCCAATTTCATCCTTCGTTCACTACGTGCATTCTTCCACAATCCCTGCACTCCCCCGGTCCCTTGTGGTTACTTGAGAGGTCGACGTTGTCTCGTGCACCCACGTGTGCCCCCTCCTTTTGGCACCCCCGTGTGCCCTCTCCTTCCGGCACCCACGTGTGCCCCTTCTGATTACGCTTACGCGTCACATTTGTCTCCCCGATAGTACTTTATCATCCCAATTTCATCCTTCGTTCACTACGTGCATTCTTCCACAATCCCTTGTAAGGTCTGAAAAGAGTCGCGTCGTTATGGAAAAGGAGTGTTGTGATGTTTGTTTAATTTTTTTTGTTGTATATATTTGTTCTTTGTTTATATATCTCTTGTTAAATTCAGCACTGCATTGCATATCATCTCCCTTTTATTTTTATTTCTTTTGTTCCATTTTTTTAGGATCACCCTTTCTTGGTGAAGGAAGGACTCTCCATCGGGAATTCCTCTCGACGGACTAGGATCTCCTTCATTGAGACCTCCGTAAGTCCCCGACATCGAAGGATTCCCTCTTCGTTCAGTGGGCAGGTTGTACCACTGAAGTTCCCCAGAGTTTAGTTACCCATTCGTGGTGAGGCGAGCGACCTTATCTGACATGGCGGTGGCCAAAATTCTAACTAGGGTCCTGTCTTTTGTGTGAACCCCTCGTTTGTGAAAAGAGAAAAGAAAAAAAAAGAAAACAAACCAAAACAAACCAAAACAAAAAAGAGACGTAAAGCATCCACTTGTGTGTTAATCTCTGCTACTTGTATGCTGGTGTATGTTATTACGTTCTGGAAAAGTGTTAAGGATGGCCGAGTATAATTACGATACTTTCGAGGCTGACGCCTTCGGCTATGAGCCCCAAGTGCATGACCCAGGTCATGGCTCTTACATAGAATACAGCCCGGACCGGGGCTATCAAGGTGAGCCCCATGTCTACGCCATGGACGCCGGTCCATCCCACGAGCTCTCACATGAGGTGCCGAATGTTGCCGGGGATACATCTTCCCCCCAGGACATCTCCTCTCTGTTAGGTGTCCTTGCCAACACCCAGCTCAACCCTGAGCAACTCCAGGCCTTCCAGGCCATTTTGAAAGGGAAATCGATTTCCCCCTCTCCCACGGAGCCGAATCCGGCTGCTACTCCTGTCCAAGAGTCTGTACAGGCCATTCCCTCCCCCTCACTCTTCGGGCAGGCAAATCAACAGCCTCCCTCCTTCCGATTCCCCTCCCAATCTCCGGCGCCAGCCGCCCTTCAAACACCAATCCAACCGGGCCTATCCACTGGTAGACCCCAATACCCTTCCTGTCCTGGGTTTCCTTCTCAGGCCTCCGGGAGGCCTACCCCTTCTCTGTGGCAAGCGCCACCTTCACCAATTGACCCGTTCACCCAGTCCCTCTTGAACAAGCTGAACAAGATGGATGAGCAATTTCGAAACTTACAGAAAATGGTGGATGTAAAATCCACCCCTGAAGTTTCTCTGCATGTCCTACCAATGTTTCGTCTTCCCCCTTCTGAGATGCCCACGTACCGTAGGTACAATGGCACTGGCAACCCCTTTACCCATCTGAAGGACTTCATGTATGAGTCCTCGTTCTGGCAGAATGATAAAAGATCCCTGGCATACCTTTTTAGGAGATCATTAGATGGCCCTACGCTGGAATGGTTCTACGCCCTAGAGCCGAGTGAGGCTGAGGACTTCGACGTGGTTCAGAGGAAGTTCCTACAGAGATACCGGGATCGGGTTGGCCCGTCTCTTTCTATCACCGACCTGGTCGCCGAAAAAATGAAGTCGGACAAAGATTTCGTCTAGTATGCCGATAGATGGAGGTCTCTGGCAGAGAGGATAAAGGATACCATCTCAGAGCCAGAGCAGGTAAAGATGATTATATCAAATGCTACCCCCCAGTTTAGGCATATCCTGGCAATGAACAAGCTCAACACCATGGAGGAACTGTACGAGAGGGCTCGGTATGTCCAGACACAACTGAAAGATTCCCCTCTCATGCATATGTTCGAGCCACCAAAGCCGAGGGTGTTTAGGAAGCCGGGCACTGGTGTCCAAGGTGGGGTGATAGAAGGGGTAGTGACAAATGAGCAGGTGAGTGCGGTTGGCAATCCCAACCAGCAAGCCGACCCCAGGCCTCCACAAGCCCTACCACTCCCCTTCCATCAGAACCAATAGGGTCAGCAACCCTATCGTCCTCCCCTACAAAACAACTTCTATCAGAACAATGTGGCACGACCCTTCCATCCCCAACAACAACAACCGCCACCTGCTCAGTACCATCATGTTCCACCCCCGGGGAACTACGCCCCCCCACAACAACAGAGAAGGCCGATTGGCCCGAAGAGAGCTCACTACCCACCATTGCCGGAATCACTACCGGACATCTTTAATGCTCTCATGGCTGTTAATTCACTCGTCTTGCCTAAATAAAGACCCATATGGCCGCTAAACATTGACACGTCCAAATATTATGTTTACCATAGGCAGCCGGGCCATACAGTGCAGAACTGCTTTGATTTTAAGGACTACATTTATGATATGAATGATGGACACTTAATTGATTGGGATGAAATGAGGAGAGTTGTCGCCACTTTGAAGGCAAGGAGACCTCCCCCCAGACCGCAATTACAACAACAACAACAACCCCAACAACAACAACAACCTCAACAGGTCCCACAACAACAACCGAACATGGGCATTGTTCAAAATCCACTCCCGGAGCACCAACGACCCAATCAGCAAGTCAACCCCATCTCTTCCTTCCCAGAAATCGGAAGAGGGCAAGGTTGGTGCACGGAGGGCACCTCCGTTCTTGTTGCCAATCACGTTCCTAGCCAACCCCCTCGCCTCATCCGGTCGGCACCTCTTTCTGCTCGAACCACGCCACAACCCCCGAGTGGACCTCCTTATGTCCCACAGTCATCACGCCCTCTTATCCGCTCCTCCGTCGCCAGTTCCCGCCCGGTCCAGCCCTCCACCACACCTCTACCTACACCCTCAAAGCCCCTAATTTTGCCTCGCCCATCCGAGGCCCCATCCACCTCCGCCACTCCTTCACCCCTACCCTCGAAACCTCTCATCATCCACCATCCATCCCAGGTGCCATCCACTACGCCTCCATCTCTCCCAAACAAACCCCTCATTAGGATCCCTACACCTGTCATCACCTCCGCTCCGCCGACCATCCCTCCCCCACTTAAACCTCTGATAAAACCCATACCTAACCCCGTCGAGGTGCAACCAAAGCAACAAGCCATGGTGCTCCGAAGTGGAAGGATCTTCCACCGAGTTTTTCCCCAGAATGGTCAGAGTCCAGAACAGTCCCAACAAGAGAAAGGAACTGAAGAGCAGTTAGAGGAATCCATCCCCGGGACAAAATATGATCTTCTAAAACATCTGGACAAGATGCCTGCCCGAATCTCCATCTTGGAATTGATTAAGAGGTCCACGTCCCATCAAGAGGCACTAATGAAGTATCTCCAAATGGTCATGGTGAACGAGGATCTCCCGGTAGAGAAGATATCGTCGGTGCTGACACCGACAAGCACGCAACCGGCCATCACATTCCATGACCACGAGCTTGCCCCCCAGGAAGCTCAGAAATATGCTTTGTGCATTGCAGTGAAGATCAACGGGGTGCCCGTAAACCCGTGCCTAGTGGACACAGGTGCCTCAATCAATGTGATCTCCATGAACACTCTCTTGCTATGTGGGGTTGATTTAGAACAGATAAGGCCATCGGCTATCACAGTCACCGCATATGATAATAGCAAGAGGCCTCCGCAGGGAAGGATTATCCTTAATGTAGAAGTGGGTCCTGTTGCTGTTCTTACGGAGTTTCACATCCTCGACATGGACCCCACGTTCAAGGGCATATTGGGTCGTCCTTATATAGAGATGTTGAATGCCGTCCCTTCCACCAACCACCAATGCTTAAAATTCCCGTACAAAGGACGGATCATCAAGGTGTTTAGCATGCCCCTGCTCCCCACGGTGGATGCTGTTAACACTTCATTGCCCTCTGTTTGGCCGACCCATAGGCCTATCCTTTCTCTGCTGGATGTGTGTGACCCTAGCCGCCCTTCACCAACGCAAAGAAAGCCACTTCTCGGGCCGACGCCAAGTTCCCCTTCCCACTCCAAGGGATGGGAGATCATGAACAACTTAGGTTACCATCAAGGCAAAGGTCTAGGAGCACAATTACAAGGAAGACTGAGACCGGTAGGGAAGGCCGAGGTAATCCTAAGAGCTGGCTTAGGTTTTGAAGGCCCGATTGAGGAAGATGGAGAACCTCTTACATGGACCTTGTACTCTCATTTCATAAAAGGGCCGGTTATACAGTTTGGGGATCAGTCGCAAGAATCACATGGGGAAGTTTGAATTGCCTACTTAGCCGAAAGTTGCTCGAGGGCTACAAAGAAGGGGAAGCACGATGACCCGGACTGCGAGTGGAACAAGTGGTTTGATATACATGATATTTCCATTGCACTACAGTAGATGTTCTCACCTCCGGACTTGGAGGAGCCACTTTTGATCTCCGAGGTGTCAAAAGGGGTTGTTGACATTGCTGAAATTCCAAGTTTTCCTCGCCAAGAGGACGTTGCCATTGACGGATCGCTTTCCGTCATTCTATCTAATCATTCTCTTCAGCCGTTGCTGCTGACTCTTTCTTGGGCTAGACGTTTGTCTGATGATATTCCTAGGTCCCCTTCTCTACTCACATTCTTGCGCAGGTTTCTCAGCCCGCGCCAGATTTTCAACCATGATCTGCTCAACGAGCCTTACAACCCCTTAGCTATATTCCCCTCCTCTTATTCCCCAAGTTCTTTAAATTGTCTTGTAATTGAAAATGAAAATGAAAAAAAAACGTCAATTTTTGAACTCCTCAATAGTGCATTTCCTTTGAGGAGACCTCCTACATCTCTCACGAGTATGCCCCGACTTACGGGCCACTCATTCAAGGTCCCCTGAGTGACCTTCTTTACCCCTCAACCGAGGGGTCTTTTCCTGTACATTCTTCAACTTCTTCTTCGTCCGTATAACAAGTCAGTCAGGTTAGGAATAATGAGTCAAGGGTAGTGCCTAGAAGAAAATCCAAGGGTAGGCAAATTCCTCGTCGATTTCTTCTAGATTTAGCCAATAGGTGTAAAGCCTTTCTAGCCATTCCTCAATTGCTAGAAAATCCCATCCAACTGTCAGAGTTAGAATGCAAGGAGGATTGCACAATTGATGAGGGGTATGGAGTTTATGAGCTCACAGATGAAGAGTACCCTATTGGAGAAGGGGACGAAGAATATGAGGACGCGGCTGATGCTTATGCCAGCGGAATGAGGAGGTTTGACGAACCATCAGCCGCTATAGAAGAACCCACCAAAGAAATCAACCTGGGGACCGAGGAAGACCCTAGGATCGTCCTCATAAGCAATAATTTGCCGCCATCTGAAGAAGAGGAATTGATCGAGGTTCTCAAGGAGTATAGGGACACGTTCGCATGGAGCTACGAGGATATGCCGGGATTGGATTCCACCCTGGTCGAACATCGCCTAACGCTAAAACCGGGGTCTGTCTCGGTAAAGCAAAGGCTAAGACGTTTCCACCCCCAGATGGCTTTGAAGATGAAGGAGGAGGTTGATAAGCTCCACAAAGCCAGGTTTATTAGAGTCATCCTATATCCTCAATGGGTGACAAACATTGTCCCGGTCATGAAAAAGGATGGAAAGGTGAGAATCTGTATCGATTTTCGGGACCTTAACCGTGCGTGTCCAAAAGATGATTTCCCCTTGCCTCACATCAACGTGTTGGTTGATAATACAGCAGGCTATGAAACTCTCTCGTTTATGGATGGATTTTCAGGGTATAATCAGATCCGTTTGGCAGAAGAGGATCAGGAGAAGACATCATTTACCACACCTTGGGGAACTTATTGCTATTTGGTCATGCCATTTGGTTTGAAGAATGCTGGAGCTACTTATCAAAGGGCTATGATGGCAATATTTCATGACATGATGCATGTGTATTTAGAGGTGTATGTAGATGATTTACTGGTGAAATCCAGGACTAGGGCAGAACACTCGAGAGTTCTAGCTAAGGTGTTGCAAAGATCGAGGGAGTTCAATTTGAAAATGAATCCAAAAAAGTGCGTATTTGGTGTCTCGTCGGGCAAATTGCTTGGTTTCATTGTGAGTAAGAGGGGTATTGAAATAGATCCCAACAAAGCTAAAGCAATTAGGGATATGCCACCTCCGAAAAACTTGAGAGAAGTTCGAGGGTTAATCGGAAGGTTACAATTCATTTATCGATTTGTGTCCCAGCACTCGCAAAGGTGCAAACCTTTCTACGAGTTGACTAAGTCAGGAGTAGAATTCCTTTGGAATTCTAAATGCCAAAAAGCTTTTGAAAGATTGAAAGAATATCTGGCCAATCCACCCGTCCTAATTCCACCCACGCCAGGTAAATCTTTAATCCTTTACATCTCAGTCCTGGACGACTCCGTGGGAGCTGTCCTAGCACAAGCCGATGAAGCGGGCAAGGAAAGGGCGACCTATTACTTGTTCAAACTCCTCAACCCCTGTGAGCAGAAGTACACGGCCATGGAGAAAACTTGTGCCGCCCTTATCTGGGTAGTGCAGAAGTTGAAACATTACTTTCTAGCTCATGAAGTCCATCTGATTGCCCGAATGAACCCTATCAAGTTCCTTCTGGAAAAATCTGTCCTTACGAATAGATTAGCACGATGGCAAAGCTTTCTTTCTCAGTTTGACATCACCTACATTCAGCAAAAGGTGATCAAGGGGTATGCCATAGCTGAGCATCTCGCTCACCATCCTCTCCCCAAATTCGATCCTGTCCAATCAGAGTTTCCAGATGAGGAACTAATGTCCATCAACCAATCAGATGATTACATGTGGACGTTACATTTTGATGGAGCTATGAATTCCCAAGGGAAAGGAATCGGTGTTGCCCTCCTGTCGCCTGAAGGCCTTACATTCCCACTGGCATACCAGCTCAAATTCCCAGTTACCAACAATATAGCTGAATATGAAGCTCTTCTAGCTGGCTTGGAACTCGCTCATTCTTTTCGTATCACCGAATTGCGAGTCGTAGGTGATAGTCAACTCATTCTTCGCCAGGTGCTCACCAAATATCGCACTCACGATCCCAAACTCAAGCCATACCAAGAACTCACTGCTACCTTTGCCAAATTGTTCACTAAATTGATCTTTGTCCATGTCCCTCGTCATCAGAATATTCTGGCTGATGCCCTCGCCTCGTTGGCATCATCTTTAAGGTTCCCTCTAGGAAGATGGTTTGAGTCCATTTCCATCTACATGCGTCACGCCCCTGCAGTTGATGACGCTTCCTACGTAGATATCAAGGACAGGATAGCAAGAAAGGCCCTACAGGAAGAAATCCTTGAGAAGAGGGAAATCATGTTGGCAGAATTAGAAGAAGAATTGGCTGATGAAGAAAAGCCATAGTTTTACGAAATTGCCAAGTATTGCAAAGATCAGTCCTACCCTAGAGAAGCTACATCGGAAGATAGGAAAGCCATAAGGAGAGTGGCACAGAGATACATGTTGGTCGGAGGAGTGCTGTACAAGAGAAGTCTTACTGGTGTTCTTCTAAGATGTCTCGACGAAGAGGAGGTCTGGAAATGCGTCGAGGAAGCACACTCTGGTGTGTGCGGTGGCCATGTGAATAGCCAAATGTTTGCCAAGAAAATCCTTCGGCAAGGCTTTTACTGGCCCACCATGGAAGAGGATTATGCTGTCTATGTCCGCAGGTGCGTCAAGTGTCAACTTCACGTCGATAAAATTCATTCCCCATCTTCTTCACTTTATCCAGTGTCCTCCCCATGGCCTTTCTCCATGTGGGCTTTCGATGTCATTGGTCCTCTTGGTAATCCTAACTCCCTCACTAAGCAAAAATCATTCATCCTTACTGCAACGGAGTACTTCACCAAATGGGCCGAAGCCGAAGCTTACGTGGAGATTAAAGCATCAACAGTTTGCAAATTCATCATGAAGAACATCATCGTCAGGTTCGGCATTCCAAGCACAATCATCACCGACAATGGGCCGCAATTCATTTCTCAGGACCTTCAGGACCTCTGCAAAAGGTATAAAATTGCATTGCATCATTCATCACCTTATTATCCACAAGGTAATGGCCAAGCAGAGGCCACTAATAAAATATTGATTAAAATCATAAAAAAGATATGTGAGTCAAACAAGTTCTCGGATTGGCCAGAAAAGCTGATTGAGGCTTTATGGGCATATCGCACTTCAATCCGTACTCCCACTGGGCAAACTCCGTTCGCCCTTACTTATGGGATGGAGGCGGTAGTTCCGTATGAAATCTTGGTTCCTTCTCTCAGGGTACAGTTGGACAAGGAGCTTCCCCTCGACGAACGTCATGATTCACTCCTTGCCCAATTGGAACTCTTAGATGAGAAACGGCTGGCCGCTGCCGAGCATGCACGTGTATATCAGAGTAGACTCACACGTTTTTATCAAAAGAATGTCATTGAAAGGAAATTTCAAGTCGGTGAAATGGTAGTGAAAAGAATGTTTGTAAAACCTGGTGGGCCGCGTTCTAAACTCCAACCCAATTGGGAAGGACCATACGTGGTTCAGGCTGTGCATCCTGGCAACGCCTACAGGCTAGTCAATGCTGAGGGGATCGAGTTATCCCACCCTTGGAATGGGCTTTATCTTAAGAAGTACTACCCTTAGATAGGTGTACATAGTGTCAAAAAATGATGAAACAACAAAACAAATATAGAAAAATAATGAAAACAACAAAAATATGTATATATACAACAACAAAAGAAAAAAATATAGAAAAAAATGAAAAGAAAAAAAATAGAAAATTTAAAATGCCAATGCCTGGAGATTACCATGTAGTTAAGTCATTGCATTCAACCTCCATGTTGGGATAGGCCTATTAAGTCTTGGTAGGTTCCGGGTCTTGGTTTGCCAGAACCGTGGAGATCCCTGTCCGGCTAGTTCGGCTTATGCCCCCCTCAAAAGAAGGCAACATACATGTACATATGTGTTCTATAAAAGATTGGTAGCATCCCTTATGGTGAGGCCTCACCCAGAAGGTCTCCAGAAGGCTTAAATCTTCATTCTTTCTCTTTTCGACCGAATGAGACAGCCGGCGCCCTTAAAACGCTGAGCATGGGAAACACGAACACAACCCTAGGGTGAGAGTAGGGCCCAATTCCTCGAGCATGGGTCAGAGCACGAGAAGAGGGCAGTGTCCCCGCAGGCATCCAAGAGGGATTCCATAATGTCAAAATACTATGTCCCTCGCAAAAATCTGTCAACAAAAAAAAATCTGAAAAGAGGAACAAAATCAAAGTCAAGTGAGAAGCCTGGTCGTAACCGTGCCTGATCCCACAAATGAAACCCCTTTGACTGAAAGTCAAATCCTATACAAAAGGGGTCATGAGATGTAAATGCTCGAGATTTGGTCTGAAGTTGCCCGAAAGGGGAAGTTAAGTGCGCCCCTACTGGCTCGCCGGGTTAACGGTTTTGCCGGTCCTCTCAGGAGGTTTGCCCCCAATATTCTTCCTTCTTCCCTTGAAGATGAAGGCTCAATGGAGTTCCCGAAGGGTGAAGCTTGCCAAAGCTTGTAACCTCATTTCAATACAAACATATGGTTATCCATTTTTTTGAAAAGCAAAAGCCGTTGTCGTGAAGGAGTCTCCGTGTTTCTGGCCGGTCAAGACCCTTGTCTACCAGCTTAATGCTTTCTTATCTAACCTCGGGCTTAGACCAATGCAAGCGCGTCACCTATGGGTGCGACGGCGTCTGATTCTGGGTCAGCGTCGCACGGTTGGTCGTTTGGGTTCCACGGCATTCCATTACATATCATCTAGAGTTGTGAGGAAATAGACCCGGGTCGGGCAAATCTTTTACCTTGAACACTTTTTGGGTGAATCCTGGTGGTCGGAAGCAACTGGGAGCCTAAGCATGGTATGACTATATTGTCATCAGGATAAGTCTTAACCGGCGGGATTATCATTCGAGGAGTCTAGAGGCCCAAATCAACTTAGATGTGCACTTAGGATGCCTGGGAGGTTAGTAAGAAACCTTTGTTCTCATGCAGGTTAGATGTTATATCAAGTGGTCATCATGCATTAGCAAAAACAAAAATAAACAAAACAAAAACAAACAAAAAAATAACAAATCCAAAAATCTGAAAAAAAAGCAAAAAAATGCATATGCACAAAAAAAATGGAAATGTAAAAGATAAAAAATATATATATAAACAAACAATAAAACAAAAAAAATGAATAAAAACATAAAAACAAAAAAATCACATTTCGCATGATTGCATTTGTATGCAACATCTCATTTTAAATTTTCGCTTGCATCTGTGTGTTTGTGTGCCACATTCATCATTGTCTTTTATCATTGCCTTTGTTAATAAAGGCTTGCCCCTTGACTCGTTATCAAGGACAGTTCAAAACCTCGTTTGCTTATTGAGCAAGGGGCAAGTCAGAACAAAAATACTAACTTGATTGCTTAGATATGTGCAGGGATTCGAGAGATCAGAAAGAAGCAGAGAACCAAGCACAAAATATTTCATTCTACTCCCATTCAAAAAGGAAAAAAAACAAACAACAAGAGAGAGCTTACATTAGGTTCCACCCTCCTTCTCTACATTACTCGTCTCGCCGCTTTCTGGACATGAAACTCTAGAAGGTGCTATCCAACCATGAAAAGCGGTACTCCTACCGCTTTGTGGTCCTCTTTCTATCTCCACTCCCCGACGTCGATCTGCGAGGGCAGCAAAGAAGCTACTAACACGAAAGCCACGCTCTCGTGCCCTTCGGTAGCGTTCCTCGCCATCCTTCAGCCACTGCTCGGTGAGACCGAGACTGGTCCTCAGTTCAAATAGTTGGGCCTCCAGGGCCCTCCTCTCCTCTTTCTCGGTTGATCTTTTGGCCTTCTCTCTTTCCCTGTCCTTTTCCCTCTCAGCACATTCTCTCTCTCTATCATCCCTTTCCAGCTGAAGGATGATCCTCAGCTCCATGGCGTCCAGCGAAAAATTGTCATCTGAGCGACGCTGAAATTCCTCCTCCAGCTCCGCTATCTTGGCCTCCCCTTGTGCTGTACGAGCAAACATATCTTGCATCTCTTCGGCCTGCCATATCCATCATTTCAGGGGTGTGATGAGACGTAAACAGAGAAGCTCGGATAAGAGGAACCTTCACCTGCGCGGAAAGCATTCCCTCTGCCTCCGCGGCGCGCTGTGTTACACGGGCAAGCTGCTCGTGGAGCGAATCTAGTTCCGACGAAGGAATCCATAGACTGGAAGAAGCACCCTCTGCCCCTACTGCTGGTAGGGTTGCGTCGAGCCGAGCGCGCTATGATAGCAAGAAGTGGCAATGAGTGGCTAAACACCAGAAACCTAGGGGTATAATTAGGAATACGCATTTGCATACATACTCACCGAGACATGTAAAGCCTCACGGGTGTCACCCAACTCTTCCTCCGTGTCCGCCAAGCGAGCCCGCAAGTTCGCTATCATGGTATCACGGGCATCCTAAACTCATGTCATAGGAGTCAACATTACATTTAAAAAAATGATGAAAAAAATAGGAAAAAATGATCAAAAAGTGAGAAAGGAGATACACCTCCACAAGTCCCTCAGGATGAAGTCGCTCTGCGTACATCACCCTATAGAGACGAAGATAATCTTCACTATCTCGGGCATGCGACTCCACGAGCATGCCACCCCGCTGCCAATCTTCATATTGTTCGGGGAAGCGCACCCGCCAGTCAACACAGGTTACCGGCCCACGTGTCTTCCTTCCGACGCGGGGTGGTGCGGTCATATCTACCCATTCCTGGGCAAGCCCTAGAGTCCTCATGACCAATCGTAGTCGGAGTGGCTCGATTTCATTCAGGCAGTGGACCCAAAGGTCCCGACCAAATCGAGGGTGACCTGTGATGACCCACGGCTGGTCGACATCGACCAAGCCCGAGTAAGGCCTCCAGATCACCTACGTTGGCATGCGTATATCTCCTTAATCACTCAGAAGGACCAAAAAAGAGAGGCAAAAGAAAAGACAAAAAAAATGGAGTCCTACCATCTCTGCGGGGAACTCTTGCAGCTCACGCCTTAATACCATCAGCTGGTAAGATAGAGAGGCTGTGTTCATAATGGGTTGCCACCGCCGAGCTAGTGGTGCCACAGCCACACGCCACTGTCGAGCTCACCCCATTGGGATGTAGTAATAACTCCATACCTGTGTCGTCGCATGTCATCAGCATTTCATGAAATAGATTAGTTGCATTAACAAATAAATAAATAATTACCTGGAGAAACGGTATGAAGCCACTCACAGTCACCTCTTGATCTGTCCCTTGGGACAGACTTGCGAACAGATGCGCCAGCACGGCGGCTCCCCAGACATATTGCCCTACCCTCTCTAGGTCCACCAAAAATTCTAGGAAACGACAATGGATGTCGTCTCCTTTGGAACCCAGTAATAACTTTTCCAACAGGAAGAGGAGGAATATCCTCAAGTCTGTGTTTGACCTTTCCCAGCTACTGGCATCCACACAATACATAGCGCGGGACCCTCTTTCCGCTCTCTCCATGAATTCCTCCAAGGACTCGTTATCACGGTGACGAGTGTCAGTTAGCCCCAATGCCTCCATGATAGACGCCTTGGCTACTGACCTGTTCTTTTGGTCCTTTAATTCTAGACCAAGAAGCTTCTGAGCCACTTCGCGATAATCGGGGTAGGTGACCCCGGTCACCGCCTCGCCATCCACACTAAGGCCAGTAATTCGGGCCACGTCTTCGAGACTGGGCACCATGTGCCCCCAGGGCATCAAGAAGGCACGACTCTCTGGGTCCCATCTCTCGCGCAATGCTTGGATGAGGGCGAGGTCGAGCTTAATGGGTTCGATCCGGAGGAATGCACCAAATCCCATCGCATCCAGCCGGACTTTCTGGAAGTCAGGCAAGCCTCGATAGGCAGCCACCACTAATTCCCATGAGATGTGTGACCTCGTCATACTCTGTGGATTACACAGGAAGTGAGAAGCGGGTGCATCATTGAAATATAAAAAAATAGAAAAAGAATGAGAAAGGAAGAAAGGGATCATGAAGAATGGGAGGGAAGAACTGGCTCGTTTACAAGCTCCGATTGGGTCCTCTCACTGAGCGGCCTTTCAACATCGGAGAGTCTCCTAGAACTACCACTGGATCTGCTCCTCTTCGAGGAGCGGGAGGACTCGCCCTCCACCCTAAAACTGGACTCTCCCTCCATCTCAGAAAATGAGAAACTCTTACTCCCTTCTGTCAACTTTTCACTCTTCTAACCAGTCTCCACAACTCCATGCTTTCAAGTGAAGCAGGCGGGGGAGTATTTATAGGATTGAAGGGATATGATCCAGATCTATCTCAGTTCCTCTTGCAATGGGCCTTGTAACAAAGCACCCATCTTTCACTCGAAGTGAACAAGGTCGGGGGCGTAGCTGGTTGATTCACACCCTACACATCTAGGTTCCCTGTGTTCATCGTGATTCAAATAGATTTGAGATGAGGACATCTACATGGAGAAAGGACAATGCAGGTCGACCTCTTCGAATTTGGGAGTGGACTCATCCACAGGAGAAAGGACAATGGAAGTCGATATCTTTGAATCCGGGAGTGGACTCGTCTACATGGAAAGAGGACAGGAGGGCGGTTGGCATCTTTGAATTCGGTGGTACATCATTAAAATTTGTGATGGATTCTCCCGAAAGAAATGCCCAGTGAGTCTGAGACACGATCCATTATCTCAGGGGAGTTCTATTAAACACGTCACATGGGGACGGCATGAAAAGAGGAGGCGTAGAAGAGAAGGAACGCATGGAGGGCAAACCCGTCACATGAGAGCAAGTCATTCCATTCATACGTCTATATAAACTGTCATGTTCACCGTGAGAAGAGAGCGGGTGTATGAGCAACTTGCTAAATCTCGCACCACCCTCTTGGCCGTCTCTCTCCTCTCCTAAGGGGGAGGTCTCTGGGAGGTCATCTAGAGCTCTGCGACGCTACAATTATCTCATCGCATCGCGCATTCCCACCCTCTCTAGTAGCGCTCCTTGCCTTCCTCTGGCCTCTCTCGCGACCCCGATAGCCGCGAAGCTCTTGAACCCGAGGCTGTTGGCTGAGCAGCCCCCTACTCTGCAATGGAGACTACACCAACCCTAGGAGCTCCTTCACCATGAGCTCCAACTCTTCTCCAATCGGCAGTGACTCTAAAGGAGTGACGTGTCCGCGCGTTGTTTCTTCCGGAGCTTCATCACTTGGGCCTCACGTGCCCTCCACTCGTCTCGATCCCGATGTCGCTTTATCCACTCCTCTCTTTCCATCCTCTCCCAGTTTACTTCTCTCCTCGCCACCTAAAGAGAAATCCTCAGCTCCATGACATCTCAGGGCAACTCCGCATACTGTAGTTGCTTCAATCCCCTAGCTTCTATCCAGTGACGGCCAACCATCACCCGACGTCCGCCATTCCAGTCAGAAAGAAAAGGGGAAGGGAGAGACTGAAAGAGAGTGCAATGGCATTAAGGTTTTGCATTTATTTCAAAACAATATACATCAGGGTTTGGGCACCTCAGGCCTCAGTTTCCCAAGCTCCATTACATAAGCCTTCCATAGCTCTCGATCCTCACTCACAAACACCATCGCCTTCCGTGGAATGCTTGCCTTCCACGCTGCTTTGATCACTTTCACGTCTGTCGCATCGCCCTTTGTGCCTAGCTCCCTTTCCTTGATCAAAGGAAGGTTTGATGGCGTAGGAAAAGAGTGTCGAGGAAGGCCGATTTGCAGGCAACACCGGTGCGAATTGTAAAGAACAAATTCGGTTGCACCGATAAGCTGGAGTTCCACAACGGGAGAAGACCTCGTGAGAAGACCACGTGAAAGTAAACGTGCTGGCACACAAGTGAACATATCCCGCGCCAAGGAGTTGAAGTGAGCACGCCAGTCACCGCGTGTCTTCAGACGGGGCATGCGATTGGCCACCTTCCCACCAAAGCCCAACACATCGGCCATGTAACGGAGGGGGCTTTGTTCGAAAATCCTGGAGGCGGTCTGTACCCCTTCGTGGTGATGAAATTTGAAGTGAAGATCAATCCAGCAGTTGAGGAGAAGCATGCACTCGTGAGGAGGCCTACCCATGCTAGAAGCCGTGAGACCACTGTAAAGATGTGCGAGGACAGCGGGCCCCACTCTCTTTCCCTCCCAAAGTCCACAAATCACTCCCAATTGGTCTTCCTCTACGATGTTGTCAGTACAAGGAAAGAGGAGAGCTCCGGCCAAACAGATTGTGAACCCTTTCATAAGCCCTTCTAAATGTTTATCATCTATCAAACCTTCTAAGGCAGTCACGGTCCAGTCTGCGAGCTTTTGCAAGTTGACTCCCTTTTGGGTCTGAACCCTCTTTATGGTTCCAGATGGCATAAAGCTTCCAAGAACTTCCTCGGTAGATACCCTCTTCCGCATCCGCGAAACCTTTATCCTGTCATCCTTCATCGACCTTCTTAAGCCTAGCAGAAGTTCTGCCTCCTCGAGGAGGATCGTTGTCTCAGAAGTAGGAAAGATAAAAGTGTGGGTTTCCGGATGCCAAACCTCCGCCAATGCACCTAGGGCCGCCCAATCCATGTAGATCTTGTCATAATACTTGGCATGGACCACCAACCCTTGGAGGTGCCATTTTGAAATAAAAACCCTCATGTCAGTAGTAATGTTGGAAGTGAGCTTCGATAGCCAGGGCAGTCTGGAGAATCTTCGAGGACCCGAAAAGAGGGGATACGGCTGAAAGGAAAGGAAAGAAAAGAATGAATGGGTAAGAAAGAACTCGTGTCTGAAGAATAGAGGAAAGAGCTAACTCACCCTTCGCGAGAGAATCCTCTCGCTCAGATGGCCTTCAATATCAGACAACCTCCTGAATTCTTGGCCGAACCTGCTCCTCTTGGCAGGGCGGGAAGGCCCACCTTCCATCTCGAAAGGGCAGGATTTCTCTCCCATCTCAAAAAAGAGCTGGACTCCCCGAACCACCAATGGATGATCTTTTGCTAAGGATCAAAGGGGATACTTATAGTGAAAAAGGGGGGGTAAAAAGGTAAATGTAAAGCATTTATGACAAGTTACCATGGTGAATTTTAACCGAATAAATCTTGTCTGATTCGCGTCGTGTTTTCCCCTGCTCCTGTATTGATGTGCGGACGTCCTGTACAGTCGAATGTAATTTTACTTCTTATGAAATAAATCCTTCTTCACTGCTTGCTGTTCGGTGCAGGTTCCAAGAATAAAATAAGAAAGCAAGAGGGCGCCATTGCCCTACCATGTCCCACCATCAGTCACCCCGGTGACTGACCCCACTGTGTCATGCATCCTACTATATGATACATATGCTATTAGAGCACATCAAGGACCTTATGCCTTGGATGAATCTGGAGTTTGAGTTCCCCTCCAACAAAAATAGTGATAACTTCAGAGGAGTTCAGGACGTACGGATAGGCCGTTAGGTTGTGGTAGCTTGGGGACGATGGTTCCGTCCGGTGTGTCGGTGCGTGGATAAACGGGCCCCGGCTCAGTATCAGCTCACCAGATCGGTATCCTGACCCAGTCTCCACAACTTAACAATATTATCCTTGGTTATCTTCTATTTTCTTTCGTTTTATATTTTTCTTTTAAACCCAGCATGCATTCATGTAGGACTTTGATATCATTGTGGAAGATCATTCACTTAACTTGATTGCGAGAGTTGATGTGCTTGAATTCTTGAATAATACGAGATATTCCATTCTGAGTCCAGTACTCAGTTTCCTCGAAACAACCTTGGGTTGGTCCTCCAGAAGAAACGTCTATTTGGATTTATCAACTGCTTTTTTTTACTCCATGGGGCCCACCTCGGCCGCAACACTTCCACATGGCTGGTAACCGCTCCCCGAGGTGAAACCCACAGGTCTACGACCAGGGTACTTCCGCGCAGAGAAGTTGGCCCCACCCTTTTATTTATGCTCAAGTGCACTTTTTCTCTTTCCTTATTTCCATCCGAACAAGCGTTGACTTTGGGGGACCCTCTTCAGGGTTGTTTTGTTGAGACTTTGGAACGGCTCCAATCCCAAGATGTTGAAAGCGTGTCACATCATACCTTGGTATCCACTTTTCAGTCCACTCCATTTCATTTCATTACCCTTTATTGCATTCCATTACATGTCGTTTCCCTACAAAGCGGATGCCAAGGCAGGGCAGCTGTAGACACGCCAATTTTGACATTGTGGCGAGTAGATCTCGTATTATATTATGATGCCCCAAAGCGGCCCTCCCGGTCGAATTTTTTAAATGGTCTTCAATTTTCTGACGAAGTTGAATAATGGTGAAACATGCATTCATGGTCCGAGCACATTGTTGGTATGAGCATATGTATATAACAAGGTTCGTGCATCTTCATAGCAAGTCTATACGTTGCAGCAAGTCTGTACGTTCAAGTCTATACATTGCAGCAAGTCTGTACGTTCAAGTTTGTACGTTGCAGCAAGTCTGTACGTTCAAGTCTATACATTGGCTTCACAAAGTCTGTACATTCCTATCTTTACCTACGTTACATCCTCAAAGTCTACACATTCCTTCCAAGTCTATACACCCACTCCAAGTCTATACATCCATTTCCAAAGTCTATACATCCACTCCAAGTCTATACGTCCATTTCCAAAGTCTATACATCCACTCCAAGTCTACACATTCCTTCCAAGTCTATACATCCATTTCCAAAGTCTATACATCCACTCCAAGTCTATACATCCATTTCCAAAGTCTATACATTCATTCCAAGTCTACACATTCCTTCCAAGTCTATACATCCATTCCAAGTCTACACATTCCTTCCAAGTCTATACATCCACTCCAAGTCTATACATCCATCTCCAAAGTCTATACATTCATCCTCTCAAAGTCTATGCATTGACTTCCTCAAAGTCTATACGTTCCTATCTTTACCTATGTTACAAAGTTCAAAGTCTATACATTGGCTTCCTCAGAGTCTATACATTGGCTTCACCAAGCCTGTACATCCCCTCAAAGTCTATACATTGGTTTCCTCCTAATCATCCTCACGTCTCTTTCTCTATTGACTACCTCTCAAAGTCTATACATTGTGTCTATACATTGACTACGTTACATCCTCACGTATCTCTCTCTCTCTATTTTCTTCCCTCTCTCTCTCTCACGTAACCCCCTTCTCACTGTTCTTACCCTCACTCTCGCTGCACACACCCACACCCCACTCATTATTCTCATTCCACTGCACACACACGACACACACCCACACCCCTCTCACTGCACACACCCTCACTCACTGTTCTCACTCCACTGCACACACACGACACACACCCACACCCCTCTCACTGCACACACCCTCACTCTCACTGCACACACTCGACACACACAGACACGGACCCCATCTCTTTTGCCACTGCCATCGTCCTTCCTCTCCCCCTCTCCCTTTATTGCCCATGATACTACCGCCACTGCCACCCCCTGGACAGAACCCGGGGGTGACACCACAGCCACTGACCCTCTCTCCCATCTTCCTCCTCTGCATACTCATGTATTCCCCCTCCAAGCCCACTCCTCCACAGCCGTTCCATCCACGTCCCCAGCCGATTGCCACCGTCCGCGAGCTCCACCTCCACCGGCTTCCTCCCAACACCGTCACCGTGAAGCCTCTTGCCACCAGCATCCCCACGCGACCGCCGCTGCCGCACCGACGCCACCGTGCCACTGCGAGTCCGCCTCCAAGCATCTCTCCACCGACGTCGCCGTGCGAACCCCCCTCACCAACCACTCCGGACGCCGTCTACCGCCGCTACCGCCCCTCCTCCATTGTCGCTCGGCCATCCACGCCAGCCGGCCACCAACCACCACCGGACGCCAACCAGCCACCGCTGCCGCTACTGCACGTGCGCCACCGACATCGCCTCCCGTTCGCACGCCTTCGACCCCGAACCGCCGTGAAGCTCCCGACGCCGCTGTCCCTTGCCATCCCACGTCCGCCGTCATGCCCGTCGTGAAGCCGCCGTCCACAAGCGTCCTCATCGCCGTGCATGCATTGTGAACCCGTCGTCGTCCACCGAGCCCCCCGCCAGCCAGCTCGCCGTTGCGAGCTCCTCTCCCACTCTCTTCTCTTCTCTCTCTACACCTCCCGATCGCGGCTTCTCTCTCCCTCTCTCCTTCTCTCACCTCCCCCCTCTCTCTTTCCCTTTCTCTCTCCCCCCGTGTCTCTCTCTTCCTCTCCCTCCGTGTTTCTCTCTTCTTCTCTCTCCCTCTCTCCCCCACCGATCTCTCTAACTCTCTCTCTCGATCTCTCTCTCTCTCCCATTTCTTTTATTTATTTATTTTTTCTTCTCCCCTCTCTGCTATCTCCCTTTCTTACTCCCTCTCTCCCCCTCACCTCTCTCGATCTCTCTCCCCCCTCTCTGCTTTTTCATCAGCTCTCTCTCCTCCTCTCTCTCACTCCCTTCCTCTCTCTCTCTCCTCTCTCTCCTTACCTCTATTCTCTCTCCCCCCGTCTCTGTCTTCTCCCCACTCTCAAACTCCCTCTCGCACCCCCCTCTCTCTCTGTTCCCTCACTACACTCTCCCCCTCTCTCTGTCTCTCTATCCCGCCTCTCTCTCATCCTTCTCTCCATTCTTTATTGTTTTTTTTAAATATCTCTCTCCTCTCTCTACCTCTCTCTCCTCCCCCCTCTCCGCTTCTCTCACTCTTCTCTATCTCCTTACCACTCTCTTTCTCTCCCTCTCGATCCCTCTCTCTTTCTTTTTTTCTTTTTTTTTATTTTCCTCTCACACCCTCTCTCCCCCTCTCTCTCTTTCTTCTCCCCTTCTCTCTCTCTGCTTTCACCGCCCCCCCTCTCCTCACTTCTTTTTCTTTTTTTCTTTTTTTTTGTTTTATTCTCCCAACTCCTTCTCTCTCCTCCCGTCTCTCTCAGCCATCTCCCTTCTCCTCTCTCCCTCCCATTCCTTTTTTTATTATTTTTTTATCCCCTCTCTCACCCTCTCTCTCTCGTACATCTCTCTCTCACCCTCACTTTCCCTCTCTTCTCACACCCTCTCTCTCTATCTCCCTTTTACCCTCTCATATATATATATATATATATATATATATCCTTCATATATATCTTCTATATATCTTTTAGGTACATATATATCATATATGTAAAAACTACAAAAAAAATCTAAAAAAAAGAGCTTTCTCTCTCTCTCTTGATTTCTATTTCATTCCCTAATCCCCCTCTATCTTTGCAGATATCATTAGTTTTTTTATTTATCCATTTACTTATATCTTTAACCATCTTCTCTCACCTTATATATATATATATATGTTCTTACCTTATATATATACATGTGTGTTCTCATGTTCGACTTAACTAGTTTCTGAAGTCCGCTCTGAAGTTCCTTGGTCGTGCTATGCTCGTGCTGTTGAAACCCTTCCCAAAGCCCGTCGTCGGCCTCCTCCGATAAGTTTTTCTCTCCCTTTTATTTTTAATCAGTCAGTCGATCATATTGCATGCATCATTTTAGCATCTGTGCCATGCCTTTCTCCCCGAAAGGGCCTGGTTTGTGAGCGTCTTCACACTTATGCATTTCATCACATCATCTCCCATTCTTTAGTTCAAAAGGGGTTTTAAATACCACCAGCCAGGGTAACCGAAGGAAGCCCTCTTCGTCGGCCGGCCGACAGAAGAGGAAGAGAGGACCCGCACTGCTCCCGCTCCGGCGGCGAACGTGATCACAGCTTTCCCGTGGGGTTCTCAGCCCCTGGCGATCACATCCCCCTCCCCATTTCTTTTCTGTCACTTTCTCCTTTTGTTTAAACCCCGTGGACGGAAGTAATTCCTCGCGGAGGTCTCTGCGACGGAAGTAATTCCTCGCAAAGGTGTACGTGACAGAAGTAATTCCTCGCGAAGCCTTTTCATTCTGTCATTTTATTCCTTTAATTTCTGTCTAAACCCTACGACGAAAGTAATTCCTCGCGAAGGTGCACGTGACGGAAGTAATTCCTCGCGAAGCCTTTTCATTCTGTCATTTTATTCCTTTAATTTCTGTCTAAACCCTGCGACGGAAGTAATTCCTCGCGAAGGTGCACGTGACGGAAGTAATTCCTCGAGAAGTCTTTTCATTCTGTTATTTTATTCCTTTAATTTCTGTCTAAACCCTGTGACGGAAGTAATTCCTCGCGAAGGTGCACGTGACGGAAGTAATTCCTCGCGAAGCCTTTTCATTCTGTCATTTTATTCCTTTAATTTCTGTCTAAACCCCACGGAGAGTAATACCTCGCGGCGGTCTTATGTATATACTTATATTTATTACTTATATTACAGTAAAAATCCCGTAAGGCCAATGCCTCGCGGTGGTTTCTATATATGTACACATATTCATTATTACTGATATTGCTACATTACTGTTAAAACCCCGCAAAGACCAATGTCCTGCGGTGGTATGTTTTTATTCATATTGTTCTTATAATTATCTGATTAGTGGCATATCGTTACAAATTCTGAGTCTACGTGTCTCTCAAACTCTATTACGTAGGTTCTCAGACTCCTCGGTATATGAAAAGCTGCTCGCGGAACGGTAAGTCACGCTTACCGGGAAAGGGTCAGTTTATGCGAGAGGGTCTTCGGACCCCTATCTCCGCCACGTACCGGAGTCTAATAAGTCTACCTTCTTTGTGTTCCACCAGAATGTTTCTTGCAAGTCACACTTTCCACCACTTTTCTCGTATTACCCAGTAATCCATTCCTCGTTCCTCTTTTCCTTCCCTCTCCATTGCTACGGTCTCGTCCTACACATCTCTTCTCTTGGGACCCAACGTTGGTGTGATTTCCTCGTCCACACTCACGAGCTCCCAAGAAGACCCGTCGGAGAAACGGCGACAAGGGAGGCCAATAATCTGACTTGAGAAGAATTTGGGTCCTTCTGGAGGAAGCTCAAGCCGTTCGAAGGGCGCGTATTAGAAACCCCCTGTGAGCGCTCAGACGCGGCATCAGGCAGGATGCGACTGGTCCCACAGTAACACCGTCTGACGACGCCCAATAGTCTAATGTCCCCCGCACAAGCAAGCGGAGGCAAAGGCGAGCCCGCTCCCGGGCCCTCCGGCAACCTGTCCCGAATTCCCCTCAGACCGATATCGGGAGCGAGGTCCCTCTGCAACGTACCTCGGTCTTCGGCAGACTAGGGGCGCATGTCCGCCCCGAGGGGCACCCGCAGAGGAAGCGGATGGCCCGGTTCATCAACGACGCGGTTCGACTGTTCGCGTACTATACCCCCGAACACCAACCGGACACCCAGTCTGATGATCTGAATCAGCCCCTGGCCCATTTCAGGTGGTCGCACCATCAAGTCCCGCCACCTCCCCAAACAGGTCACATCGGTACTTCTGTCGGACCGCAGGTGTCGGAACGTGCAGAAGAAGTCCCAATGGAGGACCGTGACCCTCCTATCAACGCAGAGCCGGTCAACAACGACCCTCCTGCGAACGAGGCTCAAGAAGTGACCCTCGAGACTCTCATGATGGAGAACCAGCATCTGAAGGCCCTCTTGCAAGATCTCCTCCAGGAATGGGACCTTCATCCTTAGCAACCTGCTAGGCCTCCGGCCGAAGCACCGGCACAGCCGGTTGGCGCGCGATGCTGCCAACACCTCAGCAGCGATCGCCCAAACCCCGTTGGCAAGTGGGTTTGGTATGCCCCCGGTTGAGGCTCAGCCACAAGCATCCAATACCCCAATGCTAGAAAATCTTCTGGCACAACGCCAGATGATCGAGCGGATTGTCGAGACAAAGCTCGCCCAGTATGGTGAAGGGGTTGCCACTGTAGATCTCTACAGTGTACCCTACCCGCTTCACCACTAGCTGAAAAGGCTTCCTCTAGAGTATGTGATGCGGGATGAGACACGGACACGACAAGCTCACGATCGTCCCTTAACGAGGGAAGCGTCGGACGTGCGCAGTTGAGAAACCGGCAAGAGCTAGGGTGGTCGGCTCTCTCTTTCGTGCCCGGATCGGGTCACGGGACGGTAATGCTCACTCTCTCAGCAGCGGTGATACAAATAGAAAGCGAGCTAGTTACCCTATCATGCTCTCTAGCAGCGGCATAAACAAGTATATATGAAAATAAGCAAATGCCGAGTGTAGGGAGCGAGAACGATACCTCCACGCGCTCGGCGTGGGGACGACGGACCCGGCCGAAACTCGTACTCCCGGGAAACTTAACACACAATAATTACAGCAATGGGAATATGCCCACTCCACGCAGGGAGGTAAAGGGCGACACAAATGGGCCCGGGAGGACCGAATTCGGGATGACGGGCAGCTTCGTGTGTTGATTCGGCTACACGCGTAACCACGACCGTGGGGCCCACGCGCTGTCCGGAGGGGCCGTGTGGGACCCGGTGTCACCGCTGTGGTGGGGACACTGGTAGAAGCGATCCCCGGGCTGGCGGCACGCTGGAACGGCGATCGGAGGCCGGGCGGCTCCGTTCGGTACCCGTCGGAATTGCTGCCCACGGGCTGGTTGCTGCTGTTTTACAGCGCGCGCTCGGACGAAAATGACCGCTGTGATCAGCCCCGTCGCCGGAATGCGACGAAACCAGTGCCGTTGGAAAGAGGACTCAAAATCCTCAAATGTAGGGCCAGTGGATTCCTCTGACCCTATGCGGACCAGGGCCTTAGATACTTTTCAATCTTCTGCTCCACTGCTCTAGAAATCTCAGATCAGCATATCAGATCCCTGTAAAAGGCCGTTGACCGCCTACTTACAGTGGGATTCGGACTTTGAGCTCTTCTTCAAAGTTGTAGATAAGCAAACCACGGAATTGGGACAATTTTTGGAATTGGATTTGGAGGTGAAGGTGATTTGATATGCTTTTTGGAGTAACTGGTGGTCGGATCTGGGAACAGGTGGACAGAACTATAGATGGGATTGAGAACTATTTTTAGAAAATATGATATGGACGAAAAAAAAATTAATAAAAATTGTGGATGAAGGGGTGGATGGAAGGAAACTCCAGTAACATTTGTGGGATGAACAAATATCAAAAAGTGGGCCTAAGACCTAAAACGCAGGGCGGGTGAAAATGGAAACAGACAGCAGACAGAACAGAAGTGGAAGAGTGGACGAAAATCTAAAAATACTAAACGGGATCTGAATGAGAAACCAAAATTTAGGGGATGTTCTTGACACCTCTGGAACACCCAGTAAAATTCCCAGCGCGATCTGAGCTCATGGCTGAGGTGGGAATTTCGTGGAAGTTGCTGTGGTACTGCGCGGACAGAACTGCAGCGGCGGCTCGATGGCGGCACGAACGGCGGCGGCGGCGGCACCGATGATCACCGGAGGGTGGGGAAAGGAGATACCACTCTAGAATGGAGGCTTGGGAAGGGGAGAACCAGAGGAGAGAGGGCTGGGGGCGCAGATAGCTCTTGCTCATTCAACAAAATTCTGATTTTCATTGATTTTCACATAAAAATACAATCTTTTATATGATTCCAACCAAATCAATTGTCCACCCTTAGATCTAGGGATGGGAATTGAAGGGCTGGGATTGCATGCCACAAACACAAAAAAAAACATTAAAAAATGAAGGGGGGGGGCGGCCTATTGACTATGGGTAGGTTTTGAATGGAAGGTTGAATGGGGGTAGGTGGGATGGGTGTAGAATGTTGACATTCTTAACCCTTTGTCTACCCATGTGGCATATGACTAGTCCACTCATCTAGAAGGCCACCTAGGCTGGTTGACCAGCCCCACATGGTCTAGGTGGACCAATGGGAAAGGGCTGAGGGCCCCCTTGCTGGTCCCATGGGCAAATTACATAGAAACCCACATAATTTACGGGAGTGACGCATTGGCTGATAAAGCCATACAATTGCGCGTATACTTTCCCGTGGATATAAAAATAAACTAAAGGACACAAATACAAAATAAAATGTACATGCTCGGCGTCGATTCCCATCAACTCTCCCCGGGTGGGAGGAACTCGACCCTGTCGAGTAGGGGCAGGGATGCTCGAGTACCCCGGCGGATCCGTCACCGTGCCAAGTAGCGCGGGTATGCTCCACTCCAAGTGATCGTCACCTGCTCATTCCATATATACCCGATATGCACGAACTGCCATGGGCTATAGGTGGACACTCCGGGTGGGGCACTCTCAAAAGAAAAGGAAGCGGCTCGAAGACTCACTAGGAATCACCGCTGAGTCCCTATAGGTGACTGATCCGGGTATAGATGTAGAACCGGTCCCATACTCATCGGGTGAGTCCAATCACCTCTTACTCATAAGAGAACGACAACGAGCTTACACACGACACATGCAGACTCACCATGCACTAACACACGTATGCAAACCACACAAACAAACGACTCAAAACACACCACACAAAACAAACCACACAAGGAAAACACACCGACTCATATATGACCCTAGACACACCTAATGTTAGTCCGGCCCATACATGGGCGACGGCGGACCAGGACACCCGAATATGTGCCATGCATGCATGTTGTGCAACTGGGAATGGATGGCATGGGGAACACCTATACGTCGGGTGTGGTTATGCGTGGATGGTCTTTTGAATGTGGGCGACTCAGGTGGTTTAGAAGGGCCAAGTGTTGGTGGGTCGGGGTTGGTGGATGTAGATGGCCCATCCCGAGGGGAAGGGGCATAAAAGTGGGCTTCCTTGAAGAAGGGGAGTACGGGTGGTAACTCGGGAAGCCTCATAGTGAAGGGGTCAAAAGGGTCAAAGAAGGTATGACCCCTTGTGGTGGGTTCCCACAAGTCACGGTCCCACATGTAGAAGGTTTGAAGATGTGGGTAGTCACCTTCTTGAATTGTAACGGGTGGGACGGGGATCGTAAGCAAGAAGTATGATTCCTCCCTCGGACAAAAGGGTATGAATTCGGGCTCGTTCGGTAAGGGGAAGAGTAAGAGGACCTCCGTGGTGACACAACCCACGGTGCACTCGGAGGTAATGGACCCTAAGGCCGGATGGGTGAAGCTAAGACTAACGGGTTGGTCAAAGCCTCGGGCCAGTAGGTGCGTCAACTCCCATTGTGAATCTAATCCCATGATAAGATCATCCAATGTATCAACATGGTGACGAGATCGAAACGTGGTATGGAATGAGTTGACCGACACAAGAGGTAGAATGGGGTCCATGGATGGGAAGGGATGTGGGACCAAGCCATCCTTGAGCCAACTAAAAAGCGGCTCGGCGATGTATAGTGTACCCGTTAGAAATATGGGTAGATCGGGCTTGGGTGGTTCCAAATGAGATGGTTCCGAATCAAGTTCGGAAATAGAGAGTGATGTCATTGGAGCTCTCATGGATGAGGAAGGAATGTCCTTCTCATGGTGAAGGGGTCCTTGGGGTGGCTCCGGGAACAACCAATCTACCCCGATACACCGATCTAGGCTAGTACTAAACCGATCTAGGCTTGTACTAAACCTTTGCACTTGCCCCATCAAGGCTTGGAACATTGCGCCCACTTCATCGGGACTATAGGTTCGGGGTATGTCCATGGTGGCTAAGAGGGGGTCGGTCCCCTAGGAATGAATATGCAAGGCCATTTTTTTTTGTTTTAAAAGCAAAATGAGATGCTAACTAATGCACCTAGACATAACCAAAACTTGGTACATGGCGGAGTTAACCGATCCGAAGATCACTCGCGCAAGTGTGCGGCCTTCCCAATAGGCGTAGTCTAACGTTCGGACAACACCTTTTGATATACCAAGTAAAGGGATGTATGCGACCCAAAACGACTCTTTTTTGTTGTTTTAAAAATATGATGATCTTAGACTCGACGTAGACAATGAATAATGACTAGACATAAATGATACTCTTTTTTTTTCTTGACACCCTAGACTCAACTCGCTCTGATACCAAATTGATGCGGGACGAGACACGGACACGACAAGCTCACGATCGTCCCTTAACGAGGGAAGCGTCGGACGTGCGCGGTTGAGAAACCGGCAAGAGCTAGGGTGGTCGGCTCTCTCTTTCGTGCCCGGATCGGGTCACGGGACGGTAATGCTCACTCTCGCAGCAGCGGTGATACAAATAGAAAGCGAGCTAGTTACCCTATCATGCTCTCTAGCAGCGGCATAAACAAGTATATATGAAAATAAGCAAATGCCGAGTGTAGGGAGCGAGAACGATACCTCCACGCGCTCGGCGTGGGGACGACGGACCCGGCCGAAACTCGTACTCCCGGGGAATTTAACACACAATAATTACAGCAATGGGAATATGCCCACTCCACGCAGGGAGGTAAAGGGCGACACAAATGGGCCCGGGAGGACCGAATTCGGGATGACGGGCAGCTTCGTGTGTTGATTCGGCTACACGCGTAACCACGACCGTGGGGCCCACACGCTGTCCGGAGGGGCCGTGTGGGACCCGGTGTCATCGCTGTGGTGGGGACACTGGTAGAAGCGATCCCCGGGCTGGCGGCACGCTGGAACGGCGATCGGAGGCCGGGCGGCTCCGTTCGGTACCCGTCGGAATTGCTGCCCACGGGCTGGTTGCTGCTGTTTTGCAGCGCGCGCTCGGACGAAAATGACCGCTGTGATCAGCCCCGTCGCCGGAATGCGACGAAACCAGTGCCGTTGGAAAGAGGACTCAAAATCCTCAAACTTAGGGCCAGTGGATTCCTCTGAACCTATGCGGACCAGGGCCTTAGATATTTTTCAAGCTTCTGCTCCACTGCTCCAGAAATCTCAGATCAGCATATCAGATCCCTGTAAAAGGCCGTTGACCGCCTACTTACAGTGGGATTCAGACTTTGAGCTATTCTTCAATGTTGTAGATAAGCAAACCACGGAACTGGGACAATTTTGGGAATTGGAGTTGGAGGTGGGGGTGAGTTGATATGATTTTTGGAGTAACTGGTGGTCGGATCTGGGAATAGGTGGACAGAACTGTAGATGGGACTGAGAACTATTTTTAGAAAATATGAGATGGACGAACAAAAAATTAATAAAAATTGTGGATGAAGGGGTGGATGGAAGGAAACGCCAGTAAAATTTGTGGGATGAACAAATATCAAAAAGTGGGCCTAAGACCTAAAACGTAGGGCGGGTGAAAATGGAAACAGACAGCAGACAGAACAGAAGTGGAAGAGTGGACGAAAATCTAAAAATACTAAACGGGATCTGAATGAGAAACCAAAATTTAGGGGATGTTCTTGACACCTCTGGAACACCCAGTAAAATTCCCAGCGCGATCTGAGCTCATGGCTGAGGTGGGAATTTCGTGGAAGTTGCTGTGGTACTGCGCGGACAGAACTGCAGCGGCGGCTCGATGGCGGCACGAACGGCGGCGGCGGCGGCACCGATGATCACCGGAGGGTGGGGAAAGGAGATACCACTCTAGAATGGAGGCTTGGGAAGGGGAGAACCAGAGGAGAGAGGGCTGGGGGCGCAGATAGCTCTTGCTCATTCAACAAAATTCTGATTTTCATTGATTTTCACATAAAAATACAATCTTTTATATGATTCCAACCAAATCAATTGTCCACCCTTAGATCTAGGGATGGGGATTGAAGGGCTAGGATTGCATGCCACAAACACAAAAAAAAATATTAAAAAATGAAGGGGGGGGCGGCCTATTGACTATGGGTAGGTTTTGAATGGAAGGTTGAATGGGGGTAGGTGGGATGGGTGTAGAATGTTGACATTCTTAACCCTTTGTCTACCCATGTGGCATATGACTAGTCCACTCATCTAGAAGGCCACCTAGGCTGGTTGACCAGCCCCACATGGTCTAGGTGGACCAATGGGAAAGGGCTGAGGGCCCCCTTGCTGGTCCCATGGGCAAATTACATAGAAACCCACATAATCTACGGGAGTGACGCATTGGCTGATAAAGCCATACAATTGCGCGTATACTTTCCCGTGGATATAAAAATAAACTAAAGGACACAAATACAAAATAAAATGTACATGCTCGGCGTCGATTCCCATCAGATATTCCAATCACCCATACCGCCGCATCATGAGTCTCATCCTATACCTGACACCTCTCGCCCCATCCGACGTTTTCAACGCACTAAACCTTCTCCGTTCACACCTCCTGTAACCACACCAATATCCTCCATTCCATCGGCCTCCGTCGAGCCTCCATCACCCTCCACTACGCCGGTCTCTACCGAGCCTTCTATTACCCCTCCTCTTTGTTCGCCACCTCAGCTGTCCACTATGCCTGTAACGCCAAAACCAGTTTTGCCAGTCCCTTCCCCTATTCCACCACTTAACCTATCACCCTTACCCGTGGCTAATCCTGAGCAAGGTCCACCCCTTTTTGCACTCGAGCCAACCCCGACTGCTTCCGAGCAAAGGGGGAAGCTATACGTGTTTGAACCTTCGCTTCCACTCACCCTTTCTCCAACACCTTCCATTATACCTCCACCATCCATGGAACCTTCCGCCTCCGCTTCACCCCCCTTTAATACTCGGAACAGGCGACCTTCTGTAAGTACTTGTGCCGAAGATGATCAAGAGCCGGGAAAGAAAGATTTGGCCACGGCCATGCTGTTCAAGATGCAAGAGTTTATTTGTCGGATGCCAATCCGAGTTGTTGTGCCAAGCATGGTCGAAGAGGCCAAGTCCCCGCCACTGCTCACTAAGAGAGAATGTCAAACTTTGATGCCATGTAAGTTTGTGCCCAAGGGCCGGGCAGGGTACCCTTTGTTCCAACTTTCAAATCTTGAACCCATTATTCCATACAAGGGGCGAATGACCATTTTGTTCAACACTCCCTATACGCCACAACCCTTGGGCAACACAATGCTTCCTATCCCAACTTTCCAACTCTCTCACACTATTACTTTTCACTCTCCAAGGAAGTTGTCATTTACTATTGAAACTTCATCATGGGCTCTTGCATTATCCATTGGGCCAATTGGCTATACACTTTCACTGCCATGGAGGGGCGGTTATCTTGGTGCTAAGGGGCGTTCCACTATTTTATCCACCTTCTATTCAACGCCATCCATATTTCCGTCTACCACCGATTCTTCATGGGCCACTCCAGGGGTAAGGAGGAGGATCCCATCCTCTCGCCCTTCATGTTCTACATATTCTTTGCATCTCATGCATTATGTTGCATCCATGCATTCATCGCATCCATTCTATTGCATCCACATGCACTTCTTTCTTCCCGGGTTTCCAAACCCGTATCTTCCCCGCCTTCCAAAATCTCCGGATCCCCCACGTTTCCTTTATCTTCCGCTTCTATCTCCAGGTCCCCTTACACTTCCCGGGCATTGTGCCCCCTCCGATCTTCCCTCAGGGCATCGCGCCCCTTTTCAACTATTGCATCCGCACTCCCCAGACTTCTCTCTTGTCCTCTTAGGGCATCGCGTCCCATGGTATTTTCCTCCTCCGGAACCTCCGGATCCTTCATCCTCTTCTAATCCACTCTCCCCGGGGCATCGCGTCCCCTTTCCTGCTATTTCCCTGGAACCTCCAGGTGTTTTATCCCTCCTTTTAGGGCATGACGCCCTTTCTGATTCCACTCTTCCGGAACCTCTGGATCTTTCTCTTCTCCCTGGGCATCGCGTCCCTCGGTATTTTCCTCCTTCGGGACCTTCGGATCTTTCTCTTCCCCTTGGGCATCACGCCCCTTGGTATCTTCCACCTCCGGAACCTCCGGATCTTGCTCTTTGGGCATCATGCCCCTGCACACCCTCACGTCCGGATCTTCTGGATTTCTTATCTCCCCTCCTAGGGCGTCGCGTCCCTTCTTTCGCTATCCCTCCGGAACCTCCGGACCTCCCTTTTAGGGCATTGCGCCCCTCTACACCTCCATATCCAGATCCTCCGGGTTTCTCTCCCGTCCTCCCTGGGCATCGCGTCCTATGGTGCCTTACTCCTCTGATCCTCTGGATTTCTTATCTCCCCTCCTAGGGCGTCGCGTCCCTTCTTTCGCTATCCCTCCGGAACCTCCGGACCCTCCTGACCCTTTTCATCCACTCTTCCTAGGGCGTCACGTCCCTTCCCATCTCATTCCTCCGGAACCTCTGGACTCTCCATCTTTCTTCCGATTTATTTTTGTGCTCCTCCGGGACATCACATCCTTCATTTTCTTCTTCCTTTTCCATCATCTTTTTCCCTAGTTCTTCCAAGGCCACCGCGTCCCTCGATGTTTTATCCCTCCGGAGCCTCCGGACTCTTTTTCCCCTCAAGATTCTCCTCCTCTGCCTCCAGACCCTCCGAATCCGCCTCTTTCCATCTATCAATTTCTTCTTCTAATTCCTCCTGATCTTGGGTCCGACCCAACTTCTTCCACATCCACTGCCTTGGGCATCTGCCCTTTCTCCCACTGCTTCCGAGGCTTTAGTCCTCACTCCTCCTTCTAATTCTCCTCTCCTTCTGTAGACTGTTCCATGTGATCAGGGTCTCCGCGCCTTAGTGAGGGAGTTCTAGCCCTCGCCTCTCTTCCTTTTCTCTTTATTCGTCTGAGTCTGGTCTGAGCACCACTCCTTCTTGTTAAGCCACTTCCAAATCCTTTGCTTCCAATCCTTTTATCTGCCTAAGAGGACTATCCCACGATGATCAACCCCGCCTCTCGCGGCAGCTGCTTCAACAAAGATCGCAAGGTAATATGTTGACGTAAGTAAGCATTTTTATGATATCATTATCTCATTGCTTCACGCATGATTTTCAAAGTGAAGTGCTTTTTAACATGATTAAGAGTGATATTTTAAGCCTTTATCCTAGGAATTTATCTTTATTGAATTTCATCTTTAAAAAAAAACTGAAAAGAGTCTTTAGGCTTGCTATGCCGCACTTTGGTTATAAGAACCCCGCACTGGGAATTCAACATTCTTTCCCCGCTTGTTAAGAGCAACCCTTAGCTGGGCACCGCACACACTTCACGGCGTCCTTAGCCGGCTCCTTTGGTTAAACACCGTTGCTACTTTGGCCATGCCATGAGTATATCTGAAAGTCTTTTCTCTTCTTTGCTCGGCCGAATGCAGGGGCAAGAGGTTGATGGATGAGATGACCAACCTAGGTAATCCCCAATACGAGAGAAGTCTCAAATAGGGGCAGTCTTGACCCAAAGTAAAATCAAATTTTATGATACATCTCGCCAAAAGGGCTATTATGAAAATCAAGTCAAGATTTCGATAAATGTAAAATTATGAATTATGGCATGTCAAGAGAGGCAAAGTCTCCGCAGGGAAAACCCTGGTCGTATGCATGTCAAGGGTCTAAAAATCAAAGGCACAAAGCCCCGGCGCAACAGACCACCTCTTTTAGGGGTAATACCCCGGAAGGAATTTAAGTCTCGATATCTCCCATCTTGCATAAAGCTTATCTCCAATTATTCTTTTATTCTCCCTCTAAGATTGAATGTTTCTCAGGTATGGCCTTGGTAGGGGCACCGTTAACCATGGACAGTCTGCTGTAGGGCGCCACCTTTAAATGCACGCCCGGTTTTGGGTAGTTTTTTAGCGAAAGGGGAAGGAACGAGGACCCCTAGCCAGTGGTTTAAACATCCCTCCGATACTGTATTAGCAAAGTCTAAGTTAAAATTCAAACAAAAAAAGCATATATTCCAAAGTTCATAAAAATTGAAAACTTTCCAAAAACTCATAAAAATTCACATGGTTCATTTTTTTTAAAAAAAAGAAAAAAACTATTTTTCAAATAATGCCCGCCCATTCGCATGTCTTCATTGTTGGCTCACACGCATTTCGATGCATATTTGCATAAGTTTAAGTATCGTAGGTACATTTCATAAAGTCCATACACTCCCAAAGTCCATACATTCCCAAGTCTATACATTCATTCTCAAGTCTATACATTCATTCCCAAGTCTACACATTCCTTCACAAGTCCATTCCTTCCAAGTCCATACACTCCCAAAGTCCATACATTCCAAAATACATTCATTCCCAAGTCTACACATTCCTTCACAAGTCCATTCCTTCCAAGTCCATACATTCCCAAGTCTATACATCCTAAGTCCACACATTCCATAAGTCTATACATCACAAGTCCATACGTTCTAAAGTCCAAGCATGCTTCATCCAAGTCCATACATTCCCCATGTCTATACATCCTAAGTCTACACATTCCCCAAGTCTATACATTCCCTAAGTCTACACATTCTCTAAGTCTATACATTCCAAGTCTATACATTCCACATGTCTATACATCCTAAGTCTACACATTCCCAAGTCTACACATTCCAAGTCTACACATTTCAAGTCTACACATTCCACAAGTCTACACATCCTAAGTCTATACATTCCCCAAGTCTATACATCCCAAGTCTATATATCACAAGTCTATACGTTCTAAGTCCAAGCATGCTTCATCTAAAGTCCATACACACTCCAAGGCTTGTGCATTCATTGCAACATCAGTGCATTCTAGTACAACATCTGTGCATTCATTTCCAAGTCGACCATCCCACGGTTGTCACCAAAAAAAAAAATTCAAAAAATCTCAAATAAATCCAAAAAATTCAAAAATTCTCAAATAAATCCATAAAAAATTCAAATATTCTCAAAATTCCAAAAAAAATTTAAAAATTTGAAATGCTTTTCAAACTCCTAAAAATTTGCATACTCCAAAAATCTAAAAAAATGCATTATATTTTTCTAATGGTATTTTTTTTGCAGGGACAATTCTTTTGCAAAGACCAAGAACACGGGATGAGTACTCTTCATTCATTGTTATCAATCTTTTGATTTTTCCCAATATTCTCATGATATGTCGCCCTGGGCACTTCAATTATCATCTCTCCATCATTCTGAGCAATTCATGTCAATCTGATCATCCCTGTCACTTGGGGTATCACTCTGGTTATTCACGTTAATCTGATCATTCAAGAGCCAGCTTCTCTGACTATTCCTGCTAGCTTTGCTTAACCATTATGACATCATCCTGATCTTTTATGCATCAATCTTCTGATTTGCCAAGATTGTCATCCTCATCACAAACAACAAACAATGATCCTATGTTTTCAACTCATAATGTTGATACATGCTATGTTATTCAACGCTATTCATGCTTTCATGCTTGAATTCCATCCTTACTATGCTTGCTATGCTTAAATGCCTTATTCATTGCTTGTTATCTTCCTTATACCTTAGCTAATGAACTTTTGAGTGCAGGAAGAAGCCCTTGGTCCCACCGTCTGGGCATCAACATTCAAGTCCCACGGTGACTGTATTATGTGCTGCATTTTCTCAGTTGCTCATTGCTCCACCATCTTCCTGTATGCATTTTTACTATATGTTACATACACTACTAGATTATATCAAGTACCTTGTGGCTTTGGTAAATCTGAAATTTGAGTTCCCCTTCATAAAAAATAATGATGATTCCAGAGATGTCTTAGTCACACGGATAGGCCGTTGAGCCGTCCAGGACTGGGGACGATGGTTCCCTTTTGCGAGTTGGTGCACGGATAAACGGGCTTCGGCTTAGTATCAGCTCGTGAAATCGGTTTCTTGACCCAGTCTTGACAGTTTAACAATATTATCCTTGATTATCTTATATTTTCATTTGTTTTAATTTTTCCTTTTAAACGCAGCATGCATTCATATAGGACTTTGAATCAACATTGAAAAGTCATTCTGATAAGCTGATTTGGAGAGTCAAATTGATCTTAATCTTTCCAGATATGAGATATTCATTGCTGAATGGAATCCTCAGTTCGTTTTGTCGTTGTTTTGGGTCATTTTCTCGAAAGCTCCTTGTTTGGATTTCTATCCACTTATTTCAAACCTTTCCCTTGATCCACCTTGGCTGCAGCACGTCCACATTAACTGGTAACCGCTCCCCAATGGTAAAACCTACAGGTTTGTGACCTGGGGTACTTCCACCGCGTTGGAAGTTGATCATCTTCTTTTATCTCCTTCGTGCCCGCGTGCACACTCTCTCTTTTATCCAAACATCGTTGATTTCATTGAATTTTTCGAGATTGTTTCATCTCGAGCTTTTGATTTAATTCTCATCAAGTGATGTTGATTGCGTGTCTCATCACACCTTGGCATCTACTTTTCAGTTCGCTCTGCTCCCTTGCAAAGCAGACGCCAAGGCGGAGCAGCTGTAGACACGCCAAAATTGACGTTACTGTGAGTGCATCTCATATTACCTTGTAATATCCTAATTTGACCCTAAAATCAACTTTGTTTGAGTGATTTTTCTCGCTTTTCTTGGATTTCTCCCTTTTTCCTCCCTTTTCTTATTTTTTCCTATTTTTCTGAATTTTTTGAGTATTTTTCTCTATTTTTATGAATTTTTTAAAATTAACGGCGTGAGAGGGGGCGTCATTTGTTTTTAATAAAATTAAATAAAATAAAAATAAAAATGACGCCACTTTGCAGATTCTCTCACTTTCCCATTTTTTTGGATTTTTCTGAGAATTTTTAGAACTTTTCTAGAACTGACGACTTAGCAAATGACGTTGTTTTGATTTAAATTAAATAAAAAATGGAAATCATGACATTGTGCAGGGCGTCAATTTCAAATTGTAATTTTTTAATATTATTTTTGGCTCTCTTTCATAGGTGATTTGGTGGCCTTCCATGTGTCAGAAAAATACGAAAAAATAGTCATTGGAATCAGCATAGTTGGATGCACGCTCACCTAAAAATGGGAAAATAATATTAAGAAATAAAAATTGGCCCTGTTTTGCATATTTTGAAATAACGACCCTCAATCAGACGTCAATTTAATTGACGCCCGAATTCCCGGTCGTCCCTTTTTTATCATTTTGATTCACGACGCTATGCAAGTCGTCATTTTGAATTGACGACCCTAGTCAGATCGTCATTTTCATTGCCATATTTTGAGATTTTGAATCCGACCAAAATTCGTGTTAATCACTAAATAGCGCCCTTCAACAAGTCGTCAATTCTTTAAAAGACGACGCCTCCTCGGACGTCATTTTAAAAAGCGACTGTCATACGATCGTCAATTCTTGTTGAATTTCGAACGTTCCCAGAACCTCCTTCTTTCCTCGTTTTGAGCCCCTTTTAACTTCGGAAAGGACCCTAATGACTTTCCATGACTGGAGTAACTCCTTCCAATATTCATCTCATGCTAAAATCAATTCTCCTAATCATTATTGGAATTAAAACTCCATTCTCCCCTATAAATAGAGCTTCATGTGGCTCTGTCGAGAGGCCGGCTTCAACGCGAAGGAGAGGTGCTGCCCAACCATTTGACTAGAGGAGGAAGGGCTCCCTGCTGTGGTTGCTGCATCCCATCGGGGCTTCTTCCTCCCAAACGTATATCAAAGGCCACGGTGTACACAGAAGGCCACCTCGCACTTGTGAATCCTTCTGCTACCGATAAAGCTTTCCACAGGCTTCCCCCCTTTACTGTTTGCTATTATCATTTGTTGTTTGTTTTTTTTTCTTCACGCATACTACATACAGCATGCATGCATATGCATATACCTCCTTTTGATCCCTCTCTATTTTTTTCAACCGCGTTGAGAGCAATTCCCGTAGTGCATCACTTGCACTTGGCCCTTTGTTATATTGTTATTACACATATCCCAATCTCACCACGTTGAGAAGAGCTCCTTTTAGTGCAACACTTACACTTCTTCCTTTCATATTTTGCATGCATCATATCTCCCTACCCATTGCATGGGGTTTAAAAGGGCAACACCCACAAGGTGTGTTCTAGTCCATGTTTTCATATTCGTATTTATATTGTAGATTTGATGCTACACTCACCTTGGTTCTAATTCTCATTTTCATTAGTTGTTGTCTTTGATCTTTGCAAGGGTAATCAACAAGATAAACTCTCTTCATCGGCCGGCCGATCGGAAGAGAAAGGTGCACTCACAATCTCCCCCGCATCCTTTTGAGGTATTTATATTCCCTCCATTGATTATTGGTTATATCCTTTGAGGCCCTCGGTCTCTGGCGATCACTCTCCTTATTAGCACCTCGTGCATGCTTAATTCTTTTATTTTTAATTGTTCTAAGTGGATTTCTTAGAATCTACAATAAGTACAACCAACAGAAAAAAAGGTACAAGTATATGGGGCATACCCCGGCTCTGGCAACTGGCAACTAACCCTGGCTACTGGAACCACGCAGGGCCTCAGACGCGCTCCTTGCCAACCTCGCCTCACCTGAAAACACAAGGGTGAGACTCATCTCATTGGCTCAGTAGGGATCCCACAGACCCCCACCTCGCGACGAGAAATCAAGACAGCAAGGAAAGCAACGCTATATGACAGAAGTACGGCAGTAATAACAACAATAATAAATAAACAGAAAATCTCACTACAACTACCCGTACCGACCACGGTCCGATGAGAAAATAGGTTCGTACCTGTCAGAAGATAGGAGAACCACCCACTAGAAGCAAGGTCGGATGAGTCCCCTGACGTCTTACACCGCACCCTAGTGTCTCCCTGCATGTCCTAAGCGGAGACTGAGACATGCAACAAGTACCACGAACAAGACTAATTGGGGTCGCACTCGTTAGAGCAGGTCTGACGCCCCCAACCACGTGTGTACACACAGACTATGCGCCCTAGGTCATATCCTCTAACTGGTTCTTCCCCAAAGCCCGGACTCAAGTTGCCCAGAGGGGCCCTACGGTAACCAGCCTAAAAACCATCTCTCTCAGATAAGCCGCTCCACCACTCGCGGGTGGGTTAGCACATGCGTGCCGTAAGAAGGCTACGACTAGTGGACGTGTCACTGGAGGTATGAACTCACTAACCAACGAAAATCGTCGGCTAAACACTGATGAGGTACGGGAACGGCCCTTCGTACCAACACCGACTCTCGGTGACATGAACAGGGGAATACGGATGCCCGAGACACGGATGAGGTTAAATCAAACCTCAAGTTATGTGGGCACACCAACCTAGGTAACTCACTCCTCTGCGGACCCCTTGGCATACCTATGGCTCTCATTGAGTGCTCGAGGCAACCCTCGGGCCACACGCCACAAGGGACCCCAAAACTAGCTCAACCGGAGGCTAAAACGGCATCCGACAAACCCGGAATATGCGAAAATCAGGTGGCGGTCCTCCCTGGGCCGTCACTCTAGGTGGCGGCCAGCTCTGGGCCGCTACCCACGCCTAGCGGTCTTCTTGAGACCGCTAACGCGGGGTTGCGGCCATTCCATGGCCGCAACGCGAAGGACCCCGGGGGCCTGGTAGCGGCCAGCACCTGGCTGCTAGCACCATGGAAACAGTCACTGCCTGACTGCAACCACCATAAAATAGTCCTGCCCTGACCGCAAGGCGGCTGGGACCCCCCAACGGCTAGTTTGACACGCCCATGGGGAGCGTTGACTCGCCACAAATAGCGGTCAGCGGTCGGCCGCTACCATAGGGTAGCGGTCAGTCGCGAGACCGCAACAAGAAGGGGCGATCTCCTCTGGACCGCAACCCCTACCAACACTTCAAAGTTAGGTAGCACCCCCCCAGAGGACCGCCACAAGGAGAAGGCAACCTCAAGTACGACCGCTACCTCGACCCGAGCACAAAAACGGCAGAAACGGCAAAAAGCTCCATTCCACGCCCCAATCACCCCCAGGTGATGGGGAAAACAAAGGGGAACTCTTCCCCAGCCCTTCAAGCATCAACCCATGCCCATAGATCGATCAAAAACCTTGAAAAACACTAGATCCGGTGCTCGAATCGTAAACATGGAATTTCCCTTCCCAGCATGAAACACGCCCCTCTCGACCTCTCCTCGGCCTAGAAATCATGGGAAAAGCAGGAAATATGGCAAGGATCTGTCCCCCTACCTCAAGGAAGCCCAAGAACCTTCGAATCGCCGTCGATCTCCAAATCCCGATCAAACCTCGAACACCACGCCCTCGTCGCGAGATCACCACTGCCGCACTCGCCTCTTCGCTGCCGTCGTCACCACGCCGCCGCCTCGGTCTGCCGTCTGCAACCGGAGAAGGAGGGGGCATCGCGTCCACTCACAGGAAAGAGGGGGCAACGGTCGGGAGGGGGAGCAGGGGTTCCACGGGAGAGAAAAGGGGAGGGGGAGAGAAAAAAGGGTTTGTTATATAGAAATCCGAAAAAAATACAAAAAATACAAAAAATTGAAAAAAAAATCATTTTCCCGATCCTCGGAACATGCTCGACGCGCTGGTAACGTCCCGGAGTTGGAGAACGCAACGGTTCACCCTGTACAGGGTTCCGAAGGCTCGTTAGGAAAAAACAAGCGTAAACTGCAAAACGCTCTCCGAGACCCCCGAAAGCGATCCGAAACCCACGAATCCCGATCCGAAGTATATCCAAAAAACCTGGGGCATTACAGCCCTCCCCCCTTAAATAAATTCCGTCCTCGAACCTAAAACTAAAGCATAGGAACATGGGAGGAAACTTACTCAAACATGTAGGGATACTGTTGCCGCATCTCTTCCTCTCGCTCCCACGACGCCTCACCGCTAGAGTGACGCTGCCAAACCACCTTTACTAGGGGAATAACCTTATTCCGCAAGCGTTGCTCACGCTGATCCTCAATGCGGATAGGGTACTACGGAAGGGACAGGTCTGGGGTCACCTCGGGCCAAACAGAGTCTTCCAAGACATGGGAATCATCGGGCATGTACTTCCGCAGCATCGACACATGGAACATGTCATGCACTGCAGCTAGCTGTTGGCACTCAAAATATGATTAATGACGATCAAGCTTCAAAGACGAATGACACGGCCCACTGAAGCACAAAAGCCGATAGATATCAGCATATTGAAGCCCTCTCAAGCTGCTAGAGCCTCAGGTCACCCTGTATGAACAACGGGGACTTCACCTCAGGAGAATCGAGATGAATTCACAACCAACCGGCAGTGCGACCAAGCCTGCCCAATGAACCGACATCGACTCTGTCATGCCGCATACACGACACCCGTTGTTCGACCAAGGACAACGATCTAACCGGTGGCCCGCCACCTCGTGAAAGATTCTCCTGAGAAGGAAGAACTCCCTTGGTTCTTCAGAATGGAGGACCGAGGGCTCTGTCGGCAGAAGATCCTGATTACCCGGCACGGGTACGGCTTCTCGCCAAGTTGGGCCCGTTAGTGGCCGAATGATCGCCCGGCCTGGGCAGAACTATCCCGGGTGTTACTCCACCCTCCAAGAAGCTTTGAACACAAGCCAGATCGAGCTAGCAGCACATATCATAGTGCCGAAAGCCGTGTCAGCGGAAAACCCGCGTGTTCAAACCAAAGACACTCGAGGTTCCGGGAAGGGTCACACGTCGTCCTGAGAGCTTAGACAAGACTTCCCGTCGAGGTTTCGAAGAACGGCGGTAAGATGAATGTTCACAGTGACTCCCGGAACCACTGACTCACTGGCTAACCCGCGACGAGCGGGAAATGTTAATACGGCGCGCCCTTATCCGGCGCGCCCCCATATCCGGCGCCCTCCTATTCTGGCGTGCTAAAGGCTGCGGAGTTCCCTTCCCCGGTGCGCCATTCCTCACGTCGGATTAAGCTTCGAGCTTGCTCCTATATATGTGGCTGCTCGATGGGGTTCGAAAGGGGGTTCGAAGAGGCGAATTAAGAAGAAGAATTGAAAGAAAAGGAGAGAGAGCCGGAGAGCCAATCACCTTCGAGGGAGAGAGGGTTTCCTTGTAAGAGAAGCAGGGTTCTCACAGAGCGTTCCCCTCGCCGCCGCCTTCCTCTCCGCCTGAAGCCCTCCAAAGCCGGAGAAGGAGAAGAGAGTCTGCTACTCTGGTTTTGCCGGTGAAATTTAGGTGGGTTCCGCAGATCGTTTCTCGAAGACACCTCCTCTATTTTCTCCTTCCTGCCGTCGTGTAAGTGAGGGGGGGAGGGGCGATGATACGAGCCCATCCTCCTCCCCCCTCACCATCTGTTCGTCCTCTTTCTGTACTCCCTCTGTAATTTCTTCTTTGAAATCAATGAAGTGGCCATCGAGCGACAACGGCGGCGCGCCGAATGTTTATAACATGCCCGATCTTTCGTCTCCCGTCAATGGAATGAATGATGTTGCGTCTTGTATGCTTTTCTTGTTCCGTTCTTAGTCTGCATGCCCTATCACTCTGTGTGTGCGATTGCTGAGTTCTGCTTCGCGGAATCGAACATGCCCGGAGCCATACGGGTTATATTGATATCACTTCCCCCCTCCCCGGGACTCTTCCTTTAAAATGCAAGGGTCGTGCCTTACCGTGTGTATATTTTGGGTTTCGTGGTTAGAGACACGCTCGTGCGTGCATCTCTGCTAGTCCTTGCTCCGAGGTCGACCCTATCTTCACCCCTCTGCACTTCTTCATAGTCCAGAGTGAACATGGTCGTCTCTATAATCCCCACATCCATTATATGCTAATGATTCTGATGTTTCTATATCTTGATTGGTGCAGCTTGTAATGCTAACCCATCAACCCCCGTGAGCATTAATCTACTAACCCTGTGAGCATTAATCTGCTAACCCTCTTATCACATCCATGATTCATGATCGCCGGGTTTCATTGTTTCCGAGAACAATGGCTTCAATATTCCGGGGAGGGGGGACATACCCCATTGGTATCTCAGAATCACCATTTGGTCAAAGGGCCCCATCTGCGAGTGGTGAGGGTCCCGAGGGGCCATAAGGTGAATATTAACAGGGGCTTCAGCCCAACAATCCAAATCCACTGTCCTTCGGGACCCTGTGGTGGCTAAGGGAGGTGTACCCCTACTAGGCTCATCCTTGGGGCATCTCTCTCCAATAGTCGTCTCTCTCTCTGGGATACAGTGCAGGTTATAGGTTGCTCACCCCTCGTAGGCTAGCCCTCGGGGTTGTTGCTTCCTTCGTTAGCTGCCTTATCCACCTGTTTCAACCCACGGAGTCATGGTACCCCTCGTAGGCCAGTCCTCGGGGTTTCCTGTGTGATTGGGATTTGCTGGCTGCCACCGTGCCGACCGGCTGTTTAGGGGCTTACTCCACACGTGAGTATGACCCCGTTTCTCCCCTGCAATCCTTCAGGGATGGGGGAGATGCTACCCAATTTTTGGCAGAACTCTTTTAACTAATAAGATCACTTATGTGAATTAGCTTCAATAAAACACATGTTCTCAAGTAATAAACCCCAGTGCTCGAGTATGAACCTCGCACTAGCTCATAACTTCGCTCCGGGAGAGCTCCGGACTTCAATTGAACAAGCAACCAGGCCAATTAACTTTAAAACCCTCAATAACATCTTAATAAACATAAATAGTTTTAAAATTCATCAAAAAAATTAGTTAAAACGACACGGTCCTAATCCGGCGGGCCTTAATACGCTGCGGTACCCCCCCCCCCCCCGCGCCGGAATAGCTTTACACTCATAAAATTTTATTTTTAAACGGCACGTTCCCGGCGCGCCCTAAACCGGCGCGCCCCAAGCCTACCGCACCGGTTTAACAATTGTCATGGCCGCGCCAGATTAAGATCATTTGCCTACGCTTGGCCGCGCCGGGGAAACCAATCCCTACGTTCGACCGCGCCAGTTTTAAATCATTCTAATCACTTACTCGTCCTTGGAGCGATCTTCGTCTCTCACGGTCGGGATTAATAACCCTAATCAGTAATAAACTGAATAAGAAAAGGGCTATCCAATTCCGAATCATCCTATCATCGCGCTTTTACTATCATGTCCATTAGCGCTTTGCTTTCGTTATCATGCCTATGTCACCACTTTTATCCCCCTTAGTGGAGGCTAATAAATTTGATTGATCATAGATCATTTTCATAACTCTCTTACCATGCTTAGCATAATCATGAATATCATGCGTGCATACCTGCATAGACCCTCGGATATATCAAATGGCACTGACGGAAGTCCGGGTTACACCCGACTGGAAGTCTTTGCTATGCGCGATGGTGGCCTTCGGACCTACGTCCTCCGCCACATACTAAGGGTCTCCAATTTAGTGAACCATGCCTCCCCTGCATGATAGATAAAGAGCATCTCATGTGACCTCGTCACACTCATACTCTTGCATCTTGTTTCAGCCTCGGACGGCTCGCTATCTCGGCAATTAATCAAAGGTTTTCTCTCTTATGAGGGATATAATTAACGCCATAGTCTTTATGGTATGGTGGACTGCTGGTCCCGACCCGAATCTCAATCTCGCCCCACAAGGGTCAGAATGAGCGCACAATAAACTTGTCACTCACGTGACTGGCATGCTTGCGCGATCAACTAACCCGTTGGCTATCTGTTAGCTAACTGGTTGATTGATTGCCATAATAAAATACCTCCGGGTACAATAACAACGATAACAGATGAACAACAAAAAAATGATCAAACAAGCTCTAGCACGCCCGGTGGGACCAGTGTCACCTTTCATCTCTTTGTCGAGATATGCGGGCTCCGAGGCCCTCCCAAAGACCGCTGATCGTTTGTTTGTCCTATATGGCAGGCACACAATGGCATCATCAGGTCTTGTTGCTATTACTTTCGGCCCCACGATCGTCGCCGGCCACGTTGAGCACGGGTACCTAGCGGTGCCCACTGTCTTGGGATCATTCCCTACTGTTGTAGGCTTCTCCAACTTCTTGGGGTTGGCCTTTGTTGACATGCTTCAAGTGGAGTCCTCGGAGCCTACCGAGGAGACTGTAAAGAAGGTCTAGGCCTTGAAGGCTCGATGTTCTGCGGGCTCGACCAAGAGTCCGGTTCCGGTGGCCAGCTACCTGGTGCACCACGTCACCCATGGGGCTCGCCCCATCCCTGCCAAGAATGCTGGAGGACGCCAGCGCAGAGGCTTCGGACAGAATACTGCTACTGTCACCGGATGCCTCACTGTGTTCGGCAAATCCATGCTCATTGGTGGAGTCTGCGTCTTCCTGGACGGACACGACGCTCAGGTGGTCCCGGATCGGGTCATCCCCGCCGTACCTGTCCACAACTCGTACCAACCCCTCTCCAGAAGGAGAGTAGAAAAGGAAGAAGCCGGCCACCATGGCCGTGAGAAGCTGGCCCCTAGGCCAAAGAAATTCAAGTAGGTTTGGGTCCCTAAGAAGACCCAGCCCGCCTACCAGGTCACACCAACCCGTCGCCGCCCTGCACGTGACGGAGTGAGAATGGAAAAGGAAAGGGGCTTGGTCCCAAGGAAAGAAGAGATAGTTGTGGACCTTCCACTCCGTGAAAGCTTCAGGGCCTACGCCCGACAAGCCAACATCCCTACAATGGGAAGAAGATTCCAGCAACTCGCCGAATGAGCCCGGCTTGCTTATATCCCTCCCATCGGAGGTCGACAGCTATCCCCAGTCCTACATCAGGCACTGAGGCAAGAAGAAATGACCAACATGGTCAGGAGTTACTTCAGGGGTCTAGGCAACCCCTCGCTGGGCCAACAACGGCTACTACAAGCAGCCGTGGATGAAGAAGACTACTGCCCACAATGGCAGTTGAAGGAGAAGAAGAAAGAGGAATGACATCGTTAGTCGACGATAATGGTTACCAAGATGGCTTCAATGCTGAAGCCGATGAGACCGCACCTCGGCGGAAGAAGGAAAGAGAATATCTGTATTTGAAAGATTAACCTTTCCAGAGCAGGTAAGAAGGAAGGTTCGTAGACAAAGGAGAAGAATGCAGATCTTCACCTGTAACATGGCTAGCATACCTGGCCAATATGGAAGGCTTCCAGAAGATCCTTGCGAGCTGGCTCGATTGGCCGATAGGCCAGGGCCGAACACTCGAAGGGTAGAAGTTGCAGGAGAACTGTTGGCAGCAGCTAGAAGGGAGCAAACCCTAGCCCATGTCCAACAATGTGATGAGCCTGCCGTCCTGACCGCTAATGTGGTGACAGCAGAAGAAGAAGAAGATGTCATGCTCGACATCTTGCCTGAGGGTACATACGGGGAGACGACAGAAGCTATTCCCAACACTGTGGCTATGGATTCGGCCGTACTAATGATACTACAAAGGTACCGCCATGAGATAGAGCTGCTAAAGAAGCAACTGGTGGAGAAGACAGAACAGTCTTCCGCCTCTAAGCAACCTTAGACGCATGGCGAATCGTCACAGGGAGCGGTCAATCGGAGTGATCCTTCGCCGCGCTATGCCGCACCCCAGTCGGCAGAACCAAGCTTGGCGATAACTTAGCAACGCCCACCATAGCCGCTGATGTCGCCAGTACTACCAAAGGTGCACCAGACACCGCCATTGCTGCGTCCTCCTCCGCAGGCGACCACCCTGGTCATCCCCTACCTGCAGCCGACATATTTCTACCCAGAACCGGTTGATCCAACCGTCATGAGCAAGATGATGGTGGAAAGAATGATCGAGCTGAAGCTCGCGGAAAGAAGTGAAGGCGACTACGTCGTATTTGATGCATATTGTAACACCCGAGTTTGTCCGAAACTTAAAGATAGTTAAATATTTTATAATTAGAGTTCAGATAAATTTTATGTTATCTTAATTAAAGTCTAATATCTTGAATGGTATAATTTAACGAACTTTATTAAATAGATATCTCCTTTTAATAATATGTAACTTTTCATAGGAATGTCAGAATAGGGTCAATATTAGGCCCGTTGGATAGAGAATTCAAAGATCTACAAATTTCATGTTAAGCATATTTTCAAATTCTGACATTTAATTGGTTAAAAATAAGATAGAAGAAATTAACTCTTTAGAAGCCTATTAGTGTTAAGTTTTTGAGGGTTTTTATAAAAAAATCCCTCACTTCACTTATCTACCACCTCCTCGTGCGATGGAAGGTATATATATATATATATATATATATATATATATATATATATATATATAAACTACACGTGATCCTCCCCCTCTCAACCTTATCCCCATCACAACCTTATCCTCCTCCCCCATTCTTATCCTTTCCTCTCTCTCTCCCCCCTCCCACCCATTCTTATCCTCTCCCTCCACCCTCTTTAAATACCCCCCCTCTCATACGTAAATCCCTCACCCCTCACCTCTCACTCTCCCTCTCATTCTCTCGTCACTCTCCCTTCTCTCGTTTCTCTCTCTCTCTCCCTCTCTCTCTCACTCACGTCCCCAACTCTCCCTCACTCTTTTCATTTTTTTTCTCATCTCTCTCTCCCTCTCTCTCTCTCTCACTCACATTCTGTAACTCCCATCCCTCTCTCATTTTATTTATTTTACTTTCATCTCTCTCCCCCATCTCTCTCTCTAATCTTTCTCTCTCATCTCTCTTCTCACCCTCTCTCTCTTATAAATTAACGGAGAAAATAACACGAAGTCGAGAAAAAAAATAATACGGAGTCGGAATATGATAAAATTTTGACAGAAGCCTAGACGGAGAATTTGAGAAGCTTATTTGGACAATTTCACCTTCTTTACGTAGGAATCCGCCCCTACGGGTAAATTATGGGTTGTTTAAATTTTATTATTTAGAGATGATATAATAAGATAAAAATTATTTTGGGGCAGGAATATTATCTTTTCCTACGTAAGGATTATTACGGGAGCTCGAGTGAGGTATTCAATCTAATTTGGGGGAGTCCACCCAAAAGGTAGGCATGATAAACTGAGTGCATGTTATTTGTTATTTACATTTCTTTTATTTGATTTGGTTTGAAATGTAATTTAAGTCATTGATTTATTTAACCCAATGATCTATGTTTAGAATCAGTTATTTATTTAGTTATCATTCTGTAAAAATATTATTTTCTCTCTAATCTCTCTCTGATTTCTCTCTAATCTCTTTCTACTTTCTCCCTCTATTTTCTCTCTCTACTCTCTCTCTACTCTAATCTCTTCGAATGTTATATAATAGTAATTTATTTAGTTAATGAATTTGACTCACTACCCTATGATTAAAATCTAATTCCTGATATTAAAATGCGATCCAGTTATTTTGTAAAGTTCAATGGCAAGTTTTAAGTATTGAGACGACTATGTAATAAGCATCATAATAAGAATAAAAATTTGATTAAGCATATGGACTGTGTCACTTTAAGGAGGTGTGGGGCGACAAACCGTAGTTAGCTTCCGCTACGGGATTAGGCCCATTTCCGAGGACAAACGGACTTCTGAAAAATTCGGAACCCAAAATAAAAAAATTATCTGGGGAATGGTGGAGTATTAACACCCGATCCTGCGTGGTTGATCAAGGCCAACAGGCTCCAGCGTTTAGACCATTTGTTTTTATGTCGACGTATGGATGCCTAGGTATGTGTTTGCTACTGCTTTTAGTGATGGGATGCCTGTCCAATATATGATGCCAAATAATATGAAGCTCAGATTTGATATATGACTTTGATATGATCTGAAAATAAGTTCATCTGTATAAGTTCTGATTTAACTAAGATATGTATTATGCCATTTATATGTAAGTCAGATAAGATTTGTTATACGCATTCGCTTATAAATATGAAAATTATTTTGCTCTATTATATTTCATATTTCCTTCGCATTCATAGTATATGTACAATCCAGTGAAATTGTGATTAGCTTTATATCATGGATTTGCACAGTTTAGTATATGATAAGCATGTGATTGGTTTTAATGCCTACTGAGTCTTTGGACTCATTTCTGTTGCCTAACCATTTCAGGAAATTGACCAGTGTGCGTCTTGACTCCTTCAGGCCGTAGGTCGGAAGTTGATCCCGGGTTTAATTTAGATTCCGCTGCGTAGAATAAATAGATTTAGTTTTCTTTTGAATAATGAATGTAAATATGACTTTTGAGTAGAGATATGTGGTACTCTGTATACGATGTAAATTATGAGTGTTTATCTTATGGAAATTGTATGGTTATGTTTCTTTTGGAATATGTGATGGTTTGGCCTTTACCGCCTTGTAAATATTCGGCCCACAACACTTCCGTACATCCGCTGTGACGTCCCCGGACACGATACGGGATCGTCGGAAGGGGGCGCCACACATATAGGGTTCCATACCCGCCGCATCATGCTGCCAAGCGGCTCCCTCCTGGGATTAGCAAGCCGCCGAAATTCGACAAGTTCAACGGGAAGGGATCCCCGAAGGAACATGTCGCCTACTACATGACCGTCATGGGTGATTTGGCCATCGACAAGTCATATCTGCTGAAATTTTTCGGGTCCTCGCTGACAGGGCTCGCTTTTGAATGGTACTCTAGCCTCCCAGTCGGGTCGATCAGCGACAGGTCGGACATGCAGAGGAAGTTCATAGAAAGATTCCATGTTACAGAGAGGGTGGTCACAGTGGCCAAACTCTACTCAACAAGATAGAGGGCAGATGAAACAGCCCTTGACTATATCAAGAGGTGGAGAAACCTCGGAATGAGATGCAAGGGGCCCAGCATCAGGAGGACGATGTACAAATATGTAAATAGAACCTCAGGAGAGAGGTCCTGGAAAAGATGATAGGAATGGAGATCTGGTCGCTCGACCGATTAAACAACATTGTGGCCGAGGTTGAAGCTTTCTTGGCCAGACCTGCCCCTACATCCACCGCTGCTGCTACACAAAAAGGCAAGGCAATAGAGCGGCGCCAGGCGCCTAAAGAAGCAAATGCCCTTGATATTAAAACATTTGAACATTAGAAGGATAAAGGCAAGAAGGCAGATGCCCCGTAACCTTTAAAGCCAGAGATGGTAAAGAAGGTCCCTCCCTACGGGATGAAATGAAGAAGGACTATTCTTTTCTAAAGAATACGACCACAATTCTATTTGATTGGGTAGCCCAATATGATAAGGTCACTTTACCTGAGCCAAAGAGGCCGGAAGACCTGAAGAGAAAGGAAAGTCCAAGATTCGGCCCCTATCATCAGATGCTGGGGCCCCTAATTGAAGATTGCTATGTCTTCAAAGATATTATTGAAGACATGGTGAAGAAAGATGAAATCGACCTGGGAGAATACAGGGTCGATCCTCCACAACCTCATGAGGCTCCTCTGAGGAGGGCCGCAGCTAATATGTGTTGACACCCGTTTTATGACCGATAAGTCGGGTCATCTCCTTGTTCATTCTATATGATGCTCCGAGTTGTTCACTCTTCATTGAACTTTCTTGATCAGTTAGAGGTCTATTTCATGGGTCTTCTCCTCTTGGTTGAGTTTGGTTCCTGGTGGCGTTTTTGATGGATGAAGCTTAGCAAACTCTTATTTCTTTTTGATCCTTATTATTTCTAACGGTCCATACCAGGGGCGTTACATCCTTCTGACGCATCAGCCCTGGACCGTTACATCTTGAAGAATCTTGAGACTTAAGGCCTTTGTTTCAATCCTTATCTTTGGCCTATCCATTGATTCTAACGGTCTGTTGTGCAGCCGTTACGTTCCTCTAACGCGTCCTCCCGTGGCCGTTACATTCATTCAAGAGTCCTATTATTTGAGCTTTCCTCCGTTGATCTTATCTCTTTTGAGATAAGGTTGAATGTGACGGACTCTACCTGGGGCGTTACATCCACGCGACGGTCTGTCGAGCAGCCGTTACATCCAATAGAGAGCCCTAGCAGTTCAGGCCTTTTCTCTGCTACTCCGTGGTCGAGATGAGAGTTTGATCTTGTGATTTCTATTTCAAATCTGATCCTCAGAACCTTCTGTTTGTTTCTATGGACTCTTGGTGATATTATCTTCAAGAATTTGCTAAGAGTTATCCTCTTTTCTTGCTGGATTATCCTCTGATCGACCAGAGATTTTGAGGGTCTATAAATAGCATCCTTAACTTCATGGCCTAGGGGGGAAAAATCTGGAGTTTGCGTCGAAGTGCTGCCGCTTTCTGGAGCCATCTTCATCAAAGAGGAGTCTTCTTTCACGTCCATCTGCATCACAATCAAGGGAGTACTCCGGTTTTGGGTTTCAAAGTTCATAATTTGCACTTGTGTTCCTCCCTTGTCTTCTCATAACAGCATTGTCCCACTTCTATCTCTTACGTTCTTCATCTGTTTTCATCATCTAAACATCATTCCTACGTTTTAAAACGCCCAGAGGGGTTAAAAAACTAAAACCTCCCCGGTATTCCCATTTCCTTTTGCATGATCTTAAGTTCTTTAAGAATTGATGCTATGCTTGTTTAAAGGGCTAATTTGGGATTGTTTTATGTTTCACGTTCTTTGGCAGGTTCACAGAGTTCATTAGACGAGGCCCAGGCTTTCTGGCCGGCTGGAAGGTTTGGAGTTCAAAGAACTCACAGGTTGTTGCTGCAGGTTCTCTGACGGTCTTGTGCAGGCGCGTCAGGCTTCTCTAACGGTTCATCGAGCGACCGTCACACTTCTGTGACGCACAGGGTCTGGACCGTTACATTCAACAGATCTGTAGATTTTACTGGTTTCTCTCTCCCGTGGGCGGGTGCATCATCCTCCTATTTCTAAGGTATTGACCAGGTCTTTGGCTTGTTTTATTACCTTGGTGGCGATCACGTTCTTTCCTTAGTATTGGGTATTGATTTCTCTCTCATATCTCTTATTTTCTTTGCTTGTTCCACCCACGTGGTGTGTTTCTATTTACTCCTTGCTCCACGCTCCGGCGTGTGTTTTTCTTTGCCTTCTTTAGTATAGTTCGATTGAGATAGCATTGCCCATGCTAGAGCTTGTTCTGATTGCCTAGGTTCATGGTTCACATGTCCTTGGGTTGATTAAGATCATTGATTTTTGCTTATCATCTTTATCGCCACAAACAAGAAAAGGAAGCAAAACAAATCAACAATATGGTCTCTGTGTACCAGGCACTGCCTGAAGAGATCTTTGAAGCCAGCACTCAGCGCACTTATGAACTCTGTTTCCTGGCGCCCATAGAAGAACAACGGGATGTATACAAGTCCCTACAAAGAATAATAAGAAGGCGGCACCTCGCCCAAAAGTGGGGGCACATATTCGTGGCATCACACCACGACCTACCCCTCCGGTGGCAGCACCTGTGTGGACCAATCCACCTACAGTCATCAGGATACCTACACACAATCGAAGAAGTCAAACTCCACTACCAAAGGTCAAGAAGATCAGTCCGGAAGCCCGGCGGCTGCAGCATGCAGGAATACATTAATGGGCTCGATGAATATGTACAGCCCGAATTAGATACCCTACTGGTACGGGATAATGTCCCGTGGCAAGAGCTGGAACAGCTTTCACTCAAGCAGGAGTGGCAAGCTGATGCAGCATCTGACAAGGATGGCAGCCTGTTCTGGGGGCAGGCACCAGCTGAAGAAAAGAAGAAAAAGAAACAAAAGAAGAAAAGAAAGGTCACCAAGGCCAATAAAGAGCAGATTGTGTCCTGCAATACTCTCTCGGCCCTCTTCAACCTGCCTGATGAGGAGGATGAGGAAGAAATATGCTTTGCACCCGCCACCAGGGCAAGTAGCGCTGAGGCAGCTACCACAGCACATGCAACCCGATCAGGCCGAAAATGGGGGCGCCAGTCGCCTGCTAACAATAACATCGTATTCAGGGGAGAGCAACCCTACAAGATACCTCCCCCGGAGGTCAAAGGAGTCCAGATCCCTCCTCCGTCAGGCCTTTATAACCAGAGTGGGGGCATCACTACTACCCCTTCTTTCCTGGAATTTCTGAAAATGTCCAAGGGAAAGCAGCCACATCAGGATGCCGAACTTTCAACCGGGGATACCTACCCGCAGCCCCAGCAGTCCTCCGAAGATCCGGATGCAGACAAAGCTTGCCCGGCAGTAGCCGATGAAGGGCAACAAGAAGACTGCACTAAGCAAAAGGGTGCAGAATCTGGACCCGATGAAGCGGGGCCGTCAGGGACCGTAATCCAAGACACTTCTAAGCCCAGATGGGCGGATGAGATGAAGCTGTCAAATGTCCGAGCAGGGAACCGTGTACTTAAATTGTTGAAAAAGCTCCCAGCAAGATTCACTGTTTGGGAAATTCTCTCTCTCAGTGAAGAGACCCAACAGGCGATTATCACTGCTTTACAGACGCCCGCTCAATATGAAACCTGCTTGGCTGAAGCACTGCCAGAAGCCAGCATGACCTTCACTCAAGATGACATGTTGCTCCCTACCATCAGTCACAATAGGCCGCTCTATATGAGGGGGCACCTAAATGGACAGGAACTGAACAGGATCTTGGTCGACCCTGGCGCAGCTGTCAACATCCTACCATACAGAATATATCAGAGGCGCCACTTTAGTGTACGCCTCGATAAGGCCGGAGAGATGCGTATCACCGGCTTCAACCAGAAGTGTGAAGTGTCGCTGGGTGTAGCGGAATTCACACTCACCTTGACAGATTTTACTACAAAGGTGTAGTTTCATGTCATCGACTCTCGCACCTCGTACAAGGCACTGCTCGGCCGTCCTTGGCTGCATGAAAATATGGTGGTGCCATCCACGCTCCACCAATGCATCAAATACAGCCTCGAAGGGAAGGAGGAGAAGATATTTGCCGATCTCCGCCCATTCGAAGTGTCCATGTAATGCCCTGGATCATTGGTAAGTCTTGATGGATCTTTATTGGATCTTTCGGATATGTTTCGGTGAGTTTCGGTTCGCTTTTGTGGCTTCCGAGTTGAGCTTTATGATCCGTGTGGGTTTTACTCTCGTAATAGTTACAAAACCCTACGGTGAGTGTAGTTGTCAGTTCCTCGACTCGTGAATGCTACAGCGACGATGTACTCTTCGAGCCGGTCGTTTCGACTATTTTTGTATATTTTTCGGAGATAGGGCCAGAAATCGGATTTTTCAGAAATTAGGAAAATTCCTAATTTCTTTTCCTTTTTCTTTTCCTTCCTCTCTCCTCCCATCTCATTTCGCCGCCGCCGTCTCTCTCTCCCATTTTCTCTCCTCTCGAGCTTCCTCGGCTCCGGCTGCAGACGGAGGACCTAGGAGCGAGTGTTGGGGATGCCGTGGAGCTGACTGGGTATGCGACTGGGTGAGGATGGAGTGGTTTTGGCACGATCCCGAACGGTGGTTTCAAAGCTGGTGTTTGAGCTAGCGGCGTGGTTTTCGGCGCAGTTTAGTCCCTTCGGGGCACGGTTTCTTCGGTGGAGGTAGGGAGACGGACCCCCACCTTGTTCTGCACGTTTCCTCTGTTTCTGTGCATGATTTGGTGCCCGATCGGGGGAGATCGGGCCGATTTTATGAAAATCGTGGTTTTTGGGGTTTTCAGGGTTCGCCGAAAAATGGCAACCATTTGTGGTGTGGTTAGTGTTGAATTGACCGCTGGGATGTCTGGATCCCATCCATGCTAGTTTCGTGTCGATCGGTCGTCATTCGAGGCCGGTAGGAGTCCGGGAACCTCGGTGACTCGTTTAGGGTCGATTTGTCTAAATCACCCCGATCTAGCATTTTAATGTGTGCATGTGGGCTTTTTAGCCTCCTAGTGTTGTTGTTCATCCTCTAGTCTTGTTTCCCCTGCACTTCGGCGTGAATGGGGCGTGGAACAGCTGGATTTGGCCAATCCACTATTTTCCCGCCGTGACCGGTGTAGCGGTCATTTCAGTGACCGCTAGAGGTCCCTGACGGCCCTACGATAGACCGTCACAGCGTCTGGGCATTTGTAGTTCTTCCTGGTCTTCGGAGTGTGACGGCCCAGGGGAGGCGCGTCACAGCTCTCTGACGCGTCCGGGGTGATGTGTCACACATGTTTAGTCGTTTAGCATTTTGGTTAAGGCGGTTCCTCTGACGCGCCTGCCCTAGTGCGTCAGAGTCTTGTAACGCGCCTGGTGTAGGCCGTTACGTTGCGTTTAACTTGGAGTTTGACCGTTGAGGCGGTTTGTGTAACGGTGGTGTCCCCGTGCGTCACAGCGTTGTAACACGCCTGCCCCAGGCCGTTACATGCTGTTTTGGCCGAGTTGGGTGGTTTTGCCATTGGCTCTAACGGCCACGCCCTCGTGCGTTAGGCTTGTGTAACGCGTCCGTGATGGACCATTACATGCCTTTCGGACATTGTTTTCTTGACATGAGCCAGTTGGCCCTGACGCGCCTGGTCTAGCACGTTTCATGGTTCGAGTTGTCGTTTTAAGTTTGAGGTCTGTTGGCCCTGACGGCCCGGGTCGGGCGCGTCAGAGCGGTGTAACGCTCCTGGTGTAGGCCGTTACGTGCCTTGTGTGTTTTATAGAAGTTGGTTAGGGCGGTGTGTGTGACGGGTCCCCCGGCGACCGTCACGTTGCTGTAGCGCGTCTGTTGTAGACCGCCACAGTTGGAGTGTAACGGCCCAGCGTTAGACCGTCACGTTCGTGTAACGGTCTAGGGGTGGTGCGTTACAGCCATTGTGCTCCGATTTCCGTCGCTTTGGTTTCTGACTATCTTGGCTTATCCTTGAGGTCTGCCCGCTTTCCCGTGGATGTCTCCTGACACTCTATGAGGGCTAAGACTACGTTGTGAGGTGGCCAGGAGTCTTCTTGCTTGAGGTAGGATTCTCTTTCCTACTGTTGAGTTGTCGTTGTTTGGTTCTGGTCAACCCGGGGTGACCCAGTGGTTGACAGGCGACCTTGTGTGGGTGTCTTGGCGGTTCTGTCCAATCCAAGACACTGGTTCTGGATGCCTCGAGGTATTGTTTTACCTTGGTTTACGTGTCCAGGCGTGTCTGAGGGTCTCCGGTGTTCCCTCAGGTCTCCGTGAGTCATTTTCTACGGAGCGTTGCTTCCCGTGGCTTAGGATTAGACCGATTGGCGGCTTGTTCCGCCGTTTGTGACGATCTTGCCTTTGAGTCGTCCGACTCAAGGATCGTTACGTGGTAGGTCTAGTTGCCTAGTCCTGAGTCTGTGGGGCAGTTGGTTGGCTGCTTGGTGCTTTGCAATACGCGTGACAGGGCTTTATTAGACTGTCTGTACTCTAGCACTCGTGTTTCAGAGTCTCTGTGTCTTGTGAGCCTCCATTTATTGTAACCCTAAGGCCTTTGAGTTGCTGACCCGCCTGCGGATGGCGGAGGGGTGTTCCCATTACACGGTTCGTAAGCTGGTTTCCGTGGGCTCCTGTGTGGTAGTAGCGTCCGCTACGAGGAGAAAACTAGCTAGAGGTCTGGCTTGGGCATAAAGCTTGTGTGTCCACACGTGGTCAGGGGCGTTGGGATTGACGTCGACGGGCGTGACCCTGACTAGTACTCGTTGATTTGGTACCGCGGTTCCGCTTCCCGTGGGTACCATTGTTCTTCCTCGGACTCGGAACGGTGGTTCCTTGAACCTGGATCTGAGGGTGTCTTGTCCCTGTCTGTCCTTGTGACAACAGCGTTGACGAGACGCTTGTGGCGCAGCATAAGACATCGGTGGACGCATCTGGCTGTTCTTCTGGTGAGGAGGTGCTTCCGTCACGTGACACGTGACTCTCGGCGTTTCTTGCGCATCGTGACCTTTCCGAGTTAGCCCTCTCGTGGCCCTACTCGAGGTCAGCGTGGTGTGCACGACTTTCTAGTCGTGCGTGTGTCATCGAGTCTGTTTGTCATCTACGTGGGTCTTTTCTAGACCTTTTGTCGATCCTTGCAGGTCTTCGTCTTAGGCCTGGTGCCGAGTTGGCAGATCGGTAACTTCTGACTTTGTTAGATCAGAGTCGCCCTTCTGTCACTGTTTGGAGTAGTTTGGAGTGCCGAGGTTAGTTTAGCCGCCACTTGTCTGGCGCGGGTTCTTCCCCTTTCGTACTTGTTCCCTACTCCTACTCCCCATCTGTTCTCTACGGCTTCTAGAGTAGCTTTACAGCTTTGTAGTGTAGTTTTCCCGATTTGCTACACCTGCTGTTCCTCCTGTTGTTTTGTGTTATTGTGTGTGTGATTGTTTGTGTTGTTTGCATCTTGTCAAGGTTGTCCATTGCATGTGGAGTTATTTTCGTCCGTTGGAAGCACCTCCTAGGGTCAATTCCTTCTCCAAGTTCTACTCAAACCTGCTTTTCGAATCCACCATGTCTTCTTTCAATCCTCCCCATTCCCAAGAGGATTCCCTTCCTCAAGGACTTCTTGAAAACCCTGCTAGGGTTACCTCATTCCCTTGTAGAGAGGGGACAACCCCTCTTCCGTCCCCTACCCCCATGGAAGGCGGTCAAGCCACCTCTTCTTTCTCTTCTCCTTCTGCGGGCTACATTCTCCAAATGATGGCCCAATTGGATCCGGCCCAACTCCAAGTTGTCTATCAAGCCATGTAAGGATCCAATATCTCCCCTCCCACGATTATGCAGGGTCAATCCAATCCCTCCATCGACCAACCTAGAGTTGGTGGGCCTTTCATCCAGCCCACTCCGATTGATCTTACTCCGGTCCAACCCCGGACCATCACTTTTGCTGGCATGGAGACGGGCCAATCTTCTACTTTGGCCCAGCAATCTTTTGACAAGGGGAAGTCTGCCATCCCTTCTTTCATTCAGTTGGATCATCATAAGTCTAGCCCAATGGTTCCACAAGTCCTTATGGGCCCTTCAGATTTCTCACGCCCTCAATCAGGGGTTATCCAAGCCCACTCTAATCTGGGTCAGTCTCCGGCCCAATATCCTTCTTATGGGCCCCCTGCCTTGGCTGTTTATCCTTCTGCTCCTTCTTGTGGGCTCCCACCTCCTGCTACAGTCCACCCTTCCGCTCCTCAATTTCAACCATCATCTCTCACTACCCCTGTGACGACCCAGAGCGCCGGATACCGATATACCGATAACATCGATACACCGATACCAAGAACTGGGGAAGCCACCCAAGAGGCTGATGAGGCCCCTGAAGGGTTAGTGAAGATTGTCGAGGGGATGTATAACGAATTGCAATCACAAGCGCGCATATTAGATTAAGTAATAAAGTTTAACAAAAGTGCGGAAGCAATTCAAAATAACCAGAGTGATATATATATAAACTAGTCCAGAGACACAAAAGTACTAGTCCAAAAGGTACAACTACACGGGGCATACCCCGGCAAAAGTACAACAAAGGCCCAAAAAGGCGACCCGTCTACTGCTGGCGGTTAGGCACGGTCTCCAAAACAGCTCACGAAACACCAGGAGACGGCGGGCGCGACTCACCTGAAAGGAGAAGGGTGAGTCACAGCCAGACTCAGTAGGGGTCACGCGGATCCCTACCTCGCACTAAACAAGCATACAAGTGAAGATAAAAGTAATTAGAGCATGCATTTAAATAAAATAACAAGCATTGGCATGAATAAACTACTCAAGTAAAGCTGTAAACTCTAACTAAGCAGGTATAACAGCTAACACATGCCAATAATAAATAAATGCAAGCGACTGAAACTAAATCTACCAGTAGAATATGCCTCAACTAATCCGAGCAACAAGGAGTAGAACAACCACTGGGAGCAGAAACCAGATGCGTCCACTGACGACTTATACTGCGTCTCAAGCACTCGCAGTCGACAACACGACAAGCTGAGCGCGTAAACAGTACCAAACCAAGTGACCAGTCAGAGTGACACCCGTCAGTGTCAGTCCACAGCCTCTGACCACGTGTGCACACACTGACTCTCGCCTGAGCCAGGCCCTCTAGCTAGTTTTCTCCCTCGGTAGGATGCTACCGTTGGCGGGGAGCCCACGGCACATGCTTAAAACCGTGTACGGGAACAATCCCCTCCGCCATCCTTAAGCGGGTCGGCACTCAATAGACCTTAGGGCAACAACAGTGGTTCCATTGCAAGGAAAGTAAAGTTTATTCTATTGGGATCTAAAAATATGCCATTAGTTCATAAACTAATTCATACCTGGCGTGTAATCACTATCGAATGCATAAGGAATGGGCTGGAAGCTTTTTGAAACCAACAGGCAAGTGGCGGTCTGCAGCCACCTCGCTATAGGCATGTAACGGCCTGGGGAAGGCGCGTTACATTGAAAGTGACACGTCCACCCCTGGGCGTTACATCCCCCGAACCCCAGCTCAAACGCAAACGAAACAGAGTGTAACGCGCTTGCCCAGGCGCGTTACACCGCTCTAACGGCAAGCCGACTGGCCGTTACATCCACCCGAGAGCAAAACCAACACACAGTGTATCAGATCCGGTTGCAGGCGAAGTGACGCGCTCGCCCAGGCGCGTCGGGTCACCCTGACGGCCGGCTGACTGGCCGTCAGGTCAACCGCCTGACTCGATCAACGCAAAACAACGAACATGTAACGGAGGGGAGCCCCACCGTTACACTCGAAGTGACGCCCCATCAACGGGTCGTTACTTTCAAGTAACGCGTCCTCCAAGGACCGCTAGGCGTGTGACGGTTCCTGGAAGGACCGTCACACCACCTGGGTCACGGACGGGTTAGGTTTGAAAATCGGTTCCCTCCCAGACGATAGAAATCGTCGGGTAACGACGTAAAAACCTGTTTCCTGCCAAACCATACATCCCAAACAACAACATAACAACTAAAAATAGCACACGCAAAGCCCACAACGCATTAAATTCAAGAACAAGGCTAAAACCCCAAAAAATAGAAAAATGAACATTATACATGCTACGGGGTTCTAATCAAACGAACTAGCTACAGGAAATGATCCTAGCAAGTTCAGGAGTCCATCCCCCTACCTCTGGCAAGTCGAAACGGTCGGAAACGCCGCATGCAAGGAGGAGGGTCCACGGGGCCTTCAAGCTCCACCTCGCTCCCACGATCACCAAACCACGCCGAAATGGGTACCCTCGCGTTCCTCTCGACGCAAGTAATCCAACGGCGCCAACCACGCTTCAATCCGACGTCGTCTCGCCTGCGTTCCCTAGGAGAGGGGAGAGGGCGATCGAACGAAGAGAGAGAGAGCGTGAGGGAAAAGAGATCGACAAGGGGAGAGAGAGGGTGTGGGTGAGGGATTAAAATAAAATTAAAATATATATAACATAATCATTATATATATTAAAATCTTATTAATTTCTAATAACCCTCAATTAACTCCAAATAAATCCAGAAAAATTCCTAAAAATCCAGGAAAATAGTCAAAAATTCCAGGACAAATATTAGATCCAAACCACTAAGGATCCACTGAGGCACGGGCCTTACAGTCCCTCCCTCCTAATAGAAATTTCGCCCTCGAAATTTATAACAACGGATAAGGAGGAAACTGAGAAAAGAATTATACCTCACTGGAATAAGAAAGGAAAAAGCTGACGCATCTCATCTTCACGTTCCCAAGTAGACTCATTACCATAGTGACGCTGCCAAGCAACTCTTACCAGAGGGATAACCTTATTTCTCAACCGCTGCTCACGACGGTCTTCAATTCTGATAGGAAACTCTGGCATAGACAAATCAGCAGTCACTTCGGGAAAACTGAATCATCGAGAACATGAGAAGCATCTGGCACATACTTCCTCAACTGAGAGACGTGGAACACATCATGAATAGCTTGCATAGCCGCTGGTAGTTGCAATCGATAAGCTACCTGACCCACTGCTTCAACAATAGGAAACGGGCCAACATACCGCGGACTGAGCTTTCCACGCTTCCCAAATCTGGAAACACCTTTCATCGGAGATACCTTAACAAACACCATATATCCTGGCTCAAACTGTAGTGGGCGTCTGCGCTGGTCTGCATAACTTTTCTGTCGACTCTGAGCCGTCAACAATCTCTGTCTAATCAGACGAACCACATCAGAACACTGATGTACCATGTCGGGTCCTGTCAACAATCGATCCCCAACATCAAACCAGTTCAGAGAACTCCTGAACAGAATGGAGTTGTGGAAAGAAGAAACATAACCCTGGTGGAGATGGCCAGAACCATGTTGATTGAAGGGGAACTCCCAAGGAAGTTCTGGGCAGAAGCAATAAATACAGCTTGTTATATAATAAACCGAGCAATGGTAAGATCTAAGTCCAAAAAGACTCCATATGAGCTAATGAAAGGTAAGAAACCATATGTTGCACATTTCAAAGTCTTTGGATCAAAATGTTTTGTGCAAAATAATGATAAAATAGTCTTGGACAAGTTCGAACCTAAGAGTGAACCTGCTATATTCCTAGGATATTCTAATCACTCTAGGGCTTATAGAGTCTTAAATTTAAAAACACAAGCTGTTGAAGAATCACCTCATATTATATTTGATGAATTAAATGAAAAATCTGAAATTGAGCAACATTGCAGGGACAATGATGATGGAAAATTTCTTGAAGAGAAAGAAGAACAAGTTCATCAAAAGGAAGAGTCAAGAGCAAATGAAGATCAAGCAGAATCAAGTAATCGAGGCAATGCAGGTATAAATGAAGGTAATCCTGTAATCAATGTTAGAACATTAAAGGATCATCCTTTGTCAAGTATCATTGGAAATCTGCATGATCCTACTAGAACTCGATCACATTTTAGAAATATTGAAGAAATGGACAATATAGCTCTTGTCTCACAAGTTGAACCGAAGAATGTAGGTGAGGCTTTAAAAGATGAATCTTGGATAAATGCCATGCATGAGGAATTAAATCAATTTGAAAGAAATAAAGTATGGCATATTGTACCTAGACCTGAGGATCATGCTGTGATTGGGACTAAGTGGGTCTTTAGAAATAAATAAAATGAAAAAGGTATTGTTATAAGAAATAAAGCTAGACTGGTAGCACAGGGGTACAATCAGGAATTTGGAGTAGACTTTGAAGAATCCTTTGCTCCAGTAGCTAGACTAGAAGCTATCAGATTGCTTCTTGCTTATGCTAGTAGTTATGGAATAAAGTTGCAGCAAATGGACGTAAAAAGTGCATTTTTGAATGGTCTAATAAAGGAAGAGGTTTATGTAGAACATCCCCCTGGATTTGAATGCACAGAAAACCCTAACCATGTGTACAGGTTGAATAAAGCCCTCTACGGGCTCAAACAAGCACCTCGAGCATGGTATGATAGACTCAGCTCATACCTCACTGAAAATGGGTATTCAAGAGGTAAAGTGGACCAAACACTATTCACAAAGGTAAGAAATTCAGACATAATTCTGGTTCAAATTTATGTTGATGATATAATTTTTGGATCCACTGAACCTAGTTTGTGTGAGGAATTTGCTAGGCTAATGACCACTGAATTTGAGATGAGTCTAATGGGTGAACTTCAGTTCTTTCTAGGTCTACAGATTACTCAAAGCAAAGAAGGGTGCTTTATCAGTCAGGCAAAATACATCTCCGAATTGCTGAAGAAATATAAGATGGAAAACTTGAAGGCCATGAGCACTCCGATGAGCACTAACACAAATTTGGATGCTGATTTGAAAGGTAACCAAGTAGATGCAAAAATCTATCGAGGTATGATCGGATCACTCCTCTATCTTACAGCATCTAGACCAGATATTCAATTTTGTGTGTGCATGTGTGCTCGGTTTCAATCTGATCCTAGAGAATCCCACTTAATTTCTGTCAAGCGTATCTTTCGATACCTTGCTGGAACTCAAGATTTAGGGATTTGGTATCCTGCATCTTGCTCTTTTGATCTAATATCTTATTCAGATGCAGACTATGCTGGATGCAAACTTGACAGGAAAAGCACAAGTGGTTATTGCCAATTTTTGGGAGGTTGTTTGGTTTCTTGGGCTTCCAAGAAGCAACACTCAGTGGCACTATCCACTACAGAGGCAGAATATGTCGCTGCAGGGAGTTGTGGAACTCAAGTGTTGTGGATCAAACACCAACTCCAGGATTATCAAATTAATCTTGGATGTGTCCCAATATTGTGTGATAACACAAGTGCCATAAACCTGGCCAAGAACCCTATCCAGCACTCTAGGACTAAACACATTGAAATAAGACATCATTTCTTGAGAGATGAAGTAAATAAAGGTAGCTTTAATTTGGTGTTTGTTGAGTCACAACACCAACTAGCTGATATATTTACCAAGCCTCTGAACAATGAAAGATTTTCTTTTCTTAGAAGAGAGCTTGGTTTGTGTAATAATCGTCTGATTGCCTGATTTGATAAACTGCTTCTCAAGAAATCTGCTTGTTTGACCTTGCACTAAATTGATTGAATCTCACATTCAGGGGGAGTCTAATTTAGTAGATTGCATCATAAATAAAAGCAACTAAATTTCGTTCGAATATTCTATCATGCTTAGTCTAAGGGGGAGTAAAATTGTTTGATCACAATTATCAAAAATGTTGGTCTGAGAATGTGTTGTGAGTTCCTTGTGTCAACTAGGATGAGTTGACGCTGTTGATCAGATGAGTTGACTTTGCTATCAGGATGAGTTGATTATGCTATGAGGTTGAGTGGACACTTTGATGAGGATGAGTTAACGTTGAGGGTGATATGAGTTAACGCAGTGACTCACATCCTTTTGTTTTTGATCTTGGGTCTTTGAAGCTAACGCAATAGGTTAACGCAACCCTTTCGTGGAGTCAACGCAGCTATTGCTCATTGAAATCCTTCTCAAGCGTCTTCTTACCTTGGAGGCTTTTCTATCTTCATTCATCTTATTATGTCTCTCTATCTCTGTTATTCTGATCATACTCCTCTATGAAGCTTATGTTGACATTCTTGGATAAGAGATAATTTTCTTTGGAACTGAGATATGAAAATGTTATCATAGATTCAGGGGGAGTTAATGTGATGGTTCCTAATGAGGTTAAGATATATTCTAAATGATTCCATGAAATTTAATGATTAGAGATCTTCTGTTCTTATGATACTTGAAATTTAGAATTCTTGAACTTTATAGCTTCTTATGTACGGAAAAAATTCTGAACAATTTAATATAACAGAGATCTCTTCTTGTCTTGAACCTTATTTGTTAAATGTAAAGAAACCACTGTGAGTAATGACATTTAATACTTGTATTGGTTTTAAACTTACAAAGGGCCTTATATATGCTAGAGAATTACATACACCTCACACATTTTGTAAAACTCAGAGCAATGGCAGATATACTGAGAAACTAACTCTTTGCACCAATGAAGTACTAAAGAGGAAGTCATGAGGTTAACTGTTATCTCTGGTATAAATCAAAATTAATTCAGTATAGAGCAATGGTCTTCGACCACTGAGAAACCACCTTCATGTACCTATGAAGTGCTTGAAAGGCGTGTCATGAGGTTGGTCACCAACTCTGGTGCTTTAAGGCAGAATGGTCAGCTATGCTGAGTAACCAGGGACTCTGGTGTCTGATAAACATGTGTACCTGTGTAAAAAGGCTAGCTATACTTAACTGTGACTGAAGATGTTGAAAGTAAGAATCAAATATAAATGTGTGTGTATGTTGATTCTAAATGACATATGTTCCCTATAGTTTGTTCACAATACCTGTTAAATTTCTCTCTCTCAGATTGGAGTTCTTGAAATTTAAAAATACAGGTGATAGAAATGAAAAGTACTCTCTCTATGAAAAGAGTTCATCATTTATTCCCAATTTGGACTATAAGGGTTTTTGAGTCTAAAATTCATTATCTTAAGATCACTGCACTTTCTTATCATTAAATGGGAATGGTACCAATCTTAGTATATATTTCCTCATGAGAACTTGATCTGAAACACTTAAAAATCCCTGAACATTAATATATATTTTCATTGTCTCAGCGTTTTTAAGAAAACCTTTGTCCAGATGTCTCTTAAGCTACTTATCTTGCACTTGTTTCGTTCATAACTACTTCACTGCGTCGACGCAACATACCTCGGCGTCAACGCAATACAACAAGTGTTCAAAACCGATTCACCGACTTAAATTGGTTGAACCGCTCTTTAATAAGGTTTTTTTCCGGGAGTCTTTAAAAGACTCAGCGTGATCGCACTCAGCCTTATATTTTTCGTGCTGCTCCTTGAAAAACCCTTTTGCCTTCCAGTCTCTCTGGTTCCAAAACCATTGTCTCCACCTTCTTTCGCTCATCTTCGCTGCGATGGCTCCACCTAAAGGTTCTCAGCAAGGAAAGAAGAAGACGGAGCAAAGCTTGAAGGCTCCATCTGCGGCATTGTCCACGATTGAGCGGCGCGCAAAAGGCACGCATGATATTCTAGAGGCCGTGCATGATGAACAAGAGGCAAATCTGATGGAAGAGACGATGTCACGGAAGCAAAAAGGGAAGAAGAAAATCAGGCATCATCGAAGCCCCAGTCCATCAGCTAAAAGGAGAAAGAATTCTAAATCAAGGTCAGCCGAACCGAGAACCCCTCATCAGAAATCGTCATCCAGGTCTTCTGAACCCACCTCGGTCATGAATATTGAAGAACCCCTAAAGGTTTTAATTCCCAGATATATTCTGAGTACAGATGATGAGCTTTTTGCTGCTTTTCCTGAGCTTCGTCCTGCTTTCGAATTTCAAGGGTGGTGGGATTTTGTGACCAGGCACAAAACTTATTATCCTACTCTCGTGAGAGAGTTTTATCATAATTTGAAGTATGAATCACAGATTCATAAATTGTCTTCTTCTGTTAGAAATGTTTCCTTTGAGCTAACCGGTAGCATGCTTGCTCGAGTTTGGAAGATTCCCTTGGAAGGGGCAGAACTACATTCATTCACATTAGATGAGTATGAGGTATTTGAAGTTTTGACAGGGAAACCCAAAGATACTTCTAATGTGAAGCAAACTTATCTAGCAAGTCTTAAAGCAAATAGATTTGAGTCATCTATCAGACTGCTGCATCACATCTGCACATCTATTATAACGCCCCAAAGCAGTGGATGAGAAAGGGTTACAGAAATGCAAAGATTCCTGTTATATTGCCTGATAAAGGAAATCAAGATTTCACTGATTGATGTAGTAATTCAGGCAATGGGTACGTGCTTGCACCATTCTAGAACTTTACCTTATGCAGCACACCTTACTTCTCTATTTCGGTCAGTGGGAGTGGATTTGAAAAATGAAAGAAAAAAGGTAATCCCCAGAGGCAACATATACTCTTTAGACTATGTTCGGAAATATATGGGATTTAAGATTGTTGATGGAAAACCTGTCAGAATTCTTCCCAGTCAGAAAAATGCCCTCTTGGAAACAAGTAAGGAAACAAGAACAGAGGCACCACTTTCTTCTGGAGTCAAGGATGTAGGAGCAGAAGGCAGTAGTGTAAGAATCCATTCTCCTAGGAGGGAACCTCCAGAAATCCCTCCAGCTCAGGTACATTCTGCGGAGCAAGCTTCACAAGAAACTTTTGAAAGGTCTTCAAGAACTCAAATGGAAACTGGTGAACCCTGTAGCTTTGCACCCACAGAGGGACCTAATTTGTGCAGAACCCTTGGATCTTGTAGCAGATCTTCTTCAGCTTCTAAAGAAATTCCAATTCCAGCAACCGTTGAAGAAATGTTTGTTAATCTAACTATGATGATGCAACGGCACGATGCTAAGATGGCCAAACCGATGGAGTTCACAAACTTTCATATCAACCGCTTGCATTCTAGAATTTTGAAATTTGAAGTTTCAGTGTTATCTGAGTGGCAGAAGTTTTTGCTTACCAAGATGGTAACTGACCAGGCTTCCAGGCAAGTACTGAAGGGTATATCCACCCTCCTAGAGAAAATGGTCAACCTGGTGAATGATTTGCATGGCAATCAATCCTCGGTCTTTCAGTCGTTTTCCAAGATCATTGATGTATGCTATGATGTCAGGATTGCAGTTGAAACATTAAAAGGAGAATTTAATTCACTGCCTCATAGCATCAAAGCTATTTTTGATAAGATTGAAACAGTGATTGCTGAACTTTCCTCCATTGGCAAACAACTAGACAATTCAAAAATTGTTCAAGATGAAATGTCTTCTACCATAGCTCATATGAGGAATACACTGCAAATCCAGCTTCCTGAGATATCACATGATCTACGCGCCTTGTTGTCCAGAGATCGTCCTCAAGGTCAAACATCCAGGGCTCGTGGGTCCTCTTCTAGATTAGGCCGGTTCTTTAACTAGATTTTATGGTTGGTATTTTTTTTAACTTTAACCCCTTCTTGCTGATGTCAAAGGGGGAGATTATGGAAGTTTTTGGGAATTTTATGAGAAATTTGAATTTGAATGTTAGATGATTGCAATTCTGTTTGATGGATGTACTTAAGCACACATGATGATATTTTTATAAATATGAAGTAATTTCTTTTGTGATGTCTCTATGGTGAAATGTTGATAATATCTATGATTCTGGTTGTCATATTGTCATGTGTCTGCTCTAAATCATATCAGGGTTGCCATCATCAAAAAGGGGGAGATTGTTGTCCTCCTGGTTTTGATGATGACAATCATGACAAGATGAATACTAAATGCGTTTGTATCTTTTGATGTAAGTTGAAACAGGGTATAAGGTCAAAGTGCTAACGAGTGCGTCAATGCTATCAGCATGTGGCGTGGACGCAGCAGTTCAAATAATCAATACAAGGTAGCTTCTGTGATGCACTGATGTGTCAACGCAGTGCCCAAGCAGCATGGACGCAGCCGTGCAACAAATCACCAAAGCCTCTCTCAAAGCGACACAATGCGTCAACGCCACGATATGGGAGCGTCGACGCAATCAGTTTACTTGCTGAAGGGTTAGCTGCTGGAGAACGAATGCGTTAACGCTATGGTTTAGAAGCGTCGACGCAGTGCATATATCTGCTGAAGATTTTGATCGGTTGATGTCTAAAGGCTGCGTCAACTCTGTGAACGCAATGAGTTGACGCCATCTAAGGACTATAATGACGAGCCTGGTGGACTCATTCGCAAGTGACGTCATGATGCCACATCAGCCAAAAGTGTTTGTAAAGTGGCATTTCCCTCGTGACTCCAGATGACTTAAGGGGGAAGAATCAAGGGAAAGTCCAGAAATTCGATTGGGACCCACGTGAAGATGAAATCCACGAATCTGGAAACGAGAGGGAAAGGGGATATAAATAAGAAGGGCGATCAGAGTACGAAAAATGAGACTGAACGCAGGTAGGAGAGCGACAGAGGCTGTGAAGAACTTGAAGCTGATCGAGCGAATCTGAGGAGCCAAGATTGATCTGCTGAGAAGAGACTTACTCAGGAGATCCAAGCACCTCATCAAAGTACATTGTCGCTCAGATCTGAAGATCAGTCCTCCTTTTACCATTGTGTGAATTATTCGTTTCTAGTTTTGTTTGTTGTTGATCCGAACTCTGTTTTAGAACTATTATCTCTCTCAAAGTGTTTTGTTGAGAGAGAGGGGTGTTTGTCTGATCCAGTGTATTGTGCTGAGATCAGAGGTGGACAGGCGGTTGTGCCTTCAAGTTGTTCGCCAGCTGTTCAGGATCGGATCCTGGTGTAGTTGAGCTTAACAGTTCAGCTGTGTTGAGGAGTTTGATCCTCGTTTTTGGCCAAGCTGTAACGCTCAGCAGGGTTCCTCACTAAGTTAGTGAGGAGGTGGACGTAGGTCTCTGCAGGGAGACCGAACCACCTTAAAACCTTCGTGTTATTCTGTGGTGTGTTTCTCTCTCGTGATTAGCTCAACGTTAGATGCATGAATAGGAACGGTTTTCAAATTGACTCAATCCAATTGAATCAGTTCAATTATTTGAATTTGCATCTAGTTATCTTCTTCCAATCAGATTAAGTGTTAAATTTTTGTAAAGGTCAATCTATTCACCCCCTCCCCCTCTAGCTTGAATATCCTCTGTACTCAACACAGGGAACTCACAGACAACAAGAATATCACCGACATCCTGTCGTGGTTTCTCAATAGTAACCACAGAAGCTAAGAATCCCTGGCAACCTGCACTAAGCAACCTAAAGGCTCGAATAGCAGAAATAATCATACGAGAAGAACATGATCGAATACCTTGGAAATAAAAAGCTGATTTTCCATGTGGCTGAAAATAGACTTTCTTCGATCTGCAGTCAACCATAGCTCCATGATGCTCCAACCAATCCATTCCCAGGATAATATCATAATCTGCCAACTGCAACGCATACAATCTCGCCGGCAACTGATGATTATCAATCATCACAGGAGACTCTTCCAAACACAGAGGAGTAATCATGAAATCTCCATAAGGCAATTCAACAAATAGCTTACAAGTCATTTCTGATGTCGGCTCCTCAATGCATGCCACGAAATCCTCAGAAATAAAAGAGTGAGAAGCACTAGAATCAAATAAGATACGAGCTGAATGACCATAAAGCATAATCGTACCTTCCACTAGATGGGACGCAACAGCTTCAGCTCTAGTCATATGAGAAACCTTGCCTTTCTGCTTCTTTGAACCAGCTGAGGATTGCTGAGAAGACATCGACGCTTGAGAATAAAACTGTTGAGCTTGAGGTACAGGAGGAGGTCTGAATTGCGGCTGTTGAGGCTGAGAGAACTGAGGAGCTTGCAACTGCTTCGGCCTCAGCGGGTAATCTCGAACCACGTGACCAGGCTGGTCACAACGAAAACAGACCACTGGAAGAGAACACGACTGACCCTTATGGTGACCACCGCAGCTCCGACAAGTCCACGGCTGACTGACAGCTAAACTCTGATGAGTCTGAGAAGAAGGCGCTATCGTCTGCTGAACAGAATCTGTACCAGACGGTTGCTGGAAAAACCTCTTTTTCTTCTTGAACCTCTTAAATTTGGTCTTGGAAGGAGAAGAAGCATTGCTAACCTCTGGCGCAACAGAGGGAACTCCTAACACGGGCGGTCGGTAAGCCTGCTGAGACTGCAACGCCGGCTGAACTGACCCCGCCTGAGGATACCCACCTGGTCTCGCCATCTCCAGCTCAAGTGCCACAGCTGCCTGGCACGCACCATCTAAATCAGCAACACGACTCACGATCAAGGGCAATTTAAGTTCAGGCCTCAATCCACGCAAGAACTGTTGTGTCTTTAAAGCTTCATTAGCCAGCACATGGGGCGCATATTGACCCAATTCCATAAACTTATTCCGATACTGAAGCACAGTCATACTACCTTGAGTCAGCTCCATAAATTGATACATCTTAGCCATCTACAAGCAGGCAGGAGTGTAGGCACGCTCGAAAGCAGCAACAAACTCTGCCCATGTGATCTGCCGAAGAGGTCTAGAGTGAAACACAATCTGCCACTCGGCTTTCCACCACGTAATGGCTGTACCTTGGAGTTGAAACGCAGCAAGCATAACCTTCTCATCCTCAGCGCACTCCATAGACAGGAATACGCGCTCAATTGCATCTAGCCACTGCCTCGCAACCTCTGGATCAGCTTGACCATCGAAAGCAGGCGGATTGAATAGGAGAAATTCTTTTAAAGCATTGCCTCGACTACTATGCACTTCAACCTGAGGAGCAACGATTGGCGCTGGAGGAGGAACAACAGGAACTGCAGGAGGAGGTGTAGAACCACTTTCTTCTCTAGGCGCATCTCGGGGAGCTCGAGGAACTCGAGGAGGTCTTCCTCGACGAGGCGGCATCTTGCACTGCCGAAAAATAGAAAGCAACAGGAATCACATCAATCACGCAGAAAACAACCTAAGCCAGCAATAGACAACACGAAGGACTAGTCTCTGGACAAGTTGCAAATTCCAATTCCTTATACAAATCCTCAACTCCGCTCTGATACCAACTGTGATGACCCAGAGCACCGGATACCGATATACCGATAACATCGATACACCGATACCAGGAACTGGGGAAGCCACCCAAGAGGCTGATAAGGCCCTTGAAGGGTTAGTGAAGATTGTCGAGGGGATGTATAACGAATTGCAATCACAAGCGCGCATATTAGATTAAGTAATAAAGTTTAACAAAAGTGCGGAAGCAATTCAAAATAACCAGAGTGATATATATATATACTAGTCCAGAGACATAAAAGTACTAGTCCAAAAGGTACAACTACACGGGGCATACCCCGGCAAAAGTACAACAAAGGCCCAAAAAGGTGACCCGTCTACTGCTGGCGGCTAGGCACGGTCTCCAAAACAGCGTGTACGGGAACAATCCCCTCCGCCATCCTTAAGCGGGTCGGCACTCAACAGACCTTAGGGCAACAACAGTGGTTCCATTGCAAGGAAAGTAAAGCTTATTCTATTGGGATCTAAAAACATGCCATTAGTTCATAAACTAATTCATACCTGGCGTGTAATCACTATCGAATACATAAGGAATGGGCTGGAAGCTTTTTGAAACCAACAGGCAAGTGGCGGTCTGCAGCCACCGCGCTACAGGCATGTAACGGCCTGCGGAAGGCGCGTTACATTGAAAGTGACGCGTCCACCCCTGGGCGTTACATCCCCCGAACCCCAGCTCAAACGCAAACGAAACAGAGTGTAACGCGCTTGCCCAGGTGCGTTACACCGCTCTAACGGCAGGCCGACTGGCCGTTACATCCACCCGAGAGCAAAACCAACACACAGTGTATCAGATCCGGTTGCAGGTGAAGTGACGCGCTCACCCAGGCGCGTCGGGTCACCCTGACGGTCGGCCGACTGGCCGTCAGGTCAACCGCCTGACTCGGTCAACGTAAAACAACGAACATGTAACGGAGGGGAGCCCCACTGTTACACTCGAAGTGACGCCCCATCAACGGGCCGTTACTTTCAAGTAACGCGTCCTCCAAGGACCGCTAGGCATGTGACGATTCCTGGAAGGACCATCACACCACCTAGGTCACGGACGGGTTAGGTTTGAAAACCAGTTCCCTCCCAGACGATAGAAATCGTCGGGTAATGACGTAAAAACCTGTTTCCTGCCAAACCATACATCCCAAACAACAACATAACAACTAAAAATAGCACATGCAAAGCCCACAACGCATTAAATTCAAGAACAAGGCTAAAACCCCAAAAAATAGAAAAATGAACATTATACATGCTACGGGGTTCTAATCAAACGAACTAGCTATAGGAAATTATCCTAGCAAGTTCAGGAGTCCATCCCCCTACCTCTGGCAAGTCGAAACGGCCGGAAACGCCGCATGCAAGGAGGAGGGTCCACGGGGCCTTCAAGCTCCACCTCGCTCCCACGATCACCAAACCACGCCGAAATGGGTACCCTCGCGTTCCTCTCGACATAAGGAATCCAACGGCGCCAACCACGCTTCAATCCGACGTCGTCTCGCCTGCGTTCCCTAGGAGAGGGGAGAGGGCGATCGAACGAAGAGAGAGAGAGCGTGAGGGAAAAGAGATCGACGAGGGGAGAGAGGGGGTGTGGGTGAGGGATTAAAATAAAATAAAATAAAATTAAAATATATATAACATAATCATTATATATATTAAAATCTTATTAATTTCTAATCACCCTCAATTAACTCCAAATAAATCCAGAAAAATTCCTAAAAATCCAGGAAAATAGTCAAAAATTCCAGGACAAATATTAGATCCAAACCACTAAGGATCCACTGAGGCACGGGCCTTACAACCCCTGCTCCCTCCAGAGAGCAGGAATTACTTGATAAATGGGCCACCATGCAACAGCAACTCGATTTCCTCCAGAAGCGGGTTGGCCCACAATCCTTGGCAGATGTTCCAGTTCCTAGCTTTCAGAACATTCGGTTCCCTCCACAATCAGAGCTCCCCAATTACAGGACATATGATGGGAACAGCAATCCCTTCATTCATGTGAGGGACTTCTTGTACGAGTCGGCTCAATTTCAGTACGATGATCACCTCATGGCGTATCTGTTTCGCCGATCGTTAGATGGTGTTGCACTGGAATGGTTTTATTCTTTGCCGTTGGAGGACGCCGAGAGCTTCACGATAGTGAAGGATAAGTTTATTCAGAGGTTCCAAGACAGAGTTGGCCCGAAATATTCATTCACAGATTTGGTGGCCGAAAAGATGAAACCAGAAGAGGAATTTGCTACCTATGTCGACCGATGGAGGCAGATGGCCGCTAGAGTGCCCGGCCACATTCCGGAGGAAGAAAAGGTCAAATTGTTAATTTCAAATGCTACTCCGACCTTCCGCAATATTCTGGCCATGAACGACATAGCCAACATGCATCAACTTTACAGCCGAGCGCGCTTTATTCAGACGCAGTTCAAGGATTCCCCCATACACTCATTATTTGAAAACCAAAAGCCCAAGTATCACAAGAAACCTCAAGGGCCTATCACCGAGGGGATCCAAACGAACGAGCAAGTTCAAGCCGTCGCTTTCCTTTTCAAGCCGCACCCTTCCGCTTCCCTCAAAATCCCCGCACTCCACAGAATCCCGCTCCCCAAAACTTCCAAGTCACTCCACAAAACCCTCCGTCCACCTTCACCACTCCACAAAATACCTTCGCCGCACCACAACAACCACTACCACCTCCACAATACCACAATGTCCCTCCACCCAACGGCTACAACAACAACAATAACAAGCGCCCGGCTCCCAAGAGTGATGGGGACATCACCGGCGATCTCATTTGTTCGAGGATCCTGATGCTTGCCAGCTGTGCTTCATCTTGTTCGTCACTTTATTTCGAGTCATATGATGTAATTTTTATTTTCTTATCATGTAATTTTCCTTTTATTTAAGTCTAGTACCTAGGTTAATGAGTCATTTACCTAGGTCTTAAGTCATTATGTTGGTTTGATAGGTTAAAGGGCCCAATTCAATGGGCTAGGCCCATGGGCGCCCCCCCTTCCCCTTGATTTCTTATCATTAGTATAAAAGTCATGGACTTATTGTAAATTGTGGGATCCCTATAAATAGGACCCTATTTCTTCCATTTGAGGTTAATGAATGATTGAAAGAAAATTTAAAATTCTACTACAATTGTGAGAATCTCTCTCTCTCTCTCTAAGGGGTGGATTTCCCTCTCTCTCTCTCTCTTCTCTCTCTCTCTAAAGGGGGTGAACCCCATTCTCTCTCCTCCCCACCCCCAATTTCAAAATTCATTCTCTCTCCTCCCCATTCACCTTTCATTAAGACCCCTCCCCCTTCCCCATACACTCATTCAATTCCCCTCCAACCCCTAGGTGGAATTCCCCTCTCCTAGGCACCTCTCCATTCTCCCAAGCAACCCTTCCTCTTCCCCAAGCAACCATTCCTTTCCCCAAGCCACCCCTTCCCTTCCCCAACACACCTCTCCATCTCCCAACACACCCCTTCCCATCCCCAAGACCCCCATTAACAACCCCCATTAAGTCACATTCCAACCTTGGGAGAGATCTCTCCTTCCCTCTCTCCTTCCCAACCCAAATTCACAGCTCCCCCTTCCTCCACCTGCTAGACCATCTTCCAGCCCCCATTCTGCCCCTCCCACACCTTGGATCACCCTCTACCAGACCCCCACACAGCCCGGGGTCGCCCCCACACCCATCCACCCCATCTCCCATCCCATCTACCCCGTTTCCCATCACCTATCACCACCCGGTTCATCTCAGTTCGCAGGCAGCAGTCAAGGGTCGAGTTACAGAGGCAGCCACATCTTCACTGCACATCTTCTGGAGGTGTATCATATATTTCCAGAAAGCGCTTCCAGTCGGCTTCGTAGGCGAGGTGATCCCGCCTCATTCCGAGGTTGGAGCCATCCGCGACGTCCGTTCTTGCCCGACTGCGCATCTGGCATCTGAGCAGAGACCAGAGCCTCAGTTCAGAAACTGTTGCAACCACACCCCGGCTCCCCTTGGCGCACCATTTGACCGGGACGAACCTCTACCAGTTCCCTATCCATCAAAACAAGCGGAGTCTCGTTTGGAGTTCGGAGTACCCTGTTCCAATTATTTTCCCTCAGGTACGCAGGTCTGGCCAGTCAGAGACAATCCTGATACCCCCCACTCTTTGGGCTGGTTCTCTCGACTCCGACCTCCTCTGGTGCTCTTCTTGATTGTGGATCAAAGAAGACTTGTTCACTCTCGCGTCCGTTCTGGTCCCACATCATTCGGATCTCGGGGGAGTTCGTGGCGAGTTTGTCAACCTGATGTAGCGTCTTGGGACCAGTCAGAGCCAGAACAGAGCAGCACCGGTCCAGCGCCTGCCCCGGCCGTCAACGATGACTCGAACCCACAAGAAAATTCAGCAGCCCTCCCGGATCCGTCAGTGAAGATTGAGCGCTGGTTTCGACGAATTCCATGTTCGGGAGAACCCGTGGCAACGCCAATAGTGAGTACCTATCAGGCAGTTCCAGAAGCTGGCAGAATCGGCGAAGTCCTCTTTCGGCGACTCCTTTAGCTCTCCGTCTGATCTTGCCTGGCCGACTGACCGCCCCTCCATGCGTGGAGGTAGTTTTGATTGTAATTAATCATCCCCACCCCTAGTCCACCCCCTCTGTGAGGGCGTAGTTATTTTACTTGCAGGTAAGCGGCCGAAGCGTCATCGGCGCGGCGTGCGGGTAGCCCACGCTTCCCCGCTCGCCCTCGTCTCCGGCCGGGATCGGCGTCCTCACGCCGATCAGGTGAGCTTCTGGTCACTTCCTCTGCTGATTTTACTTTTGCTTGTCTTAGTATCGTTTCTAGTTGCCCGTCGGCGGTGAGGTGAGTGCCCGATCTCAAACTCCATTGAATTGTGTGACCACCGCGGAGTGAGTTGAGAGTGCGACCCTACAACCCATGCCCTTGGCGTGCTGGCCGCCCATGGAATTGGGAATCACATGCCCTTAGGGGTTCATCCCAAGCTAGTCAAATCTCCGGAAAGGTGAGGTCCCTCCTCGGACCCTCTCCACTATCGCCGGTCCATCTACGGATCCGAGTGTGCGCTACACGGGTGAGTCCGCTAGAGTGGGTTCGCCGATCGATTGCTTGCTTGCGAATATAGGTCCAAGGTGCATTGGTCAAGTGGCTGCCACCTCCAAGGGGTTGTGTCACATCAAAGAGGGCACAATATCAACCCTTGCTAGAAACCCTCACAGATATCTTCTCGGCTCTCATGTTAGTTAATGCTATACAACTTCCTCCGGAACGGCCCAACTGGAACCCGGCCGTTGATCAAACGAAGTATTGCATGTTCCACAGGCAGCCGGGCCACACAATCGAAGGATGCTTTTAGTTCAGGGACCTGGTATATGACCTTCATGAAGGACAGAGAATTGATTGGGCCGAGATGCACAGGGCCATTGTTGAAATCAAAGAGAAGAGAAGGCAGCCGCCGAGGCAGGAAGTGCAGCAGCAACAAGCACCATAGCCACAGCAGCAGCCGCCACAGCAATAGCTACAGCCGCCGGTTCAGGATCTGGAAATCCACCAGGACCCGATGCCGAACCATCCTCCCGCTCCACAGCTTTAGCCACCAGCACCAGCCCAGGTGAACGTAGTCCAACCCCCGGCTCCTAATGTCGGGTGGTCTTTTGATGACGATGGCACTACGCCGCAGATAATGGCCCTCCACCATAATCACCGCAACCCCATCACTTCCTCCATCATCTTACCTACACACCCAATACCTTCCCCGCTTATTCTCCCATTCACATCCGCTCCAGTGAACCCACCGCCACCCGCAATTCCATCACCTCTCGCAACTGGTTACCCCCACTACCCTCATTACCCCGTCACCCAGCCATCCACCCGTCACTACACCTCTGCTAGCCTTTCCTCCACCCGTACCAACATCCATCATCACCTCTCCGTCTTCCACCAATCCCTCATCCATCATCTGTTCACCACTTATAACCTCCACTGACATCACATCCCACCAAATCCTTCCTCCTACACCACCTATTCCGCTCATCCACCCCACCGGGCCAATTATATCGTCCCCTGATGCCATGCCGGCACAAAACCTCGCCCTACGGAGCGGGCGGTTGTTCCATCAAAACTATCCTACTACTTCCAATCCCCAGTCTTCTCAGCCAGCGGCCGAGCAGGAAGAGGCCGAACCTCTGCCGGGTACTCAATACGACCTACTACATCATCTGGACAGGGTGCCCGCCAAGATATCGGTCCTGGAGCTTATCAAAAGGTCCACCCTTCACCAAGATGCTCTCAGAAATTTCTTACAGAAGGTGATGGTTAGTGAAGACATGGCAGTTGACAGCTTACCTACGGCACTGGCAACAATTTCCAAAGGGCCAGCAATCACATTCTCAGAAATCGAGCTAGCACCTCCAGAAGCTCGGCAAATGCCGCTCTGCATTACAATCATTCTGAATAAAGTCAGTATTGAAGCAGCACTGGTTGACACAGGGGCATCAATTAACGTGTGCCCACTCAGTACCATTCGAGCTTGCAACATATCTGAAGAACTACTGCGACCTACCCCCACCACCATAGCAGCATATGATAATTCAAGAAGAGCATGTCACGGGGTAGTCACTATTCAAGCAGAGCTTGGGCCTCTTACCATGCCCGTGGAATTTTATGTGCTGGACATTGACCCTATGTTCAAGGCTATCTTGGGTCGTCCATGGATTGACACACTCAGTGCTGTACCCTCCACTGCGCATCAATGCATCAAATTTCCTTTTTAAGGGAGGGTCGTCAAAGTTAAAATTTTATCCACGGTCCAATCAGTGAAGGCTATTTCAGACAAAATTCTTCCCACACTATGGCCAAGCAGCCGGCCTGTTATCTCAGTGCTGGATCTAGACTTTCCCTGGGCTTATGCACCCCGCAAACCCGTCACTGCAGCAGTTAATATCAAGGTGAAGCCCCAGATCTGAGACTCCAAGGGCTGGAACATTATATTAAAACTGGGTTATCAACCGGGGAAAGGTCTCGGTGCTCAATTGCAAGGAAGAACAAAGTCCATACCCAAGGGAAGAAAAATGGGCAGGAGAGGTCTCGGCTACAGAGAGACTGCATTGTCTATGATGGGTGATTCTGGGCCGCTCACCTGGGACTACCGTCAACATTTTGTTAGAGGGCCTCTCCAGCCCGGTACATTAGCTTCGCAGCCAGCTCCACCAAGGAAGGATACAGTCTGTCCGATTGCCAGTCCGCCCCCAGTGCTAAGAGGGCCAGTTGATGATGTGATTGACTACAGTCAAGCCCTTCAGGGGCTATTTCATGAAGAAGACTACCAGAAGCGTCAAGAGGGTCGGCTCATCCAATGGAGGCTGAAGAAGCAGCCAGTTGATTATCTGCGGGAGAAGGGGAGCTCGCCGATTGTCTTTTCTTGGTCTCCCTCTCGCTTTCAATCTCTCCTCCAACAAGGGGGATTCTTACCCCGTCTTCCTCCTATCATGGTAAATCCATCCTTCATTGATCCACCTGAAATTCTATTCGTTCCTTGTGCTTGCGGGCATTGCCCGCCCATTGATCTATCCACTCTATTCACTCCTCCTCCCCCCAACGCCCAACTCCACGAGATGTGGTTTTCTTCCTCCGATCCATTCTTTGATTGCATCTTCCCAGAGCTATTCCCCATGAAACTTCCGCCTCCTCCATCCTGTTGTGTAGTCTCTACTGATCTCCAAAAAAAAACGTCAAATTAGAAACGGAGATTTCAGTGGAAGATTATGCTACCTTGTCTCCATCCTCCTCCCAGGGGCACGAGTCCCCTGCTCCTCCCCTTCCACTAGGTTTTCTTTCTCCTTGGTTAGGATTAGGGTCCATCGAGTCTAGGGAAGTAGAGTCAGTTAGGTCTAGAGAAGTAGGGTCTTGTTCTAGGTCGTCCAACCCTTCCTCCTCTAAGCCGCGCCCGCTTGCGCGTCCTCCCAAATCCGTTCCTGATAGGTTCCTGCGAGATCTAGCTCAGCGTTGTCATGCTCTTTTGAAGTGTCCAGAATTTGTTGCTACAGCAATTGTGATTAAAAATGAAGAGGAAATAGAAGGGGTGTGCAGCGATGACGAATTAGGTGTCTATGAAATCCTGGATGAGAAAATTCCAATCGATGAGGACAGCAACGTAGATGACACTGTCGATCAGTACGCGCAAGGACTAAAGAGATTCGACGAGCCGTCGTCGGCAGTGGATGAACCTACAAAGGAAATAAATTTGGGAACTGAAGAAGACCCAAGACCCATCATTATTGCCGCTAATCTCCCTCCGTAAGTAGAAGAAGATTTAATTAAGGTTCTGAGGGAGTATAGCGATTCTTTTGCCTGGTCTTATGAGGACATGCCAGGTCTTGACCCCTCTTTAGTGGAACATCGACTTGTGCTTAAACCAGGGGCAACACCTATGAAACAACGGTCAAGAAGATTTCACCCCCACATGGCCTTAAGGATTAAGGAAGAAGTTGACAAGTTATACAAGGCCAGATTCATTAGAGTTGTTCTATATCCTCAGTGGGTGGCAAACATAGTCCATGTTATCAAGAAGGATGGAAAGATGCGTATCTGCATCGATTTCAGGGATCTCAATAAAGCATGTCCCAAAGATGATTTCCCACTGTCTCACATAGGCATCCTGGTCGATAGCACCGCCGGGTACGAAGCTTTATCGTTCATGGATGGTTACTCAGGCTATAATCAGATCCATCTCGCTCCGGAAGATCAAGAGAAAACATCCTTCACCACGCCCTAGGGTACGTATTGTTATGTGGTTATGCCGTTCGGTCTGAAGAACGCGGGTGCCACCTATCAAAGGGCGATGATGGCCATCTTTCACGACATGATGCATATCTATATGGAAGCCTACGTGGATGACATTCTGGTGAAGTCAAAAACTAAAGAAGAACACCCCTCTATCCTGGCTAAGGTGCTGCAAAGAGCCAGGGAGTACAAGCTTAAAATGAATCCGAAGAAGTGTGTATTCGGAGTCTCCTCAGGGAAGCTGCTAGGTTTTATAGTGAGCAAACGGGGGATCCAGATTGATCCTAACAAAGCACAGGCCGTCATGGACATGCCTCCACCGAAGAACATCACGGAACTTCGAGGACTGATTGGTTGATTGCAATTCATTAGAAGATTCATATCCCAACATTCTCAAAGGTGCCGTCCGTTTTATGAATTTCTTAAGGCGGGGGTCAAGTTCGAATGGAATCAAGACTGTCAGAAGGCCTACGAAGACCTAAAAGAATATCTGTCCAATCCCCCGGTTTTGCAACCTCCTGTCCCTGGGAAACCCCTGATCCTATACATCTTGGTCATTGAGGACTCCCTAGGGGCGATCTTAGCACAAGTAGACGATGAAGGGAAAGAGCGGGCTGCTTATTACCTCTCTCGGTTGTTTAACCCAGCTGAGTCCAGATACACCGCTATGGAGAAGACTTGTGCCGCCTTAGTGTGGGTAGCTCAGAAGCTTAAACATTATATCTTTGCCCACCCAGTTAGGTTGATCTCTAGAATGGACCCGATTCGCTATCTCTTAGAAAAGCCCATCCTTTCTAGTAGGTTAGCTCACTGGCAGAGCTTCCTCTCCCAATTCGATATCACATTTGTTGTTCAGAAGGTGGTCAAAGGGTACGCCATCGCTGAGCATCTTGCCCATCTTCCCATCCCTCACACTGATTCTATTCAAGACGATTTCCCTGATGAGCATCTCTCTGCTATCTCTCATCATCCCTTTTGGTCTCTACACTTCGATGGTGCACTCAATTCTCAAGGCCGAGGGATCGGCACTGTTCTACTCACTCCAGAGGGAGTGACTATTCCCTTTGCTTATCAACTTCGATTTTCTGCTACCAACAACATCGCCGAGTATGAGGCTATCCTGGCTGGATTGAAGCACGCCTATCTCCTAGGCGCGCGGTACTTGAATATCATAGGAGACTCTCAGCTCGTCCTGCGGCAAGTTCTGTCTACTTACCGCACTCGTGACCCCAAGCTCAAGCCCTATCAAGATTTGGTCACGCTCCTGGCGAGGCAATTCCGTAAGCTGATCTATATCCATGCTCCTAGGTCTCAGAACATTCTAGCTGATGCTCTAACATCTCTTGCTTCCTCTCTATCTTTCCCTCTCAGTCGGAGCACTGAGACTATCGTCGTTCAGAGATTGGACGCACCCTCTCTTCAGGATCCTTGGTTCATCAAACTTAGGAAAGCTGTAGAGGCGAGGGCTGAGAAGGAAGATCTTAAGGAAGTATCTTTAATGGAGCTAGAAGAGATTCTGGAGGAAGAAGAATTGCCCTGGTATCACGAGATTGAGTTGTTTTGTAAAGAAGGATCGTTCCCAGAAGGGGCAAACGCCGAGCAGCGTAAGTCAATAAGAAGAGCCGCCTCAAGGTATACCATTATTGCTGGAGAATTATACAAGCGCACTACCAATGGAATGCTCATGAGATGCTTAGATGATGATGAGGCTTGGAAAGTGGCTGAAGCAGCCCATTCTAGTGAGTGTGGAGGTCATGTCAATGGCCAGGCTTTAGCAAAGAAGATCCTTAGGCAGGACTACTATTGGCCCACTCTAGAGGAAGATTGCTCCCTCTACGTCCGGAGGTGTCTTAAGTGCCAACTCCACGCTAATAAAATCCATGATCCATCTTCGTCTCTCCATACTCTTTCCGCTCCTTGGCCATTCTCTATGTGGGCTTTCGATGTTGTTGGCCCCCTCGGTGATCCTAATTCTCAGATCAAGTAGAAATCCTTCATCCTTATAGCCACTGAGTACTTCACCAAATGGGCCGAAGCTGAGGCGTACGCAGAGATCAAAGCTTCAATGGTGTGCCGCTTCATCATGAAGAATATCATCTCGCGATTCGGAGTGCCAAGCAGCAGCATCACCGACAACGGACCTCAGTTCGTCTCTCAAGAGCTTAAGGACCTCTGTAAGAAGTTCAATATTGCATTGCATCATTCATCTCCATATTATCCTCAGGGCAATGGTCAAGCCGAGGCCACTAACAAAACCCTTCTTAAAATCATCAAGAAAACATGCGAATCTCATAAGTTTTTCGATTGGCCAGAAAGATTAGTGGAAGCTCTGTGGGCTTACCGCACCTCCGTCCGTACCCCTACGGGACAAACTCCCTATGCTCTTACCTACGGGATGGAGGCGGTGCTCCCATATGAGATCTTAATCCCTTCCCTTAGAGTGCAACTCGATAAGGAACTTAATCTCGACGAACGTCGGGAGGCATTGCTTGTTCAGCTGGAACTCTTAGATGAGAAGAGGATGAATGCGGCTGATCACGTATCCGTTTATCAAAAGAGAGTTTCGCATTATTTTCAGAAGAACGTAATTGAACGTAAATTTCTAAAAGGCGATATGGTCTTGAAACGTAAATTCATTCGGTCTGCAGGTCCTAGGTCTAAATTACAACCTAACTGGGAAGGGCCATTTGTTGTAAAAGAGGCTTATTCAGGAAATACTTTTCGCTTGGTGAACGCAGAAGGTGAGGAGCTCTCTCACACTTGGAATGAGTTGTATCTTAAGCGTTTCTTTCCTTAGAGTCTAATCAGTGCCACCCCGGCAGTGAGGTTCCTTCCTTTCACTAAAAAGGGGTCCCGAGTAAGGCAATCACACACTACACGACATCCCTGGTCAGGTTTCCCGCTTTAAAGACACCGTTTCTCCTCGGCCATGCTCTGGGGGAAGGTCGAAGTCCATGTCCGTTTCTTCCTTCGGCTGAATCCAAGGGCAAGAGGTGAATAAGGAGGTGATGACCGATCCATGCACCCTAACAAGAGGAGGTCTCAAATAGGGGCAGTCCGTTATGACCTGACGCCACGAAAAAAAAAGGAAGGAAAAGAAAGCAAAGGAGTAATCTCCATGACAAAATCGAAAGCATTATCTCAAAAGTCTATTAATTATGATTCCAAAGCTCCAGAAAGGCCAGAAAGGAAAACTAGGCATGGCAAGAGTGGCAGTACAGTTCCCCGCGGGACGAATGAGCCCGGTCGTACGCATGCTTAGAGTGGACTAAGGTTCGATGACGGACACAAAGCCCCGGCATAACAGATCAAATCTTTTACGGGTTGCACGGAAAGGAAACCAAGTCCTAAAAAAACTTCTATATCTGGCCTAAGCTTACCCCCGAGTTCTATTTTCCCCTTTTAGGACCAAGATTGGTACCCATGGTATGGCCTTAGAAGAGACACCATCATGAAAACTTGGGCCTTGGCCAAGGGTTGTCACCTTATTGCACGCCAACCTCGGGACTCTCAATATAATATGGAGGGCTCGCGTTGCTAGGGGAAAGCACTGGTTTTCAAAATCCAAAAACATCATATATTTCAAAAATCCAAAAACAGCATATATTTTCAAAATCCAAAAACAGCACATATTTCCAAAATCCAAAAACATCATATATTTTCAAAATCCAAAAACATCATATATTTCAAAAACCAAAAAAAAATCACATATTTCAAAACTCAAAAACATCAAATATTTTCAAATCTCACAAAAAATTCAGATATTTTCCAAAAACTCCAAAAAAAACACCATCATATGCATTGCATCCATCGCATTTTTTCTATTATGTTTTCCGCCTATTTAATAAGGCTCTACCCGTTGACCAAATATCAAGAAACGGTCATTATCTAACTTGCTTCAAGGCAAGGGTTTGAGTCTAAGAACAGATCTAACTTGTTCCATGTTTAAGTGTGTGCGCAGTGCAGGTTCAAGTTCAGGGCTGAAGTCTCACAACTATGCAGGTTCAGGACTGTGACGCGCCAGGTTCAGACCGTCACACTGATCTAACGGTCTGTTCTAGACCGTTACATTCCTTCAAAGCAGTGGCTTTGGTTCTCTCAGCAGCTCTCTCTCTCTAACGGTCTGGGTCACGACCGTTACCGCCTTCTAACGGTCAGTCGTTGGACCGTTACGTCCTCCAGATAACTTGGCTCTCAGGTCTTTCACCCTGACGGCCTATCTCCCCACCGTTACATCCTTCTAACGGCCCTGCTCAGGACCGTTACATTCTTCAGAGGCTATATTCTTCAGATCATTTTTAGCCAAGTCAAGCCACAATTCATGTCCATTCAACTAAGGCATTCCCATCTCACTCAAATGAACTTAATGCAACATAAGATTCATAAAATTTCAAACTCTGATTGTCAAATACATCATTCAAACAACATCTTTCATAATCAAATTACATTCAGCTTCTTGTCCGCAAGAGGCCGGATCTTCCTCAACTCTTTCACATAGCTACGGCATTTTTCGTCGTTCTCTTCCACTTCTGCTTGCCACGAACGTTGCTGATCTCCCACATGGTCAACGCGTTCCGAACTGCTCTCTCATCTTCCTCGGTCCCCATCTTCCTAGGTAGAAGGGGAGGGTAGTGTGATAGTGCAGGAGCTTCAATCCGAGGTAGTCCGAGCTGAAGATGGCACCGGTGCGGGTTGTAGACCGCCATGGTAGTATTTCCCACTAGCTGGAGGTCCAGGCCTTGACGCCGCTGTAGATTGGATTAAAATCCACATGTTAAATAAGAGGAATAAAATGGATAACAAGATTGCATGAAAGTGGAAATATGATGGGGATATGGTAATAAACTCAAAGAAAAGCACGTGGTGCTAAGAGGAGATGTGATCGCCAGAGGGGTTACCTCAATAAGAAAAAGGGATCGCGAGTACCTGGTGAAGATTTGGATGCGGGATGGATGTGGAATTCCTCCTCCTCCTTCAATCGGCCGGCCGACAAAGGGGGGTTTCTCTTTATTGATTATCCTTGCAAAAATAAGACAATAAACAAACAAAGCAAAAAGGTAGGATCAGCCAATGTGTAGAATCAATCCCAAATGAAGAATATGATGTTGAAGAGAGAAATCAACATGCGCACCTCTTTTTTTGGTTTTTTTTAAACCCCTAGAGAAGAGCTAGGGAAGGGGATATGATATGATGATGGAACTTAATGCAATAATAAAAAAAAACTAACAGTGGGACGTATTAATGATAGTAAGATGACGCTCACAAACAAAATAAACAAAAAAGAACCCTGCTGTCCCTGATGACAGTAAAGGGAAACCAAGGGAAGAAGATGAAGCAGTGAACGCAAGCGGATGCCGAGGAAAACGGATGCAGAGGAGGAAGCGGCTGCTCCACTTGATTGCACGGGAAGAAGAAAAAACGCTGCAGCAATCTTTCTATCCGCTATATATGGGTGTTAACCCTATGACGATCGATCCAGACTCCCTTATATAAGTTTCAATCAGATGTGATCAAACAAGGGAAGATAAGAACGGGCAAGGAATATCCAGAGAAAGGATTAAAATCGAGCAAGAGTTTGAACAAGGCAGGGAACTGTGAGGGAAAGGTAGAAAAAGACAGGACTCTGACATGAAACACGACTTTCGGAAGGGCGTCAAATCACAAATTGACGACCTACATCAAGACGTTACTCAAAACACGACCATGATCAAGGACGTCACTTCTTAGATTAAATTTTGGCAATAAAACTTACTTTATTTGAAAATTATGAGAAAACGCCTGAGATGAAGGCGTTAATTGAAACCACGCCCTGAGGAAGGACGTTAATCAATAATTTTGAATTTATTTTGAAACCGGATAATACCAGGAATTGACGCCCTGACATTTGGTCGTCCTTTCTTTTGAAAACGCCCTAGATAAGGTCGCTATTAAAAACACGCCCCTCTTCAGGTCGCGAATCTCAAAAATGCAAGAATAAATCAAAAACACACAAAAATAAGAAAAACTTTATATTATGAATATATTGAAGTTCACTTTGGGGCGTCAACATAGTGACATGAGATTTGATCAACATAGCGTCATTTTTGGCGTGTCTACAGCTGCCCCGTCTTGGCGTCTGCTTTGCAAGGGAGTGAGACGAAATGTAGGTGAAAGTGCAACAAAGGGAATGAAGTGGAGCGAACTGATAAGGGGACGCCAAGGTGTGATGTGACACGCCTCAGACACTAAGCACTATAAATCTTTCCAAGATTCTGAATGAAACATCTCCGAATGATTCTAAGGAAGTATCAGTTTGCTGGATAAAGGAGACTAAACTAAGCAAGTCAAAATGTAAGGCAAAAGGGTGTGCACGCGGGCACGATAGGGAAAGACCATTGGAGAGCGGTTACCAGCCAACGTGGACGTGCTACAACCAAGGTAGATTTACAGAAAAATAAAGAGAATTGAGATGGAGATCCAACAAAAGGACATTTCCAAGGAATCAGCCTGAGCGGCTTCAGATAGAACAAAGTACTTGATTTGGAATGGAATATCTCATGCCAACTCAATAAAGAGCGAGTGACCTTCATTATTGCCATAATATGAAGATTTTCAGCAAGAATCTCAAAGTCCTACATGATGCATGCTGGGCTAAAAAGAAAAGAATAAACAAACTAAAAATAGAAAAAATAACCAAGGATAATATTGCTAAGCCATCTAGATTTGGTCAAGAATCCAGATCTCTAAGCTGACACTAGGCCAAAGCCCGTTTGTCCACGCATCAACTCAGAAAAGTGGAACCATCGTCCCAGACCTTTAACGACTCAACGGCCTATCCGTGTGATCAAGACTCTCCTGGAATTATCACTGTTTTTTTTTTTGATGAAGGGGAACTCAAATTCCAGGTTCATCAGAACCACAAGGTCCTTGATATGCTATAATAGCGTAGATACCATATAGTAAAAATGCTTACATCAAACAAATACAATATGATGAGCGCGATGTTACTCTCATGATCAACCCAAGCGTCTCGAAACCTGCAATCTTCTGTACTTGAAACTCATCAGTCTTCACAAATAATCCTCAATTTCCAAAAAATGATCATAAGTGCTTAATAAAAACAATTTCGATAAAATAAAAAGCACTTAAGTTCATCAGATCATATCCAAACTCATAAACTCACAAAACACACCTTAAGTCATGACGTCAAAATCATGAAAGGCGCCTTATTGTGAGGGCGTCAAAAGGAGCAACACGCCCTTCATCAAGGCGTGAAATTCATTGATAGTTCAAGAAGGGAACGACCCCCTCAAGGGCGCTACACAAAACACGACCTTTGCAAGGTCGTCAATTCAGGAATTGACGCCCTAACAAAAGGCGTTAATCAACCTCAAGCTTACGTTTCCGATTCGAAAAGCCAAACCCAGTCCTTAAGCCAATCAACCTTCTAACTCCGAACAGCCTTAAGATTTCCCGGACCTCTATAAAGGGAAGGCAATTCCAATTAATCAAAGCAATCCTTCAAGCTCTGTTCTACTGCTTCTGCTTCCGTCTGCTCTTCTGCAGGCACCGCAACTGTCAGAACTTCTTCCTGGAAACCGAAGATGGAGAGGGCGATTAAGAGGTCCAAGTCCTCCACTCCCAGGTTAACCGATATCAATGGGCATATAAGCAGCAGGATCTCCATGAACCAGGTAATGTACCCTCTGTTCTTCTCTTACTTAACTTCACCCGAACCAAAAGATGTTTCAACTGTTCTGCTGTTCCTGCATGCTCACTTGTTCTTCTGTCCATGCATTCTTTTCTGTTCCTTGTTTTCCACAGGACTATCCATTGGTGCCAGGAGCTAGGAGATTTACAAAAAACAAGTGGCTCCCCCTTATCCTTTCCAAGCTTTCGTCAGACATGAGAATTTATCTTGCAAGATGGCACCTTTTGGGCCTAGTCACCCATGCCAAACATCATGATCAGATCCATTTAGATTGGGCAGCCATAGGAGCTCTACTTGAAATATGGCACCCTTCCACTCATACCTTTCTCTTTTCAACTTTTGAAGTCACTATCTTATTGGAAGAATTAGAACTGATCTTGGGCTTAAAGCGGATGAAACAAGGGGATGAAGAAAAGATGGCCATCATGCCAAGGCCAATCTCCTCTCATGAATTACTCACCTCATTGATATCTAGCCCAAATCTAGTGAACCAAATCAAGGTCACTAAAGGAATCAACCTTTTGAAGCTCGCCTCATGGGTGTACAAGAGAGCGGATCAAGCTAAGAAAGAGGAGGAGATAGAAAAGATAGCAAAGGCCTTCGTGGTGTGCTTAGCAGGAGCACTCTTGTTTCCATCCACGGAGGACTTTCTAGAGGAGGCCCAATTAAGCGCGGTGGTGAGCTTATGGGAAGGAGATAGAGTTGGACTGGCTATTCTAGCCTATCTCTATAGCGGGCTCACCTCGGCGGCGATGGGAAGGCCCATCTACGGGTGCATGCTAGCATTCTCTAGTTGGGTTGATCTTCATTTCAAATTCGATCCATGTGAGGAGGCCCAACAACCCTCAAGAATCTTCTCAAAAAGCCCACTCTCTTATATGACCGGTTCACTTGGGATAAGCAATAGGGTGACGAACCGAATTCCCCAAGTGAAAAAGAGAGGGGATTGGAGAGAGCACCTCAAAGTAATGCCAAAGAATCTCTTCACTTGCGCGCCGGGAATACTCAAGACTCAAGATATCCGTGCAAGATTCTCTCTCGGGACAGACCTTCGTCTCATAGGCGCTTCAGAATTCATTCTATACAATTCACACCGGTGCCTCCCTCAACTCGGGCTTCTACGACAAATCCTCGAAGATCCATCTCATCTTCCTCCAATCAAGACACGGGATCTAGGCGGCAACGAGGATGGTGAAGAATGCACAACCATTCAAGCTCTCTGGAAAATCTGCAAAACTTATCAACCTGTAGAGAATTTAGAAGAGGACAAGGAACAGTGGAAGGCATATGTAACAGCCTTGAGGAAATTGAGGCCCAAGGTGGCTCATTAAACATTGTAATCTTTTCCTTTCAATAACTCAATGATATTTTTTTTATCGAGCCATCTTATTGTTTCTGATCAACTCTTCCAACGTTCTGATTCTGCTGCAAATAACGCCTTAAGCAACGCCGTGAATTCATAAAAGGACGCCTTCACTACAGGTCGTCTTCAACGTTCCAGTTTACAAATTTGACGCCTTCACCAATGGGCGTTTAACTGAAAAACGTCCTAGGGCAAGGCGTTAATACGATTCATCTTCCAAAATATATTCGTTGAAATTCCAAAAATAACGCCTTCAGCAAAGCCATGTTTAATATAAATAACGCCCCAATCCAAGTCGTTACTCAAAAACAGTAATGATTATCCCCATCAAATCAATCAATTGCCATTAAATGCGTCTGACGACGGTTATCATTCCCCATGCAAACAAAAATAACGCCTTAAGAAATGTCGTCAATTATTAAGAAACACCTTTATGTCAGTCGTTGATTCCACAAGACGCGGCCTTCCTTAAGTCGTTAATTCTTTTTGACCGTTCGACTTAACTTTCCCTCCTTCCTTCTTCTTCCTCCATCCATTTCCCTCTTTCTCTCTTTTTTCTGCAACCCTAACCGAAACCTCCCATCCTTCTCATTCTCTCTCTCTATCTCTCTCCCTCCTCTACACCCTAGCCCTAGCCATGGCCGATGGACTTAAGCGGCAGAGGGTGGCAGCCCCAGAGGTCGTTGACCTGGGCGATGATGCCCACAGCGAGGAAGTCCCTCCCGCGGTGGCCGACGAAAACGCACTGGCGGTGGCGGCCGGCGACGAAGCTGAAGAAGGCCAAGAGGCCAACGAAGGAGGTGAAGAAGACGAAGAAGGAGATGGAGAAGATGGAGAAAATGAAGAGGGGGGAGAAGAAGGTGAGGAAGAAGAGGAAGGAGGTGGTGAAGAACCACCGCCTATGGCGGCGGCCACTCCCCGTGCCGGCCAACTCTGGCGACTGCGTCAGCCACGGCCCCAGCCACAAGGACCAAAGCACAAGAAGGTAGGCCCCCAAACCCAATTCCCATTTTTTTTATTTTTATTTTTATTTTTCCTGTAATTTCCATAGCTCTCGGGGTATAAACCCTGCAACCCAGAAAGAAGGCGCCCTCAGGGGCGTCACGTTTTAAAAAGACACGCCCAACCCAAGGGCGTTAATTAAATTATTTTCCTGAAAAATAATTAACCCCATGAGAACACGCCCTAAAGCATGTCGCCCATTTAAATTCATGTCATGCTGTTAATTTCCATTAATTCCATGCTTTAAATTATTTTCCATGAATTATTCGTATACTGTCATTTTTATTTTCTGAAAACTTGGAAACAACGCCCCCCACTAGGGCGTTAATTCAACAATAGACGACCAAACCAGCGGTCGTCCATTCATTAATTCCTTATTAAATTAACGAACCCATCTGGAAAACGCCCCACTCAAGGGCGTGACTTGAAATATTTTTAAGAATTTCAGAAATTAAACATAGAACCACGCCCAATCACAGAGGCGTTTCTTAGATAAATAGCGACCTAGGACAGGTCGCAAATTCAAAGCACATTTAGAACCACACCCCCCTCAGGGGCGCTAATTTAACAAACCACGACCTGAGGATGGTCGTTAATTAAATCAAACATCAACATAATCCTAGGCAATCAATATGAGATTCAACATGAATAACCAAAATAATTAAGTGAAAGTTTTTCTTTACATGCAGGGCTTGATGAGGACACGGATCTCCTGGGTTATGGTCCGGGCAGCATACTACGGCCTCCCCGAGTTTCAGAGAGCGAGGGTAGATGCCATGGGGTTTGGGGCCTTCCTTAGCATAGAGCCAGTTAGGCCAGACCTGCCACTTATCCAGGTTCTACGGGAGAGATGGGACAGGACTAGCCGGGCATTCTTGATGCCATGGGGGCACATGATTCCCACCCTAGAGGATGTGGCTAGGATCACCGGGTTGAGGGTAGAGGGTGAGGCTGTGAGTGGGATCACCTACCCAGACTACACCGAGTTTGCCGAGAGGTTGCTAGGATTGGAGATGGTTTATGAGACGCCTAGCGAGTGTAGGACGATCTTCCGCACCGACCTCACTACAGTGATGGGCTTAGGGAATGCTAGGCACAGGTCAGGGGAGACCCTAGAGCAGTTCTCGCAGAGGTTGATAGATGGGGCTAGGGCAGTCTACTGCCAGGACCCGGCCGACAGAGAGAGAGCAGACCGAGACCTGAGGAGGTTCTTACTGCTGCTACTGGGGAGGCTATTGCTCGGGACAAAGGGCGACGTCATCAACTGCCGATTCCTGGGAATACTCGAGGACTTGGAGGCAGTTGGCAGCTACGCCTGGGGAGCAGCTCTGCTGGCGCATATGATGGCCGACTTGTCCACGGGGACAGGTCGAGAGACGACCTTCAGTGGCTTCTCACCTTTTCTTCAAGTATGCATTTTTCTTCTTTTTTCTTTTCTTTTATTTTTGTTATGCATGTGAATGCCTTCCTAATGCAATGCATGGATGCAGGTTTGGAGCCATCTCTACATGCCGATGGGGCGCGTTGACCCACGGCCTAGAGGTGAGGGAGCTTTCCCTCTAGCACGGCGCTGGGTGCCGATCGTGTTTGGTGCCCCACTCGGCTATGAGTTGTGGGTTTTACGGAGAGAGTTCCGCGACTTCCCTCCCTCGCTGGTATGTACGAATGCTATGCATCTTTCTTTTGAATTTATTATGATGATGATGACATGTATGTTTATGAATGCAGGTGCAGTGGAGACCCTATGAGGGGATGACGGACGAGGGCCAGCCGTGGGTCATAGCGGGCCGTCCTCGCTTTGAGCGTGAGCTTTGGGTTCACTGCTTGAGCGAGATCGAGCCGTTACGGCTTAGGTTGGTGATGAGGACGCTGGGCCTCCACCAGGAGTGGGTAGAGGTAGGCGAGCCGCGGGGCATCGGGAAGAAGACGCGCGGTCGTACGAAGGCGACCGACTGGAGAGTACGGTTCGAGGAGCAGAACGCCAACTGGCAGCGAGGCGGGACCAGAGTCACCTCCCGGGCGATTGACAGCTCCGAGTACCTCCGACGCTACTGGGAGGTATACGCCGGCCGACCCCAGATGAGGGTCTTAGGGGTATGTATGAATGCACTTATTTCTAAATTGTATGCAAATGCTTATGTTTCTATCATGTGACTAATATATAATGGATGCAGGATGCGCGGGACATAGCAGTGATGGATGCCCAGGCCCACCTACACAGCCTGGAGGACCAGCTAGCCGCCACACGGGCCGACCTAGAGACCCTGGTGAGTGTTTAAATTATTTTCTATATGCAAATGTATATTTTTGTTGAATTATTGATGATTAGCCACTGACGATCTCAATGAATGCAGCGTGCCCAGCAGGGAGCAGTGAGGAGAGACCCAGGAGAGGCCTCCAGCTCGAAAGGGCCCAGTGCAGAGGTGACTGCACTGGCAGGGCAGCTAGCTGGAGCGATCGCACGAGTCGAGGTAGCAGAGCGCGATCTCGCTTCACGGGTAAATTCCAAAACACAGATCCATTCAAATATTGATTATATAATTGTGCACTGAAAAAAAAATCATTTTACAGACTGAGGAGCTTCGAGCCGCTCTTACCTGCGTTGATGAGGGCTTCCGTGCGACGAGTACACAGGTGAGTGGTTCAATCATGTATTGCTTGAATTTGCTAGATTACTGAATTATTGCATTGATTGTGGAATTGACGACTTGCTTACCTGTTTGCAGACGACTCAGCTTCAAGCGGTACGTACCGAGTTGGCGATCCGTGATCAGCGGATCTCAGAGCTTGAGCGGTCCCTGAGGCGACGAGAGGAGCTTCCTCAGGATGTGGCCGAGCTGCGGGTGGCTCTTGAGCTGGAGCGACGGGAGCGTGCCCGTGAGCGCGAGGAGCATGCTCGTGAGCGTGCGGAGTTGGCGGACCTGAGGACCCAGCTGATCCTTTCTCAGAAGCGGCTACGAGTGTCTGAGGAGCGTCTCCAGCGAGGGCGCGAGCGAGCACGGGCTGCGGGGTACTCCTTCACCAGCTCCACTTTTGTGGCAGGCTCTTCCCTCCGAGAGAGGAGCGAGGCAGGGGGACACGTTCGTGTTCCTGCTTCTTCACGGGGGCCGATGCCTCCTCCACCAGTGCCAGCTCGGGACGGCGAGGAGGAGGTTGAGAGTAGGAGAGAGGAGGGTGGAGGCGAGAGCTGAGAGACTTACTTGTACTTCTCCACCCTCACACCTGTACTTACACATTCATGATGTATATATATATGAGATTGAGATACTTTTGTTACCTGAGCACTTTGTGTGGTTGTGACCTTGTGTTCGTGTACTTTCTTCTTTCCAAGTTCTCCGCTTTTGCTTTGCCCTGTACCTGCAGCCGCGGTTTACACTTGAATAACAGGTTAGTTCATCTGTTCGACTTGGCCCCTTGCCCAATAAGCAAGGGGTAGCAATGCTTCGACCTTAATGACGGGTCAAGGGGCCAAGCCTTTAATCAAATAAGGTAAATAAAATAACCGATATCGGGGAGATGCATCATGCAAACACACATATGCAAGCCATAAATAAAAAGATGCCCATGCAAAAGAATGCAAGCATACATTGTGAAGAAATGCATTTTTTTCTTTTTTCTTTTTTTTTCTTCACTCATTTATATATATTTTTTGTTATTTTCCTTAAAAACGCGCCTTAGAGTAGGTCGTGGTTCCCATAAAGACGCCCTAGAAGATGGCGTGAATTTGAAAAAGAGTTTGATTTTTTGAAAAAGAAACGACCTGCTTAGAGACGTTATTTTACAAAAGACGACCTAATCTAGGACGTTAATTCTATAAAAAGCGCCTTAGCCAAAGGCGTTAATTAAATTATTCTGCAAAAATGGCTTCAAGGCTATCAAGACCACGAGTCTTACATCGTCACCATCTAAAATTCATTAACCTTTCTTGAGTAGTTAAAAGGGGGTTGACGTGACCATAATTGACTTGTATTCGAGATTTCGCACAATGCAATTTCTTAAGTCCGTCTTGACCATCCTGCCAGTTCGTGACTTTACCGCATAGAAAAGATGGAAGAAAATATAAGGGAAGCCCATAAGGGATTCGGAGATGCTCAAGGCAAAGTTACCTCCCCTACCCTATGCCTGTTGGGGTTCGGTCTTTGGCGTAGGGAAATTTATTGCCTTTTTGCCCCTGTTACATTGCACGCATACGCCCAAGATTTTCCTTGCGGGGACTTTGCCCTCTTGACATGCTTTTCTTTTCACAACTTGACTTTCACTTTGGAATTGATTTGCATTGATGAAAATGAACCTAATTGTACTTGGGCTTTTGTGGCATTTGCTCCCTTTTGGGCCCTGACTTCCACCTACTAGGGCGGCGGATAGGCTTGGTGTGTCTACCTCGAGGTCTCCCTTCCTCCCTTATGGGCCGAAGAAGAAAAGAACGGGTATTGCTTTCACTTTTAGTCAGGTTTTTGACTTCCCATCGGATTTTGCACTGCTTGAGCTCAAGAATAAAGCGTGTAGTGTGTGCGTGAATCAACCCCCTTTTAAATTAGCAAGACTGATGAATGAATTCTGAATTTTGACCTTTCGGACCTTGATCCTTCGTATGCCATGGCACCAATTTTGATCTCTTTTTTGATTTTGAAGAATTTTTATTTTTGGAGGTTTTGAATCAATTTTTTTTGAATTTTGAATATATATATATTTTTTTGGATTTTTTGTTGAATCAAGGGTAGTATTTCTTAAGATATAAACCATTCCAAGGGTGAGTTAACTCTTCCCCTTCAGCATTACTCAGTTTATAAGCATTACCAGGATAAACTTCTTTTATGATAAATGGTCCTTCCCAATTGGGTTGGAGTTTTGAGCGGGGGCCACCCGGCTTTACAAAAATTCTCTTGATTACCATCTCACCGGTTTTAAATTTCCTCTCAATTACTTTCTTTTGATAAAAACGTGAGAGCCTGTTTTGATAAACGTGCGCATGCTCAGCGGCGACCAGACGCTTCTCGTCTAGGAGCTCTAATTGGGCGAGGAGTGAATCACGACGTTCATCCATAGAAAATTCCTTATCCAATTGTACTCGCAGAGAGGGAATAAGAATCTCATAAGGGACTACCGCCTCTATTCCATAAGTAAGGGCGAAAGGGGTTTGCCCAGTGGGTGTGCGAATGGAAGTGCGATAGGCCCAGAGAGCTTCAAC